>OU015471.1:9328993-10701493 GCA_907164805.1 Brachyptera putata | reverse complement strand
TGCCTATACGGAAGTATGCAGTCAGTGTCAAAAAATGAACATTCAATGAATAGTTATATAGTAACAAGATTGAATATTCTTCAGCGAACGTAGCACAATATTTACGACTAGTATTGGTAGTGGTTTGTCAATAAGCTAAGTATAGATTATATCCATCGTTTGCATAGTTATTTGGAGATCAGCCTACTCTGATTGGTTATCTCAGCATCCCACAAAACAGAGAGCCTGCTCGATTGTATCGCATGTTTGTGAGTCAGTAGATTTCAGTGAAATCAATTTATACAAATTTTGATGAACTATTCCCAAAACTCCTTTGACTGACTCTAACCACTCTCCAAATTTCTTCTGTAAAAACATCAATAATGAGCTTGTACCGACACCATTATGTTCCATATTTATATCTGTGGGCAATAATCAATGATAAGCTATACCTTACCACATTCCTAAGAATTGTATGAGAACTGTATATTGTTTTGAGAAGTCGGTTGGGCCACACGTGAGAAAATACATCACCAGATTCCGAGAAACTGCATAAGATTGGGCTGGGTCAAAAAAGTTCGAAACAAATATATTCAACACTTGAAGAGTTCACGGTAACCAATGAGGAATATTCTGGAATTGAGGGTATCAAAAATGAACAAATAATCTACCTTGGAGTGAATTTCAATCAGTCAATCGTATTCAATCAGAATTCAGCAAGAGGAAGTTCCGAAGATCAATCACTTATCGCCAATTCTGCCACAAAGTTCATCGGAATGCACTTACAGATTGAAGAATCAGAGTACGTGAATCGATATAGTGAAAATGATAGTTTTCTGCTGATAGCTTTTCAACAGCACAATATGAAGAAGATATACCGACTTGCATCTTCCAAGTCAAGTATTTCCGGGGTCAGAATCCGACTCCATGGTCCCATTTGCCTGGGCCCAGATTCACAAAGAATTGTATCTCTTGAAACGTTCTAAGTTATAACAGTTTTGGTTACCTGTAACCAGACTTGGTTACAACTCGTATTCACGAAAAATTTCAAGCAAAAGTTTTAACAATAGTTTGTTCTAAAGTTATCACCGGTCTTGACTGGTTTTAGTGGAGATACAGCACTCACCTCGCAATTGATTCCGATGATTTTGGATATTGTCCTCACTCAAACTCACTCAGTATCAAGTTTCGGAGAAAAAGATGAATTTTGGGAGAGCTTGGAAGTAAAGACACGATCCTATTTTCAATTATTATATTGATTATTCTATCCTAACCTCACATTTGGGAAGTTCGACTAACAGCTGACAGAATTGGCGGTAAACAAAATGCAAAGCCTTCTTGATGATCAATATCAAAAAGTAGGCCCAACTGTCATCGTCCATATGCTTTATTGTGCATGTAAGTCAGTGTGCATGTAAGTCAGTAAGTAAACAGTCGATAACACACCTCATCAAACCTATCAATAGAAGGGTGTCGTTGGCCGCCCTCGGTAGCTCAGTCAGCGGAGGCACGCTTCAGAGACTGAAGTGACCCGCAGAAGGCATGGGTTTTTGTAAACGTCCTTACCATCATTATCACTTCATCATTTCATCATCACCCGCTCATTCGTATCCCCGTATAACTTAGCTGTTGGTGAGGTCGTTAAGCAGCATTAAAAAATATATATTTCGTTAACAAGAACTAGCAGATTAGTAAGAGAGTCGACTGACAGAGAGCAAATTTAAGAACAAATATGTTTTTGATATTAAATTATATAGTTATCAATTTTCATGGAATACTTGACGCTTTTTGTGGTGGATAGCCAACTACTTCATACTGAACTGTTACATGAATGACGATCGGAATCATAATGAGAAGAGATTGTTCAATGTCTCATTCACAAGAATTGTTACTTCTCTTATTTTCACAGAATAATTTTAATATCCGTCGGAAGTGTATTCAAACATTCTCTTTATTGATGAAAAATGAAGAATTTCTAATGTTCTGCCAGTTTTCTCCTCAACAATGTTGCCGGATGATGCCACTGAACATTGAATCCTCTTAACTCTCACAACTCGCAGAGAAGAAGAAGAAGAAGAAGAAGAAGAAGAAGAAGAAGAAGAAGAAGAAGAAGAACAAAGTTTTAGTTGAGACGTTTTTACTCCTCATTTTCTTTCACAACTCATTACCAGCGTGTCAGCCCGCTTAATGCTCCAACAATTCGCTGAACACGACTCACTCTCTCTCTCTCTCTCTCTCTCTCTCTCTTTCTCTCTCTTTCTCTCTCTTTCTCTCCCTCTTTCTATCTCTTTCTCTCTCTTTCTCTCTCTCTCTCTCTCTCTCTCTCTCTCTCTCTCTCTCTCACCCACTCTCACTTTCTCTCTCTCTCTCTCTCTCTCTCTCTCTCTCTTTCTCTCTATCTCTATCTCTCTCTTTCTCTCTCTCTTTCTCTTACTCCCTCGCTCTCGCTGATTAATTAGTTGGTTTATATGAAGGGAGGTTAATGAGCTTAATGCCAGCCTCATGATTGTTTAGCTCAACTCTTTGAATATTTCATCTCACTCCTTTCTACTCGAATCTCTTCCATTCTTCATGTAATAGCATTGCTAAGAGGGTTATAGTGTTTAATGTGTGGTGCTTTATTTTATTATTATTAGGTTTGAAGAAACGAATGACGATTATGAATCTTTGGAAACGCAGAATCTTTTGTTGTGAGTTTAGCGAGAAATTGTTACCAATTATTATCAGTTGTAGTAACTGATAATAATTGGTGGAGAAACTTGTTATCACCCTATGTTATTTCGTGCCTTGATAAATATAAATACCGTAATTAATCCTTGACTACCAGTTAGTGTGCATTGTTCAAAGTTTCTCCAAATAATTCGACGACAAAACAGCAACTTATTAGTCATTATCTACAACAAATTACATCACTGCCAATCAACTTAAAATATGATGACACTCAATTATGTATTACGAATCGAAAACATAGGTTGGTTTAGTTAGAAGTTATGATTATTTCATAGAGTTAGTTGGCTCTCCACCCAGGTCCGCGTAGTGATCAACAATGCATTTTGCGAATAATTTTTGTTTATCAGAAGAATTAATGAAAATGAAATGACCGTGAGATCAATCAGTAAATATTGAGGATATCTACCAGGATACCCGGGATACCTACCAGGGTCTCCAGAATACCCACCAGGATATCCAGAATACCCACCAGGATATCCAGGATATCCAGGATACCCACCGGGATATCGAGGATATCCACCAGATCTTTCTTTTTCTAAGAAGAATTCTTTCTTAATCATTGTCTAAAGCATAGAGTTGCTCCCGTACCATTTCCTGTCCCCACATCTCTAAGACCTGAATTTTGAAACTCTGCTGTTACAATTAGGAAAATAGGATTGTCACAAATTCCTATAATACTCATAGCCTACAGGTAATCAGAAAGTCTCAGGTTTTTTAATTTAATTGCTACATAAAAAATATATTATGCGAACAATTGGCTGTAGGGCATAGATAAAAATACATTCTGAAAAATCATGGAAAGAAACATAAACTTTTAACGATTTGAAACTTCATTGTGCTCATTATATTTTCACATGGCTTTGGTTGAAACAGATTCAAAACGATTGATCCTCATAGCGTGACGACATCGCATGTTCCACATCACTCCTACGCATTGTTCTTACCTGATTGGATGAGGTTTCATGAGAGTCCCACCTCGAATCTTATAGCACATTTACTGTGTGACATCTTTTGTCGCTGTGAGTGAGGCATGCTCTTCTATCAGTGTGGCAAGGGTCAACATTTTTCTTGACCATGACTATATGTTCTATGGGCCATTTGTTTTGAAGTCGTATCCACTGAGAACTGTAATCAACTTTTTTGGCAAATGCGGTCGAATATCTTCAGAAGAAATTCAGTTGATAATATTGAAAAACCGTGTATAAATTACACTACTGTGAAATATTAATAACTGAATCTTCCTGAAATGTTACCTTTCACTGATTCGAATACAATAATGATTAACAATATCATACATTTCTTATATAACATCAAAAATTACGAGATAAAATTCCAAAAATACACAATCACAATTATTGAATAACAATAATGAAAAAATCACTAAAACAAAAACATATTACGGATTTCCACTCGGTTTAACCGTGCAGGGGAATTAGGGAAATCGCCATGCTTCAATGTTTCGTCAATTCGTCCTAGTGACCCTAAAAGACCTGGACAGGTGTCCCATGTCATTGACCATTCGATGACTCTTTAATCCCATTACCTCAAATATCTCTCCACATTTCGTCAATAGCAACAGTGAAACAATGCCCGTTCGACAGGCACTTAGCATAAGGCATTGTTCACTACGATTTGGATCATAGAAAGGTTCGCAGAGGTCAATTGAATACGATAATGATAATTTGGTGGTTCGATTTGCCTAATTATTTGCCATGAGATGGCAATGTCCAGGTGTGTATGAGTGTATTGTACGCTCAGCTGTGAGGGAGTGAGGGTGTACAATCAACGCTTGCTGATACCAACGTGACAGAGTGAGAGAGAGTGAAGTGATAGCATCAGGGCACCTCTGTGTTAGACTGAGACCGCACATTGTAGAGAAGTGAGTGAAGGAGTGGGACAAAATACTGCTGAGATGGAGAACGTAACGACAGACTACTCGGGGTTGTTTGGTGGATATTACGAATTCATGGACAAAAACGCAGGTATGTTCACGTTCACGTTCACGTTCACGTTCATGTTCACGTTCACGATCATGTTCACGTTCACGTTCACGATCATGTTCATCTGTGTCTTCACGTAGCGGTATCTCAAGTTGCAAGATGAGACAAATTGGCGAGTGAAACGAATATTCTAATTATGCTTTATTTATATTGATTTCACATAATTATAACAGTAAGAATGGCTGTTTTCCGTAGCTCAATTTGAAACAAGTGGTCGAGTCATTATCACAGTGAACTGTCATTCAGGAGACCGCGATTCCATTCACGACATTGACGACCATCCTGACAGGTTTTTTCGTGGTTTCCTTCTGTCATTTAGGTAAATACTGGGATGATACCTTAATAATAGGCCACGACCGACTCCTTACCACTATCCAAACGCTCATGGTAAAATAACCTTTTATCTCATCATCCAATTCCATCATATATCATTCACCGACGCCAATAGATCGTGGTCATCAGTACAGTGCGTATAGTTAAATCAAATATGGATGAATGAATAAATTCGTAGGTCAATCGACTAATTAAGGCACCGCTTTGACAACTAGAGTCAATATATGCGTGGATTAGAGTCCCACATAAGGCAAGGGATTATGTAAACGTCCTCAAACTCACAGTCGCATTGTCGCCTGCTCAGTCGTACCCCCAATAACCTAGCTGTTGGTGGGGTTGTTAAGCAGCATTGGGAATAAATCAGTACTCAAATTATACAAACATATCCATGCTTGTAGATCCGTTAACTCGAATTGGCAGGACTGTGAGTTACCAGATGATCAAATATAACATGTTGATAAATTGAATCAAACATAGTTATGTAATTTGAAAAATGATGAGAAAATTGATTCTCAAGTGCGAACATTCACAAAAAATACTTTCAATTTGAAACAGCAAGTGAAAAAAAGACAAATTAATCCCAGTTTACCACTTGGAACTCCAAGAATCACAGAAATTGAAGAGAATTCAACGAAACTTCACTAATTTTGAAATAAGGGTATAAATAAAATCAGAAAAAGATTCAGAGAAAAAGACATCGCAATGGTCGAGAAAAATGTCATCTAAATACTAGGCAAACGAAGAATATGCATGCGCTGTAAGATGAGCGAGATGTCAATATAGAGTATAATCGAAACTGTAGTCACCTTGACGCAAATGAAATATAATTGAATCGGTAAATATCAAATGGACGAAAGGCGGGGATCGAACCGAGACCAGATGTGTCTCACCTCCCGCATCACACGAGTAGAGTACATTAGCCATTAAACTACATATGCCGGTGGAAAAGTGAATAAACGTGCCGAGTTGACACCTATCACTCATCTAATAGCTCTGACCTACAGATGAGAAAAAAACTATTTCCGAGTTTTTTCCAGCAACTTTATCCGAAGTTCTAGATTAAATCAAATGTTGAGTTCAAGTTTGTGAAACATTAAGCTGCTCAGAAATCATTAGCAATAACTGTGAATCAATCAATGTGTGGTGAGGTGTCGAGATACAGGTTGGCCAAAACAATCTTTCTTCTATAAGCACATATATGTATGATTATTTATGCAGATTATTTCTGTATGGATTACATTCTATCTTTTCTGGCTAAAAAACTCATTTTTTTTTACTTCATATAGATATAAAGAGAATTACCCAGTCATAAACGTGATATTCGAATGTATTTTGATCTTCACCAACCAAGGTTTGATACCTCTCCCTCCCTTCCTCCCTCCCTCCATCCCTTCCTTCCGCCCCCAACCCATCTTGAATAAGTTATACAGTATATATTTTCCAGCTCGTGTTTTCCTCCAACCAACTTCATCTCACCCCATTTCATGTCAATACAAAAAGTATGAACTTCATTACTTCGTATTCTCATGTAAATGTGTTCTAGTTTCTCTTGATCGTTATGAATACGACAAATGTTTGTTCACTATCTCTACGGTATTTGTTTCATGGAATGATATCAACTATGTAAATATGATGATATTATATTGTAGTCTTGGAAAATAATAACGATGAATGTAAATCATTGTAACATTATCTACATAATTTCTACTGAACATTAATGAAGCCAATCGAAAGGAATAACATGGATTGATCTTCATAATTATTTGATATCCCAATTTATTCTAGTAATTTAATGATGTTATCATATTTTCATCACATTTAATGACATTATACCGTGCTATATGGAGTATATAGGTACAATATGTATTAACATTGCTCAGAACTGTGTGTTTATAGAAATACAGAACCAAATACACTAAATTCATACAGAGTTCATGAAGTAATAAGCATAATTACTTGAAGTTATTCAATAAGACCTGATATACAATAGGTATTACATTGAAGATCTTGATTGAACGAGAAATATAGATATAACATCAGTAGAAATGAATTCAATAAAATCAACATATTATACGCCTATAATCTTATATTGAACGAGAAGAACTGCCAATATCAGCTCGTCATATTGGATAATACAAATGCACCATCGAATATTCTCAAAAGTGTCCATTAGTAGAGGGTGAGTCTAATTTGAAGGAAGTTAACGTATACACGTATACATTGAAGATCATGCTGACATCATCACTTAAAAACATTATTTATACCGACAGATGGAATCACAAAAACTCATGTTCAAATATGATAATGAAGCTGA
This sequence comes from Brachyptera putata, assembly GCA_907164805.1. Lineage (NCBI taxonomy): Eukaryota > Metazoa > Arthropoda > Insecta > Plecoptera > Taeniopterygidae > Brachyptera > Brachyptera putata. The sequence goes on along the minus strand of OU015471.1, from coordinate 10,694,137 downwards.
TAATGTAACAATATAATGATAATAATAATGATATTATAAAAATCTTATGTTCAGTAGGAATTCAGTGAGTGATATAATAGTTTTGAATTCAAGTGAATGTACATCCGGTACATGAAATGATTTTAAAAAACCCTCTGAACCTACAACGCACAAATGTTACTTTTCCCTATACTTTAATATCATTTCATATTTGTTGATATTCCATCAGTAAGCAAGCAACCACGTATAATGTTTCAGACCCGAGGACAAACGATTGGTTCCTCGTTAAGGGCCACTTCCCACTGCAGTTGGTTTGTCTCTTGGGCCTGTACGTGTACTTCTGCACGAAATTCGGCCCTAATATGATGAAGAATAGGAAGCCGTTCGAACTGCGCAAGACTCTGCTTGTCTACAACATCGTCAACGTCGTCGTCAGTGTCTGGCTCATATACGAGGTATGACGACTTCGGTACAAACACCTCGTTCTGATTTCAAATAAATTTGGGTTGATGTCAGATAGCAAAATTGCAAACGATAATGATATTTATTAGGGGTGGGCATCGATTAAAAAATCGAGATCGATTATCAATTAATCTCGGAGAGCAGAATCGATTGTAATCGGAAAAGTTGGACAAAAATACATTCTCATTTTTTTCCTATTTGGAACAAGGAAATTGTTTTTGCCGCCCATTTCGTAAATTTGACATTGAAAACTTGCTTCTCATTGGCTGTTGCTGTTGTTATCAAGTAATTCTGGTTTTCAGTCAAGAAACGAACATTTTGTAAAAGTAAAATGTGAAGTGCTGGTCACATAGCCTTGCTTGATCACCTTAAACTCAACATACACCCAACCAGCACCAACTTGTTACGTTGGTTCTAAGAAGTTCAATGATTTTTCATAATCATTTACACCTTCAAAGCAGTCTAGGCAAGATGTGTTTGATTGTTGTTGCTGTAGGTCCTCAAGTACTAGCGAACTGATTGGTCCATTGTTCTAGACGCTGCGCTCTGGTTGGTGGAACGACTACAGTCTCACGTGTCAGCCTGTTGACTACTCGGACACGCCAAGAGCAAGGATGGTGAGTTGAATGCAGGGAGCACACAGTACAAGAGAGAAGAAGGGTAGCCTCTATTGATCAAACCACCCGTGTGTCAAAACATGCGGAGGTTGTTGTTGCGCGCATCCTAATTACCTGTATAATCACCCCAATCTAACCAATTTATTGAACCTAACCCATTCATACTAACCTGAACTAAACTGACTAAACAAACATCCCAAAATAATCCAAATCCAAACTAAAACCTTTTGCTTCCACACTAACCTGATCAAACATAGAAACTTCCCCAACTAATCGAATCCAAACTAACATCTTTGCTAAAACTAATTTCTAAACCTACTTCCGGTTCGGTGAATAGCCACTTCGGAGAGGAAAACACACGACATTAGACGCATCTCCAGTCACGTGGTTCAACTCATTTGCCGATAAAGAATTGTGTCCATTTCATTGGAAGAATTATACAACCAGGCAAACTCAGATTATATGCATTGAGAGACGAGCGAGATATCTATATGAAATAGACTTGAAAATTCATTTACACTCCTTTCTATTGATACTGTATTAGTCCATGTCACTGCATTCGTTGTGCAGTACTAATTCTTGTTGACTTTCGGCTCTACGTGGTTCTATCGCTATTTCAAGAGTTATTATTATCAAATCAATCCTCATTATATACCTCAATAATAATCATCATCAACAAGTTGTACTAAACTGAGTTCGTTCATCTTTTGTGAAATAATTGGATTTCATCATTATCATTATACCAATACTGGACCCATAACTAATACCAAGTTTCATTCATACTTTATAAGTTTTCTACTCGGTCTATTTTTTTCGTTTTTGATTACCATTTATTAATTCTGATTTTCACCAAAAATGTCTAGATTTTCGAGATTAGTTACTTTTCGACCTGCACATAGTGTAACATACAATACCTCATGGACTGAGCGTGTTCCTGTTTTACGAACAGCTTCTAATGCAGTGTTTATTGCAGATGGCGAATGCTGTATGGCTATATTACATGTGCAAGCTGATGGAGTTAATGGAAACTGTGAGTATAGCTCATACACATATGAAAACATTCAATAAAGTGTTATTATCAAATAGTGTATTTCCGAGAATTGGGACTATCTTCAAGCTTTTTACCGCATGTGTTCCAATTGAGGACTTGTATCGTATTATGTTCAGGACTATCGACTCTTATAGATAATGCCTATATTTATTATAATTATAATTAAAATTATAACATATATTATAATATTATAGATTTATATTTTTATTATCATTTCATATTATAATATTATATTTGATATTATGATTTTCAATATATCGAATATGACACTTCACTTTGTTATAAATTTTAATTATCATATTTGAAATTATGGACTGTCCATATACTTACATTTATTTATTTATATTGGGTTTAACGACGCACAGTTATGATAGCGCAGATCTAATGGCGTCGGATGGATGATTAATGAGACGATGGGATGATGAGATGAAGGTTCTTTGGGTGATGAGAAGGATAGTGGGAAGGAAGCGGTCATGACCGACTTATTGTAGGAATCATCCCGGCATTAGCCTAGACTACAGAGGGAATATACTTACATGTCATTGTAGAGTTCTTCAGACGAGAATGAGAAATGAACGAACGAATGACTGAGAGTTGTAGGCCCGACAAGATTGCTGACGTCATGCTATTCTGGTCCACAGGTGTTCTTCGTGCTCCGTAAGAAGAACAATCAGGTGTCTTATCTCCATCTGTACCACCACCTCATCATGCCAATCGGCAGCTGGTTCACCCTCAAGTTCGTTGCAGGTTCGTCCAACAGCTCCTTCCTCTGGTTGCTAACAGAATCGTTACGGTTTGACCTTCGGGTCATGTTAACTCTTCGATCCCGGGGTCACGAGAATTCATCTGCAAGTCGATTTTTGAATCTGATCAAAAGTGACCACTGGGAATTTGTGACGTCATGATTCAGTTACCGACACGTGCTGTGATATACCAAGTAGCGTAGGAAAGCATGTGTTTACTACTGTTACAGTACTATTACTGTAATAGCAAGCGCTACTTTTAGCATAGCTGTCTCACGTTTTAAGGGTCCGTGGTTCGACTCCCAACGCTGTTACTTTTCTTTTCGGCAAAATAACTATCAAATGTTGACTTGAGCGCAGGGGCCAAGGTTTGGGTTTTTTTTTTTTTTTATTTGACCACAGAAACAAAGATATCCACAAAAATGTTGTGATTTCCAACTGTGGTTTTTAGTCCTATTAAAAAACCGACTTGCAGAAAAATTCTCCCTATGGGTCATGTCAACGACCTTCAGTAATTTCTCATTGTTCAGTTAATTGTATGAGAATTAGGGTAATTGTCGCTCTTTATCAATAGCGCTCTTTTTCGATCAGTTTGATACTTTCTGACTCCAATTCTTGATCGAACTTGCAAATTAGGATGACTTTGCTATCGATTTAGATAATGATATAAATAAGACGAACCGCTTTTCCCGAAACTTTGTTGGTGCGTGAGACACACTCAAAAGTCGGATAGGGACAGAGAGCAGTGAACGTAGCTTTCTTTTGGACCATTCTGTTCTAGATGATGTTTTTCCATTATCATTTTGAAAGTTCTGATATCGATTTGAAATGAAAAATTTCGATATGTTCGATAAATATTCGATATCAAATTATTAATTTATCTATGTAACGTCAGCTCAGAGAAGAAACGTGGTTTGTCAATACGGTTTTTGAGGAGCAATTTTGAACTCGCCTAGCTATCAACAATAAACCGAAATTGACTCAATCGGCCAAGTTGACTTGAGTTAGTGATACCAATTGGGAGAATAGTCAACTGTACTAAACATCATCTGTACGAAAAACCAACTGATCTTAAATTTTATCACTTAAGTAACCTGTACAGAAGTCAAATTGAGGGGTTTGACTCATCCCCTTTACAAATTGTTACCACTCATTGAATGTTTTCTAGGTTCTAGTGAGGGTTAGGGTTAGGGTTAGGTGGGAGAGGTTTATGTTTGATGAAATTTCCGAAGGGGAGGAACCAAACCTCCCATTTTGACTATATACTAAGTATAATTTCAGATCGATTGGTTTGCAGTACGTTTGGTTTTTACGTCAGTTGATTTTTTAGATAGTTCGTTTTTAGTAGGCCTACAGTTGGTACCTTCTCAGTGAATTGTTGTCAGATTAATTTCTTCCTTGTTTCCTCAGGTGGTCACATGACATTCGGGATGCCAATCAACGCGTTTGTGCACATGGTGATGTACACGTATTACCTGCTGGCTGCGCTGGGACCGCAGTACCAGAAGTACCTCTGGTGGAAGAAGTACTTGACCAAGCTGCAACTGGTAAGACACATTACACACACACACTATACTAGATGCACGTCTGATGGAGAAACAACTCCCCAAATAACCTGGCTGTTGGTGGGGTCGTCAGGCACACACATACAAGTAGCAGCTTGTATATGTACAGTATTGTGCTGTATTGGATATGTAGAAGCATGGATATGTATGGGTGGTGCATGCACGGTGCACAAGTAAATAGAGAAATTCGTATTTACTATATTTTCTATATTCAAGAACTGATGTAATTGAATGAAAAGTATATCTATCCCAAGATAATTGCATGCTCTTTAATCAAGTTAACAATCTATTTTTGTGAATTCAATCAGTTTCTAGATAATACTTCAATGAATTTTATCACATTCTTGGTATTCATTCACGTATCAACTTGAAACTGTTCAAATTCACAAAACTAAAACATCGTTTTAATTAAAGAATATGAAATTATCAATGAGATGATAACCCTCCATTATATTGCACTGGCTTGTGAACATAGAAAAAATAAATGAAGTGAAGGTGAATTTACCTCATTTTATGAGCACCGTTTATAAGCAACCCACTTAAGTATGCTTCACAGTATCACGGTTGTCCAGTACATCAAGTGAAGTGAACCAGATCACTTAGAGTTTCTCATTCACTTGATTCACCGGTACGGAAAATATCGTGCAGCCGTGTTACTAGAAATCAGGATTTCTTCGTTTAAAGGAGGCATATATTTATTTTCGTTGAGCTTCTCTGTGGTTGACACCTTCCAGTATATCTTGTCGTTCTGTCTGGGCCGGGAAGGTGTCTGACTACTGCTGTGGGCATGGGTTTCTGTGTATGTCTTTTCACCCATCATCACTTCATTGTTCTCTCGCTCATTCGTATCCCCATATAACCTATCGGCTCATGGGATCAGTTAGAAAAAGCTGATGCAAACTAGGTAGCGGAATTCGTAACCCCATGTAGGCGATCTGCTTGTGGGGTCTTTCAGGAACATATGATGCAAACAACAGGTGTGAGACTGAATGTTTATGCATAGAGTGAAATCAGCTCGACATCTCAACGAATTGAACAGATTGCTTCTAAATAGACTCAAAGAGCACGGAAGTGGATTTAACGAATTATCAGGTTTCAATATTAACTCTTCGGTTATACTTCTGAAAAAAGCATGACATATCGAAATTCTAATTATACAGGAACAAAGATCCTATTTATGCTTACATGATAGTTTGATCAATCATGCATTGAATTATATAATTGTGATGTATTATCACATGTACTTCACCTGTTGAACTGAAGTATATATTGTATTTCTACATTGTCAAGGTAAAGATACATACACTCCACACTAGAGCCCACCAAGTCAATTTGAGCTAGTTTGTGGCATAAACCTTCTATGTTTATCACCACACAAACGGAACACAAAATAAAATGCCGAAATGTAGTCACAATAGCATCATTAGGAACTGGTTGAAATTATTCAGTCTCGGACTTGATATTTTCCATTCATATTGAGGAGTTGAAGAAGTGTGTGTCACTGGTATGTTGGTTGAGGCACTTGAAGGTTTCACGTACTTGTGTCTGTAGAAATCTCACGCGGTTTAATGCATGGAGTTGTGCATGGTAAACTGCATTTTATACGAATGTTCAGCAAGCTCTGGTATATTGTGGTGTGTAGCTTGTTTGCACGTCATTAATGTTGCATAGTTGAATGTAAACCTCATCCGACGAGTTGATGAACATTTGACAGAACAGAAATCCCATCTAGTCTATTCTGGAACAGTAAAACATTTTTTGTCAAAAAAAATAAAATCTTGTTGGAAATTAAAACAGAACAAAGTTAATGATAAGCAGAGAAATACGAAATATATCATGAACACTAAGATCAGATTGGAAATTTGAAAGAATAATATGTGGTATGAATTTGGTTCAATTCAATTGAATAACAGTGGCTATCATGGACATCACAGGCTTGGTGCTAGATTTGAATGAATCATGGAGACATTTTGCCCGTAATTTTAGAGTAAACTAAAAGTCATCTAATCAACTTCAGAAATAATCATCAATCTATCTGTCCTCCAGTCTATGCTCTTCCGAGTCGTGATCTAGGCATCACCCGATTCTGTATTGTAACATGAACAGAATCGAGTAATGACTCTGGAAATTGAACTGGTCCTGGACGACAAATAAATATAAAAATGACAATCTCTGGAATTTGGTTTAGAATTTCTTGTTTTCTCTGTGATTAGTGAAAAAATATCGTTATCATTCATTCGAATCCAGCCCTGGTTTGTGATGTCCGTTAGAATAATAGTACGTGTGATTTTAATTTTCAAATCCTTGCATCTATCGATACAAACAGAAATAAACAGCCCGATTGAATGTCTAATAAGTTATTCCACCAAGAGGATGTGTTTTCCACACAACTATGTTCATATTTGTCATCACCACTCGAAAATCATTCTTGTTTTCTCCTCCAACTTCCAGATCCAGTTTGTCATGATCTTTGTTCACGCCTTGCAAGTGTTCTTCATAGATTGCAGTTTTCCTCGAACAGTTGCTGTCCTCATGTCAATAAACGCCACTTGCTTGTTCGCCTTGTTCGGCACTTTCTATGTGCGCACTTATCTCAACAAGCCGAAGGAAGCTTGAACAACTACGAACTTAGCACTTGGCTCAGTACACGAGTGTTGGTGGTTTTCTACGAGTAGAATCAGAATGAAACCAATCTGTTTAAAAATGAAGAAAAAGAAACGGATCGCCGGAAATTGGAAAACTATCATAGTTTTCGTGATGGAATGAATCATGAAAATAATGAATGCTGAAATGGCGATCCGTTCCTTTTATGAAGCTCTCTAAGCGATTGTCATTGAATTGACATTAGATTAATATTTTGAAACTATGTGAAAACTCGAGTATTTAACATGTTTGAGAAAGTATTGACTATAGTTTCTCAGTCAAAGACATTTCCATTATCCAGACGTTGACAAAAAAATATTACGTTTATTTAAAAAAACGAAAACAGATTGACTAACAAGGAAAATGTGATCGATCTAGGGAGGACTTTAGTTTCAACTATGAGTGACGACACACCTACACAACTTGTATATGATTTTCATATCGATTTATCGCTTGACTTTTCCTCTAAGCATGTGTTTTCCTCTAACTTCTAGACCCAGTTCGTCTTGGTTTTCCTCCATGCAATCCAAGTCTTCTTCATTGAGTGCAGTTTCCCGAAAATCTACGCTATTGGGATGTCTTTGAACGTTGTTTACTTGTTCTTCTTGTTCGGAACGTTCTATATTCGCACTTATCTCAACAAAGCCAAAAAGGCAGCCTGATTATTGAACGACGCCGTTCAGACCAAGAGTATTGGGAATTCTCAACTAATGCCGATAACTAGGATTGGAAAGGAAATTATACCATTGTTGTACGGTTTGCGATGTCATGGACTTCGGTAGGAACAATTTCGGTATGGGAAAAGAATCCAAGGCCATATTATACATTTAGTTTGCAACATTAACTTTTTTGGGTGGACCTTGGTCACGACGGACCAAGTTTCAAGTTGCTATTTTGAGAGGTATTCGCTTCAGTTTATTTGACTCATCATTCTCACATTTTTCCCAATTATTCTTAATTATTCGATGAATGCATAGAAATAAATGATAACTTTCACAAATTCCATGTTGGTAGTTATCATCATCATAATTTCATTTCTGAATATATCATTACAATATTTCAAAAGTTAGTCATTACATTTGAACTAGGTCAAAATGAAATAGAGAAAAATGCAGATGGCAATCTATTATAATATAAGCAATTGCCCCCTTGGCTCCTCTTCCCTCCCTTCCTCATTCAACCGACGCCGATGAGCAATATCAACATTAATAATTGGAGAATTCACAGATTTTTTAATATTCAAATGATGGTATGCGTGAAAACTAATATACCATTATAGCTTGCTTGAACTCGGTTCTCTTTAACATGAGGCCTACAACTATCAAAATTAAAGTACAGTGCATTATTGTAATAGTTTCCATGAATATGCTCCATTAGCACTGAAATTGTATTATGTACTTCTCTTGAAATATATTATGTTGTGTTTATTCGGCAGTCATCCCCCTCCTCCCCCAACAGAATGATTTTTCACTGATTCCATCACAAAATTTGCTCAAGTATGTAGGTCTAGTTCTCACATGTTAAGATATAGTCACCGAACGCACAATATTCCATGATCAATTCGGTTTCCGAAATATCGTGTGATTTATTGTTTTTTGTTCTATCAATTTTGAAATTACTATTAAAATCTCCAAACCACAGACACAGACAAAGGAAGCTTCCTTTGTATGTGTCACAGAGTTTTTCACTGCTTTATTTGTTTCATCAATGTGAAACCTCGTTCAATTTCGAATGAAATGAATCTCGGATATTTCTACCTATCGATACAGAGCTCTCAAGAGAGAATCGAATCCTACAAGTTATTGATTTCGAATCGCTATCATGTTCTCTCAAGTCAGAAAGAAATATGTTCATGAAGAACATGATTGATTAATAGAAATTGACTGTATTGTGATGATTATATCAACACATCTAATTAACATCATACTTCATGTGATAATTTCAATATGAGACCTCACACTGTTTATGTGTTAAGTTTGTAAACTCTGTGAGATCTTATCGAGAACATAATATTGGGCCGAGGGTCTGCTGAAGGGTAGTTTCATGTTGGTACGTTGGTGGACCACAGTCAATACCCTTGGACCAGGTAGGCCTATAGATAACAGAGTTAATTGTCCACTGTATCAACAGCTGATTATGACTATTTTCCGTTATAATGCCGCCTAGTGATTGGCAATTAACCGTTTGAGTGTAAGTTGGCGATTCAATCGCCAACACTCGACGTGTGTTTTGGAGTACAATAAAGAGTCTAATTTTTACTATCTCCAGGTCAACGATTATAGAAAATTTACGCCTCCTTCTATTATTGTATAACTAAACTGAGGATGGACTACGTTTTACGAACAATGCATTAGGCTCACATTATTAACTACGGTGTATCAACAACTATAGCTAATTAACAGCTAATCCTCCAATGTAATACTAATTTGAATTTATGATTCGTAAAACCGTACCATTGTAATATATTGAATTATTTTTCCACCTCTCAGCTTCGGTCCATATTTCCATATCTTCTTTCTATTTCAATCAAGAGCGACTCGAATAACTCACTCTTGTCTCATCACTCTCTTATTGTGAGGAAAGAGTAAGAGAGAGAGGTTCATGCCGATCTTGTGGCAACTAAGCTGTTATTATTGTGTTCAGAATTCTCATTACCATTGTGTGTTATAATAGTCTTGCTTAATAATACCAACTTGTGGAAGAAATATTCAAAGTATCCCCATCATTATAAGAGAACTGTACATTCTATTATCAAAATGATGAAATACATTTGCAATTCTCAACGTAAAAAAAGAGAAATGTATGAAATTAAAGAAAATAAGAAATTCTTGTATTTGCGCGAAGATTATATTCTTCGCGTTTGTAACTGATGAATTGAACTGAACATTATATCATTTTTTCTCTGAGGAGAAATGTTCACATTGAAATGTATTTCGAGCTCGAATTGAATAGCATCTGTAAACTAAGGTATGAATCTCGGTATATTTTCACGGCATTTCTCTTATTTTACTGACACGCAAGTAACGCCGTCGAATGACTGGCAAAGTGAATTATTTCAATGATTGAGATACTTTAAATACTGTAATAAATATCAACTTTTTAATGTATCCACTAACACTGTTATATTTATGGATAACTTATTGTGAAATAAACAAAATAATCATCAATGCACTGTTTTTCACTCAATTCCCATGTGTGCAGTACGTATCTCCTTCTCCCGCATGCACAAACAGTTGACAGAAGCCTGACAGAGGAAACGTAACACAGGAGGAAAGCGCTATACTAGCGATAACATACAGAGGTCGATCTTGCCACATTGAAATTAATGCATCCTCATTGCTGACCTTATACAGACTAATTATATCAGAAAATGTGCAGATACGTACTCCACGTATGCCCATTATCATCTACTATTCAATTCAAAGGTGAGAAAGACTAGTGTAGGATGATAAATATATTTAGAAAACACATAATAATGATATTGCAGTAGAATTATTCAACTTACAAATAGATAAAGACGGCCATGAGTATTAGAACTTGTGTGGGAGCAGGCACTCAAGTTTCGTGAAATTGCTCCCACGCTCACATATATACAAAACCATTCACTAATATGTACTTATGAGAAAGCCTCATCTTCATCTTCATTAGTCATTACTGCTACGTAACTAGTCACCACACATCCCGAGAAGCATTACACCCAGCCACTTTACAGCTCATTTGTCGCCTGCAGAACCCAAACGGAGCAAGTAGTCAAAAACGAAAGGTTTCATTCCAGATTTATTGTTGCTTCAAGTAGAGAAGAGAACCGAAACAAATATCGTACAATCTGTGGCCAAAATTAATTTTATGTGTACACAATCGATACAACCGCTTTGCATTTTGTATGTCTATTCCCAGATGTATTTCAAATGAGTTACTTACTAGGTGAATGTTTCATTTATTGCATATAATGACTGTCTTAATCCATGTTTCTCATATTCTAAGTGAGAGGTGAGGGCACGCGTGCCAATGATCAATTCATAGGTTTGTCAGATTTATTCCAATGATTCAAAACCCTTGATCAGAGCCATTTTACAATGTACCGAAACGTTGAGCTTTGCAGAAAGTTCCATAATTAGACGACCAAGAGTTTCTAATTGAACTGGTCGTTATATATTTATATTCATATATATATATATATATATATATATATATATATATATATATATATATATATATATATGTATGATGGATATAATGGTATGATACTACTGATAGTTAAAATCTATCAGAATAATAAAAATAATATATATATATATATATATATATATATACATATATATATATATATATATATATTGTATAAAGCCCGCATGTTCGCTAGTTGAAATTAGGTATATCTGCAGGTTTCTATCAAGTTGTTACGTAGATGCTGAAGTTTGTGAGCAAGCAAGGCCTCACAGAGAGTAACTAACAAACTAACATACGTCTTCCCTTGTGTCCTTGTTACACACAAGTCGTTACCAGTGACTGATACACCCGCCTTCTTCGTCTTCCCTCTAACTCTCAAGGAATGATGTCTTCTTTGTGTTCCCGACGTACGTACCCGATATTCCCCAGGGAGCATAGCCGCTGCGCCGTCGACTGTGAAATGGTCTGCCATTAGGATCGAGTTGCAGTCCGACCCCTGAGCGACGGCAATGCCTTTACCGTCATGCTCGGCGGGTTGCATCCAGCGCTCCCTTAAGGGGCACCGACGCAACATGGGACACACAAACTTTGTGGAGGACATCGATATTATCGAGTTGGCTATTGTTGGCAAACTAGGTAGTTTTCTTTGTTTTAGGGTGATGAGGGGCTTGAGACAGGTCAATACAGATGCGATGAACATGTGAGCTTATTAATTGTGTGACACGTGCCTATTCAGAACAATACCATCGTTGATAGCAATTACTGAGCGATTCAGTTTCTATGTCAGAAGTTATTTCTCAAATAATTGAATTAATAATTACGAAAGATGGATTTATTCAATGGGCCTATCAAATGGTTGATTCGAGTCGAAGGCAAATTCTTGGATTCATTGTATTCAAAATATACATACTATAAAATCTATCTTAATCCTAAAAGATTATCACGAACACATTATTTTTCAAACGGAACAGTAAGCAAGTATTCGATCCCGACTCAGTTCCCTCCAACTTGCCACGGCCTAACCAGCCTATTCTACACACATTTAGTGCAACTCTTGGTCATCCATCTTGTTGAATTACTCCTCCTGTGAAATCGCTACGATCATCCGTCTCAGCCATATCCTAACCGTAACTATAAGTGGTTCCGAGCATGCACTTTACACGAGAGGTAAACTTGTGTCGAAGACGAACTGGTTAACTCAACTCACAGAACTAACTTGTAAAGTTGGTGTGACTGTAAGTTGTGTCGTCACAGAGTCACTGCCTTATATATATCTCCAGGATCGCTATCATTAATTAGTGCACAGCCTTCTAAGTGCCCATAGCCCCATGTTGAGAGTTGCTTAAACGCAACGATAATACTTGTAGTCCAGACAGTGGAAGTTTCAATACAACACGCATAATAGTGACAACAATTTATAATATTGAACAAATGTGACTGTTGAAATAATTTGCTTCCTACAAGAGGCTAGTGAATGAACTACTTCGTGCTTTGTACATCGGTTGGCAAACGCTCATCTCTGGCTACTGAAGCCAAATTTCAACTCAAATTTCGAAATCCGAGTCCAAATTCCGAACTCAAAATTTCAAATCTTATTTCAAACACAACAGAGAAAATTTGACACAACTTTCCTCATGAGGCGACCCAGCTCGATGAATGATTGATTTAGTTTATAATTGGAACATACGTAATATGAACAGTTGGAAATTAATGAAAATGTCCTCTATCAGATAGACTTTGATATACACTAATAATTCACTTATGAATCAAATCAGGAAATGAATCGATTACAAACACGAATTTTATGATGAAATCAAACATTGGATTTTCTTTCAATACATTTGAAAATAATAAATATTTTTAATTTGTCTCCAAGTGTTGTAGAACACACTGCATGACTGATAGAAATTCATCAGTGATCGACAGTGTCTAAGTTTATATGCCCCTTATGGGCTCGTTCCAAGTAACGCATGACTATCATGATCATTGCCATAGAAACAAATCAATATAGTGGCATTGTTGTCCGTCTAATGCAACAACGAGTGACGTCACGTGACATCAACCTCCTTTCAACCAATCACAGAGTCGTACAGAAGCTTGCAGAAGTTAGATACATTGTTGGGGAGCGCCACTTGACGATCACATTCGCTCCATTATTCTTAGTCATTGGTTATCACAGCTAAGCGCTAAAACAGTGCAACTGAGTTGATTACATTACAAACTCATACATTTTTCTAAATTGAATAATGGAACTGAACAGTTCAGTAATTGGATACTATTATTTGTATAAATAACAAAACAACAGTTGAATTGAATGCTATGAACCAACAGCTGTGATGATGCCACCGTTTGAAACTAACAGTAATTGTATATATTCCTCTTGTCACCGCCAGAGTTTTTACACAACTGAGTTGTTCGCACGTTATCGACTTCGGTGAGCCAAACAACGGAGTATTTTATTATTATCTTCACGCTACATTCAGTTTAATAGCAGGTTTCTGAAACGGCAGCATTTTCAGAACCCAGATAAGAGTAATGAGTTGTTATAACTCATATCCATCAATCGGAGCGACGCATTAACGTTCCCCCCCCCCCCCCCCCTCCCGAACTTGTTCCTCATTCAGACCGATATCAGCTCATCGGTCTGGACCATCGTCGCGGACAAAACGTTTACATGGTATATTTCAGGCTTTCGTCGTCGCAATTATACGACACATTACTATTTTTGTGTAAACCGCATAGAAATAGGAAGAACTTTGTGAATGAATTGATAGTTTTTATCCAACGATTCAACGTGTATATATAGACACGTATTTCGAAGCGTTTGGGATTTAATGAATTTCTGATACTTCAATCAGGATCTAACACTCTTCAAATCCCATGCTCTGAAAAAAACGTATCAACACAAGCAGAAACGTCATTAGGAATAATCTATAATTTACGAAGTTATAAAGTTATTTTTCATTTTTGCGTGTTATACCCGAAAATGATATGTCCTATGAATGAGAATATATTTATATATATATATATATATATATATATATATATATATATATATATATATATATATATATAGGGTCTATATCAGTGGCGTTTCTTCGGCGCTAGCTACCATGGCGCCGTCGGCCTCAGCGTAGTTGATAATTTGATCAATTATTGTATGGCAAATTCTTTCATATTATGAGTATCTTTCATATTATTTCTTTCATATTATGAGTAGGCCTATCTTTCATATTATTTCTTCCATATTATGAGAAATGTGGAATTACCATGCGTTCATTTTTTCCCAAAATTCAAATTATCATTTTTTCTAATGATTCATCTCTCACCCACCCATCCTCAATCTGGTCGTTAATCAATCAATAGTCATCAATCAGTTCACAGATATACGACTAGTTCATTCGAGTACAATCTCTAAAGTATGAATGGGCCCCGAATTCCATTTTCCATGCTCATGTATTCATTATAACAAAGATAATTTGATCTGCAGAGGGAAATGATGGCCTGAGTGATGGTTATCTTGAAGCCATGCAAATAGGTTTATTGCGTTTGACATAATCGGAATATGCAATATGTTGAAAGATATAAACAATAAGTTTCACACAACATGTTTATAGCTTGGAAGATGGAGCTGGGCTTTACGAGCACACGGGAGCTTCTAATAAAAGTGCAGTGTTATTAAACGACGCTGCATGGTTGGTCCTCATCCACCTTCAGTTGCCCTGGTAACAACTCACGAACACAGCAGGGAATTACACTTGAGGTTTTTCTCACAAGATAAATCACGTCAGCGAACATAAAATAGTAAGCAATTTTGTTTGACACATTGCTGGTGAGATTTATCGATTCATTAAGGTTTATGTTTTGGATCAATTAAAATGATTATTATGTTCGAAGTTCAATAAGTAATAAACGATGCACCATAGGTCTACTTAATGGAGAAGTGCATTAACTTGGCTGTCCCACATTTGAAAAGTTATTGGAATGAGCTAGATTTCTGCTGAAATGTGCTGTATGAAATTGTTTTGTGCTGCTATTGGTTTTTTGTTATTCCTAATTTGGTACAGGGGCTTGTTGTTCATGGTCAGCCCCCACATTGTTATATATACATATTAGGATTCTTCTGTGTAATAATGTTTATTCTGAAGAATATTTAACAACGTTTCGAGAGAATTGCATCGCACATCCTCAGGTTACTGAATACGAGTTTGAAAAATGTTTTGTCCAGCTGACCGATAATCACGAAAAACTGTAAAAGTTGTTAAATATTCATTGAAATGAACATTATCACACATACTTGAAAGAATACTTACCTAATACTTAAATACTTACCTGAACATATACTTGTGGAAGCCTACATAAACCAATATATCAATATATATATATATATATATATATATATAATATATATAATTTCTCATCTGTAAAATTGAGAGTCGAGGACGAATAAAAAACCATCAATTGGTTCCTTTTTGGACATAGAGAATAATGTAGTTTATTGCCTTTGTCTTGATATGTTGATGCGATGATGTATGTGAATGCAACACAAGTAATACAAAATTGTACGTCAATGAATCAAATAATACAAATAAAAGATGAATTGAAAACTCGTAGATGCAGAGACACTCGAGTGCATATATACAGTTTGGAATAACATTCGAGGATAATGAAGTTTGCATATTCTGGGAAAATGAAAGATAAAGCAGCTCTCGAATGTGTATTGTTAACTTTATTCAATTGAATGCGTGTTCGTATAGTTTCATTCATTACGAGAAAACATGTTTGTAATTTGTTGAATGAACATGACTGGATTGAACGTATTGAATGAGTGTTCAATTGTTTCGAATCTCGTCTAGCACAGTCCTCTCGATATTGTAAAGAAGTCATGAAGGAGAATTACAGTAATCCCATTGGTCATCATTCAATTTCAAGGCGTTATTTTGTTCTTATCAGTGGAAAAAATAACCAACAGGTCTATACAACTACTTTTGTATCTGTAGATATTCATTTTATCATGCAGAACTTGACATTTTGACAGAACTTATTCAATTTCGCTGTTTCCTGCTCTCAAATTCAAGTATAAAACCATTAAGTGGAAGCGTATAGTATTCAAAAAAACACAGAGTTCTCATTTTCAAAAGTGAAACATGCTATAGTGGACATATTCAACCAAATTAGAGTTCTCAGACGTACCAACTACCATTATGGAGGAACAGTTCGAATCGTTCTGATATTTCGATTATGTTGGTAGTGAGCAGCCTCTTAAAGACCATACTACATCTCGCTACGATCTTCTTAGGGGTAGTTTTACGAGCTGCAAGGGTAGTTTCTCTGATGACAGTAAATCTCGTACAGAGGATGAGGGTGCAAGGCATCGATTAACTGTGAGCTTGGGTGTCTCAGAATAGCCGCGTTAGTAAGGAGGGAGAGGGGCACGATGAGTGCGGGGTCAGAGGAGAACCAATCAAACGAGAGATTGACCACAGCCATGTACACTAAAAACAACCACAATCACACTGTCTATAGCGTACACCGACTTTAGTAAACATTAGAATTCTCTATGCAACATAATATAAAATTATTGAATATTCAGATTTTCAACTTGCAAGTTGATTCATCTGTAATGCCTGCGTGTGACGTTCTTTGTGATGCAGGCTATAGTATACGGGGTTATGTGGACGGTAGTCAGCACGGGCCGCGGGTGACCATCACGGTCAGGCTGGTCCAAATATCAACACCAATCACAGACCCCCACGCGGCCAGGCCCTGACGAACATTCGTTCAATTATTCGGCTTGCCGTTTGATAGAGAATCACAAACGATACCGACATATGGTATCGAAATATTCATGAAAATATATTGGAATTTTCAATTGGTGGTGTTGAATATTCAATACATTCATTTTTTTGTATCATCACAACTTTGGGCAGTAACGGTATGGTACGTAATAATGAGAATACAATAAGTGAATTCTCACTCGCCCGATGTAATTGAAATAAGACATTTCGATATTCGAATCGATTCGATCTCGATTTGATCTCGAATTCAAAATCGATTTGAAATTGAATTCTGTACCGATTTAATGAATTTGATATTGATATTGAATACGATATCGACTAGATACTCAATCCGATATCGAATTCAAGTCCTATAAATTCGAATCTATCAAAATGGAACGGCAGTCGTAACAATCATAGCATTTGATGTTGACAAGAGTCTTACAGCATTAGGTGAGATGTGCACTTCCTGGTCTCAGCATCGTTAGCACCTCAATGGCACGGCACGCATCCTTTACCTGCCTGCGTGATACGATGCGAGTCAGGCGAATGGGAGACGGAAATTGATAGTGTTTCCGGTCTCTCGAGCAACAAGTCAACGACAGGATCACGTTCAGCAGAGGCTTCAGACATGCGCACCAACAAATCTTCAGACTCAGGTAATCTCGACAAGAAAACACTAATTATTGGAAGTGGTTTTCTGAAATGAGAATTGGCAACACTTCTCTTCACCTAATATCAAATCCGAGTAGAGCTTAAAGTCTTTACAGCTTTTTCTCTCTCAGAATTGAGTACTTTCACATCCATATGTCACCAATCATTATCTATTGTTCCTCCAATTAATTCATCAACATCAAAAACTTGACATGAAATCATGGTTTCCCAATCAAGAACAAGGACGACAAACAAGCTAGGATCGTTTAAACAGGGCACCAAAGGATGATTTACCACCTCAAAGAAACAATTACATATAATTTAACTCCTTTGAAAATGTGTAAAAATTGAACTAATTCGAATGTCGGTTTCACAGGATCTTGGTTGAGTATCAATTAGCCAATTATTAGTTCAGGTACCAAAGTATAACATAGTCATCTAAGAGGGGCCTTAACAATTTAATCCGCTATCAGTTATCGAAACCGGACGAGAGCAGAGGCTTTGTGGACTCTATTGTGGAATGTATGTATCTTTTTCTTGAAAATGTCAATGAAGAATGAATAAAAAACTTGTTGGACCTAACATTAAAAATCGGCGTAAAATACAGATGAAAATAATAATGTTTCCCAATTATCTATTTTGTCATTCAACCTATAGCTTAGAGAGAAATTGTTGAAACAAAAGAGTATGCTCATTCTAGTTTCATCCACGAATGATTTCTTTCTTCAGGTTTGTTCAGACATTCCAAGTAAAAGTTATATTGTACTAGAGTAGCAAGAAATAATATTGGTGGAGGTGCCGGGTTTTACATATAGAGGAAATCTTTCGAAACTGAGCAATTTTTAAATAAACAATAACTGTTCATATTATCAATCAAGTATCTCATTTATGGTGAAATAACTCTGGAACTCTGTATCACTATGAATTTGAACTCATACCATTCCAGAGAAGCCACCAGGCTGTTTTTTTTCTCAATCTACACCCAAAGACACGTATATACCATCTTAATAATGACGCAAAGAAGAGCTGAGCATTTATTTCAATTCTATTGCGATGGAGCTAGAAAGTGTTGTATTTCAACCAATCTCACGTCTTCTAAAGAGCGAGTTAGCTTACATTATTGATACAACTCGCAACGTAGCCTGCACACGTGTCTGTGTTAGGACCGTTCAATGTGGTACGTGTAATCTCATTAGTTGGAGATCCAACACGACAGGCATCAAGCTGCCACAACATATGGAGGTCCTCGAACGATAGCAAACCATTGGCTCGAAATCAAGACGACATCGGATCAATTAGTCAAGAAAATATCATGCTACGTAGGGTTGCGGTCAGACAATGTGATCAATCAAGCCATATTATGATCAAGCCACACTGCGTATAATGCTAGTTAAGGACAACATATATACGCGAATAATGAACAACGATTCAGTAGGAACATTATGGGATTTGGTTTCAGATTTTATTTTACTATCTGCAGGTCTTATATGTTCAGGTGCACGCACTAAAATAACGAAAACTCTAGCTCAACAACGCGTTGAGGGGATGCATGCACGGTGCATAATAAAAATAGAGAAATTCACCTTTGCTATTTTTTTCTATATTCAAGAACCAATGTGATTTAAAACAAATCATATCAACCCCAAAATATTGTTCTGCTCTTATAATTGAAAATTGATATGACATTCTATTTTTATTGATTCAATCAGTTTTTAGATGATACGTCAATGAATACCAAGAATGTGATGAACAGTATTGACGTATTATTATAAAACTGATTGAATTCACAGAAATAATATCATATTAATTGGAGAGCATAACAATATTTCGGGGTTGATATGATTTTTATTCAATCACATTGGTTCTTGAACATAGAGAAAAATAGCAAAGGATGAATTAATCTATTTCTATAAGCACTGTGCATGCACGGTGCTTATAAAAATAAAGAAATTCATCTCTACTAGTTTTTTCTTCATCACTAACAAGTGTATTTGAATAAAAAGTATATCACACCCAAGATAATATGTTATGCTCTTTAATTATTATGACATTCTATTATTCAATCAGTTTCAAGATAATACGTCAATAAATTTTATCAGATTCTTGATATTTATTGACGTATCATCTCAAAACTGATTGAATAATAGAATGTCATAATAATTAAAGAGCATAAAATTATCTTGGGTGTGATATACTTTTTATTCAAATATACTTGTTAGTGATGAAGAGAAAAAATAGTGAAGATGAATTTCTCTATTCTTATAAGCACCGTGCATGCACCCCCCTTAAGTGCGTTATCCCGCCATTGGCCCATTGCTGGGGTTTTTTTCGAGACAGCAATCGTTTGGAGTGAAAGGAGATCCGCAATCTTCGAATGAAAGTCCGGTTAATAAATGGGACAGAATATTATCTATTTTGTCAATCAAGCTATCTTATAGATGGGATGAAATGAAATAAAAGATTATGCTCATTCTAGTTTCATCCACAATTCATCCACGATCCGTCATCTTCGAATGAAAGTCCGGTTAATAAATGGGCCAGAAAACTATTCGTTAGCGACGTATTTTGTTTCGAGAGCTTCACAGAAATAATGAGTGATCGATAAAAGCTGCCGACTCGTCGAGAATAAGTCTTGTCTGTCCGATGAATAGTCGAGCCGTATGTATAGAAGACAGCCCTGAGAACCGAAACATGTGTTGTTTTTATTTCTGCCAGCTTTAGAGTGTAGAGCATCGCCTAGGTAACCGTCTAGCGGGAGGGGAGTGGGGCACGTATTGCGTGGGTGGAAGAGGAGTGAAGAGGGGGATTGAAGAGGGGGGGGAGTGAAATTGGATAAAAATTGTGATTGTTTTTCCAATCTTTGTCGAATAGGGCTGAAAAATTCCAATCCCTAAAAACTAATTCTGTTTTCGTTCTCTCCTGTGGTTTCTACAGCAATTACAGAGGCTGTGGCTGGAATACAAACAATGAGACAAATGTATCTGAGTTCTGGACAACAATAGACCCTGTTATTAACGACTGTTTGGCATTGTATTTCATCATATTATAACAGACAGAAACAACGTAATGGATTTTCAATATTCTATAGAGTTCGAAAATTTATAAGCTCATTTCTCATCTTTCAATTTGTACAACCTAGTTTATTTTTTCTCATTTCTTTTGTGTTCAATCAAATTATAGAATTTTTAGATGATATAGTTGTTTTGAAGTGGTATATAATAAAGTGGTATGTGTTACAATGATACAATTAAAATAAAATACTGAGATGGGTGAACCGTCTTTCAGGAGACCGGAATTCGATTCCCGCCACGGTGGACCAACCTGACAGCAGTGCGTCGTGGTTTTCCTCTATGTTAGTTCAGATTGAAGCTGTGATGGTTCCTTAACAACAGGCACCGACGATTTCTCCCCACTATCTGAAACACGCCTAATGAAATAACCTTTTATCTCAACTTCCCATCGTGCTTGCAATATGTCTTCCGTATTTGTAGCAAAGTTTCGAATTTTCACTCTGAAATTGGTCCACTGTTGTGTATTTGATGAACCGTCTCGCGTCTCTGAATCGCAGTGAATATAATCATTCGTCTCAATCATGTATTCAATAGACCAACATATAAATCACGAGAATTAAATTTTCAGAATAATTACTTCCGTTTTTTCATATTGGTTTTAACGACGGTGATTAGATCTATTGGCGTCGGGGATGAGATGATGAGACGATCCAACACGGAAAATTATCTCATTGGGTATTTTGGAAAGTGGAGAGAAAATGCTCGTGACCTGTTGCTAAGAAAGTAGTGACTATGCACAGTGAAGCAACAGTGACTATGCAACAGTGGAGGCAAAATGCAGATAACATATTTCAGGATGGTCGATCATGGCGGGAATTGAACCCCGACCTCCTGAATGACGGTTATAACAGCGTGTTAGATAATCTTCCATTCGTCCCTGTATGTATATTTACCCTTTATCAACGTAATTTATCAGAATCTCTCTATCAATATGCGTAGCAAATCATTTACTTAGTCATCATCTTGCATTCTACTTTCCCTGCATATTTATCTATTTTATCTTCAGCCTACTGCTATATAATGTCATGGAGACCAACTTTATAAAAAAATAGGACTTTATATCTCTTTATAAAGATATTTATATCTAACAACTAGTGGAAAGTGGGTATTATCCTTCCTGGCTTGTAAGCCTATCATAACTAGGTTTTATAAGCCCTCCCCTCACAGGTGTATTGACCGGACCGAGCGTCGGTCTACTACATCCTGGAAGACTACCGGTCGACCGTCCCGACCCAGCGTTCAGGCGTAAAGCTCTCATACTCGCGAGGAAAAGTGATCGTATTTTGATTTTTATTCGATAGTATTGGTTTTCTTGTAGGCACTGGGGTTAGGGGAACGGATCATTGGGGGGAGGGGAAGGAAGGGGGAAAGAATTAGTCTTTGTTCGCAGCAAAACCAATATTAATAATACTTTCCCTTCTCGGATCATACGTGCTGCTCCGAATCATGAAACGGCGAGAGAGAGAGAGTAGAGAGTAAGATAGAAGGAAAGAGAGTAAGAGAGAGATAAAGAGAGAGAGTATAAGATAGAGAGAAACAGAGCGAGAGAGTGAGAGAGAGAGAGAGAGAGAGAGAGAGAGAGAGAGAGAGAGAGAGAGAGTGAGAGAGAGAGAGAGAGAGAAAGAGAGAGACAGAGAAATTAAGAGCGAGAGAGTAAGAGCGAGAGAGAGAGAGAGAGAGAAAGAGAGAAAGGGGGAGAGAGAGAGAGAGAGAGTCAGGAGGATGGTCGTAAGCTGATTGAGAAAGTCGGAAAGAGGTTGAGCTCTGTATGCTCCCGTAGGAGTACGTTTATCCCGGGGATTATCCTGGATGAATGTAATCAAGTCTAACTGTAACAATGTGAGAGAGATTGTATTGCATGAGTCGAGCGGAACAACCGTGGATCTAATCACACATCAACCTGCTCTCATACAGTCGACAGTCAGCTGACACATGCTCTTGTCTAAGAGCCGGTTTTTCAATAGTCCTCGTTAGGTCTGCGTCAGCTGACCGACGGTTATGTCTAACCCCGACCTGTAACGACAGGATCGTTATTCAACTCCCTGTTATCTGTTCGTTCTAACGAGAACCTGACCAGAACAACGACGATTCTGATTGGTTGTGCTTAAATGCGTATGCAAAATTGTATGCTAGAAGGCAGTGAACAGGACGACGATGGCAGTGCAGTAACGGGCACTTAAACGAAAACCCAATCCAGGGTTTATCTTTGTGAGAAGATAACCGTCGGTCAGGTGCACGTTATCGCTGACGGCAGGTCGAAAAACGAAATAATCGCGGAACCGGAGGTTGACTTCTGACGACCACTCTAACGGGACTTTGAAAAACTGGCTCTGAGTGTTTAACGTTTAGCGTTAAGCTGCCTTTCCATAATCATGTTTATGAAACGAAACGAAATTAGTCAAAAGCCAATCACAGGCCCGAAAACCACTAGGAGTCCATGTTGGAGTTTCGCAACATGGCGACCAAGACGACTTGGGCCAAACTCTTCTGATTTTGTTGCGAATTTAATTTGCAACGAAATGGCGGAAATAGAATGAAAGTTTTCAGGTTTTACTGCTATGATTGCTAGTGTCTACTTCTGTTTACGGCACATCGAGTGCTTCGACCGCCTGAATAAGCGAATAAGCGGCCAAATTAAATGGAGGATGGGGTCAACACTCAACACAAACACTAGGATGCACTAGAATTGCGAAATTATTTCGCACATCATGGAAACTGCTATGCGAATTCGTCACGGAAAGTTTCGCAGTAATTTTTACATGGAAAGGAAGCTTTAGTATCATCGTATACTGACTTTAGGTGACCGCAATAGCTGATCATTTCAACGGCGGGTCACACTTCTGTGCCCTGGAGATCTGCCATCTTCTGATTGGCAGTCGTATGGAATGAAATCGCTGCATTTATCAAAAGAGTACACTCTCTTGAGAATGCATGGGAAGCGATTTATCGAAATACCTTATCAGTTTTTGATGATAGGTTTTGAACGGTGTGAGGTATCAAGATTCTTATGGAGGAGAAACACAGATTTCTTGAAAACTATCAAAACCGGCTCATAAAGCGCAGTTATACTAGCTCACTCGCTTCTTGTGATCCGGGAGATGAGGGGAATATTGGACCTGGTTCTATCCTCGTCACCGCCCATCTTTACATGGTTTTTTCGTGGCTTCCCTCTCTAGTCTTGGTTTTACCGGGATAGTTTCTACGATATGGGCCGCGACCGCTTCCTTTCCACTGTCCTTCCCATTGCCTAAGAAACGTTCATCCCATCATATCATTAACCCTTAATTCGACGCCAATAGATCTTAGTCATCATTACAGCTCGTCATTAACCACTACACTGCTTGTGCCGGGATCAGTTTCTCATTATGAACAGTCACATGAAAACGCCACCATTCATATTATACGCTTCAATCTCAAACACAAAACAATGAACAATCAACACTTGAACACTGGGACAATTGTGAAGTGAACTTTGACCCAAACTTGTCCTATCAAATGTGAGTGTTTCAAACTTCGTGATTTCCTATCGTTGTTGACAGCAATATCAATGACGAAGTTGTTTCCGAGATATAAATCAGGATGTTATTTAATTCCGATAATGAACAATGTATAAACATTTCACAGAAGATCTGAAGCTGTAGTAAATTTTGACTTGT
This sequence comes from Brachyptera putata, assembly GCA_907164805.1. Classification (NCBI taxonomy): domain Eukaryota; kingdom Metazoa; phylum Arthropoda; class Insecta; order Plecoptera; family Taeniopterygidae; genus Brachyptera; species Brachyptera putata. Next base: position 10,669,749 of record OU015471.1, on the reverse strand, counting down.
AATAACGTATCTTGTACGTTATTACTTTACAGAACCAGGTCGACACACCCGCTCGTCGCTTCTAACATATACAGGAGACGGTCGATCGGCTTTAACATGATTGTAGAAAAACATTTTTATCTCGATTCCTTTGCCTTATTCACTTGATCCAACTATAATACACTTCACGTATTTTGACTGGTTCCTACCAACATAACCACAAAAAAACAATATCGTTCCTAGGGTTTTCCGATATTTGAAAAATAATAGAATTGTTCCTCATTATTGTGAAATACTTGATATATGAAAAAAAGCTAATTTTGAGAAAACAAAATTAAAATCTAAAAATATTATGAATCATTTTCGTTTTTATTATTTGCTAGACGGCCAACAACGTTATTTCAGTGAATCTCTTCTGTGTTCTTCATATCCCGCGGTGAATGAAGCTGCTATTATATCAGCAATATAGTGCATAATATGCTCATCATTTGTTCCACACGGCAATCGACTCATATCGATACTCGATATATCGATTATCGGTATTAACTCGAACACTTCTCTTTGCTGTGGTTAGCTTGCAGGCATACAGGTAACTACTATCTCGACTCTCAGAGAGCTAACTACAGTGCTCGAGTTTCAACAAAAAGAAATTACGTCTTATAGAAAAAGAGAAATTTATCTGTACTCTTTGTTGCCATGTTCACGAGCCAATGTAATTGAAAAAAAAGTATATCAAGTGCAAGACAATTTTATATTATAGTATAAGTATATTAACTCCAAGACAGTAATTGTATTTTGTGAAGTCGAACAGTTTTGAGATGATACGTCAATGAATTGCATCACATTCTCGGTATTCATTGACAAATGATCTTGAAACTGATTGAATTCACAAAAATAGAATGTAATATTAATTATCAAGCATGAAAGTTTATATACTTTTCATTCAATGACACTGGTTCGTGGACATAGAAAAAAAAGCAACGATGAATTTCTCTATTTTATAAGAACCGTGCATGCACCCCCTCAATGATTCCAAGAAACTGAAAAAAGGTGGTGAGTCTGAGAGAAAGTGAGAGATAGAGAGAGAGAGAGAGAGAGAGAGAGAGAGAGAGAGAGAGAGAGAGAGAGAAAGAAAGAGAGAGAGAGAGAGAGAAAGAGAGAGAGAGATAGGGAGAGAGAGAGAGAGAGAGAGAGAGAGAGAGAGAGAGAGAGAGAGAGAGAGAGAGAGAGAGAGATTATTATGCCACAAATGAATGATCTCCGTGTAGATTGTGACTGGTTGATATAGACTCTGGAGGATTACATGAAACGGCACGCTAGCCACGTGGAGATATGAAACAGACTAATCTCTGGCTGAAGCTAAGATGCTGGGCACTTATTGATGTTGAAAAGAGGCTGCGATAAAGAAGAGTGAATCTGGAATGTGAATAGCACTTACTTTGGAGATAAATCAGTTGAACTGGTTTCAAGGGTACATGAATAACGTGCGGAGGAGAATCTTTGGAATACGTTCAATAATATTGCTAATAACGTTTTCTTCCATTTAGTTGTATAGGCAGGGCTTAATTTGTTATTAAGAAGGAACCGGAACTCACCTCCACAACCCCCTCCACAACCACCATTATAAAAACCTTGAACAAATACCACAACAAAATCAATTTGGCTTCAAACGTACAAAATAATTCATTCGGAATCATTTTCATCTTCATTACACGATAATTATGCATAACAAATAATAAAATTAAACATTCTGAGAATTTTAAAATATTCATTTATCTGTGAAAATTATAAAATATTGCATGTGAAAAGTATTGGTGAATGATTAAAAATCCATCTCATCATTGATTTTCATCATTTTGAAACAGAAACGTGCGTACCAATTTCAGAAAAGGAACCGGAACCGGAACGCCATTCCGGTGCGTTGCGGTACAAATTAACCACCGTGTATAGGGCTACTTATATAAAAATATTGAGCTCTTCGATTAAGATGTTTATTCCGCTCGTTCCATAATATATTGTTTTATATCTCATGTATAGACAATACACGACATGGGTTGCTTATCTCGATCATCCCCCCCCCCTCCCCTCGCCCTTCTTTAGCCCTACTTCTTGCTGAACCCTCGGGCAGCCCGAGTCTATCGTTCCCCCATCCCACACGAGACCTGAAGGGCGAGGGGAATCTATCACATATAAGATCGCCTTCCAGACAATCGAATATAATACGCGACACTGGATATCCGTTCAATATGAAATATAAATTGAACTGTAATGTTTCTGAATTGTATCAATGGTTTGAATTGTTCATCCACTCCTTGCATCATTTCACTCGCATGCCCTCACAATATAAATACAATTTTCCGGAGAAAACTTAAAGTTGGGGGAAATGATTATGATGTATTCCGTACACTATTCGGAATAATATGGTATAAGTACCTTGTATCCACGAAAAAAGGTCTCGAGCGATGAAGGTTTCTTGAGTAAAGAGTTTCTTGAAGGGTATTGTGAAGGAAGCGGCCGTGGACTATATTGTGGGAACCATACTGGCATTAGCCTAGACTGCAGAGGGAAACCAGGAAAAACCCCTGTAAAGATGGATGGCGGCGGGATTCGAACCAGGTCCGAAAACCCCTCGCTTCCCGGATCACATGAAGCGAGCGCGTTAACCACTGCGCTACATGTGCTGGTGTCTTGCACACACAACATATTATACGATTTGTTCTTCAACAATATGTTGTAGTTATTATCGTACATACCATATTTACTCCAATCAAGATATGATTTCAATAATCAAAACATTATAATTCAAGAGCGGACTGGAGTCGATTTGGCGAAATATCAATTTATTGGTGATAACTATTGAACGGTATGAGATATCAACACTATAAAATATTGCAGAAACACAATTTTGAATACTCTCAAAATGATGTGAAAAAAACGATTACCAACATTTTCACCACTGTGACATTGTAAAACTGATTTTAAGAATGAAATTACATGGTTCCATCTCAATTGAGAACATTGTTGACACTTGACGGCATTGTGACCTTTTGTGAGCCACAACATTTTGAGACGTATTTTGATGTTAGTTTCACTGTCGGTGATAAATACAAATACTGCGCAATACCACCGTTCCATCTGCATTACTACTCGTTCCATTCAACACCTACCGTTTCCCAACAAACTGGCACTGATTACATCTTACGTTGTTGACTGTGATGAAAAGAAAAATCTAAAACAAAGACTTATCGTTTCTTGAAATGTTCTACTAGATGGCCAAGATTTGTCGTGTAGAACGTGAATCGACCTTTGAGAGATTATAATGGTCTGAAATACGCGTCGTACGGCGTATCGTTCATTATCCAATAGTTACTTTCGGAATAAACGTCCTCCTAGAAATTAATTAAACATGAATGGCCAAAGACGATCAAATAAACTCTCTTTTCTCTCTCTCTCTCTCTCTCTCTCTCTTTCTCTCTCTTTCTCCATCCCTCTGTCTCTCTCACGCATACCCTTTCTCTCTTCTTCTCCTCTATCTCTCTCTCTCTCTCCCTCCCTCCCTCCTTCTCTCTCTCTCTCTCTCTCTCTCTCACCTTCTCTCTCTTTCCCTCTCTTTCTCCATCCCTGTGTCTCTCTCACACACCCTCTCTCTAGCTTCTCTTCTTTCTCTATCTCTCTCTTTCTACATCCCTCGCTCTATCTTCTCTTCTCTCTCTCTTATTCTTATATCTCTCTCTCTCACACACACCCTCTCTCTATCTTCTCTCTCTCTCTCTCTTTCTCTCATCTCCTCTCTCTCTCTCTCTCTCTCTGCACGACTCCATGCACGCATGAAGCAGATAATGCGTAAATCATCCGACTCTCCTACCGTCCAATACGACACCCTCCCTCTCACCCCTCAACCCGCACCTACCCACCCATCAACAACCCCCGAACTATCTCTTCCAATTACACTAATTACCCGTAGTTGTGTTGTTCAAGATGTGGGCTCGGAGCACCCGGTTGCTAACGTTTGTGGATACTAGAGACGGTCGTGTCCAGACGTCTCAAGATAATATAATTATTATGATGTTGTGTTTGCGAGGCTGACTCGAGCTCAATTACAACTGAATAAAATATCAGATTATATGTCGTTCTACAGGAAGATGTTTTCTACGTCCAATTATCTGGGCAATTACCTGAACCCTGCATGAATGCCTTGATCAAGTCTCCAGGGTAGAAAACATTACTTCCTTTCTTTCTTCATTCCTTTGTACACAATCGTGTTCAAATCAGAGTCTTTAAAACTGTATTCATTATTGAGTACAATAGACTATACGATCACGAAGGGACGAGAGCGAATGTTATTTCATTTATATTTTATGATAGTGTATGTATAGAGCATGTGTAAAGCTGATCTGCAGTGGATAGCCCTCTTTAGCCTCGTGGAATGATGGCCGAGAGACTCGAACCCCGGTCGCCTGAAACGTCTCGTCCACTCGTGTATTTATTTTAATGGTACTTAAGCACCCCATCAACGGTTAGGTTATATGGGGTACGTATGAGCGGGTGATAATGAAACGATGAAGTGATGTTTGGAAAAGGACATATACAAGAACGTATGCCTTATGCGGGACTCGAACCCAGGCCCAGCGTGACTTATTTGCTATCAGCATTCTCCTTTTCCCGTCCCAACCAAATCAGTTGATAATTGAAAAGTAGCCGACCCACATATCACTGGTATGAAATGCTTCCCAGAAGAAACTATCAAAAGTATTCCCTATATTTCGCCAATTCACAATATTTCCACAACCAATCTATCTCTTATCTAATGATAAAGTACATCGTCTCTCTCTATCACATAGATTGTGAATCTCCATGTTTGAATAGTTGCCAGAGCAATAAGAGGATATATTTACCGATTCTGTACAAGATGTATATCTCCTTGTATTGCATCGAGCGGAGACACAAGAAGAAAACATCTCTACTGTGAGATGGTGTAACGTACACGTGCGGGCATATCAAATGGTTTTTCGTACACAACTGATTTTTCACACAGTATGCGTGGAGTGTGTGACCGTGTACATTTTTTTCTAGTTTTAGTACGTAATATCTGCATATTTTCTCCAGGATGCATTTTATTGTAGCTTTATCGATCGCTTTATGTGACCGTAAGTGTATATTATTAGCATTGTGTGATCTTCAATTAGATTCAGTTAATTGATTTAGAAATATTAATAATAACATATCTCTAGAACAGCTTTTTCGACTTATGTACAACATTGGAATAATGAGTAGGCATACCATTTGTGTGCTCAGGTTTTGGAAAGATTTGAATTTGATCGTGGAATCTATTTTTGATGATGAATATTGTATTGTTCGCTAACGACCCCACCAAACAACCAGGTTATTTGGGAATAAGCAGGTGATAAAGAGACTTGTTGGGTCGTGTACAACTTAAGAACTGTATGGCGTATACAAACAGACATGCCTCATGCAGGACTCGAACCCACCTCTAACGATGACTTTTGTTCTCAAAGTGGTGTCTCAGTTGAATGGGACATGAAGGATGGCCAAAATATTCTGTTCTTCTCTTTCTGTTATCCTTATGGGGATTTTTAATATATCAAAGTTATTATTTCTTACGGGGGTTGAACTAATTTCGCTTCAAAGCTATGCAGTACTAGTAGATGATGCTATATATATATATATATATATATATATATATATGTACGTTTTTGTCAAATCATAATCATAATCAAATCAAATCATATATATATATATATGCATACCAAGTTTTGTTGAACATTTTTCTTTTCTTTGACCTGAAGAGCGCAAAAAAAATCATTTTTTCAATGTATTGTAGAAAGTAGTAATCGCAATGCTCATCCAATAATGCTCAAACCGTGTTCGTATATTACTATAGCAATGATTGTTGGACATTGTCTGTTAGAAGAGCAAGAAGGAAACACAGACAGGCAGGCGGCCAGAACTGATCCACCGTCGAGTGTCGTAAATTACTGGCTCTGTACCATATTTATTATTTATTCGAGAAAATCAGCATTCCTACTATTTCATAGAGGGCGCTGAGTCGATACTGTATAAAAACTTTCTAGTTTCGACAGATTGTATTTCATATAGATTCTAGCTAAGAGATAAGTTATCGGAAAGGGATGTTTTTTCTCGGGGAAAGAGATTAAAAATTCACAGTTAAAAAAGATCTAGAAAAACAGATACATTCCGTACGTATAGATGAGGCCGATACGACATTCCCTGCCTGTACATAGAACTCTCTATGTGCCAAGTTCGTATTTCCAATAACAATGGAATCAGCACTAAACTATCAAAGCTACAATGCCATTCTACAGTCACTTCAATGTATCACAGGGCAAACAAACGTATTCATGTTTCATGGTTCATTATATTTTTGGTTACTCTTGGTTACTTATATTAATACAAAAACTCATATTGAATTTAAAATTCATAAATACTTACATATGTATGAAGTGTCTGTTATGATCTTTACCAACTACGTAATGAATGATGATTGTATGATGAATCAGACCGTCTTAGATTTTGGAGTAATCATTTCATTCTAGTCTCAATGTGGACCAACGAGTTGAATCAACAGAAATCTATTATCTATCAAAATCTGTATTATTTTCGTCTTCTCTGTTTTGACCTATTGAATTGGAGTTTCAATGGGAACTACATGATTCTCATCATGGTCAATGATCCTTATTTTTTCCCGGTTTCTCTCTGTCGTTCAGGTGAATCTTGGTATGGATCTTCCAGAAAATTCCACGACTGACTCCTTCGGAGTATTAAAATAAAAATCAGATGACGTTCCGTCTCACCTTCTCATCATCTTATTCATTATTCACCTACACCAGTAGAACTTGGTGTAATACAGTGCGTTGCTACACCCATATATCAATATATCGAATAAAAGCTTGAGATTTGTTAGCTTTCATCATCTTGAAGTTTTGGTTAGCTATCGTGAGACTGATTTGAATTGACCAATCAGAACTTATGATGAGACAAGCGCGTTAGTTCCATGCTCCACTGTGAATGGAGCTCGGCTTGAAGTTTCTGTTGCTAGAAGATCAAAGCAAATGTCTGAGATTTACTCATGTGCTGTGTGGTATTCACGAGCGACCGTCTCCCCTATACCCTATCATTGACAGTTAGGTGTTTCGAGCTAACCACTGGGTGACGTCATAGCTAGGAAGCAACAGGGCGTTAATGGGGAACCCACCCACAGCGTTACATTTTCAGTGTCAACGTAACATATAAACTATCGCAGTGACTTTCTGTTTGAGTATATTGTAGTGAAACTGTTTCACATCATCTTCTAAAATACTGTGTCGATAGTAAAGTTTCACTTTGGGTCACATGTTATTTGTATATAACGGTCTGAGGTGAGATAGAAATCAATCGCTAGAGTATCGAGTGTTACTGTTACATACAAGTCATGTCCTACCTCTATTTTTTTTTTTTTTTTTTAATAACATCGAAACTTGATACAAAATCCTTGTTCCCCAATCAAGGCTATGGATAGAAGATTAGATCGTTTGAAAGATCGTTCGTTATTATAAAATTTTACTCATTAGAATGTATGAAAATATTGTTTGCATTAGATGATGAATCTGTTGATTTTGTATCTTGCCCCGTTCTAGTTTCATTTATAGATGTCAACCTGGATGGAATGTTTTGTTCTATGACGACTCGGTACGTCTGAACATGATAGAGTGGCAGCAGGATAATACATTATTCTAATAATTCCATTAGAATTCGTCACACAATCGAAATGATTTCTTTTATTTCACTCTTCTTAGCTCCGTAACACAGTCAGCTAAGGCACCGCTGAAAGAAGAAATGAAGTCTAGCTAGCTCCGTTGGGCGTGGGTTCGAGTTTCATATTTGTAAACATACGTTCACTTATCATCACTTCATAGTTTCATCATCACCTGCTCATTCGTACCCTCAAATAAACTAGCTGTTGGCGGGGTCGTTGAGCAAGCATTATGGTCGGTGTAATAAAAGAAAATTGTGATATCCCGTACACTGAGAATAAGGTGGGATTCACACGTATTTTAGAATTCAGATCAGTCAACGTGTGAAAAAAATGATATGAAATTATTTTGTTATCTCGAGATAAATGTACATGTAAAGTAGGCTTGATGGATGAAGTTCATTCTTTTCCATTTCATTTTTGAATACATTTTCCAAAATAAAAATTATAAATGACATTACAAAACACAAACGAATAAAATAGTGTGAATGAATGAATGAATAAGTGATAATAGAAACAAGAAGCCGCGGGACAGACCTCTAGTGAGCCTCACATGAGCTAAGCTTGTGTAACTGAACAAGAAGGTATTTTAATATTGATTAAAAGCACGATGGTGGACTTTAATTAAATCACATTGAACTAAATCATGGAATATTTGAAAAAACATATGTTACAGTAATATACAATGATTTTTTTTTCATATTGGGTTTAACGACGCACTATGAGATAACTGATATCTAATGGCGTCGGATGGATGATTAATGAGATGATGGGATGATGAGATGCAGGTTCTTGGGTAATAAGAAGGATAGTGGGAAGGAAGCGGTCATGGCCGACTTATTGTAGGAACCATCCCGGCATTAGCCTAGACTACATCAGAGGGAAACCATGAAAAACCTCTTTAAAGATGGTCGGCGGCGGGGATTGAACTGGGTTCGGATTTCCCCTCGTCTACCGGATCACATGAACCGGATCACATGATCACATGATCACACCACTGCGCTGCATGTGCCGGTTATACAATGATAATTGGACACAATTGGATACTATTGCGATCACACGAAAATACCTTATTTCTGAAATTTCAATTTCAATTTCAGTGTTATCTATAGCATTGTGTAGGCATACCACTGATGTTTTAATGTGCTGGCAGTCGAATGCGCGGATCCACAGTGTATGTTAGTGTGAGCGCATTATGCTTGTTTCAATAAGTTGTATTCCGGATACATTTTATGTGACCGCAAGTGTACATTTATGGACAACAATATAATTTAATTAGTGATTGAGAAGTCGGAACCGGGGGTGGGAAGGGGGAGCATGACGGACGAATAGGTACGCTATCCCAGTATAGGAGAAGGTCCTGGAAGTCTTCCCGCTCCCTCTCCTGCTCGTGCTAATGCTCCAGGTTAGTGCCTGCATGCCGTCTGATCCTGCAGGATTTAGTCAGATCAATTTCTAAACAGGCAATTTATTCTAGATTGAGTCTTAAGGCTCGAGAATAATGTGCGACTGGGAAGATAAAACGCAGCATACTGCAAGCAGGGTAAGATCTCGGTAGGCGCAATGATTATTATGTCATTATAATACATTCTATTCACAAAAATGTAAGCAATATGTACTTTGAAGATTGAGCCTATATGAATAAATGTATGATACAATCGCACGGCTAAAAGAACCACTCAACCGTGTCATATCTGGAACCTCATGTATAATTGAAAAACTCTACTACATTGAAATCCGTCTTGGATGCTTACGGATATATGAGTCGTAGTTTTCCTATATTATGACATATTGTTTCTCAGAATTACTGTCATTTTCATACTAATTTCAATGTCATGATAGACAGAAGCTTTTTCAAGATTGAATTCTATGAGGAATCTTGAAGACAATATAGGAGTCGATTTAGCGAGATATGATTTCTTTGTGTTAACTTTTGAACGGTATGAGATATCAAAATTCTAATACGGGGGAAATACAAACATTTACAATATTTTCAAGAGATATAAATGAAAACTACTGAACTTGTAAAGCATAATTGTCAAGCGTATGAGCTAAAAAAGTGTTTTTCTATAACTGATACGGCTTACAATTGTGCGGTATCAGAAAATAACTATGAATTATACCTTCTTGAACGTATTGAAATACCTGTGTTTCTTCCGTATTTGAAATTATATATCAACCCACAATGAGATAATAAATATTCAATCGTCAGGTTGATTCCAGTAATTTCATCCAGAATATGCATGATATAGTGTTTTAGTTCCAATATACGTCGTACATTAATATAATCAATATGTAATAAATCTTTCGTACCATGTTGATTCTCAATGAAGTGGTAAAACGCTTTCACCTTGGGGGGAGCAGGGAGGGGGTTATTTTGGGACGTGAATGCGCAGTGAGTGTCACGCAATCCCCCCAGCACATCCCTTCTTGGAAAAACTGATGAGCGTATACTGGAATGAATAATACTCGTACGCGCTACATGGGCTTCAGGGTAATTACTTATAATGGATGATTGAAAATATGGTCCTTGTTAGTCACTCAAGCCCATGTCTCACAAACGAGTATTCTCTATTCCAGTATACACTCTTCAGCGCCCCTCAACTTGAATTCAATGTCGCCGTGAATGTACCCGAGAAAGTCCGTAAGACAAACAATGTGTATGAGTGAATATCTAAGCTAGTTAACGCTTGAGCCTACTCGTGAATGGGCCTTGTATTTGTATAGCTATTCTCCCGTTTTCCAGACAAGGCAACCAGCATGTGTACAGCGTCTTATTGTAAAACTTTCACAAACTTAATTAACGTCAAGTCAGTTTTAATCTCTTGAACCAGCTTATGAATTAATTACTCATTTTAACCCGCCACGTTACGACCGCCCGTCTCCACTATACCACAACATAGTAGCTCAGATGTCTCGATTCGTAACACCTCTCACTTCGTCGTTGATGCGCCGTTAAACACAAACCAACATCTGAAACTGAAACCGAACCGACGTTACGAGAATGACTTGCAATAATATTAGTAGCTTATCGAACGTTGGTTCGAGTTTTGTCGATGTGGATCACGTGAGCGAGTTATCGATATATCTCGACAGCTGATATTAGCAAAGTTGTCTTGTTTCGTGCGGCTGCCAGGTGCAAATGTCCACACCTCGAGCTGCTGGTTCGAGACGCCAGGTTGTTGGTGCTGGAAGATAAGAGGGACGGTAGGTCGTGAGCACCAAGTGGGAGGCAAATTGTGGGCGGTTTTAATTGAAAAAAACTTTGCCTGGTTTTGATATGTTTGTAAAAGTTTCACGAAGGGAGGCGAATTGTTTTGAGGATTCAAAAGGAAAGAGGGTAGGAGGAAGGGAGAAACGAAAGGAGAAAGGGAGAGGTATAGATCTAGAGAGTTATGGCAGAAACCTGCAGCATGGTGAATAAGGATGGTAAAGTAGTATCTCTACAGATGTTCCACATTGCATCTCTACACCTTGCCTGTACCCATGCAGTCATGCAGCTAGGACGTAGTTCTACCTCCTATAGTCTTTACTCTTAAAACGTGCAAACTGTAAATTAGTTTTTCTCCTCTCTTCAAGAGCTGCGGAATGAGCTGTTTTCTTACACAAGGCTTCCTTCAGATCACTTTCTTCGCCATTAACTTCCAAGTGAAAAACTTTTAAACCAGAACCAACTACGTCTGCCTCTTAGACCAGTGAGTGAGCGAGAGAGAGAAAGAGAGAGAGTGAAGGGGGATTTAGGGGACGGAATATAGAACAGATCGGTAAAAGGATAGGACGAAAAAGAAAATACGAATAACAGAAGGAGATTAAGGCTAATGATAATAACGAGAATGAGAGAGGTGAACGAGGGAGGGAGGGAGAAGGATGCGAGGTAAAAGAGTTCGTTTTATGTAATGATTATATTTTAACTGCACGAGTCGTTTGGTTCAAGCCGAGCCCTGAGCACTTCTGTCATCTTATAATAGCTGCATTCTACGCACTGTGAGATCTATTGGCGGCGGATGAATGATTGACGCTATGATGGGATGATGAGGTGAAGCTTCTTTGGTGACGAATGGACATTGAGAAGGCAGTGGTCGCTGCCAATATTACAGGATCCATCCCATTTGATTGCCTATATGTTGTCTTTTTATTTATAACTAAATTTAAAATTCCTCAAGAAATTCATTAGTTGATAATTATCTATTTTAGGGCTAGTTAATATTTTCTTTATTTGGGTTTTCTTTGGAGTAACACACCATCAAACGCTTGTTTTTCAAGGTATAGCCCTCACACAAGAGCCACTCTTATGCGGGTTATCTATATTTATCAATTAATACATTTTCAGTTATATTTGTCTGTGCTATCGATCAGACCGCTCAGACCGCTCAGATCGCTCAGATATCTCAGACCTCTCAGACCGCTCAGATCGCTCATATCGCTCAGATCGCTCAGATCGCTCAGATATCTGACCTCTCAGATCGCTCAGATATCTCAGATCGCTCAGATCGCTCAGATCGCTCAGATCGCTCAGATCGCTCAGATCACTCAGACCGCTCAGATCGCTCAGATCGCTCTGATCGACCAGACCGCTCAGACCGCTCAGACCGCTCAGATCGCTCAGATCACTCAGATCGCTCATGCCGCTCGTACCGCTTAGATCGCTCAGATCGCTCATGCCGCTCATACCGCTTAGATTGCTCAGACCGCTCAGATCGCTCAGATCGCCCATACCGCTCAGATCGCTCATGCCACTCATGCCGCTCATGCCGCTTAGATTGCTCAGACCGCTCAGATCGCTCAGATCGCTCATGCCGCTCATACCGCTTAGATCGCTCAGATCGCTCAGATCGCTCAGATCGCTCAGATCGCTCAGATCACCCAGATCAACCAGTCCACTTGGATCCGTCAGTCCGCTTGGAACGCTCAGATGAACCAGTCCGCTCAGAACGCACGAATCGCTCAGTCCGCTCAGATCGCTCTGCTGTACCTCTGACGTCATCACACCAGTTAACCCAGAGCTATTTGTGACTCGAGTCACGCTGTTGATTGCCGGCGACAAACTCTTAGGAATTCCAATCATGTCTTTTTGTAAACCTTCTCATTTCTTCTTTCCTAAACGCCCTCATCTCTCTTGGTCGTACAGGTAGCCGTGGGTGCGAGGGAGATGTGAGAGTTAAACACAGGATATCTTCTCGGAAACAAACGTAATTGATTTCTAGGAGCTACATGTGGCGACTGTATGGTTACGATGGAAGGAATGTAAGTCTATTATGTTACAAATATCCTACCGTCGCGTATTCAGTTAAAGCGTTTGCTTCGGTGTCAATGCATACATGTATATATATATATATATATATATATATATATATTTATATATATATTCGAATTGATTCATAATTTTCAGATTGAACTTGTGTGATGATGTATCAATTTTTCATATAACGACGTTTCAAATGAATTACGAAGTTCACTTTCAAGTTGAATACAGTTTGAAAGTGTGTCACTCCGACTGAAGGTCGAATGTAACTAAAAAAGGAAACCAACAATGCAAATTCACAAGTATAATCTGAAAAATATGAATCCATTTGCAAATAATACTTGTGAAAGCTTACACAAATCAATATATATATATATATATATATATATATTTATATATATATATATATATATATATATATATATACGCGAGAGAGGAACAACGAATTAATTGATATAAGAGTATGATATTCTGTGAAACTGCTCATTTTTGAGGTGTAATGTCATCTACTAGGAAGATAGCATTAAAGTCGACTACTGTTGGAACTTTTTTTCTCCCAAGAGGTATTCTGTATGCTCGACTGCCATACTCTCTGCACAATGCATTTCAGATTATGACGCGATAAAACGGGAAATGGTTCTTATAGAAACAGTATAATGTGCCTTTAATAAAAGAACTTCGTTACGTGTTTTGATTGGATGCTGCTGTGCAGAGATGACAGATCGGATCATCCGACCGCTAGTGATGTCTTGACGGAGAGACGTACGCTCGTACCATGCATCAGACGACGGATCTCGTGTCACTAATAACAATGCAGTGAAAGAAATGAACAAAAGTAATCTTGCGAACTATATAAAAAACAATATGAAGTTTAGGCAATAAAAGATAACTAATTCGTGTAGAATATGAAGTGTTTTGAACTAAAGGATTGGAATTGTTTTGATTTAATTGGCTAACCTGATTGAGTTGCACCCGAGCGGCGACGGAATGTCACGTGTTAGTTTTCTACTGTTGGGTGTGTAGAGGTGTGGTCATATGTGACACGGGTCAGCACACAGCCCTGAAAGCTCCAGATTTGTTCTTGTTCAAATAATTTTCTTGATAGCTTCCATCAACTGAAGTAAAAAAAATCATCTCCATATAATGGTTCATTCGATCTATGTGAAAGCTTGGAATTATATGTTAAATTCATATATTTGAATCGGGTAGGAATATGAATCAATATCACTACCTTCTTCCATGTTTTTTCCTCCTGGGTTTTCCTGTGAGGGTTTATCAAACTTCAGAAATTATCTTCATTCTTATGTCTCAAAATTAGGTATTAGATGATCACATATTATGCGAGCCAAGTTTAATTATGAGAATCTCGTTTGACCTGTGGAGCGTGAAAGAAGTGATCATTTTTTTCAATTCGGTGAGATTTAGTCTGCACTTCGCTCTTCCAAAGATTGCCGAGAGCGGCGAAGAATACTATAGGTGGAGGATCCGAGTCTGTCGGTGCTGCCGTGACTGCTGCTCTGCGGGCTGCGTCTAGGAGTTACTTGAAGCTAAAGTTGCTGCTCTGTCAGGATTGATTGTGACAACACGGCTTTAGAGTAACACTAAATTAATGATATGTTTGATGATCCAATGAGTTTCGATGGAAACATCCGTGTTACTCTTGTGGCTTTTTCTCGATTGTGTTCAGTTTTGTGCGTGCTGCTCTGTACGGTCGGACTTATAAATATATCAACACGAAACATGCAGCGTATTCGTAGAAAGAAGAGCCAAAGTTTTTTGTGTATATATCGGCAATAGTTCTGGCATATTTTCCAAGAAAAATTGGTTGAAAAACTTTCTAGAATAACTTTTAAGAATATTAGAGGATCTGAAAAGGATAACCCAGACGGAAAATTTTATCAAATAATTCCAGAGATATTTATGAAAGCATGAAATTATAAATGATGTTGAAAACAAAAATGGTACACAATATTTCCAATTTTGGAGAATTCGTTCTTTCCTTGAATGATGAAGTCTCGAATGGAATGATCAACAGGAGTAAATAATCAGTTCATTAGAAAGTACTTAGATGAGCATTCTGTGAAGAGACTTTCAAAACGAATGTCTTTTCTTCACTATATGATATATCTTTATTCATGAAATCATATCGTGTATCTCACAGAAACGACAACAATCATGCAGCGTTTGCCTCTGGTGCCCTAATGACTGAGGGTTGATATAAGATGTGACATGAGTCAGCAGAAGAAACCAGTTGAATCAACTTTTTATTCCAGAAGAATGGTGTCATGCAACTTGTGTCGACTTCATCACACCAAGAATGATCTCGTTAGATTCATTATTCACATCTTACGATACTTACTAGAAATTTGGGAATCGTAATCAATCGAAATCGTGTATGTAGAATTGTAATCATCAATTCGATAAATGATCTCTCAATCCGAAAATTATATTGTTCTGCTAATTGATAATGATAATTCTTCATTCAAATCTCCATCAAATTTGTACAAACTTTATTGTTCCTTGAAAAGATTGTTACAATACTACTCAATACGTACATCAAAACATCAATATATACTAACATAAGGGCCTACTACCTGAAATAACATACCTAACATAATCTAACATACTACCAAACCTAACATACATACTAACATACTAACAGTATCAACACACTAACATTTTTCAACGGATCCAAATTGTATTAGTAACACAAAAGTGTGAAATAGTTGATATAAGAACAATAATTGGTATAACAAAAGAAATGAAACGATTAAAAACATGCTGCAACTATTTCACTAGTTTATTAATTTTATTGTATATTCCTTGATATATCATTGTTTGATTGTTGTCATTGTTCAATCTTGATTCTAGTATCGTGCTCATTATGAACAATTATAATGATAACATTAAACTAGAAATATTCATGAACTTCTATAATTTTCAACTTCACTTCACGGCTGAATATGTGCAATTGAATCGGATGATTCTCTAATAATAGTTTGATTTTATTCACGAATTCAACATTTCATTAATTTAATTCTATCGCTATAGAACGCAATCTCGAATGTCGGTCGTTATATCGGAGAAAATAATGGCTATAGAATTACATATTACAATGAAACTGATATTTGATGGTCTACCACCGTTCTTCAATGGTAAACCATGTCTGAACAGTGAGATAATATCAAGTCGTTAGATATTTCCTCTCAAGACGCGTCTCATCACGCCTCAGGGATTGATTGTGAAACGTTAGCTCGACGTTCATGCACCAATCACCGCAACGTCGGAAGTCCGAACCCAAATACTCTCGTTACGAAGACCGTACAGTCGGAACCAGAAGCGAGGATCGTTTTCTACCCACTTGAACCTATCAATATCAAGTCAAGCACTTGTCGGACCGATCTGATTCGGTAGACACCTTCTTTTATTTCTGCTATCCAGTTCCAAGTTGGATAAGTATGCGTGTTCAGGAAAAGTTTCATTTCGATCAGTCAAACCGTGCGACCGACCTTTGCAATGCGTATATATAAACAAACATAGAAAAAACAACACAGAAGAAGCATCATTTGGATCCGAACGGTTTGAAAGCATATTAAATTACCAAGTTTTTGTGAGGTGTTGATGAGGAATTTTTCGGAACAAATATTTGTTTCGTATTTTTGTACTGTTGTTTCCATCGCCAAACATCTAGAATATGTGAGCAACATGATGATGTCAACATTATCTCGTGTCAAAGGTCAGCTCTGTCAACTCGGAAGTTTCATTGACTAGCATATAGGTCCATAGGATGTTAAACAAAATCTCTAACCGAAAACCTCTTATAAAGACTATGTTATTGTAAAGAACAGATCTTTACGCTTAAAGTCAACCACTTTGAAAAACAACTTCTTCAAGCATTCATAAAATGTTTAAAATTAAAAAAGTTTCAAGTTATTACTTTTCTTGTGAATTATTTCACAGAAGTTTATCGTCTAACTCTGCCGGCTGGCTGATTGCGAATAGGTGGAAATACTTCTGCTAAAACAGTTGCTTAACGAACCATTATAATGTGCTGGGTTCAAGACTAGAAGTGTCGAGGTGCAGGAGGAATGTGGTTTACTCTACAGACCTTGGTTGAGGCCAATCATCTGAATTTCATCGAGCATATAACTAATCAACAGCCCATATATATATATATATATATATATATATATATATATATATATATATATATATATATATATATATATATATATATATATATATATATATATATATGTGTGTGTGGTGTATTGTTTTCAATTTTCACGACGTATATTTATGATATCATTATTCTTCTTTAAAGTATTTTCGTCGTGTATTAACATAGAAGACATTGTATCACTTCAATATGTATTTCGTCAACGTTCCAGGCTTATATCAAGCCCTTTATCAAGAGGGCTAAAAACATATTCAAGTAATAAAATATCTTCGCTTTCAATACAAGACGAAAATACCCTAAAGGAAAATCACAATATCATATATACCTATATATATATATATATATATATATATATATATATATATATATATATATATATATATATATATATACATTTAAACATATAAATGAAAAAATAAATAAATATATATATATATATATATATATATATATATATATATATATATATATATATATATATATATATATATATATATATATATATATATATTCATGTGAGAATTTACCATGAAGTTATTCACAAAGGGTTCTGCACACTGGGGTGAAAGGGAGATAAACATGAAACGCTAACAGTGCACGATAAGAAATTATTAAATACGTCTTATAACGAGGTGAACAATTACTGTACTGAATACGTGTGAATCATATTCTGTGAAAAAACCAGGTGTCAGAGATGAAATTCAAACGACAGTGAAAGCAGACATTTCAACCACCTTTTTAACCCTCATCGAAATGAAATATACCAGTTTCATGTAACGACACGCAAATAATCATTGTGGATCTATTCTAGAAGATACTTCTCTGAATGGCATGTAACAGTTTCATTACTGAAAGTCAATACATAGTTCATATGTTATGTTAAAGTTGAACATGTTACGCTATGGGTAGGTCTCCCTTGATATTCCAGAGTTATTTACTTAGCAACCAATTCATGAAATAACGTCTCAATTGTATTCTCATTCATCCAAGATTACTCGTTTGACGATATTTCATACAAGATGTGTTGTGTATAAAGTTTACACCACTATTACTAGACAAACGCAGCATATGCGTTCAAGATGTATAATCGTGAAAATTAAATATATAAAAAGTTATAAAAAAATTATAAAAGATTTTATAGCCCTATATATAGAAAGAGTGTATGAAGTATAATCGAAAACTCTTCACACCTTGATTCATATAAATTATACTCCATCCGGTTACTATCGAATCTAGAGAACCGTGAATCTGCTACATTTTTCTGCTATTATATTCCTATCGATTTTATGATTAAAAAACATGGTGAATACGGATACGGATAAAAACAACAGCTGAAGTCGATAAATAAAATTCACGATATATGTCAAATTAGTGATTTATGTATTCTCTTCAATGTGGTATCACTCATCCACCGTCGTCCAGCAACACTAGCGTTTCCCGCTACGAGAGCTGCATTATGAGACAGGTATACTGCAGTTGTTGTGTATACTGAAGAGGAGAGCAACAATCAGATCCAGGATTGCGATTAGACCGAGGAGTGGCAAAGCATACACAGGAGAGGGGGTTAGGGGTGGAAGCGTTGCGTGGGGGGGGGGGGGGAGGACGAATGTTTGCTCGGCTGTGAAGCAAGGAAAGTAATGAAAACGTAACACATGGTTCAAGGAAAGGTGAACAGTGGCGTATTAGCTAGGGGCACGTATTCTCCGTGATTAAACTTACATGGGTATCGTACTATCAAGTTAATTTATCGCTGCTTGCTTGTTACAGCAAGTTAAGACAATTGTAGGACCTTGGAGACGTGAAAGAAGATCTGTATTGAGAAGCGCAGCGAATATAGAGATGGCAGAGTTTCAACATGTTTGGTTGATCGTAGGCACGGTGACTTTGGTGACCAATAAAGAAGAGCCAATAGCCAACTCTCGGTATGAACTAAACTGAGCCTTTTAATTACCTACAATAACGCGTATTTGACAGCAGTACTGTCTATAGTATAGTTATGCAGTGAAGCTATGTAAACTAATGAAAATAACTCAGTGGGGAAAATATGCGAAAATAATTAATCCGAACGGATTGATTATTATATGATTGATTCAAATTTCCATGGAATTGAGCTCACATGAATTATAGGCTAGAACTGATTCAAAAGTTTTACATGATTCAGATAACCGTTTTCAAAATAAAATCAACATGTAACTTTTTATACATTTATTAAATAAAGATGGGAAGCTATCAACAAGATCATCAGGTTACACCAAATAGATTGTAAAACAATTATAATTATCAATACGTTGGATGCAGAATCAATGTGTGCCAGTAATTTCATATAAATTCTCGCTCATCCCACAACGGTATGCTGCGTTTTCCTAGTAGGATACCCCTTGATTAACTCTGATCTGAGAGCTACACAAATATCGTCTCCACGTCATATTGACACATCGTAGGAGTTACCTAATCCACCCACCCCTCTCCTACCCCCATCCCTCCCTTCCCCCTCCCTTCCCCTTCCCTCGCCGGTATGGACTTGTTGATTACCACCTGAGAGAGCTTTTCATTCAATATGCTCTGCAATCAATTATACTCCCAATAATAATTATAATCAGATTTCCATAGGATTCAGGACCCTTACTGCGACTGTCACTTAAAATAATGTACTAGTATTCAATAGCTCCAAGAGACTAAGGGTTTTGATTGGTTATAATGTTCTCTAGGAGAGCTAAATACCATGACAATACGAGATAATATCAGTCACGATCTCTTGAAACGCAGAAATGTGACGTCATTGCAGCCCACCTCAAGAGCAGTCTAGGAATTTTTATAAGAACAATGGAAATAAACCAATACCGGACATGTTGCTATGGCACTTAGCTCTACTAGTGAATGGAAACCAATTAGAATCCTTAGTCTCCTTGAGGTAGCTGGCCCTAGAACCTTATTTCATTTGGCAGTCGCGGTAACGGTACGTTAATGGAACCTAAGAGATTTCAAGAGGTTCATGAGTAGCTATGAAACAGACTTGAAGTGAAAATTAAAGTTGAATAATTTGAATCAGTTCCACAAAATTTTGTTCCATGAACTTCAGAATATTATATCTGCTGTACTTCAGATATTCATGGATTAATTATGGGCTTGGGTTCCGTTCTGGTGACGTCAAATATTTTCGTAACGAGCGCATCGAATTCTAATCTCCAATCACAACATCAGTGTACTTGGTTTGACTCCAACGCTTCTGGTAGCCTATTAACATGCTTCATCCATTCGATTCATGGTTCTTTTCCAAAAACCTGTTAAAATGAATGGATATTCCATTATTTGAGATTTCAGTCTGAGAATTTGAGAAGGATCAGATTGATGTTTTCATTATATTCTAACGAATCTCATTGAAGATGGATGCATTCAAACCAGCTGCATGACGTAATTCAATTTCACATAATACATGTATCAAGTGTGACTTGTTCATTGTTGCACGTATGTATAATAATATATGGTAATACATATATAGAATTGAGTGGAGAAAATATGTCTCTCTCTCTCTCTCTTTCTCTCTTCATCTCCCTCTCTTTCTCTCCATCTCTTTCCCTATCTCTCTCTCCCTATCTCGCTCTCTCTCTCTCGTTCTCTCTCTCTCTTTCTCTCCCTCTCTTTCTTCATCCCTCTCTCTCTCTCACACACAGACCCTCTCTCTATCTTATTTCTCTATATCTATCTTTCTGTCTTTCTCTCTCTCTCTGTCTCCCTATTTCTATATCTCTCTTCCTCCTCTCAACCAATCTTCCCTATCCCCTCCCATCCTCTGAATTCAGATCCTTCAGGAAAACCATTATACTTTATTCCAGGTTGAAATTAGCTGTTTGTAAGTTAGAACTATTGTTAATTGGACGGCGGCCGGATCTCTGGAGAGAAGCGGTAGTGGATTGCTCGAGTCACTGGAATAGATTAAAAACTTGTAAAACATTATTACCTAACACAACTGTGCCTCTGGCTCTGTGTTCTGTGTGCGTGGAGAAAAGTCAGACTCGAATTAGTCAACAAGAAATACGTTACGCTGGAGATTCAATTAGAGAAACACATTTGAATTGCATCAAAGCGGACGAAGCGAGCTGGTGGACTCTTTTGGCAGTGAGTCCCTTGTTCGTAATCGAACACTGCATTGGTGAGACATTTACAGTGTCGGACAGGCGTCACACAGAGGCCTCCCGGGAAAAGTAAATCAGGGCCCCAGATCGAGTTTAATGATGACCACTAAATTTAACAATGAGCATTAAATTATTTGTACCTTCATGTGATATGTAAACTGTTGAAGGTATCGACAGGCCTATATAACAAGCATTTCATAAGCATTTCATATAGCTTTTAGCTGACCCCGTCTAGGGACGTCGTTATGATTTGTGTATTGGGGAGGTGCGCAGGTCATATGAATAAAATGGCCATCCAACTGGACACCAGCCCTTCAGATCCCCACCAACAGAGCACCGCAGGCATTTTTTAAAATATGTTCATTTTCAAAGTGATTTTTTGATTCACAACCAGTTTTGGAGTCCGATAATTGAACTGTTATGGACATTTTCGAAGTCATTTTCAATAATTGAATTATCATGGACAATAAGGGGATCATAATTAGAATCATATTTAGATGAATATAATTCAATGTGGGATCAGAGACCTCCAAAATGGTCGACGCTCCGCGGGGGACGGTATTCCGGTGGGCCAGTCCGACCCTGGACATCTACCTATCAGGCTGACATTTGGGACATGTAGCACACAGCGACTCGTCTCATACGTCATTGGTTCCAGTATTCTGTCCTCTGATTGATTGTTGATATGACACTGCTCACAGTTGACAGTACCACGGAATCGGAAAAATGGAAATTTTCCACATCAACGCATATCATATTTAAAATGATGCTTCTTTGGAAAAACTCAATTTTCAAATGGTGAAGTATTTCCCGTTTCGATTGTGGATGTTGAAATGCGTCCTGTCGATTATTATTTGCTCCGATATTATAAGCGACTGTATGGTAAATATGAAATGGTATTGACATACAGATGTCAGTTTGTTCTGCTAATTCATATTGGCATGCGTGAAAAGGACCGTGGTGTTTTGTTATTGCACATTGAATTTGGTCACAACAAAGTCAATCCGTCTCTATCGCATGACATTCGTGCGCTCTCATCAATTCTTGCACAAAAGCGTTCTCCTAAATGCAGATACACGTAGTTTCTCAACTTACATCAAAATCTTAATATAGAATCTTTGTTTCCCAATTGAGTTAGAATATGAATTATCAAATAATACGGTTTTGAAGCTGCACCTCTTGGCAGTTCATGACTTTGCGGTGATCTTTTGGAAAAATATATAGATAATCACATATGAATACAATAATATACTAATGAATAAATAATTCATATTGATAACTTTATGAAAACTATTTGAATGAATGGACATTTAATTATTTAAACAATGCCTACTTGATCGTTCATTTTAGGTATTGTGATAATGATACAATAAAAATTGAGAGCGTCTCTTTTCTGGTCATTATCACTATTCTTATGAGCATAGAACTATCTACTAACACTCATTTTCATAGTCATCATATGATTTCGCTTAATATTCAACATGTCAAACTCTCGTGAGTCAGAACTATATAGTTTACTCGAATAGTTTCTACTATATGGACTGTTATTTTTCCACTGATCCCATCACAGAGCCGATGTTGGTCGACCGGGGAGGGTTCTGTTGGAGACGCCAAGAGAATGTCGTCACAATGGCGCCCAACGTGAATGATGTTATGTGACCACGTGTCATTGGAGGCCGTCATTACACAGCATTCATCAGGTCGTCATGAATAGACGCCTCATCAGGCCCACCGTGGAGCGGTCAAGTGAATGGAACAGGTAATTGCTGATAAAGAGTGAGAGTGGGGACAATTGGGCACCATTAATAAACTAGCAACTGTTGAATATATAAACTCATGTTAAATAGACGTGCCTGTACTAGGAAATCTACATGAATGGTCCCGTGGATAAGTGGGATAGATATAGAAATATTATGTTATAATAATACAAGTTACCATTATGTGCCTCCACGGGCAAAACGGAAGAATAATAATTTATCTTCATATATTATCTCCTCATTAGTTCCATACCACGATATATGTAAGCCCAGTTTCCTGAGAAAAATAGGTTTAGCCATTTTTATGACAATTGAATTGTACATTCAATTACGGATGACTTATTCACGTTTTTAATATGAATTTATTGATATGTAATAGAATTTCTAAACATGTAATCGCACACTGAATCATTTTTTCAGTAATTGTTTGTCTGAATTGATTTCGTATTATTGTAAGAAGGAACAGAATTATTCGATAAGTGGACAAACAGTATCTCAGTGATGAATGGTACAAACCAAAGCACAATCGTGGAGAAGTTGTCTGATTGCAGCAACAATACGATTCTTTCAAGTGATGTCACACATTGTTCTAATAAATGACCAACAATGCCTCTCAAAATCTGTTCTCCAATACTGATGTCAGTATGAGTTTGTTTACCCTCAACATTTCCTGTTGCTATGGTATAGCTGACGACAATCCTATCTCCCTCTAGTTGGGCGTCACTTGAATAGATTTTGTTCAATCACTGCCCTCCAGAGCGTGAGAAGTGAGCCATCACTTCGTTCCGACACCAAACAGGTCGTGAATTAATGAACCAAAGAACTCGAGAAAGATAAATAATATTCTTTCGAGATCCGACAAATATTAATATCATACTCCTTCTCTCTCGAAGTGTGATAATGGTATACGCTCTCAGGTTGGCATGGATACCAGCATAGAGTGATAAATCCAGCCGGCAATAATTGAATCTATTGTATTCGCTGACAGAACGAATATTCGAGAGTTAAAAAGGTTTTCAGTGTGATGATGATAATATGCTCGTTGACGCATGGAACACGACGCTGAGAGAACAATAATGCCGGTGAGAACAAGATCAGCTGTTGAGATAACACGTACATCTTATAGCAATAAGCTTCCTTTATCTGTGGCTATAGTAGAAACAGAGGATGTAAAATAAACTGTGGAAATGAGAACACTTAAAAATCAGAATAGCACGAAACAAATGCAGGGAATGTGGAAGTTTTGAGCTGAATGTTTATAACTTTGAATATACCGGTAATCAATTTTTGTATCAGCATGTATAGGCCTACTCGTGATTGCTTTCCCCAGAGAATTTAATTATATTCAAAGGGTATGCATTTATTGCCCTTTTTGGAGTGTTTACTGACATTGCAAATACGTACCTGTGAATAATTAGAAATAAAAGCGTGATTTTATTATATCTGATATTATTTTCGATGAAGTTTAATTAAATTCCAGTGATTTATATTTTTGTCTGTTTCCATTTTCGTATCATTTTCATGGTAATTATCTACTATATTTTATGAATATGCATAGAAATAAAGTGCAGTTGTGTTGGGTTTGAAACTAGCAACATGTACGAAATTCTTGCTGCATGTTTGGGTGGTTAAATAAACTCTGCTATGTTCGATCCCTTGTTTCTTATGTTTTGAGATTTCATTATTCGAACCACAATTTGAACGGTTTTCATTTTAATTCTTTATTTGTTTTTCTATTTCGAACGAATCATGTGATAGACATGAGGCGAATGTTTCTGAATGCCTTCTTCTAATTCAACTTGCGTGTATAGAAGCTACTTCTATACAATGACCGCTTGTTTCTCACCACCATACAGTCATGAATCAGACAATAAGGTTGGGGCTCACAGACAGAGTTTCATCTGGGTAAGTTAATCTTGCGGCATGTTCAGCGCGCGCAAAAACAGAGAGAAAATCAAACAAACAAACGGAGAAAGAACAAACGGAACAAAACCCGTGACCATGGCACCGAAACAGGAGGTTATGGCAACAAAATAAGTAGCCGTGACAACAAAACAAAGGAGTCGCGGCAACAAAACAAGTAGCCATGGTAACAAAACACGAGGTCAAGACAAGAAAACAAGAAAACAAGCAGTCATGGAGAACTCAATTCAACTGACTATTGGTAAACGTCAATAAAAAAAATGAAACGTGTTAACAGTGATTCAACTCTATCTCAGCAAAAATAAAGACTAATAGAAGATTCCTAGAACAATTGTTTTAATCATTATTAGGGAAATGATTTTCATATTTCTTGTGTTATTTTCTAAAACTTGATTAAATTTATTTCGTAAGAACGACAATTCAACTTTTGAACGTACAAACAGAAAATAGCAGTTGATCAGTTTCTCGTTTGGATCTGTGAAATCATAATTTGCTTCCTTCTCGTTTGCTTTCATCTCACAACGTCACTACATGGTTTTCCTAGCTAGATCTCTTGAATAACACCAGACTGTACCTGCTCCGTCACCTCATCTTGGTCTGGTGGTGGTGTCGGGGGAGAGGGGGGCGGGGGTTAAAGAAACGACCTGCCACTAATTTATACATGTCTTTTCTCCCGATGTTCTCCATTACTATTGTTGCAATCCAATAACAGATAAATCACAGCCTTCTGTACGGTGGTGAAATGAGAGCTGTCTTCCATCTTGTCGTCTATTACAATAACCATCAAGATGGCTGTGAGTTATAGGGGAAGTAGTTGTGAGGGCTGTAACCAAGGTGTGTATTCAGGAGATCTGGTAACCCCGTGAGGAAGGGTGTGGTATAAGGGATGGTATTTGTATTTTCCCTCTGAGGGCGTAAGTTTTACATATCAGGAGCGCACAGACGTACGTTCGATGACAAGTAGTACTACAGGAAAACAAGTACACGTCGAGATGCACAATAATCACAATACATATTCACATGTCTTGAATCCTGATCAGCAGTCAAAAATGAAGGACTCAGCAATTCACTCATTTGTCTTAGCTCTGGAGAGAGTATGTATAGCAGAATTAGCCGACTTGCGTTGCCATCAATACGATAGTTTTAGTCAAAGATAGTAGGCCTACGGTATGCAAATCAGAATAATTTTTCCAACTGTTTTTTCCTCAACTAAGATCGCATTTAGATTGGATTTACCATTGAAAAATACTAATCTTGGAAATTCAAAAGATACCTCTGAGTGGTCTGACACCAATCAAAATGTTTTCCTTCAATAACGAAATGGAATTAAAATGAGTCCATGACTATGGTTAAAACTAATAATTATAAACTAATAAACATGAGGGAGGAACATCATCCCTACCCACAGCCCAACATTCTCATCGTTCATGGAATATATCATTATGATTTTTGAATCAGGTAAATATAATTATAATTTTTCTCTTGGACGTGTGTACTCGTAGTGATTATAATGACTGTAGTACTTCAAATAACACATTGTTTTGCTTCCATTCTCTTGCTGCAGGTAACAACTAAGTATACTCCAAGTCTCCAATACATGATATCGATGAGTTAATGCACAGAACTCGGCATTTGATTATATGCTACCGCCTGCATTCACGCCTGTCCTCTCTTGAGGCCAACGACCCCATCATTAGCTAGGATATATGGGGATGAAGATGACCGGGTGATGAAGCGATAAAGGCTTGATGAATGGAATGACATTCACAACAACTCATACCTTGTCCGGGACTCGAAACCACGCCCGACTTGCCTTCAGTTCCTTGAGCGGTGCCTTGGTTGACTGAGTTGAGGAGGAAGGAGAATGCACGAATCAGTGGACTATAATGGGGTCACTCTGACATCGGAATTGCCTCAACAAAAGAATGCAATAAAGCTCCAGTCCGGGATCCGAACAACAAGCATTGCAGCAAATATTTATTGGAGGAGAAAATAATTAATAATTCCAAACGTATTGAGAATGCATGGGAGTAGATTGAGCGAAATATCCGTTTTTTGATGGAAACTTTCGAACGGTAGGAGATACCAAGATTCCAATACGTGAAACACCGATATTTTCATTACCTTCAATAAGGTATAAGTTAAAGTGCTTAACTCATATCGTATGGATGTAAGCTAATAGATCTAGAAAAACACATTTCTAGCTGCATACGCTTGTCATTACGCGATATAAGTGGACATGGTTTTCCTCTAACCGTCTTGGAAGTATCTAACATAATTATCTGTCGTACAAATCAATGAATATATTCAAGAATCAACCAATTTATTGGAGAGTAAATATATACATTTTGTATGTATTAATTTATTCAATCGATTGAGTGAAACGGAATGGTTCGAGTACGGAATGGTACAAGAAGCAAATAGGAAGAAGAATGTGCATTTTTCTCTTTCCAGCAGGAGAGAACATTCCAATATCGGCCATTATCAAACAACAATGAAAGATATGTACCCACTGCCTTTTAGATGCTTCGACTGCTAATAACGATGTACGCTGCATGATACAAACGCCCTCATTGCTACATGTTCACACAATTAAACCTGGCAACATCTTGAGCTGCAATAACACTATCTCTCTCTCTCTTTCTCTCTCTCTCTCTCTCTCTCTCTCTGTCGCCTTATCCCTGTCTTTCTCTCACCGACTGCTAATTGCTCGCTAAGTTAATGCTTAGCCAGCTAATACAAGAAAAGGTCCAAATGGTTGTAATTGGCGCTCGACGGCAATCATCGCCAACACGAGTCGAATGGCAAGCGGAGAATAACGTGACATATCCCCCTCCTCCCCCAGCCTACGTTTTCAAGCAGGACCATGATGAATACCTCCTCACTATAATAAGACCAAGAAGTACTTATTGTATGTACTTTTAAGTGCACGATCTTACGTACAGATACTGAAATCGTGAACTGAAATTTATTAGTTGATTTTCATTCAAATCTATGCCTATTTCTCCATCAATGTCTGTAGGCTATGCATGCCTATATTATGTGGAGTGTCCACATACACTGTCTCCTAGTTTCAGTACGTTTAATGTCAATATATTGATTATATTTACTTTCCGGATGCATTTCAAGATGGTTGACCTATACTTTATGTGACTGCAAATGAGTTCCAGTTTTTTGACCCAAAAATACGTAGCATATGCGTTGTAAGATGGGCGATATAGCCATATTTATCTGAAATGTAATGAGGAGCTTTAGAAACACCTTGATTTTGTGGCCAACAATGCACGGCCTTGCTGTTATAGGCCTACTTGTTACTTATTTTTTTCAATTGTTGAACTATTGAATTGATCTCTTTTTACCTTCGACTGTTTCACCATAATATGGAAAGTGGGAAAAAAGACTACTTTCGACAAATAATTATTTGATATTAATTAAAAAGCACTACATACGTGAAATAATATCAGACAGTGAAAAAATCTGAACAGAATAATCTGTTACATTTTTTCCGTGTACTGGTAAAATAATTAGAAACGCTTGAGGCCTGAAGAAATTCCAGAAAAATATTTTTCAGTAGATGCAGGGACTTTTGTACTTTTGTCCTTTTTGTACAAATAAAATACTTTCGATTCAAACATTTATTATCATCATTCATCCATTATTCGAAGATAGTTCACAAATGTGAGTATTTTATTTATCTGAAAAGTGACCAGACGAAATTGTTTCGAACTGAATGAGAACTTATCGCCGATTCAACAAATCATACGTTGAATTTTCTAGTAATCATAGCATTGCGTTAATACTTTGTGTTTTCATTTTTGGTCCTGGAGGACCGACATTTCAATTCAATATTGTTATTAAATCAAGCGCGATATTATTATGCGAAGAAACGTTATCAAATTATTGAATATCTTTCTCTTTGTGAAATCTCTTCTAGAAAAAATGCCGCATTTCCATAAGAACGTCTGGTTATGAAAAATCTTTAGAAATAATGAAATATAACACAATCCCCACCAATTCATTTCAACTCCGAATAAGAAACACCGTCTCAAAATAACATTCAACATTTCATTTCTTAGGATCAATATAATTATAAGCTCTCGCCGAATTCAATTTGATCAACGCTCAAGGGTGTATTAACAAGAAGAGATTTCCGCTTCATTGCATACCTTCTTTCAACAATGAAATCTGCATCGAGCTTTTGTCTTTCACGCCCACCTTGATTGCTCTCCGTTGAAAAAGCACAGTCACTCTGATTGGATTGGATTTTATATTTTTCTTCTGCAAAAACGTTCCTTTTTTAAACATTATTCCAATTTTTCTTCTCGTTCATTTCTAGCGAGTATTCAGAATCTTATTTTATCAATTGAATTTAATTTAATTCTGTTTTCTCTCTCTCCCTCTCTCTCTTTCTCTCTCTCTCTCTCTCTCTCTCCTTCTCTCGCTCTCTCTCCCTCTCTCTTGTCGAGTTATACGGACGTCGTTTGCCACTGTGAAGTTTGTGTGAAGTTTATGTGAAGTTACACAAGGGGAAAAAGCCATTTTGGCCTGCGCCTGTGTCCGGGGCCTCCAGATGGCCTCCAAATGTAAGGTGCCCACATCATCAGGGTCCTTCGGTTCAGGGCCTCAGTTCGGAGCCCCTCGGTTAGGGGCACATCGGTTCAGGCCCCTCGATCGGGACACCTCGGTTCGGGTTCTCTCAGTCCTTAGTTTGGCATCGGTTCGAGGCCCCTCGGTCAGGGCCTCCTCGGTTCGGGCCTCCCGAATTGTTATTTTAGCTATTGGGAGATGGTATTGGACAGGCTTGGTACATAAATTGTACTGTCATATTACCTTCGTAGCCTACATCACGTCTTTAGGATATATTTCCATGATGGTATCGTATTGCTCAGCATTGCAATTGCGTCAATTAATTATTTTGTTTTAGTTTATGTTTCTCTCCTGTCCAATAGCAGCAGCCGTGAGCTGCAGTATACGTGTACAAGCCCACGCACGCGAGGGTGGGGGGGGGGGGGGGGGCAGGGGAGGGACTGACTGACTGACTGATGTGAGCAAACAGATAATCAGAGCTCCGGGGATTAGTCGAATGTGTAACGTTAGTTTGTCATTTCGAAAAGCAAATATTTATTTCGCTAGAACGTCTGTTTGAAAGTCTTATACAAGTAACGGCTGAACTGATAGCAGTACGTCGTCAAACACTATGTCGTCTAACACTCTGGTTTGTGTTTGACGACGTCATCTCTTCTCCGTCTCTTTTCTTAATTGTGTGTTAAAAGTCGAGACTTCTCAGATAAAGTTGGGTGGAACAGTTTTTTTAAGCTGAAAGGCAAAAATGGAGAAACTTTGTTTTCAGAAATAGAAATAATCAAATTTGATCAAACCTTATATTCATATTAACTCTACTTTAGAGTTATTAACTCTTCAGAAACTTACTACAAGAAGAGAAAACAGACAATTGTTCTTTATATCAATTTGAGTAGTGGTAGTTATAGGGAAGAATGTACTTTCATCTCGCAATTCATTCTATACCTCCATCGGGTTAGGCCCTATACGCTGAAGATATTGCCATCACATTATTGTCCATATCTACTTTTACATTCCTTTCGTCCGAGAGAATATTTTGATATATTAAAATGTCTATACTGGAGAGTTGAATGTTTGAGATATCAATCATCTGTGCCAGCTGTTGATAGTCTGAATATAGCTTCGTCTTATTTCCAGCCAATGACCATCTTGCAACAACAGACGATAATCTTCCACTCTTCGAATAAGTTATCAAGTTTCTATGAAACTGTCCGCGCGTTGAGAGAAGTGAAGCGTCAGACTTTCACCAATTGTAAACAGTTTGCACGCAAGCAGCCGAGTTATCAACAGTTAGCTACAGCTCTGCAGAGCGACGAGACTCATAAGTGGGCGTGATTTGAAAGTCAAAACCCTTCAAACCACAAGATATTCCACTGAATAGACGAAGAAAAAAAACAATTTCGAATAGAAATTGATTTTTAGATTGAGTGGTTTGCACCGCCTGTTAGTTTCAAGATGTTGCCATTCGGAGGCGTCGGCGGCGGTGGGAATTATTCGCATGACCCCCTCTTGGCAAGGATGAGGATTAGAGGGTGGGGGGAGGGGGAGGGTAGAGAGGGAACCATTTCTCAGGTGAGCTTAAGGACGAAGTTTTGACATTTGAGAAAAATGTGGTAAATATTATTGCTAGGTATTATTGCTACCAATGTGTGTGCCAAGCGAAGCGAGAAGAACATGTTGCCAGGCAATAATGTTGCCGTATTTACTGGAGATTTCTCGAGTTTTACTGCATTCAGAAACCGTTCGTAGAATGTAGACGTTTTTATTTTTCATACTCATGGTTTACATTAGTTTTAGTTTGACTGCATTCAGAATTAGTTTTCAACAAGGTTTTGCTGCCAACGAATATTCGTTTTTCAATTTTCAGGTTTGTTGAAGAGTTTTGTTTGTATTTAAGCTTTTCTAGGTTCAATGTTTACATGTTTTAAAACCGGGGAGAAAAACACTAAGTACACTCATTAGGAGCCTTCAACTATAATTAAACCGATAGTAAAAAACGCGAACGTGTTCAATTTTCACGTTTGAACATAACATCTCATTCGTATGGCTTAAACTAGTAGTGAGAATATTACGTAAATGTTTTTTCATTTTTATATTTTGATGAAAAGTTGTAAAGTTGTATAAGTACCCATGCTGAAACGAAGTGACCGAAATCACTCATCATATTTGCTTAGTAATATTATAAACGTTCACCGACAAGACATAAGATGTCGTCATGAAGAAATGATAATCCCCCGCCTCCCTCCACGTACCCACCTCCCTTGAGCTCACAGTTTTTAAACGGTTCTATCAAATCAAGCAGATTTCCCACTTGAATAACATCGTTACATTTTCAAAACGAACTAAGAAATAAGCTTGATTAGAAACATTACCCGAAGAAAAATAAAAGAAGTAAAGCGTGAAAAATGCTTGGTTTTAAAGCCACTGCAGTTTTAGTTAGAAAACTAGTTGGAAGTTTTGAAGACTTGCCGCGACAAGATTTATTGCTTGCTCTCTCTACGCTGTTGGTCGTCTCAAAAAAACTTGGCAAACAATTGCTCAACTTATTTCCACCTTCGAGTTGTTATTGCCAGTAACGACGCGTGAACGTCGTGACGAATGACGTGTCAGAACGCTAACGACTCGAGTTATATGATGGTAGAAGACAGTGTGCATTGATGCAGTTGTTTATTCACACCTCTTCAATCAACTGTGATTGTTCATTTGTCAACAATGAGTAGGGTTCTCGAGATAATTTCCTTTTACATCAGAGAAAAAACATGAACTATGCCTCTTTCTTGTTCTGTTACACAAAATATTACAGAATCATGCACTGAAACTTGAGACAAAATATGGACCACTGAGGATGGATTTACTCCAAGACATGGCAGGCAATGTTACTATAAATCGATTTTCTTACTCACCCCCACTAATTCACCTCCACTCACTCCTATACTTGTATCTAAAGAAGAAGGAAGGCGAACGGTCGACCGTTCGCCCTATCCCACACCACTAGCACACGGCGCTTTGCGCTCTCTTCGTCAACTACACAGTGGTTATTCTGACCGCCGATGAGCGCTGCACGCATTCACGAGTGTGCTGCTATCAGTCGTCACTGGAATGAACTGAATGTTCAGTTTGCTGTGAATGGAAATGCTGGTAAGAGCGCAGCCCACAATGGTCGCTGCCAGTGGCAGTGGTGCCTGGTACTACCCGCAGGTCTACTATACCAGCAGCCAATGGCCCCGTAGGAACGCATTCCGTTGAACTGACTTGGTACTTTTTCTATCGTCTATGTTCGGATTATGGCTTGGTCTATAGGTTTTACTTGATTTATCAACGAAAGCGGTAGGATGTTTTGGAACATCGTGAGAAATTATATCGTCGTCTATAGGTCTAACGCCTGGTATTACCAAGACCAGTTAGCCTTTATTGAGAGTTGGTGGAAACAAATAGTATGGGTAACCATGGTGATAACAACTTTGAACTGCCGGTTATAGCTACTCCTCCGTTGGTAATGCCGTGCCCAAGTGTTTTTTCTCGAAGAAGTGTACTGACATTTTACTGACATTGTACTGACAGATGAGAAAATAGTTAGATTGATTATTTGAATGGTGGGAAAAAATGCAGCCCTGAACGACAGGCATCTTAATTGAACAATTGAACAAAGTCAAACACTATCTCAACAGACACGAATAATTAATATCTTCCGAATTTGGTGAATAATCACGACCTTAATGAAATAGCATAAAAATACTTGATGCATCATTTTCTTGAATGAATTTCAGTGTTCCTGTGTCCTAAGACATGAATTTCCATTATCTCGTAAACATTTCTCTTCTCTCTATCTTCTTTCCTGGTTCATTCTCTTATGCAGATATTCCAAATTACATATTTTCTCTTCTCAGAAATTGTCAACTCTATTGTGCCTGAAAACTACACAGTTTCTAATTGGATGAGGCCTCTTGCCCAAAAAAGGTTTCACGTTGGTCAAACAATCCATCCGATCTGTGCCACGCGAACTAAAGCAGAATACTAAATCTGTCTCTCTCTCTCCTTCATAAACCGCCTCTCGACTTGTACTGGCAAATAAAGACAGTAAACAATGGTGAGGAGGAAGTGATTGCCTATATCTCTCTCACTCCCTCTAACGTAATATATCCTCAAAATCGAACCAATAGAGAAATATCAGCAAGATTCAATATAAAGTACCGTCCTATTTCCCATGAAGCGATGCAAACACAAGATACAGACAGTTATAAGAATTAGTGTAGGGCCTAAGTGCAACAGAGAAATAAACCCACTGCAAATCATGACAGCACATAGGCCAGTGATGAACTGGGGATAATTCCGGCCTCTGTTACTGATGATTATGATTATTGTTTGCTTAACGACCTCACCAACAGCTAGGTTATACGGGGGTTAAACTGTAGGAATACCGTACTTTCGATTAATAACTGCGAAGAGACAGTGAACTGGAAGTGGATGAGGATGAGGAGGAGGCTTACAAAATTTAGAAGTGCTATCGGCTGGTGGCAACTCACTCTTATTACCATTCCGTTATTAATTATCTCACTTTCTTCAGAATTAATGCATTGTTTTTATACATTTTATTATACTGTGTCCGTGTAGCAACCGCGTTGGCTGCAGTGTTTGAATAAATAAACTTTTATCTCTAGTAATAATAGTTGGATTCATGATATTCTGAAAATAGAAGATCAAATCCAAGCAATCGGTTGGATTGACCATTTCCAAGTTTCTATTTTGAATGAACTCGACAGTTGATTCGAGAAGCGGCGGAGGAGTAGACGAATCGTGGCTTGTGTTCCTGATTGTTGTTTGAGCTCGCTCCATCACAGGTCCGCAAAGTAAAACAGAACTTTTGCCAGACAATACACTTTCACTAATCTTTTTTTAACATTTTGTAAGGCTTGCTTTGGGTAATGATCACATAGATTTTGAGAAATTGATGGCAACAATTTTGAAATTACTCATAAGAATAACGTATCGAAAAAAGCGAACAGTAGTTTTTTTATTCGTGAAAATTCGAATTTTGAACTGTTATGTGGGAATGATGAAATGATGGACATATTCGATGAGTTTTGTTGAATACGGCGAGATGATTTCATGACCGAGGTGGGAAGATTTCTCTCACATTGATTCCGATATGAATATTCCGCTCCGTTTATACGACGCACATTTTGCGTTTCACTACTTCATCTTATTTCATCCAACCTTATAAGCCCTATAACCTTATAACCTCAAGCCTTAACCTTTTTTCATTCCTCATAAGTACAGGTCACGTGTCACGCTGCCCGCCATGACCCCGGAGGTCAGCAAACGACTTCGGCTCATCGGATAGCGGTCCATTAACGCCACTCTCCTCACTGATTGGTCGTTCTTGCGACATGGCGGCTGAAAGATCCGCTCAGCGTCATGGCAGTCAAGCGTCAGTATGTTCGTAACGAGCGGGTCGCCATCAAACTGCCTGAACGGCTGTCCCGTATGCTTAGCATTGCTTCTTGCACGATCGCACGCTACTATCTCCTAATTAAACCGAGTGTATACAAATAATGTTTGCTCAACAATGTTATGGGTGAGTTTATTTTCATTTTTCTCAATAAAAAAATGAACTTGTCTCAAACAGATGATTACAAATCAACTGAATTGAACTGGCCGGCAGCCGTGCTACGCACTTTGTAGTGATCTTCTAAGCACTTTCTCACAGTTCGAATCAAGAAATGCTTTATTTTGTATTAAATGATATTCTTCTAGGAATGGTTATGTTCTGCCGCCAACATTCAGCATCGCCTTGTGCTGTTGGTGCGTGAAGGCAACAGCTGCGGCCCAAGCAAGGCTGTGTCCAGTGAACCGAGCTATACATCGTCTCTCTCTCTCTCTCACTCTCGTGATGGGTCGGTCAGAGTCGGACCGGATGTCAGGCGGAACAGACGGCTTGGACCGGAAATAAAGGCGACGTGGGGTAGAGAGGGAGGGGGGAGCAAAGAGTCCGATTCGGTGTCGTGGAAGATATTCCTGTGGTCCACGGTGACTCGATTCACAAATAAACCGTCTGAGAAAAAGAACTTTAAGGAAGGAAAAAGACGGACAGTCGGTCAACAATCGCAAGATTCATATTAACTACACGCCACTCAGGCAATGGTATTATTACATACGAGCTGGTATTTTGATGGCAATGAGATGATATGTAATGGACTGCACAGTTTATACAGACCATCGAAATCTTGCTAAACACTCATTGTTTCCTAATGAAAGCTAAGGATCAATCAGTAATGCCATTTTGCCATTTTGATTTTTCTAAGATTTTGAAACGTCTGCACCAATAAGAATCAAAATGGTTGATTATTGGAAATATTTTTTTTGCCAAAAAAAAGCATCAAACAATTGTATTATCAAAATGTGAGTCAACATAATTGGTAATTTTCATCTGAATGAAGAACATTACGAGTTTCCAAAAATATATACATTTAATTAATCAGAATTCGAAGAAACAATTTTTGACAAATTTCGGTAAGTTATCGAGAAAATAAGTTCTCACATCACTACGACCATGCCGATCAACTTTGAGCAACAATGAGAAAGTCTCAAGACGAAATTGTATTGGGTCTTCTAATCTATATTACACTTTCAACTGCGCGTCTTCCTCCTGCCTTTACGCCGTGAGGTGGACCCATTAACCTGCCTGTTAAGCTCTTTGAAGTCAAACAACTTGCATCATAACTCACGGCCAGTATCGTGCAACAAGGCCACTTGAAGCTTGCAAACACGGCCCAGTTCAGTGTAGTACCGTATAGGATCACGGCCACTCATATCTCACCATACTTAGGTCGGAAAATCGGTCATGATATGAACATAGAGAAGTATATTCTCTATGATTTGAACATATAGACCCCATACCGTAGGTATATTAATGTCTTTGATAGACCCTATACTACGATGTAGTGATACCAACAGACGGAATCATATCATGAAGAAGGTGTATACCCACCCGCGTCTTTCAAGTAAAGTGAACTATTGCTTTAATATCGAACTACATAAAACAACAATGCTATAGAATACACGACTCATAGAATTATTATGTTATAGGTGGCATT
Organism: Brachyptera putata; assembly: GCA_907164805.1. Taxonomy (NCBI): domain Eukaryota; kingdom Metazoa; phylum Arthropoda; class Insecta; order Plecoptera; family Taeniopterygidae; genus Brachyptera; species Brachyptera putata. Next base: position 10,633,089 of record OU015471.1, on the reverse strand, counting down.
TGTTTTTCACGAAAATTATCAATTTTGTAAGTTCAACCTATAACAATGTCACCGGTACCGTAGCCATCACTCTTATCTACATCTAGTTCACAAGGGAATCCACTAAATCGCGACATGCAAATGGGACCGTTGGCTCTGATTTGACCGCATTAAACAAATGCCTGTCATATTATTATATTAGTATGACAGTTGGTACACCTTCTTTATATTGTGATAAAGTATGTTGGTATCACTACATCGTGCGTTTACCTACTCTTGAAACATCACATATATTCATAATGATGAATTACCAAAACTTTACGACCTAATGTCTTTTTTACTATAGAAATGATGAGTAAAGTTTGGATCTGATCATACAAAGGTGAGTTGGGTATCAAGTTCAACATTGATACGAGAAACTTGAATTTGACTTGGAAAACGGATGGGGTCCAGAGGACTCGGAGTGAAATCGGAATCAGAATCGAATACAAACTCAATTGACGATTTTGTGGAATCAGAATTATAAATGAGAACTTCTGTTCCTTATCAACGATGAACTTGAAATATACATTTTTATTTCGATTGCCGGTGAACGAACGTAACCCTCAATGTATCTTGGTCAACGCTAATGTATCGTCATGATAGACACATCAGGGGGAGGGGAAAGAGGAGAATCTGCATGCAATTCTTCAAGTCCTCAACCGAAACTGGCCTCAATTCAACACTCATTAAAACACTCTGTTTCAATTGTGACGTCAGAGCATATTCTTTTTCTACTAGACTTTTCTTGATTAGAAAACTTTGCAAACACGGTTTATTTGCAGTTAAAAAGTTGAAAGCTTGTTCGAAATTGTATTTTTACGTTCCTTTGCGACAACGTAATTAGCCATCTAAATCAATTCAGAATGTTCTTTCTCCTGCGCACCGTGGCAAGGTGGTGAAGGGGGGGGGGGGGGGGGGGGGGGGCACTTGATGCGGTTACACACACTGAATTATGACTCGATTCTAGATCAATCACCGTTTTCCTCATATTTGAATAGAAATGAATTTATATAGACCTATAGATAGTGAATAAAAATAAGTCGGCACATGAAGCGCAGTGGTTAACCCACTCGCTTCATGTGATCCAGGAGGCGAGGGGAAGGAATTTCGAGCCCGGTTTGGTCGCCATCGTGGTTTCCCTCTGTTTAGTCCAGGCTAATGCCGGGATATAAAACCCTAAATATTGGACGTGTACGTGGTACTTGTCAAAGAAATAAAATAAAACACACTGAGAATGCTAACAATATTTCGAGAGCACTTCAGCTCTCATCTTCAGGTTGAATAATGGTTTCCACAATATAGGCCACGACCGCTTCCTTCTCACTATCCTTTTTGCGGAACTCGAACCCACGCCCAACGTGCCTTCAGTTTCTAACACAGTGCGTTGACTGAGCCACGGGGAAGGCTAATGTGATTTGTTTTATTCGGCGATAATACGATCAGAGGTACTTGTACGAACTGATGATCAGTGAATTGAACAACAGCGATCGGATTCAACTTGTTTAACCTTGATTACTTATTTTACTTTCGTGCCTTATAAGTATAGTAAATTACCAATTAAGATTCAACTATCAGTTGAATATCATTATCAGTTCCAGCTCTCAGCAAATGTCTTGTTCGTTGAATTGATCACTTATCAGCCTGATATTAGGCCTAACAAGTTGACACGTTGTTGAAGGTCTTTTATCTTCACTATTTTGTTCCTTGTTCCTCGAGCCAGTGTAGGCCCCTAACTGAACAAAAGTATAATTCAATGAGAAGTATATTAACTCCAAGATAATTGCATGCTCTTTAATAGATATGACATTATATTTTTTGTGAATTTGATCAGTTTTGAAGTTAAGTCAATAAATACCAAGAATGTGATAAAAACTCACTAACGCATTATCTCGAAACTGATTGAATACACAAAAACAGAATGTCTTATTAAAGTTCCCACCAGGGTGATTATTTTTGAAAATATTGTGAATGTTTATTATGCATCGACCATATTTTAGAAGGTGCTTCTCTGAATGATGTGCAGCAGTTTAACAACAATACGTTCATTCAAAAAGCCACTACGATAATTTATGCTTTAGTCGACACTGAAAATGGTCGCAAAACATACATCTCGCGTTACATACACCACTTGATTACTTCTTGAGGTATTTTTCGTAAATCGAGGTAACCGAAACTATCTATTTGTAGCAGAACGGTTTCAGCTGCTGAAGAAAAATAATTAGCTGGTAGAGGAAGGTTCACCCTACCAACGTATCAATTTTCATTTAGATGCTAACTATCTAATGGCTTTCGTGCATGTAACGGATTAATGTATTTTTCAACTAGTTTTTCCAAAATTTTCTCGGAATTTTCAACTTTTTTTCTAATTTCAAATTTGTAATATACTATTTCAGCCTTGATACATCAATATAATTATGATCAAATAATTGATACATTTTTGTGGGTGGGTTCCCCTAATTAAAGAGCATAGTTCAGAGAGCATTCAAATGAACTAGTTTTTGTGAACATTTCCAGTGGATATAAGTGATTTTGAGTTGATATTTCGATGTGATCTTTAAAGGTGATTTTTTGAGTTGATATTTTGAGGTAAACCCATTAGTTGTAGGACAAGATCAGAAGAGGAGTTGATTATAAGGTTTTTAGTTCCTTAAACTAGTTCCGTAAATTTGAGTTCAGTAAACTCATGTCGGATTCAACACAAATTTTGAATGATATGTATTCCAATACTATTCATCAACTTAATTTGTATTCGTCTCTTATTTTTGATCTAGATAACATTTCTAAAACTTGACCAGCTGTCACAAAACACATTCGTTTTATAGAATTTCTCTATAATTATCTTGATCCAGAAAAACGTGGAGTTCCTTGTAGCAACACTGGCACCTAGGAACTGGCTATCATCGTGGCTACAGCAGCAGATCGGTCTGGGAAGCGTAACATATAGTGGTGCATCTCCTCCCCCCCCCCTCCCTCCCCACCATCCTCATTTGAGATACGAATTTTCTCTAGAGTTAATGACAATTAAATGGCCAGCCCCCCCCCTACCCCACATGTGAGTTGTATACTTCTCATGACGTTGCCAAAATGTGTTCGTTTTGTGCTAAAATGTGCTGTAGAGAAATCGTTTTGGGCTGCTACCGCTTCCAAATTGTTCCACATTTGATAGAGGCGGGCCAAGTGGATGGTCAACCCCCTCCCCGCCCTCCACATTGAAATGCACACTTTCTACTTTCTATTGACTTTTCGAAATGTGCTCGTTTTGTGATGAAACGTGCTGTTGAAAAATCGTCTTGTGCTGCTACCGTTTTGTAGTTATCCTATTTCAATATGTGTGGGGGGGGGGGGGGAACTTAGAAACTATTCAGTGCCTATTGCAACAATGAGTATGCAGATTGCACGAGATACAGATATTAGCCAATCGACAAGACACATTATCTAGGAACCAAGTGTTGATATTCTTTGATAAAATCTCCAGACGCTTTTATATTATATTCTTTGGTGAAAAGTCCACTTGCCCCGTCTGCTCCGATCGTCAGATGTTTTAAAGAGTATTGGGTGGTGGGTGGGGGGAGGGGGTGAAGCGGGCAAAGAGGGTAATAAGTTCTTTTCGACGTTCCCACCCCCTACCCTCGGGCTCGTGATCTGTCAACTGGATATAATGTAATTTATACATGAAACGTAAAGGAAAAAGTAAACTCGATATCTTTTAAGAGAGGCTAAAATATGAGAGAGCGAAAGAAAGGGAAAGGAATGGCGAAAGAGAGAGGAATGGAGAAATGTAGAGTTTTATCGTCATTTTGTTTATTTGGCTGAGTTTATTTTTGTGTACGAATAGGCCATTTGTGTATAGATAACTACTGTGGAATTACTTGAGAAATATTGATCAACTATTTCTCCCTCTCTCTCTCTCCCCCCCCCCCCCCTCTCTCTCTCTCTCTCTCTCTTCTTTCTATTTATCTCTCTCTCTCTCTCTCTCTCTCTCTCTCTCTCTCTCTCTCTCTTTATAAGCCTTGAAGTCGAACATTTTCACAGCTATACAGGTATGAACAAATGTTTTTTCATATACCGCTACTCACATAATATTGCCGTTCCTATCATCTGTCTTCTGATTATTTCTCATTTATTCCATTTAATCATGTGTATTGTAATCAGGGACTCGAAGTTGAATCGAAATCGAAATCAAAATTAATTGATATTTTTGTGGAAGTGGAATCGAAATTGAAATTTTTAATCTACGTTTACGAGAACTGGAATCGAAATCGAAATCATTATTCTGAGATTCTCTGAAGTGAAATCGAAATCGATAAATTTTCTTGTGTTAAAGCTTTTTTCTTTTATTCTAGTCAAATAGATTATTCAAAGGTCATTTCATTATCTGTTATTATTCGTAGATAATGCGTGTAGTAAACTTGACATTACTGGGTAAACTCAATACCACCGAGCGGTTGCGATGTGTGATGGGTATATGGTGGAACAGGGATGGTTTCAAAAGAACTTGGCCAACACTTTATTTTACTTGAGATGTCTGTAATACCGCTCTCGAACAAGTCTCTGAGTGCACCTGTGATATGATTATTGAACGCTGTGAACTATATTTTCCAAAAGCGATTTTATTCGAGACTACTTTTTTGAGGCATGAATGAAAAACTGGAATTTAAATAGTAATTGAAATCAAAATCAAAATTGGAATTAATGTGAATAAAATAAGAATTGAAATCGAAATCATCAAGTCGAGAAGTAGAATCGAAATCGAAATTAACGATTTAAAAATTGAATCGAATCGAATCGATAGAAAAAGTTTATTTTAAAAAACACTGCGCCAAACGGTTGCCACACGGACACATATAACAAAATGTTAAAAAACATGCATATTTTAAAGAAAATAAGATGAATCGATATGTAGTAGACTATTGTTGAAAAAGCAAAATCGAAATCGGAATTTTTATAAACTAATGGTGGAAGTGAAAGTGAAATCGAAATCAAAAAACATTTCACTTTGAGTCCCTGATTGTAATACCTTAATTATTGTAAGAAAAGGAAAATAGAATGAATAAATACATGGATACGTTCCTTAATATAGGTTTACACTTCTTGCCATTTTGAGGGTTTGGATTCATTTCAGATCGTGTTGAAATGAAGTGGTGGTTACATTTTTTATGATAAACGTGAATAGTGAAGTAAATGAAAGAATATATAATGTGACAAGATAAAATGGCTCTCGGATCTGTTTGGACCTGACGAGGGATAGAGAAAGAGAGAGAGAGAGAGAGAGAGAGAGAGAGAGAGAGAGAAAGAGAGAGAACATGAACCTCGATTCCCTCGAGGGCTGTCCAACAACTCCTTATAGCCGCCGGCCGAACATTCCACTCAAAGAGCAGAAAAGTCTTACGTCTAAGTAATAACCTTATCCTTTAGTCTATCAACATTCACTGCCTAATTTATTACTGCCGTACTTTAAGAGTGCACGAGAGTCGATCTGGCGAAATACAGCCTCTAGGTGACTACAATCTTCTAGGTGACTACAATTAGTTATTCAGAAGAAGACTAGGTCCTAGAGTTAGGACCAAAATCGTACAGACCATTTTCTTAGGACTTTTTGTGAACTGGAGATATGACCAATATTGGTCCTAACTCAGGAAAATGGTCCTATAACTTAGGTCGTACAAAGATCAGACTTTTTGTGAATCCGGGCCCTGGTGTGTACGTGATAACTCTTGAAAGGGATGAGATATGAAATCCAATACAAAAAGTACGAATCACGGATACACGGAAATACATGGAAAATAGAATTATCAACCATGGATTCCAATTTCTCTTCCACTGCTACTCAGCTGCTACCTGTGGATGTTATGCGATATAAAGTGAATTCGTTCAAGTATGCACCATCAGGAACGTACTAAAATATCTTCGTTTGTCTCGTCATAGAAATGTGATATCTCGTACTGTTTGAAAGTTACTAGGTAAACGCCATATATGCGTTGTAAGACGAGCGGACATTTAAGTTATAAATGGGTAAAAACTGCTTCGAGAATTTCGAACCCAGTTCGATCCCCGCCGCCGACCATCTTTACAGGGGTGTTTCATGGTTTCCCTCTGTAGTATAGGCTATGCCAGGATGGTTCCTACAATAAGTCGTCCATGACCGCTTCCTTCTCACTATCCTTCCCATCACCCAAGAACCTTCATCTCATCATCCCATCATCTCATTAATCATCCATCCGACGCCATTAGATCTGCGCTAACATAACAGTGCGTCGTTAAACTCCAGATAAATATATATATATATATATATATATATTCTAGATATTAAAACTGGTTGACGGCGTTTTGTGTTGGGAAGTTTCAGTGCGACTTTTCTGATAGAAAATTGTGTGGGCTATTTGTTAAATGAAACTGACAAGCAAACTTTTGAGTTGTTGGAAGTGTATTTTTTTAATGTTGTGCCTTCTCTTAAGTTCTTTGAAAACGTGCCATAACTCTAGAAGCAATTAACCTACAATAAAAATGAAAATTTACCCATACAAAAACATAAATAAACATAAACATAGAATAAATGTAGATGAGGACTCTATAATAACAAGGCAAAATACTGTGGATCCAAATACCTCACAATATATCTTGTCTTCTCTGGACAGCAATTGTGCCAACATCTGCATGAATATTATCTGAAACATTCCAGCTTGATCAGGACTGCAGTCCGTCTGAGGGGAGGATCAAAGAGCTTACGAAGGTACAACGAGTAGGCCCTACGCTCGCTCATGAAGAAAAATGCTCCTGATCCCCCTCCCTCCCTCCCCATACACCATATTTGTGCACGGTTTCAAGCCACGACCGTAAATCAAGCAACGACTTCTTGGCGGCAATATCTTATTTTGTATCTCTGCTTGCGACACTTTTTATCGGCGTCTTGATGCAGCTGTACTACAGGGAAACGCTATAGGTGTGCGACACGTTCTTAGACCAAACCGCAATTTCATATCAAACATTTTTACATTAATGACATCGATACCATGCATGGTTAAGGTAGCTAGGATAGTTCGGGCGGAGAGTGATCTTTCTAGCTCAGAGGAGATTATCAGTATCATTGGTTTCAAATCACTTGAAAACAATGTGTAAATAGTTCCAACTGATATTTTCGAGTGTAATAGGCCTACTGAGCCATTTGTTTCGCTGAACAGAATTCAATTATCATAATTATATTCATACGATACTTCCTTTTGCCCATTCAACTATTCATTGACCTATTTTTTTTATTTTCATTCAATTCTTTCCATCCAATTCTTCACTTCTTCCGCTATTTATTATACGTTTACGTTTATACGTTACCGAGCTCCAAACAAAGAACGAGGCCTAAAGTTTGATGACGTGGCGAGTTTAGCGCCCCCTTCAGCCACAAGGGCACGTCACCAACTGGTATCATAAGCGAGGAGTTACACGGCAAACGCCCACTTGCCTCGAAACCAGAATTCACTTGCTTCTTTATTGACTGAGAAGTTCAAGAATATTGCAGTAACAACCGAAAAACTAGATTAATCCTGAGGCGTGCCCAGTATTTATTGGACAAGAAGTTGCCACCAGGGGGTTTCACAGTTATGTAAATGATCATAAAACTTCAACAGTATAAGATACAGAATTAAGGCGTCCCCAGTCTCAACAGGATGAAATGTTCTCACCAGGGTGATTATTTGTGGGAAAACTATGAATGTTTAATATGGATCGACAATATTTTAGAAGGCAGGCCTATTTCTCTGAACGGCGAAGCACAGCGATACGATACGTTAAACCGAAAAGTCACCATACGGTTATTTATGCTGTAGTTGACACTGAAAATGGCCACAAAACATGCATCTCGCGTTACATACTTCTTGGGATATTGTATCGTGTATGGTATCGATGTTTTCGTAGAATAACCGCCTTTGGGGTTAACTAAAAATGAACAGTTCAACCGTATGCGTTTAACGTATAAGACCAAGGAAAGTCAAGGCCTTTTTTGTTGTAGTCAAACAGTAAAATTGGGAAAACGCACTACATGCGTTGCGAGATGAGCTTAGAAGTAATGGAAGTGTAGAATTTAAGAATCTATAACACTTCAATCTACATACAGACCTTGGATTACTACCTGTTGAAATATGCACCTTGAATTCCAAACAATTGTGGCACTGTCTTCTCATTCCTGTTTTATTCATCACACATTTTCAATCGTTCCTAATTAATTGATGATACTTGTTGCTTGGATTCCTACTTGGTTTCTTAAAAATTTCTCAATTTAAGAATCTATAGCAGTTCAATCTACATCTACAAACCTTGGATTACTACCTGTTGAATTATGCACCTTGAATTCCAAACAATTGTGTCACTGTCTTCTCCATTCCTGTTTTATTCATTACACATCTTCAATCGTTCCTAATTAATTGATGATACTTTTGTTGCTTGGATTCCTACTTGGTTTCCTAACAGCGTTGATTGATTCAAAAATTACATCATAATTTTACACTGCAGGTGGGCCAAGTTCAGAACCAAACATTGGTGGCCTTCAAGCCTCACTACCCAGCAACATTCATTGAGACAATTCATTCTATTGTGTATTTCTTCGTCTTCTCATATAAGGATTTGCCTTCGTGTTACACTTTTCACAAACACTTCTGTCACTTCATACACAATTATTGGCCCCACAGAGGTTTACGTACATACCTTTTGGTCACCTACCGTATGTAAGTAATTCTGTCTCACATATCCAAACATTAGGAAAAGATTTTTTTTTTTTAATGAGGAGGATACTAAGGATACTCCAAATATCAGGATTTATAGTAAGGAATCTTATTCAAATATTATTGAATTTAATTATTATTGATGTAAATTTAATGAAAAATCAAATTAATAATTCACAGGCTTGGGGTCCAGCCCTAAGTATTTCTTGTACATATTCATTCATTTCCATTTTGGATACAATGCATTATAGTTGCAATATTTTAGGTATTTACAACTTCATCGATCATCGATCCATAGTTTGGTTGGCAAATTTCATCTGATATTGAATGTTCCAATTTGATATCGATTCGAAGTTGGTTAATAGTAAATACTGAAAAGTGAGTAACACAATCGTATGGTTAAAGTACGGAATATAAACAATCGAATAATTACTGTATCCTTGGAACAAAATGAATATAATATATCAATATTTCCAATATTCAATAAACAACAATAAATAATATGACAGAAAACATGTTTCCAAATGCGAGTGATATTTATACGTGAAATCTAGAAAATATTGTGAAACTTCGAGACATCGATCACTGTGATCCATCGTTCCCATCACGTCAACATTCGCTTTTATCTGCAGTATTAATAAATGACTCATTAATTACCAAAACTTAATGAGTTTAGAACACCGAAATGTGTAGCATCAGTTGGGTAACTTTTTATCAACATTTGAAATAAATCGTCAAAACTCTCGTGAGTAGGCAACAATACACAATACAACAAATAAACACGTCTTCACCGGAAAGACCCGAAAAGTGAATAAACCAAACACCAATACTACAAGATAGATACCCTAGACCACAGATGCACAACCTTTCTATCAGAAGGGATATTTTATCCGTGTTATAGTTGTTCACGGGACACACAGGTTACAGCTTACAAGGGTTCCGGAATAATGAATTCTCTCTCGAGAATTCTTCTCTTCTCTCTCTCGAGGCTAGACACAAAGCACAAACACAAACAGTCAGGGCATATTATGGTCACTCTCCACGTTGCATTGGGAAAATTTTAAAAATCTTATATAAACTCAATAACTCTGGTATAAAATAATAATTACCAGCAGTACACTGCATTTATTGAGTTTTGAGATATGAAACATGTGTGTTATATAATAATAATAATGATAATAATAATAACAATTATTATAATAATAATAATAACAATAATAATAATTACAGTGGAACCTGTAGCCATCGTTTTCACGGAACCAGAAAAAGAAACATCTCTTGAAAACCTTAACATTGGTTAAATGGAACTTGATGTGAGAAAGTAACGGCAAAAGCAAAAGAAGGGCTGATGCATATTGCACACAGTGCATGATGTTATTGCAGACCAAAAGACTGGCATGTGCATTACTTTAGTAGCCAGCTATTTTAGTCAATATTAGACAATCACGTCGTAAACCCCTGAAGCTAGAAAAGGCCGAAGATGATATTTTATAACTTTAAATAACGTCGGGGTAGGTTCGAAAGTACGGTAATTTATTCTTTTACTTTACATCAGGTATCAGAGCATGAGCTTTCCACGCCATGATACGAGCTAGAAGCAAAACGGGGCAATTGTGCCCAAAACCTGTCATGCCCATCATATATTCAAAGATTGGGAATAAATATAACTTCTATTTGTACCGGTAGTTCGATGCAATAGGTCTCAATACCTATGCTGATAAAGTAGGTAAACTTGTTCTTTTCACTTTTTGTAACCAAAACACTGATGCACACAATTTCAAATAATTCACATGCAACACACAAAATTCACTGACACATCTAAATTGAATGAATATTTATATTTATATATTGATATAATATCATGAAGAAATTGTAAATAAATGATTTTGGCAATTGAAGTTTGAATAATCTGTGAAGATCAACAAATGTGGCTTTCCAGGTTTGCATCAACACGTTTTCATGAATGGTGTGACACTTGATTTGCGTGCTGCTACTACATTATTTTATCCAGCAGCTATATAACATCTTTCAAGTACAGTCCAGAATGTTGGAGTTAAGTCAAATCTCTCGTTAAGCTTGAAAAGTATTCAATTTATACTCTACTACAATTTTCTCTCGCTGGCAATGGTACCGGACTACAGGTATTAAAAGTAGGGTTGGCGTTTGATAAGATTTTAGTTTTTATGTTCAATAATCATTGACCGAATTCATATTGATTATTTGTTAATGATATTATAAGTGTTCGACTGTTTCAGACATTACTTGGGAATCAATTTGAAATGTTGAATAATTCACTGCGCTGATGTTTCCTGGTTCAACTTCATGTCAGAATGGAGTAGAAACATATTGAAAAGTAAGTTACAACAGTGAGTAGGCCCTACTTCAAATGTAGCTTGTGCGCATTTTCAATTATTCCTTAGCGAACGTTGACTAAATCGTTACAGAGTACAAAAAATGTTCCTACCCTACTATTTCATTTGATAGTAGGCCTACTTGTTTGAATGAATATTTATTCATCGATTATATCAATTATGCTGATGCTACAACAAAGTCCAATATCATAGAAGATGGATGAACATCGAATATCAAATGGTAATCCTAGTTGAAAGTTCACTGGAGTTTCGCTTGCAATACTTTCGATGAGAATGGACACAAGCAATCACGTTGATCAATGAAAGGACAGTTTTAGATCTCCTCAACCATCTTGAGCTCTTTTCAAGTAAATAATGGAATGAAACAGCAACCACAACAATGAAACACACTGGTAGGAACTGGTCAATAACTGGATATTGTTGTCTTATCTATTGACCTATCTCCTCATACTAGGCCTCTGTCACCATCCAATGCAAGCTCACTCTACTGGTTTGATAGTAAGGTGTCCATTTGACAGATAATGTGGCCAATCAACAATATGTGAGAAAACTTACTTCAAAAACCAGTCGTCATATTTGGATACTTTGTTGTATCCTTTTGTTAGGAAAATCGTGTTTTAGTTCAGTTTATTTAGTCCTAAAAATAACAAACCTTTCAACCTGAGGAAGATACGAGATGACTTAGCAATAGCTTAACAGCATACAATAGCATACAGAAAGTATTGCCATAACTAGTGAGTTACCGGGTAGGTACCCGAGTTGCTTTACAAACATTTGTATTTATCGAGTGAAATCGTTTATAAAAGGAGGAAGAATTTGATTGGGTCACTAGACCATGAACTAGCCAATCACAGCTCAGTTCAACGGAAGATACGAGATTAGGCCGACGAGTTTGATGCGTGAAGACTGAAGACGTATCACCGACCGAAAGAGAAGTGAGGGACGAACCAGGTGTGGGAATGATTTAGCGCGGTGATGTGCTACATCTTGAGGCTGAACACCATCGACAGAAACTGTTCGTACTGGATCGTGATCACACCGTCCTGATCCGTATCGTATTGACGGAACGCCGCCGTCAGAGTCTGGAACAAACAATTTAAATGAACAGTTATAAAGCGGAAAGCATAGACTGTTCATAGATATATATTACTTACCGAGATGTGTTACACTTAAAGTAAACCGAACTGAAATTTCGACCCTTCAATTAGTTCAACTCTGTTTTCAGATTCGATAATTCAAAATAGTTCCGAGTGCATTCCTTGAAATATCACCAGGACGAGTAGTGATTTCATGAAAAGGAGTATTTAGTTGGGCCTAATCCAAATTTAATAAATCAACATCATTTTATTTGGGTTCCTTTCATTTTGGATTACCAAGGGTTTACTGTAATGAGATAGACATAGAAGTTTAAATGTGTAACTTAAAAACACCAACAATTATACGCAAACGGAAACAGACCGTTGTTTCCTTGCATCTACTCATAAATGCCGTTTTTAGTATGATAGGGCCAAATGGCTAACATTCCTGTCACTGTTAAGCCCAGCACTGTATATCAGCTGGTCGCACTGGGTACTCACGTAAAGGGAGATACAGCACTGAATGAAGTCGTCAAAGAAGATGGTGCCCTTGCCTGCGCGATCGAACTTGCGTATGAGGGTGTCTATGACAGACTCTGACAGTCTGTACCCAAACGAGATGAGAGCCGTCTTCAGCTCCTGGCGGTCAATGTTACCTGAGGAGTAAGAACGTGGCATTAGACCTGACCCTGACCTAAACCTGACCCTGAGGCTGTCTCTAGCGTACAACCACTATAACAGCCTCTGAGCGTACAACGACTGTAACAGCCTGTGAGCTCTAAACTACCTCGAAGCCGTCTCATGACTTCAGGCAGGAATGGACGCCAATGAAACAAAAAGATTGTACTCAGTCGATAATGGGATACACGTCTACGAACAATGCATGACCGACGGAAGGGATTGCCGGATTTGAGTTTCTTTTCTTTTAAATTTCTTTTATTTCTTTTAATTATTTTTTCAATTATTTTAATGAGTCAAAGAGTCAAATGACAAACATTCAATCTGCAAAAAAAGGACGATGGTTTCCCCCTAGCATTCTTGAAATTATATAGTCTGTTCCGAAAGAACTTCAACAGAAAGGTAAATATCGTTCCTCGTAAACGCTAAAAAGTAATAATTGGTTCGAGTTATAAGTAATAACAGGCCCTAAAGGTAGGGCCTGCTGCCTAATGGAAGGAATGTAGGCCTATCGCTTTTGTTACATTCCTACTCAATACTGTAATTCAGAGTTTCTTATCATTCTGTCATTACCGATTCAAGCAAATTCAAGTTGGGCTCCCATATTACGTCATAATATTTAACCGCTTGACAGCTGGATTAAAAAATCACTACCTCCCAGGCCGAGTTATTTCCATTTATATCGCACAGATACTTGTATTTAGATAGCTCTTTATAACATTTATAGCAGAAACAAATGGTTTCGCTGTATACTGATATACCTGTAGTGTTGTATCGGTACTTGATATGTGAAACAATAAATTTGCCAATATCACTCTTTTGCAACTATTTTGCAATGAAAGTTTTTTAGCAGGCCCACCTTCTGCTAGATTGAAGGGAATATACTAGGCCCTACCCCTATCACTGAAGATGGAGAACTTACCCGAGTTATCCTTATCGAACGAGCGGAAACAGTTTTGCCAGTCCGTGACGTACTTCCAGAGAGCACCGAAGTCTTCAAACGTTACAGTACCGCTGTTCGACTTGTCAAACATGCCTGACAAACAAAATGTCAAAATTATAGGAATTGCACAGACTTACCGTATGGTACAGTAGCTAGAAGTTATAACCATAATATACCGGTACGCCTACGGTACTCTTGTAACGTTTGATGTTCATCACAAATTATCTGATTTGTTTTTACCGGTACCTACCGTATCTTGTTTGTGTACAAAATTTCACTTGATAGGCCTAGTCCACATACGGTAGGCCTACCCAAAGATATAACGTCGGAATTACTCAAATAGGGTATTTCATCGCAACACAAGGTATGGCCCAAGCATTCATTAAAACCTCTGTGTAACCACGAGTTTAATTCTGTAGTGACTCACCAATCATTAGACGGACTGTCTCCGGATTGAAGGGTGTCCAAGTGCCATTTGATAAAGCCACTTGTAACTCATCAGACGTAATACGGCCGCTGCGGTCTTTATCAACCCTGAAATTATAGAAACAACTCAATATACTGAGAGATAATAGCATTGAGGTCTAGGGTTCAATGAAGACAGTGGTGATGCACTGATTCATTCATTCATAGGCACAGTGTAATAAGGCATAAGGCACAGTGGCACTATAAGGCATAATAAGGCACAGTGTTTAAGGGCAACCATAGCAAAGAGGTATGCTAGACCTAGGCCTACCTACAGGCCTAATAATTGATTACAAAGTAAGACTAGGCCAAATCACTATACAAATACTTCTTTAAGCAATAATAAAGCTGGCTAACCTTTGGAAAACGTCCCATAAGAACTCGCGTGTGGGCATAGGACTTGCAAACGACATGTTCAATAGCGATATTTGTATCGACGTATGGACCGCGGTATGGACTATAAGAAATAGGTCTCGGATCTTTGAACGTAGGCCTACGAATTAATATTAGGCCTAGGATCTATAAGATAGCCTAGATGATGAAACACACTGTAATAGAATGTAGGCCTATGGGCCTCATGAATACTCAGATTAGGCCTACTTGACGATCACCGTTGACGTCTACGTAGTTACGCCTACTCCACAGCCTTTTAAAAATGGTCGTGGTTTCTCTCGTGTATTGGGTCGGAAGCCAACTGCCTGAAAGATGATCCTGTTGCTAGTTCGTACTGTAGACCACGACGAAAATATATTTTTTCTAATACTAGGCAAGCCGCAAACGCAGCATATGCGTTGTAAGATGAGTAAGATATTTATCTGAAGTATAGTCGAAAACCCTACACACCTTGACTCGTATAAAATAGTCTTGACTGGGCAACTATAACGAGTCTAGAAAGTGGTGAATCTCGGCAACATGGTTCTGCAACAATTATTTATAATAAATAATAATATAATTACATTGTATTATCTATTTCATGGATAGGACATATTGTATACATTATTTTTCTCAATACAGCTTTTCAAATTTGAATGAAAATTTGCAATAATGTTAATCTTCCATAATATGTTAGGATTCAGGGGAAAAATATTGTGGAGATTTTATTTTTCAAATTTTCACGAACAGCAAAATAGTATGAGGTTTTTAGAAACTTTGTGTTGGTGTTCCTCAGAAATGGTCGAACAGATTTCCCCCAAACAAACTTTACAGTTCCAAGGGTCCAGAAAAAGTTTCATTTTGATCAGTCAAACTGCGCGGCTACGCACCAAATCTTCGAAAACCCATATCTCAGAAAATCCAAATCTCCGAACACTCAAATGTTCGAACTGACTGACATATGGGTTTTTGGAGATAGGGGTTATCTAAGATATGGGTTTTCTAAGAATTGTCATCATTATGTCATCAACCCACTAATTTTCAAATTAACCGTTTCCCCATTCGCAGTTATATGCAACCATTATCTTTACTAACAACTATACTCAGGTCCAGCGTTGCATCTTTCCTTCAACTCCCCTAATTGGCACTCGTCTGTAGATCCTCTCTACTTTTTCTACCTGCTTTTTCCTGCACGTATAACAATATATGTTTTCTAAACATAAAAAACCTAGACGTTATTCAGCGGTGATTTTGCCTTAGGATGTTTCGACAGAACTTCTGACCGATGTGGTCAAGGCTAACAGGGCATCGTCTCAGATGCTGTAGGTGAGAATCAATAAGAGAGTAATTAAAGTGACCAGTCGCCACATAAATTCCTAACATCTTGATCATCACAGTCAGACCAGATCGAGTTATGTCTGGAGGAAATCAAGACTGTTCTAAACCATGACGCTGAACTATGACGCTTTTTATTTATTTATTTATTACTTTTTTACTGTCATCATTTGTTTACATATAAAAATACACTTAACAGTCGAACAAATCCACAGTCAAGTCTTCAAGGAAGACTTGACTGTGGGAGAAAAAATCTGTATATTTTTTATTTTTATATTGGATTCATACATCCATGGTATTCATTACATGGTAGTAATGAAAGAAGATGATGAAACGCCAGGCGTGGCTAGCCGGTTTTGCAAAGTTTAGCCCCTGATATGGTGGGACAACACCCGCTTATTTGGAAGCAGAGTATGATTATTATTATTATATTGGATTCATGCACAAGAAGGTGATTAAGAAAATGTAAATGATCGATGAATTGAGTGGAAACTATGAATACAAAAATGAGAGATATCATTTATAGAATTGACTACTTTCCACAGTAGAATGTACCAGAAGTTAATTTATTAAATTTATTCAACTTAATGTTGTATCAAGTAAAAATTAACAATGAAACGCTCTGTTCGTCACTTATAAGAATATTTCGTTGTTGAAAAGACTTGCTCACAGAATTTTGTGATACATTCTTTTCTATCGAAATAAAGATATTGATGATTGAGTTTTTTCTAGATAAGAATATGGAATATAAATTCACAATGCATATCAAATAAAGGAAGAATAACAATCATAATGAAAGATCGAGATTGTCAATGATTATCTTGATAATGTCAAAGATGATGATTATGTTCACACCGTTTAACGTGTCTAACTTTTCTAAAGCAACTCGATATTTTCTAACTCACATCAGAACGAATTCCTTTTTGTTTCGGGATAATATTATGATAAAATTATCCATTGATATTTGAATGATGATGATTATTGTTTGCTTATCGACCCCACCAACAGCTAGGTTATACGGGGGTACGAATGAGTGGAAAATTCTCCCGAAACAAAAAGGCATTCACTGCCCCCGTGGCTCAGTCAACTATTGCTAGAGGGAGAATCTGATGTCAGGTCGGGCGTGGGTTCGAGTCCCGCATAAGGCATGGGCGTTTGTAAACGTCCTTTCACCTATCATCACTTCATCATTTCATTATCACCCGATCATTCGTACCCCCGTATAACCAAGCTGTTGCTGGAGCTGTTAAGCAGCATTTGAAATAAATTTAAAAAAAGGAATTCTTTATGATGTGAGTTAGAAAACATCGAGTTGCTCTAGAAACGTTATAAACGTTAAAAAACAATACAATGAACGTGCATGTTTGTGAAAAAAAATCACTCATCTATAAGTCATTTTCAGAATAATCATTCACAATATTTATGTTCCAATTTGATTATTTCACTAATCATCACTTGGTACAACCGACTCTTAACCTAATACTAAATTTAGAGCTAAAACTCTTTGTCTGAAGGTTTTAGCTGATGGCCAATCATCAAATACCTTCTGAGGTAACGCGTTCCAGTCAATGATTCCTTGGGCTACCATTGAATTCAGCCCCTTTCTCATTTGTCTAGTTCTCTCTATCTTGTAAATATGATCTAATCTGCCAATGAATCTAGGTGCTCCAAACCGGTCTCGGATATCTTTCCATGCCTTTTCCCCCTTGTATGCCTTATATATTGCTACAAGTCTAGCCACCTTTTTTCTTACACCTAGTGTTTCCCACTTGAGTTTCTTTACCATTTCCGTAACACTCTTATAGTTATAGCTGGTGACTGTTACCCACCCTCTCTCCTCCCCCTCACTTATTGTCATCTTCTCCAGGCGTTCAGCTAACTGAGCTTTCCTCCCCCCTGTTTTTCCCTTCCGCTTACTTAGTTCCTCTTTCAACTCTGCTTGTGTTATATCTTTTATAAGCCTCCGAGTAGTAACCTTCGTCATCAATTTTCCTCCTCTCACAAATTTGGCAGCTTTTCTCTGAACTTTTTCTATTTTCTGTACTGTGTCCTTATTTTGTGTATCCCAGACAGCGGTAGCATATTCTAGTACTGGTCTCACCAGTGTTAGGTAGGCTCTCTCTTTTGCTTTTTTACTGCTATTTTTTAATATCCTCATTAAATAGTTGCAACCGTTGTATGCCTTTCTTGTATTACCTCTGCCTGCTTTGCCCATTTTAACTCAGAGTCAATTATCACCCCCAGATATTTTATCTCTCTCTTTCTCTCCACCACCTTCCTTCGATCTTGTACTCAAACCTTCCTGCTTCAGGTCTTCCTTCCCCACCGTGATTATCATTCTTCCATTATTTGATGCAATTTTGTATTATTTAATTACGAATTTTTATTTCATCTTAACTGGAGAAAACTCAATCATCAATATCTTCATTTAGATTTTTAAAAGAATCAATCACAAAACTCTGTAAGCACGATAGTCATTTCAACAATGAAATATTCTTAGATGTGACCAAAAGATTTCTAGTTGATACAACAATAAGGCCCGGTTTCACGAATTGATAGATAGTGAATTAGAAATATAGTTATAATACGTTACAATAGTTACAATATAGTTAGAATAAGAAATATAAGTTTACTTAGCGGATTAACTTATTATGACCCTTACATACATGACTTTTGTACCTTTAACTGAAAGTCAGTGGATTACTAGACCTCTAAGATTCGCAAAACGGGGCAAACTAACCGAAAAAGAATCTTGAACATATTTGAAACAAAAACCTGTTTTCTTCAATCTTGTTATTTTTCT
This sequence comes from Brachyptera putata, assembly GCA_907164805.1. NCBI lineage: Eukaryota > Metazoa > Arthropoda > Insecta > Plecoptera > Taeniopterygidae > Brachyptera > Brachyptera putata. The sequence continues at coordinate 10,614,316 of OU015471.1, read as the reverse complement.
CACAAAATCTCTACTAGTCTACGCTATAGCTTGATACAGGTATCTTGGCAATTTGGGCTGAGTGTGGAACAGGATTCATCCGACCGGATGGTTGCCTTGCGAATAAACAAGATTCTGACCTGTACGAAATAGGGAACAGATCATCCAATAAAATTGGTCGCTGTGGCCAAACCAGTTCAGGTCAATACACTGATGTTCATCCACGATTCAAGTAAAATATAATGAATAGACAAATGAATAGACAGGTCAGTGAGATTTGGTTCGTCTATCGCAACAGACTATGGGCAAGGTAAGGGTGTGGCATATATTATCTATGATGACTCAGAGATTGGTCATATTTAATCAGTTCAACTCGTTGATCAATACTGATCAATCACATCGAATTGCATTTGGAGTTTTGTAAGTTTTTCATGAACGTATAAAACATTTTGGTTTTATTGTACAAATTCTCGAACAATCCGAAGAAAAATTCATATTTTATTGGGTAACACCTATTTCAAATGAAAATTTGGAAATGATTGGGTCTTTTCTATTGAAATAAATTCCATTTTCGAACAAATTGTTAGGGGTGTGAGAGAGTCCGGGTTTCTAAACTCGAGTGCGATTTGAGTCGATTCTTCATAAAATTATCGAGTCTGATCCAAGTCTCGGGTCTTTTTTCAAACATATAAATAATTATTAAATTATAATTATTAACGATTTCAGGCACAGTCAGTACAAAACTTCAACTTCAATTCATTAAATTGTGCTAGTTAAGTAATTAGAAGTAAATGCAAAGAGATAAAAAAAATAACAAATGACATATTTCCTTCTTAATATTTACATGTATTAATTCACTTTATGTTGAATTTACTTGAAGTTGTTGTTACTTAAATGTTGAAATTAGGCCCTGCTTGAATATAGTTAATGAATATTCGAGTATTTTCGATTTTCGATTTTTTTTCCTTATTAGGAAATAATGATTGTTTGTCAAGATTCCGATGGTAATTTCGAGAAAATAATAATAACCATCGTGAAGAATATCTCATTACGCCAATTGATATATATATTTTTTGTTAAATGGTATTTTATTTGAAGTAGGCCTAAACAAGTTTACAATCAACATAAATAAATAATTCCCATAAAGCCAAAGGCTAATCTGTGAACATAACATAATAGAATCATGTCAAAACAGACGTGTCAATCCAAGATATAAAAAGGAATACAATAATTATTAGAAACTATAAAATCAAACTATAATGTACTCATAACAACAAGTTAGTACCAGCAGGAGAAAAACATTTGAACATTGATATTTCACATTTTCATGATAATATACGTGATAAGTAAACAGTATTGACAACACAGAGTGGTTTATTGATGTTTTAGATAGCCTTTCATCGATTTTATTTTATACATACACGTACATACACATATATTAAAATAATTGAATAATTACATGAACAAAACCTATAAACATAATAATGCAACACAAATTCGAGAAATATGAAGTAAACAGGGCAGTAAGTAATGCAAACACATTTGATCATTTGGAATTGACGAAGCTTGTTCCCGTTTTAATCTGAAATACTGATGACGATGATAGAGTGCTTTGAGGGTTTGGTTTGGTTTGTTTTGTTTTTAGTAATAGTAATAGTAAAGATTGGTTTCACTTTATGAATTTAATTAAAATCAATGTTTCCAAGAAGCCATCGTTTAAGATCTATTTGTATTGTACTGTAGTTATTGAGGGAGGTTAAGTTGAGTGGTATAGCGTGTTGAATAAGAGAGGTATTTGATATCTAAACAGACGTTTACCATGCTTGTTTATGAAAGAGGTAAGAACATTTTTTTTATATTTCTTCGTGCATTCATAGTATCATGTGGGTGCATCTCCTTAAATGTATTATCAAAAAATTCTCTTATTATTAATTCATATGAAAACAATAGAGAAATGGGCAACAAATTCAAATTTGAGTACAATTGGTATATACTCGTATGTTGCTCGACTAATGTCGAGGGCGCAATAGATTTTGTTATTCTATCTTGTAAGCTAGATATTTTCCTTATGAAATGACTTGAAGCATGCCCCCACGATAACAAGCTTAAGATGATACAGACTCGGTCAATCCCATGTAGATAATTTTCCTTAAATGAAAAGGCAAGTAAAATGTAATGCTAAATAAAATATAAGCTACTGATCTTAGGCGGCTGGCTGCACAGAGAATTTATTTGCGGCTGCCAAGTAAAAAACCGATCAATTTTAACACCTAGATAGGTATGGCAATCAACGTTTTCTACAGTATTTTCGCAGTTCAAGCATGACCAATTAACAACATATGTAGAAACAATAATAATAATGTATTTATGCAATAATAATGAAATGTTGAAAATGCGGGATTTGGCAAAGCCGTTCTTCCATCCAAAATTCAGTACAATGTATATTATAAACATTTTACTATAGAAAATTCTGAATCCATACAAGACAAGATGTCGAGATACGTTGATAAGTTGTTTAAACTAATTATACGAGTGATTGCCTACACGCTTAATTCTTTCATCAACATTACATCAATTGTGACTTGTCAAACTTGGATCTTGAAAACTTCGAGAAGAAAAAAAAAAGAGAATAATTCATTGTATTGTAAAAAATTGTAAAATAAAAACAATCTGATTTATTCAATTTTAACACATCAAACACGCAAATTCTTTTATCTCCTAGAAGTCGGTGATTCCGTTTAGGAGGAAACTATAAAACTTGTGATGGTTTAGAAGCAATACCTGAAATTCTGAATCCTCCATAAGCGCAATGTTGAATTAACATTGCGCTTATGGAGAATTCTGAATTTATTGAATTGCGTCTGAACCCCATGGTTTATGAACATCAACATTGCCCGAGACATTGCTTAGCATGTGTTCAATAAAGTGTACGAGCGATATTCGAATAATTGTGTGACGATCATGAAATATTTTGTTATTTATTTATTGATGTAGCAATGTTAAAATAGATTCCAAAATTTAAAAATAAAAAAAGTTGAAAATGCTGAGAAAAGTTTGGAAAAACTATAGTTGGAAAATAAGTTAAACCGTTACATACAAAAAAACAGTAGAGAGTTAGCATGAAGATGATAGTTGAGACAAATTGGTTGAGTAAACCTTCCTCTATCAGACAATCTAAATTGCATCAGCATACCTATAACCGTTTTGATATAGATACATAGATTGGTCCTTGATTTACAACAAAAAATAGCGTGAATTTTCCTGGTCTTGTATGCCAAGCGCATATGGTTGAACTGTTGGTTTTTAGTTCAGCCGAAAGGCAGTTGTTTTACGAACACATCGATACCATACACGATAAAATATCTCAAGAATTGTTCAAATGGTGTATGTAACGCGAGATACATGTTTTGTGACCATTTTCAGCGTCAACTAAAGCATAACATATATAGTGGCTTTTCGGATGAACTTATTGTTGTGAAACTGCTTCACACCGTGCAGAGAAGTACCTTCTAGAATGCGGTTAATCAATAATGAACATTCACAATGTTTTCAAAAATAATCATTCTGGTGGGAACTTATGGTGACTGGGGACGCCTTAATAATCAATTCGACTTAGCAGAAATAACTGACAACTGACAATTGATAAAAGAAATATTTTTTGAAATCCAATCACATTCATTAGGCATTTTCTATCCTTATCACTTATGTAGTTTACAATGATAACGTAAACTGAAAATGCATATGAAGTAAACATAAAATGATAATTACAAATAACAAGAGAATAAGAATCCCGTCTTTGAAGAAAGAATAATTGTGTGCGTCCAACACTTATGATTATTTGTCAAGAGTTGGCAATAAGGCAAATGAATAAAACCGAAAATAATAAACTAAAATTCTCTTCAATTACAAGAAGTAGAAAACCAAATTTGAAATCTACAATAAATGTGTTATGAAATATACATTTGAGAAATCAATGAACAGTATTGATGGATTGAAAAATTATATTAATAATAATAATCAGACGTGCTTCAGTGAGGATTCAATTTGACATACTGGAAAAAATTGGTGTTCGTTTTTTTTTCGGTTCTCCACGGATCAAATTATCAACTATCAACTTCAAACTTTTTAACATTATGGTTCCTCATCCAACTTAGATCTGTATAGTTCAGTGGCATTATCGGGTGGTAACTTTTATTTTAATGAATTTTAGAAATTTCAAAAATACTTATTAGAATAACACAGCGGAAAAAGGAAATATTTTTAAATTCCAAAATAATGAAATTTTGCGTGAAGATGAATCACATTTTGATACACATTTCTGCAAATTTTCAGCTTGATTGAGTCAGCTATTTTGAAGAGAAAATTTTGAACATAAAATGTGCTAAATTGGTACCACTCGAAGCAGTTTTTACCCATTTTTACCTATACTAGTACTATCCGCTCATCTAACAAAGCTTATATGGCGTTTTCCTGGTAATAGTGAATATAGGCAGAATTAGATTGAGTTACGAGAAACAACAAAATACCCCACATAAACAGCCATGAATAGACAATTACACATTCATTGAAAAGTACCGTGGATCTTTGGCAATCTGTTATCAAAGTTGACTTGACCGGTCGTATTGAAAATCCTCCTCCCCCCCCCCCTCCGATCTTTTTCATATCCATTAGCGAAATACAAGAAATTCTGGAGGCAAATAAGTGGTTTGAACTTTTAATAGCTGTGGGCCGAGACAACACGCCCAACAGAAAAAGGTGTATTAATTGGATGTACGTAGCGAAGAATTCTATTTCACTTACCGAAAAAAATCGGGTTCCGTTTTTTTTCGTATTTATATTTTTATACACGGCATGCAAGTGAGGTTTATGAACGTACTACAACGCATATGCTGCGTTTGCCTAGTTATTACTATTTATTCTTCCATCTAAAAATGAGAAAAAATACTTCTGAGAAATAATTTTATTTCGAATAAACTATATAAAGCAGAACTGAAATGAATTGATATTGAACTGATGAAAAATAATTCAACAAATTTTGGACCAAAAATGAAAAAATTTTCACTCAACATTTAGCAACCAATTTAGCAAATTTTATTTTTTTTCTTCAAAATGGCTGATCCGATCAATCTGAATGTTTTTAGAAATGTGTATCAAAATGTAATTCAACTTGACGCAAAATTTCATTTTTTGGGATTTTTTTTTTTCGCCATGTTATTCTAAAGAGTATTTTTGAAATTTCTAAAATTCATAGAAAAAAGTTACCCCTGTTAATGCCACAAAACTATACAGATCAAAGTTGGATGAGGAACCATATTGAAAAAAAGTTTGAAGTTGATAGCTGTAGCCGTTTGACCTGTAGAGAACCGACAAAAAACATATAAAAAAAAGAAAAAAAAAAAAAAAAGAAAAACGAACACCATTTTTTTTCAGTATGTCAAATTGAATCCTCGCTAAAGCTCGTCTAATAAATTGATATTATACATCATCACGCAAGAATAATCTGAAAATCTGAATCATTTTGAATATAATACTTGTGAATTAATAAAGCTTACACAAATCAATATATATATATATATATATATATATATATATATATATATATATATATATATATATATATATATATATATATATATTATATATATATATATATATATATATATATATATATATATATATATATATATATATATATATATATATATATTTGTTTGCGTGTGTGTGTGTGTGTATTACGACACAACTGATGTTGTTGCGAAATGGGTGAAATTTCATGTCGATTCCTCAATTGCGCCGCGTATGCTCTTCTGCTTTTCAATTGACTGTATATTTTGTTACAGATGTCCAGGTTTTTCCGTGTCGTCATATTGGTGGCAGTGCTATGCCACACTCACTCGAGCGTCCTACGAGACTCCGAGGATAGCAGCGACAAAACATCCCTCAGGATTTACACTCTTCCCCCAGGAATCAATAACAAATTTCATTTTTCTAGGTGAAAACAGGTTCCTTGTTCCTCACAGGTCAGACTGTTATTCTGAGCAACTTGTAATTTTCTCTGGGCCAACTACCTCAATGTAGTATTTATATTTGGTCGAAATCGCTTTTTACATAAATTCAATCGATTCAATATGGAATAATGCAAGCATTTTCATGTTGGATGAGTCCCTGATTGGCGGGTACCCCCGGTATGAGACCGTATGGTCGAACTTTTGAATTTTCAAACGTCAAGCAAATCCATCTTCCCGAGAAAAATCAGTTCGAATTTCTTAAAAACCTTTAAAAAATTGTTAATGAGAATTCAACGGAAATATTACAATCCCGCCAAATGTGTTGCAATATGCATTCTATCACATTCTTATACACGTCAATACTTTCATCATGGTCCAATACAGTTCAAAATTCATATAAATGGGCTTGCTCATGATTTGTCTGACGGTGGAATTGTTGTGCAGTTTTCTGATACCTCGAGCATTGTTATTGGAGCCAGGAGTGAAGACGAGCTTGAGCAGAAGATGAGACAGGATCTGATAGAACTTCTCAACAATTGTTCACGCTGTATAAATAAGTCTCAATTACGAGAAAACAGATGTAATGGCCTTTGCGGTTAGAGATAAACTCCAACATTTGAATATGTCAGTGGATACAGTCGATTATGTACAAATTTTAGGCGTTACATTTTTTTTAACCTGAGACGGGATCACCACATTTAAGTAAATTGTGAAAACAAATAGTGTATTTCTTTTAGGCTTTTACTCATGAAAAACAGTTTCACGGCAGTTACATTTAGATACTCTGTGGACTGTCTACTTCACCCAGTTCCGACCTCATATTCAGTATGGAGTTACATTCTGGGGTGGTGCTTCTAAATACATAAGTTTATTTGCACTACAAAAACAAGCAATTAGATAAACGCTTGGATTGAATCATTTTGCATCGTATAGGGAAGCTTCCAAAAATCTGAAGATTCTTACTCTGCGGCATTTGCATCTTATCACTATTCTCAGGGACCTCAATCACTTGTTCCACAAACATAATGACATCCATGACCATCACAATCACACCAGAGATGCCAAAAATATTGTCCAAACAAGAACTAGACTAGATATAGTGGCAATTGAGTTGCTAGATATCAGTGCCAAGATTTGAAATCACATTCTTGATAAGAATCGAAAATGTGATTCCAGTACATATTTACCTTCTGTACAAATGCAATAACTTACTTCTTGTGAAATTATTTATTCATGAAGCACAATGAATAAATTAATGTTCAATTCACGTCAAAAAGTAGGAAGATAAAATAGAATGTTGAGAAAAAAGTATACGGAGAATTATTTCTCCAGAATACCTGTCAATTGTAGAACAAGTATGCTAAGCTGGCAAAATTTAAGTAGAAGCCCACACAACCTTGTTCTTCCTATCGTTGCTCTCCTTCAATTCATGCGAACGTCTCCTCACGCTCCTCATATCGCTCAGTCTCTCAAATACTGCCAATTTCTGTGTTCTCTCGTTGATGATATTATCCAGACTCGTTACTGCACCTCTCATGACTATTAACGTTTGTTTCAACAGATATCGTGACCAGCAACAAGGGATAGCAGGTAATACCAGCAGTCCTTGGAACAAGGAAGACAGTGATGCGTTATCAAGTACAGAAAAGCCGAGAAAACATTTCCAAGATGTGGTCGAACTGTGGGACAAAATCAAACATTGGCCTCTCAATAAACCTGTTCATGTGGAACAATGTGTACCTACAACCCAAGTGTTTGTTCTCCATGATGTCGTCATCCGTCATCCTAATAGAACCTACCACGACGTTTGTATCTATTGTGAGCACAAGCTTTAGTACTGTTCTAGTCACATCTATCAGTGAAATCCCGACTACCACGTCTGTGACGATCACTAGTACGGCTACACAAGCATTCACCGTGACGAATACATTATTAGCCACGTCGACGCGAACAGAGACGTCTACATTCACCCAGCTGCAGACAAATACGGTGACCCAAACATCAACAACAATTTCTATATCACCAACAACGATTACTCAAATATCAACCACAACAAGACCAACAACGATTACTGAAACATCAACAACAACAACACCAACAACAATTACTGAGACATCAACAACAACAACACCAACAACGATTACTGAGACATCAACAACAACAACACCAACAACAATTACTGAAACATCAACAACAACAACACCAACAACGATTACTGAGACATCAACAACAACAACACCAACAACGATTACTGAGACATCAACAACAACAACACCAACAACAATTACTGAGACATCAACAACAACAACACCAATAACGATTACTGAGACATCAACAACAACAACACCAACAACAATAACTGAGACATCAACAACAACAACACCAACAACAATAACTGAAACATCAACAACAACAACACCAACAACTATTACCGAAACATCAACCACAACTAAGACATGCGCAATGCCTACCACGAATGGGTACGAGTTATATCCCGGTGTAGCATGGTACAAGGTGTACAGACCAGGTGCTACTTGGGTCAACGCCGAGGCAACCTGTGTGGCTGATGGCGGGCATCTGGTTGTTATCAATAGCGCTGCGGAGTACACTGCGGTGCAACAAGTGATCACCAAGCACGGTCAAATTCAGGGAGTTCCCACCTCCAATCAGAAGATATGGTACGGGGGCAGCGATCTCAATTCTCCAGGCACATATGCGACCGTGGGTGGTAAGTATATTGAAGTTTCTAAGGTTCTAAACTTGTTAAGAGTCGATGGGTGATTTGGGTGATGGCTTTTCATTTATTTATTTCATTTATTTATACAACTGCAGTTGCGAACGCATGCGTGGTGGCAGTTTTCAAATTTATAATTCATAATTCACATTAGTTTTGTATTCTTTTCTCTTGATATCTGCTATAGTTTTTGCTCTTCCTGCCTCTTCTCCCAGCCCATTTCAATCGATTATTGTTCTCTAAATAAAACCACCTCTAGCCAGTACTGTTCTAGCCCTCTCCACAGCAATCTGTTCTCCTCCTCTCACACTCCTCTAAACTCTCATGCCTATCCTATCTTTAACTTCTTCCCACCCCGTAAAACCATTCCTTGCCCTAAAAAAGATCAGGAGTCTGTCCTTTCTCCTCCATTCCTCTAATTCTTCCCATCCTAATTCTTTCACCATCTCACTGGGCTTTTCCCTTTATTTTCAACTCTCCCCTGGTCATTTTCGTTTTATTCTAAATCTTCTTACCCTTCCTAGAACCCTTCTTGCAGCTACTCTCTGCACCCCCTCTACTTCTTTTATCAAACTGATGTTGTAGGGATCCCAGACCGAGCCAGAGTACTCCATCATTGGACGTATTAGATTCTTATAAGCCTTTTCCTTAATGTCAATCCCTGTCCCCTTGAGTTGTCTCATTACAAAATTTAGTGATTCTTTTCCCCTTTTTGACAGTTTTCTAATATATTCCCCAACCCAAATTCTTATGAGAGTAAATTCCAAGATATTTATAAGCATCCACCCCCTCCAAAATATAACCCACCAGATTATAGCTTACATTTATGTCCTCCTTTCTATTATTTCTGAAGAAGTGGACTACCTTACATTTATTTATGTTTAATCCCATCAAATTTATTTTTACCCATTCATTCATTAAATTTAAATCCAGTTGTAGTGCAGCTTCATCTCCCTTTCTTTGTATTAGTCTGTATATAACACAGTCGTCAGCAAACATACAAATTTTCGACTGGATGCCTTGCGCTGGGTTATCAATAAATATATTAAAAAGAAGAGGCCCTATTACGCTCCCTTGCCACCAAAAGCACCAGAACCACCAGGAACCACCAAGAAGTTACTTGGACGTAATCTGAATAGTGATTTCCAACTTTCACTTTCTGAGTCCTTCCACTCAAAAAGTCTTCAGCCCATCTTGAAATAATTTAGTTATTGGTTATAAGTTTCAATTTGTCTATAACAGTTTGTTCGGAACTTTATTAAACGCTTTTTCGAAATCCAATAATATTGCATCCACATTTTGAACGGTATGAGACATCGAAATTCTAAAAACGAGAAAGCACAGATATGTTTGATACTTTCATGATGGTGTAAGTAATAACTATGCATATCAAAGCGCCTGATTGCCAGGCGTATATACGCTTTGAAATACACATTTTTCAAGCGTATACGCCTGACATTTATGCGATATGAGTTCAATAGTTATTAATTACACCATCATGAAGGTATTGAGAATATCTGTGTTTCATGGTTTACAGGATTTCGATATCTCATACCTTTCAAAAATTATCACCAATAACCTGATATTTCGCTAAATCGACTCCCATGGAACCTTTAAGAAGGATAGTGATCCATAATCGTGTAATAGACAAGGTTCTCGAATTGATAATTACCATTTGATGTAGGAATTATTAATGTGGAAGTAGTTACAACTGGCAGTTTAAAGTTATTAGCACCCCTGGTACGTATGCTATTTGTTCATCAACTATCACATAAAGGCTGACTGAGTAACGGGACAAGATAATACCGGGCCTCAGCCAAATTATTCAGAAATATTATGCATAAATTATTAGCTAAACTGGTTTTGTGAATGATATCAGATTCAAACACGATAGATCTGGGAACTATCGGGAGCATTTGTCTAACTCAGAATCGTTGCCATGTGAGTGTAGCGAAGAATACCATTCCACATACCGAGAAAAATCGGGCTCCATTCTTATATATATATTTTGTACGTGGCGTACAGGTCAGGAAACGAAACAATCAACTCGACATTTTCTCTGCACGCACAATAATCGAATGAGAAATATAGAAAACACACATTAAAAGTGAACATTTAATTGAGTATTAGGAACAAAATGTGTTGCAATTGCAATTGGTCGCAATATGAACATGTATCAGGTCACACTATATAAATATCACCAGGCAGATGTTTAAAGTAATCCAAGGTCTACAGAAGTGGAGTGAGTTGACAGAATCTTTTACATTCCAGTTTTTCTTAACGCATATACTGCGTTCTCCTGATTCACAAAAGATTAATAGTTGGGGAATGCAGGTGAGCGTAGCGAAGGCATCCATTCCACGTACACATACACAGGGTAGAGAGGGGGAGTGCAATACTTTTGGAGTCTTCACTGGTTTGGGTCAAGGATCAAGGATCAGGGTACAGGGTACAGGGTTTGTGTGCGAGACTATTAGAACACTCACTAGTTTGGATCAAGGATCAAAGATCAATGATCAGGGTAGAGGGGGTGAGTACGAGAATATTGGTATCCTCATTGGGTTGGATCAAGGATCAGGGTAGAGGGTTTGAGTGCGAGACTATTAGAATCCTCACTGGTTTAGTTCAAGGATCAAAGATCAATGACCATGGTGAAGGGGTGAGTACGAAACTATTGGAATCCCCACTGGGTTGGATCAAGGATCAATGCTCAAGGATCAGGGTAGAGGGTTTGCGTGCGAGACTATTATAATCCTCATTGGTTTGGATCAAGGAATAAAGATCAATGATCAGGGTAGAGGGGGTGAGTACAAGACTATTGGAATCCCCACTGGGTTGGATCAAGAATCAAGGATCGAGGATCAAAGATCAGGGTAGAGGGGTGAGTGTGAGACAATTTTGAATCCTCACTGGGTTGGATCAAGAAACAAGAATCAAGGATCAGGGTAGTGGGGTTAAGTGTGATGTACGCCTGACGTCAAAAGGTAGTCACGAACGGAGCGAGTTTGAGCTCCTAATGATTGACCAATTGAATCAGATGTAATTTTGATAGCATTTTTATCAGTCACACTCAACTAGGCTGGCCGACAGCTCCGATCACATCCGATGTCAACCAGGCTCGGAAACGTTCGGACTTACGGAATGTTCCGAACAGAAGAATGTCTGATCGAGATGTTTGTATTCTACTAGGAAAACGCCATAAATGCGTTGTTAGACGAGCGGATAATAATAGTATGGGTAAAAATGGGTGAAAACTGCTTCGAATGGTATCAATTTAGCACATTTTATGTTTATTTCTTCAAAATGTCTGACCCGATCAAGCTGAAAATTTCCAGAAATGTGTATCAAAATGTAATCTAACTTCAGGCGAAATTTTTTTTTCCCGCTGTGTTATTCTAATGAATATTTTGGAAATTTCTAAAATTCATAAAAATAAAATTTACCACCTGATAATGTCACAGAACTATACAGATCTGAGTTAGATGAGGAACCATAACGAAAAAAAGTTTGAAGTTGATAGCTGTAGCCGTTTGACCTCTACAGAACCGACAAAAAAACATAAAAAAAAAACGAACATCGATTTTTTTCAGTATGTCAAATTGAATCCTCGCTAAAGCTCGTCTAACAAGTTGACTACTGTGTGTTCCAGGTGTTCCACTGACTGCGACTGGATACTCGACTTGGAACAATAACGAGCCGGATCTAAGTAATAGCTGTGTGTTGATAGTGCAAGCCAGAAACCTGGCAACTGACAGTTGTTCTGATATACATGACTTCATCTGCGAATTCACAATAGCATGTTAGGCAGATACAGGCGATAGAATACGCCGAGATAGTATCAACTATACTAAAAACCAAGTATTCCGAAAATTAACTTCACTACTAGGAAAACACCATAAATGCGTTGTTAGACGAGCGGATAGTATAATAGAATGGGTAAAAACTGCTCTGCTGAACGGTTTCGAACGGTACCAATTTCGAACATTTTATGTTTTTTCTTCAAAATGGCTCCCCCCCCCCTCCCCCACCCCCCCGATCAACCTGAAAATTTTTAGAAATGTGAGTCAAAATGTAATTCAACTTCACGCAAAATTTCATTCTTTTGGAAAATATTTTTTTTTCCGCCGTGTTATTCTAATGGGTATTTTTGAAATTTCTAAAATTCATAAAATAAAAAGTTACCATCCGAAAATGCCACAAAACTTTACATACTCAAGTTAGATGAGGAACCATATTGAAAAAAAGTTTGAAGGTTTGACCTGTGAAGAACCGAAAAAAAAACATGAAAAAAAAACATAAAAACGAACACCAATTTTTTTCAGTATGTCAAATTGAATCCTCGCTAAAAGCTCGTCTGAATAATTAACTAACCTGAAAAACAACTGTAGGCCCTTACTGAAAACCTTCCCTTGTGAGAGGCTCGACTCGTCTCCTTCAGAATTTCATTGGAAACAACCTTACCGACCTAACCCTAACCATCACTAGAACCTATAGAACATTCAATGAGTGGTAACAATTTGTAAAGGGAATGAGTCAAAACCCTCAATTTTACTTCTGTACAGGTTTCTCAAAAAATATTAATTTACGTCAGTTGGTTTTTAGGTTACTTGGTTTTCAGTACAGCTGGTTTTTAGTACAGTTGGTGTTGTTTTTTGGTACAGTTCACCAATTTACATTAAATACTTCTTGCATAGATGAAGAAAGTGTTGAAGAAAAAAATGGCCAATGTGGAATTTTCTTCGCTCGTTCTTGAATTTTATTGGTGTGGTTCATGATCTAATCTATCTGCATCGTTGGTTCGAGTAGCCACACATCCAAGTAGTTTCACCAACGGCTTTCGGGCAAACATTCAAATTATTTTATTGTTCATAGTGGCAGTCATCGCACGAGAGTGAGAGAGAGCGCAATAGGGATCAGATTATTGTATCATATAGCGCTGCCTTATATATAACGCCGGCTAGCAAGAATTTTTCAGCAAGTCGGTTTTTAAATGGCACTAAAAACAATAGTTTAAAATCACATCATTTGTGTAGATATTTTTGTTTCTGTGGTCGTATTGAGAAAAAATCAACCTAAACCATAACCCTGCGCTTGAGTCAACATTTGATCAGTTATTTTGCTAAAAAAAAATGTAACATCGTCTGAAGTCGAACCATGGAGCATCAAAACGCGAGGCAACTATACTAACAGTAGCGCCACTCTGACATATGCAACGCTACTTTATCATATCATAGCAACGGAGTCATGACGTCACAAATCGTAGCGTTCAAATCGTAGCGATATAGGTCACGGACGCTTCTTTCCCACTCTCCTCCCCATATATTTGAAATCTTCATCTCATCATCCATCCGACGCCAATAGATCTCTGTTACCATTACAGTGCCTCGTTGAATTCAATATGAATTCGGTTCGTCAAGTGCCTAATATAATTATTTATAGTAAACATTATTGTTTATGAAATCAATACAGTATAATTATTGTATTTTTGAAACCACACTAATATACTCCATATACTATAATAATACTATTTGATATATTATATAATACTCCGTTCCTCGTGGATGAGAGCATACCGGACTGGTATACTCATACGGCAATGGGAGTCGTCTCCAAACTGAATAACGGACAAAACTAGGATAGCACAAATTAGAATTGTGTATACGATACGTAGACTCGTAGTAATAATATGTATACATTTACTATTAGTTATCTCTGTACCAAATAAGAACTGAAGAAATAAAGTTTGTCCACATGATATATTTTGGTTATATATCTGTACAATTTTGATACTCAAATCTTTCTAAATCAAGTTATCCCAGGTACTTTCTAGCTTAACCGTGGAGTTATAATTGAAGCAATGTGATTTTCAATCTTTTGAACATGCTCTCTGGAAATTAGTGAACCAATAGTAAATATTATATACTATTTATCATCAATGTATTTCTCAACTTTTTTTCTTCTGTTTGAAACCCCCCCTGTCCAAGTCTCCTTTCACTGTCAAATTTGACTGCGTCATGGCCTAACCACTATTTGATAAGAGAAACAACAGGAACAGCAACAACGAAAACGAGGAAACAACAATTTGATCTACTATAGAGAGGGACTATATGGTAGTGAGGGCATTTCTTATGATTGGATAGAAGAAGACTACCACTTGCAAGAGGTGGTGTGGAAAAGAGAGAGAGAGAGAGAGAGAAAGAGAGAGAGAGAGAGAGAGAGAGAGAGAGAGAGAGAGAGAGAGAGAGAGAGAGAGAGAGGGAGAGAGAGAGAGATTGTTTTGTGTCATGTATTTTATTCAGTACATTGGTAGACAGAGTATTGTTTCACGTGGTTAAAACATTGAGTGGTATCCAATAGTATTGAGTGTGAAATTAGCATCTACATGAATCGTTCTTGGGTATATTTAGTCATAGTGATTCTTGGGGATTTAATCTGGAGTGACATTTAATAATCCAGTAAGAATACGATCTAATCAAGAGGGAAGATCTCGTCGTAGGTGAAGTTCTGGATGATCTTGTTTGCCAAGTCGAGTATCACGTCTTCTGTGGTCTTCTCAACAATCGGCAACATGGACTGTAGGAACTCGTGAGGGTCCTCGTTAATCATGGCATTAGCTGCCTCAGCTGAAACGCAACCAGTCACGGCATTTAACAATAGAAGTCGAAGTCTGGCTCTCACTTGAGACAAAGTCTCGCCCATTCTCCCAATTAAGATATATATATATATATATATATATATATATATATATATATATATATATATATATATATATATACATGAGTGAAACACTTACTGTTCAAACTTACAGCACGTGATGTTGATGAAAAAATTGAAAATTTGAAAAAATATTGAAAATTGATAACGTATCAGTTTTCCAATATTGAGAGATAAATTCTGATATTCTTCCACACTTTTTTGATGTGACATTTATACTCCACTCCAAGAGTTAGTACGAATCGTAGGCGTACTTTTGTTCTCTGTTACTTATATAGTCACACTAACAGATTTTTTTTATTAACATCGAAACTTGATTCAAAATAATTGTTCCCAAATTAAGGGTCTGAATGAAAGTAGGATAATTCGGACGGAGCAACAAAATGGCGATCTTACCACTCCATTTTTATTATTTTAAATAAAAATAAATCAATTTTGACACCAGGACTGCGCTGTGTGTGACGATACTTTTTTCCCGCTTAAAATAGTGGTTCTTGTGGTTATGATGTATACACATATTGGTATGTGAGTATGGCTATAGCTTTGGAGACGGATGAGTGTCCACATTTCTCACTCGTAGAAGAGTTTCAGTTCAACTTATTACTTACTGAGAACCTCATCTCCGTTGAAAACGATGTCTACGTGGAACTTCTTAATGTCAAGGTCAACCTCGACGCTGGTGAAGTGCAAGAAGTCTCCACGGTCTCTCTTGACGAGCTTGCCTTTGAGCAGAATGTCCCCAACAATGTCAGCTGCAAGCAAACAAGTCAAGCTCAAGTGAAACCGCATCACACGTCAATTGAAATACACAAATGGTAACTATTCGACACTAAATGTAACAACAGAATGCGCTTCTGGATACCAATATGGCCGACGAAATGTTGAAAATAAACATGTAACTATGTAATTTTTTTAATGAATGTCATTTCTGAGATATGCACGCGCTTCATGTTGTAACTTTTCACAAGTTGCACTGTTTACCACTGCCAGCGTATATCTGCTACTTTTACTGTCGAATAGAATAATCCATAAAACAATTTGTGTGCTTCTGAAAAATGTTTTTCAACTCCACTTTTATATTTCAACAGGTGCAAAACGAGGCAAATAGCACTATTTTATGATAGTGACCAAATACCATGATATATGCCTACCGTAGGCCCTACGTTAGAATCCAACGAGGTTGGATAATAAGGTACATGGATTGAAACTGTAACGAATCGTCTCACAAGAGCTATAAGATGAATATCGGTAGATATTGATTTGAAAAAAACGGTCGTGATCATTTATATGACCACGACCGTTCTTGAAGGAATGAGATATATTATTATTGATGAAGGAGGTTTTATACGTACTGGCGTTGGATTTGATTGGGCCGCTGCCGTGGATGGGGAAGTTCATGACTCTGCCGTCGACAGCGAAGTTACCCTCAAAGTACAACTCGGGCATTTCCACGCTGGCGTCGAATGTGAGTGTTTCCAAATCGACACTAGAAGAGAAAACAATATAAAGAACATTCCAACCAAACTGAACTAGAATTACTTGGAAGTTCGAGTGTCATAAAAATAACTTGTATATTGATATGAACTAAACACAACATTATGACATGATTTATGTGTATTATTCAGCATTGCTTACGTGAACTTCTTGATGACGTAGTTTGTGAGTCCATGAACGTCAATGTCATGGCCTGTTGCTTTAACAGCAGACTGTCCTCCAACAACCACCTTGATGTGCGGGATACGCAGAGGGTCCAGGGCAGGTACTCCGATCTCAGGAATACCTGGAGGTAATTAGAAAATACAACATCAACAAATGGATGACATTACTCTGGGACTACACTACACTACTCTGGGACTCTACGACTACATTGGGGTGTGAGATAAGCAGCGCGGGTCACTAGCAAACAGAAGATCACCTGGAGGTCAGAAGTGAGTACAGTTTCAGTATACAGATGGCAGAATACTTCACTGTTCTTATACAAGCACTCTGATGTGCGGTATACCCAATTGTCTATGAATCAGGAATGTTAGGAGGCAAATAGTAAATACACCATCAGTATGCTGAAAACATTGCACTGCGGGCTGTCTGGATCAATGCTACGGGTTCAGGGGTAATGATACTCGGTCCCCGGAATGTGTTCCAGCTGGAATTACCCCATTCAACCCTCTTCAAATTCCTCTTTTAAACATAGCAGTTCTTCTTGCTTCAGGAGTAACTGTTACATAAGCTCATCTTATTAGTTATTCATCACTACAGCCAAGGTAATAAATAGAAGTGTAAAATGATGTAATTACCCTTAATGAGATACGGCATCATGCTGGTGGCAGAGTTGAGAATACACTGCTCCATGTCGGGATCATGACGCTTGCAGATCTTGATGTAATCGGCTGTAATCAGAACAAGATGGTAACGTTAAACTGTGGTTCCTGCACGTGGTACAAGACACGTAGTTATTGAATATATGACGACGGAACGTTCTGTTCTCAGATATTGCCATTCACGACAACTACTAATGGATCTTCCAACAGAAAGTTTTTATAGACAATTTTTCTGAACTAATTTTTCTTGATCACTCTCGATGCAATCGGTAGAAAAGACAGAATTTCCGCTTATAAATTTGATCAAGAAATGAAGCGACAAACTTTCTATTTTCATAAATTGAAATTATTTAAAAATTGGAATGTTCTGTTCTTGCTGTAATTTCTATATTGACTTTGATCGATTTTTTCTCTCTCCAAATCAGGTCGAATCAAAGATAATCATACGCGTTCAAATGTTCCAAGTTGCCATCGTTTTTCAGAAGAAATAATTCTCCGAAGAATGGAACATGTTTGACGATGAGCGAATCAATTATTTTGGTTATACACACACACACACATAAATGTATATATATATATATATATTGTATATTGTATGGTGACCAGTATTATATCTATGAATCAACGGAAGTGTCCTTTTAGGCAAATGAGTTATGTACCTCCTTTCAAAGGATCCGGCGGTACTTCAGTCGAGTTTTCCGGTTCTGTTTCTGAAAAAACTGGCAATATTGGGTTTGTAGTACAGCTTATATCGCTTCAGAGCCAAGTTGACTGAACACAGTATCAGGTTACCTGTGTGACCATTACTCTATTGTTTTTTTCTGATTTTAGATCTTTCAGAGATTGATGTGCATTCACTGGATGAGTGCGTTTAGACACTTCCAAATTCCATTGTATAACGTGCGTTAGATTCAAAGAAATCATCAAAAAGCTTGGAGTGACTTCACGTGTTACAAAACATCATAGCTAAATCCGTACAAATAATAAAAACTTCAACAAATTGTTTAATTATTTTCAGATCAACAGCTTCCAATGCTCTTTTTTAATATCGAAGAATATCAAAAGCATTCAACACATTTTGGTAATTTGAGAGTTCACTCCAGCTCATCATAGGAGTCGGTTGAATAGGTACTAATTAGAGAATGTGAGTTTAAGTAAGTAAAAACCAGTATCATATTTTTTTATTGGTTTGCCGTCAATCCAAATCCTTTGAAATCCAGTTTTACACAAATGCTAGTCACGCCATTAGCTTAATCCTGTGTCCATTGAATCCGATGAGCTCATTGAATTGAAACCGATCAACAACCTGAGTCCATGATATGATAATAATCAACCTTTAGTAGAATCGAACCCAAAGAGCACCCATCCTTTCTAGTTTTATTTCATCATTTGGAGGCTACAGTTGTTAGAACACTTCAAACATAATATTAACAGATTTAGCCCGGTATCAGTGCATGTTTCAAACACATAGATCATTGTTCCTCTCATAATAACAACCAATTTTCCAACATATTAGCAAAACAATTTCTACACAAAATAAATTATTTCTTATTCTAGGTTAAGTAATGTGAAACAGTTGTTTGAGTTTGATCTTGATGAACAGACATTTTGATTTTATAATTTTGTAAAGATCCTGCGGGATTCAGCGAGCTGAGAGGAGAAAGTTCCCTCCAGGAGAGATTAGCTCATCAATAATTGAATATAAAGATCATAAATCATGATCATAAATCATAATTCATAAATTGTGAACAGTGCGATATGCAAAAATAATGCACACGTCGACATAACATGAAGACGATGATTGTACTGCAGAGCCGACCGGATTCCTAGTTGAGTATTGATTCGTTAACTTTTAGTTAAAATACAAAAATATCAAAAGTAACCAACGGAGTTAACAGAACATTCCGCAAACTATCGCTTGATCCACTAATGATCAGTTCTTAAAACCGAACCTTGATAATAAGGTCAAGAAGTTGTAATATTGAATAAACATGAATTTATGAAATTTTAAATATAACTTGAGGGGCTGCACGTACGGTGCTCAAAAAAATTGAGAAATTCATCTGTATAATTATTTTCATGTTTACGAACTAGTTTCATTGAATGAAAGTATATCAACTCCGAAATAATATTGCATGCTCTTCAATTAATATTTGTGAACTCAATCGGTTTCAAGAAAATATGCTAATGAATTCACCTTCTTGGTATTCTTTGACGTATTACCGGTATCTTAAAACTGATTGAATTCACAAAATTCAAATAGCACATTATTTGAAGAGCATAAATCCATCTGTATAATTATTTTCATGTTTACGAACTAGTTTCATTGAATGGAAGTATATCAACTCCGGAATAATATTGCATGCTCTTCAATTAATATTTGTGAACTCAATCGGTTTCAAGAAAATATGCCAATGAATTCACCTTCTTGGTATTCTTTGACGTATTACCGGTATCTTAAAAGTGATTGAATTCACAAAATTCAAATAGTACATTATTTGAAGAGCATAAAATTATCTTGGAGTGATATACTCTTCATTTAATTACACCGGTTCGTGAACATAGAAAAAAATGGTAGAGAAGAATTTCTCTGATGCTATAAGTGCCTTACGTACAGTACAACGCAATGACGATGATAAAGGTACATACGATGTTTACACCAATTCAGTTTTTTTCTCACAATAGTTTGCATGTAATGATTACCCACTATTGTAACGTTACTGAGAATTGCCAATTAGTTTTAAATTCAAAATTTTAAAATTACGAAACTTGAAAACAAATCTTTGAAAATGCTGAAGTGTTAGATTGAGACGGTGACTTACGCACTGGTATCTGACTGGACAAACCAACCCAGGATAAAACCAACAACACGACGCTGGGGAACACCACACTCCTCTTGGTCAACAGGGCTGCCATGATAACACAAATAACAACAAACTATTGACAATACAAGACAACACTTTGCTTATATACCTCGAAAACGAATCACGTATTGAATTCAGTGGAAAACAATAAAACTATGAATTATTTGTCGATCCTGTTTTATTCCTGGCTGAACTAAACTATATGTCCTTCATTATTTTACTAATAACTATCAGTTAAAATAGTTGATGATATGACATTAGTGTTAATATCTCGATTTGCAACTCGAAACACCAGTGCGTTATTGTTCAACAACAGGGATGTCGGCTGATCTCACTGAGCGTGCAACTAGTAGTTATTAGTCGGGTGTCCGCCAAATTTCGTTCCGCTTGAAAAATATCATTTTAAGGTAATATCCGTGAAGTATAATATTATAGGAATTTGACAAATTGAACAATATGTTTATACTTTTATAATAGTATATATTTCAGTGATATTTTTATGACTTTATACTTTTAGCAGAGAATCATTTTTAAACAACAATGAAGAAGAATTATTTGTGAATTATGAATGATCATAATGGAAAATATTATATCACTTCATTGTGCACTTATCAAGCATCTCCGTCGTGGAGTATTTTTTCCATGTCATAGATTTAAGTTTTTCTTCATCCACAATTCCAAAATTTTCAAATGAAACACGAAATACCAAAGAATTTAACGATTCATCACCTCTTACCGCAACCTCTCCCCCAGTGAGTCAAGTCAGGGGTATGGAAAGAGTGAAAAGTTGTGTGAAAATGATGACCGCTAACAACCTGTGCCCCGCACAGCCCGTATTCCCGTCAGTCTGAAACCTCTCCACAATTATTTTCGCTATTTCGGTAAGTGCAGCATCTGGGTTTTCCTTCAAAGAGAGGTCAAGTACAGGTATTGCACTTGCTGATTGTCATTCTATTGTCCACGTCGACGACAGCTCAATGATTGATGAAGAAATCTCACATTCACTTTTACAATGTTGCCACAAGCATCTCAATCTCAGATATTCCGTATAGCTCTTATTCTCAGCTACAACACTTACTAGAATAAACACAACTGTGGAGATAAAGTGTTCCCACTTTCCATTGGGTTGATATTATATCAATATCAGGGCCGTATCAAGGGAGGCCCGAGCCTGGCGGCAAATTCTGAAGGGGCGGCAAATTTTTAAGGGGCGTCAGCCTCTTAGAGATCAAATAATAGATGAATATATTTTAAAAATTGTAAATTTTCATATTTTTCATATTCATAGATTTGGCTATATTTTCATATTCACATTCACGTTTTGAGATACCAACTTTAAATTTGAAAAATAAAATCTCTCCAAAAATAATCTTATTCTCACTAAATGTGACACACAAGCAATACACATTATTATGACTTATCTGGAAAAAATATAATTTTTTTAAAATATCTTGAATAAAATAAGTAAAACAATTAATATCCTGACCGAAATTATATTGGAACAAATTTAAATATAATTATCTAAATATATCACTTAGTAACTATCAAAGTAAATAAATTCATCCTTCTCATTTATAGGAGATACTTTAGCCTAACACAATAATTATAAATGTAATTCTGAATAAAAATCTAGTGTTCGTCAAATTTCTGTGCTATTCTGAATTAATTACTATACTTGGTGAGGGAGGGGCGCCAAAATGTCTTAATACTACCCTGATCATCAGAGTTTATCATGCAAGTGAGATAGGAATATATACTTAAATGATTCTCGATTGGGTTTAACGACTCACTGAAATGATAGCGAAGATATCAGCGTAGAATGAATGCATGATTAATGACATGATGGAATTAAAGTTTCTTGGGTAATGGGAAGAATAGTGGGAAGGAAGCGGGCGTAACCTATATTGTGGGAACCATTCCTGCATTTGCTTAGACTACAGAGGGGAACCATGAAAAACCCCTGTAAAGATGAACAGCAGCGGGGATCGAACTTGGCTCGAAATTCCCCTCGCCTCCCGGATCACACGAAGCGAACGCGTTAACCACTGCGCTACATGTGCCGGTATGATTCTCGATATTTCCAACAACACCCTTGTAAGAGTGTGTGATCTATGACAGACTCCCGAGTGAGACGTAGGTGCCTCTCAGTAAGTTGATTGGCTAATGCATAGATTAATACAATCGATCGTCATGATTATAATGCATCATTTACACGACTTCACAACATTACACAACTCAACAAATTCTGTACTTACTTGGATAAGTCAAGTGGTTCAGCTTTTCTACTCAATCATCATCTACTCATTCGTTCGATCATTTTCTCTCTCTCTCTCTCTCTCTCTCTCTCTCTCTCTCTCTCTCTCCCTCCCCCTCTCTCTAAACACACACATATATATATATATATATATATATATATATATATATATATATATATATATATATATATATATATATATATATATACATATATTCATTTATTTATTTATATTGGGCTTAACGACAATTTTTCCCCAAAGCCGGTGAATTTGGAAAATTACCACAGACTAGCACAGGGTAGAATACTTTTTTTTTTATTCCATCTATCTGACATGAAATTTTTATATAATGTGTGGGTATTGTACTGATATTTGTTTTCAACAAGTTTCAAAAAATTTGAATTGGTCTATTACAAGAAAATGATTATCATCTTGGAAAAATAAAAAATATTGCGTTTAATGTTTTTGAATGAGATTCCATGGAATACCGGAGGCTTTGCATTTAAGAATGGAATTATATCATTGAATGAGGAGTGCTTGATAACGTCAAAATCAGAGAGTGTATATTATAACTTTCAAATATATTAATATAAATATCTCGCTCATCTTACAGCGCATTCACTGCATGTACCTATAGTTCAATTGAATTAAGCACTATCTCAACAGCTACGTTCACCCAGGTTATATATTAAAGTATTTGGTTTACCCTTCTGCTTTGAGTAACTCGCAACGACCAGTCGAAGAATGAGCTTCTCCGTATCTTATGAACACTTGTTTGATGCAAGTGTTCTCAGTAGGTGGGCAGAAGTGGCTCAGAGATGGACTAGGTTCATCTTTTCTACCAGCAAGGTGCACTGTGGCCCACAATGGAACGGGAAGTGTCATCTACCTATCTAAACTGTTAGGTTTAACTTGTTGACTGCTATTCAAAAACCGGTACCTATACAGGATCACATCATACTACGGCACTTATTTTGGTAATTATTGAGGATCCAACAAATTAAAGAACCTCATGAAGTTTGGTTGGAGGAATTTGATAGAAGTTCAAGGAGTTGTTTGTAGTAACATATAACCACAATTTGAAGTCGAAGTTTGTCTTTGTCATTGCGCTCAACATTAAAAGGATTTTAGCGCTGAGCGCATGTTACATGTTGCTCAAAGCAGAAGAGTAAACATAGTATAAGTATTTTCAGGCACGGCGCTCTCTTCTAGAAACTGCGGAGAAATATCAAGGAATCACATACATTTTCGCAAACCTCTATTACATTGTTTTAACAATTTAAATTCGAGGTTACACTTTGAATTTAAATTCCAGTACGCATTCCAGTACGATTTAAAACAGTTTAAAAGATGAAACCAAAAAAAAATAGCAGAAAAGCGATTATCCTGTACTATAGCAGCATGATACACAGCCACCTTGAACTCTGGGTTTTAGTTGAGACTGCGTTTATCGTGTACAGAAATGGACCCCCTCAGGATGATGTCAGATGATTATGAAACTATGAAGGGATGTCAAGTGACGTTTAAAAAAGCCAATGCCTTATGCGGGACTCGAACTCACGCTCAATGCTCAATACTCGTGGGCTTGTCTCTAGCGTCTGCCCGCTCTCAAGAGATCTGCTGGATCATGGGATTGGGTAACATTTCTCTCGATGACTGGGCGAAAATGCATATCATTCGTGTGGCATATCTCTGATAACAGGCATTACATTAACAAAATTATAGCATATTTGACACCTTAAAACAACTGATAAGATCTAACATCGTGTCAAAACAAAGATAAGAATATTCTTATAAAAATAATGAGATTATCGTGATTCAATCACAGTTTATTCTCGAGTTTCAACTGACAGCTTCCAGGTAGGTGTTTCTTCAACGTCTAGACATCTCATATTTTCACTTCATAGTCTATAATTTACTATATTTCAAATTGAAAAAAAAAAAAAATCCTTCTCAAACCCTGTTGGACACGTTGAAACCTGTTTGTGTTAAAATACATTATAATAAATTATAATAAAATGGAAGAGATGCAATATTAGCATGCTATAATTATAGGGCCTATGGATTGTAATCCAAACAACATTTTCGATATTTGATGAATTTAATTAATAAGATAGAAATGAATTATATATTTTTTCATTCAAAACCATTTATCTTATCGAATATAGCCGCGAGATAATGCGTATCACTGTTGTTTCGGACTTCTATAAAAACTATAACTTCATTAGAAAAATATCTCAGTGTTTTCCCTCAGTAACATTGAGAAGGAACACTGGGTAATTCTTACTTTTGTTTTCAAACGTTCTAACCATCATTAGTCCAAACGATTGTTCACAATATCATTATGGTATAGTTCCAAGATTTTTGCCCACAAAAAAAAAACGTGATTTCAACAACCCGCCTGGGTATGGTACAGCCCGTTAAAACAACGGACAGCAGTTAGTTGACAATATTATATTATATACTTTGACTTGACCTTATTATGACTTGACATTACCATGGCCGCCCCCGTGGCTTAGTAAACTATCGCACTACGTTAGGTGAGGACGGGCGTAGCTTCGAGTCCCACATATGGCCTTCGTTTTTGTAAACGTATTTTCACCTATCATCACTTCATCGTACCCCCGTATAACCTAGCTGTTGGATGGGGCCGTGAAACAGCATTGAATAAAAACATCATCTTAGGCCTTTATTCCATGATATAATACACTTGGATTATATTTGAACACTGAAATAGAAGTGATGTCAGTACAACTGAAATCATATACACAATATACAAGTTTGACATAATGTTCTTTAATGCAAACAAACAACAATCAACATCTAATATAATTATAATACATAGTGAATTATATTGTAATAATATGGTGATAATAATTAATGGTATATATAATAATATAATATGATTATGAATATCATTATTATCAAGACTCTGCCATCACAATCAGTGGCTGCCATAATCGACACAGAATAATTGAGCAATTGAAAGAATAACATGAAAAGAATGGCAATAAATCAAAAAAAATGTAACTGTAATATGAATTATTAATGCTCTTTATATTTGAATTGAAATTGAAGCTATAAAGAATGATGAAAAAACTCACAATGTACAAGGGCCTGTATTTAAAATGATGACTTGCCGCCCTCGGTAGCTCGGTAAGTTAAAGCACCGCTTCAGAAACTGATGTCACCGTTGGGTGGGGTTTCGAGTCCCACATAAGGCATGGGTTTTTGTGAACGTCCTTTCACTCATCATCACTCCATAGTTTCATCTTTAACTGCTCATTCGTACCCCCGTATATCTAGCTGTCGGTGGGGTTGCTAAGCAAACAATCATCAATCAATCAATCGAATGATGACTTGACATTTTGTATTTCCGTGAGATTCTCGTTTGAGATTTCGTTACAGGAACATAACATGCTGGAATATTCAGGAACATTTAGTTTAAAAAAATTGTCTCTTCATTATCCGATTTATTTTTATGTGTACTTATCCCACAGACCCTTTTAGGATTTTTTGGATTCATGTTTATTGTACATTTTATTTGGTTCCCAAATAAAGAGCCTTGAAAAAAAAACATGAAAATGACGTAGAAGTAAGGTTTCACTATCAGAAGATGTGTGTATAATTTGTATTTCTACTCCTATTTGTATATACTCTCGGTTAAATCACATAAAACAGATGTAGAATTATTTAATTATGAAGTTATATGGTATAAATCAGAAGAGAAAAATGGCGACATGGAGGAAAAACATGTGTAGAAAATATTGTCGTGAACTGAGAAATGTACAGGCCTAATGCATATAGGTGCAGTTGCAAGACTCAGACTTTCAGTTAGTATAACAAGCTATATAAAAAAAAATGCGGAAAATCTTCTGAGATTAATTAGAAATGAATCAATCAAATGTGACGTTGTTATAAGCATTGCCTAATCAGGTGTCATTTCACAGCGAGGTCATTCTGATCGATATCTCAACACGCAAGAACAAACAAAATCATAATCACTATTATGAACACGAATCATATACATTAACAGTGATAAGAGAAGTTGACCGATTAAAACACGTGGATCAGTGACAAGCAAACTCAATGGTCATTCAAGAGACTAGGGTTCGATACCTTTCAATCGCCATGATCCACCATCGTGAGAGATAGTTTCCCTATTTGTCATTATACGGTGACTTTCGGAAAGGCTCCTCAACAAATGCAGCGACCGTTTCCTTTCCACTTTTGGAAATACATGATGGAATAAAGTTTAATCCATCTAAAAATGAGAAAAAACAATTACTTCTGACAAAAAATACATTTTGAATCAACTAATGCAGAACTATTAAAGTAAACTGAAATTGAACTGATGAAAAAAAAATCAAAATATTTTGTCCCGTTTTCTCCCGTGTACCAGCCAAATAATTGAAAAAGCTCGTGGCACACGGGAATTCCACAGATATTATTGTTACATTTTGAAATTTTCCAAAGGTATTCACACTGATGGGCATGTCATCAGATAATTCTAATTTTCTCAAATCTTGCCGTTCGATTAATATTAACGTTTTTGCTGTCGAAAATAATTTACAGAATTTTATGGAATTTCAAATAAATCTATTTCAATAGAACATATTTCCATCATCTATTTCATCATTCACCGACGCCAATAAATCTCGAGTAATGAATAGAGTGCGTTAATATCAATAAGAATACTTGATTTATCGGTAGAATAAATTAGTGGTTTTATGCCACGCAGTACGCTAACCTTCCCCAATGAATTGAACATCATGTCCTGTTGAAGTCCAAGGTTGCTCTGGAGGACTGAGACGATGATTACAGTGATATACCCTGTGATGTCACACATCGGCGCGCCTTGTCACACAAGAGCGAGCACCTCACATGTCATTACCCATAGACCTCGGACGTCCTGCGTGGCCTGATCGACACGTTCTGGGCGTGGGCTCGAACCTCGCGCGTACCAGACGCGAATCAGTATCACAGATCATGCCATCCATGCTTATACTCATATCTTATCTTTTTATAACTCTCTCAGCCACATCCTTATCGTTCCTGATAATCTTCCAGCGCTTCTCTCTCCCCAATACCCTTCTTGCAGCAATCCTTCGGACGTTCTCAAGAGACGCGAATCAGTATCACAGATCATGCCATCCATGCTTATACTCATATTTTATCTTTTTATAACTTTCTCAGCCACATCCTTATCGTTCCTGATAATCTTCCAGCGCTTCTCTCTACCCAATACCCTTCTTGCAGCAATCCTTCGGACGTTCTCAAGATACCTTGGCAGCTACAAACCGATGCACTGTAATCAATATATGTATCTCTCTGTTCACAGCATCATGGCTCGCCTTGTCTCTGTCGTAAGCCTTCTGGTGCTTGTAGTTGCTTGCGTCTCTGCCCGTAAGTTCTTCCTTCAAAAGTTTTAATCATTATTCTCCAGGGATCGAATGAAGATAACGCACTAAAATGGAAATTGTTTTGAATGTAGTAGTTGTTGATAATTAGAAAGTTCTGCTATTTTACATTGATGCATTGATAATTTCATACATTTTACAAGAAAATATAAAACAGTTTTGTAATGAAATATATATTCTTTATATACAATATTTAATATAGATATGCAAACATAAATTTGAGTTTCCATCACATTGTTCAATCAAACTCAATTAAAATAGTTGATTTTTAACCAAAAAGAAGTCGAAATAGCCATGTAGTATTTCTTTTTGAGTGCTGTAACTACGGTGAGAGAAATATGCATGACGTTGATTCTGACGCAAAATCAATTCAAGAATATACTTGTTTAATAAATTGCAACTTATAACTTGAATTATAGCTACCGTAACGATGGAAAAATGACAGCATTCCGGAGCTGTAAAACCAGTCTAGTCTCAAAAAACAAAAAAAGGTTCTGTAACCGAGGTACAAATTACACTACCATCTTATATATGCACCAGCATGCATTTGACGTTAAAGTTAAAATTATATACTTCATATCCCATCCGTAACCTTTCATGCACAAAACAGAAAGGTAAGATTAAGATGAACACGTATTTTTCACGCAGCATTTTTTCCTGTCTTCAATGAAGTCTTCTCTGTAGAAGGTATCTCGTACAAATATGATGGAACAGTCCACTACTCTTGATCAAGAGGATCACAACAATCCGATTGCAATTTGAACTTTATTCACCACGCAAACATGAACGATCCAAGCGTTAATCCTCATGTTTCTTAGCTCTGGAGCGAGTCTGTATCAGAAATAAGCATGCATTGCATATCCATATAGCTATAAATCAGGCTTGAATTTCCCCCATGTGGAATTATTTTGAGAACTACTTTTTGACTTTGCTGACCAAACGGTTGAGATACTTCAACTGCCCCTAACTGATAACTATTCATACGAGGTCCTCAGCTTAGTCGGTATGTCCAGTCCTTGCCCCTATAGTGACATCACTATAGTGACCTATAACCCTCTGCCTCTGTTCCCGGTCCAGAGAACATCGCGTGGGACGACATGCGAGTGACGTACTCGTTCAACGAGGCTGGAGGGTACTTCAAGGTCCCGCGCACGAAGGTGGACGCTGACGCCGAGGGCTGGACCCAGCCTCCAGAGGTCACCGACGACACGTACGACATCCTGTGTCCCGAGCAAGACCCGACCATCTGCATCGTGCTGAGCAAGGCGACCGGAGATATCAACGGCATCGAGATGGCGGTGAGTGCGCTGACGTAACTCGTGGTTTCCCTCAGCAGGACGAGTGTATACGGCTTCCTTGACAGTCGGCCACGAGTTGGCATAATCCCAGTATGTTTAAGTCCAGTTATGCAGATGAGAAACATTCATGTCATCCTTAAAAGTTGAAAGATTCTGGCTGTGGCATGTGAATACATACCACATATACATATATATCCGTTTTATCGGCACTTCGAGAAAAATAAGTTTATCGTGAAAACATCTGAACGATATGATATATTAGAATTGCAGCATATGGTATAAGTACAGTTCCTCAAAAGCGTTACACTTTACACCCTTTAAGCTTACAACCTTGAGCTTAAAATTATCGGACCAACTATGAATGGTTATGATGCAACCCGTTCTGTAGACATAAGAAAGATCAGTGCGTCTACATACCGTATATAAAATTCTGATATCTTGTAATGTTCAAGAGTTATCACTAAAAACCTTACATTTCACCAGGGTCCAATATTATTAGGACCATTCAGATTTATTTTGAAAGTTGGGGACACCAAATAGCGTGGGCAACCAGAGTGATGACCAATTCCAACTCTCCGTTGGTTATCTAAAGACTAGTCAGTACTCTCAGATACTTCCAAACCAAA
This sequence comes from Brachyptera putata, assembly GCA_907164805.1. Lineage (NCBI taxonomy): Eukaryota > Metazoa > Arthropoda > Insecta > Plecoptera > Taeniopterygidae > Brachyptera > Brachyptera putata. Next base: position 10,584,100 of record OU015471.1, on the reverse strand, counting down.
TTGAAAATTCGATATATTGTCCTGATCGAAACCTGTTTCTCTATCTTTCCTGCAGTTCCAAGTAGCTGACACCGCCGGTCCCCTGGTCTACGCTGACCATCCGATGTACGTCCGTCAGAATCGTTTCGGCTACGATGTGTACGTCACCACAGTCTACACTGTCAAGCCAGGCAGCAAGAGGTCCATGGAGCCGCGCGCAGCTGGGGAGAAGCTGGAGACAGGAGACGGAGCCTGGATGAAGATCGGACCCAAGGGAGTGCCTAACTTCGAAATCCCTCGTCTGCAAGCCGGCATGGAAAACAGTTTGTTCACCCTCGAGAACTGTGTCCCTGGCATGGGTTAGTACTTGACACAATCAGCACTGCACCCTCAGTTCTTCTACCCCAAAAAGGTTATTGCGGATAGATTTTAAATGCATGACAAATTATACGACCACGGGATTCTACATTGACATCAATTTGGGCTGTGCAACGTTCCAATGAGAGACTCATCAAAATTATGAGCGTCTGGTCGATTATGGTAGGTTCAAAGTGAGAACGGGTCAAAATTGTTTTTGAATTGGTAATGAGAATGATCAGTCTCTGGAAATACGAGAGATCGAAAAAGTAAAAAAAGAAATGAAGTGACCCGAGTTGGACAGAAGTAACAAGAGCAGGTGACTTCAATTTTACTTCTGTACAGACTGCTCACGAAAAAGAAGTATAGGTCAGTTTGTTTTTAGTATAGTTGGTCGTTTTTTAGGTCAGTTGGTTTTCAGTGTATTTGATTCTTAGTATAGTTAACCAATCCCCGAGCGAGCCAAGCTATGTCTCAAACTGTGTCCTGTAACAATTGCCCAGGTGAAGTCTGTGAGTTTAAACTTTGCTTTCGTGTTCAGGAACTCACTACTACTACAACATCTCCACAAGCCTGGCGTGTGAAGACTTGGAGCCACAGTTCGCATTGTACAAGGAAGGAGAGATGATTGGTTTCGGTATTCAGACCTGGGGCACCCCACAACAGATTGCAAGCCACAAGTGGTTCGAGCCAGTACCTTACATCGCAGTCAGGGTGAGTCATTCTACTTTCCTTCCCAAGCTCATTCTGTATAGACTCCTAGATTTCCAGAATACACATGACTTGGTACATGAATGGAAGTTTGCTGTGACGATTATGAATGAATAATTACTATGCTAGGTGTGCTTTTGTTAAAGGTAAGAACGAATGGAAGTTGTTTCAGAGAAATATCTTTTTGTTTTCGCAGAGTTTGTTTACCATTATTCTTATACAAAAGGAACACAGATACTTTCAATACCTTTGTGGAATGATAACATTTAAAACTATGCAACATCTATCGCATAATTTTCACATGAATACATTTCTTTTTTAATCAGTTGAATGCTCTTGTGAAAATTTCAGATATCCAAGGTCAATAATTTCATCTGATATCATTTAAAGGTATTAAAGAGAGCTGTGCTTTTCCTGTATTCGAATTTCGAGATGTCATATTATTCAAAAGTTATCACCAAAAAGCTGTTATTACACTAAATCGTAGGCCTATCCTGTACACTTTCAAGAGATCGACTAATTGAAACGGTAAAATCGTGATTATAGCCTGGATTTCGACTTTACAAAATTACCTGTTTAGAATATAATTGAATATGTTGATAACAGATTGCCAAACTTGTACCGATGAATCAATTACTTGAAAATATTGGTATTTGCTCTCTTGATAATGTTGGACCCCAAATATAGTGAAATATATATTTGAAAAGATAATATTGCTTCGTATCATTCAACATTCTACAGATACTAATTATTTATCTTTGTATGAGAATAATGTTTCTCGTTCAAAACATGAACCAAAAATTAGTTGGCCTTATCAAAGTTGAATAAAAGAAGATGGTATATTTCCACATTTCAGTCGAGTCAACCAGAATAGTATGTGTCAATGTCTTCCTTCTTTGAAACAGTTATCGATGTTTAGAAATAGAAACTGATTGTTCTTGGGTGAAGCTTCTCAACTCGCCAAAATATTTAAATCAGATTGCGTTATGTTGACGATTGATTTGTTCTCAGCCCACAATTCCCAACTGCCCACAATGCATGGTTGACTGGGCCAAAGAATACAAGATCATCTCCATCCACTTCTACTTCATTGATCAGCCATGGACTCTGGCATGCAATTAAAGTAAACAACAAAAGTTTACACAGAGTTTACACAGATGTTTCATAATAAATATTGAGATTAATAAACATTGTGATATTTTTATTTACGGTAACCAGTGACCTACCTACTATAGTGAACCTTCTACCTACTCATAAGTATAGTTATGTGGCTGTGAAATTTTTGGAGTGAAATCTTACACTGAAATTGAAATTCTTTTTGAAGATTCCACTGCGAACTTTGAACGTTTTACCTTTTCCTGAAAAGACTGTATTTATTCCTCGGAAAAAGCAAAACAACATTTATTTCTATAGGAATAGTTTTATCAAGCTAGACTGATTTTCTGAGAGGTGAAAAATTAATCATTTCAATCTGGCTCCAATTTTGAAAATAATGTTTTTCACCTTCTGGATATGTTGTTTGTTTTTTGACATTATTTGGCAGAATTTAGCGATTATGAACTGGGTGACGGGATGAAAAAAACTCAATTTTGACCTATACTATGGATTCATGCAAGTTTTCTAATTTTTTATTTCTTTCCAAAAATGCTACCATATGACCTACGATTCTTCAGAGAGTAAAGTTTGGGTAGAATTCAGATTTCAGACAATATAGGCCTTATATCTCAAATCTTTCTCTGATAACGAAATGTTTCAACATTTCGTCTAGAATCTATTCAAGAAGAAATGTGATTTGGAAAAACAGAAAATGATGATAAATTGTGGACACATATCAATCTAATAGAGAGGTAGCTAATATGTTGTGTTTTTTTTACCAGAGATTATCTTTATGCTCACACCGCCATTTAGTTGATTTGATAGAAAAAAAACTCTTCTCACACCCTCCCGCAATTTTGAAAAAATCGTAGCAAATTTCCTTTACAAATTTTAAGAATTGGATTTTGAATATTTTGTTCAAGTCATTTATGAAGAGCCAATTGTACCAACTCGTTATTGGATATTAATTAGCTAATTAAGGTTCATGGTTCCAATAAACAGCATGAGTAACCAAGGGTGATGAGAAGCTACTTAAAAAATTATTGATGATTTCACTAACTGTCAGTTGATACAACCGATCCTGAGGTTACTTTTATGAAACCACAAATAATTTGATACAATATTTGGATCTGCAAAATGTAATCAAATCAAATCATACAAGTGTGTGAATATTGCTACAATATTGTTACATGCAATTATATCCTGAATATTGCTACCTGCTACAAAACATCTACATAATAAATTTGAGAACGTTCGTAGGCGTGTGAGATGGAAACTAGACAAACGAGCCTATAGGTTGTAGATAAGCGAGATATTTGTACGAAAACAAATTAATGTGATATTCTCAAAATCTACACATCTTGATTTTGAAACTATCAAGGACCATTTTTGAAAAATATTTATCAATTGATTGTTGTGCCTCTTCTACAAAACCTTGTGAATTGTTATTCCTTTGTTACCAATCCTAGAATTAAGCCTCAAATAATAATAAGTGTAATATACACAGCTTTAATTTATTCGTAACACAGGTTTAATTACCGAATGACTTCGTTATTCAGCTATGATTTACTGTATCTCTTGATCATCAATCTAAAATGAAAATTCACTGTTCTTGTTTTTTAAATTTTGTAACAATTTTTTCTAAAAAGTAGTCCAAAAAATAATTTTGTCAAACTTTCATAGTTTTTAATTGGATGAAGTCATTTTTTCATCGCATAATTGGTATTTCACGTCTTGACCTGCAGAGAGCGAAAAAATTAGCATGAACATTTTTGTTTCTACATGTACAGTAATGTGAGTAATGTGAAATCTTCGTTTATGGACACCTTATGATAAACTAAAGAAACTAATGATAGTATTATAAAAGTAATAATAGTACTGTAGTACAGTAAAATAAAACAACAGTGAGATATAATATATTCTTTATTCCAGTTTTCATATAATAATTTGGATTGTTGAATTTTATGTTTCACTCTTCAATAATTAATCAATTAATTATATGAACAATGTAGGGAACATTTTTCTTCTGAATATTTTAATCTAGCTTTGCCTATATAGCGGATCAAAACAGGAATTCCATCGTGGGGTACGGCCCTGTCTTAGTAGGCCTATGCAATTCGTTATGAAGAATAATTCCAATATCAGTCGCTAAACAATATCAGTGGATGGAACAAAAATCTCCCTGACCCATAACCTTTAGCCAGAAGCATTTATTTATATAATATTTAAAAAATGAAAAATAAGAAGCCAGGCGTGGCGATCGAACCCTACCCGCCAGCTCAACAGCCAGATGCCATATCTTCGAGCTAACTAGACACATCAAACTACTTCTGGTTATAAGAATATCTCAACGATTTCGTTCTGAGGAAGCATTCTGAGGAAGGAGAATTCATTCTTGACCCGCTCGTTATATGCATAAATAAATAATTTTCAAATATTCACAGCCCTCTTATCTTCCAAATTTTCTTATAAAAATATTTTATATATTTTTCCTTATTCCAGTTTAGAATGTAATCTTTTTGGAAAAGGAAACTTAGGTTAAACTGTTCATGAGACTTCAATAAGGCATTTATATCAACAAGTTATATACGTGATTAAAAAATGTATATGATCAATTCCAGTACAGAATGTCTTATAAAAAAAACAAAAAAAACATCGTTACATTATTCTTGTGCACCAATATGTGGAGAAATTTGCTGCTCAGGTCATTCACACAATGTAATACTGAGAAAAACTACTTGAGATATGCATATATTATGATTCAACTGATTCAATAACATGAAAGTAAGCCGATACTAAACTGAAAAAAAATCGTCTAGTTCTTTCAGTATATCAAGAAATCTTCTAGAAATGCACGATGTAGGAATTCTACAAAGAGAATTATAGAAACTTAAACTTGCCATTCAACTACTTGTGCATTGTGCCTATAAGGAAGCCTAAGAAACGGCTGAATGCGTACAAAAATTCTGTGAAGATCCACTACAGAAAAGTTTGAAGTTTTCGGAATTATTTTTGTTGAATTTGCTGGATCGAAAGTTTTTAATGGATTTCCTGGTATACTGAAAAAACATGGGGTGGTAACAACGCCCAACGCCCTTGTGGTGCCCTGTCCAAACGATCCCATCTTTCATCCTTAGACTTAATTGGGGAACAATGATTTTGTATCAAGTTTCGTTGTTATTAAAAAAAAAAATGAAAAAAACAGGAGAAATTATTTAGGTTGACTTCGTTCATTATTTCAGTATCGCTTCACTTTCACGATGCTGATCTAGTTCAATACTCCTATCTACGGAAGAATAAGGAAATCTATAACTTCGCTGGAACTCTGGAACATTGAGGATGCAATGCTTTTCAAAGATGCGAGTCCTAAACCACATCCTGAACAACTGAAACATCTCTGAAATATCCCTTGTATACCAATATAGCTGATATTTGTGTTTGTTATGTAGGTAGACCACTTTCCTCTTTTGTGGACACAAGTATGTATAAATTACCAATACATTCAAGTGACAGAAGTTTAGACTAATTTCTTATTTATCCAGCTCGTGGCTAGTCTCAAGTGAATGAATCTCGTCCAACAGAGATGTACACAAGGTATGCAGGTAGACGAGATGTCAGTGCGTGTGTGCGTGACAGATCATCAGAAGATGGAATGTATGCACGCGGAGAAGATGTGAGTGCGTGACAGATCAATAAATGGAATGTATGCAGGTGGACGAAACATGGAAGGCATGCAGGCGGAGGATATGTGAAGGAGATGTGGGTGCGTGACAGAATGGAAGGTATAGACGAGATGGACGAGATGTGTGACAGATCAGTAGATGAAGCGCATCTTGGGGTCGTAGCCCAGCTTGTCCAGGTTGGGTGTGCAAGCGAAGGTGATCATCGGCTTCGGGCCACAGATCAGCACGATCGTGTCGCTACTCGGAGGAAACAGGTGGTCTCTGATCATGTCGGCTGACACGTACCCCACGCTGTATTGCCACTCTGAAAAAAACAAACAATAATAACAATGACAGCCAAATTGACCCGACTATACATTATTTTTTCATTTTTTTTATTGGGTTTAACGACGCACTGTTATGATAGCGCAGATCTTATGGCGTCGGATGGATGATTAATGAGATGATGGGATAATGAGATGAAGGTTCTTAGGTAATGGGATGGATAGTGGGAAGGGAGCGGTCATGACCGACTTATTGTAGGAACCCTCGCGGCATTAGCCTAGACTACAGAGGGAAACCATGAAAAACCCCTGTAAAGATGGTCGGAGGCGGGGATCGAACTGAGTTCGAAATTCCCCTCGCCTCCTGCATCACTTGAAGAGAGCGCGTTAACCACTGCGCTGCATGTGCCAGTATGTATACGTTTATTGCAGTGCATCAGTAAAGTATCAGTAAAGCAATGTCAGAAGAGAGTAACAGTCTCCAGGCACTAGCTCCGCTAGAATCATCCAAGTTGTTCGAGAATTCAGCTGGATAGCTATACTGCCTCAGCATATCTAGCAGTAAATAAGGTTGCCTACTTGTACACCTGGCAATAATTTCGACCAGCAATTCAAATAACATGGCGCCTCTTGAAACGGACGACACGCACATCTAGAGTGAGATGAAGGAAGATAAATGTGGACGAAAACACGGTAAATCATGACAATCAGATAGTCGCGGTGAATGCAAGGTCACAGTTATAAGTAGAGGTGTTGGTTTTACGCACGCTGCAGAATCGCGTGATGTTGCTTAATCATTTCCAAGTCGCAAAAATACACGAAATATACCTGAATTTGCTCATAATACCGAAATCAACTTGAAACTGCAAAATATTCCACACCTTCACCTGGTCAACATCTACAGATGCTCTGTCTATCACACTGTACTCTTGACATTTTTTAATAATGATAATAAATAGTTATCATTTATTCCCAAAAGTAACTGAGTTTTTTATGTTTTTTATGTTCCACCCTAACAGACAATTTATCCAGGCTATTACGTGTTAACAGGTGGTATTTTAAACTAATTCAATCAGTAATACTCACTGCTGGATGCCTTATCAACCGTGTACCAAACTTTGAACTGCTTGGGATATTTCTGTTCGCACTCGTCCAATTCCTTCCTTAGCAGAATGTCGTCTTCTGATTGGTTAGCGAACAGTAGCGTCATCTCTGTCTGGTCATTGGGGTCCCGCAGTACTTGCCGGACTAGTTGCAGCATTGGAGCTATACCAGAACCACCTGTACAACAACAAATCACTTAACGTTAACAACACAATTTTGTACTACATTTCTTCAACCTGATGCGTAATTTCAAGTAATCTAGATTTGTTAGAAAAAATCAAGTTATAACACCCGTGAATGAGAATAGGACTTATGTAAATTGTTGACGTAACACATAAACTGTTGTAGGGACTTTCTGTTCAAACATATTATAGTGAAACAGCTTCTCACCATTCAGAGACGTGTTTTATAAAATACAGTCAATCTCTAATGAACATTGTGCAATTGTTGTATATCTATTATATTATCATATTATATCATACTATATTATATATTATATCATACAAAAATTGACCAAATAAAGACTTACATTACATTACATTACATTAGGTTCTGTGATATTTGTACATAACGATGCGCGAAGAGGTGAGAATTGATTACAGAATATTGGGCGTTACTGTTACATACGAGTGATTTTTCCATATCTGTTATTGTGAAATTTGACTCACACTAATTTTCGACAAATATTGTCTTCATCTTATAATCTTGTAAATACTTTATAGTCTTTTCATACATAAAAACAGAAAACGAAGTGTGTTCAAGTAATAATTTTTTTGCAGTGTATTTCTTTGGCCTACAATGAGGTTTTCTTTGTAAAACATATCTCACACAATTCAGAAAAAGTAGTAAACTAAGCAAACAAGTGAATGTCAATAATCACAATAATCTGATTCAAAGTAGGCCAGTAATTTAAACTTTATTCACGATGAAAAACTGGAAGATCCTACAGACCAGTCTTATGTTTCTTAGCTCTAGAGAGAATCTGCACTAGGAATCAGCATGAGTTGCGTATCCGTACAGCTATAATTCAGGGGGATATATAATCCAGGGAGATGTAGGATGTACTATTTCACCGCGTAACCAATCGAAGCGGGCTTGACCTCACCTGCTATCATGGCTACTTTGTTTGCTCTCCGAATGACGAGACTGGTAGGATCGATCTTGACGAGGAGTATATCGAACTTTCCCGGCGCCGTGTACTTCAGCCTCCCCGTCGGTCCCTTGACGTCGATGGTCTCGCCAAGCTTCAAGCTGTCAATGTGTTGCGTCAACTTGCCCCCCTCAGGATACTGCGGGTGAACGTCTCTGTAGTAAACCTGGCAGCAGAAAACAACACTTATATAACTTTAAAAACTTTGTAATATTTTGTTGACTTCAATGATACTCGATAATGTTACGCAGACAACTACGAGAAAACAATCCTCAGATTATTCTTGAATAGGTTATTTACAATTTTTCCAATAGACGTTGATCAATGTTTCGATATTGAATTCTCCGAACATCAAAAAATATCCCAATTCCATATCGAATCCAAATCCTAAAATATCGAACCGATTGAAAATATCGCCACCCAATGACTACTCGTGATATTTCTAGTTTGTAGTAATTTGTCTGCCAGGTGGCTTGACGCTATTGGCTGACCTTGATGACGAGGTCAACGTATCCTCTGGTTTCGTCACTGGTCACGGGAGTGTACTTCCTGCACACGCTCTCTCCGTTGATGTCAGCCGTGATGAAGATGTGTTGACCAACCGGCAGGCCTGAAACACATGCTTATTATACTCAGCCACACTTCTTAACTCACTTCACAATCTAGGATATATTACATTTTAAAAATCTATCGAGATATTTGATCTGATGTTTCGAGTCTTTGGAATCATGTCCAGCCCATTTAAGACAATTATAAGAAATACATTTTTTTATTGATAGAAAATTATTTTTGTAGTACTTCTATTGATTCAGTACAATTTTTGAAATCTCAATTATTCTTATTTATACACAACTCACGAAGACAGCCCAAGTTTTTAGGCTCAACACTTTTTTGAGAAAACTTGAGCATAGCAAGAACATATATTTTGGTACCAGTACAGTACTCAGAAACCTACAAAAAGAAATAAAGAATTTATACTACAAAAAATAATGCTACAGACTATTCAATACAGATTATAATATCCAACAGAATATGATTTGGAAAATGATAAAACTCCCTGGGCTGGTATCTTGTTGTTTTTAAATAGTTTTTCCAAAACCTGGTTACATTTATATATTTCAATAGACTCTCGTGGTTTTTTACCACCACTTACAATGACAACAACACTGTTGGGTTAAACGTGATTGGCATATCAGAGTTCTACAGTCACCTGTGTTAGAGTCAGGTGTGCTAGGGTCAGGTGTCCTAGAGTCAGGTGTGCTAGTGTCAGGTATCACGTGTTCTTACCATAGAGCTTAACATTAGTAGAGGGTGCATAGATGAAGCCAACATGCTTGGTTGCATGAGGTCTGTGTCTGTGTCGATAAGTCACGTGCTTCGGTGACACCAGCCGGAGTGGGAATATTTTGTTACACGTTATCCTCGTGGCGAATTTCCGAGTCAGACCAAATAAATGACTAGAGTCATTGATTATCATGACTGAAGTGGCAATTCTACTGAGAAATATAGGCCTACTTCATGATAATCAGCATATATTTCTGCATCTTTTCACGTGACTTACACGTACGTTATTGTATTCAGTATCCTCTGAGATTCAAAATGAAACAGTGTTGTGCGTAATCGCTGTGTATACAACCCTATATTAGTCTGCTTGCCTCTCTCCGTGTCACGTAGTATTTCCCCTTCGATCAAGAAAACTATCACGGCCTCACTTCCCCTCAATGCTGCACAATCATGTCTTTTTTGCGTCTTGCCCGGTCTAATATTACTATGTGTTCGATTCTCACCCAAGATGTGATCGCTGGAGGGAAGGCCGAACCGATAGAGTCTCGTGTCATGGTTGATGTCTTCCCGGTAAATCAGAGGGAACTTGTAAGTCTTCTCCGGGTCCTGGAGGGTTACCAGCTGGGATTTGGCGCTGGCCGCATGTCGCTTGTTCTTCCTGTCGTAATACACGTGAGCGACAACAGCTGTGGTGGCTACGGCCACTCCGAGTCCAATCAGCAGGGGGACGGTCTGAGGGAAACCAGCGTTAGTACGTCACATAAGCCCACGCACACTAGCATTGTTCATTCATTCATAATGTTGATCCATTTGTTTCAACATTATTTGAGGAATCTGAGATAAATAATACAAATGATTATTTTATATTATTCAGAAAATCTAATACAATTTATTTTGTGTTGGTGCTTGCAACATCATACACTGATTAATACTATGCACCTTTGCAGATTACGTCTTGTCGATTCATTTCTAAATTATACTAGATTCAAGAATTAGTAAATGTAGACTATTTGAACTGTTCATGATTAAAATTCTGTTTCTATTGTGATTTGATGGGTAATATTATTTTAGTATTCTATTGTTATGCTGTAACATTTTTACTCTTCAATTGAATACATAACATTGTAACATGTATCATGAAGTTACTGATAGCACAAGACTGTTAAATAAATCGATTACGTACATTCTATTTCTCAGCCGTGCAATTTTTGAATGAATATATTGTTTTACTATTTTCTTCCCGGGCTTTTATTTTGAATCCCTGCCCGGCCCATATCTCCCGGTCCGCCCCTGGTTAAAACACTATATTTACCACATCTCTAGATGTTGTTGCAGAAGCCATCTTCAGTACTGGCAACTATCGCGTGTTGTTAACAGTCGCTTATTACTGCCAGTCGTTTGCGCTGCCTGTTGTCTCCTGAAAGAGATTTGAGTCCGTAGAATTTTCATCTTGGCAAAACATAGCAGAAAGGCCCGCATAATTTACGCATTTTTCATACAGTGCTTACACACCCAATTATGGTAGAATTTTCAGGTTGGGTTGGTTGGCTTCATTTTGGGAGCCATTTCTGGATTTCTATGTTTTTTTAAATGCGTCATCGTTTTATTTTGTCAGGCCCATACATATACATTTTTTTTTTTTTTGAAAAGACAAAGATGTTCAACAGTAATTATTCTGCTTTGGGCTTTGGGATACCGAGACGTAATAATAGCAGTATCATCCTAAGAAGCCAAGAAAGCTACCAAAATACCTCCACCGGCATATAATTAAATTTATCTTGAAAAGTGGTTGTCTTGAAGAAAAATACCATACAAAAATTGAAAGGAATATAATAATTTTAAATTCTAAAACGTTGAGTATACAATAAATGATTGGGTGATATGAAAAATATAAAAATAAGATTTGAAAGTCATGATACTAAAACCTTAGAGACAAAGACTTGAATTCAGGAACTATACTTTATCAAATTTCGAAAAAACTTCAATTGTATAAAAGAGAAGATTTGAAGAAGAGGATAAATTCTCGTAATCAAAATTTTTACAAAGTTTGAATTTGCCACGAGTATTTTTTATTCAAGTTAAATTTTGAAAAAGCATATCAAAGACAAGTAGGCCCCAAACCTCAATAATCTAACATCCAATCATTCGTACTCCCATATAAACTAGCTGTTGGTGGGGTCGTTATAATGAAGTGTGTTCAACTCGAGAATGAATGGAGCTCACGAGCTATTAACGCAAACATTGCGGTTCACACCACATATGATAAGATCGGGGAAACCGTCACTCGGACTTCCCGAACTACGTCATGCCATCGAGCTGTTCTGGGCGGATCGACACGCCGATCGCTAATGCTGGCGTACACGAGGGACGGTCGATCGAACCGTACAGAGAGCGAGGTGTACGACAACCTTGCTCTCGTTATATCAGCTCTGAAAGTGAATGTCTGTTAGCCGGCTACACTCTACAGGTACCCCAGGCCACAAGTGTAAAAAAGTCAAGTCACGTGCCTAACAAAGATTTCACTGAAAATAAAATAATTGCGATTACAAAATCGCTGGTTGAAGGTTACCGTTTATAAAATAGCAATGGCGCTCGGGAGTCTCCGCTTTCAATTTGGTAGCTGTCTACTGATATATCATTACATAATGCATGATTATTATATGCTTTTTATTTCGTACGAATAAACGGTGAAAATTTATATTTAGCAACACTGCTATTGTAAACTCAAAGGTACAATACAATATACAATAAATATATATATATATATATATATATATATATATATATATATATATATATATATATATATATATATATATATATATATATATATATATATATATATTGCTTTTATCCATCATTAATAGATCATTTGGATTCCACATATTTACTAAATTATAAACCACATCTTTCGATTCGCAAATACTCATATAAAATATAGCCTACTATTAGGCACATTCAATTAAGTCACTAATCATTTGCGGGATAATTAAAATTCCTCAAATATTTACCCTATATAGCACTTCTACCAGTGACTATTATGATCTTGTTAGTCAAGAGTTCTTGATTAATAATTACCCATAAAATTATTCGACTATAACCAATTCTAAAAATAAATGCATGTATACGCAAATATGCCACCTGACAGCAGATCGCTTTGCTCGGTCTCATGCACCAAAACGAAACAACCTTTTTCATTATTTAGACTTTTTTGATAGGAATAATGCTGAATCACTCAATTTTTGCGACCCTTCTTCGCCTAAAAAATCCCCCAGAACTTCGTTTAACCATTGACTGGTTTAATCTTTCCTGTATAGTGTACATTTAGGTACATTTTGAACTTTCTATATCATTTTAGACCAATTACTACACACATACTAGAACTAGAACCAAACATGACGAAGGACTAGCTGTTGGTGAGGTCGTTGGGTAAACAAAAATACAATTATAATTGTATGAAATTCAAGGACCGTATGCATTTGCTTATTATTTTCTTACGTAATCATTTGGATTATTTCACTGGTTTCCGAGAAAATAATGTATTTTCATTAACTACAGCTTTTCTGACATTAAATCATATTAAACAGGACTATGGCGTTTTCCTCGTTTCCCGAGACGCCAATATGCACCCTACCATTACCGGTGTCATTAGGCCTACACATCTAAATCACAGACAAAAAAAAATGTCTGTGATCTAAATCTGTGTCAGATTATAATCAACGATTTGAAGTGACATTACAATTGTTACATTTATTTCCAGTGTACTTCTGGTTAAAAATATTAATTTAATATTTGATATTTCAATTTAACATTAATATGAATTACTTCTGGTTAAAAAATAAAAATATTAATTTTTCAGTTATGCAGTCACTTATGTATCAATGTTCTAACCTCAAAAAAATCAGAATGGTGTATCATACCATTGATCATACAAATTCATTAGAAAACAACATCCAGGCCTAAGATATAACAACGAACTTACCGTTTCTGTGCTTGCTGCAATTTATGTCTCCTAACAGCACTTACACTCGACGCAAACAGCAACAGAAGCGTATGTAAACACTACTATCAGTGAAACGACCAAGTGTTTTCATGGAACTAGGTGACAGCTGACTCATGTGTCAGTAAACACACCTCCTCTCGGAACTTGACGTCACACCTCCGATCCCTATGTGGCACCAGGCGGCCACTAGCTGAACTACAAACAACTTACTACCTTACCGACCACCGGACTGTTGGAACCATATGATAAGATCGTTGGTTGGAACAGTCGTATTAGTGGCTGTCAATAGGCCCGAATTCTTTTGAAGATCTAGTAAGACTATAGGTTTTAATTTCTAGATGCTTCATCTCAAAAGTAATTCCACTGATTTAGTCCAAAAACTACACAGTTCTGAGTTGGAATCCATAAAAAATTCCATATTGATCAGTCAAACCGTGCAACCCCTAATACTAAAATGGAAGTCTTCGCTATCGCTCATCCAATCAGTTGACCTCTCTTATCAATTCTTATCTGTCACATATTATGAATGGAACCAGAATAAAAAAAAATAAGCGCTAATAGAATAATTTTTTCTCATACAGTTGAAAACTGCTTCAAATCAAACATAGAAAAGCACGCCAAAATGTATTTTTAATTCAAGAATGTCAGTTGGGGAGGGGGTATAGGACCATCCGCGTGGTGCCCCGTCCAAACGATCCTACATTGATCAATACCCTTGATTGGGAAACAAAATTATTGTGTATCAAGTTTCGAAGTTGATAACAAAAATAATAATGTATGTTGGAGTGACTATATATTGCAAGTATAATAGAATAGGAACAATAGCAAGACTACAATATTTATTGGTACCAACTCCTGAAGTGGAGTATAATGTATCATCAATGGAAGAAGTGTGAAAAAATATCAGAAATTATCTCCTAATATTGGAACACTATATTAAGTATGGGAATTTTAAACTGATTCAGGAAGAAATGAAAATAGTAGGCCTAATTAGTTTATACTTTATGTAGCCTAGACCTATCTACTAACGGTTATAAAATTATCTGAATTTCATTTTATTTGCGTTGGTGCCAAATGTGAATTCTCAATAGTTTGTTAGAAACTTTGTGTAGAACGAGTAATGTTTTTGTCTTGTAAAACAATTAATTATATACTTCTTATTTGTGTATTTTGATATGGAGAGTTGAATTGAGTTCAAGTGAGCCTAAAGATAACTGAACACTCGAGCGCGTTTCAAGATTTCTGTTGTTTCACTGAAGTAGAAGTTGACGGAACTACTGTCCTAATAATCAATTTTTCCTGATAAGATATAACTCGTACAACAGTATAGTACGAAATGATCTGACATATAGGTTATAGACGACTCTGGTCAGGTAGATATTCAGAAGCGAAATGTTCGGCCGTCAAGCAGTATGTCTTCTGCTCTTAGCAGCTCTTCTGCATGTTTCTGTCAGTCTACCAGTTGCAGAAGACGCTCTAAAAGCATCTTGCGGATACGAGGTAGGATCACAATTCAGCATTTTCACCAACCTGTAGCGATTGGTGAGAGTGAGATAGCATTATTGGTAAGATTAGTGAGTAGTGAGAGTGATATAGTGAGAGATATTTTATTCTCACCGACCTGTTGTCCTGAATTAAAGAGGGAATGCGATTTTCCAAAGAAAGTCAGTGATGAATGATGGTAACAGCTCGGAACTTTGGAATATACCAAGATCATATAGTGATATCATATAATTCACAAAATCAGGCCACTTTAATTTAAAGGAATGGCGATTAAGTTGTGAAATAGCGTCCCTAAAGTTGTGTTGTTGCAGTCTTGTCCCGAAGCGCCTCCTGAGAAGTTCAACGTGCACCTCATCGCTCACACTCACGACGACGCGGGCTGGCTCAAGACCGTGGACCAGTACTACTATGGAGGTGAGAGAAAGACAACGCCCGCTGCTGCTTTAGCGCCCGCCGCCCCTTTAGCGCCCATCGCCCCTTTAGTTCCCACCGCCGCTTTATCAGCCACCGCCGCTTCATCAGCCACCTCCGCTGTAGCATCCACCGTCACTTTATTGTCTGCCGTCGCTAAAGCGCCCGCCGCCGCTTAAAAAAGCTACTTTATGAAGCACCGTGCATGCACCCCCTTGAGGAAACTGGAAATTAACATAATTGAGATTTACATTTTCTTCAAAAGAAATGCGTAAGGAGGAGATATAGGTACGTCAGCGAATGCATGACTGGAGAATATGTACTTCAAATACAGATGTTTTCTATTCACCATGATTTTCTTTGACACACATGCATTAAATCCAGTTAGGGATGATGATGTTACTTCACATTAAATTTCAAGTTAGTATTTTGTTAGTAGGCTACTGATACACACAGTTCCAGTATAATCGTCGCATTGCCCACCCCACCCGCGCTCGCCCAAAATCTCGTCCTGATTGTTCTCCTTGTGCTGAGAGTAAATTACTTGTTCTCCAGGTCGTCTCAACATCCAGGACGCAGGAGTGCAGTACATTCTGGACTCGGTCGTCCAGGAACTGCTCAAGGATCCTAGTAAAAGGTACGATCGCCAGTGTACATTGGTAAAACCAAGCAATCTGCAAACGTTATTATGAGGCATATCCTAATATGCAAATAGTGTTTTTCAATTCGAATAACAAAATATGTCAAACTACATTATGTTCTGAATGTTTTAATATAATTCTATTGAAGTTAGAAGCTCTCGATAACTTATAGCTTAGGATTCAATTACATCATACTTGAGTCTAGACCTACAAGTTTCCTTCTTGTAAACCGTTGACTAAAGAAAATTGCTGAATAGCAAAATTACTCCCGTAGATAGACAAAAGTATTGAAACAAAATAACACCATTTTCACACATAAATCACATAACTTAGCTATAGTTTATGATCATAGTGATGCTTATAATGCACCTGTAGTAGCTGCTTATGACTTGAGGTAGTCCATACATGTTTTTGTTCATATTCATTTTAGGTCTGTATCTTCGGGTACCGTTATTTATAACTATGTTCAAAGCCGAAGAGCACAAATAAGCATGCTGGTATCATTTTACACCTTCGTTGAGTTTCATTGAAAGTTGCCCATCGCTTGTCTACTGACGGTCAACATGGTCACAGGGATCATGATCACATGATCTCTATGATTCACTGAAATCTGAATATAGACCCTATTCATATTGCATCCCAATTTCCAATAGACCTAACCAGTTGACGAAACAGTGGCGCAATGTGCAGGTTCATCTACGTGGAGACGAGCTTCCTGTGGCAGTGGTGGCAGGAGCAAGACGACGCGATGCGAGCACGAGTTCAGGATCTGGTCGACAGAGGGCAGTTCGAGATCATCAGCGGAGCGTGGAGCATGAACGACGAAGCAGTCACGCATTATACTTCAATCATAGACCAGTTCACATGGGGACTCAGGTAACAGCATTACTGTAGGATTAGTTGAGTAAGATCAATTTGACTGGGCATGCACTCAGGTGGGCCTCCGCGAGTACCAGCCTTTGCGCAGGACCAGCTCAACTGGGGACTCGGGTAATAGACTTTTAGTAGGACCAGTTCAACTCTGGGGACTTATGTAATGAGCTTAAAGCAGAACCAGTTCAACTGGAGACTTGGGTAACATACTTTTAGTAGGACTAATGATTCAACCCTGGACGTATGTAACGAGCTTAGAGCAGGACCAGTACAACTGGAGACTTGGTTAAGACTATTAGTAGGAGTAGCTAAACCGAAGACATGTAACGAGCTTGGAGCAGGACCAGTTCAAATGGGCACTTCGGTAATAGACTTATAGCGACAGCAATAGTATAGCTCGGAGACTGATACTCGTTGCTACGTGTCCAGGGTACTGAACGACACGTTGGGTGAATGTGCCCGACCACGTGTCGGCTGGCAGATTGACCCGTTCGGGCATTCTCGGGAGATGGCGTCCATCTTGACCGGCCTCGGCTTCGACGGGCTGTTCTTCGGCCGTCTGGACCACCAGGACAAGGCTGCGAGGCTGCGGGACAAGACCATGGAGATGATCTGGCAAGGAAGTCCCGACAATCTGGGTAATATTCTCTCCCATCGCATCACGGACTTGATGTGATTAGTGCTCGCTTTTTATCGACCCCACAAACAAATGGCTTATTTGGGGGTCGAATGAGTGAATCGATGTTATATGAGCAATGTTTTGAAAGAGTTCATGTTTTCGTGAATATACACAATATTAGATAACGGGTCAACTGCGAGAACATTGATATGATGAGTGTAGATTTGACCGAGTTATAAGTGATGTCTTGATGATGTCTACAAAACATGGGAGCAACATAATAAGAATGAATGTCAAAGGAATCCAGATATGAATGATGAAGTTAGATTTCATTGAAAGGGAAAATACGTGATACATTGGAAAACTTGAAAATATTGTGTTAGTGTGAATCAATGAAAACAGTACATAAATTGCATTCACAGTGTAGACGTTTTGTGCATTAGGTCATGACCCTCTGAAGTCTTGGTTTTACAGTGATGCCGTTTAAATTTACCCCAATACTAGAGAAGACTAAAATGGACCCTACTTAATATCAAACGCAGTTCAAGTACCTTCATTTGGACATTAAACTGGCCTTACTTGATCAGTTTGACTGTTGTTACTAGGCGTGACGTGAATGTTTTTTCCCAGGTGCTCGTGCCAATATCTTCACTCACGCGATGTACAACTTCTACTTCTCGCCGCCAGGCTTCTGTTTCGACATGTACTGCAACGATGACCCGATGGTCGACAACAAGCGCAGTCCTGAGTACAACATTCCCGACAGAGTGCGTTAACATATCCATTCATAGGAATGGGGAATACATTTTGAAAATCCTATTCACATTTTTCTTTCATCATTCTTCTTTTTCATTTTTCTTCAAGATCATTGATTCAAATCAAAATCTTAATATACAATCATTGTTTCTGAATTAAGGCTAAGGATGAATTATTAGTAAAATCGTTTAGACGTGGCACCTCCTCATACCTTCAGACTCCGAGGCGGTCTTGTCAACATTATCCGAGAAAAGTAATTTTAGAAAAATTCGAGATACTTTTTTGTACTGAATATACTAAATTTATTTTACTGAATACTAGTCTTTGATTTGATATAGTTTCAATTGAATTACTTCACTTTGAGTGTCGTTCTCGAAATATATTGAATGTGGCAGAAAATTGAATTCAATTTAGGTAAGATTTCATCGCTCAAAATGGTCAACAGACAACAGCTCTTCCCGAATCAGACATTTACATTTTATTTGATCTTACATCTCACTTGAAAACCTCGTTATCCATTTGGTCAGTGATATGTTCGATTGGTTTGTGAGATAGTGTAAACGAGATGGTTTCGCATCACTGTCGCTGGATTAACCTATAAGAAATCATGAGAAACATATCTGTCAATTTACGTTCACGGACTGTCATTGTCTAGAATTTGCTAGCCTCATCAGGAATTCTCTAGATTCTAATCCTCATCTCATCTCATATCTAATGCTACAATGCCTCAATAACAGAAAAATATGAGAATAAATGAGTGAAATGAGAAGTTATATTCATCTAGCATAATCATTTCATCATTCAATACATTTCGAAATCAAGGCTTTTGCTCTGTTTTCGAATGAATATGGAATCGTTGACACCTTCTCGTTCGTCTGACGACGACATCTGATGAGAGTACGTGACACTTGAGCACGATTTGTACCTCGGTTCCAGGTCCAAGAGTTCTTGAACTTCGTTTCCAAGCAGGCGGCCAGTTACAAGACCAATAACATATTGGTTACTATGGGGGGAGACTTCCATTACCAGGGGTCACACTTCTGGTTCAAGAACATCGATAAACTGATCAAGTGAGTCATTTCATCGAGAAGCCATAACTCATAACTAAACGATATGGTTTTTAACCAAAATTATGTTCTATTTATAATCACTATATCAGTGGTCTCTCTATTACAAAAAACGAGATGGAAACGCGACGAAATGTCAGAGCCCACACGACACATTATGTTAAAGACTTCGGGATCGTCGGATCTAAGGGAAGATGAGCCGCTCCCATTTCGTTCTAGAGTCATGAGGTCAAGGAGTGAGTGACAACAATTCAGTTATATAAATAACTACTCAAAATGTCCACCCATGTATTGCTATACTTCTCTCTTCCTTCAACTCCTACAATTAGACCCTACTATGTGTAATCACTTATTCTCCAAGTCGAAGAGCTTTTTATAGTACGAGTTGCGTTCTTCTATGTTCAGGCTAGAGTTTGTTCAAATAACATCATTTTGTCGTCCAAGATTGCCGTATTAAAGGCTGTATCAAATTAAATTAATGTATATAAGTTGTGTTGCATATATTGGACTAGGTTGGTTAGGTTAGATAGATTAGGTTGTTCCGGTCATTCCACAACCACAACCACAACAACACAACTCTATCCTGGCTCCCATTGTCGAAAGAAAGTTGAAAGTTGAAAGACCTCGCCTGAACAAACTTTAAACC
This sequence comes from Brachyptera putata, assembly GCA_907164805.1. NCBI lineage: Eukaryota > Metazoa > Arthropoda > Insecta > Plecoptera > Taeniopterygidae > Brachyptera > Brachyptera putata. Next base: position 10,563,955 of record OU015471.1, on the reverse strand, counting down.
TATAAGCAAACACCGGTAAAGTAAGTGTTTAGACAATATGAGTGTTTGTCTGTGGTGACAAGATTGACGTTTCAAACAGATACGTGAACGAGCTGCAAGCGGAGGGTAGTGACGTCAACGTCTTCTACTCGACGCCATCTTGCTATCTGAAGGCGGTTAACGAAGCGAACAATGTGTGGCCTACGAAGACAGACGACTTCTTCCCGTACGGCAGTGAGGATCACGCCTATTGGAGCGGCTACTTTACTTCCAAACCGACCATCAAGTACTTCGAGAGGCTGGGCAACAACTTCTTGCAGGTCACAGGCATTTACATTACCAGATTCTAGCTATAGAAGAGTATAATATATGATATATATATATATATATATATATATATATATATATATATATATATATATATATATATATATACATACATATAAGATGATAAGAAAAATAAAGATTTGAATTTCTCCCTAATGCAAATCTTTGAATTGTTCACTTTCCCCGAAAATATTACCTCGAAAGATTTATTGTTATAGTTATATGAGTTATATAGGGGGCACAATTATTAGTATTCATTCGGGTGGTAAGATCACTAGTTGTAGTGCTCCGTCCGAACGATCCTATCTTTCAACTTTCTTACATATAGCCCTAATTGGAGAACAATGATTTTCCATCAAGTTTCGATGTTGATAAAAAAAGGTTTATTGTCGAAAAATGGGTAATGAAATAATTTCAGGGTAAATTTTGGCTACTCCACTACAAAAATTGCTGACAGAAATGATGTCTCATCTCATTCTCATCATTCCATTCGAAAATCTCATTATTTATCTGGCTGGTGAATAATGTTGAATTGAGTTGTAAAAAATGGAATGTTGGTGGGCCACGAAAGAAACAGGTCGTCTCCTAATGTAAAAAACAAAAATATTATATATTTTTTTATATAGATGTGGCAGTTTTGAGAATATTAGGTCTATATTTTTAGTACAAGGTCTACGATAAGAAACCAACTGCATCTTTCAAACGGTAAATCCTTGGCGTTGCAGCGAGATTATACGTAATCTGCTAATTCTGACAACTATGCTTGATGGATGACATTCTTATTCAGTGGAATAAGTACACATCACTCTATAAACATGTCTGTGTGCATCACTGCCACTCGGATAATCAAGTATAGGGAATGCAAAGACGCACTTTTTGTTTTATTTTCCGCCGAAGTCTAGACCAATTACTAACCTCGCACTGAGGCCATATATAACTAATACAAATTAAACGATCTTTTACTTGTAATCTCATAACTTTCGAAGTCAAGAGTAGCGAAAGGGAAACCATACGATGAAAAGTGAAACGAAATAATGATTTCATCTCATTTCACTCATCTCACTTTTCATAATTTTCATTAAAATGCTGATGCCAGGACCAGCTCATTCTCCTTACAATACATTAGAGCTTGGATTATAGCGGTACGATAGTTGTAATCCAGGAATTGAGCGATGATTTGTTGAACAGGTGTCGAAACAAGTGTCGTCGCTGGCGGGGGAAGATGGGCGAGATGAGGCGGGAATAACACAGCTGCGTCAAGCAATGGGAATACTGCAGCATCATGACGCAATCACGGGAACGATGAAAGACCACGTGGCTCAGGATTACGCGAGGATCCTGCATGATGCTATCCAAGAGGCTGGGAAGGAAGACGAAGCTGCCATTAAGTATACACTCAAACTCTTTGCTGGAACTCTTGTAGGCTACTAGGCAAACGCAGCATGTGTACATTTTTAAACCAATTTTACCCAAAAACTATTAATTTCCTAGCTGGATAAGTCCGCGTGTCCAGAGAAAGTGCCATGTTGATGAGTCAAACCACCTGACCTGTACAATGCATACTGTGGTTACAGCCGACTGCTCTACGCAGAAGCGCCAACTGTCGTGCCGATATCTTCCTGCTTGAAGCTGAACGTAAGCGAGTGCTTCATCACAGAGACGTCCGACAGCTTCATAGTGACACTATACAATCCTCAGAGTCGTGCTGTCACGCACTACGTCCGGCTACCAGTAGCAGGAACATCATACTCTGTCAGGGATCCAGAAGGTATATGCAATGATAGTGATACAATAACTTTACACATACAGGCAAGAAGGTTCAGAACTTACTGATCAATTTGATCACGGTGTGGAGTAGGCCTATAGTAGAGATTTTGATCATCACAGAAGAATACTTGTCATGTAACATTAATTTTATTCGATTTGAAATACTAAAAATTCTTTAAGCGCTCCTGTCTATTATAAACCAATATGATCAAATTGATATATTGCTTGATTTGGTCATTATCAATACCACTAAACACAAATCAATTTCATACATTTTGGAAGAAAGATGTCTGAAAACGATCTTCTCGATTATAATATGTCTTTTGAATTTGCATTATACATTTTTAAAATCCATATAGCTCTGGTTTGAGACGTGCTTATCGAGGATTGATGATATTGATTAAAAAGTCCGTTCGTGCCAATTGAATAAGTCATCAGTTAGCATACAGTTATTCATATCTGCTTATCCCCGTGTTCATCAAAACGCTCCTATTCCATCTTTTCAGGTACTGAACTGACTGTCCAGCTGGTTCCTTTACCCAGCAATGTGCTGAATCTGCCCGGTCGTGATTCCACTGCCACCCACGACCTTGTTTTCGAGGCGACTAATCTACCTGGCTTAGGACTTCGCTCGTTCTACGTCACGAAGCTGGCGAAGCAAGACATTGTTGAACTTGATGCCGACGAAACGAAAGTGTCCTACTTCGGAAACGAGGTATCTTCTTCGGTGGATGCATTTAGCAAGTAGCTCTATGCTACTCTTATTGATGTATATTAGGTTTACCGACGCACTGGAATAATTAATTAAATATATTGGCACCTGATGAATGAGTATTGAGATCATGAGATGAAGAGGTAAAGGTAATTCTTAGATGATGAGAATGATAATGGTAAGGAAGTGGGCATGGTCCATAATGTACCTGTGTATACTTCGTACAAAAAAAATAATCCCGAATATTTCCACAGTTTGTGAAAGGAAATCATCGTTACAGTCGTTACTCTCATCTAATCGTGATTGTAACATTATTTCTTGTTGTAGAGAATAACGATTACCCTCAATGATGATGGGTCAATAAACTCCGTCAACATCAACGGTGTTGCTTTATCGCTGCAACAGACGTACGGCTATTACCTCGGTTACTACAAGCCTGGTGAACGAGCGTCAGGTGCATACATCTTCCGTCCAGAGGGCACTGATGTCATCAACAAACCTATTGAAAGCTGTGTCGTCTACAAAGGTTGGAAATTCATCTCTCTTCTCACTGTAGTACATATATCGAGCATGTAGATTGGGATCTCTGCTGTTGGGCTCATTAGAAAGCTCAAGTGAACGCCTCCATGCGACTATTGTGATAATTACGAAACTTTTCTGGACGAGGGGACTTCCCAGTTTTGTGTCAGAACTGTACAGTTCATGAGCAAAATTGATTGGGCACTTTTGGGATAGAAATTCTAAAACCCTGATAAGAATAACATTGATGGGGAAAATGAGAGAAACCTTCGAACAAATTCAAATTGTTACTAACTAACTGAACTTGAACATATTTACGATAATACACTATAATACAGATATTTACGTGAATCAGCACAGCTGTCTTGAAGATCGTAAGATGTGTCGATAAATTGGTCGAAAATGGCAATTGGAGAATTGTAACATTTGTTGGTGTTAGTATTTGAAATAAATACTCGCTGTTTGCAGGGGCACTTGTTGAAGAAGCTCATCAGGTGTTCGAAGGTGGGTGGATCAGCCAAGTGATCAGAGTATATAAGGAGGATAATCACGTGGAATTCGAGTGGATGGTTGGCCCAATCCTCGATGAGTAAGAACCGCATACTCAATTCTCTATTACAACTATTATCATACCGTTCGGTGTCTCATTTCAATTTTGTTCTCGATGAAATATATATATTCATGAGAAGATGATATAATTTTGTATTTCCATTCAAATCTTAACAATAAATGGTAATTAAGGTAAATATGAATCATTTTAGCATTAAAAGCAGTCTAGCTACGTGTGCATATAGAAACTTTGTAATAATTTTCAAATTGTATGTTGATAATACATAATGAAGCGCGTAGAATGTATGGCATAGTAAATGTTTCACCAAACTTATTATGTGGAGATATTGGAGGAAAATTGGCAATCTATGTGGCTATAGAAGCTCGCATCATTTATGAACTATTCAACTTCACATTGGGCTCACCTGAAATTGTAATATTCTCCACAGCCGAAGGATCGGTAAAGAAGTGATCAGCCGGTTCCAGACGGACATGCAGACAGACAGCTTGTTCTTCACAGACTCGAACGGCCGAGAGATGTTGACACGTAAGCTGAACTTTCGTCCAAGCTGGACGATGAACGTCACCGAGCCTGTGGCCTCCAACTACTACCCGGTCACCTCCAAGATACAGATGAAGGACAGCGACAAGCAAGTGTCGATACTTGTGGACAGGGCACAGGGTGGTAGCAGCCTCAAAGACGGGCAACTAGAACTTATGGTGAGATACGTGATGACTTGTCAATCAGTCACACATTTCCATTCCATCATGGATATATCTTTCATTTTCATTAACTCTTTTTTTCATAACAGATATCCTTGTCATAGAGTTCCGTTGTGTATTCCAAGTTTACATTGGGCCCTACCTCAGTAGAGTCGGTTTTTAACCTGTTTCATGAAACTTTGTATTTCTTCTTCAACAATTGCTATCGTTGCACTTATCAGCTGTCAATTGACAGACTAATCTCATCTAATTATTTGACACATTGTGAAACATATCCTTGTGGTCCTTGTGGTTTCTGAAATTTTCAAATTTCTCAATTTTAGCATTTCTCTTGTACAAAATATTGCATATATTTGGCAATCTAATAAAGATGGGCTCAGCACAGCTGGATGGAATACATGACAAATTTGCATAAGAAATAGTAACGGTGACGTTAAGCTTCCTTGTGGTACCCCTGACAACTCCTTGTTGGCATTGCCGGCAGATACACCGTCGCTTGTTCCACGATGACGGCTACGGGGTGGACGAGGAGCTCAACGAACAGGCGTACGGTATTGGTTTAGTGGCACGTGGCAAACACTACTTCACCGTCGGACCTAGAGCAGGAATCACGCCATCCCTCGCCGCTCAAGAGAGACTGCTAGCAGTGGAGAAGCTACTGCAACCGTGGACATTCTTCTCGCCGACAGATGGAAGCACCTTCCAACAATGGTCTGATACCCACAGCATGGAGGTTAGGACCTCTATTATTACCAAGCTAATTCTACGCATTCCAAAAAAAATCTCCAGACTATTCTGCCTGATTGCTATACACTGATTGATATTTTAATAATCAATGTTGAATCTGTAATGATTATTACACATATTGTTGTTCATGAAACGGTTATCTATTTCGCTCTTATGTAGGAGCTTCCGATAGAGAATTGTCGAACATATTATTATTATTATATTTTCGAATTACATTTTCAATTCTGTTATTGTCTTCTATCAGTTCTCCCTCACGCAAAACGTTCGCAGTATTGCTATGGCAATGATTGTTAGACATACTTATGTGTTACTGGAAGTGTATGGCTCTAGCTAGGATGCTACGATTATGTTCCAGTACTCTGGTTTGCGCCAAGACCTACCCCTTAACGTGCACATCCTGACTCTGGAGCCGTGGAGTGAAGGACGACTTTTGCTTCGACTGGAGCATATCCTGGAAAAAAGCGATGATCCAGAGCTCTCGGCGACAGCCACCGTTAATTTACAAGTACATACCTGTTATCTTCTAGAGTAGAATTCTAGAGTCTTTTTTTATTTTCATATAATACTAATCAATTCACAATGTCCTCTTGAAACCATTTTCTGTGGGTGTTATGTGATCATCATTGTTCACCAGGGTGAAACTAATTGTTTTGATGTTTTGGTTTTGTTTCCTTCAGCAACTTGAGGCCAAATCAAGAAAAATAAGTAATACCGGTACTATAAATTTCAATTGTTGTTTATTCATTGCACTTTTGTCTAACTGTTATTCAAGTTTATTCATTCTCTATGAAACCCTATTGAAGAAGACCCGGCTGGACTAGATTTGAATGGCCAACTCTCGCAGAAGGCTCAGCCTCCTCTGTTTGTGGCTTAAGAAGCACTGGACGTCTGTCTTTTTGTCTGCCTCAGGAGTTGCTGAGCGACCTGACCGTCGTGTCGGCCCTCGAGACGACGCTTGGCGCCAACCAGGAGCTCGAGACGTCGCGACGCTTGCCGTGGCAGCATCAAGGTCAAGGCGACATGTCTCAAAGTCAACACGTGGATAAGGCAGTCGATATTACAGCGGTCACCCTTACCGCCATGGAGATACGGACATTTATCATCACAGTTGCATGAGATAAACAAACAATAAATCTGATATTCTTGAATATTCCATTTTCCAATATTAAAAAATAAAAACATACTATTATCATATTTCTTTATCGTTTTCTTATGAATTGTTGCTCTCTCAAACTTGATGGTTCTTGATGACAAGTGAAAATGAAATATGTCATTTTTCCATTTTCAATCTGCATGATTAATTTGGTGTTCATTAAATTTGTTTGTGTTTAGATAGCTCACAGTTCAGTACGTTTTCTTATACGATTCGTGCTTTATTGATTTATATTATTATTCACATACCAACATATATTTAATTTTATGTGATGGTTACCGACCCCTTCGACAGCTAGGTTGATTGGATTTCTCTAAATCTTCGGATTATAGCTATAGCTATACAGTCTATACCGGGCCGGTCTGCTCTTGAGTTGGCAAAAAAAAAATAGCTTGCATTGAGAGAACTTGAAGTAAATACTCAATAGTAACAAAAGTAACAGTGTATGGTAACAATCAACTTCGATAGTCTCATTTCATGTTGATAGTAATGCTAGAATCAGTGTGTGGCAATTTGCAGCAGCATGCTCATCTGGCGACAAAATGTATCATGTTTTCCTGTGATAGTATATTAATATCTGGTTCATTACATATTAGAAACATATATATGTATTGTATTTTAATTATCAACCCAACGCGGTCTGTAACAACATAAACAGGCTCAATCGAGACGTATGTCGGCTATACAGTAAACTACTTACAGTCGGGCTCTATTTTCCTGATACGCAGGTTGCCTATATTGCACCGTGCAGGCGTGACAAGGACGTGCTGCTTGCGGCGCGAACACGAACTGCGATACGAGATCGTCCTGAACCTCGGGTTATTGGTTGAGTTCCACGCGGCAAACAGGCGAATGAACTCTTGTAATTTACAACAACTGTAATCATTTTATTAATTCATCTTATTATCATCTTACATTTGTTGACTTTATGGTGTGATTTTGTTCTCTCTTGAGCTGGTTTATACATATTTCTTATGTTAACAAACCGTTAATAAATACAATACATTACATACAAGTCTGATCAGGGTCACGCCACGTCAGACATCACGTCAGGTCAGGTCATGTCAGACATCACGTCACGCTCATGTCAGAGTCAGACCGTCAGACATGTCAAGTTCAGTAACAAAATATCACATTACAAATATTATACATCTCAGCTGGTGAAACCAGCCCCCTCAAACTGAGTAACAGCTCCCTCGAAGGATCCGGACACCTTGACGATGTGAGGGGCTTGCGTTACCCTGAGATCTTCAGAGCTGTCGCCGGGAGCAATTTATTTGCTCCCAAAAGGGTCACCCATGGCGGTAAAGTCTGGAGTTAGGGTCCAGACCGAGGGGTTAATAACTCCTGAAATCAGGTGTACACTTGCCATGAAATCCCATGAAATCCCTGAAATCCCTGAAATCACCTGAAATCACCTAAAATCACCTGTAATCACCTGAAATCACTTGAAATCACCTGAAATCACCTGAAATCACTTGAAATCACCTGAAATCACTTGAAATCCCTGAAATCACCTGTGATCACCTGAAATCACTTGAAATCACCTGAAATCACCTGAAATCACTTGAAATCCCTGAAATCACTTAAAATCCCTGAAATCACTTGAAATCCCTGAAATCACCTGAAATCACCTGAAATCATCTGAAATCTGAAATCAGGTGTACACCAAATTTTCGAGTTGTAAACCCCTCGGTCCAGACCAAATTCGGACCGTCTCGGTCGAGTGGAAGCCTTTTGGTGACCGGAGTATATGGAGGGAGTACAATTGAACCTAGCTTCTGTATTTTTATTTTATTTCGTTTTATTTTCATTTTTCCCTTCATCTTTCGTCTTCATTAAACGTTGACAACTATGGCAAAGTACACGGACATGACGGTACACGGTACACGGACAAAGTACACGGACTTGTCGACGGGTATTCAAACCCTAACACTAACTGAGTAACAGAAACATATGGGGTATTTGTTTAGTGTTGAACTAAAACTGAACCTTCTAGCAAGTACAGTAATGCCTCCAAATAATAGTGCTTATAAAACCACAAATTGCAATGTCTAAGGGCCCGTTTTACGAATAATAAATTTGCTGATTAAGCGATAATTAGTGGATAAGCTTGCTATTACCCTTGGTTACCAATGTTATTTTTGTACTGCAATTGATTGATTAGCAATTAACACATTTTTATTATTGGTAATATGGGCCCTTGGTAAAATGTAGTAAATTGATATTAGGTTAGGGTAAATTAAACAATATTGTCGCATCAATTAAGAGTGTAAAGCACATGTCTCTGATTGTTGAAAGTAACTATAACAGCAACACATCAAATTAGGTAAGAAAACAGTTTCAATTCAAAAATTAGGCCTACAAACCATTTTCCAGATCATAGAAATGATTAAATAAAAATTTCAGCATGTATTTTCTACAGAAGGGATTACCAGTGTTACTTGAAATCTCTCTCAGGCAAGTAAGTGACAAATTGAAGTATGTAGTATATGTAGTATGGTGTAATTTCTTCTACGATACATTAGTTTATGGCACCATTAAAAGCGTATGTTCTAATACCTAATTATTGGATGAAGCCACCGCTCATAAGTATTGGTTGTGAATAGCCAGATAGTTTAGACAAGTCCATGTCAAGGACATAATTATCACCTATAAAAACCAAAAATATCACCTGTATATCTGGATGAGTTTTAATAGGTCAGAATCTCATGGTTTTATCTGAAGAGCGCTGTATCATCTAATGCCAGTTGTGTGGAAAATAATTGGACATTAGCTAGTTTAATAGATTGAAATCACAAATCCATATTTGCAGAACAACAATCGAATGGTTCATTAAAAAAGAGTATACAATACTATAATACTACAAAATACAACAGCCATATTACATAAAACTCAATGCAACTGTACATTTATCAACACATTGAACTTATTTTATCATTCAATTCTACCAAACTATTCGTTTTCCTAGCAACAAAAACTATCAATGTTGTGTGCCTCTAATTGTTCCAGGCTAGACGTGCAACTCAACCACTTACAACATTAATCAAGCGAAGTGTCTCCTCATACGATGTTCCCAACACGCCTTTCCACGACACATCCGATCGTGCAGACCCCCGCTCGTCGCAAACTCCTCGACGACAACAATCGCACAACAATCTGCCCCAGCAAAGTTACCAGGCTACCACAACAATAGACACTTCCAAGAAAACAACAATCACAATCACTATCGAAAACGGCGATGTGTCTATCAAAACGCACAAACCAAAAACAGTACCTACGTTATGTTACAGCATTAGAAACAACCGCAATATCAATAATAGTTTAGATAAATGTAAACAACTTCCAAAATGCAGCAGAAAGATATTTGATGATATTCAAACATATATGGCATGTTCAATGCTAGAAAAGTCCTATCACAATACTCAGAAATCAGAATCACAAGGAAGTGGCTACAAAACAAACACTACGTCATCATTTGACAACAATCGCTCTGCCGTTAATAAAAAACATGAGAACAAGAACATAACACCAAGCGTCCGAGCATCACAAATGCGGTCTTACATGCAACGCGCGAAAGTCTGCAAGATTAAAGCGAGAGACAAATGTCCGCCCGCCTGCTGCAAGAAACCGACAAAGAAGAAGTATTACATGGACACACTGACAGCTCGTAAAGTGGAAGAGGGACAGGAGTTGACTCTTCCACCGCCGAGTTACTCTCAGGCGCAGGACACGACTGCCGAGCCTTGTTATGTCCCGGAGACTCGTAAGCGTAAGAGTCCTCGGCCTCGGGAACAGAGATGCGAGCCCAAACCATTCGACAGGAAGCCTCATTGCAGACACGATAGGAGAAAGAAGAAGAAGAAAAAGAAGAAAGTAATGACATTTAAAGAGATAATAGAGTCTAATAAGGAATGTGCCAAGAAGAAACAAGGCTGGAGTACAGACTGTAAAACTGCTGAAGAGCTTGAGATAATCCAGAAAGATCCTTGTAAAGCATTGATAGCGACAAATAAAGACTGTGCCAAGGTCAGTAAGTGCGATAAGAGAAAGATGGAAGAGGCGTTAGGAGGGAAGGAGGAATGTGAGTGTAAAAAGGAAGAAGTTGAACTGGATTGCCAGGAGAAAAGCAAGGAGAGTGAATGTAGTGAAGTTAATAAAGAAGCTCCTTGTATGGAGTTACTAGAAGATATGCAATGTCTTCTGGATGAAAATATGAAGGAACCAAAGAAACAGACAGGACAAGATTGTGAAGGTGTTGGACAAGGAGAAGAGAAGAAATATGAATATGAAGAACGAGAAGAGGTATGTCTCAAGGAGAATGCAGAAGAGAATGTTGAATTGGAATGTCAAGAAGAATGCGAGACGAAGAAAGTAACACCATTGGTCGAACCCCATGAGAAGTGTGAAGTGAGTAAAGAAGCTCCTTGCAGGGAATTACTGGAGAAAATGCAGTGTCTTCTGGATAGAAATATGAAGAAACCTAGGAAACACGCTGGTGTGGAGATCAAAAATGATGAGTCGCGTGAAGATTGTGACGGTGACATGAGAGTAGGAGAGGAAAAAGAACTTTGTAGAGAGAGTCGTAAGTGTATGGGATCAGAGAAAGAGAACGAAGAATGTTCGAGAGAACCTGTTGTCTGTTCGGAGAAAGAAGAATGTAGTAAGAGCGGGGATGAGATGGATGCATGTGAGGAAGAGAAGAAAAATGAAGAGAGCTGCGATATGAAAGAATGCAAGGAGGATAGAGAAGAGTGCGAGGAGGAAAAGAGAAGGCGAAAGTCGAAGAAGAGAAAGAGGAGAAGGAAAGAGGAGAAGATGAGAAGAAGACAGGAGAGAGAGAATGAAGAATGTGTGAAGCCAATGGATAAAGTGGTAGACGTAATGGGCAATGTACTCTGCTTGCAAGTAGAAAAACAATGCAAGAAAAAACAAAGAGAAAAAATCGAGCAACAACTTAAGCAAAAGGATAAAGAAAGAAAAGACAAACCATGCAAATGCTTTAAATTCAATGACATTGAAGAGGTTAACGCAAATCTCGCCCATATGCTGAATGCAATTGCGAAGAAAAATCAAAAGACTCTTGAACCTAAACCTGTTGGTTGCGACGCAATGTCAGTTGATTGTGACACGAAACCAGACGATTGTGACAGAGAAATACAAATAGACGAGGCACGTCTGCAGTGTGACAATGACAAAGAAGCAAATACGTGTGAGAGCAACAAAGAAGAACAGCAGACATGTGAAAAGAAGAATGTTGTTGAAGCTGAAAAGACAAACGCTCTGATGTCCAACAGGAGTCGGTTCTGCAAATCGTTCAGTGCGGCCGGAAGGAAGAGAAAGATGAGAGAAAAAAAGTTGAGAGAAAAGCTGTGTCAACGCTCAGACTGTGACGACACAACACAGTCCAAGACGAGGCGAAGCAAGAAGAGGAGGAGGAGTAAGAGGATAGGGAAACAAAAGTCAATAATCGAAGACAAAACTGATCGTATGAAAAGAGAGAAAGCAGCAATGAAATTGTTGATTTTAAAAGCAAATAGAAAAAGGTTTGAAACTTTGAAGAAGAAATCAGAAACGCCTTGTCGATTAAAAGTGGAGCTAGTGAAGACAGAGGAGTGAAATACTAGTACAAAATACGACTGATGAAGTTCCATGAAATATTATAATAGCTTTCCATCTATAATTTGTAAATGACAACCAATAAAACAGATGTACTGTACCATCTCTGTCGCACTCACGAAACTATAATATAAATAATATTGATCGTGATATTTATAAGCAATTGAGCAAGTTGAAGTACTTGCAATTCAGTTTTCATTAAAATATCTTTCAAACTTCTTGACAAGTTTGTGAATCAACGAGAGTTAATCTGGATAAAATAAAACATGAAACGATAAATAATAATGAGAAATATTGGTCAATTTTCTCACGCACATTTATTTTTGAATATTTGTACAAACATCATTGAAATTTCATCAACATTTTCGGGAAATGGATTTTAAAAATGATAGAATCTTTTTAAAAAAATGTAAAATTACCTCACTTCCGGTTTTTAATAGTTTCTTTCGGTTAAAACATACAGAAGGTATATTTTCCATGTGTGTCCTCATATTCGTTGACAAAAACAGACAAATCGGACAATTCGTTTGGCCTGTAGCCGATCTCTTAACTGACGACGGAATTGGAGAAGGAGAAAGTGAAGGAGAATAGAATAAGAAGGAGAATGGGAATAAAACGGACAAGTACGCTTTTCATAATGCTATAACTTCATATATTCGGTCCGGTATAGGCCTAGCTCAAATTTGATATAACAAATCACGTTTTCTTTCATTACAACAAACTAGTGATCTAAACTGATTAGTTTCGAAGATACAGTATGCTCAAAACCGCTTGGAAGCACTCTCGGTAAACAGCGTATCTGGTTTGGCTCAGGACTTGGCTCCGGTCGAGCTGGAGCTACCGCTCGACTAGATATTAGGATCATCGTACACAATTGGAAGTACTGACAGCAACGAAAAACCTATCAAGCGCATCACCTTTTTATTTGTTCTTATTAGTTAGGTATTCAGTCTTCGCTTTTTTGTCACTTGGCAATTCAACTTGTCACTCATTTGAGCTATTACCGATTTTCACTTCGATATCGACCATCGTTTCGACATCGAATTGATCAAATATCGGATATTCCAATTTGATACCGAATCGAAGTCTTAAAATATCGAACCGATAGAAAATATAGAAATTGAATGGCAACCCCAGTTAATTATGTTTACCAAATAAGACCACTAAGTGTTCATATGTGTTCATATCATATGCAAGCGTTGGCGTCGTATAGGCCTACATATAGTGTTTTCCTGGTTGTTATATTATATCATATAGGTACTATAGTTCCAATCGGCACTGAAAATAGAGCCACCTTGTCTAAATACAGAACGTCCTTGCTAGTGAGTGGTCTAAATACAGAACGTCCTTGTCATCGAGTGGTCTAAATATAGGACGTCGCTGTAGTGCCAACTTCCCGACAAGGAAACTTCAGCTGTCAGTCTCGCTCCTGTTGTTGTTGTTGTTATTGGCTAGATGTGCTGCAACTGTTGAAGGAGCGGTCTACAACATTATTCTGTATTTCATTCGAAGTGGCAATTTTACGCTCATACCTGCTGTACGTGCAATATACGTGTTATCCTAGAGCTCTTATATCTTCAGCTTATATTTGGTTGTTTCATTGTAATTTGAAATGGTCTGAAGATATTTCTTTCATATTTAGTGTATTTGTTGATTTAGTATCTTGCACCGTTGAAGTTTTATAATCATTTAGGCCTATATCTGTGGAATCCCCTGGTGGGAACTTTTTGCCTTCTGTGTGCTATAGGTAGCATAGTCAATGTTGGATAGGCACAAAATAATACAAGCATTTTCAATAATAATAATAATTATTTATTCTGAAATTATTTTCAAATAATACATTATAACATTATTGACTTTGACTAGATGTTTACAAAACAAAATAACCATATTATCTTCATTCTTGGGAATTATTCATCACTCTAGGCCTACAGCACGTGGTACGACGTCACGTGATCGAATGCAGTTCCGACGCCCGGCGGCTCAAGGGGCGTGGTCAGGAAAACCCGAACCACTCTCTTCTATCACTTGCCGTTCGCTGCAAGAACGTGTAGATTCGATGTGAGGGTGCTGAGTTCGAATCTCAAATCCATACACCCCACGTCCATCCAAGTGGTTATAAGAGCTGGCAAATGAAGTCTGGATGCGATGGATGTCATTCGACACGAAAAGTAACAACAGAATGCGCTTCTGAATGCAATATGGCCGACGAAAAGTTACACAAAACCAAGTCAACAATATAATATTTTAATCAACGTCTTGTTGAGAATATCCTCGCGCTTTATATTTTTATTTTTCATTGTTGTTCTACTTTTCAACACTAACAGCGTATTTGCAACTTTTTCTGTTGAATACTTCAGGAAAATAACAAAAATCAACATCACTGCCAATTGTATCTTGTCAAAATGCGCTAAGCCCATTTCATTATTAACTATTTAGTTGGGCCCTGGGCTCTATAATAACGTTCCTAAAGATATTATTTGAAGGCTTTCGGCCAAGGGTCATGCACCAGGGAAATTTTGATTACAAATAAGCATTCTTCCCAGTCGAATCACTCAGGTTTTGTGACTACCTCGAGCCCTGGGCGTCGAAACTGCATTATACCATTGCTCAGATATTTGGAGCTCTACAATCCACTTGATTCGCATGGACCTGTAATCAACGCAGAGCTATAATCTGACTCAAAGAGCTCTTAGTGAGGCAATCAATATAAGATGCTATTAGAGTATCGAAGTGATTAGAATAGATGTGCTTCAGTGAAACATAGAAAACAGTTAATTGTGGACATACGATGAATACTTCATGCATACTTATAAAGACGAAAGAAAAAGGTCGGCTACCAACAAAATAATTGTGAAAACTTCCGTAACCATACAATCTCGAATCAAATTCATTTTTGCAGTCTATTTGTGTCTAACATGTTGGTAGACGACCTTATTCTTTCGTAGATACAAATATAATACCACAATTTCAAAGAAATAGCAATATTGCTCCAGAACGCATGGGAGTCAATCTAGAGGAATTTCAGTTTTTGGTCGTCACTCATTAGATGTTAACTTTGGAATGGTTTATAATATCAATATTTTAATATAAGAGAAACACATATCTTAATGACATCTCGAATTCCAACATTTTCGTTGGTACCCTGATTAAGTATAGTATGTATATTGTTTTAGCTTTATAGCCTATAAGAGTGATAATTATACATTTCTACACTAAATAGTTCCTCGTATATCTTGGTGGCATTAAAGCATGAGCAGTGAGATCTAGATTCATAATGTTGATATCTATAATAACGCTCGAGACGCGTTGACAGATATTTCCCTTAAACGACTTCCATGCGCTCTTAGAGCTTACAAAACATGTTTTTTTAGAAGAAAAGTAAAAGTAATTTAGATTATAGGCTATCTTCTAATAGGCTGCATCCAATTAACAATCTTGACTATGACGATAGGCCTATGATAATACAAAGAACTGGGTACTGAAACATATCTCGATTGGTTGACATCAACTGGGACACATTGTTGCATGTATCAAACAACAATGAGTTGTAATGAGTCTAGAATATGAGCCTGAGTCAAGTTATACGGCTATACGGTATTTTCCGTCCCAGTAAATCAATCACAAATTTTCCGTACGTATCTGACAATTTCACGTGATTTGACGGGACGGAAAAAACCGTGCAATCGTGCTTCCAACGTATCAGGTTTAATTGTGGAAACCGTGTAGTTCAAATCGGATAATGAAGTTATATGAATTAGGAAGATCTGCAATAAAAATAACGTCAATTGGATCTCACTTTCAGCTTGTGATTGTACATGAAAGCTCATTTCAACAAGCCAATCATAGGTTATAGCCTAATTGCAACTAAATTCTCTGTTCAAGACAGCATAGTTCTAATTGAATATCAACAACTCCCTATTATAATATTATGACGTATTGCTGGAATTATGCCACTTCTACTGTGTTTTTCTAGCACAACAATGTAGGCCTAACGAACAATCAGATGTGTTGTTTATATACATACGTCAACAATGGTTGCCGATTGAGCTATATACACACTAAGACTAGGCTGATTGAGCTGTAGATTAACAAGTCGGACTGATTGTCACAAATAAAACACAACTTGTTCAGATATACTATCAAGACACCCCATTCTTACGGCAGAACGGAGCTGAATTCCCGCCAATCCCCTTCGGCTCTTATTATCGATCACTAGCGCGATCGGAGTAATCACTTCGGCGTGAGGGGGTGGGAGTGAAGGTGAAGGATTGGGAATCAGTTCGATTCTAACGTTGTGGGATGTCTTGGTGTACATCTTTCTCACACGATTATAACAACTTATAAATTCACTTCACATTAAATAATATTCGATGAAGTTTTCATACAAATGTGACTGTAAAACTTGAGCGAAATGAAAAAGTATGCATGATGTTGAAGTCCATGGTTGCTACGGCGACCAGGAGATGGAGCTAAGAACAGTGGTTCAATTGTTGAAGAAGAAGTCAGCGCTAAAATAGGCCGTTCAAAGAGTTGCAAGTCAATTGACTTGTTAGTACACAGAGATAAAAACACCGGCTATCTTCTACTAGACGACCGACCTAAGCACACGCGTTGTTGTGTCCACAAATTCGCGCGCCATCTGTCCATCCTGCGCGCGCATCGGTGTTTTGTTGAAACATTGCTCGACTTGATAGGTTTATTCAGATTATAGCAGTCTAAAAACAACGAAAGCGCGCCAGTCAAAACACCAAGAAGTTTCAAGAATTAACTACTTTAATGAGGTATGATACAAAAAGTGATCATCTAGAAAATAATTAGGTCTTTGGTTTTAATTTTCGAGAAGATCTTAGATTTTATCAATATTCTAAAATCTATGACATTCAGTTTTGATTATTCAACACATTAACGAATAGGAATTCATAATCAATTTTTTATTCTCTTATTCGAGTGGAAACCCACCATGAGAAAGTGATGGGTATTCATTATTATTACTAATTATAACTCATATTCCAATCAAATATTGCCAATAAAATTGCATCTGACTTCAAACAGCATTTTTAGCATCGGTGGACAATATTCATTATCACTTTTCATAGTCAATCATTTCATTAATAAACGTGAAAACAATATGTCAAATATCAGTAGACCCTACTTGTCCTCACTTAACCTAAATTACAAACATTATATTTATAATACTATGACAGTATTATGTGACCAACTGTCCCTTAATAATCAACCTTGGTGTTCTAGGACTATTTGTCACTCATTATATACGTCCAAAGACATTTGTAAAGAAGTGTTAAAGTGTTATATCTTGTACTGAGCTACTCGGTTTGGTTTGATTATCAGCCATCTTGACCGGAAGTTCCATTGTTTATAATTATTATTGACAATCCAATGCACTTCAAATAGGTCGTGAAGAACAAATACATTCAGTTATTTTGGAATATCACACTCCATCAAAAGACAAATTATCATCGTGAATATAGACTACATATTATTATACACTGGGAAATTTGTCATTCAAACACAATTGTTTATTAAAATAGAATAACATAGAGCTGTTTCGAAAAAGAAATCGTCTCTAAAGATGTCAGGACTGCTTCGACCCGGTTTCTAGCCAATAACTGTGCATTACTATCATATAATATAAGCTCTGTGTATTGAATTCACGAAGAAGACGAAACGAAACAACAGTCTTTTCTTCTTTTATGGAATGTAATTATTCAAATTGAGCTAATTTCACGTATTATTATAACAATGCTTTTTATTTAAATAACTATACGTAAAAAACGTAATATTTCTATAATGATTTGTCTTTTTCTTCATCTAGAAGCGACTAGAAAAACGCGTGAGAGGATTTCTATATTATTTTAAAAGTGTCAAAGAGAATAACGAACTGTTGATCGATGATTACACAAGATTATGTTACCACTTTGCAATACCAACTGTTGATGATGGAATAACTTGAGAAGCATGTGAAACAAAGTTGGTAATAGGCCTATAACTCATGTGCTGTACAAAAGTGTGTCTACGTTGACTAGATTTTTTTATAATTTTGTTTCTTTTGTGAACTGTAAGCTTTATTGTTCTAGATATATATTGTCAATATGACTAAACGCCTCAGCTTCGATGTAGTATTTACACCAACTTTTAAGTGTATATTACATCGACTATTGGATTTGATGCAAGTACATCATATTACATCCATTACTTGTATAATGAAACTTTAATGGATTATTTTGAAATCACAATAGGTTGTCAACTAACTTGCGCGCATTGTAACAAATTAGTATCACTTGAAAATTGAGAGGGTTGCTTGCAAGAGCTTTTCGTCTCAATGGTTTTTCTCCATTTCCAAAATATACTCCTGGACCCGGTTCACAAAGAGTCCGATCTTTAGGACGACCTAGGTTAGGACCATTTTCCCGAGTTAGGACCAATATTGGTTCTAAGGTTTTAAGGCTTTGTGACTCCGGGCCCCGGGTGTGCATTCCTGTACAAGATGAACTTAGTCTTAACTTACGCCCAAGCTTAATCCTGTGCGAGTCAAATTGAGTCAAATTTGCCGAGTCAATTTTTTTTGTACCTTTTGTTCAAGCAATTGAAAACCCGTGCGAATCATCATTAATATTTTGTGTTGTTATTGGAAGAAATTTAAAAATCAAGACTTAAAATCACAAACACGTGTAAGTTATTTGATTCGAATCATTTTAAACAGTTGGTATTACAATGGTCACTATGGTATGGAACTATTCCTCCTCATCGTCAATCAGCTCCCCCTGCCTGCCCTTGTACCGACAGCAGAGCGTCAGGCAGAAGATGCGCAGAGCGAGCCTGAACTGAGGGCTCAGCGCAAGCAGGATCACGGCCTTCCAGAACGAGTTCAACAAGCCCAGCCAGACGATCCCGAAATGCAGGTACGGGACCTGGAATCGCGTCCCACTGAAATACTCGTACAGTTTCACACTGGCATACGGTGTCCATGACAACCAGAAGGTCATCACGAGGATGAACGACATGATGTGACTCGGGTTGGACAAGTTCTCTGACAACGCCGTAGCGTATTCCTTGTCGTGGATTGGCACGCCTGACCGCAGTTTCTTCATCATCGAGAAGATGTACGTGTAAGTGTAGACGATTGTGATGAGGCTTGGCCCAAGAACCAGGAAACCAACCGTTACCGAATACGCCGCCATATTCCCCCAGTCCAACATACATATAAACGCGTCTTTATCGAACAGAGGTTTATTAAAACCGAGTAATGGAGGACAACAAAGCATCGCGGACGAGATCCAAGTGAAGACCATCCAACAGCGACACCGGGTTCGAGTCTGGACCGTCTCGTAGCGAAGAGGTTTCCGCACGGCGAGGTAGCGGTCGACGCTCATCCACATGAAGGTGAACACGCTGACGCTCCAGAGGGTGACCTCGAGGTAGCCGATGAGGCGGCAGACCACGTCGCCGTACACCCAGTGGCCGACCAGCGCCGGGTACACGGACAGGGGGACGATGAGGAGGCCGACGAGGAGGTCGGCGACGGCCAGGGACATGAGGTAGATGTTGATGACGTCGGAGCGACCTGTAAGAAGACCAGAATGTCAGCGACTGATTCTCTGTTTGGAGCACTCACCGGCATGGCTACAGCTGATATGCAGTGCTCGAAAGCTCCCTAGGAAGCATTCCTCGAAAGAGGAGAGATTAATAAAGCATAAGTACATGTGATGTGTTGCCTCCACGTAAAAAAAAATCCCGCTCCAGATCAGCGTAATTCTCAGTGCCAATAATTGAAAGAACTAAATCATTACTGGTACGATCATGATAATAATAAAGAATTGTAGTTTTTGAAATGTTAATATAAATACCAATTGAATCTATATGCATATTTTCCCGCTGAAGTTTTCTTTGAGTACACGTGAGTGTACGTGCGTGAAGTGTGGACCTTGTCTGCTGGTTTGAGTGCGTCTTGAGGCTAGATCAACCACTTTAAGAGACCGCGAGTGTACCTTGGAGCTAAGACGGTATCTGTTCTCGTTTTGAGGGGGCTAGCGTCATATCTACTTTTAAATAATTCTACTCGTGGGAGTTTCTCGAGATACAAGCGAATATTAGAAGGCCTACCGTCTGTAATTACTCCTCATCGACTATATAAAGCAGGTTCTAACACAAAGGGTAACGTTCTAACGCACATTTCTTTCAATACACATAACTTACACCACAACATTTAATTAGATCTACCTAGGATTATCGCTATCTACGAAGGATACGCAACTGAGAGCGACGTTGTTCTGGATCTATGAAACCGATCTAAGCCACTGAGATCGACTACTCAGGCCATCAGAGCCCTGTAGCTAACTTATATAGGCGATCTATGTGGCGTCGAGGTTTCTTAGCACTGGAAATGATCGTCAGCTGAGAGAACATGGGAGAAGTCCAAGTTGCGTATAGGCTATCCGTCGTAGATAGCTATAATCCTATAGGTTCTACACAAAAGTAACAAATGGGTCAGGACAATAAAACCAAACTCGGCAGTCAGTACGTAACTTACTTGCCATGGTTTCAACTTTGGGCTATTCATTTACATACATGGTAGCGTAAGGTGCATTATGCAATCGATAAATCGTTAATGCAGGACTATGGTTGTTAGAAGGAATTCGATTAATTTCGACTGTAACAAACCGTCGAGATAACTCGCTGTGAACGAGATAATTCCATGCGGATGAGTCATGCAAAACAAAACAGAAACACAATATGAAGTACACCCATTGTTGTGTGAGCGATCTGTGAAACAATAATCTGTTTGGAATTGCTTTATTATAGGCCAATATGCCTATTCGGTAGCCGTTCTATCGAAAAAATATAGGCGATACCGACATTGCATTATCGAGCATTTATCGGACGATAGGGCCTATGGGTCGAAATTTTCAATTGATATATTTAAATATATACATAATATATATACACTGGCCTATACTCTGAGGATATGTATAGCAACGTCTTCAGAGTAATGCCTCGGTAACTCAGTTGGGAGAGCACCTGACCGGTAATCTGAAGTCCCGGTTCGAGTCCCGGTCGAGGCGTATGTTTTATGACATGGCTATTACATTCTATATATAGGCCTATATAACGAAATTATCGAATCGAAAATAGTTACATTATGGACAGATTTGTGCCAGGAACATGAATGTATATAATTGCTTCTGCATGGAGAAGGCACGCAATCATGGTTTATGACGTAAGCACTATAAAACTGAAGAAAGGTATTAATTTATTCATTCTATCAAATTTAATCGTTATCGATCATTAAATCGATATCGAATTGATCGAACGTTGTTATCAAATCGAAATCATAAACCGTATGTACCCTATTATTTAACCTGGTGTGAATTCTTGTTATAAATGACCGACTCTATAGTTAGTTAATTCGAACAGCTATATCAGGAAAGGTTTGGCACCATCAGACGCACCGTGGACGCCAGAAGGTCGGCCAGTCAAGCAGACTACTGTACAGACGGCATGTTTCACACATGCTCCATGTTCCACTGCCAAGAATCTGCCTCTTCTCGTGCACTTCCGATTAATAAGCTTATAACTAACGTTTAATAGCTAACTCTCAGTCTAGTTATACTCACGCTAATAGCGTTTAATGAACAACCATCTTCCAGTTGCACATCCAGAACATGCCACACATTTTTAGTAATAAGTCGACATCAATAACACCAAAAATGATCTTATTCAATCGCAACTTCAGTAATAGATTTTAGTCTTCTCTAATTTACTTGGTGTAGTAACCTCTCTCAACAAATATTCTATTGAGTATCCCTATCACCCCCTAGTAGAGGCTACGACCGCTTCCTTCTCACTACATAAGAAACCTCTAGGCTTGATCCCATCATCCTATCATCTCAGTATTAATCATTCATCCGACGCTATCGTAGATATCATCACAGAGCGTCGTTGAACACAATAAAAAAAACGCCGAGAAAGTGAAATACAGCAATGGAGGCCTTCGCTAGGGCCCGTTTGATGACTATTGATATCGAGAGTCTAGGGTCTTCAAGACCTCCAGTCTAGGTTCTCTTTAAAGCCTCTGAGAGTCTCTTTAAAGCCTTCAAGAGTCTCTCTAGAGTCTCTAAGAGTCTCTCTAGAGTCTCTAGAATTCACCCGAGTCTCCGACATGAATGTACTTTGCTGGCAGATATAACAGTAAATTCCCGAACAGGCACATATTATCGAGATGTTTTTGTACAACGTTTTGATCACTAATTAGACCGACATTCCTCTCTCTCTTTAACAATCATTATCCCTAGCATTCTTATCTCTCGGTCTCTCTCACACCTGAGCAAATATGCCATCTCTCTCAGAGCCAGGTCTTGCCGTCTGGCACGCATGGTATCTGGCACATTTGTTACCAAGACAACGGGCCAGCTATTGCTAAATGCGACTCGTCGGATCTTGCATTGCATCTTGATTAGAGTCTACACGTCGTGCTGTTGGACCTATCAGGTGGCTCGTTCTGGAGATTCATCAAAACCGAGATCAGATTATCTTCTCATTTCACTTCTCATTTCACTATTCATTTCACTTTTAATTTATTTGTGTTATTCTTGAATTCGAAAATACCGAGTTATGAGATGGGAAGATTTGTATTTTAAAAGAGAGGCTTGTCAATTCTAGTCAATGACCGTCTGTGATTAGGAGTGAACATATATTTCATAGTTAATAATAATAGGGAAACGCAACAGATGCATTGTTGGATGAGCGATATAGACATATTTATATGAAATGTAATGGAAAGCTATAAAATTATGCGCCTTTAGTTCGAAACAATCGTGTCACTGCCTTCCTGTTTCAGTCATTACTCATTTCAATCTTTCTAAAATTCAATTGGTTACACCTTGAATCTTCAATGGTTTTCTTATAGCTTTGATTGATGGAAACAAATTACATCGCAATTGTTTTTATCTATACGGCTGATTCGATTTGTGTGATACTTCGGAATAATGTGTAGCATTATTATAGTCAAATTCCGTGGAAATTTAAATTTATTCCAAGGATGTATTTTTTCCAAATTTTCTCCTCTGGGTTATTCTCTCGAGTTTTTGGAAACTTGGAGAAGTGTTTCCTCAGAAGTGGTGCAACCGATTGCGCCTCAAAACTATACTGGATCGAAAATCAGATGATCACACTTGTGTATGCCAAGTTTCCACTGAATTTGTATTTTGGTTTGATCTGTGGAGCGCGAACATAAAAAAAACGTGTTTCTTGAGTGTACGGTGTAATTGAAAGCCATCTCGAGTGATATTCTCCAGATCACAGACTGATTCCACAGTGAAAGCAACAACGGAAAGGCTCCCAATTGCAATATGGTAGGCGAAATCCAGTAACAAAACTGCCAACAGTAGGTCATTTATATTGAACGTCGTTGCTGTAATTTGTGCGTACGCTCTAAAATAAACTGCGACTGTGAGATAAATAAGTGATTCAGGAATAGGTATCACCATATTTAGTCAAGAGCCGATATTACCAACTGATGATTAGGAACTTGTTATCACCCTTGGTTACGTATGATAGAATATAAATAATACATAATTATCATTTCGTAAAACCGGCTCTAAATTATCAAAATCTCAATAAATTTATCTTATTTCACATGGTCTGGATTTGGAGAGAAAACGCCTACACTAGAGCTATAGGTTCGAGCGGACAGAAGTGTTGCTCAGTCACAATAGGCTTGTTGACTGAAGAGACAATGTTACTTGTGTAAACACAGGTGATGCTAGAATAGCATCTACCTGTTGCCAAACACCTTGTTCCTGTTCCACTGTATTGGCTATTTGCTCTCAGAGCAATCTAGGTCATTACCACTCGGAACTTTCCCTTGCCTGCTTTCGACCCTCAGCACAATGGGATTATAGCGAATAGACAATCCAAGTCTGAGATGGGTGGACCAGTATAGCTGCTGACGTTCAGGGGACCGGGGTTCGACAGGCCTGGGCTCAAGAATCCTGCGCCCCTAGGCTGAACACAATTCAGCGCCCCTATACGATAATAAAGCATTTTCGAAAAGAATATGAGACAATTGTGTCACGAATGTAACAAATCTTTCGGACAATATGTCATTTACTGATTAACGAAATATTTACACGATAAGGTGCGACTAACCCGATGATGTAGTCCTTGAAAAAGAAACAAAAAGGAGCTCATTATTCCGGTAAATCCAATAGGTGGAGGGACACATAGCCCCATAGAGAATTTATTTGAAATAGCAAGTTCTCAGATTATGTTATTTTGTAAGCTGTAGATATCGGCCTTGTATAAGTGTTAATTTGGTAATAGATGACAATAACTATTGACCGTCCAGTTTGTATTGATCCGAATTAATTTTTACCTACGATGTATCTTCGTGTTTCATTTTATCAAAAACAAAAAAAATGAAATTCCTGAAGAGAGCAAACGCCCCAGGGGCTCTCGCGCCCCTAGGCTTCAGCCTTGCCAGCCTGTCCGTAGATCAGGGCCCGGGGTTTGACCGTTTTCATAAACATCTTCAGTGGTTTCATTCAGTCGCTCATGTCAATACTAGGAACCATTTCTTCATCGTTATTCACCAACGAGATTAGCCCTACACTAATACGATGAGAAAGTCTAGGTACTATACAGCAATTGACAACATATCATTTAAACCATTTGCATGTCACTCCAAAAATCTATAGACTTTTAGTAATTAACGGTTTTAAAATGTGAAATGTTTCCGTAATCAGCCTTGTAGACGCTAGGACTTGACACTGTCAAGCGATGTGGCCAAGATTATGGGAATGGACGCATTTGAGGAGAAAATCGAATGAAAAATCTTCGGGGTGAAAGTTTTCAATCATCGTAGATTCTCTCCAAATGTATATTAAGTGCGGGTCACACAAAATTATTGTATAAGTCGGTTCAACCGTTTTGAAGATCTTTGTCACGATTGATCATTACATAGATTTTTGTGATCGTCTCACAAATTACATCCTCCGTTTCATCTCGTTCGTTTTATTTAGTTCTTTATTCCCTCTGTCAGATGAATAACAGGATTGCATGGTTTGTTGATATATATTATATATAAATCTTGTTGTTTTGATTCAACTTCCTGGCTTTCTGTCAACCATGTTGTAGACTAAACTCAAGGCATGTTGACATTCCACGACATGATCATTAACTGTTTGTTAAACGCTTTGTTAAAGTCGTAGTACAATAAGGTTATTGCGAGTCATTAAAATACCTTCACAAGTTCACAAACCACGATTTGCATAATTTGTTTCGTTCATTGACATCACCCACGTAAATTGTTAACAATGAATGTATTTGTTATGATTCACATTCGTTTAGCACAACAATAGGAACATGAAGTCTAACATTAATCGTAGTAGGATAGGATCTCCATGTTGTAAAGTGCAAGGTGAGGTTCGGGTAGGTTATGTCAGGTGAAAATAGTAATTAAAACAAGGAAAAGTATACATATAGACATAATAGTATACATAAGAGTGGCAGTGTAGGTCTACATGAGGGTTTGAAAAATAAGTTTATTCCGTTTTGCCCTGAATTCTCTCGAGAATAGTTTCAAATATTAAAATGGATTTTATAAAGGTGAACTACAAATCAACTGCGAATTTGAACCAATTGCGAACTGAACCAATTTTGAAATCAACAGTCCTAAAGTGAAAATGTCGAGTACCTAGATATTTTTGTCAACCTCTCAAATACATTCGATCTTGTTCACAAATTATATCGTCATTTTATTTGCAGATAGCACGAAAGTAATTGAAACCAAAAATTATTGTCGAGTTGAATGTAAAAGCAAATGTAGTTGTGGAAAACCATTTCATCTTATTTATATAGATAATAAACCAACTACTGATACGAGTGGTCGAGTGGCTATCACACCGAACCTTCATTCTGGAGCCCGAGGTTCGATTCCCGCCATGGTCGACCTTCCCGGCAGGGGTTTTCGTGGTTTCTCTAGCGTTCACGTCAATACTGGGATGATTCCTTAACAGGTCACGACCGATTCCTTCCCCCTATCCTTATAAAAATAATATATTGGAAGAGGATTTAAGGAATAAACGAAACCAGAACGCTTTGATATACATATGGAAGTCAGTCACGTGAAGTGACTTTGCTTGTCGTGCTTCGTGATAATTGACATATAAGTGCTTGTCAACGTACCTCTGAAATTGAGGAATGTGGCAATTATAAGGACATTGGTGACGATAATGGCTACGCCCATGCAGAATATGATGCCGGCCTGCGTGAGCGCCTCCATCGTGTACTCGGTGGTGGCGCCATCGGAGCGGCTGTCACTGGTAATGATCATCGTGTGGTTGGCTCAGTCGATGTGGCAAGTGACTAACCGACACCGCGGTCTCGGTGACTCGGTGGGCAACACATCACCGGGTGAAACACACGACCATGGACTGGAACAAAACAACAACACTTTCAGTTCACCTGCGAAATGTGCACATGATTATGAAAACCAATCAATCAAGTCGTCAAATATCAGATCTTGGAGTTGATCAAAAGCATACCTCTTCAATGAAGAAAAATCTGTCTTATGCACATAAGATTGCTAAAGAAATAAAAAATTAAAATCAATTAATTAAAATATGAAAATGATACCATAATTAAATATTTCAAAGAGTAATAAAATCTTGAAGTTTCTTTCGAAATGTCTGGAATCCCAGAAGGTATATTGGACTCACAAGAAGTCACTCCAACTGTAGCAAAATGTTTAAACTTGAAAAGTTGAATAATTTCACGAGTTGTTACCAAGATTCTACACGCACTTTCTCGAGATAATATCGTGGGCTGGGCTATGAGCCTAGGTTAGTAACTCAAGTCACGACATTGCCCCGTTAAGACGTTATCTATATTCCATGACCTATGACCCGACCAACAGAATGTATACTGTATTGATCCATCTGCCATGATACTGGGGATTCACCGGTAAGCTATTACCTGGTACACGATAACAAGAATGGTTGCAATTTTATTGGTCTACTCTTTTTATGGGTCAACTCTTGTATTGTTGCAAGGCCATTTGTGTTCAACCACTAAATCCAAAGATCTGGTTTAAGACTCCCTCGTGTATAGACTGAAACGTGTCCAATAAGGGCTAGTACTCGAAACCATCAATTAATAGTGATAATAAGACGAAAAAGACGCAAGACGAATATAAAATGTTTTCGTCTACAAAAAATACGAGGATAGATATAACATTTCAATATATTCTTCCCTTATATTGATATGAAAGTAATATAAAAAGTGAGAACAATTTTGAAACCCGCCATTATACGCCCATGTTTCTCAACAATCCATTAAGGATTCTGTTGGTTTGAACAACTAATCAGTCAATGAAATAGCACTGTTAACCAAGGAAGATTGCAAGTTAACAGTTTACTAACGAATCACCGAGAATCCGTCTGTCAGTAAGTGATGTACGTGAACAAATTTCATACTATGAGTGTGGTAAATCCGACGCAACTACTGAAGCAATAAGACCACCCTCTAGGGAACTATGTGCGTGGTACGCATATGAAGTGTTCCTATTATTCAGTATGGAATACTATTCCTGTGGGTGTCGAACGGTAGACTGGGATTGCAATAATTTCATTATCTCTACATTCCGTGTTTGTATATCAACATTTCCACATCGCTGCGTGTGAACATATGATGGAGCTTGCAATGCGGGGACCACGCGCATGTGCGCCAGAACGAAATACATTGATCGTCCCGAAACTGGGTGCACGTGTACTAAGAACACCCCCAATGAATGACCTTGAAGATTGTACCCTGACAGACAGGCGGTCACCGTCGTCATAGACACGAAAGAAAAACAAGAGTCGGTTGACTCTCACTCATTTTGATGGATACTTTTTACAATATAACTGTAGTATGATTTTATGAAACTTCCCAAACCCTCCCCCTCCCTTTCAGCTTCGTGTTATACGACTTACTCGTGAACGGTTCAAGACTAATTGAATTAGTTTCCACTCATTGATTGACAAAGAATAGTTATATTCTTGTCATTTTTCGAAATTTAGGTCATTAAACAATTTTGGAATCAGAAATAGTTGTAAGCTCATAATGTAATTCTACTAGTAACATCCATATGATACAACTTGTATAATACAAAAATGAAGTAACGTGAAAAATGATTGAGCAAAGTGATAGTTCCAATATCGAAGTGTGTATGTTTGGCTTTCGAGCATGTTTCATACAAATATTTCACTCAGACCGCACATGCTGCGTTTTCCTCGTACACGACCGTCCGTAAACTAGTGCTACAAGAGCAACATATCAGAAGGGGACTGTTAGAAATTGTGAGTTTTTTTTGTGGACCCAGTGAAGACTCCATGATCCCCAGTGAACTACTACATCGACCATCGACAATCTTTTCGTCAGGTTGTAGATATATTTTTAGTGTGCCTCTCTGAGATGGTAATGACCAAGAATCCAACTTGATTGTTATCGTGTTAAACTTATCCAAATGTATGTGAGATCTGAACATAACAAACATATCCTCAATTTCCATTTTTCCTTCCTGATGTATTTTTACTCTGTATTTCACATGGTATATTTCACTAGAAAATACTTGAAAATGCAATAATAATAAGTATTCGTATTGCTTTTGAGTTATACAACGAGACTCGTTAAAATTGATTACAAAAATATGCAAATTCTCTTATTATCTTTTCAGCGAGGTACATACAAAATATGCTACAAACCAACGCCAATATTGTCGATAATCGATATTGTTCCCTGATGGTATCAGTTCATATCATTCTAGATTGCTGATTATCCTGATTGCTGATCGATAAATGACATTATCGATCAGTTCCGACTGATTTTCATTCATCACTTATTCATAGTCCAAAGCCCTCTAGATCGACTACGTTGCATTCCGTGACTGGCTCTTCATGATCCAAGAGGCTTTGCATGGTGAATCGTTCTCGTTATTAGTAGTTAATAGTCGTTAATAGAGGTTCATATTAATGAGTTCATAAAATTCAGGTTAATTGGAGGAACGGTTGAGCGCGTTAGACGGATGATGTATACACAAACCCATGTATCATCCGGGACTCGAACCCACGTTCTACGTGTCGCCAGTATCTCAACACTACCTTTACTGACGGATGATTAAGGAAGGGTGATTACGATTTACAAATTATGATGAAAGGAATAACTAACTATAGGGCTCAACTAAACTCAATTTATTATATATGTTAATTATGAACACTTGATATTATTTCGCCATCATTCTGATGGAAATACTTCAGAACGAACAATGATCTCAATTATGTATGCCTACGAGCCTATTTTTTTTTCTTTGTTATATGCAAGAAATTTGATCAAAAAAATTCAAAATATGCATTTGATATTACGCAGAAAAGGACAATAAATTATGAAAACATTCCTCCATAATAAATTATGAGAAATGATTTAAACTGTTCACTCTTATTTTCACCAGTAAAATCACGAGAGGCGATGTACGTTCGAGCGATAAAATATTGTGAATATATTTAATGCGGTTGATTTCTCGCAGAAAACAAGGAATTATTTCCATAAATTCCTGTCAATGAAGTCTAACGAAAAAGTATGGCTTGACTCTCTGTTGTGAGGTTGTTGTTTTTAACGAGTGTGGACTTCACTACAGATGACTTGACTTGAAAATGGTCTCAACAAAAGCCAATGTTGAATAACACTCACCATGGTCCTACGACCAATCGAAGCTAAGGTATGGCAAAGAGATCCACGGGAAAGAACGGCCATGTATCTCACAAAACAAAACTCTTCATATTTTCCAGTCACTTATGGCAACGAGCGTAAGCGCACATGAAAATTGTATGAATATCGATAATATTTGAAGTTTTTGTCCAATTCAATCAAATTGTACAAATTTCATCAACGCATTTCTGAACTTTACATTAGATTGGTTAAAAACTGAATCAATAAAAATGAAAGTTCAACGACATTAGTCCTGATAGTGTACAATGTTCCTTCATGATACATTGTAACGTGCAAGTCCTCGAATGTAAATTAATCAGTGACTATTAACTGCTTATTGATTTACTCCAACCTTTGTTCGAGTCAGACAATGCGATGTTCAGCCAGTCGAAATGTCAGTCCCAGCCCATCAGCTCCTTCATCACGTTGCAGCCGCTATCGGTAGCTCAGTCAACTGAGGCACCGCTTCAGAAACTGAAGTCACCGTTAGGCGTGCATGGGTTCGAGTCCCGCATAAGGTATGAGTTTTTGTAAAAGTCATTTCACTCATCATAATTTTTTAGTTACATAATCACCTGCTCATTCGTACCCCCGTATACCCTAGCTGATGATGGGGTCGTTAAGCAAACAGTAATTAATTAATAATCATGCACGTTTCACGCGTCAAATATTCAACGTTCTATTACAATGAATATTAATTAGAGATATGATTAGATTAAGATAATATATATGATATATTTAATATGATATAATTGGAGATATGAATAATTATTGATTATTCTCTAGGTGATAATGTATGAACAATTCACATATGCACACAAGTACACACATAAAGGCGTCGAAGCGTCAAAGCTCTAACATTATTGAGGGAATGAGGGGTCAAGATTGTAGATATTGTCAAGTCGTAGAAAATGGTGTGAGGTGCGGGGTGTGAGGCAGTGGCCCATATTGATCTGATTTCAAAATAATTTAGAGAAAAGGGGATAGGAAAGTGCAACCGGTTATGCAACCCATATTATTATATTTCATTCATTCAATATTGAGAGTACTAAATCACACTTCAATTAAATTATCAATTTGATCAATAACTATATTGGGGGGTCATTGATTATAGTTGGGCCCATCACATACTTATTTGGGGGTTAGCCGACCCCCCAAAGCCCCCGGACCCGCCACCCATAAAATATTCTTTATATCTACTGAGACGAGTGGTCAAGTGGCTAACACACTGAACCGTCATTTAGGAGACTGGGGTTCGATTCCCGGCATCCTGACCATCCTGACAAAGGTTTTTCGTGGTATCCCTCTGTCGCTCAGGTCAATATTGGGTTCGTTTTAACACTGAGCCACAACCGACTACTTCCCTCTATCCACAAAAACATAATAAAATAACCTTCCATCTCATCACCCCACCATCTCATATTATATCATTCACCCTCGTCAATATATCGTAGTCATCAGTAAAGTGCGTCGTTAAACCCAATATATATATATATATATATATATATATATATATATATTCTAAATATATGTGTATATACATATATTTATATGTATAGGCCTATATAGTAAAATCGATACTTTATATAGGCCTATATAAATATATTCATATTTGTTCATTTATGAGTATTCTAAATTCGATTTTGTCAATTCAAATGAGAATCTATCGACTATAATGTGGTCTGCTAAGTAGTTGAATGCAACAACGACGTCACTTCAAGTATAACTATCAGAGTTCGTAAGACTTACAGCTTGTTCTGTTGATGCCAGCGAGCAACCACCTCACGATCTTAACAAACAGTGTAAATAAACACCTTTTGATTTCACCACCCACTAAACTCACTGTCTACAGCACTGTTCAGTTCGGTCTGCTCCAGTAATAGCATGTCCGTTCCCTGAGTCGATCCGTCGCGGTGCCCGCACAGAGGCAGTGACGTCATCAGCCCGGACAGGAGGCGTCGTGCGCACGCGCGAGATACACGGGCCACAACACGACGGTGCTGCGTCGGGTGGTTGAGTGGTGACATTTTTGAAAATTATAGAAATGCAAAACGATGGTTTCTAATGGTCATGCAGCTCTGTTTAATATTATAGATTATGTCATGATGAACATTTTTGTCGGGAATCTTTTCTCTCAAGCTATTTCAAGCTATTTCAAGCTATTTCAAGCTATAGCTAAAATATAAACCCATAGGTCTATAGCATAAACATATAGGATCACATAGCAATATATATATATATATATATATATATATATATATATATATATATATATATATACATATGATGAACCAATGAATAAATATATCCTATATATATATTTCACCAAGTTATCACCAAGAACCAAGAAAAAAGAAGACCAACCAAGAAGTTATCACCAAGTTTTGGTGATAAAAAAAACAGTTATAAAACAACTGAATGTGACAATATAGATTTCCACAGTGGCCTTGATGAGCTCTCAAACATTTGGTACATTTCCGGTCACCAAATTTTGCTCAAGAAAATGTTGTTCAAACTCTTCTCAACAGTTGTTCAACAGTCTTCTCTCAGTTGACCTAGTCATGGACAGACACGCCCACACACGTCACAAGGGCTGTTCGTCGTGTGAGATTCTCGGCAATACCAGTCAGCGCGTCTCTAAACGCTCACATGATCCAGGTGGCCTACTGGTAAGCCACGCCCATCACTAGTGATGGCATTGTTGCAAGAGAAGGACAACAATGTCCACCAGTTGGTATACATGTGCTAGTCCGTCAACTGGTGTCGACCAAACATGTATAGGATATTCGTTGGCTCTTCAATTTGCTGTAACCATTGGTAACGAATGACTGCGATGTTTATTATCCTTTGATTCACGACCCCACTAAGAAATAGGTTTCTGGAGGTACGAATGAGCGGATGATGAATGTATGAATGAATGCATGATGTTTACAAAATTGCCGGAATTGATACCGTACTCGTTTTGTTCTACTTGAAATGTAGTAATAAATGACATTTTAAAATGATTACTCTAAACCTACTTTATTCGTTCAGTAATTCTATCTCATAATCGAAGTTATTGTATTTTTACATATCAATTATATCATTTTCTATACATTATATTTCCACATTTTGTCAAGACGAGTATTATAAAAAATGTGCATTCAAATAATGTTTTATTCTTTATTCAATAGTCTGTTTTAATGACTTAGTAATTGGGGAGTTTCACCCTCATTGAGAAAAAATAATCGGTTTTTAAATAAATTGAAACACAAGTAAAATCAGTATGAATAAATTAATTTACATGAAATTCATGTCAGATGTAAGTGTTGAGAATCATTCAAGTAAATTCATGTGTAATTAATTTACAATTGATTGTCAAAATTACGCTATAATTACGCTTTAATGTACAGGATATTCCTCTGCTTCGGTCATGACGCATTCGATGTGACGTCACAAAGCAATGTACGTCACCAGCTGGCTGGTGAGTCAATAGAACGTCCTTGGTACAAGCATGCGCTCTGTCGTCACGGACTAGCTGTCATACGGCTTTCATCGCAGCGCGCATGCGCGCGATGGAGCTGGCGCGGAGGGATGAACGAGTGAACAATCAACAAAACAATTTTCCGGGACGCAGCAGTCCTATCCGACAACAAAAGGGTTGAATTTTGATTATTGAATATAGCGATAAAAATATATTAATAATAGCCGGTTGTACCAACTGATAATTCAGTATAAAATAGTAATTATTACTCAAATTGAAATATATACGTACATGATCAAGAGTGATAATAAGTTGATTCGCTGATTTTTGCTTCATTCAATAATCACTATAATTTGATGCAACAAGCTATGAAGTTGATGTTCAAATTTAAGTGGAACTTGAATAAAAATTACAAATCTTTTGTACTTTTCCGATTTCAAACAAAAATATTAGGTTTCTCATTCATCTAAACACCTCTTCCCTCCTTCATTATCACTCCACTTCGCTGTGAATTCCAGCCAAGTACTACATTGATACGAATTGTATAATACACTTCACCTGATGAAATTAATGAATTAAATGTATTCTAATTCAACTCGACCCGCTCAATATGCGCAGCAGTGACTGCGTCGTACAGATCCACTTGATATCTAGCCTCCCGGCTAAAACATAGACTCGTCCAGTCAGTCAGCTGTTGTGCGATCAAACCAGACAGTCTTGTTTCCTTGTGTAACTTCGATAATACAAGCCTTTCTCTTCACCAAACAACCAAGGTAAGACTTACTGCTTCCTTACATTAACAAACAATACTTGCAGAACTGTTTGTTCATCTTCAATCAATCATCTATTCTCCCTTATTTCGGACCACACCCTGGTCATGTCATCGCACCCTCCCAGCCCAGCTGTAGCCAGGCCCTCAGCGTGCTATTCCCTACTTCATACAACTAAAAGCCATACAACTTTTAATTGCTAATGCTTCTATACGTGCTAGATACAATGGCAACATGTCTAGTTTTCCTGTATTTCCATTGTTGATAGTACAAAAACCTAGCTCCGCTAATAAGATTGCTACGAAATTTGTGTTTTTGGTGAATTACTGCAATTTCTTCATTGATCAATGACATTAGCATTTTTATTATAAAATATATTTTGCAGTTTTGTGCGGCTAAAGGCCTTAGCCATCATTTTAATGAGTTGACAGCGATTCAACGTAATCCTTCGGGCACGTGTAAACAAAAATATTTGCACAGATATGGCTTTTTTCAGGGAATAACAATCTACAACATTCGTTTCGTTGTCATAGCACAGGCATCGAACTGCAATCTGGGGGACTAACAACGATTGTAATTTATTGATGCCACTGAAGTGAAAAGTAATGTAAATAGCAAAATTGAACCAATTATAAATCATTTTTAAACCAAGAAACATAATTTGACATTGTTGTTTGCCCTTAGGGACTATGCCTCTATGAGAGTGTTGATCAAGGGTTGTTAATAATTGGTAGAGAAATAGTTATAGATTATTTAACACGTAATAATTATTTTAATAACAAGTACAGCAGCATTCATTTGTATCATTATTCAAGTTCTGGTTCAATAATAAAAGTCTCACGACGTTGCAGTGACTGGTTCTGATATTTAGAAACAACTAGGGGTAGTTAATGCGTATTTTCTGTATCCACTTAGGCCTGTACGTAGTTTATTAAATTTCGCACACCCATGCTGGCCTATTGACATCGTCTATTGGATGTTCAATTGGCTTTTATAAGTGATTTATTAAAAATACAAAAATGTGCATACTGAAGCTTTTAATTAACTCTGTAAATAAAAATTACAAATAATCGCATTAGTAGGCCTACTTGAAAAAATTGGATTGGAATTGAGGGTAATTAACAATGACAATTTAATGATGATATGATACTATATGCTCAAGAAGTTAATCCTCAGTCTAATATATATCCTCAGTATAATATTATATATATATTTCAGGCTTTTAATATAACGCTTTCGGCTGTGATTAGGATTGTAAAATTATGATGCAACATTTAAATTAGTAATAGTAATTGAATTGATCCGAATCCGATCATCAGCGCGTAAACAACATGAAACTTGTAGGTCGTTTACCAACATAACCAACACAAATATCACCACTACCGGTATATTTTATTATATTTTCCTCGCGGGTATTCATTACAACTTCTCCGACTCCACGATTTTATTCAAGATGTGAGGGTTATCACTCAACCTCGAGTTGGACCTCTGCAATTACGTTACCGAAGTTTTTTACAATTCCTTGGTCTGATAGAGTAACAGCCTATCACATGTGGCCGTGAAGTACCCAGCGTTTTTGATGGCTATATCTACGATAGCTATTGTCCTAGCTACGATGGATACGCAACTGAGAGCGACGTTGTTCTGCCAGTCTGCCACTGAGATCGACGACTCAGGCCATCAGAGCCCTGTAGCTAGGTTAGGCGATCTAGGTGGCGTTCCAGGTTTCTTAGCACAGGAATCGTCATCTCCATGTGGATAGCTATTCATAATGCTATACCTATATTTTTATAATTCCTCGGGTTCATTGGTGATCGTGATTAAATCGTTGATATGACAGTATTCTCCATTTCTTAAAGTTATTACGTATTTCAAGAATTTAGGACCATAATTGTCTACGATGGACGCAACTAGGACTTCTCCCATGTTCTCCCATTTTGTAAATCATGTTCGATTTTTAGTCTGATTATTTCAGGGAATATGTGGACCAGTATGGACATGTGCCTTTACTATGTTTTAACCGGAAGTAATGTCATTTTACTTTCGTTCTTCAAGTTTATATTATTATTACAAATCATTTTGAGACAGATTTCTATAAAATTTCAATGATATGTTGTATAAATATATCAGATCGATTATGTGTGAGAGATTTGTCAAGTAATCATTTTTAACCGAAAGATATTGCTGTCGTACTTCCGGCCACGTTGATGCAGCAGATCATAGGAGGCCGTTCAAGTCGATTATAGGCCTACATGAAGATGAAAGTCTCAACAGAAAAAACATTCGCCATGTGATAATAATAATTTGTTATGAAATATGCGAGTGCAAGACAATAATTACAGTAGGCTTGCCGCACCGTATAAATGCTGTAAATTCTTATATAAATTTCAACATTTCTATCGGTACC
Source organism: Brachyptera putata (assembly GCA_907164805.1). Lineage (NCBI taxonomy): Eukaryota > Metazoa > Arthropoda > Insecta > Plecoptera > Taeniopterygidae > Brachyptera > Brachyptera putata. The sequence goes on along the minus strand of OU015471.1, from coordinate 10,527,457 downwards.
GGTACTGATAACTTGAGACATTAGGCCTAATTAAACTTATAGAAATGTTTTTATAATAACGTAATTAATTATCAATTAATACTACTTTCATGAGTAATTTGTTAATTGTTACCATCAATTAAACTTCCAAGAGAGACGGTTGGATGAGTCATCTGGCGCGCTGAACCGCCATCCAAGAGGTCAGGGTTCGAGCCCCACCACATTAGACCATCTTGATTGTTTTCTCGTTCTTTCCCCATAGGCCTACTGGGATAATCAGAAGAACAGAACAGGCCACGACCGCTCCCTTCACAGTACCCTAATAAACAAAAAAAATCTCATCAAAATCATACGATCGTATCAAATCCATCGTATCAAAATCTCATACGCCAATAAATCTTTCGCCATTGCAATGCACTCTTATGTGCAAAACAAGTGTTGGGTCGGAACTACCGAGCTACAGGGCTAATGAATAGGAGAGACGGGCGATTGGAATTTCAGTTGAAGTAATTGCTGTAATTGTTGATCAATTGCTGTTCTGCATACTGGGAATAAAGGACGTGTTTGCGTGTGACGTTCTGTCGTCCTAAAGAGAAATAAATCAGCATTAGTACTATACCTAGTACTAACAGAAATAGTAGGCCTACTACAGAATGGTGGTTTAGTCATGAATTGGTTCGAATACGAACCTTATCATAAGAAAATGGGGACGAAACTTGAAATAAAACATTGAGAATTAACCAACGGGAACCGAAGAAATATAATTATGTAGTTGAGATATTATAGGATATGAGTAATGGTATAGCATTCCTTGTTACATTACGATTAAGCCTCGTGATTCTTTGCTTAATTGTTAAGCTAAGGTCGGCTTGCAGAATTATGTAACATCTACCATATAGGGGAATTAGGGAGTAATAACAAATTGGAGCTATTATAAGAACAACAGTCTTTCGGTCGGGTTTTTAAACGAATATCTTTCATGCAAATATGATCTTCTATTTGATTACATTTCAATGGAAAATGGAAACATATTTTGAAGATCTAAAAGACCAAAATTTTTGGAATCAAGAAAATATACAAATTTTGTATTTAGTTCAACTGTTCAAATCGTTCGCAGTGTGAATGGCAAATAATACAAATACACATCGCTTGTAGTTCCCGATGACAGCATAAAATGAGTATCCATTAAAAAGGATAATTCAGAAAAGTCGATTTTTTCTATTCATTATATTTGTTTTTCTCATATATAAGAAAGAATGGTTTTTCAAATATTCTGTGCTGGAATTACAAATAATTTACAAGTTTTGGATATGATGGGAAAATGTTCTAGTTTTAGGTTATTAGAAATAATCGAGTTCTACATGTGTGAAAAATAGTCAAGGATTTTACTTAGCATTTTTGGTTCTACTTTTTTCTGTTCTACTCCCAACATCTCTGTCACCATTCACCCCAAAGTTTTTCCCACTGCGCTGTAGACTATATCATGGATGCATACCCCAAAATACAGAATATTGAGGGTTAGACTCGTGTTGTTTCTAAATCAATATGTAAAATGTAAATACAGATATTGGTGATAAAGTGTTAATATGTAGGCATTTACATATTATTTATGTGTACGAGTATCCATTATCATCCTCATATTATACTTTATTTTCGAAATTATAACTTGTTCATAATTTCAAAATGTACAATTCTTGTCACAAGTAAGTAGACTTAGGCCCTACATTTTTGTGTTGTTGTGGGCGTTATTTGATAACACGTGAGCAAATGTATTTCAATTTTATTAAAGGTAGTTTTAGAAGTTAGCTTCGTCAACATCTGGCTGTGAATTGCTGACAGTGAATTCAAAGAGGAAGTCCTTTTATTAATTCATCTCATCTCATGTTATTTGTGAGAAAAAATAAAATATGCACTCTGTAGATACAATTTTAATTTACAGTGTTAGATAATAAGATAGGTTCTCATTGGTTTGACGTAACAACCAACACACCACACAACACGATGCATCTTGATTGTGTGCTTGTCTTCACAGGGTAAGCAAGATAGTCAGCATGGATCCGTACCGAGATGCCAACGCTCCTCCACCGTACGCATACGACGGCCCCCCTCTACCGCCGTACACCCCGCCGCACGGAGAGAAGTTTGCAAATCACCCTCCTCACGTCCAGTCTGGCCCATCGTACGGTCCGGTCAACCCAGGTCAACCGTACGGTCAGCCGCAGCCGTACGGTCAGCCGCAGCCCTATGGTCAGCCCTACGGCCAGCCAGGTCAGCCCTATACGCCTCACGCCCAATCTTACGCTCCGCTGCCGCCAGCGCCGCAAGCAACCACCGTTCAACAGTCGGGCGTCGTCACGTGTAAGACATCACATTTCTCATGATCTTTACCGAAAATTACCTAACTGTTCACAAGATAGTTTCACAATATGTTGCTGGAAATATTGCAATATGTACGACAATCAACAGTGTGTCAAAGATATTGATAATATACACTTGATGGATGGTACATATATATTTAGAGAAACTCATAAATCCTTGAGACGTACTTAGCACACAGAGGGCAAAATGTTCCCGCTTGGGATATCAGAAGTATAAATCATAGCTTCTCAACCGTGCAAGACGAAGAATCAATAAATGTATCATAAGATGCAGACAACATTTTTTGAAAATACTAATTGATCAAATTTTATAATAATAAAGGTAGAAGGTTAATTTATTCCAGAGAACACTCAATATTTTTGCAATTGATTTTTACCTAGCCTCGAACTGTTCCATTCAAATAACACGTTACCTAATCCGAATGTTTGATAGGGATCAACAGTACGGTAGTTTATAAGAAGATACGTCTCCGAGTGGTATGATGTAATTTACTACAATACAGTATGTTTAAACAGAAAGCCACTACGATCGTTTATATATTAGGTTGACACTGAAAATATTACGCTGTGACGGTGAGTAGGTCCCCATTAAGAAGATACAGTTTGGCTGATTTGGCAAGACTGCGTTCAAGTAACATACTTGTTGTTGTTGTGCCTACTTGGAAACTTGGTATAGTACAGACCACTGACGGTTAATGCATAATCAGACTGTATTGTGCTTCATAAGGGCACCGTGATAGTTGTAGTAATGGACATGATTTGTTGTAGGCATAGCAGTTGGTCCGGAGCCTATCAGAACCGAGTGTCCGTCATGCCATACAAACATCAAGTCTCGAATACATCGAACCAACGCAATGAAGACTCACCTGTCAGCCATTCTGCTCTGTTTAATATGGTAAGTGCGGTAAAGTCTTCACTATTGACAACAACTCTGTTTGAGGTCGATTCTCAACAGTTTTAATGAGAGATTTAATCTTAGTTTGAGTTGTAGTTTAATATGCTTAGAACATTTTAACGTAATTGTTATATTGTCGAGTACTGGGATATGAAGTAGAAATAGGTCTTTATGGCATGCTAGTAATATTTTTATTCAACATTAATTTATTGATTCTACTAATATGATTCACAATACGGACAAAAGGTGACTTGCCTCTGCCGCTCTCAGATACAGTATGCCTGCTCTTTCTATCCCCATCATATGGGGAAGACACCACATTATATTCTTCCGCGTGTTGTTACTACCTTCCATGATGGTATAACTACGTCCATGATTGTATAGTGACGTAACGTTCGGTACAACTGCTTCGTTTCACACCTGATCCGCAAATACTTGAAGCTTCCAGCGGAGTGCGGGGTGTGAGGACTGTTGAAAACTGTTCAAAGCGTGTGATTGGTTCGTCTCAAGCACAACTTATCTCCGTCCTAACGATATGGAATCAGGTTAAATCGTGGGACAAGCTCGAGATCAAAACTAACATTAGGATAGTTGTGAACTGGAGCGCTGGAATTGGGAGACCGAGACCAAGACTTTACAGGACAACGCTAGTGGGCTTCAATTTGTTTGGAACAGGCCAATATTGTCGTTACAAATAATGGACAAACGGTCTAATAGAATGTGCTTTTAATCAAATGGAATGTAAATAGAACATGTCTGATAGTCCCTTTTTCTTCAAGTTATTTTGTAGTTTAATTGTTGACTCTGATTCAGTAAATATCAAATGCATCCAGGCATGACTTTATGTAACATCATTCATACTCCCATATACTATCTGTTAGTAGAGACGTTGAATAGTGAACCAAAAATAATGGCAATAACAAATTCATATAATTACAATCATCCATAAAATAATCCATATTATTGAGAAGAGAAGCAAGAGAACTCAGTTGCCTCTGTCGCTCTGAAAGAATGTAATTGTTCTGATTGCAGCTGCTGGCCTTGTATCTGCGTGCCGTATTGCATGTCCAGCTGTAAGGATACAACTCACACGTGCCCCAAGTGCAAGGCTTTCCTCGGAACGTACAGATCGTAGATCCCCGCGTCGACTCTTCCATCAACTACACCGCATGTGAGCAGTGGCGGCGGGATGAACTATAGCTTCGCTGTTGGCACCGCTTGAAACCATATTATTCATTCTACCAATATTTACTGGCATATGAATTATATCGCTCCACTTTTTTACAGTCTTTTTGTGATGAACGTGTTTAGAAAAAATTGTTTGTACGTTTCGTTTGAGCATTTGTAAATTGTGAAAGTTTAAATCCTCGATCGCGACTTGTAAATTCAGTGGCTTCCTCGGTGCCAATATTCTGGTACACATTGGTAATCACTATTTTACGGCTGAAAGTGACGGGTGTCTGCAGATGGTGTGATGGAAGAAACGGGCTGTTTGTGGATATTGTGTGTCCAGAGGTTATCGTCCTCGCTTGGCAATCAGGCGCATAAAGCACCGCCGCTCTTAGCTACGTGCCGTTATCTTGCAAACAGTGAAACAGGCCAAGCTTTAATATGATACGAGTGGAAAGTTACCCATGAGCTTGTCTCAGACTATCACTGAGTCTGAGACTACAGTGTGATGAATGGTTTCATTCAGACCATCAATAATAAACATACATTCAAGTAAATAGAATTTAGTATAGGCCTACGTTAAATGTAATGTAACACATATTAGCGTATATCTTTAGTATTGTTGGACGGGAACCGCACATATTTTATAAGATGTTTAATGGAGAATGTGATGATTGGAAGACTCCAGTTAGCGAGTAGTGATCTTACATGTCTGTTTTTAAATGGAACCGATAATTACCATGAAATGGAAGTGCTTTGATTTGTGATGTCTCAATTTGGTTACTGACTTGAGCTGTATTAGCAAACATATAACATCTGTCACTCACAAGTATACATCATTGTAGGATTTGTAGCACAGTAGCTAGCATCGCTGACTCCCAGTGCTCGGGGACCAGGGTTCGAATCTCGACGGAGACAAATAATCAATTAAATTATGTCTCGTGCGTAGGGTCATAGAGAAGGTTTTTATATTCAACCACAAGAACTAAATTATCTGAATTAAAGTTGTAACTATGTTGAAAAGTTCCATTTAAAATCCGACTGGCAGAGAAATTCTTGCCTCCAGTTAAGGATAGGGTGATGAAGGGGGACTGAAGTACATCTTTTATGTACATGTGTCTTGACAGACTTTCATTATAAGGCCTTAAGCTATTGCTATAACTGTTTAATAATAATATCCTATTATAAATACTCACTAATACTATATTATTCGTATGAAATTTTGTTACGAAGGTTGATTCACACCAGCTTAACGAGTTTATTAGTTCTATTGCTCTTGGAACGATCTCGGTCCACAGTTGAGTTGTGATTGGTTCAGAGTGCATGCCTACGCCTATGCCTAGGCCTTCCTGCCTGAACTATTTGAGTGGTGACCTTTGTTTGACATGTCTGATCAGTTCGTCTTAGCAACTGCCTTGTCATACTTTCAACAAAATGAAATTAAGATACATTTCACGACAAGTTTGAGTTTACAAATATTGTGATCCGTGCGTCTATTTTCTATATTCGTAAGAGAATTGGGATTAAGACTAAAACGCTCATTGAAAACCATTGTGAATCAACGTTAATCGCTGCAGTTAGAATGTGGTTGCTATGGCAGTGCTGTTGACTTGAACAGTTAAACAAACTTGAACTTGGCTCAAACTTGAACCTAGAACTGTTTTACTCCCAAGCAATATACTTCCAGGAAATAATAATTCCTTCATTGTATTGAATATCTCTGGCATTTCCACTTGACTTGGTCCGGCTGCATGTGTTTACCGGACATGTAACGATAGTAAGCCTATCCAGTGTGACAGGTTAGTCATACCAACATATCTCGACTTGTATCCAGCTACTACAACGCAATCGACTCGAAGACTGGTTGCCGTTGACTTTTTACGGACTAGTAACTCGACGTAGGTTTCAACACATTTGTTTACAAAATAATTGTACCGTAATACGGACAGTTCAGTGCTGCCAACTAAAAAGTCTCGACATATTGTAGGAATATTTCATGCTGGTTGCGTACAGCTCGTTATTATATTACAATCGGATATGATATGAGATGATTTATGATATGATATGATGAGATATGTTGGTATCACGGTATATCTTGCATCAACTTAAGAAATAACAGCTGTCCTTAGAATTAGATTCTAATAATATAAATCGTAAGAATCCACTTTTGGGGTTTAGATTTTCTGAACAGCACAAGTAACACAGTGCTGTAAAATATCGCAATGTTGTTGTCTGCTTGTGCCTCATTACTTGTTGCTATGAGAACATGACTGTTGCTTTTTAGATTATTGTAAACAATAACCTAGTAAAATGCCATTTAGTTGCAGTATGGCATGGACCGCCACATGGTACTTTCAATGGACAGTGTAAATGTATCATTGAATTATCTTTGTAGTTATTGCTGAACCGATAATAAGTGATACGGTACTGTACATTCATAATTTTTTTTTCACTCGTTAATTGATTGAAATATTCATCAAATGAATTCAGTCTTGTTAGTGTCAAAATAGCGTTCAACCAAATTTATCTACCAGTAAGTGTATGAGTGATCTGTAGTAAAGAGAGGAGCTTGAGACAAACAAATGGAAACAAGCAACTGCAACTATGAAGTTTGTTCTTTAGTTTCACTTGTTTTGTCCAATATTTTGGTTTCATTCCATTGAGCATTAACCATTGGAGCCCCTTGACAACTCATTCACCCGGCTCTGCTGAGGCTCCTCATCTCCTTTGTTGGTGTCGAGTAATAATAAGCTGTTTGAATGTTGCGGGAGAGCGTTCAGACGAATCTCAACAAGTAGTCGACTCCTTGCATCAAGATGTGCAGTTAAACCATGATACCAACAGACTTTAGCATAATTTAAAGAAAGTGTACAGACTCTCGTACTAAAAACATGGCAGTCATTTGTGGTTTCTTGTGGTTTCTTTATCAGAGCTAACGGTCCTATTTGCCTGTCTCGATTTAGTGGATTCCCTTGTGAACTAGATGTAGGTAAGAGTGACTATGGTACCGGTGACATTGTTAAGCTTACAAAATCCGCGACAAAATCTTATCATTTTCGTGGAAAACAAATGCCTCCTCTAGCATAATATTTCTACTGACTGTGTGTAGCATTGTTGAGTATTGTTGTTTTATATGCTGGTAGTTCAATATAAAAGCAAAAGTTGCGCTACGGGCAAATGGGACTATTGACTCAGATTCTGACCCCAGAAATATTTCATTTGGAAGACGCGAGTGGGTACACTTTCTTTATAATATGATAAAATCTGTTGGTATCACAGCATTGTGGTTGAACTGAAAATAAAATCTGAAAATCTATACATTTCAGCATCTCAGCATCTAAATGGCTGAACATGTTGATAAAAATAAAACAACAGCTCATTTTCGGTCAGTTTGAAATGATTGCGTGTTTCGGTTGAGCACGTGTTTCGTGACGTCATTTGCTCAGTAGTCCACACGTTGCTGCCAGGTTTGGGCCCAACTTGTATCTCCACAAGTTTACATTGTAAGAGATTATTAATAGATTTGTTGCTTCGGAATGTAGTGTGTGACCTAGAATTATAGCTATGGATGGATGGATGGATATGCAACTGAGAGTGACGTTGTTCTGGATCTATGAAACCGATCTAAGCCACTAAGATGGACGACTCAGGCCATCAGAGCCCTGTAGCTAACTTATGTAGGCGACCTAGGTGGCGTCGAAGGTTTCTTAGCACTGGAGATGATCGTCAGCTGAGAGAACACGTGTCAAAGTTTTGTTTAAATCATTGATAGCTATTGTCCTTGGTGTGACAATGCTTGTTACAAAAAGTATACCTATGTTTGAAATATGTTGAGTTAACGTATAAAAATGCAATGTTGATATTATTAGGTTATATAAAGAGAATATGATTATTTTAAAAATGTTTCTAATATGTTAAGAGCTTGTAATATATTGTGCTTTGTTATTGTGAATCAATATATCAGCGTTCGCCGCCCGACTGGCTTGGTCAGCTGATGCTCTGCATTGGAAACTGAAGTCTAGTAGAGCATGGGTTCGTGTCCTGCATATAGCACGAGTTTCGGTAAAAACTTATCCACCACCTGCTCATTCGTACTCCCAACCCTGGCTGTTAGTCGAGTCGATGAGCAAACAATAATCATCAGCGTGGTACTTATTTTCGTGTAGCGGTATTCTAAATAAGTTTCTGGATGATTCGTACGTTCTCAGCGAATTGGAGAAAAATTGGTAATACGCTACACGTGTTGAGTAAATGGTAGATCGTTACCGTGTACAGTCAACCAAATTGGCGGACCTGATCGATCGTCTTTGATATCGATTAGCACTAAATGTTGTTCTGCCAACTTTCCAACTGCAAATATTTGTTGATATTATCATCAACATCAATCTAGTGTACTGGAAGTAGTATGTGTGAAACATGTAGATTTTGGTATTAAATTTTGGCATTTTTACTGCCATGTTAATCTTATACAATGTACTTACTATTTTGTTTGACCTCATTATTGAGTATTGATCGAACCAGTTGCTGATACAATGACCACCCTCAGTGCCGGACTGGGCCACCGGGCAATGCCCAGGGGGCATTTGGCAAAATATCCAAATGGGCTGGTCACCTGCAAATATGTTCCGCTGTGTACTGTTGTCTCAGTTCGGGTTTCACGTCATCTGAGGTTTCACCTAAATAATAATATCCAATAGAACAACTGTAGTGTAAATTAAACTGGCCCTAGCCGAGCTTTATTGTATTTTAAAAAATATAATTAGTAATTTTGAACAATGTTATTATAATTTTCTTATGTTCTCTTAATTGTTTTTGAAATCTATTTAATAGGTGGTGAATACTAGCCTTATTAAATTGGGTACCAGTTGAACAAATTGAGACGTACTCACTTTTACAATGGTCACCCCTTTCGAAGACAGACAACGTTGATTACAATAAGGATTTTCATTATATTGTTCAAATTTTAATTTTGAAATATAGTCAGAATATATTTTAACAGTTGAAACAAATAATCCAGACTTGAGTGTGCATAACCAGGACTTGTGCAATTGTATCAATAAGCGTAGACCAAGTTGACCTGATGTAAATTTATAAAGCTTGTCTAAAAAGTGCAATTTTTTTTTCAAATGCCCTGCGTGAGTGCATCATTGCACAAGGTACTAGAAGGCCTATAGGCTTGTAAAAAAACTTCTAGAATTTTGAAGTTTTCCAGAATTTTCTCCCTGTTTCAGTTTCAATACACATAACATGGCACAAAAATATTTGTTTGAATTTATTTTTTACATTGTTGAATTTTGTATTCATTTTTAATTGTAACAAGGAAATGTTCTCAACGAAGCTTTCTTCAGATCTGTTTGTTGTAGACAGTTTGTTCCTACTTTATTTTGATTATTAGGGTGAGACCTGTGTTCTGAAGGCAGGGCCGGCTCGTGATGTTTTTGCGCCCTGGGCGACATATGAGTAGATTTTATAAATTCGAGGGCGAAGCTTGAGACGATACGCTATCCTAGTTTGCCGATCGCGATGGTGATGGAAGGGGACAGGGGATAATAGTGGAAAAGAAAATGTCATATACGAACAGTGGTGCAAAGGCCCGTTGATGCGAAGCCGCCGACCCGCAGGGGGCAAGAAGAAAAGACCCCCTTCTGGACCCGCAGGGATTTTTTGAAAATTACACCTTTTTTAATATGGTTTAACGTGTTTCAGATGAGATTTATATGTCCAAATTAATATTTTAATAGAACTAGAGATGTCTAACTGATATTTGCCAATCACAGGTACGTTACTACAGAGTCCCATTTTCCGGGCAACTGGGCAAGGACTCAATTGTGAGCCCCCAAACTAGGTGTGCATAGTGAAAGTGAATGCAAGTGAAGAAGGTATGAAGCCCCGCAGAGAAAATTTTGAAATGTTCTCTTTTTATACACGACTCTACGAGTTTTGAGAACCACACGAAATTTCTGGAAGTCATGGATTCTTTAGTGTGAACGCAATGTGGAAAACGTCATAGATAGCGCTAGTTCGCGCTAAGCAACTATAATCTTCTATTGATGTGGAGAGATCATTCAAATCGATACTCGTATTTAATTCATATATAATTCAAGAACGTATTTTGCCATTAAGGCGCCAGTATATTTTTGCGCCCCTGGAAATGTTGCGCCCTGGGCAGGCGCCCAGGTCGCCCAGCCCACGGGCCGGCCCTGTCTGAAGGTTGTCTTTTTATATGACTATACTAGGAGTATTATATTTTAAAAATTTGAATAATGGCCTTTAATTTTGTCATTTTTTTAGCTCTACAGTAAATTGAAAACTGGAGCCCAATTTAAGTATGAGAAGAAGGGAAATTCCGGCTCCTACAGAACATGCTTCAGCATGCATGAAGAAAAAAAAAGCTTTCTACCCATAATAGGCCTACCTATATATATTTCCATTGCTGGAAATTCCAGTTGTGTATTAAATCCCAGTTTTTGGTAAATCGCAGTCAAATTCAACTGATTTTTTTTAATGACATCGAAACTTGGAACAGAATGTTATGAGTGATAGAAAGATCGTTTAGATATGGGCACCACAAGGGCGATCTCACCAGCCCATACTTGTATTATAGCTATATTTACATACTTAGTTACATACTTATCGCTATATTGAATAATGTGCCATTCTTAAAAAAATAAGTATACATAGAATCCAACTGATAACCCAACTGCAAGGATTCACGCCGAAGTTGTCTAATGATAAGGGGAAGGATGAGAATGGGTAAAAAATCGCCGTCTATTTTGGGATTTTGAAAAAAAATCTTCCTACGCGATCTTCTTATTTTCTTCAATTACATGTAAGCCTACGATCGACTCTTTCTTATAGTTCATATCATCTATGTAGGCCTACTCCATGTTGTACATTGTAATATTACCAATTGCAAATAAAAATGAACCATATATTTTTTTTTTATTCATTATTATTATTAATTTTGCAGCACAAAGAACATGAATGGGATACGATTAGAGGTAGCAAAATGCGTCGCATTGTGGTTGGTGTGGTTATTAGATAAGGCGTTAATTCTGCGGTTTGCTAATTGTACTGACTTTCCCACGCTTCTGAATGAATGGTGCGCCACAACACAACCCTAGAGAGTAATAAAGACAAGGACAGCTGCACAGTTGACTGGAGTCACTCTCGCGGGAGAGACGAGGATCACGGGGAGTTGTTAGCTGTATTGCTGGTATTAATTGTCAGGGAGGAACAAGAAAGGCAGTGTACGGTCATCGCCTACTCACAGATTGTACTACCGTGAGTATTTATTCCATATTAAGGCTTGCTTTCTTTAAGAGATTACTCTCTCTGATCTCCTGTGATCTAAATTGCTTTATTGTACGGTTTATTTTTCTTTTAGCATGATAGCATTATATCCAACCCATTTTCCACTTGAGTTAATGATGAGAAAATAGTTATTCTTGTAAATATTTGCGCCGAGTCGAGCATTGGGCTAGCAGGCAGCAGTGATACCGCTAGCCCAACGACCCCGCCAACCCTTAGAGTATACGGGGATGAAGTACCTTCGTAAATAATTACAGCGAAAGTTCATCCACAATGAATTATAATTCAAATTATGTTGTTTTCTGCAACCAAGTCACTAAGAATACATCCCTGCTTGGACGTAGACCTATTGACAGATTTGTATCATATATATTGGGTTTAACGACGCGCTGCATGTACTGATGACGAACTATTGACCTAGGGTCTATGAGTGCTGAGAGAGAAGATAGGTTAAAATTTAGGTGTTTTTCGATAGTGGGATAAGAAATCATTCTTGGCCTGTCTGAATTGTTGATGAGGTAGGGTCTATACCTGTATCAATTACCTAAACGACAGAGGAAAAACACGGAGAACCTTTGTACGTCAGAATGGACGACCATGACGGGAATCGAACCCTGGTCTCCTGAATGACGGCTCAGTGTGCTAGATCGATATAAAAATTATCTCGAGTCACAAAGCAGTTGGAAAATTCCTAAATTTGGTTCAATTTGATAATTTGTATGCCTATTTGATGTATGATCAAAAAATATATCAAATACAAGGTCTTCAACGGCGCGCCAACAGCGAAGTTTATCTGCGAGGTTTAGTCTATACCAATACAATATAAAAAAGCCGCCCTCGATAGCTCAGTCACCTGACGCAGCGCTTCAGAAACTGAAGTCACCGTTGGACGTGAGTTTGAGTCCCGCATGAGGCATGGGTTTTTGTAAACGTCCTTTCACTCGTCATCACCTCATAGTTAGTTTCATAATCACCTGCTCATTCGTACCCCCGTATAACCCAGCTGTTTGTGCGTTCGTTAAGCAAACAATAATCAATCATTCAACACAATGTAAAAAACATACATGTTCTGAATATATCTCGATCTAACTATACGTTGGTGCGGAGGTACGAAATTTTGCATTAAAATATTATTTCATACAAATTATGTGGCGCCAACTGATTTTCCTAGAAGGAAATGAATAATATGTAGTATACCTGTGGATGTCACATAATGTATACCCCCTTCCCCATATCAATCATCGTCACAATGTTTGATGACCCCTATTCCCCTCCGAATTGTGGACGTCATTTCTCATGGACAGCCCCAAACGCATCAGAAAACATTTTAATTTGAGTGGGTATAATACAGATATGTTCTTATTAATAAAAGTATAAATATTTAGATACATTTCTAAAACATGTATCTTATCTCGAAAAAATCAGTAGATGTTTTGTGAGGCGAATGGAGTTAGATAATAAGGTCTTTGCTATAGTATTGTTATCTTTGTTTCTTTCCAGACCCTCAGAATGAATAGCTGTGCCGTGTTTCTGCTGATGTCCGCCATGACAGTTGTGTTGGTCACGTGCGAGGGTAGTGCGCGGAAAGAAGGCTCTTGCCCGCAGGTGGCGCCTAGCACGCAGGTCTGCAGCATGTCCTGCACTGAGGATATAGCGTGCTCCGGGGCGCTCAAGTGTTGCCGCACGGCCTGTGGAGGAACAACGTGCGTTGCCCCGGTCAACACGAGGGAGAACGGAAGGGGTAGGTTCTTCTTTCTCAGACGATAAATAGAGTGATCTTCCATAATAAATATCGGCCATGTTTGGGAAGCTCTTGTTTACATCAACCTCAACGACAACAAGTGCTAGAACTTATGTTAGAAAATTTAAACAGTGTGAACCTACTGGCCAGCTTTACTTAATTCCTTACATGCAGATTTAACAATAAAAGAATGAAAATTAGCAACAGTCAATATATAGCCCATATTTGTAATAATACAAGGAAAATCAAATTAGTGGTAGTCGTATGCCTATGTATATTTTCTATAGTGGCTTCGAGGGCCTATACAGCTAGTAGAAATAAAATTGGCTTTTCCAGAATAACCAACACATGCCGGTCATTTGAACAATAAAATTGTCTCACAATATGCAAAATAAAGGTCATTCGCACAGTATTTCAATCTAGGTTGGGTGTTGCTTGCGGGCCTACATTCCATATTTATGTAGACTGTAGACTACTGCAGTGTAAGACGGGTAATGAACTTTGAACTTTTTTTCTGAACGTCTTACATCTTCCAGCCAGGAACGTGAACTGTATAAACGATCGTTTTATTGTCAAGAACTGAACTTATAAAAAAGTTCCTTATAGGCCTACAAGTGAAGTTCCCCAACACTGAGCTATATACTGCACTTAATATGGGTTATTTTATTTTTTCCATCGACATAAGTTATACGATTCCAAAAATACATATTACCAATTTACAAACATATATGTTTCCCTTTTATTTTGATGCCGTCAAAAATCTGGGGACGCTGAAGAGCGAATACCGGAATAAAGATACTAGGTCGTGTGACATGGGCTTCGGGGTACTATTCAATGGGATGTGGTTATAGGGTTCAAGTAAGGTTGGACACCCAAACTTTGTCACACAGTCACAACCTATCATGCTTTATTAAGGTATTCGCCCTTCAGGCGCCCCAAACATCTACTCTAAAATGTCGACTTGAGTGTCGACAGATGCTATAAGTGTTTGTTGCCAACAGTGAAGCCCGGGGCGTGTCCGCCACCTTCCGGGCCGTGGGTGTGCAGCAGCCGATGCGGTAGTGACTCGGAGTGCAAGGGGAGGTCCAAGTGCTGCAAGAACCGCTGTGGAGCGCTGGCGTGTCAAATGCCACATCACTAGTTCCAAGAACATCCGATCACGTTCGACTATTCAACCCCAAGCTTAAAGACTGGGAGTGGATTGCAAAGACAAAGTTTAAGCCCTGGCCTACCCTTGCCTCTGCATTGCCTCTGCAATGTCATTTTTTACTTATACGGTGTCTAAGGTAGGCCGGGGTTTAAACTTCGTCTTTGCAATCCAACTGGGAGTTCTACCTAAGGCAGGGTTTCCGATTTTTCTTGTCGTCCGACACGATTTTTTTCTACTGACCAATCACAAGCCAGTATTCGCCTGAAAACATGGCGGTTCACGACACAGTTTCGGTACCGATTCGGACTACGATTATTGACTTGACCCAGCCCCGCAGTCCGCCGTTACAATAGCACTGACTATCCACGCCATTCTCCCTGAGTTACACATTCATTTCTCATGAGAGGATAGTTATTAGCACCCTTGCAAACATAGTTGTTTCGTTTCTATTGAACCTTGATGCACATTATATGAAATCCACCTTCAAAATCAATGCGAATACTTCTTCATGTTCACACTTTGGTGCATTTTTGAGTGATTTAGGCCTATACCAAGCTGAACATAGAATGCAACTATACTTTTAATGCGTTTTTTTCGTTATCTCATTTGATTATCATAAAAATCGCTATTATTAATCATTATTATTATCATATTATTTTTATTATTTGATATTATTTTCATTATATTATTATTATTATTATTTATTCATTATCTTTGAACAGAGTATATACCACTTTATTCCACAGGTAAACCCGCAATGGGTTTTGTGGACACTCAAGAGTGGAAAATATATTTTGTAATAATGTAGGCTACCCTACATTTATTGGCTGAAAATGAAAAAATATATTATCATTATTATTATTATCATTATTTTATTGAGTCATATCAAGAGTCCTACATTATCAATATTTATAATTATCATAATTTTATTCAATGTATATTGTCATTGTTGTCATAGTATAGTTTGTTCTGATTGTTTAAAAATATGATAGTTCTATAATTAGCATATAATTCACTTCTATTGATATTTTAATGTTCCCTCGTTACGTACGCAGTTATGGTGTTTTTATTTTGTTCTGTACATTCTGTTTAATCCACATATAAGCCTTCTTTCCTGGGCTTTGTGGAAAAAAGTGAACTATATTTGGTACTGCATGTGGAGGCCTATGAGTGCCAATAAACATCTATTCAACTCAAAGAAAATGTTATTATTCATTTCTCGGAAAACGCATCATATACACTGTAGGATGAGCAATTATTTAAATGAAATGTATTGTACAGGGTACACGGGGGTACATATTCACGTTGTAACGTTATGACCATAAAGTGTACCACGGCGCCACCTTGATGGAATGAACCGAACGATAGGAAATTGCTAGGTAAATATAAGGCAGATGTACCCATCACGCGCGTCCTCCAAGTGAAGTAATTTCGGGGTCAGAATCTGAGTCCATAGTCCCGTTTGCCTGTAGCGCAACTGTCGCGTTTATATCGAACTATATAGAACAACAATACTCAACAATGCTATACACGGCTCAGTAGAATTTGTATTTCAGAGGTGGCATCTGTTCTTTACGAAAATAATAGATTTCGTAAGTTCAACAATGTCACCGGTACCGTAGCCACTCTTATGTACATCTATAGCTCACAAGGGAATCCACTCAATCGAGACAGGCAAACGGGACCGTTGGCTCCAATTTGACCGAAAGAAACCACAAATGCCTGCCATATTATTAGTATAGCAGTCGGTACAGTTTCTTTATATTGTGATAAATCTGTTGGTATCACTACATCGTGGTGTGACTATAGTGACAGAATCCAGATAAGATTTATAACAAGACTTAGACAATACTAGATATCACATTAGGTCAATTTTTGTTGGTTTCGTGTTTCGTCATTGACCAAATGTTTATCTGCCAGCCTCACTCGTTTTCGTGTCAACCTGAATACAAATGAGAGGGCCACATTGTTCAATAACTCGTATATGACCAACTTATAAAGTCCTGATCGTTTTATCAATCAGTGTCCTTGAAAAACTTCAATCAGTTGACAAACTTTTTGACTTTGACCTAAAATGTATCAAATATATCTTCTTTGAATTAAAGGAAGAAGTGAGTAAAAGGCGGGTATTCACTGTGCTGCTAAACTCCCACTTCAGCCAATAATAGCGAATTGTGACCTAGAAGGATTTAATATAGTATATTCCCAAGTTGCAACTGACAGCTTCATTCAGGGAGATTTATATAGATAGAGCTCAACGACGCAATGTGCTGATGACTACGATCTGTTAGTGTTGGTGAATGATAATTTTCGTAATGCTGGTTAACGACCCCACCAACATTTAGGTTATACGGGGGTAAGAATGAGCGGGTGGTAATGGAACGATGAAGTGATGATAGGTGAAAGGACTTTGAAAGGATATTAGGTTGTAAAAATGAAATTATCCTAATATTATATCGATTTTATAAATATATTTTTATTTCATGAGACGTTAAAAAACTTATATATAAATAATGTAAAACAACAACACATTCTAACAATAACTACTAGATAATAATAGCCTCTCGATCCAGGCATTATAGATATTACCATTAAGTTAACAAAGTGAACAAAGACCTTCAGTTTGCTGATGTTATTCGTTGTCATTACGAATAACTGGGAGCTGTCAAACAGAAACAATAGCTTATCGAATCAAATGGAAATAACAAAGAATAAAATTATGTATATATATATATATATATATATATATATATATATATATATATATATGTGTGTGTGTGTAGACTATATAACTTCACTTAAACTCTCACGAATCAGGATTGATTAAATTGAGTGAAACATAGCCTGTTTTGAATCGTTATAATCATATATAAAATTTATAACTATATGTCATATATTTGAAATTGTTTAAATAGTTTCATTTTTGATAGCATTATTTATTCTGCAATACAACACGATATTTCGAAACTTTTACGAATTTTCATCATGTAATCCATACATATTCAAAGCAGAAGATTGAGGTAGCCAACAGGCATAGAAATATTCTGCATTCAATCAACAAAATAACCATACCAAACTATATTTTAATTTTGAATATATAACAATGAAACATCCATTCAGTATGTCAGTAGTGAATGGAGAAGTAAGGTACAATTTAGTCTTCGCTTACGCGCATACAATGAATTACCCAATCAATTGTTCTACCTTGTTTTAACATTGAACCGCGAATAAATAAACAGATGAAATAGTATGGACCGTAAATACAAACTCGACGTTTCTGCAGGGTGTACATACATGTTAGCCCCACGTTTCGCCTGTTATCATGTTGAAACTTATTATATCAAATATATGGAAAATATTACATTAATTAATTTGAGTAAACTTCATAACTGCGACGTATATTTTCAGCCCCAATTGCTATATAGTATAATATAAATATTTTATTAACAATACTTGGCATACAGGACGAGACTATATAGTATTTGTCAATGGATTTCACTGCTATGCCCATTATAACTAATTATGACACTAACTAATTTAGAGGAACTTTACTATACATTTTTTTATTATTAGCATATAAAATGCTTTGATCAATATAATATGTCAATGTCGGTTCGTAGTTTCAAGTTTTCCTTTGAAAGACAAATCGTTGTCAACGCAAAAAGTTGAAATGCGGAATGCAAAAAAATCATTCTTTTGAACCGGCTGATGATAAAATTGAAATTATTTCTATGGAATACTGTAGTTGTAAGGAGCTTCAGGTATTTGAGGAAAAACACTGGTTGAATGTATTAAGAAAGAAAGATCTCTTTGTAAGGAACTTTGTTGAACAGCTGTCGAGAATATTCGTAACAAACCGAGGCAAACGTCTTCTCGAAGTCTGGCTTCAACGCGTTCCAGAACTCCTTCCAGTTCTCGTTCAACACTCGGTTCATCCCTTCTCCTGTAGGATGAACAAATACACTGGTTATCGGGGATCAAGCCCGACTCGATCGAGCGTTCGACTCAAAGACATTGTAACTTCTAGAACAGGCTGGACGCAAAACGTATCACGGGCAGCATTGAGAGGGAAGTGAGGCCGTGATAGCTTGGCTGATCGGAGGGTAAATACCACGTGACACGGAAAGAGGCATAGCAGACACTATAGCACACATAGCGATCACCGCACAACACTGTTTTATTTTGGTTCTCAGAGGATACTGAATACAATAACGTTGGTGTGAGGCACATGAAAAGACGCTGAAATATATCCCGATTATCATGAAGTATATTTATCAGTAGAATTGCCACATCAGTCATAACAATCAATTTATTTGGTCCGACTCAGAGCACCGCCATAAGGATAACGTGTAACGAAATATTTCCAGTCAGGCTGGTACATCACCGAATCACGTGACTTACGTTCGCATCCCGCAGACCCCGCGCCACCAAGCATGTTGGTTTCATCCATGCGCTCTCTACTAATTTTAAGCTCTATGGTTCGACCTCACCAACAGCATGGGCTATTTTGGGGAATATGCTATTTGGGGGGAAAATGCTATTGAGGGGAACAGTATGTTTATGTTGGTACTCACCCAATTGCTTGTCACCGTTGAAGAGGTTGTCCAGCTTGATTGTCATACCGGAAATACTATTAATATTCAAATTGAAGTCCTGAATGTCGAAATACACTTGACCCTTCTTCGTCTTGGGTTTTCCCATCAACATGATCTCCGCCTTGATATTAGCTGTAACACAAGAGTGCCCATTGGTTACTCACATGTACCCGGCTAGGCCAAGTTGCAGGCACGGACTGGAAAACTTAAGGAAAGTATAGTAGAAAGAAAGCGCGCGTAAATATTCCAAAAATGGTATTTACTTTTTGGAAGATCCTTATTGGCAGTTTTGTTAGTACATTTCGCCGGCCACAAGGCATTTAGGAGCGCGTTCTGTTGTCGCTTTTACTGGCGATCAGTGCTTTGCGTGACGCGAGGAAAAACTTGGAAGTGTTATTTGCCATCAAGAGACAAAAGCTCTAGTACTTTGGTCACATAATGAGGAGTAATGAATACAGGCTCCCGCAATTAGTATTACAAGGAAAGATTGCAGGAAAGCGTATACCTGGCAGGAGGAGGACTTCGTGGCTCAAGAATCTAAGGGACTGGTTCGGGCAGAGCACGGTGTCCTTGTTCAGAACTGCAGCATCCAGAGATAGCTTAAAGCTATAATGATCGCCAACTTTCGTTAGAAGAAGGCACGAGAAGAAGAAGGAGAGAATGTGGTACTTACACACTGTGAATTTGCATTTTCCCTTGCCTCTAATGGGCAACACGAGAAATCTACCGTCCATCACGTAATCACCCTCCATGGTGACCTCTGACACGACGCCTGCGCCGTTCAGCTTGTAGCCGTCAAGGTCGTTCCTGCAACAAACCATCACGGTTAGCCCTTGCGAAGAACCAGCCTGTAAAGATATGGTACGCATTCTGGTGGAAGAAATGCTTACTATTTGGAGTAATAAACTGGTCTGAAACTTTTATTGAGACTTTCAGAAACATTTCGAAACTTTGCATGACGATTAGGATTCCGTAATTTATGAAATTCATACAGTTTATTATAATTTAACTGATTTTTCCAGTCTACATTACCCCCCACTTGAGAAGGCCTAGCTACTAGCCGGTTTTGTTTTTGAGATTGGCGAAAGCCGAGATTCTAAGACATGACCGCTAGTGGCAGTGTTTACATCTTCTTAACTGCACTGAAATACGAGTACTCTTATTGGCTAGAAATGAAAAGAAACAAAAAGAACTATAGAAACAAAAAGATGACCAGAAATTGAAAGAGAATTCTAGAGAAAAAGAGAAGAACATAGAAATATAACTAGAGAAAGAAAGAGGACTAGAGAGAGAAAGGTGTCCGATGAGCGACTCACGTGATTCTGGGTATCTTGGTCTTGGACAGTCCGTAGACCGAAGTGTTACTGAACATCATCCTGACAGATATTGGTCCGTTGCCTTGGTTGATCTCGATGGAAGTGACCTCGAGTGGGTCAAGCGGAGGTAACCCAAGATATGGTATTCCTGTCGTGCAATAAATATAAAAACATCATTAGATTCTGTGAGCTCGATCACTGATTATCGCTAGCGGTAGTAACTGAAGTCACCGTTGGGCGTGGGTTCTAGTCTCGCATAAGGCATGGGTTTTAGTAAACGTCCTTTCACCTATCATCACTTCATCGTTTCATTATCATCCGCTCATTCGTACCCCCGTATAACCTAGCTGTTGGTAGGGTCGTTAAGCAACATTAAAAAAAAACATCACTGATCTCTATACTAACATAGACAGTGTGTACAGTAACAGACGAGAGAAATCTGAGAAGAGAAGAAGTGGTTCTGACCCGCTTGCGAATAAGTCACACACTTCTAACTCGAGCTTATTTATTTACATTAGGACCTCGATGAGATACCTGCATTGAAATTCTCACTGTGAAACATATTATAGCTAATTGTTTGAAATAAATTATTGTAAATTAATGATTGTAATCTTCAAATAAAATATATAGTCAGATGATTCGAAGTGTATTGACAAACTTCTCAAATTTGAATGGATTATGATTGACTTTTCTGATTATCCACACCAAATTATTCAGCTTAAAATTGGAAATATGGGAGACGAAATAACCACGCTGTCGGTGTTACCCGGGAAAAAAGGTCATGTGACGTATAATGATGATATGGACACGTAAGATGGCCGACGGGTTGGCTTCACTCGCTTTCGGGTATAACGCTATATATCACCTATAGTATAGATATCATGATCAGTGGTCAGAGATTGGAAGAAACCATGCCGCACAAGTAGCAAGCTTACCTTGAGAGAACAACTTACCTTTAGCAAGAAGTGGAAATGATTTCTCGACAGCGTTTTTCAGGCAATTCGGCGCCTCGGACGCATTCTT
Organism: Brachyptera putata; assembly: GCA_907164805.1. Classification (NCBI taxonomy): domain Eukaryota; kingdom Metazoa; phylum Arthropoda; class Insecta; order Plecoptera; family Taeniopterygidae; genus Brachyptera; species Brachyptera putata. The sequence goes on along the minus strand of OU015471.1, from coordinate 10,505,899 downwards.
CTTGCACAATGGTATTGTTGATGCTGAAAAAGAACATAAAATGAACATGTATTTTCTATCTAACAATTCAAATCGAGTTCGTTTTCCACACGTTATATTTTGAGTGAATGTTTTGTTCCATAACACACGTGGTATCTTGCATAAACCACAACACAATTAGGTTATCAACTTCATACGCACTTGGAGACGTTACCAACTGCATGATAAATAAGTTAACTCAGTTAATTATTAATAACATACGTAACCAAGGGTGATAACAATTAAGTTGATTCGCTAATTATTATTCAATTCCCTAATCATCAGCTGGCGAAACCAGCTCATATTAATTAACTTTTTACTAAACCTAATTGTATTTATTAATTCAGCATAATAAACTTATCACCTTATTTAACAAGTTAGTGAATGGTTACAGACTAAACAAAACATAAGATAATAACAAATGTAGGCCTATTGATGGAAAGGATAGACAACATTATATCAAAATTGAGATACAGTGAATAATCAAATATTTACATACTAAGCCTGATCTACATTAGAAAAAAGTCCAACGACTATCAATCATATACATAATCATGTATTGAAATCGCAAGATATGCGTTGTTGGATGAGCGTCTTGAGCGATATACGCAGAGAGGGAGAGAAAGAGAAAGAGGGAGAGAGCGAGAGAGAGAAAGAGAGAGAGAGAGAGAGAGAGAGAGAGAGTGAGAGAGTTGAAGAGTAAAATTGAATGAGTTAGGCCTACTACCACAACATATTTTACAATAGTACGTCTACAATAATATTGTGTGGTTTATTATTTATTTTTGCAACTTGGTATATTGTTATATAAATCAAACACCTGACACCTGCAATTATCCTTCCCCATCCACTTATTCCCTTATTCTCCTTGAAATCACGATCACGTCAGCATGGCTCATTGCCCCACCAGTTTATTATGACTCGACTACTGTAGGAATTTAGCATTAATGAAATAGATTATCAAATCCAAATTGATAACTTGGAAGGATATATTTTTTTGGTATATACTCTCCAGTCTCCATGGTTCATGGTATTTCGATTCATTCAACAGCATATTCTATTCACTATTTAGTTATTTCGTGAAAATTCGCACGATTTTGTGGACATTCATCTGGATTCAATAAAATATTATTTTTGAAAAGTGTGCTCAAATAGAGAATTAACTGAAGATACCGAATGTCAAGTTGTGAAGAACTGTTATCTCTTTTCACACACTTCCATTTCACACACTGAAATAAATGGGCTTCGTTTTATGTTACTGTTTGTAATTTAGTACGTGGCGTAGGCCTACAGGTCATAGAAAAAGGACCAATTGACTTGAAAGTCTTTCCAATATTGGTGTCACATAAGAATAAAAATTTGGATTGTTTTTTTCAGAAAAATCAATTGATCGTTTTATTCGGGAAAAATTGGAAAGTTCGGAAAATCCCCGTAAGAATAACGGGGGAAATTGGTAACCAAGGGTAATGATAAGATAATCCGCTAATGATTGCCTAATCAACAAATGTATTATTCTTAAATTGGAGCTAAATATCAATTGGCGTCAAGTGCAATAGATGAAGAAATTATTTTCTAGAACCAGATAAAGATGACACAAGATAGGATGAATGATGAGAAAGTCTGGCCATGATTTGATCTGTCCAGGACGAGGTGGTACCAACTGTACTAAAAGCAACTGTTCTAATAATCAACTGGACTAAAAACCAACTGTACTAGAAACAATTGTCCTGGACTTCTACTTCTTGAGCAACCTGTACAGAAGTTAAAGTGAGAGGTTTGACTTCTTTCCTCCGGAAAATTCATTCGACAAAAAGCTTACCCGCCTAACCTCAACCATCAATTGAGCCTATAAAACATTTGATGGGTGGTAACAATTTGTGAAGGGAGGAGTCAAACCCCTCAATTTTACTTCTGTCCATGTTGCTCAATAAATATAAGTTTAGGTCAGTTGGTTTTCAAGTCGTTTGATTTCTAGTACAGTTGGGTTTTAGTACAGCTGATTACAGTTCACTGAACACTAAGCACTAAAATTATTTAATTCTTGTGTGGTGGTAAGATCGTGTTTTAGTTCAGTTGGTTATTAGTACAGTTCACTTTTAGTACAGTTGACCGATCTCCGTCTAAGACTAGTGAGAACAGAGGTACGTAGCTGAGCTCTTCAACGCCACCTGCTGTGCGTTAGATAGTGCAAGTTGTACTCACGCAGTTTGGCCGCCGCGCTAAAGGCCGCTAAAGTCGCTAATGTCGCTAGTACCCACATGTTGTCGATCTGCTGATTACTGTGGCCACCATTGCTGCTCGCGCTTATATATCGGCTCGAGCGATCTGCACTCACCTGACCTTCATAGGTACAAGCCAGGCAAACATACGGTAATACCAGCACGACGGGAACCTAGGTCTTCCTATATACTCGATTAAACTAGACTTAATCTAGCATTGCATTTTCCTCGTTTTATTTTTTTGAGAAAAATTTTCCTCAACTTTCATATCCGTGGTTTTACCAATTGATGAGTAGGCAATGAAACAATAATTAGCCAATTAATTTCCCATCAGTCACCATTGATTGTGTATGTTATTTTCGTACCTCGAGTAATAATTAGCTAAATATTAATTATTTAATTATCACTTGGTACAACCAGCTAGTAGACCTGATAGGCCTACCCCAGTTTGTTGAAAGGGTTAAAAAATGAAATAAACACAGAACACTAAGCAATAAAATTATTTAATTTGTGTGGGATGGTAAGATCGTCCCGGATGATATAGGTGACATGCCCCGTGACATGCATGACATATTTTAATCATTCTTTAATTAATTTTTTTAACAACAAAAAATCAGTAACTACGTTTTTTTAAATTGTCAATGAAAACTAATAACTCAAGATATTATTAAAAATATACCCTACTTCAACACGGACATGGCTCGGTTTTGCATAAAATCGCAAACTACGTCATGATGCGTCACAAGACAGGAGAACCCCGGTTAATCCCATGGGCTGTGCCAGGCGATATCGATAAAGAGGACCTCTCACAGCACGTGTTTTATCAAATCAATGGACTGAATGATTTACTCATTTTTAATGCCATTTCGTGAATATAATTCATTTCATGTACTGAATGAATATTCTAAATAAACAAGCAGAAAATGATTATTCAAATAAATAAATGGATAAGGAATGAACGAAGAAGGGAAGAAGATTTTTGAGTAGACAATAAGGAATAAAAGAAAATTAAGATGAACCACAAGAACGCAAAATCCTCCACCAGACCCATCCTAGCCGCCGGTGTTGCGCAAGGCTCCTGTTTAGGACCCGTACTATACTCAATATCTCCCCCTCCGACATCCTCAACATATTCCATCATTACGAGAGCATGTACGCTGATGATACAGCTCTGCTAGCAGTCTCGAGGGAGCCAGAACAATCCGTTACTTATGTGAAAAATGTTAGCGATATCCTTGCTAATTGGTACCATGAATGTAGAATTGACATGAACTCTGCGAAAACACAAGCCATCGTGTTCAATAGAGGCAGACGTATCACCGTCAGGAAAATTCAGCTGCATGACAAAGAAATGAGAGCCTCTCATTTATATATATATATATAACTTATTAATATATATTTATATATATATATATATATATATATATATATATATATATATATATATATATATATATACACATATGTATATTTATATATATATATATATATATATAAATATGTATGTATATATATATATATATATATATATATATTTATATATATATATATATATATATATATATATATATATATATATATATATATATATATATGTATATATATCACTTGCGCTATACCTATAGATTAGATTTGAATTAGATTACATTCAAATATTTACCAATCACCAGCTCAGTTATCCTATACCTATATTTTTGTTTTCTAATGACCACACCTTTTTTTCTCGTTTAACATCTTTATATTTTTTCAGTTATTTCAAGTATAATTCCGAACGATTAAAATGATATGGAATTGAATATTCTAGTCTTCTTCCGCCATGTTCATTATTGAATGATGGTAGTTTGAATTTTTCTTGCATCTGAAGTCTAGTATTTATAAATGTTTCATTAGGTATTTTATGAAAGTCATGGAAATAATGTTTCAAGATGAGTTTATAAGTAAATAGTTCAGAGATAGGAGGAACATTAAATTATTGATACATTCCATCTAAATCGTTATTTAGTATATAATTACCATAGAAAAGGGGATCATACATTCTATAATCTTATTTTGCAATGATTGGATTGGTTTTACCCTACATGTGAATTAGATGCATTTTTCCCAGCTAAAGTGAACCGTAAGATATTATAGACTCAACCAAAGCCAAATAAACGGTATGGAATAATAATTTTGACTTTTGTGTATTGAGGAGTATTAACAAGTGTAAAGTTATGCTCCCCTCTATGCCTATATTCTTTTTTCAGTGGTTTGATGAATAAAGCTATGAAATAGATATACTCCTATATACATTTTCTATGTAATACGTGTTCATACAAATTTAAGACTCTCCATTTCGATTGTGTTAATTCAATTTTTTTAACATCACTGCTTCTTTTGACCAATATTTTCGTTTTCTAATTTCACTTGCTAGTTGACCATCTTTTGTTTATCACTTACTGAAGAGAAGAACGGAATCGGCCCTTTCTCACTTACATTACGGTATTCGAAAAGAGCACTCGAGTAATTTACCTTATTATTATGTTATTATTGTATGTAATGTTTCACTTTGAAGCCTGTTCCCACATGTTCTTAATGCTGTAACTCAATTTATTATATTATTAGTATATTTATTAGTAATTTTTTGTATAACACTCTAGTCAGTGTACACGTTTTTTGTATTTTATTCACCGTCTACACATGGTCTACAAACGCTTTGTGGGCTCTTATCTATTGCCGAAGAAACTGTATTATCCTAAAAAAACAAACAAAAAGTACAACGAGAATAACTCAGCCTAATGAACCATGATTGACAACTTATCACTCCTGGCAAAGGTTTTAAAACATCGCTCATCGAAAGTACCGTACTGTAAGATAATTTTGTGAATAATTAATGATAGTTTTTACACAATTATCCCATGAATAGGTCTAGGCATGTCAATGACATGCCACAACAGCTTCCAAGAGGAAATTTAAAACATTCAAAGAGTAAAATATTGAAACAATACAGTTCCAGGACCGACCAGTGTTCGAATTGTTGAAATAATGCGGGAAGATCCCCCCCCCCCCCAATCCAAGTGAAATTGGCAATAACACCATTCTATCAAAAATCATTGTAAACTGCGTTTACTATCCCCCCGTAATATAACCACTACTTTTCGTGTATTTAATATGAATTTTCACAAAATGATGTAACGGACATTTTCCATCCAGGCCTATATATACTGTCTAGACTTTCTTCAACAAGTATTATTTACAAAACCATTGTTGAAATCGTGTCGTTTTACTCGGGTAATGTGTGAACGGATCAGCGTAATGCTCAGTAGTAATGAGCAAATATACTGAATCACTAACTCTGACTCGAAAAAAGCATCATTCCGAATTCTTCCCTGACGAGATATCTCATACTGTTCGAAATTTATCACCAAAAAACTTATAATTTCCCAAGATCAATCGACTCGTCTTAAACCGAGAAACTTTGAAATTTCTTTCAAGTTCGAATTTTATTTACATGTGTTAATTTCACCTCTGACAGTCGCGAGTTATCATCCCACCATGAAGAAATTGTTTAATTCAAAAATTCAACCACTGTCATATTCAACTGTCATCTGTCAGCTGTCATCTTCACCTGTCAACATAATCATCTCCAATTATCATTATCTAACGATGAAGAGGGGTGAGGAAACTTTTTACTGCGCATTTAGTTTTAATTATATACACTTTTTAGGTGTTATAGCGAAGGCCTCCACAGACCCATTGCCCTTTCCATATGCGTGTTATGTCTGTTCTTTCGTCTGCGCATCAGAAGAGGTCGGTCGGTTTCTTGGTACACGTCGACTCACCCGCCTTGGAACTACATCGTTTTCGGGAAAACGTGGGTGAAAACGTGCGGTGAGGAAAAGCCATGATGAAATTTTGAAAAAGTCCACAAGGATAACCCATGAAGCCCATTGAGATACATTTTTGATATCGAATTACTGACTTTATAATCACACGAATAATACACATAGTGCATGCAAGGGTAACCTCATACCAAAATACCTACCCCTCAATATTCATGATCACTAAGCCCAACCCTCCGTTAACAATGGACAATGGACAACTGACAATTGTTTCTTCGCCCCGAAGATAAACCATTACTCATGTTATTTTCCCTTTCAACCAATCTAAATCTCATATTAATCGAAGTGATATTCCAAAGTAAAACAAGAATCACTTTATTTATTCATTTTACATTTTTAATGCATTTAAGTGAAATGCGCCGAGTGACAAAAATTATAAAAGCCACGAAATGCATCAGAACTAGAAAGTATTTTTACTGTCAATTTTGCTCACGGACAATTCCAAACTATTGTGGTATAGTACCATGGAATGAATCCCAACCGTTTTGAAGAGGAAAATTGAAAATATGCTATTCTTTCTGAATCACAAAATCCATTAAAATGGTCAACAATTACACAATTGGTTGAGTGAGTAGACTTTAAGTGTCGGTACCAAGGTGTGTAGATTTCATTCAAAAATCTTGCGAAATATACAAGTCATTGCTGCATCTTGCTAAGAGCCGGTTTTACTAATCGTTTTACGGTTTTACTAACCTAAGTTACCTACGTCAATAGTTTATAGTTAATAGTCAATAGTTGTTTACCGTTCTTCTCTTCAAGGAAGCATAATATGGTATTCTGGGGGGATTTCTAATGTGCCAAATGTGCGTATTTGATTCTCAAAAAACCGTCCTTCTCATTCTAACAGACGAACATCACGTGCCGATAGAACCACTGACGTCATGACCACTGGCGTCGGAACCGGGGGGGGCAGGGGGGGCAATGCCCCCCCCAACTTTCGGCCAGGGGGGGGCAAGGGGGGGCAAGAAAAAGGTCTTGCAAAAAAAATTGAAAAGACGAGAAATAGAAAAGACGAAAAAAAGAAGGAAAGAAAGAAAAAAAAGAAAGAAAGAGTAGGAAGGAAAGATGTAGACCTATTTAGATAGATAAAATCGTACATAGATTCATATTTCACATTGCATAGAAAATCAAATATCAGATGGGCACCTTCAGTTTTAGGAGAAAATTGATTTTTGCATCTAAATCTCATCTGGAACACGTTGAACCATATTAAAAAAGGTGTGATTTAAAGGAATTTGGTGTACTGTTTTGGAATGATAGCTCTGGTAAGTAGTTATTAGTTATCAGAAAACAACAACAACCCTACCGGCAGTGCTTCTTTCAGATATAAATTTTTCATTACAATTTTTGTAAATTTTGTAAATTTCCAAAATTCCAACAGTCGTAACAATGACAATACAATGAAATGGAGAAAGGGAACTTCCAATAAGGGTCGTTCGGTGACTGCCAGGGGCGTCAAATTTAAGGGGCGCTATCTTCGCACATTTGTAACATTCTATTAATAATAATATGCCACAATCGTATTCTATTTTACTTGTGCATTATTGGGTGGAGAAAATGTTATCATTCGAACAGCATTGTTATCGAAAGACATAGATTTTTCTTGGATCAGCCATTCAGCAAAACTAGCTCTCACCACACTAAAGAATTCATGAATTCCAGAAATTTCGTTCAATTCCCAAACCCGTAGAATCGTATTTAAAAAGATGAATTCACAAAAATTTCCCTGCGGGGCTTGGTTCCTCCCTCACTCGCATTCACTTTCACTATGCGCATATAGTTTTTGGGGCTCATAATTTAGTCCTTGCCCGTGGCGCTAAAATGAGCCAGAATGACCCTGCAGTTACAATAACTATGTTTGGCAAATATCAGTTGGGCACATCTAGTTCTTCAAAACAATTAATTTTGTCATCTAAATCTTATCTGAAACACGTTAAATCGTGTTAAAAAAAGGGTAATTTAAAAAAATTCCCTGCGGGGCCAGAGGGGGTCCTTCCCCATTGCCCCCCGCGGGTCGCATGCTCGCGTTACTGGCTTTGTACAACTGTTCTTAATGGCATTTTCTTTTTCCAAACTGAGATCCCCCTCTCCCATCTTGTGTTCGCAGTAATTTTGTCATTCTATCCTGAAAATACCCAATGTTATTGATGTTCACCCATACTTCCTTCCTCCGCGTCGCAATTTTTGAGCTTGCCCCCCCCTACTTGAAACGTTTCGACGCCCCTGGTCATGCTATAATACATTAAACTTGTATATTGTATTACTTCAATAGTAATTATTTTTTGTGTCCACTAAAAACTCGCTTCGTCTGCGCAGTCAAGTGTTCCTCGATATCCGTGTGTAATGACGTCACGTCTTAGAACCACTTGATCTGTTCTTTTGTTACATTGTTGGAACTGTGAGAGCGAGGGTCATGCGGTACAGTTGTACCGATCCAACACAATCAGCTGAGTACAGGAGTACTTGGCAGTCAAATGTCAGGTTCAATGTTGTGTTAGCTCTCTCTCTCTCTCTCTCTCTCTCTCTCTCTCTCTCTCTCTCTCTCTCTCTCTAGCAAAAAAAAAAAAAAAAAGTTGAAAATGTTCATCAGAAGGATCTGAAAATTTGGAAAATTTCTCTAAAAATAACTCATGGGGAGAATGTTTGAAGAACACAAATTCTTCAAAAGGTCTGAAATTTTCACTGAATACTAATCAACTATCATACACATTTTCAGTAATTTTTACATTAATCTGATAAAAAATATCGAAGAAAACGCATTAAAAGTCTACATTTTATTGAATAGTGGGATCAGCAGGTGATTGCAAGACTGTGGTCGTATTATAAACAATCAACAGGTTGTACGAATGTAGATGTAGAGTGAGCTGACAATATTTTCCATTCTAGCTTTCATACTTCATAGCTCATCTCACAGCGCCTGTACTGCGTTCTCCCAATGTATTTCAATTAGCGAAATAAGTATTTCACTCGGTTACGGAGATCACACATGACTTTGGTTGTACAATACAATAACCTAACATAAATCATCCCAACTCGGTCCAAAGAACTCATAATAGATGAAAAAATTCAGACAAAATCTATGGGTGTTGAATCAACATGGAACAATGGTGATATTATGCTACCGGGATGAGAGTATTCATTTCAACAAACAGCTAATTAGCACTGTTCGATAATAAATGTTGAAACAACTATTCAGTATTTAGTATAGCTCTATTCAAATAGTGTTTATGGTACATCGAGTTATAAAGATTGACATTTCTTTATTAGAATACAGATACCGATGTTTACTTTTCAACATAGTAAACCGGCATTCACCCCTCGACTGAGTATTTTATGCTGATCGAACCTTTTCATAATCCATATGCTGACACCACTAAAACTAAACAGTTATCCTTTATTTATATGTTTATTTAAGAACCCAGTGCAATTGGTGTTTCCCAAGTCCCTTAATTACCAGCTGGGAGTAGCTCTAACTGTCCGTTTCAAGTTGTTACCAGTTACCACCATGGTCACTCATGCTATTTGTAGTTACTAACTCTCAGAAAAGGGCTAACTGGATAATACCGGGCTCAAAATGCAGTCTACTGGGACTGCGTGTGGAATGAGGGGTAGAACTATTCTGTAACCAATAACCAATATGCATTGAGGGTTGCTTTGCGTGGTTTGCCAGGCGATAAACCAAAGCAACCTTCAATGCATCTTGGGTGAAACCAAGATATATAGGGTGAAATTTATAACGAATAACCAATATATTGGGTTTAACCACGCACTGTAATGATAGCGAAGATCTATTGGCGTCGGATGGATGATTAATGAGATGATGGGATGTTGAGATGAAGGTATCTTAGGTTATGGGAAGGATAGTAAGAAGGAAGCGGTTGCATGGCCTATATTGTGGGAACCATCCCAGCATTATAGCCTAGACTACAGATGGAAACCACGAGAAAACCCTGTAAAGATGGTCGGCGGCTGGGATCGAAGTTTGTTAGACTTTGTATACGGCCACCATTTCTATTCACTTTTACCAGCGTTGTGACTATCTGTTTGGGGGCTTGAGCGTGACCCCGTGATCCCTAGGGCTGTCGTTGGGACTCGGGAGCAATTTATTTGCTCCCAAAAGGGTCACCCATGGCGTTAAGGTCTGGAGTGAGGGTCTAGACCAAGTTCGGACCGCCTCGGTCGAGGAGAAGCCTTTTGGTGACAGGACTGAACTTTAGGACTTTTGGTGAGGGAGTTTGGTTTTGGTGGTTTTGGGAGGAACTTGACGTTTGCATGTATTTTTATTTTATTTCATTTTCTTTTCACTTTTCTCTTCATCTATCGCCTTCTTTTATTTTATTTCATACCATCTTATCTTACTTATCTAGCTCTTTCTATCCCGCTCCATCCATATGCTTGACACATCCACAAACGTTGACAACTAATGGCAAAGTACACGGACATGAACCATAGGCGCAAAATGACCTCACTGTCGACGCGCCTTGAAACCAACTTATCTGGATGAAGACAAAGATGACAATTTTTTAATTTAAATAAGAAAGAGTATACTTATGAAAAATCTTTCATATCGAAAGAATCATCTAGATAATTATATAGTTACATAGATAAAAATTATATTTCAGCAAGTCTCTATTCGAGCCCGCGCCTGCGCATTGAACACATCGCATCGCAGGCACCTCAAATGGCGTTTTATATAGTCGTTTCTAAATTGCAGCTAATCCCATCATTTTTGGTTTCGTAAAAGTTTGTCGAATTAATAAGCGTTTGAAATTCAGAAATAATTATTTAGGTATGTGTTTTCAGATAACAGAATTTTCATGTAGATGAATATAAAACCCTGAGAATATTTCTAGATAAGATGGAGAGCCGCCCCCACGGCTCAGTCAACTCGAACGTGTGTTCGAGTCCCGCATAAGACATTCTTTTCTGAAACGTCCTTTCAGCCTTCATCACTTCATCATTGCATTATCACCTGGTCATTCGTACCCCCATATAACCTAGCTGTTGGTGGGTCGTTAAGCACCACTGGAGAAAAATAGGAAAGATGATGTGTATAACCGGCACACGCAGGCTGCAGCGTAGTGGTTAATGCGCTCGCTTCATATTATGATCCAGGAGACGAGGGGTTTCGGACCCGGTTCGATCCCAGCCGCCGTCCATCTTTACAGGGGTTTTTCGTGGTTTCCCTCTGTAGTCTAGGCTAATGCCGGGATGGTTCCCATACTATAGGCCACGACCGCTTCCTTCTCACTAGCCCTCCCATTACCCAAGAAACATTCATCCCATCATCTCATTAATCATCCTTCCGACGCCAATAGATCTTCGCTATCATTAGGCCTACAGTGCGTCGTTAAAACCCGATATAATTTTTTTTTTTAATTATGTGTATTATATCGCCAAGAGCGATGTCTGGTACGCACCACACACACTGTCCTTGATTGATTGTGACGTCAGTGCGTAGTGCGTGGCTCACCTTGTACGTGACTACCTGCTTGTTGACAGTGTGCTACCGGGTCAAGGTCACGACGACCGGCGTCTCGCATGGGGTCAATCAAGCGGCAGCCCCGAGACATCATGCCGTACTTTTATTAATGGAGTCGAAATACTTGCTACACAATCATTGTTTGATTTGTTTCCCAATTAAGGCAAATGAAGAATTAGTAAAACCATTTAGAAGCGGTGCTCTTGGTTGTTTCAACTTTCAACACTTCAAGGCGGTCTCGTCACCGATAGAAATGATAGTACAATATGATGATTGTTTGCTTAACGACCCCACCAACACTAGGTTATTTGGGGTACGAATGAATAGGTGATGAGACTATGAAGCGATCAAGTGAAAGAACGTTCACATAAACCCATATGCCTCATACGGGATTCAATGTTGCTTAACGACCCCACCAACAGCTAGGTTATACGGGGGTCGGGATTCGAGCTCACGCCCACAGTGACTTCTCTCTTCAAAGCGCTACCATTAGTTGGCTGGATATGGAGGGCGGCGTAATACATTATAGGGCCTACTACAGGAAAACGAGATAGTTGTCACCAACTTGGACGGGTGAGCTGGACCATCAATACAGATGCACACTGTTTTGAGCAATTCCACTTTGTAACATTTTCATAACCAAATAACAAAAATAATGAATAATAAAAAATTAATGAAATCAATGAAAATTATTAATAACAAAAATTATGTTTTTCAAAAGTTTTGAGGAAAGGCAGCAGTGCTGAGCTTGCCAAGTTACATAAAAATTAGATAAGCTGGCTGCAAACCAGTATGTGAAGATTTCTATTACATTGTATATAAATGCATAATTGCATACATTAAATACCGGTACCTCTATTCTTACAAGGATAATGCCACGCTTTCCTAGCAACAATAAAAAATAGTAGTATTTTCCAACATTGTGATATAATTTCTTGGATTCACGACCAATTCTGATGGACTAGGCCTACTTTCCATTTTATGTTACAATGTCTTCCTGGAACCATCAGCATATTATTATTATTATAAAGCTCTGAATAAATATTATTATCAAAAGTTGTTTCGTTCACCTTGAATAAAAGATGGAACTACTCCCGAAATATTATTTTTATTTTCCTGGAAAGTTTATAGGCATATATGCCTGAGATATGAACTGAAGAAAAGAATACGTTATCAATTTGACTGACACGAGTGGTCGAGTGGCAAAGCTCACTGAACGGTCATTCAAGAGACCGGGGTTCTATTCCCGCCAGGTCGACCATCCTGACAGGGGTACTTTTCGTGGTTTCCCTCTGTCGTTCAGGTCAATACTGGGATGGTTCTCTAACAACAGGCCACGACCGACTCCTTCCCACTATCAAAAAACTGTGAAAAACACCTAATAAAATAACCTTTCGTCTCATCATCCCGCCATCTCAGTCTCACATATCATTCACCGACGGCCCGACGACAATGGGTCTTAGTCATTAGTAGGGCCTACAGTGCGTCGGACCTATAATGTAAATACATACCTAAGAAATGTACAATACAGTTGAATACACATAGATTAGATGCACAATAGACAAAACAGAACCTATAATATTGTGAGAGCATTTCATTGTTACAAAATACTTTAATTTTTTTTAAACAAAAACTAACGTGTGTTGGAATCGAGCACACATACCCTCACAAAGAGAGCATATACTTTACATGGACGAAAACAGTACAGTGAATTACATACTGAAGACAGAAAAGGTGTATTTTTGTGTCTCGTTTTCCTGACTCGCCGCCCCCTCCCCCTCTCCCAACCGTTGTGCGAGACGTTGTCGTAACAACGCCCTGACACAGCTGTTCGATGATGTTGTTGTGACACGTGACATCTTACCAGACAACTTGACAAGTAGATTCATCCATCTATCGACTGTCCTGTGCTGTCAGCCAACGATCTCTTTGGTAACTTTTACCTGTTAACTACCGAACACGAAAATGTCATCACTCGCTGGGAAAGTGGTTTTAATTACAGGTTGCTATAATTAAAATAATTTGATTCATTCTTAAATTTACCATAGCCAGCTGTAAAAGAAAAACAGCAAAGCATGTTCAAGCCCTAGAGGGCCTGTTGGCCCTAGTTGTAGCATTGAATTTTAATTTGTATGGTTGTAGCAACCCACCTATATACTTATTAATGGTTGTAGGCTAGTTAGGCCATGGCATTGAATTTGTACATTTTCAATGACCATGCCCCTACAGAAATGAGAAGCCCATATTAGCTGAATATTAGGTAAATAACTCAATATGTTTCTCAACATTTGTAGTCAATTTTGACAATAAGGTAATAATAGGCATATTTTTGCCATGGTTATGGCTATTGGTTATTGGCTATGGGCTATATGGTTATTGCCATGGCATAACCATGGTTAGGCCTTCATTTATTTGTTGGGTTTGGAAGTAAACATGCCCTTTGCATTTTTGTCGTGTTAACCTTAATATCGCACTCTTGAATATTATTGAAATACCGCTAATGCAATATTACATTATCGTAATATCACTATGCCGGTAGGGTACCATATAGTATTACCATTACGAAATATGTCAGAAAGGTACAACCACCTATGTACTTAATGTTACAACATAGTTATACCAATGAAATGTATCACATTTATAATTAATCAGCTTCTTTTTTGGTAGGGCCAGCATAAACAGTCAACTTTTAGTAGAATTAGGCCTATCACAGAAGTTCTGAGTGGGATCTAGGCCTACATAAGTATCAATAATGGCTAATCCTACATTTAATTTTCACAACATGCGACAACCAGCCATTGCAAAGAATATACACACTTATTATATCAGTCACTTATAAATATCCACGAAAGACGAAGGTCGTCTACCAGCTAGGCCCCTAAATAATTTCACAACTGTTTCAACTACATAATCTTTTTTCAACTTTGATAATTAGTATATTAACATTATGAATGTGATTATTTAACTGTCTATTGACATTGTTCACTGTGATGTTTATGCAAATGGGATACCTGACTATTGCATATGAGGCCTGCCTGCTAGCTTGTGAATGTGTTGCAGGGGCCAGCTCCGGTATCGGTGCCGGGACAGCTCGACACTTGGCTAGCCTCGGCAGCCATCTTGCTTTGTGCGGCCGCAACCAGCAGAACTTGGCTGACGTTGCCAAAGAGTGCGTTGCGTTAGGCGTACCAGCCGACAAGGTAGTTTCTTCTTATCATACTAGTCTACATATAGATTATGATCGCTCTCAGTATATCGTTCTCACTCAAGTGTCAGTTACATTGGTCTGCTTTCACCCTGAGCTGTTACACCCAACTCTTCCGTACACGCCCACTCCGCTAGAACTAACTTCGACGTCTACCTTCAAGAGGCTATGTTCTATTTTCTAAAACATTCTCCAGTTCCAGTCAGTCCCCTTTCTCAAATTCTCGAAACACTTTTCTTGACTCTGATCATTGAGTACCGTACATAAATATCCTTACAAGATAGAGGGGCAGAGCCCTATTTAAACAGTATATAATATATTGTGGTAGTGTTACGACTGGTAATCCCGCTAGGAGCGTGACCGATCCTATGGAAGTGTCATCTGCTAGAGCTCTGTTGCGAGTAATCTAAATTGATATATTTTACTCAATTATAATTTTCTGTAGTTTAATTGTTTTCGTTTGTATTTCATTCTATGTAAATGTATATTCATCAAATGTACAGGTGTAAAAAGGTGCAATAAAGTCATAAATTGTGTCGTGTTGCAGGTACTGTCTATTGTCGGAGATCTCACCATTGTGGCAGACTGTGAGCGAACAATCAAAGAAGTCATTGAACACTTTGGCCGACTGGATGTTCTGGTTAGTAGTCTCAAGATTCTGAAAGAGTTGGGATGGAGACAGGAACATAACTCTTCATCTCTTGGTGTTCATTGTTCGTTTAACGACCCCCACCAACAGCTAGGTTATTAAGGGTAGGAAATAGGAATGAACGAGTACTAGGTAAATAAAGTATACAAAAGCCCATGCCTTATATGTGGGACTAAAACCTATGCCCAAATTGATTTGCCAAAAGGTATGTTCGACTGTTTTAATTCGGCGTGCTGAATACAGATGGATACGTTACGTCTTCAACTGGTTTCAACAGTGAAACCAGTTTGACTGTCTTCTCTGATCTTTAAATAATTATGTCTTTCGATTGTGAGGAAGTATTTTTGTTCACTGGGCAAATGCAGCATTATGTGTTGTCAGACGAGCAAGATATTTGTGCGTAGGCATAGTGCCCAACAAAATAAAGCCTCTGGCCTACACATGTCGGTGGAAACTGTTTTTGGAAGCTGTTAAAACCCAATATGAATGAATAATCAATTAATTGATCAAACAACAAATTAAGAAGACAAAAATGTACGATTACACCAAGTAAAATAAATACTTGTTTGATGATGAATGATACCGCTATTTGTAGGCCTGCTGTTATAATGCCACAAGTGTATAAATACATAATAAATTATTGCATCTCAAAAGAATGCCAACATATATTTTTTTTTAATTGTTACCTGGTGTAAACATCTACTGTAAATAATGAGAAAATGAAGAACTGTTCTTCTTTCCGCAAGAGATCTTTTTTTCTTCTTCGTATATAGACCTGTGTTATCTGCTCTCGAATATGTTTTGTCAAATAAGTTGGTATAGGCGTACTTACGTTGAATGAAATGTTGCAGGTAAACAGCGCAGGTTGCCTAGTGCCCGGGGGCATCGAGGAAGTCAGCATTGAAGACTTTGACCGTCAAATGAACGCTAACGTTCGCTCGTTGTTCGTTATGACAAAGTTGGCGGTGCCGCATCTCGCCAACACTCAAGGCAGTATCGTCAATGTGTCAAGTGTTACTGGACTAAGAGCTGTAAGTCCATGTCAATCATGTATTTGATATTTTTAAAAGTGCATTGGAGTCGATTTAGCGAAATATCAGTTTTTTGGTCATAACTTCTAAACGGAATAAGATATCAAAATTCTAATACAGAGGAAACACAGCTTTTTAATACCTTCAAGATAATAGAAAAGATAACTGTAAGTCGTGACGCATAATTGTCAAGCGGGTACGGCTAAAAAAAAAGTTGAACTTTTTTCCCACGTGTTTTTTTTTTCATATTCATCATGTATGAAAAATGAAAGCAGGTATATTTTAATATTCAATATTTTTTTTAAAAATGTTCCAACAAATTTTGTTCTAGGCCCATCATTGTTAGAGGCATGTAGGCCTAATAATAGGTTGTAATTTTTCTTTCCATCGTGTAAATTCATAATTTGAAGAGTACACCCCCAGCACTTTTGTGCATCTATTATTTTGAAACGTCTTGCTTTGTAGTGCAACAATGTCCTGTAAAGTAACAACAGTGTGGTACCGGTACCCATGAAACCATTATATAACAAGTGATGAGCACACGAAGAAAACACTCCAAATGGATATTTTCAAAAATAGTGTCCATCAGCGCGTTACATTTATGCGTTAATTTGTCACTTTGAACACTTTTATTCCGAATAACACGTTTAAATCACCAATATGTTTAAATATGTAGCGGAATCAGATGTTTGTAGCCTTTTGTCGCCTTTTCCAAAACATGACCAAATAACATAAGATGTATTGAAACATGAAGAAATGTTAGATAAACATGAAATAAAACACTTTTCAATATCATAGCCATCAAATAGGCCTATATTGCTATTTATAGGCCTATATAAATCATTTTCCTCGTTTTTTACTGCTAGTTATTTGTACTGTATTTTTGAAAAATTCAATCTTCATTTTTCATAAAAGTGATCGCATCATCCACACACAAAATTTTCCTTCTTTTCAGTTCCCCGGGCTCGTAGCGTACAACATGAGCAAGGCCGCCGTAGATCAGCTGACGCGTAGCGTGGCCCTAGACCTGGCACCACGTCAGGTCCGCGTCAACGCCGTCAACCCAGGCGTAGTCGTCACCGAGTGCCACAAGCGTGGCGGCATGTCGGAAAAGGACTACCAACTGTTCCTCGACAAGTCCAAGAGCACGCACGCCCTGGGTCGGGTTGGTACGGTCGACGAGGTGGCTCGCACGATAGCGTTTCTTGCGTCTGACGACGCTTCGTTCATCACGGGCGTCACGCTGTCGGTGGACGGAGGTCGCGGTATAATGTGTCCCAGATAATCAGCGATTAATTCAAAATGGAGTTATGAAAGTGTTCAGTTAGGCCTATTACTTGTTAAGAGTGCATGGGCGTCGATTTAGTGAAATAACAGTATTTGGGTGATAAAATTCTAATATAGGGGAGAAACAGATATTTGTAATACAGTATCTTCAAGATGGTAAAAGTAAAAACTATAATATATGTTGCATAATTGTCACAGGTATACAGCTAAAACAAACAAACAACAGCAGTACGTATCAAGGTTCATAATTTCATTTTGCATCATTTTGAATGTAATGAAAATATCTGTTTTTCCCATATTGGAACTTTGATCCCATACCATTGAAAATTTGTCACCAAAAAAATGATTTCGTTGAATCGACTACGGAGTGCTATATTTTTTGAGTAACCATAGTTCAGTGTTGGGCTACATAGCATAGGTTTTCACAAAACCAATTTCAGATAATTGTTACGAGGTGTAGGCCTACGCCTACCTAAACTTGTTTAATATTTAGTGACTGAATTATCAACGTGGGAGTAGCTCCAACTGTCAGTTGAAAAACGAACATGGCTGCCGTTTCGAGGAGTATCGAAGTAACCGGAAGAACGCAATCTGGTACACGGCTCGTTAGTGAGATAGAGTCCAGTGTATACAACTTCGTGGTTAGATGATAACGTATGTATATGCCAAGATTCAACTATATGTGTTTTCGTTGGACCTGTGGAGCGTGAACAAAAAAAAAAATTTGCTTCATTCAAGTAGGCCTATTGTGAAATGAGTGTTTGCTTCGCTCGTCCGATCAGCAAATCATTTCAAAAAAGTTATGTTATCATTTTTTTGTTTGTTAATGTTTCAAGAGATACGGTACTAAATGGATGGGCGTACGTTAACTGTGATATTAGACTTACACAAGAAATGTACAGTAAACTCAATTCAAAATTCAGTGGACCCAAAATTATGCATTTTCCATTTTGAATTATCAAAATATTCAATATTGATATTATGGGTCAAAACTCTGTAGGCAGCACCGCTATGGTTGGGATTAACAAGGGTTTACTGTGCCTACCAGACAGATGACGACGAGAAGTTAACAAGATGTATCGTTTGCGAGAGATGAAGACCTGTGTTCTACTTACTAATTAAAAGTAAAAAAATGTGGTAGGCCTAATTGGAACAATATTATCTGTGTGTGGGCCTACACTTTTGAAAAATGTAGTTTTGTTACTTATCCTAAATCTTGTTGTGATAAATCATTTGCCATGAAAATACCGCAACTGTTCAAAATATGTACCTACGGTTAATTGCAATCTATCCTAAGTCCTAACTAAGACCAGACAACGCGGTTTTCCTGGTAGGATCCTTGTTTCGAACTTTCTGTACCAGCGTCCCGGTTTGATGAAAACAGAAGAAATAAGTAACTTATGCTAGAATTCATCTTCTTGCAATACATTTTAGTTTCAAGTTCTAAAAACTGCCATTGACACTTCACAAGTTATTTTATAGAATTTCAGGGAATACGTATTGAAATTTTGTTGATCCATGGTGCAATGCTGTCTTTTATTGTGTTTCTATCCCATCCAAAGAGCAAACCAGTGTGTGCCTTACATTTTACATGTGCGGGTGCCATTTCTCGATCTTATTATTCTATTTTGTAATCAGTAACCACCGCAATTTAGCATTATCTGCATATGCTAGTGTGAGCAAGTATGTAGGTATAATCATAGTCTTTATTCTATGCTATAAAAGCATATAGGCCTAATCATGAGGACAAGAAAGTTTGTTTACAATGATAGTATTCAAAAAATATTATCATCCTTGAAAAGGCTGCAATATTAAGTTGAATCACTTTTTGAATTCAACATCAAATTCAAATAACTTACTTTTTAACATCAACTAATAAAGTTGTATGCAATTATAATTGCATACATATTTTTTTTTTTTTTTTAGTACTACAGTGAAACTATGCATCGTTCCCGGATCCATCGTTTTCCTGCTTGTATCATTCATGTTTTCTCACCCCACTCCCATACAATCAATGTTAAATTTTCCTGGATGGATGGTTTTATTTTCCTTGTCCATTGAAAAACTATGCATAGAGGTTTCACTGTATATGACTAAAAATAAGCAATACAAAACTAGAAGACTCGAATTCCCCCAAAAATGCAGTAAAGCGGTTGTGCCTCCCAATCCCCCCATCCCCGATACAATTTGGTGTGAAATGATTTTGATGTCAACTTCTTAGCATTGTCCTGGATTTTCCTTTTTTGAATATGGTTACCCTAATTCCAACCAAACTACTATTTGTTTCTTGTTGATATATTATAACTCTTTAGAATAATAAAGAGTGTGTGATTGCAATAATTATAATCAAGTTGAGTAAATAAAACTTATAAGAGTAGGGCCTAGATGGTGAATACTTGATGAATGATGATGAGTTTTTATGCATCTTGTGGGGTAATTTGAAGGGAGAACTGCTTTATCGACTCGGATTGCACCAATGGCAGCACGAGCACTATCATTTTGACGCACGTGAGTCCTGCCTCCAGAACAGCATGTTAGGCCTATGTTTGCTGTCAGTTCTTGAGTTTTTTCAACATCTCAATAATATCAACTATAAACACAATGGTTAGATCATGCTAGATATTCGCAATAGTTTGAAGTTGGTATTTCATTGGTTATTTACCCGGTATTTGGTGGTGATGGCCAATTTTTGTGGAACTCAATACTGCAAGCATTTCATTTTTCTGGATTTTATAACTGCGTAGGCCTACACGTGTTTTAGGTTAGGTCACTGGCTAAATGTCAAATCAATCGTCAAGTATTTTCTATAATACAAGTTTAAGATCAAGACTTAATAATGCTCTAGGCCTAACTGTCTAGGTTTAGGTGAATTATTCACTCTACAGGTGGTAATTTCATCAAATTCGGTACCTGTAATCATTGAATTTCCATGCTTTAATAGGCCTACAACAAAAGCTGTAGAACTTACAAAGCCAACATGTTCGCTGGATATCACATTTATATTCTCCCTTCGGCTCTCGGCCCAAAGAGACGCACGTTGCTAGAAACGCAAATGTGCAAGTACGGTGCCGACGTATTAACAGAACTATCTGATGTTTCGTTGACTCACATCGTGGTTGAAGAAACTATTCTCCGTGACTCACTGAAATGTGCTATGGTCGTCAGAAATGCAGGACTAGACGTGGAAAAGAGAAAAGACGTTAAGGTTGTTGGAACGCAGTGGGTGACAAATTCTCTGAAAGCCAAGTCCGTTGTTGATACGAAAGAGTATGAGCTTGTGCGCGTGGAAGTGGTTAAGGACATACCTGTGGCGGAGTGTAACATAAAAGACACGGCAAATGGGAATTGTAGTGCCCTGGAGGAGGGTGAAACTCAAGCGGAAAATGATATTTGCCGGCCGTCACAACCAAAGAAAATAAAGAGAGAAGTGGTGGAAGTAAGATGATTTAATTTTCAATAATATTCAATATGCCTAGGCCTACCTACCTTGATGAGATGTACCATACTCCAGTAGTCATTCTGTCCATAACTTGAAAATGATAAAAATATGGGCTGAATAATACTACTGACCTTCTTTGATACAATATATTTCTTGTAATACGAGCCTTTAACTTGAAGAGTCTCTTAACAAATCAGTCTTTCAGGTCACCAATTAGTTCAACTAAACTTGGATCTATAGTATTACTGATATGACGTGTGACACTTGGACTTCCAGCAGCTTCTAATGGTTGACTCAAAATCAATTCTCTTTATAGGCAAAGTTTTAATTTTTCCAAAGAAACGGGCCTTTGTGTAATAACAAAGTGTTCCGAAACCCGACAGCTCTAGGCGATGATCGGTAACTAATAAGTAGTGTAACACATAGTACAATTATAATGTGTTAACCATACCGGTAGCGAGAAAAGATTCCATCCGGTAAAATTACAGAGACACTGAGCACGCCTACTTGTGTTTTTTTTTCCCAACCTCCACCACTAACCTACCAGACATATTACACCCTCTAAAAGCCCCCCTCCCCAACCACGGCATCAACCTACCCC
Source organism: Brachyptera putata (assembly GCA_907164805.1). NCBI lineage: Eukaryota > Metazoa > Arthropoda > Insecta > Plecoptera > Taeniopterygidae > Brachyptera > Brachyptera putata. Next base: position 10,484,090 of record OU015471.1, on the reverse strand, counting down.
CTAACCTAACCAACAAAAATCACCCTCTCCAGCACCACCCCTATCAAACACCATGCAAAAACCATCAGATTCAAGTGAGTTTAAAAACTATAAAAACCAACAATTCTCAACCTCCTGGAACATTTTCTGAATGATATAAACAAGCTCTTTCAGAAAACACAAAAAAATCGAAAATCAAACACCAATTGGCGATGCTCAGTGTCACAGTAAAATTACCTTTCATCCTTGTCAACGCTATTGGTTAACACGTGTTGTTTCGTGTTGCCCAACTTTGACAGAAGTTTGCGTGCTCTCGTGCGTCTAGCTCGTCTGGCGACCGACCAGTGAACCTGCTTATCACCACCGAGCTGCAGAAGCTGGCCGACGCGTTCAGGAGCAGCGGAGATCACTGGCGTTCTCATGGCTACGACAAGGCAATCAGCGCCATCAAAGCTTACAACAAGGAGATTACCAGCTTTGAAGTAAGTTCATCTCGGTGACTAACTCGAACACACAAACTTATTGTGCAAATGTGTTTGAAGCAGGTTGAAGCAAAAGTGATAGTAAGTAGAGCACTATATAACTAAAAGTTCTGCAAATGTCAAGCTGCCACATTTACATGCCCTTCCAAGTTGGCATTCATTGTCATAGAAAAAATTATAATCATCACAATCTCGTATTTAATTCAAATAAAAGTTGGCCAATTTGTGGTTGGAGCTGAAGTCCAAGATCAATTAATTTCTCGAGAAAAATGTGTAATTTTTGCAAACTCTTTGCTTTGTGGCCATTAGAATGATGAGATTTTACTAGATTGTGTACTAATATTTCAGGAAGCAGTGAAACTGCATTTCTTATGGATTGTGGGTCTTTGAATCTGATGGTAAGCTGTTGGTTGACAGGAAGCGGAGTCGCTGGCCGGTGTAGGGAAAAAGATGGCTGCCAAGGTGGCAGAGATAGTGGACAGTGGACGGTTGCGTAAAGTGGAGGAGATATGCGGACAGGAGCATATGCAAACGGTGGAATTGTTTACCAAAGTGTGGGGCGTCGGCCCAGCAACGGCAGAAGCCTGGTATCAACAGGTAACCAAGTGTGCAGTTTCTATACCCAGTGTAATAATTACAGTATGGATAATTACAATTAGACCTAATGGTTGTATTAGCTAATATCATGATTGATTGATTATCCATAGCTTAACGACACCACAACAACTTTTTATTTGGGATCGCGGATAAGCAGTTGATACATAGTCTAACTCTGAACCCATGCCTAACTCGACTTCTGAACCTCAGCTGACTGAACCATACAGGCATAACATATCTCATGTCGATTGATTGTTGCCAGGGTTACCGCAGTCTCAACGATCTCAGGCAACGAGCCGCGTTGAACAAGCAGCAGGTGATCGGTCTGAAACACTTCGACGACCTTCAGGCGAGGATACCTCGCGATGAAGTGAAACAGATAGCTGACCTAGTGAGTAATAGAGTTGAAGGCCATGCCTCGTAAAGAGTAATGCATCTCATAACAAACGCAATTTCACTGCTTGCTTTAATTTGAACTTGTACAAGAACTAGGTAAAATCCAGTCATTCAAGAGGCTGTAAAACCGAAGAGTTTGCAAAATTACACTTATTTCTCAAGGAATTTATTGTGTTTGGATGCCTTTTGGGTAGACTTTTTTAATCTTCAGCAGGTATCACATCTGTGTAGAATTCGGGTTGGAAAACCGCGGACCCAGCCGAAGGTTTGAACCGTAATGAATTTCCTTTCACACAGAAAAGTTTCAGCTCAACGTTCAGCCCGCTACTCTAAGTGTGAAGTCCGTTCAGTCTCTGAAATAAATGTGGTTTGATAGAAGTTGGGTTTTACAGAAGGTCAGTTGATTCGCGATGAGTTTTTTCGAAGATAACATTTTCATTGTACAGTTTTCAAGAAGCTCAGTTTGAGAAACGTTCGGTTACGAACTTGCCATCCGACAGCCCGTGAGAAATTTCCAAATTAGACCACTGCCCTAACCGAAGTGTTTTCAGGTGACGGCCGCAGCTTTGGCGCTAGACTCGAGCGTTCTGTGTGTTACCGCCGGCTCGTACAGGAGGGGCAAGTTGACGTGCGGTGATATTGACGTCCTGATCGCCAAGGACAGTAACAAGTCACACTTCCTGAACCAACTCATTCAACAACTCAGAACGACAGGTGAGGCACTAGTTTCAACATTCTCTCATGCTGTATCTGTTTTATCGTTTATACGCTTGCGGTCACACAAAGGGGTCAATCGAGCCAAGCTAAAATGCATCCCAGAGTAAATTTACTGACATACAACCTAAAACTAGCACACAATGTGCTTACGAATTCCATATACAGTAGGCCTACAGTAGGCCTATATGAAAACATTTCTTATGAAAAAAGCCTAGATTTTATTTAAATTTTATTCAAATTTTGGAAAACTTTTTATGTGAGCTCAAGAGTATATGTACGCAGGAGACACTGAGGTCGAGGGGTCAACTGACTAAATATAACTGCAACCTCTATCCATCGTTTTTCAAGGGATCAGGAAAAGAAAACTACCTATGCAGGAAAATGATTCATCCATGAAAATTTAACATTCATCTTATAGGAGTAGGGTGAGCCAAAATTTATAATAGAAGCGGGAAAAAGATAGATCTGGGAATGATGCATAGAGGTATCACTGTACCTTATATAGCCATTTTGACATTGTGTTGTTGGATCATCACTTCTTCAATATTGGTGTAGGGTTTCATTTAAAATTGAATTCAACTAATCAAAAGCAGTCGTAGAATTGAAATAATCGGGGATATCAGTTGACTGAAATGACAGCTTGACAGTTACATCTCTTCCCTTCACCCGTGAGTATCAACTGTAACTGCTTGACCTCACGACCTACGCTGGACGTAATTGCATAACGTTTTGTCCTCGTCTCCTCAGGATTGATAACGGATGATCTGGTCAGCATGGAGTCGAGCGGCCAACAGAAGAAGTACCTGGGCGTGTGTAGATTACCAGGAGATGACCAGCGAGTAAGTGTTTGTTGCTCATTGCTCTCACAATGCCGTCCAATAACGCAATATACGATCCGATATACAGTGGACCTTCAATAAATCAAGATTCAAGCGACCCCTAAACTTTAATTCCGATTGAAAATGAAAAATCTCTTGTATTTCTTTCGATAACTTTATTTTCACGTGACTAGTAAGTGCTGAATGTTTGCAAGACATGTCACGGCAACCACCGACGCATTATCATCTTTGATGTCAACGAACTCCTCAAAACAAACGCAAAAACGTAACCAGAACCCAACGGCAAACATTTTCACTGGCATTGTAATCCGCTGGTGAGAAAAAGTGCACTGCCTATGAGAACAGCCGAGCAACAAAATTGTGCTCTGTGTAGTAACGTCATAAACCGTTTGCTACTCCAGTCCATGAAACGTGTGGATACAAAACTGCCAAAATTCCTGACCAGACGAATAAGAAAAAGATTGAAAATTCTTGGTAAAGAATTGAGAAACAAGTACCGGTAGCGTAACTTGTATTATGATGGGCTACTGATATTGGTGTATTTCGGGCATAGTAGGCCTAGAAATAGGGGTAAAATTAGTTCTGATTACAATGCAGGATTATTTCGACTTTCAAGCTTTACAGTGGAACCATGATAGTGGGACAATTAAGGGAGAGAGGCTAATTGTCGTTATAATCACGACCATCGTACAATTAATTTTCACAACAAACTTTGCCAGCTTGTTTCACAAATCAATGAAAAATCCATCTGCCTGAGATTAACGGTCATCAATGTTATAGCATAGGGCAGATGTTCGATTGCCGATAGACTGTTTCGCTAATTCATTCACCGTAAAATCATAATTTAATTCGAAGTATTTCTTCCGACACGTATTTTGTACAAGTATTTTTTTTACAAAATCGAAAGAATAATTCCTTAGTAGGCCCTACAGTCTGGCCTACATATTGGGTTTTCACGGAGAAGTATTAATGAAGATAGAAATATAGATAAAACATGTAACAAGTATGTGTGTGTGTGTGTGTGTGTGTGTTTAGCACCGGCGGCTGGACGTGTTTGTAGTGCCGCGAGCCGAGTTAGCGCCAGCGCTGATGCACTACACGGGATCAGCGCTCTTCAACCGCTCCATCAGGCTGCTGGCGCTGAAGAAGGGCATGAGTCTGTCAGAACATTCGCTTCATGGTGGTATCGTGAGGAACGTGAGTGCCACAAACAACCAAGCGTTGAAGCTTTTTGGGGGGCCATAATTCCCTCACTGCTCATATTGAGAATATTGTCTCTTAAAAATCCTAATTAGAGCCCGGTGTTTTAATAGTTTGTTCATTTCGTAATTAGCTAATAACACAATACTAATGAACCAGCCAAAACTAACTGTCAGAATAGAATATTGGCTCGAGTGTGTTTTTTAATGCCTTGTTATGCCTTTGTTAGTGAACGATTTGTTTGGACGCTTTTGATTGGTTAAACTTTAAACGATGTTCAGTATGAATAGGTAAAGTTAGTCCCGTCCACTGTCTTCTTGGTGCTAGAAAAAGACAATTCAAACAGTCACTCCTCTCTCTGATTTAGTGCTCTAAAAAACGTAGGGGTCTTTGATTTTGATGTACACAATTGGCGTAGGCCCTACAGTAATAACAATTCAATTTGGGTACTTCAGTTGCTTTGTTCCCAACCTCAAAAACAATGTCAGTTTACACGGACTTCAATTCGAGAAGGTCATAATTATAATAGTTTCATTTCAAAAATACATGAATGATACTTTAATTTGAAATTATTATTATTGCTGTAATAAGGGACATATATATATATGTAGGAGGTTCTACAATATTTCTGTACCAGACAGTGTTTATGCAATTCCCAAAATGTGCTTTACATAAGACACAGTCATAAATGCATGTACAAATAATACAAAAAATTTGCTGTTGGATAATATTTTCATAAACTTACGTGCGTTGGAGAGTTGTAACCAGAGCAATCTTTGTGGTTTTCAGGGCAAGGAGGCTGTAAATGGTGGCTACGTTATTCCAACGCCGACGGAGGAGTCGATATTCACAGCTCTCGGCTTGGATTATCGGCCGCCGGAAGAGAGAGACCACTAGCATCGCACGTAAGTTTGACACCAACTTGTGGATGTTTACCTCAGCTCATTGATACAAAAACTTGGAGAACAAAACAAATATATATATTTTTAGTACCAGTATTGCGTATTCATGTAGATATTGCTGATAATATTATGTACTATTAAGGCTGCCATTCAATGTCAGAAAGTTTCATAGCAATTATAATTTGTAATTAGGTAGATGAGTGTAACAAAGACTTCCAGTTTGATGTAAAAAGACCATTGTGTACGATGTAGAAAGACCATTGTTTACGATGTAGAAAGAATCTCTCGGCAACAATAATCCACAGACTTTGACTTCATATCAGTAGAGCAACAATCTATAAACCTTGCAAATACTGACTTGGTTATTAATCAAGAAGGCAGTGAGCAAACCTAACCGTATTGTGTTGCTAGTTTATGAACTAGGCTTAGTCATGAAATTTTTCTTCAAGCCTCATCATAATGAATACTGGAAGAAGAGATCGGAAGGTCGTGTCATTCAACGTGAATTTCCCAGTAGCATTCCAGTGCGTATTTCACGTTAAATGTGCATAAGTCTGCCACAGCATTAAAATTGTTGTTGTTTTTACTTTTATTAGTTTTGTACCCTTGAACTTCCAGAATTTCATAATACAGTGAAACCTCTATCCATCGTTTTTCAAGGGACCAGGAAAATAAAACCATGCATTCCGGAAAATCATCCATCCAGGAAAATTTTACATGGATTATATGTGAGTGGGGTAAGAAAAAATGAATGATACAACCAGGAAAACGATGGATCCGGGTACGATGCATAGAGGTTCCACTGTATATGGAATGCCTATTGTTACGTCGAGTGTTCAAGTTTTGATCCGCCACAATGATGGACAGCTAACCCTACACAGTCCCGTAAACCAACCAAGAAGTTTTCATTTTTAAATATGTTGAAAGTTAGTAATACAAATAAATACGTCTCCCAGCTACATTCAATGGAGAAAACCGAAATAAACCAGTAAACACCAACCGTGTGGAAGAAGCGATTTTTTTCGAGGCGGACTTATACATATTTACCTATTTTACCGTAGCAGTAGATCGCGCCAAGGTACCAACTGTACTATAAACCAACTGTCCTAAATTCCAACTGACCTAAAAACCAACTGTACTGAAAACTTACTGACCTAAACTTCTACTTCTTGAGCATTCTGCACAGAAGTAAAAATGAGAGGTTTGGCTCCTCCCATTCAGAAATCTAGTTGGATACAAACCTTACCCACCTAACCCTAACAATGAGGGCTAACAATTTGTAACGGGAAGAGGTCAAACCCGTCGATTTTACTTCAGTAAGGTTGTTCAAGAATAGAAGTTTAGGTCAGTACAGTATGTTGTTCTTTCAAGTCAGCTGGTTTTTAGTACAGTTGATTTTTAGTACAGTTGACCAATATCTCCTATGAAAACAGCTCACAACTTTCGAAAGGCGTATGTATCTACCGTGAAGCTCAAGTGATTAAAATATTATTGTGTTCTGTTTATATGGTATGGAAAAGTTGAATTACATCCAAGTAATTAGTCATTATTATGCTTGTTAAAAATCTAGAATATATTATTGGTTATGCATTGTGAAGTTATCAATTCATATGAAAAGACTGTTGACTACAAGTTATTCAATCATGTCAATAGTTGGCAGTATTTAAATTCTATAGCTTCACTATATTAGTTTTATAAATGAATATAGTCTATATATTTTCTTATTTCAGTATATTCTTAGTGTTTTCTTATTACAACTATTGTAAAATTAATAAATTATATATCTCATTCTATCTATGTATTATTAATCATGGTTAGTTGGAAGAGCGGCATCCCACCGTACCTCGCTATTTTCTTTTAAATGCCAACTATGTATGTGACTATGTGTACCTAAGTATGTTGTGTTTTGAAAGAAATGAAGACTTTTTATTATTATAGGTAATTTTGGAGAAGGGCAAAACGTCCAAGCTGGCCGACTTGCGAAGAACCAAGTTCCTACTTCCTTGTGATCTAACCATCAACCAATTCAACTTCGTTGTGCGTACCGCCTTGCGCCTGGAACCGGACTCCTCCCTGTTCCTGTACGTTGACCTTGATAATGAGACGCCACCGGGTGGAGCCACATTCCAGAAGCTGTACAAGGTAGTGCCAGCAAGGCTAGTGCTGTACACTTTTTGCACGGTACAGATTACGTGAACAATTCCAGTAGTCACAATCGCCAACTGACGTGGCCAACTGAATTGGATTGTCTGCATATGCTGCGTTTGTCCGGTATTTTGTCCGGCGTTTGTCGCATATATCCCTATCCAACGGCAATAAACCATAACTTGCTAAATCTCAATTCTACGTGTTATAAATGAACCAGCCAATCAGGAATGAGTCAAAGCTAATAGAAGTTTGATATATTTGGTATGTTAGATCAACGTGTAAGTAAGCTAGCAGTAGACAACCTACTTGATGTCACACATTTGCTGTATTCTCATTGGTTGTTAACCGCTAGTCGGCCAATTGGTTTGGCGTTTTTAGACGCTCCATCTATTTTCACCACCCTGACTAATCAACATCGACCGACTTGGTTTCACGACCAATTTCAGACTAGTTAGCCAAGCTCATTGGCGATATACACAACTGGAGTTGTCACTGTGTACTGTGCTTTATATGCTGGCCATTCAACTTGAAAGTATAGGAGATATTTGTAGAGGCTCATAATTTAAAGTAACAATTGCAAGATTTAAATCTAACTACATTTTGTTTCAAGTATGTTTCGAAATTGAGGTTCGAGTTCTAAGTTACCGGTAAGTTGCTCTCGAGTTGCGGAGTGCTATTATTCGGATATTTATTTGCGCCGATTTTCAAAGTTGGGTCACTATATAGATGTACACTATATCGAGATGCAAAGTGAAATCTTGGAACTTTGCTTGCAGTTGTGAACCTAGCATTTTTCTTCAATAACAAATTAAACATACAGCAGATCAAATTGATATTTTAAAAACTATGATCTTGAACATCAGTGGCATGAGTAGTTACATAGCTAGCATAGCAGACGCTATGGCCTCATACTGGTTGATCAACTCATCAAGTTAATGAACCATTATTTTATACTTATAAATAACGTACGTAACGACGTGGTTGACGGCTGGTTTGTTCCAGGAATACCGCCGTGATGACTACTTTTTGTATATCACGTACAGCGAACAAAAGAACTTGGACTCGAACTACGTGTATTCCTTCGTCGGAGAATAGCACTCACTTATGGTGTATGGAATGTTGTTTTTGCCAGTGAAGTAGCAACGTAAGAAGTACTCCTTATTAAGTACTGGTCATGAATCACGATATGTCAATAATTACTTAGGCCTATGATATGGGTGTTTTGTTTCTTACAGCAATTTATGTACGGTAAATCCAATTGCACAAATCTATATAAATGTTACAACTGTGAAATGTTTACCACAAATATTAAATAATTTGTTTTGCTGAAACCAGTATTTGATAATACAGTCACCTAAGTGGTATAATACCGGTATGTCAAATAACTTGATGTGTAAGAAAATAGCCTGAGGCTGGATATATGAAGAGGCTAAAAAAGGGAAAGAAAGAACAGCAGCTTCCACTATTTGTATTTCTATGTATACATCTCATTAAGCTGCTGGTCTTTTCTTTTAGCAGTCTGATGTAATGTCATATCACATCATGTGCTATGTTTCAATATGTTGGGGTGGTAAGATTGCCCTTGTGGTGCCCGTTCAAGCAAGCTCATCTTTCATCCATAGCCTCAATTGGGAAGCAATGATTGTGCATCAAGTTTCGATGTTATTAGAAAAAATAGGTTTTAATGGTGTCTGTCTATTATGCACACTGGCTAAGGCCTATAATCTTTCAATCTTGTTGCTCAATACCAAACATTTTAAAGATGCAAGTCGCATCATTCGAAGATTTACCTGTGAACTACGACTGGCCGAGCTAATAGCTTAGGAGATGTCTAACGCTGTGAAGATATCAAATAGCGAACCAATTGTTTCACCCATCACCCTCCCCCCTTCCCTACCTTTTCTCATTGCCTACCTACTTGTCAAGGACCATACATAAAGATACATACATAGGCCTACTAGAATATACATACATTGCATATTTGTGTAACAGTGCAAAAGTGCAAGGTTGGCACTCATTATCACACTCTCCTGCTTGAGCATACATTTTAGACACATTATTGTAATGTACCCTAGCTGAGCAACTGACCCCCAGCATTGCAGTGTTGGATTACTGACTACTGCCTACACAAAATTTAGCGAAGACATTCTCTACGACTTCTGTCACTTTTTCGATGACTCGTACCTGGCAATAATATGAAAATACGATTCTGCCAGTCGACCAGCGACAAGAAGGATAAATAATCCCTGTACTGTGAATTATTTTTCATCAGTAGGCCTATACACACACTTTTGGAATACGCAGCAGCTGGTATGTGAGAAACACCAATTCTCGTCGATTGAATTATAGGATGCTGAAACATCCATGCAAGCTGCAACATGCCTTCCCATTTTTAATAATAAGCGAACAGTTCCTCTTGTCCAGATCCAGAGATCGGCAGTATCTTAGATATATGTATCTTTTGAAGTATCTTAAGATACTGAATGTATCTTGTATATTTCCAATAATTTAAAGTAGACCTAACCATCTTTTTCATCATTTAAGATACAAGATACATTTTTGTGAAGAAAATGGAGATTTCTCGGTAATTAGGCCTATGTCATATTGAAAATTATCTACTGATTTTATGAATTATTCAGTTTTTCAAAATTTAATTTAAAACAAAACAACTTCATTTTTTACTTTTTTCAAAAGGCTATTGGCCACGACAATTACTATGGATTTGTATTACTGTATTGATTCAATCGAAAATGTCGAAGTTGAATAGCAACCCTCACTAACAGATTTGCTATAATATTTGGAAAAAAAAGCAGTTGGAAAAAAATTACTGTAAAGGTATCTTTTATCTTAAGATACTTAACTCAAAGTATCTTTTATCTTAAGATAATTAAAAGTATCTTTTATCTTTTGATTCTTTGGCTATGTATCTTGTATCTTTTAGGGTTTAAGGAGAATATTTCATATCTAAGATACATATTGTAAGTATCTTTGCCCATCTCTGCTTTTGTTATATAGTGGGTACATTTGCGGTCATATAAAGCGGAAGATTAAACTGCATTAAGACGTCCCCAGTCCCCATAGGACAAAAAGTTCACACCACGGTGATTATTTGTGGAAATATTGTGAATGATTATTATGGTTCAACAATATTTTAGTAGGTATACGTACTAAAATATTGTTGAACTTCTCTTGAACTTATACTTCTCTGCACGGTGTGAAGTAGTTTCACAATAATACGTTTTTCTGGTAAGCCACTATGATTGTTTATACTTTAGTAACTTCAGTTCACACTGAAAATGGTCACAAAACATGCATCTAGCATTACATTCATAATTTGATTACTTCTAGAGATATTTTATCGTGTGTGGTATCGATGCATTCGTAAAACAACTGCCTTTTTAGGGCTGAATTGGAAATAAACAGTTCATCTGAATGCGCTTGGCATAAAGGCCAGAGAAATTCATACTATTTTTTGTCGGGAACAGAAAATATTCATTTGTATCGGAACGGTTGGTATGCTGATGACATTCAGTTTTACTCGTAAAACTATCAATTGTCATTCCTTCATGCCAACTATCTACTGGTTTTGGTTTTGTTGTGTGGTTATGTTGTGTTGAACCTAGGTTAAACTTACTTTCCAATTAAAAATTTTCTCGGAATTTTCAACTTTCTTTTCCATTTCAAATTTTCAAAGTAGACCTACTATTTCAAAATTAATATATCAATAATAATGAAAAAATTTGCTACATTTTTGTGGGTGGGTCCCCTTAAAATGCATCCTGAAAATATATACTGGCATACCCGCAGTAACTCGAGCAGACAATGAATACATGCACTCAGAGTACACTCTGTGAAAACATGAACTGTAAATTATGCTTCTTTTTTATTAAAACTCAATTCAATTTTGTAAGAAGAAATGTCATATGACTGACAGTAAGTGTAAGTGGAATATACAATGTTCGTCAACAATAAAATCGGAACTCATAATATTGACATTTCTTTCAACACGATTTCATTTGAGTTTATACTTTGCTTAGGGCATTGACTTTATACAATGCCTAGGGGCCCTAGAGAGAACAGGAGACCGATCGCGAATCCTCGACCCGCGTAAGGGCCAGTCCGCCGGGCGTTTCTGATGTAGGGAGTGAACAAGATGCATTGAGGGTTGCGTTGGTTCGCCGTGTTGAAGCCGGCGAACCAACGCAACCCTCAATGCATCTTGGGTGTGAGTATGGTAGAACCACGCATCGTGGTATCAGCCGAAATAGATTCGATACAATGTTGATATAATTATATATATACCTATGGATAGAAGCAAGACCTCTATTTTCTAGGCATTGGACAGAAGTAGAATTACATTAACGATTTGGATTCCCTATGAAGGCAAGTGTTCCTCGACCCATTACAATACGTTGAAATGTAGGTTGGTAGTACTCACATGTTACCGAGGCCAACCTAGAACTAGAACGCAAAAACTTCGGGGCCGGGCAAAGAGTTTGCAGTCGCCATCTTTGGTCGCCATATCCGAGAAAATGACTTCAAGAGAACGCAGTGCTAGATTGAAGGTAATTTCTTTCATTCAAATATGCTGTAGGCCTACCCATTACCGTGATTTATTGCTCAATTTACTTGTACAATTGAATTCTAGATCGATACTCATTTTCTAAAGAGGTAGGGACATTGAAACGGGCAAAGTCAGCGTCCGCATAAATCTAGGTCCTAGGCCTATCTTGACCACGTTTTGCCGGCATTTATGTCTTCATTTAATTTGAATTATATTATTGGATTCAAGTTCAATGCTCATTTTAATCATGACGATATATTCAAATAGCCCCTGCTTAGTTCGCTCAGTAAAAGGATATTGACTTAATTGGGGGCATAGGCCTACTTTGAGTTGGAATAGGGCGTAGGCCTACAGGTTGTGTCCCGAACAATGAGTTAATGTAGGCCGCAGTGGGTATTCAGGACATTTTGATCAAAAGGTCTAGCCTAGGCCTAGACCTAACTAACGTTAACATTTTTTCCAGGTTGGTGTCGACTTTGGTCGACTCGTGTTTTGAGCAGAGCTGTTTTGACAGCTAGAAATGTATCGGCCTCGGCCTACCTCAAGTAAGTCCACGAATACAAGTTAACGTAGTGTAGGTCGTTGATGCTCAGATACTTCGCACACGGAAAGGCGGCGCCATGCCATTTCTTGCAATTATAGGCCTATTTTGAAACAATGATCTTGTACTACCAAAATAGACTAATGGGTCTACTTGAATTAAAACGGTCCGTTTGTAGAACTAATCAGGTTATTCTGGAGCGCAGCCCAGTTGAATTGATCAAACTGTATGAAAGTGGTCAGTATGAAGGGCGGAAAATTTGGAGTTGACAAAAGCGGAAGGCGCTTATGACCTTACGAAAAGCGACACTTGTTCTGCGTAGCGGCATCAGTAACCTTTATGAAGCAGTAACCTTTAGCAAGAGTGGCATTTTGAACACTTGAGAGAAATTTCGAACAATTCGTGCTGTTATTATCCAACAAAGTTTTAGGTCAATGGAGTCAATAGACACTCTTCTTGGGGCTGCTGGATCATTCATATGAGTATTCTCTCTCTCTCTCTCTCTCTCTCTCTCTCTCTCCCTCTCTCTCTCCCCCTCTCTCTCCCCCTCTCTCTCCCCCTCCTTATTCATTAATTCATTTGGACATCTAAAAATGTAGGCCTATTGGTGTCTAAAATGATAATTCAGCAATTGAAAATATGTGAAGGCTAAAGTGTTTGCTGAATATGGGTAAAAAGAGTGTTAGGGCCTACTTGTATAATATGCCGGTAGGTCTACTGAGACTGGGAGATGACTTACTAGCATGCTGAATGATCATGAATCAGGAGACCATGGTTCAATTTTGACCATAGTTGATCCATGTAGACCAAAGTTTGAGGAACATTTTTTTCAGCAATTCGCTGTTTGTTTTTTATTCACATTGGTGTCCTCGACGCACTGTACTGATGTCCAAGATTTATTGACGTTGAATTAATCCCTTGAGATAAGTTCATACTGGGTAGGTTCCTTCACAATTGGCCATGACCAACCCCTTCCCAACCTGTCAATAAAAAAAAAAAAAAAAAACGTTTCTTCTCATTGTCTCATCTACTCAATTGACATCATTCACCGATGGCAATAGATCTTATGTATCAGTACAGGGTATTGTTAAACTCGATATAAATGAATGAAATAAGATACATGTAAAGGAAATTCCCCTTTGAAAGTCTCACGTGGGAGCCCTGTAGTGATAGTTACGTCACAGGGCACCACAAGGGCGATCTTACGACTAATTAATTCCAGTGTAGATAAAACACATGAAAATGTGTTTTCTATTTTTGCAGCAGTTGCACCAACCACGTCTCCGATGGCTTGTTGGTCCTAGCGAGAAGTATCACCGGTGCCGACTTCAGATAGTGTTGGACTTCTGCTCTCCAAGGATGCGTGCCGTATACTCACCGAGTCCAACCTTCTACTGTCCCCAACTGTTGGTACTGTTCAAACCGACCAAGAGTCCAACCGACTACTGTTCGTACTCTGGAATCCCACGTGGATACAATATTCAGGTAATAAAAGCAAGGACTGAGACCTTTATGTATAAAGGTGCCGGTTGCTGTTACGGTTATGAACTGAATTTTATCAAGGTCCCGGTTACGAAGCAAATTTTAACTGAATAGACAACTTAATATACAAACTGTTAGCTTCAGCCCTGTAAACCGTATCGCCTAACAAACGTTTTGACACCATTCACCAGAGAGTCCCGTCGTGTACTACACCGAATGCGTGACCAAATGCCGACAGTAAATTTTTGGGTTATCGGTTGGGCCCCGAAAATAATAGCGGTTGTGGTTGTGCTTATGGTTGTACCACACTAATGATGAGGTTGCGGTTGCCCAAAAAATACTGGTTTTCAATGGTTACGGTTACTAGACGATGAGCTTGTGGTATAATATGCATATCCTGTGGGCTCCTTCGTGATGGAAGCAAGCGGTTCCCCTACACCCTACAGCAAACCCCTACACATGTTGAATCCACTTGTAGGCGACCTCTCACCCCGTTCAGGAATCCAAGATGGCGGATCAAAGATGACGCTTAGATTTCACATTTTGTTTTTCAAAATCATGGGAAATATACATGATTATACTCGAATGATAGGTAATGATAAGAAAAACAGTTATCACATGTGGATGAATCCAAAATGAAGATCGTTCTTGTAATTTTTTTTCTAGAATCACGCTATATGGTTGTATTTATATTTAAATGAAAGGTAATGATGAGGAGACTACGAATTTGATGTATTTTGAAAAATTCAAACTGGCGCTCAAAAATTATTTTATTCTGTTCGAAAATCATGCGAAATGGTCGTAATTATATTCAAATGAAAGGTAATGATGAGACTATGCATTTGATGTATTTTGAAAAATCCAATGGCAGATTGAAAATGGCACTTGGATACTATTTTATTTTGTTCCAAACCCATGCAAAATGGTCGTAATTATAGTCAATTTATGGAAGCTATTGGAACATAACATAACTGTATTTATAAAGGTCAGTGACCCTCTATGTGGCTCTCCACATTTTAATTTCATTTTTTAATGAAGTTATTGAACTGGAAAGTAAACAGCACACAAATTGAGATTTTATTTCAGAGACCCTAAGTCACTACTAGTCAAACAGAGAGTAGTAGCCTTGAAACTTCACAGAGCTCCTGATACAAATTCGACGGCAATTACTATCTGTTCGACTAGTATGCCTTGGGGACTCTGAAAAAAATTCTCAATTGTTGTGCTGTTGACTGTACTCATTCATTTCAAGAGACCAAGTGAAGAAACTCATGCTATAGACCTATATGCCCGCTAATGATGAAAAGGTCTGAATGCAAAACACATTATACCTGCATGCATCATTACATAAAATTGAAGATTCTTTGAATATTGAGTACCGTATTGTCCCGAATATAAGCCGACCCCCAAACTTTTAGATCAACAATTGGAAAAAAGGGTTTATCTCCTTTCCACGTAAATCATCACTCTTCCGAGTTAGAATTTAGTCAATTTCGTATTGTGCGCGTGAGGAAGCTATGCCAACTGCGTGTGAGAAACCGTTGAGAGGGGCCTCACGATCGTGTACTCGGCTAGAGCCTATGTCGCGCGATCGTCGTATGGCCCGCCCACTCGTCAAGGTCTGACAAGACAATGCAGCTAACAGCTCAACATGCCTATGTTTATTTCTACGTGTCAAATAAAAATGTTGGAAATTGGGAAAATCGTGCTTCTTCATGATAAAACATTTATTAAACGTGTTTTTAGTGTAATATTTTGCAGTTTCAAGTTGATTCCATTGTTAAGAGTGTGCATGTGTAGTGCACATGATCATATTTAGAGAAAAACATGTTTTTGACGGATTTTAGGCCAAGATCAGCATATAAGCCAAGGGTGACTTTTGGACTCGCAATTTCGAGAAAAACCCTCGGCTTATATTCGGGACAGTACGGTAATAAAGGAAACATATTTTGGCAGTATTCAGAACATTTTTGCATTTTTTGCTTTTTCAACATAATCTATTCATCAGGAAAATGCGTTGGGCCCTATGTGTTTCCGCGTTGATGGATGAGCTAGTAAGAATGAAATTGAGTTCTCTCAAACAAGTAGTCAGCGTAGTCAAAAAATAATTTTGTAAATGATGAATTCGTTGAATCGAGATAAATTGAATGAGTATATTTTTGAATAGAAATTGCAGCATAAATATAATCTAATATCGATAGATGTATGCATCATATATTTTTTCTCATCTACATTACTTGAAAATTATATCAAACTCATATTTTGACTGCTGCATTCAGGTTGAGAATCATATATTTTTACGTTCTACATAATTTTATTCATATAATTGGATGAGCGAAGGGAAGACTCGAATAAAAGGACTTTTTTTGTACTTTTTTTTTGTGCTCTACAGGTCAAACAAAAATTCAAATTCAATTGAAACTTGGCATGCCCAAGTGTCATCATCTTATTTGAATCCCATTGTTTTTTATGCGCAATCGGTTGCACCACTTCTGAAAAAACTGATTTTCCAGTTTCCAAATTCCCCATGAGAATAAGCCGGAGATGAATTTTCAGACAAAAAATGTTCTTCGAAAAAATTCAAATTTTCACTGAATTTCAATAATGACGATACACATTATTCCAAACTTTCAGTGAAACCCAATCAGTCGTTTTGATATATAAAATTATATAATTACATTTGGAAATGACTTGATATTGTTAATTTTATATTTATACAGTGAAACCTCTATGAATCATTCCCGAATCCATCGTTTTCCTGCTTGTATCATTCATTTGATCTCACCTTACTCTCAGTCCCATATAATCAATGCTAGTAAATTTTCATGGATTGATCATTTTCCTGTTCCCTTGAAAAACGATGGATAGAGGTTTCACAATATTGCTTTTACTATGCACTATAATGATGACCGAGATCCCTTTTAGAATGATTTTCACATTGAAAACATTGGTACCGGTATGTTCATATAGACCTACTATGATAGGCTCTAAATTAAGGCTAAAGATGATCAAATAGGCATACAATATGATGTAAAAAGTTCATTTGAATTGAATATAATTGTCGTCACACATTGTTTAGAACGCCCATGATGTGTTTTAAACGTTGATTCCAATATAAATTAAAAACAAACTCGTAATGTTCAACAATCTGGTCTAAAAAATCCTATAATGCCAGATATGTTTAGTGTGTGACGATCCCTTATTGTATATTTTATTTCTGTTGCAGCTTGTACCGAGGACGTGACGTCAACTACCAATCATCTGTTGGCAGCGTCAATTCTTGGTAAGAATATGACTCATAGTCATACTCAAGTACAAATACTCGTAATGCTTTACTCGGTCAGCCAAGGCACCGGTGCAGAAACTGAAGTCAATGTTGAGTGTGGTTAGAGTCCCGCATAAGATGTGGGTTTTTGTAAACGTCTCTTCACTTATCATCACGCCATAGTTTAGCTTTACAAATTGCTCATATGTATCCCTGAAATACCTAGCTCTTGGTGGGGTCATTGAACAAACAATAAACGCTGTGAGCCCCAAATGGAATTTGTTTTTCACAAGGCTCAATTTTTAGTTATTAACATCAAATTGGTAATAGTTCCCGCTCAAATATGCAGCATATTTGAGCTTATACAGGGTGTCTACAAGACTGGAAAACCTGGAATAGTCAGGTAATTTTTTTTCTCAGGGAATTTTACTCAAAATGTGAAAAAACAAAGTTGTATTGATTAAATACTATTTTGGGTTGCTGCAAATACAAGTTCACAATTTTAAAAAATAATTTGTATGGCTTGCCATGTTTTTTAAATTCCCGCTTATACCTGACAAGCTTGGAAAATTCAATTTGTCGAAACCGAAATTCAATTTGTGAACAAATTTCCTATATTATAATCGACAGGAAAGCCAAATTTACAGACTGGAAAAATATAATTTTCCATCTGGGAAACCTGGAAAAGTCAGGGAATTTTGTAATGGAATATGTGTAGACACCCTGTTATAGTACAGTGCAGGGTATAAGTGAAGGGTGAAGTGGAAGAAATGGCTGAATGAGGCTTCTAGATGTCTTGCAGTCAAGTGCAGGGTATAAGTGAAGGGTGAAGAGGAAGGAATGACTGAAATAGGTTTCTACGTGTCGTATTGTAAAGTGAAGGGTGAAGTGGAAGGGATGACTGAAATAGGTTTCTACGTGTCTTATTGTAAAGTTCAGGGTATAAGTGAAGGGTGAAGTGGAAGGAATGGCTGAATGAGGCTTCTGGATGTCTCATAGTACAGTGCCGGGTATAAGTGAAGGGTGAAGTGGAAGGAATGGCTGAATGAGGCTTCTAGGTGTCTCATAGTACAGTGCAGGGTATAAGTGAAGGGTGAAGTGGGAGGAATGGCTGAATGAGGCTTCTGGATGTCTCAATAGTACAGTGCAGGGTATAAGTGAAGGGTGAAGTGGAAGGAATGGCTGAATGAGGCTTTTAGGTGTCTCATAGTACAGTGAAGGGTGAAGTGGAAGGAATGGCTGAATGAGGCTTTTAGGTGTCTCATAGTACAGACAGGGTATAAGTGAAGGGTGAAGTGGAAGGAATGGCTGAATGAGGCTTCTAGGTGTCTCATAGTACAATGCAGGGTATAAGTAAAGGGTGAAGTGGAAGGAATGGCTGAATGAGGCTTCTAGGTGTCTCATAGTACGGTGCAGGGTATAAGTAAAGGGTGAAGTGGAAGGAATGGCTGAATGAGGCTTCTAGGCGTCTTATAGTACAGTGGAGGGTGAAGTGGAAGGAATAGCTGAATGAGGCTTCTAGGCATCTTATAGTACAGTGCAGGGTATAAGTAAAGGGTGAAGTGGGAGGACGAATTACTGAATAAGCTTTTGGGTGTCTTATAGTACAGTGCAGACTGCAGAGTATAAGTGAAAGACAAAGTGGAGGGAATGGCTGAATGAGGCTTTTAGGTGTCTCGTAGTACAGTGCAGGGTATAAGTGAAGGGTGAAGTGGAAGGGATGGCTGAATGAGGCTTCTAGGTGTCTTATAGTACAGTGCATGGTATAAGTGGATGGTGCAGTGGAAGGAATAGCAGAATGAGGCTTCTAGGCATCTTATAATGCAGTGGAGGGTATAAGTGAAGGGTGAAGTGGGAGGACGAATTACTGAATAAGCTTTTGGGTGTATTATAGTACGGTGCAGGGTATAAGTGAAGAGTGAAGTGGAATGAATGGCTGAATGAGGCTTCTAGGTGTCTCATGGTACAGTGCAGGGTGAAGTGGAAGGAATAGCTAATTAGGCTTCTAGGCATCTTATAGTATAGTGCAGGGTATAAGTAAAGGGTGAAGTGGGAGGACGAATTACTGAGTAAGCTTTTGGGTGTCTTATAGTACGGTGCAGGGTATAAGTGAAGGGTGAAGTGGAAAGAATGGCTGAATAAGGCTTCTAGGTGTCTTATAGTACAGTGCAGGGTATAAGTGAAAGACAAAGTGGGGGGAATAGCTGAATTGAGCTTCTAGGTGTCTCATGGTACAGTGCAGGGTATAAGTGAAGGGTGAAGGGGAGTGAATAGCTGATTGAGGCTTCTAGGCATCTTATAATGCAGTGGAGGGTATAAGTGAAGGGTGAAGTGGGAGGACGAATTACTGAATAAGCTTTTGGGTGTATCATAGTACGGTGCAGGGTATAAGTGAAGAGTGAAGTGGAATGAATGGCTGAATGAGGCTTTTAGGTGTCTCATAGTACAGTGCAGGGTATAAGTGAAGGGTGAAGTGGAAGGAATGGCTGAATTAGGCTTCTGGGTGTCTTATAGTACAGTGCAGGGTATAAGTGAAGTGGGAGGAATTGCTGAATGAGGCTTCTACGTGTCTTATAGTACAGTACAGTGCAGGGTATAAGTGAAAGACAAAGTGGAGGGAATGGCTGACTTGAGCTTCTAGGTGTCTCTGAGTACAGTGAAGGGTATAAGTGAAGGGTGAAGTGGGAGGAATGGCTGAATGAGGCTTCTGGATGTCTCATAGTACAGTGCATGGTATAAGTGAAGAGTGAAGTGGAAGGAATGGCTGAATGAGGCTTTTAGGTGCCTCATAGTACAGTGCAGGGTATAAGTGAAGGGTGAAGTGGAAGGAATGGCTGAATTAGGCTTCTGGGTGTCTTATAGTACGGTGCAGGGTATAAGTGAAGTGGGAGGAATGGCTGAATGAGGCTTCTACGTGTCATATAGTACAGTGCAGGGTATAAGTGAAGTGGGAGGAATGGCTGAATGAGGCTTCTACGTGTCTTATAGTACAGTACAGTGCAGGGTATAAGTGAAAGACAAAGTGAAGGGAATGGCTGACTTGAGCTTCTATGTGTATCTGAGTACAGTGCAGGGTATAAGTGAAGGGTGAAGTGGGAGGAATGGCTGAATGAGGCTTCTAGGTGTCTCATAGTACAGTGCAGGGTTTAAGTGAAGGGTGAAGTGGGAGGAATGGCTGAATGAGGCTTCTGGATGTCTCATAGTACAGTGCAGGGTATAAGTGAAGAGTGAAGTGGAAGGAATGGCTGAATGAGGCTTTTAGGTGTCTCATAGTACCGCGCAGGGTATAAGTGAAGGGTGAAGTGGAAGGAATGGCTGAATTAAGCTTCTGGGTGTCTTATAGTACAGTGCAGGGTATAAGTGAAGTGGGAGGAATGGCTGAATGAGGCTTCTACGTGTCTTATAGTACAGTGCAGGGTAAAAGTGAAGGGTGAAGTGGAAGGAATGGCTGAATTAGGCTTCTGGGTGTCTTATAGTACAGTGCAGAGTATAAGTGAAGGGTGAAGTGGAAGGAATGGCTGAATGAGGCTTCTAGGTGTCTTATAGTACAGTGCAGGGTATAAGTGAAGTGGGAGGAATGGCTGAATGAGGCTTCTAGGCATCTTATAGTACAGTGCAGGGTGTAAGTGAAGGGTGAAGTGGAAGGAATGACTGAATGAGGCTTCTACGTGTTTTATAGTACAGTGCAGGGTAAAAGTGAAGGGTGAAGTGGAAGGAATGGCTGAATGAGGCTTTTAGATGTCTCATAGTACAGTGCAGGGTATAAGTGACAGGTGAAGTGGGAGGAATGGCTGAATGAGGCTTCTAGGCATCTTATAGTACAGTGCAGGGTGTAAGTGAAGGGTGAACTGGAAGGAATGACTGAATAAGCAACAGAAATATTCAACAGATTCAACTGTAGAAACACATGCTGAAAAATGCATTTGAAAAAAGTCATCAAATGCTAAATAATATTCAATTCTGATTGAAGTTGAAGAACTAGATAAGTCATGCCGTTGGTGATGGGCGCATGGGAATATTCCCGGGAATGTTTCCTATTCCCATATTCACGGAATTTATTTTTTGAAAAATGAGTTTAGCAGTTAGATAATCAATGAGATAATTCAGCGATTTGTCTACTACCAGTATGTGTATATTATTTTTCTAATGGTGGGTTTTCAGAATCCAGGCCGTACTTTTGGTGGTAGGAAAATCTTCATAGGCCTCAGATGGGAAGATTTGTAGTACCTTTTTTGTTTTTAGGCCTATGTGATGTTTTGTGATTATATTTCGTATGGACTAGCTCCATAAACCAAAAATTTAATTAGGCTCTATAGTTTTTTATTTCTTTGTATCCTTCCTTTTTCATACTCTAGTGAGTGTAATCAAGATGCCATTGGAGCCATTCCCGAGTGGTCAGATTAGACTAATATATGACTAACGGATTTCTTTCCACTTGTTGCAGGTTTACAAGCCGATGACATGCCCAGGCGTCTGCGAGCATCACTTGCATCGTGGGCCCTCCGTCGGTTGCAGTAATCGCAGCTGCAGCTTCCGATGCAGTTGGCTAGCCGAGATATTTCTCAACTTCAATTAGGGCATTGTGATTATCAAGAATAATGATTAGCAAACAAGTGATAATTGTGTGATAGAATGATTTATTGATACAAGTTGTACAGAAAGTGATAATAAACTGATGATTAGGTACATTGTAATTATGATGTTGTTGACGTTGTTGTACACCTGGTATATCCTGATCATGATCACCACATACTACAGATACTCCGCCTGCGCCCGCAGGGGGGGGGGCGAGGGAAAGAGGGAGGGGATTTGGGGAGGGCGATATACCCTAGCATGCGAGAGAGGCAAGGTAGCTTCCGAAGAATCTACACAAGTCCTTCTCACATGTTCGAGTACAAGGTCTTCACCAAAGCCCATCCACAATCTTAGATGGTGGTAAGACGTGCGACAGTGTAGCCTTGAATGAAAGACAGACTCCCACGAGTCTGTCTCGCACGCAAGAGTAAACGTCTCGTCAAAGAACGATCCAGATTCCTTCCTTCGCCCCCAGGGATAGGCACTTTATCCACGGCCTAGGTGCAGGCCCTTTTGCCACGGCCCAGGTGCGGTCAGACTTTTAGCCACGGTCCAGGTGAGAACAGGCACCAGTGCTCATGGGTATCAGGTTTCTTTTAGCTCAGGGCAACAAGATCCCTACTCGGAGCAGTAGTTTATTTACTATGACTTTGCTTGGTCACTGCCTGTTGTTGGACTCTAGGCCGGAAACTCCACCATTCTGAGTTTGATCGAGTTGGATTAAGGCATCAGGGCTGATCAAACCACGCTAGGCTGGCCTACCCGGCTCAGGGATCAGTTTAGGCTGGATCATACCTTTGGGGGTGCGGGCGCAGGGGGGTCAGTTTACCCACTTGCCGGTGCAGCTTACCGAACCAACTTAATCCTATGTACTGCCACGATGCTCCACGGAATCGGTCTTCAAGGTAAGCTGGAGCCTGCAACACAACAAAGAATTAACATTAGAATAAATCTTACTCGAAATATTGTAGGTGTACTATATTACACTTCATAATGAGTTAAAAAACACAATTCCATTGAAATTATTCAATTTTATTCCATTTCAAAGAAATTATAAGGATTTTAAAATTATACATAGGCCCTACCATGGCAATAGTACCAAATTGATTTTCGCTCTAAAATCTTTAAATTAAACTCAATTTGAAAACTGAGACCGGATTTGTGTTCCAATTTGATCGCATTACACATGTATAATAATAGAAATGAGAAATTCAACACAAAATTTCAGACACCCAAAAAAAATCACCAAAAAGCACAGGGGTTACTAAGGTACTTTTTGACCTTTCGCAATTAATTTCTTCGAACTGGTGAGAGCTATGATGTTCTCGTATTTTTTATGTTCATAACTTTGGGATCTTTAAATCATTGGAGAGTTTCGTAAATATTGCTCTGGCAGTTGCCAAGAAAAACGTCGCTGATTTATCAAAAAACAGACATTTTCAGCCAACTTTCAGAACGGTCTTTTGAAATAACGACAATTGTCCAATTATGTTTTCATAGTCAGCAAGAAGATTCAATTCTAAACAAGAAAATATCTTTTTGGAAATTTCAAAACCAAATTTGACGTCAGAAATCAAATTTGAAAGGAGTAAAACTGAAAAATTCATTATTTTTTATTTGTCTTATATTTTGTAGGATGACAAAGGGGCATTCTAAAACAACAAATCCACTGACATTTTCCCAATTTTAATTTTTTTGAAGTAACTACAAAGATTTTAAATTTCTATATGGGCCCTAACATGGCAAATGATACCAAGTTGATTTTCGCTCTAAAATCTTTAAATTAGACTCGATTTTGAAACGGAGACCGGATTTGTGTTCGAATTTGATAACCATATGAATAAATAACAACAGAACTGAGAAATTCAACAATGAATTTCAGAGGACAAAAATTTTTGACCGAAATGTACAGGGTTAACTAAGGTACTTTTGGACCTTTCGCAATTAATTTCTATGAACTGGTGAGAGCTATGATGTTCTAGTATTTTTTTGAGAGTATAACTTGATGGTCCCTAAATCCTCAGCTAATTTGGCTATACTCGCATCAGCCATTTCCAAGAAAAAGGTGTCTGAATTTCCCAAAAACTGCAATTTCCAGCCACTTACAGAGTCATAAAAAATCATCATTTTTGATTCGGCTAAAATTTTGTAGGAAGACAAGAGGACATTTCAGAAGAGTTATTCCGTTGAAATTTTGCTAATAATGCTAATGGAAAAGTAATTAGAAGGATTCCAGAATTCTATATAGGGACTCTACCATGGTGAGTACACTAAGTTGATTTTTCGCTCTAAAATCTTTAAATTAAACTCGATTTAGGAAACGGAGACCGGATTTGTGTTCGAATTTGATAACCATATCACATACATAACAACAGAACTGAGAAATTCAACCAATGAATTTCAGAGCGACAAAAAATTTTGACCGAAATGTACAGGGTTAACTAAGGTACTTTTGGACCTTTCGCAATTAATTTCTATGAACTGGTGAGAGCTATGATGTTCTAGTATTTTTTGAGAGTATAACTTGATGGTCCCTAAATCCTCGGCAAATTTGGCTATACTCGCATCAGCCATTTCCAAGAAAAAGGTGTCTGAATTTCCCAAAAACTGCAATTTCCAGCCACTTTTCAGAGTCATAAAAAATCATCATTTTTGATTCGGCTAAAATTTTGTAGGAAGACAAGAGGACATTTCAGAAGAGTTATTCCGTTGAAATTTTGCTAATAATGCTAATGGAAAAGTAATTAGAAGGATTCCAGAATTCTATAATATGGGACTCTACCATGGTGAGTACACTAAGTTGTTTTTCGCTCTAAAATCTTTAAATTGAACTCGATTTAGGAACGGAGACCGGATTTGTGTTCCAATTTGATCACACTACACATACATAACAACAGAACTGAGAAATTCAACCAAAAATTTCAAGCGACAAAAAAATTTGACCAAAATGTACAGGGTTAACTAAGGTACTTTTGGACCTTTCGCAATTAATTTCTATGAACTGGTGAGAGCTATGATGTTCTAGTATTTTTTTGAGAGTATAACTTGATGGTCCCTAAATTCTCAGCAAATTTGGCTATACTCGCATCAGCCATTTCCAAGAAAAAGGTGTCTGAATTTCCCAAAAACTGCAATTTCCAGCCACTTTTCAGAGTCATAAAAAATCATCATTTTTGATTCGGCTAAAATTTTGTAGGAAGACAAGAGGACATTTCAGAAGAGTTATTCCGTTGAAATTTTGCTAATAATGCTAATGGAAAAGTAATTAGAAGGATTCCAGAATTCTATGATATGGGACTCTACCATGGTGAGTACACTAAGTTGTTTTTCGCTCTAAAATCTTTAAATTAAACTCGATTTAGGAACGGAGACCGGATTTGTGTTCCAATTTGATCACACTACACATACATATCAACAGAACTGAGAAATTCAACCAAAAATTTCGAGCGACAAAAAAATTTGACCAAAATGTACAGGGTTAACTAAGGTACTTTTGGACCTTTCGCAATTAATTTCTATGAACTGGTGAGAGCTATGATGTTCTAGTATTTTTTTGAGAGTATAACTTGATGGTCCCTAAATCCTCAGCAAATTTGGCTATACTCGCATCAGCCATTTCCAAGAAAAAGGTGTCTGAATTTCCCAAAAACTGCAATTTCCAGCCACTTTTCAGAGTCATAAAAAATCATCATTTTTGATTCGGCTAAAATTTTGTAGGAAGACAAGAGGACATTTCAGAAGAGTTATTCCGTTGAAATTTTGCTAATAATGCTAATGGAAAAGTAATTAGAAGGATTCCAGAATTCTATATATGGGACTCTACCATGGTGAGTACACTAAGTTGTTTTTCGCTCTAAAATCTTTAATTAAACTCGATTTAGGAACGGAGACCGGATTTGTGTTCCAATTTGATCACACTACACATACATAACAACAGAACTGAGAAATTCAACCAAAAATTTCGAGCGACAAAAAAATTTGACCAAAATGTACAGGGTTAACTAAGGTACTTTTGGACCTTTCGCAATTAATTTCTATGAACTGGTGAGAGCTATGATGTTCTAGTATTTTTTGAGAGTATAACTTGATGGTCCCTAAATCCTCAGCAAATTTGGCTATACTCGCATCAGCCATTTCCAAGAAAAAGGTGTCTGAATTTCCCAAAAACTGCAATTTCCAGCCACTTTTCAGAGTCATAAAAAATCATCATTTTTGATTCGGCTAAAATTTTGTAGGAAGACAAGAGGACATTTCAGAAGAGTTATTCCGTTGAAATTTTGCTAATAATGCTAATGGAAAAGTAATTAGAAGGATTCCAGAATTCTATATATGGGACTCTACCATGGTGAGTACACTAAGTTGTTTTTCGCTCTAAAATCTTTAATTAAACTCGATTTAGGAACGGAGACCGGATTTGTGTTCCAATTTGATCACACTACACATACATAACAACAGAACTGAGAAATTCAACCAAAAATTTCAAGCGACAAAAAAATTTGACCAAAATGTACAGGGTTAACTAAGGTACTTTTGGACCTTTCGCAATTAATTTCTATGAACTGGTGAGAGCTATGATGTTCTAGTATTTTTTTGAGAGTATAACTTGATGGTCCCTAAATCCTCAGCAAATTTGGCTATACTCGCATCAGCCATTTCCAAGAAAAAGGTGTCTGAATTTCCCAAAAACTGCAATTTCCAGCCACTTTTCAGAGTCATAAAAAATCATCATTTTTGATTCGGCTAAAATTTTGTAGGAAGACAAGAGGACATTTCAGAAGAGTTATTCCGTTGAAATTTTGCTAATAATGCTAATGGAAAAGTAATTAGAAGGATTCCAGAATTCTATAATATGGGACTCTACCATGGTGAGTACACTAAGTTGTTTTTCGCTCTAAAATCTTTAAATTGAACTCGATTTAGGAACGGAGACCGGATTTGTGTTCCAATTTGATCACACTACACATACATAACAACAGAACTGAGAAATTCAACCAAAAATTTCAAGCGACAAAAAAATTTGACCAAAATGTACAGGGTTAACTAAGGTACTTTTGGACCTTTCGCAATTAATTTCTATGAACTGGTGAGAGCTATGATGTTCTAGTATTTTTTTGAGAGTATAACTTGATGGTCCCTAAATTCCTCAGCAAATTTGGCTATACTCGCATCAGCCATTTCCAAGAAAAAGGTGTCTGAATTTCCCAAAAACTGCAATTTCCAGCCACTTTTCAGAGTCATAAAAAATCATCATTTTTGATTCGGCTAAAATTTTGTAGGAAGACAAGAGGACATTTCAGAAGAGTTATTCCGTTGAAATTTTGCTAATAATGCTAATGGAAAAGTAATTAGAAGGATTCCAGAATTCTATATATGGGACTCTACCATGGTGAGTACACTAAGTTGTTTTTCGCTCTAAAATCTTTAAATTAAACTCGATTTAGGAACGGAGACCGGATTTGTGTTCCAATTTGATCACACTACACATACATAACAACAGAACTGAGAAATTCAACCAAAAATTTCGAGCGACAAAAAAATTTGACCAAAATGTACAGGGTTAACTAAGGTACTTTTGGACCTTTCGCAATTAATTTCTATGAACTGGTGAGAGCTATGATGTTCTAGTATTTTTTTGAGAGTATAACTTGATGGTCCCTAAATCCTCAGCAAATTTGGCTATACTCGCATCAGCCATTTCCAAGAAAAAGGTGTCTGAATTTCCCAAAAACTGCAATTTCCAGCCACTTTTCAGAGTCATAAAAAATCATCATTTTTGATTCGGCTAAAATTTTGTAGGAAGACAAGAGGACATTTCAGAAGAGTTATTCCGTTGAAATTTTGCTAATAATGCTAATGGAAAAGTAATTAGAAGGATTCCAGAATTCTATATATGGGACTCTACCATGGTGAGTACACTAAGTTGTTTTTCGCTCTAAAATCTTTAATTAACTCGATTTAGGAACGGAGACCGGATTTGTGTTCCAATTTGATCACACTACACATACATAACAACAGAACTGAGAAATTCAACCAAAAATTTAGAGCGACAAAAAAATTTGACCAAAATGTACAGGGTTAACTAAGGTACTTTTGGACCTTTCGCAATTAATTTCTATGAACTGGTGAGAGCTATGATGTTCTAGTATTTTTTTGAGAGTATAACTTGATGGTCCCTAAATCCTCAGCAAATTTGGCTATACTCGCATCAGCCATTTCCAAGAAAAAGGTGTCTGAATTTCCCAAAAACTGCAATTTCCAGCCACTTTTCAGAGTCATAAAAAATCATCATTTTTGATTCGGCTAAAATTTTGTAGGAAGACAAGAGGACATTTCAGAAGAGTTATTCCGTTGAAATTTTGCTAATAATGCTAATGGAAAAGTAATTAGAAGGATTCCAGAATTCTATAATATGGGACTCTACCATGGTGAGTACACTAAGTTGTTTTTCGCTCTAAAATCTTTAAATTAAACTCGATTTAGGAACGGAGACCGGATTTGTGTTCCAATTTGATCACACTACACATACATAACAACAGAACTGAGAAATTCAACCAAAAATTTCGAAGCGACAAAAAAATTTGACCAAAATGTACAGGGTTAACTAAGGTACTTTTGGACCTTTCGCAATTAATTTCTATGAACTGGTGAGAGCTATGATGTTCTAGTATTTTTTTGAGAGTATAACTTGATGGTCCCTAAATCCTCAGCAAATTTGGCTATACTCGCATCAGCCATTTCCAAGAAAAAGGTGTCTGAATTTCCCAAAAACTGCAATTTCCAGCCACTTTTCAGAGTCATAAAAAATCATCATTTTTGATTCGGCTAAAATTTTGTAGGAAGACAAGAGGACATTTCAGAAGAGTTATTCCGTTGAAATTTTGCTAATAATGCTAATGGAAAAGTAATTAGAAGGATTCCAGAATTCTATATATGGGACTCTACCATGGTGAGTACACTAAGTTGTTTTTCGCTCTAAAATCTTTAATTAAACTCAATTTAGGAACGGAGACCGGATTTGTGTTCCAATTTGATCACACTACACATACATAACAACAGAACTGAGAAATTCAACCAAAATTTCAGAGCGACAAAAAATTTTGACCAAAATGTACAGGGTTAACTAAGGTACTTTTGGACCTTTCGCAATTAATTTCTATGAACTGGTGAGAGCTATGATGTTCTAGTATTTTTTTGAGAGTATAACTTGATGGTCCCTAAATCCTCAGCAAATTTGGCTATACTCGCATCAGCCATTTCCAAGAAAAAGGTGTCTGAATTTCCCAAAAACTGCAATTTCCAGCCACTTTTCAGAGTCATAAAAATCATCATTTTTGATTCGGCTAAAATTTTGTAGGAAGACAAGAGGACATTTCAGAAGAGTTATTCCGTTGAAATTTTGCTAATAATGCTAATGGAAAAGTAATTAGAAGGATTCCAGAATTCTATAATATGGGACTCTACCATGGTGAGTACACTAAGTTGTTTTTCGCTCTAAAATCTTTAAATTGAACTCGATTTAGGAACGGAGACCGGATTTGTGTTCCAATTTGATCACACTACACATACATAACAACAGAACTGAGAAATTCAACCAAAAATTTCAAGCGACAAAAAAATTTGACCAAAATGTACAGGGTTAACTAAGGTACTTTTGGACCTTTCGCAATTAATTTCTATGAACTGGTGAGAGCTATGATGTTCTAGTATTTTTTTGAGAGTATAACTTGATGGTCCCTAAATCCTCAGCAAATTTGGCTATACTCGCATCAGCCATTTCCAAGAAAAAGGTGTCTGAATTTCCCAAAAACTGCAATTTCCAGCCACTTTTCAGAGTCATAAAAAATCATCATTTTTGATTCGGCTAAAATTTTGTAGGAAGACAAGAGGACATTTCAGAAGAGTTATTCCGTTGAAATTTTGCTAATAATGCTAATGGAAAAGTAATTAGAAGGATTCCAGAATTCTATATATGGGACTCTACCATGGTGAGTACACTAAGTTGTTTTTCGCTCTAAAATCTTTAAATTAACTCGATTTAGGAACGGAGACCGGATTTGTGTTCCAATTTTATCACACTACACATACATAACAACAGAACTGAGAAATTCAACCAAAAATTTCAGAGCGAAAAAAAATTTGACCAAAATGTACAGGGTTAACTAAGGTACTTTTGGACCTTTCGCAATTAATTTCTATGAACTGGTGAGAGCTATGATGTTCTAGTATTTTTTTGAGAGTATAACTTGATGGTCCCTAAATCCTCAGCAAATTTGGCTATACTCGCATCAGCCATTTCCAAGAAAAAGGTGTCTGAATTTCCCAAAAACTGCAATTTCCAGCCACTTTTCAGAGTCATAAAAAATC
Source organism: Brachyptera putata (assembly GCA_907164805.1). Classification (NCBI taxonomy): domain Eukaryota; kingdom Metazoa; phylum Arthropoda; class Insecta; order Plecoptera; family Taeniopterygidae; genus Brachyptera; species Brachyptera putata. Next base: position 10,454,039 of record OU015471.1, on the reverse strand, counting down.
ATCATTTTTGATTCGGCTAAAATTTTGTAGGAAGACAAGAGGACATTTCAGAAGAGTTATTCCGTTGAAATTTTGCTAATAATGCTAATGGAAAAGTAATTAGAAGGATTCCAGAATTCTATAATATGGGACTCTACCATGGTGAGTACACTAAGTTGTTTTTCGCTCTAAAATCTTTAAATTAACTCGATTTAGGAACGGAGACCGGATTTGTGTTCCAATTTGATCACACTACACATACATAACAACAGAACTGAGAAATTCAACCAAAAATTTCGAGCGACAAAAAAATTTGACCAAAATGTACAGGGTTAACTAAGGTACTTTTGGACCTTTCGCAATTAATTTCTATGAACTGGTGAGAGCTATGATGTTCTAGTATTTTTTTGAGAGTATAACTTGATGGTCCCTAAATCCTCAGCAAATTTGGCTATACTCGCATCAGCCATTTCCAAGAAAAAGGTGTCTGAATTTCCCAAAAACTGCAATTTCCAGCCACTTTTCAGAGTCATAAAAAATCATCATTGATTCGGCTAAAATTTTGTAGGAAGACAAGAGGACATTTCAGAAGAGTTATTCCGTTGAAATTTTGCTAATAATGCTAATGGAAAAGTAATTAGAAGGATTCCAGAATTCTATAATATGGGACTCTACCATGGTGAGTACACTAAGTTGTTTTTCGCTCTAAAATCTTTAAATTGAACTCGATTTAGGAACGGAGACCGGATTTGTGTTCCAATTTGATCACACTACACATACATAACAACAGAACTGAGAAATTCAACCAAAAATTTCAAGCGACAAAAAAATTTGACCAAAATGTACAGGGTTAACTAAGGTACTTTTGGACCTTTCGCAATTAATTTCTATGAACTGGTGAGAGCTATGATGTTCTAGTATTTTTTTGAGAGTATAACTTGATGGTCCCTAAATTCTCAGCAAATTTGGCTATACTCGCATCAGCCATTTCCAAGAAAAAGGTGTCTGAATTTCCCAAAACTGCAATTTCCAGCCACTTTTCAGAGTCATAAAAAATCATCATTTTTGATTCGGCTAAAATTTTGTAGGAAGACAAGAGGACATTTCAGAAGAGTTATTCCGTTGAAATTTTGCTAATAATGCTAATGGAAAAGTAATTAGAAGGATTCCAGAATTCTATGATATGGGACTCTACCATGGTGAGTACACTAAGTTGTTTTTCGCTCTAAAATCTTTAAATTAAACTCGATTTAGGAACGGAGACCGGATTTGTGTTCCAATTTGATCACACTACACATACATATCAACAGAACTGAGAAATTCAACCAAAAATTTCGAGCGACAAAAAAATTTGACCAAAATGTACAGGGTTAACTAAGGTACTTTTGGACCTTTCGCAATTAATTTCTATGAACTGGTGAGAGCTATGATGTTCTAGTATTTTTTTGAGAGTATAACTTGATGGTCCCTAAATCCTCAGCAAATTTGGCTATACTCGCATCAGCCATTTCCAAGAAAAAGGTGTCTGAATTTCCCAAAAACTGCAATTTCCAGCCACTTTTCAGAGTCATAAAAATCATCATTTTTGATTCGGCTAAAATTTTGTAGGAAGACAAGAGGACATTTCAGAAGAGTTATTCCGTTGAAATTTTGCTAATAATGCTAATGGAAAAGTAATTAGAAGGATTCCAGAATTCTATAATATGGGACTCTACCATGGTGAGTACACTAAGTTGTTTTTCGCTCTAAAATCTTTGAATTAAACTCGATTCAGGAACGGAGACCAGATTTGTGTTCCAATTCGATCACACTACACATACATAACAACAGAACTGAGAAATTCAACCAAAAATTTCGAGCGACAAAAAAATTTGACCAAAATGTACAGGGTTAACTAAGGTACTTTTGGACCTTTCGCAATTGATTTCTATGAACTGGTGAGAGCTATGATGTTCTAGTATTTTCTTGAGAGTATAACTTGATGGTCCCTAAATTCTCAGCAAATTTGGCTATACTCGCATCAGCCATTTCCAAGAAAAAGGTGTCTGAATTTCCCAAAAACTGCAATTTCCAGCCACTTTTCAGAGTCATAAAAATCATCATTTTTGATTCGGCTAAAATTTTGTAGGAAGACAAGAGGACATTTCAGAAGAGTTATTCCGTTGAAATTTTGCTAATAATGCTAATGGAAAAGTAATTAGAAGGATTCCAGAATTCTATAATATGGGACTCTACCATGGTGAGTACACTAAGTTGTTTTTCGCTCTAAAATCTTTAAATTGAACTCGATTTAGGAACGGAGACCGGATTTGTGTTCCAATTTGATCACACTACACATACATAACAACAGAACTGAGAAATTCAACCAAAAATTTCAAGCGACAAAAAATTTGACCAAAATGTACAGGGTTAACTAAGGTACTTTTGGACCTTTCGCAATTAATTTCTATGAACTGGTGAGAGCTATGATGTTCTAGTATTTTTTTGAGAGTATAACTTGATGGTCCCTAAATCCTCAGCAAATTTGGCTATACTCGCATCAGCCATTTCCAAGAAAAAGGTGTCTGAATTTCCCAAAAACTGCAATTTCCAGCCACTTTTCAGAGTCATAAAAATCATCATTTTTGATTCGGCTAAAATTTTGTAGGAAGACAAGAGGACATTTCAGAAGAGTTATTCCGTTGAAATTTTGCTAATAATGCTAATGGAAAAGTAATTAGAAGGATTCCAGAATTCTATGATATGGGACTCTACCATGGTGAGTACACTAAGTTGTTTTTCGCTCTAAAATCTTTAAATTAAACTCGATTTAGGAACGGAGACCGGATTTGTGTTCCAATTTGATCACACTACACATACATATCAACAGAACTGAGAAATTCAACCAAAAATTTCGAGCGACAAAAAATTTGACCAAAATGTACAGGGTTAACTAAGGTACTTTTGGACCTTTCGCAATTAATTTCTATGAACTGGTGAGAGCTATGATGTTCTAGTATTTTTTTGAGAGTATAACTCGATGGTCCCTAAATCCTCAGCAAATTTGGCTATACTCGCATCAGCCATTTCCAAGAAAAAGGTGTCTGAATTTCCCAAAAAACTGCAATTTCCAGCCACTTTTCAGAGTCATAAAAATCATCATTTTTGATTCGGCTAAAATTTTGTAGGAAGACAAGAGGACATTTCAGAAGAGTTATTCCGTTGAAATTTTGCTAATAATGCTAATGGAAAAGTAATTAGAAGGATTCCAGAATTCTATATAGGACCCTATATACCATGGCAATAGTATCAAGTTGATTTTTGCTCTAAAATCTTTTAATTAAACTCGATTTTGAAACGGAGACCGGATTTGTGTTCGAATTTGATAACCATATGAATAAATAACAACAGAACTGAGAAATTCAACAATGAATTTCAGAGGACAAAAATTTTTGACCGAAATGTACAGGGTTAACTAAGGTACTTTTGGACCTTTCGCAATTAATTTCTATGAACTGGTGAGAGCTATGATGTTCTAGTATTTTTTTGAGAGTATAACTTGATGGTCCCTAAATCCTCGGCAAATTTGGCTATACTCGCATCAGCCATTTCCAAGAAAAAGGTGTCTGAATTTCCCAAAAACTGCAATTTCCAGCCACTTTTCAGAGTCATAAAAATCATCATTTTTGATTCGGCTAAAATTTTGTAGGAAGACAAGAGGACATTTCAGAAGAGTTATTCCGTTGAAATTTTGCTAATAATGCTAATGGAAAAGTAATTAGAAGGATTCCAGAATTCTATAATATGGGACTCTACCATGGTGAGTACACTAAGTTGTTTTTCGCTCTAAAATCTTTAAATTGAACTCGATTTAGGAACGGAGACCGGATTTGTGTTCCAATTTGATCACACTACACATACATAACAACAGAACTGAGAAATTCAACCAAAAATTTCAAGCGAAAAAAATTTGACCAAAATGTACAGGGTTAACTAAGGTACTTTTGGACCTTTCGCAATTAATTTCTATGAACTGGTGAGAGCTATGATGTTCTAGTATTTTTTTGAGAGTATAACTTGATGGTCCCTGAATCCCTCAGCAAATTTGGCTATACTCGCATCAGCCATTTCCAAGAAAAAGGTGTCTGAATTTCCCAAAAACTGCAATTTCCAGCCACTTTTCAGAGTCATAAAAAATCATCATTTTTGATTCGGCTAAAATTTTGTAGGAAGACAAGAGGACATTTCAGAAGAGTTATTCCGTTGAAATTTTGCTAATAATGCTAATGGAAAAGTAATTAGAAGGATTCCAGAATTCTATAATATGGGACTCTACCATGGTGAGTACACTAAGTTGTTTTTCGCTCTAAAATCTTTAAATTAACTCGATTTAGGAACGGAGACCGGATTTGTGTTCCAATTTGATCACACTACACATACATAACAACAGAACTGAGAAATTCAACCAAAAATTTCGAGCGACAAAAAATTTGACCAAAATGTACAGGGTTAACTAAGGTACTTTTGGACCTTTCGCAATTAATTTCTATGAACTGGTGAGAGCTATGATGTTCTAGTATTTTTTTGAGAGTATAACTTGATGGTCCCTAAATCCTCAGCAAATTTGGCTATACTCGCATCAGCCATTTCCAAGAAAAAGGTGTCTGAATTTCCCAAAAACTGCAATTTCCAGCCACTTTTCAGAGTCATAAAAAATCATCATTTTTGATTCGGCTAAAATTTTGTAGGAAGACAAGAGGACATTTCAGAAGAGTTATTCCGTTGAAATTTTGCTAATAATGCTAATGGAAAAGTAATTAGAAGGATTCCAGAATTCTATATAGGACCCTATATACCATTGCAATAGTATCAAGTTGATTTTTGCTCTAAAATCTTTTAATTAAACTCGATTTTGAAACGGAGACCGGATTTGTGTTCGAATTTGATAACCATATGAATAAATAACAACAGAACTGAGAAATTCAACAATGAATTTCAGAGGACAAAAATTTTTGACCGAAATGTACAGGGTACTAAGGTACTTTTGGACCTTTCGCAATTAATTTCTATGAACTGGTGAGAGCTATGATGTTCTAGTATTTTTTTGAGAGTATAACTTGATGGTCCCTAAATCCTCGGCAAATTTGGCTATACTCGCATCAGCCATTTCCAAGAAAAAGGTGTCTGAATTTCCCAAAAACTGCAATTTCCAGCCACTTTCAGAGTCATAAAAAATCATCATTTTTGATTCGGCTAAAATTTTGTAGGAAGACAAGAGGACATTTCAGAAGAGTTATTCCGTTGAAATTTTGCTAATAATGCTAATGGAAAAGTAATTAGAAGGATTCCAGAATTCTATAATATGGGACTCTACCATGGTGAGTACACTAAGTTGTTTTTCGCTCTAAAATCTTTAAATTGAACTCGATTTAGGAACGGAGACCGGATTTGTGTTCCAATTTGATCACACTACACATACATAACAACAGAACTGAGAAATTCAACCAAAAATTTCAAGCGACAAAAAATTTGACCAAAATGTACAGGGTTAACTAAGGTACTTTTGGACCTTTCGCAATTAATTTCTATGAACTGGTGAGAGCTATGATGTTCTAGTATTTTTTTGAGAGTATAACTTGATGGTCCCTAAATCCTCGGCAAATTTGGCTATACTCGCATCAGCCATTTCCAAGAAAAAGGTGTCTGAATTTCCCAAAAACTGCAATTTCCAGCCACTTTTCAGAGTCATAAAAAATCATCATTTTTGATTCGGCTAAAATTTTGTAGGAAGACAAGAGGACATTTCAGAAGAGTTATTCCGTTGAAATTTTGCTAATAATGCTAATGGAAAAGTAATTAGAAGGATTCCAGAATTCTATGATATGGGACTCTACCATGGTGAGTACACTAAGTTGTTTTTCGCTCTAAAATCTTTAAATTAAACTCGATTTAGGAACGGAGACCGGATTTGTGTTCCAATTTGATCACACTACACATACATATCAACAGAACTGAGAAATTCAACCAAAAATTTCGAGCGACAAAAAAATTTGACCAAAATGTACAGGGTTAACTAAGGTACTTTTGGACCTTTCGCAATTAATTTCTATGAACTGGTGAGAGCTATGATGTTCTAGTATTTTTTTGAGAGTATAACTCGATGGTCCCTAAATCCTCAGCAAATTTGGCTATACTCGCATCAGCCATTTCCAAGAAAAAGGTGTCTGAATTTCCCAAAAACTGCAATTTCCAGCCACTTTTCAGAGTCATAAAAAATCATCATTTTTGATTCGGCTAAAATTTTGTAGGAAGACAAGAGGACATTTCAGAAGAGTTATTCCGTTGAAATTTTGCTAATAATGCTAATGGAAAAGTAATTAGAAGGATTCTTGAATTCTATAATATGGGACTCTACCATGGTGAGTACACTAAGTTGTTTTTCGCTCTAAAATCTTTAAATTAAACTCGATTTAGGAACGGAGACCGGATTTGTGTTCCAATTTGATCACACTACACATACATAACAACAGAACTGAGAAATTCAACCAAAAATTTCGAGCGACAAAAAATTTGACCAAAATGTACAGGGTTAACTAAGGTACTTTTGGACCTTTCGCAATTAATTTCTATGAACTGGTGAGAGCTATGATGTTCTAGTATTTTTTTGAGAGTATAACTTGATGGTCCCTAAATCCTCGGCAAATTTGGCTATACTCGCATCAGCCATTTCCAAGAAAAAGGTGTCTGAATTTCCCAAAAACTGCAATTTCCAGCCACTTTTCAGAGTCATAAAAAATCATCATTTTTGATTGGGCTAAAATTTTGTAGGAAGACAAGAGGACATTTCAGAAGAGTTATTCCGTTGAAATTTTGCTAATAATGCTAATGGAAAAGTAATTAGAAGGATTCCAGAATTCTACATAGGACCCTATATACCATGGCAATAGTATCAAGTTGATTTTTGCTCTAAAATCTTTAAATTAAACTCGATTTTGAAACGGAGACCGGATTTGTGTTCGAATTTGATAACCATATGAATAAATAACAACAGAACTGAGAAATTCAACAATGAATTTCAGAGGACAAAAATTTTTGACCAAATGTACAGGGTTACTTTAAGGTACTTTTGGACCTTTCGCAATTAATTTCTTCGAATTGGTATAAGCTATGATGTTCTAGTATTTTTTTATGTTCATAACTTTGGGATCTTCAAATCATTGGAGAGTTTCGTTAATATTGCTCTGGCAGTTGCCAAGAAAAACGTCGCTGATTTATCAAAAACGGACATTTTCAGCCAACTTTCAGAACGGTCTTTTGGCATAACGACAATTGTGCAATTATGTGTACATATTCAGTAAGAAGATTAAATTCTGAAGAAGAAAATATCCTTTTGGAAATTTTAAATCAAAATTGACATCAGAAATCAAATTTTAAAAAAGTAAAAAAAGCCAAAAAATCAGTGTTTTCGATTTGTCTAAAATTTTGTAGGATGACTGAAGGGCATTCCAAGAACTCAATTCCATCGATACTTTTTCAATTTTATTTCGTTTTTTAGTAATAACAAGGATTCTGAATTTCTATATGAGCCCTAACATGACAAATACTACCAAGTTATGTTTTGCTCTAAAATCTTTAAATTAGATTCAATTTCGAAACTGAGACCAGATTTGTATTCCAATTTGATCACATTACACATACATAACAGTAGAACTGGGAAATTCAACCCAAAATTTCAAACACCCAAAAAATCATCAAAAAGCACAGGGCTAAGCTACTTTTTGACCTTTCACAATTAATTTCTACAAACTGGTGAGACCTATGATGTTCTAGTATTTTTTTGTAATCATAATTTTAGGGTTTTTAAATTGTCAGACAGTTCCGCTGAGATTGCCCTTGCGGTTGCCAAGAAAAACGTCGCTGATTTATCAAAAAACGGACATTCTCAGCCAACTTTCAGAACGGTCTTTCGAAATAACAACAATTGTCCAATTATGTTTACATATTCAGCAAGAAGATTCAATTCTAAAGAAGAAAATATCCTTTTGATAATTTTAAAATCAAAATTGACTTCAGAAATCAAATTTGAAAAACGTAAAAAGTATTAAATCGTGATTCTTGATCTGTCTAAAATTTGTTAGGAAGACGGAAGGGCATTCTAAAAACTCAATTACATTGAAATATTTCTAATTTCCTTTTTTTTCTAAAGTAGGCCTAATTCTAAAATTCTAAAGGATTCTAAAATTCTATCCCTAGGCCCTACCATGGCAAAAGTACTGTACCAAGTTGATTTTCGCTCTAAAATCTTTCAATTAAACTCAATTTTGAAACTGAGACCGGATTTGTGTTCCAATTTGACCACTATACACACACATAACAATAGAACTGAGAAATTCAACAAAAAGGTTTCTGTCATCCAACGACTGCGTCAAGACTGCGAAAAATAGTCACTGCGTTTCTCTACTTACTGGCATCGTTCTTGTAGTTCTTTTGTGACGTTCATCTTCTTCCCTCCTTCCCTCTTCTTGCTACGTCCTCACTGCGTCAACTTCTACCTCGTACTGCCGTCTTAATCGTCTTCTTTCCCTTTTTCAATGGAACTCCTAGTTGGTACGCGTACTGACATCGTTCTTGTAGTTCTCGTTGTTGCGTTCATCTTCTTCCCTCCATCCCTCTCCTGCCTGCGTCCTCACAGCAACATTGTCTACATCATACTGATGTCTCTCCCTCTTACTGCTGTCTCTGTCTCTTCAGTTGCCTTCTCTACCTTTTCTACGGAATTGCTAGTTGCTACATGTACTGGCATCATCCTTTGTTGACGAGTCGTAACAGCTGGAACAAAAACATATCGTAATGAAACGTCACAGATAGGTCTATTCTATACAAATCAATAGAACGTCTTAAAATAACATAGGACTACTGGTCATATGCACCTGGTAATATTAGGGCATATTTAAAACTGAATTGAAGGACATCACAACCCTGCGGCTGGATTTGAACGAATAATCCGAGAGAAAACTAGAAATCAACATGTCAGTTCAAGCAGATCTAATTTATTAATATGTTCTCCAGGTCCTGCCCCCTTTTCTGAGTCATGAGAAAACATTATGTGATTCTTTCAATATTTCGATACAGAATCGGTAGGCCGCTTGTCATGAATCAGAAAAGGGGACGGGTTCTGGAGGATAAATTCATTCATTATAACTTCTGAAACTGAGATGACGATTTCTAGTTTTCTCCTCGGTTAGGAAGAATAATAGCATCATTATTCTCTCAAATGTAGCCCCAGGGTTGCGAGGACCCAAGAGGTGTTCACACAATCAAATCATCAGTATAGGAACACTATTGCACTATAGAAACAAATTAACTGTGAACATTTTTTCTCAAAATTAGTTGCATTTGATTTACAATTTTGCATTTGAATCAATTAAAGTTTCAGGTTGAACCTATTGTTTAATTATCTCGTATTACTAATTAAATTGAAGCATGAAAAAAAAATAGAACGTTGCTCAAAGCTAGGTTATTCGGGAGTATGAATTAGCAGGTGATAATGAAAAGTTATGATATAAGCAAAATTGCGTTTAAAAAATCCATGCCTTACGCAGGAATAAGCAAAATTGTGTTTAAAAAATCCATGCCTTACGTAAGAATAAGCAAAATTGCGTTTAAAAAATCCATGCCTTACGCAGGACTCACACCCACAACCAACGGTTGTTCAGTTTATAAAGCTGTGCCTTAGCTGTGCCTAACCTGAATGCATTCGGCCTAGTAAATTTCAAATATGACAAATTGGTATCAAGTTATTCTTGAAGCTAAAATCTTTCGATTGAACTCTACTTTGAAATGGAGACCAGATTTGAGTTCACAGACTACAAACAGAACCTAAAAGATTGCTTTACTGAAGAGTTATAGCTTTACCGGTTCGCCTACAAAATTACGCTACTACTACTCACATCAAAATGTATCGCTGATGCGTCTCGGACTTCTTCTTCACTCTTCCTTCCCATTGTCACTCGACCTGCTCTCTCTTCCATCATCCTGTCTCCACTTTGTTCATCTCCAACTTCCATTTTTTTTTCAAGCATTGGTTTGTGAGTACCATCAACTGTAAAATAAAACAACAAACTAGTACGCATACATATGTTACCATTGTGTTGCAATCACAAAATGAGAAAGTTCTCCTCTGATAAAACTGTTCAGTTTCAACATGCTGTTTTCAGAAATTTAAAGATGTTGCTCACAGTTTTAAAACTAGAAAATTTTATGAAAATAAATAACGTATTGTTGGGTGTAAGATTCTTTGATCAATCGTGGATTATCATTTAAAAAAGTTATGACGGTAGCACATCAGCAAATTCAAAGACATTCATTTGTTAAATTATATTAACTGAAAACAAATATGCTCAGAACTACGAAATGACTGTCGGTTGATGATTCAATATCTATTACACGCACACTAAGGTACCTTGTTGATGATATGTAAAAAGGATTGTATAATCCTTCAGGTAGGCCCTATAAAGGGAATTATATTAGGACCTTCTACGATATTTTTAATTCTCTTCTAATATTTTACTTATATGATTGACATTCACCTATTTGTTTTTAGTTTTCATCAAATTAGAATAGGGTAGGCCTAATCAATATCCTGTGTATGGCACAGTGAAGAGTCGAGTTTCACCCATTTTACTCAATTACTTCACAATATTCAAGTAAAGGTAGTGTTTTATAGAGAGAATTAAAAAGCACATTTCGACATTGGACATTTCGAATTAGTGTAAGCTAGTGTTTAGTAGAGAGGCTATATATAAAGTATAAAGCCTCTCTAGTGTCATTGCATAAACTCAATGCTAGTGTTAGGGGTCTACCTCTTTTTTTCCCCACCCACAGAAACAGATACCGGTACCGTACATTGATACTGAAGTGTGACAATGTGTGGTTCATTTACAACATATATTGAGAATCAAGAGTTTATTTATTATGACAATTATTTATTAACCTCCCCTATATAACTTGGCTGTTGTTGGAGTAGGTCTAGTAATTGAGTTTGTAGGCCTAGTCTAGTTGAGCACGACCACAAGATGTAGATGTAAAAAAGTTGGGTTATTTATGATCTGCCATTAGTCAATGTACAAATGATTGTGACATGCTCCTACCACTTCACTAATGAAGCTTCGTGAATTTTCAAGCAACAAATGCAGTATGCCTACGTTTTAGTAGAGTTGAAAGGTTGAAACCAGACACATTCAGTCACAAAAATACTTACATTATTATTGTCATTTGAATCCAGGCATCATTAAGTATTTAGTGTTTATACTTAATGCAGGCATTGTGATCCAGGCCACAAAGTATATCCACGCAAAGGTTTTCTTAGCACTGAAACATATGTATTCAATAATAAAAAAAATGGTCTTGACAACAGCTGTACCAATGGTATTTGACAACCTGACTAATTCATTTCTGTGGTTTAAATATTCAACTTGAATCTGTCATTGCAAATTTACTCAATCTTGATTCACTTGTTATAACACAAATCGCAGCCATATTGAATTAGAATAACACGTGTTGTCATGTCATAAGAAGGCCGTGATTTGGTGCTTTCGAAGAGCAGCCGGTCGGGAACACCTTGCCGAGTCAAAATTATAGTCAGTTTACAGTTATAGTTAAATTACAGTTTTAATTTTTCCAAATATCAATTATGTTGGGTTATTTTACTAATAAAATAAATAGTACAGTAAATATTCAATTGGCTCATTGTATAGACTTGATACAATATAACTATAGCCATTATACCAATATGCTCTTCAATTTAGGTAAATTCAATTCACACAAATCTTCTACATTGTACATAATTTGTGAATTATGTAGGCCTACATACACAAAATTATAGAGAGTCCAAATTTGAATTAAAAATATATGTAGGCCTATATATGCACACAGACCATTTATATGAGCATACAAAATATGTAGCCTGCCTACATGAGTGAAATATCAGTGTTTGCTAATAACTACTGATGGGCGCATGGGAATATTCCCCGGGGAATGTTCCCGCTAGTGGAAATTTTCCCGGGAATATTTCCCATGTTTAAATAAATTCCCATATTCAGGGAATCTACCTTTTGAAAAATGATTTCAGCAGTTGGATAATTAATTAGATAATTCAGCAATTTGCCTACTAAGTTATGTGTATTTTATTTTCATTTAATATTGTATATTTGTTTTTTGAATGGTGGGTTTTCAGAATCCAAGACCGTACTTTTGGTGGTAGAAATGTCTTGACAGGCCTCAGACGAGAAGATTTATAGTAGGCCTACCTTATTTGTTTTTATGTAATGTTATGTGATTATTTTTCGTGGACTTACTACACCAAAAATTTAAGTAGGCTCAACAGTTTTCTATTTCTTCGTATCCTTCCTGTAAGTTATTAACCCATGTATATATATATATATATATATATATATATATATATATATACATATATATATATATATATATATATATATATATATATATATATATATATATATATATATATATATATATATATATATATTCAATATAAATATAAGGAGCCATATATAATGAATGAATGAAGAATAATGGTACTTTTGTAAACATTTTGTCTGTGTTTTTCATTCTATAATGAGTGTAACAAGAAAAAAAATACCTGAAAATTCCCATTTTGGAAATATTCCCGGGATAATTCCTGGGAATATTCCACAAATTATAAATTCCGCGAATTTACCCATCACCACTAATAACAAGATTCAATGTTCAGCGACATGAAAATATGAACATAAAATAAACACACATACATGATATAAAGCGTGGATGATTTTATTGAATACAAAACGTTTCATATCTTCCTCGGTGGACAGAATGGTCACAGTTTGATGCCTAGAGATTACCAAATCATAGATAAAATTTCATCTGAAACAAACAAGAGAAAATTTTAAAAACTCTTTTGGTTCATCACCTGTCAATTTTTTTTCTATATTTCCTACAATAATGAGAGAACCGTAATTGACGACACAAACTAATATGTCACGCAACGTCAGCTCTGGTTGATCAAGTTTGGGTGATATTCAAGGTATCACGTGACAACCGCATGAAACCCCAGCCGAGAACCGAACAAAGGTCCCCCCCCCCCGGGCTTCTGTCACACGGTTACCGATCGAGTGTCACACCCTAAGCTCATCACCAAGCATTGTAACCACTTCGTTCGATATTTTTTCATTTTGTATTATTATTTATATCGGGTTTAATGATGCGCTGTTAGTAGTAATTAAGATCTATTGGCGTGGAATGAATGATTAATGAGAATGGTGAGATGATTTTTCTATATATATAAATTGGGTTTAACGACGCACTATTATGATAGCGCAGATCTAATGGTGTCTTATGGATGATTAATGAGATGATGGGATGAAGGTTCTTGGATAATGGGAAGGAAGCGGTCATGGCCGACTTATTGTGGGTATCATCCCGGCATTAGCCTAGATTGGGAGGCCTACAGAGGGAAACCATGAAAAACCACTGTAAAGATGGTCGGCGGCAGGGATCGAACTGGATTCGAAATTCCCCTCGCCTCCCGGATCACATGAAGCACTGCGCTGCATGTGCCGGTATATGAAGGTTTTTTCTTTAGGTAATGGGGAAGGATAGTGGGAAGTAAGCGGTCGTGGCCTATATTGTAGGAACCATCTCAGCGTTAGCTCAAGACTACACAGGGAAATCACGGAAAACCCCTGAAAATGGACGGTGACGGGGAACCAGAACGACTTGCTAGCTCACCTATCGGATCAAATGAAGCATTCGATGGTAAACTCTATTCTTACATAACTTTTTTATAAACCAAATGAAACTGTCACAATCTGCATTTTGGAAGCGCAACAAGATACCTATATGAAAGACATAGTACATTTTAATCAATTCATATAAAATTTGTGACCATCAGAATAAAACAATCAATAATAAAATTTCAGTGTCAACTAAATTACGCTTTTAAATTATGTACTAGAATATGCACTATATTTTTTCACTTGAGATTTTTCTCTAAAACAAAAAGCCCCCGATTATTCCTCTTATTTCGGACCAGCTATTTGCCACCTTCACAGGGTTTCATGCACGAACACACTAAAAAAACGACGTCTTTCTGAATGGTTAAATCCTCAAATTTGCTATTGATATTGTGTCATTATCGAAGTTTTAACAATTATTTTGTTTGTAGAAAACAATTGACTTCTACCATAGAATAGAAAAAAATCTCAATTCTATGCTTCTACTTATGTGATTACAAGTTTAATAATTTATCTATCAAGTATTTGCGATCTCCCAAAAATCATTACTTTTTTCTTGCCCTTCTATGTTAGGCATACTACGGTTAGGTCAAGTTCAGCTGGTATCAGCCTCGTGTCCTTCTCTCCTCGTCTTATTAGTGTCCGCCGTCGTTATCGTCTCTCCTCGTCACTCTCGTTGTAGTAAGATGACGCTTGACTTGACGGCGTATCAAATGACCCGGCCATTCGATCGGTCAACACACGACTATCGCCCATGCAGGGATAGGAAAACATTTTTACAAACAAACTGTTATCATATGAAACTTAACACAAAGTAACCATTATTGGAAAGTATGGACATGATTAAGAGAATATTTTTTTTTGTGATGGACGATGTGATGGATGATAGATGATGATACATAGTAAGATAAGTAAGTGATATGAGAAATAATGATGTGGGTCGAGGTTGAAGGAAAAACAGACAGAATACATAGTAATTGTTTACCAATAAAGTCTAAGGATAACAAGGTACGATCGTTCGGACGAAGCATCACAAGGGTGATCTTACCAAACAAAGAGAACCAAAGATTATGATTTCAACCAAAATCGTATTGGGCCCATACTCGACATTAAGGAGCGATTATATCAACCATGGATAAGATCTATAGCTCAGATTAAAGTTGTGATCAGCTTAATTGGGCACAATTTATTTTTTGTGATTAATTAATCACAAATATAACGCTAATCCTCAGATTAGGACTTTGGACTGACAAAGAATCCAATCAGTACCTGAAATTAAAATGGCTATTAGTACGCTTATTGTAATTCAAAATGGTGATATGGAGACGTCTGCTCCTTCCACGTGTTGGCGTCACCGTTCCCTGGTGGTGGTGATGGTGCTGTGTTTTTAGAAGACAAAATGTGTACTAGTGAGCGTCGACAAGACTTCACAGTGTCTTAGCAGCTAGACAGTGCAGGTCAGAACGTAGTGCTACAGGTCCAAACCGACAGTGCTACAGGGCAAAACAGACAGTACACAGGTCAAAACAGACAGTACACAGGTCAAAACCGACAGTACTTCAGGTCAAAACAGACTGTGCTACAGGTCAACAAAGACAGTACTAAAGATCAAAAAAGACAGTGCTATACAGGTCAAAACAGACTGTGCTACAGGTCAAAACAGACAGTGCTACAGGTCAAAACAGACAGTACACAGGTCAAAAAAGACAGTACTACAGGTCAAAGAAGACAGTACTACAGGTCAAAACAGACAGTACAAGTCAGAATAAATCATGTATCGCACAGATTTGGACTTCTACAATAGCAAGGATCTGAAGGATATGACCCTAGAGGTAAGACAAGGGACCGAATTGAAGGAGTAGCAATTGTAGATCCCCCCCCCCCCCCTCCCACCTAAGAGAATTTAAGCAAGTATTTCATCCCAAATAACACTATTATTTTTCATAAATGTGATACGAATTCGCAAAATGCTAAATCGGTAATTGGTTTTCCCTATCTTATTTGATGTTCATTTTTCAATCACATGCACACACTGAGAGAAATATTCTCACAATGCCGTATTCATGTTCGAGATTCCTTGGTGCAAATTTATAGCAATACTTCAAACAATTTTAAACTAAAACCGCTATATTTAAATATCCGTGTCTCCCGAACAAATGGGCACATTTTGCTGAAAAATAAGTGCATATTTATTTATATATAAATATATTTATATATTATATATATATATATACATATATATATATATATATATATATATATATATATATATATATATATATATATATATATATATATATATATATATATATATATATATATATATATATATATATATATATATATATATATATATATATATATATATATATATATATATATATATATGTGTGTGTGTGTGTGTGTGTATTCCAGTGATGTATAGTTATTTTCATATACAGTTTGGCAAACAATTTTGGGAAGTGGTAAGAAGAGAAGATTTTATATTTTATAATGCCATATAACTAACTCAATGATTCATTCATGTTTACGCTGTTTTCTTTCAGATCATGACAATTGACAGTCGATAAACTTCAGAATACCCCTGAAAAACCACCAAAAACATTTTCTTTCAAATGAGATGTAAAACTTCTATATCTCCAAATAATGAAAATGTATCTACAACATAATTATAGGGATGGATATTTTAACGAGAGGCTAATAATACATTTTTTGGAGAATCAGAAAATCAAAATAAAATGAAAAACTACCCTTAATTAAAATGCATTTAAAAAAAAAAGTTAAAAAATTGAAGTTAAAAAAAGATTTTCAAAAGTATATGCATGACAATTATGCAATATGAGATCAATAGTATTACTTATTATGATCTTGAAGGTATTGAAAATATCTGCTACCTCTTCATTAGAATTTCGATATGTCATGCACTTCAAAAGTTATCATCAAAAAACTGATATTCCGCTAAATCGACTCCCATGGACTCTCAAGTAAAATTGTCAACAGCTCATCTACTAATTGATGTGATTGTTTCGTCTTATAATGGTATTTTGTTTTCCTACTTTTGAATTGTTACTAGGAATTGGACTTGCAGTATTCTCCCAGCCGGTGGTCCAATCTATTCACGGGCGATCCGAAGGCGGTGGTGCAGCATCATATCAACCTGACGACTAAAGGTAGTCTCGACTAATAATTAGGAAAACGCATCATGTATGCGTTGTAAGATGAGCGAGATAATTATATGAAAACTCTAAAGCTATACACATCTTGGGTCTCAAACTATTAAGCTGAAATTGATGCAATTAAAGAACCTGTTGATTATCTAATTCGACCTACGTTACACATTTATTCGTAGATATTGATGCATAACATATTTGATCATAATATAAAGAAGGTGTACCCACTCGCCTCTTTCAAGTGAAATATTTCCACGGTCAGAATCTGAGTCCATGGTCCCTTTTGCCTGTCGCGCAACTACTGCTTTTTTATGGAGCTATATAGAACAACAATGCTCAACAATGCTATATACGGCTCAGAAGAAATATTATGTTAGAGGTGGCATTTGTTTTTGTCGAAAATTTTAGATTTTATAAGTTCAACAATGTCACCGGTACCGTAGCCACTCTTATCTACATCTAGTTTACAAGAGAATCCGCTAAATCGCGCCAGGCAAGTGGGACCGTTGGCTCTGATTTGACCGTAAGAAACCACAAATGCCTCCCATGTTATCAGTATCACAAAATCAAGTATGTTCTAATTATTGTTACCTTTTGCTCTTCTTGGTAGATTTATATTTTGACCTGGAAAATTAATGCTTTTCTTCACAACGGCTGATCCGATAAATGTCAAACGTTGGAATAATGTGTATCATTTGTATACTTGAGGTACCGGTAATTGAAAATCTGAATTCATCCGAAAGAATTATCGTTACCAGATTTTCCCCTCTGGGTTATTCTCATGGGGGTCTTCAAATTTTGAAATGATCTCTCTTAAAATTGGTTCAATCCATTGTGCCCATATATCGAATCAGATAATGAGTTGATATGTGCACGTCAAGTTTCATGAATAGAGCAGGAACGAGAATGAATAGATAAAATAATATTTTTGTTCATCAGAGTACGGTAAAATTGAGCATTCGCTTGCTCATCCAAAAAACTTTGATATCAATTACATAACCTTGGTGCAACATCTATTGAAAGATGGAGTTGAGTTCCTTATTGTAAATCTAATCCTGAAAAATCATATGCTCTCAAGATATAACTGCTGTGAAAATATATCTGCAATATTTATGTGTGGTCAGGGACGAGAGAATTAAGTATGATATAAGACTCACGTACGCCCCTTGTGGGTCTATTAATTAGCCTCCCCGTTTTTTTTCCCAGAGCGCTCTGGGTTCTAATACATTTTTAATAAATTTTGTACATTCAAAATATGTCCGATCGATATAACTAACCACTTTCGTTTCCCGCCTCTTTGACGTCATAAAACATAACATTGAATCAAGTGGACCGCTTTAAACTGTGGTAAACCTAATCAGCGCAGCTCGAGATGACCACACGTGATACAGATGAGCCACAGACAATGATTGTGTTGCAGGCAGCGAGGAGGCAGTGAGAACTGTTCCGCACCAACTAGGCCTTCAGTACGGTCCCACGAGCAACCAGAAGCTAGACCTGTTCGGTGGGGACGCACTTCCAGACAGTGAGTTGTTCAGCGCACGAAAACATCAATGTTCATACATCAATACTCTACATTCTTTTCATGAAATCCATTTTGTTGAAACATTTTCATGAAATAATCTTTTCTCAACCACTGTATTCACGATGTAGGAAAATATCATTGTATCATCATTATTATTAGAGAAAAGTTATCAAAAAAGTCACAATAATCCTATGCACAATAATATAATCTGCACTTCATTCACCATGCAATACTGAAAGATCCAATAATACAGCCTCATGTTTCTTAGCTCTGGAGAGAGTCTGCATCAGGAATAAGCAAGAGTTGCGTATTCATATAGTATACATCCAAGGTAGCGCCAATGAACTAGGACTTCATTAATTAGCTGATGTTTACTAAATGAGCTACTACTAGTCTACTACTACTACTACTACTAGTACTACTTACTAGGAAGACTAGGAAGAATGTTGCTAGCACAAAATCATAGCCCGCCCATATGCAGGGCTACAATATTCATTAAATAAGAATAATAAAGAAAAAAAGTAAAGGCCATAATTCACAACTATGTCGCCTATTTGTGAGAAGTGAATAATAAATCAAAATGAATGTAATAGAATGTATTTAAAATAGTCATTTTTAATGAATTTCGTATTCTCATAATGCAAGTTACTTCCTATACTTTCCCCTTGAACGAGCGTCAAAAACAAATGTTGTCCGAGTTACCGAAACGTGATAAGTTCTTTTGTCCAAGACTCCGTCCCATCAACGTGTTTCTTTCAGATGCTCCCATACTCGTGCACTTCCACGGCGGCTACTGGCAGGCACTGGGCCGTGGCATGGCCAGCTACATCGTTCCGCCACTGTTCAGGCGCGGCATCCGCGTGGCAGTGGTTGGATATGACCTTACACCGCACGGTAATTATGTCACGTTATTATACACACATAATGAATATGCTGATGAAGAAGCTGATAATCAAACCTTAAAGTGATGATAAGTGAAAGGAGGTTCATAAAAACCCATGCCTTATGCAGGACTCAAAGCCACGCCCAACGGTGACTCCGGTATCTAAAGTGGTGACTTAGTTGACTGAGCCATGAAGGGTGGCAGAATAAGGTGGATCATTCTTATGCTTAAATTACATAAATATTTTAATTTTTCAAGAGAACA
The DNA here is from genome assembly GCA_907164805.1 of Brachyptera putata. Classification (NCBI taxonomy): domain Eukaryota; kingdom Metazoa; phylum Arthropoda; class Insecta; order Plecoptera; family Taeniopterygidae; genus Brachyptera; species Brachyptera putata. The sequence goes on along the minus strand of OU015471.1, from coordinate 10,434,446 downwards.
TTTAATCCAAATATTCTCCTCTGGAATATATCTCCTTCTTTTTGGGGTTTTCAAAATTTAGAAATGTTTCTTTCTCAAAGTACCTTAGTTCAACCGATTACTCCTCAAATCTTTACAGTATAAATTTAGATGATGACATGTGTACGTCAAGTTACGTAAAAAACGAAATTTGGATTTGACCTGTAGAGCGCAAACAAAACACATTTTAAAAAATATTGATTTTTCGAGTGCAGTAAAATTGAGTCACCAAATTGCTCATCAAATAGAACTAATATACAGGTTTGCGAAAAGAAATATTGAACATGTTCATTTTTTGAGCAGTTGTGCACTTCTATGACATGGCAGTGTAGAAGAGTGTTGTCCTTACAGTAACTGTAGCCGAGATCAACAGGCAAGTCATCACAGCTGCAACTTACGTTATGGAACTGGCAACCAAGCTCGGAGCTAGGTAAGAAAATGTGACTCGAGTTATTAGTGATCTTATTGTTATAAGGGTTGAAAAAAGGAGTCCAAAAACTTGGTTCAAAAGATATGAGTTACAAGTAAAAAAAAAAGAACAAAGTAAAAACTATTTGCCTTATATTGCAAAATCTTTACAGGTAGGCCTATACAGCTAAACAAAAAATAGTTGTATGCTTGTGATATCTTTGAAATCAAGGTTAATGATTTTATTCCAAATCATTTTGAAGGTATTGAAAATATTTGTGTTTTTCCCACATTAGAATTTTGATATCTCCTACCATTCAAAGGTTATCACAAAAAAAAAATTATTTCGCTAAATCGACTCCCATGCACTCTCAATTCACATTTACACAACACAATCCCTCGAGCTTGAGAAACTTGATCCGTGTAAATTACTCTCGTTATTCTTCCAGCTCAGTCTCGTTTTCTGGCCACTCGGCCGGCGGTCAGATCGTCATGGAACTGCTCAACTCCGATTGGCTGAGAAATCTCGATCAAGCTCAGCGTGACCTCATCAAGAGCCTGCTTCTGATTAGCGGGGTGTACGACCTAACTCCGCTGGTGGACACGCACGTCAACGACGCGCTCAGGCTGACCAAGTATGTTTCTTATTTCATAGCGCTTTCTTGAAAATATTACTAGAACTGGTAACACTTGAACACCACAATCAGTTTCATCATCAACTATATTAGTAAGCTCTTGGAATATATGAGACAAGTGTTGATAAAAGATGGTCCCGAATCTGGTGGCTCTGCGTGCAACTTCTAGAGCATGAAACCAATACGCAACTGAAACACGCAAACGTTTCTCGTTTGTTGTTTTTATCTAAATTGGAAGCCTCCTAGATGCTGAAGTATTTACATTTTCAGTTTTAATTCGAAGTTTTGCCATGATGTAGTGATACCAACAGACTTTATCATAATATAAAGACTTTATCTAATATAAACTTCATCACAGTATACCCACTCGCTTCTTCAAAGTGAAGTATTTCCGGGGTCAGAATCTGCGTCAAGGGTTCCACTTGCTGCTAGCGCAACTGTCTCTGTTACTGGTATATCAAACTATACACGGCTCAGTAGATAATCATGTTAGTAGTGGCATTTGTTTTGAGATTCTTTTATTCCAACAATGCCACCGGCACAATAGCCGCACTCTTACCCACATCTAGTTCACAAGGAAGTCAATGAATCGTAACCAGCATTTGTCCACAAGAAAGCACAAATACCATCCATGTTATTAGTATGGGATTGGGTAGTACACCTTTTTTATATTATGATAAAGTATGTTGGTATTGGTATCACTACACCATGGTTTTACTGCACATTATAACGCACGTAAGTACTTAGAATTAATAGAATTAATAGTCAGTTCCTTCTTGCTTTGCTGCTAGTTGGTGTTTAGGGGTTCATATATTCCAACAACTATTCCAATTTGTCATTATCAGTACACTCCAAACCGTTATAATACTACCGATGGTCTCTTAATGCTGTCATCAGGGAGGAAGCAGTGAAAGTCAGTCCAATGTTCTACGAGGGCAAAGAATACGCGAACGTGAAGGTCCTGGCAATCATCGGCCAATACGACACTCCCGAGTACAAAAGACAGTCAATAGACTATGCCAAGGTAAACTCAACAATACAAACTATGGAAAAGTGGGAAATTATATTTGAAAACACACTTTCAGCTACTGGTATATACTTTTAAAGGGCATCACTAACCTGAAACTAGATTTTAATGAATCATGACAATATTCATCTCTCCAATCTTAGAGGAAACTAGAAATCACCATCTCAATATCAGAAATAATAATCAATCCATCAATTTCATGCAGTTGGGAATTTCAAACTACTTATCACCATTTCGGCAGTGTCAATAGCCACGGGGTGCATTCCAGTACGATTTGAAACAGTTTTAAAAGATAATACCGAAAAAACAGCAGAAAAGCGGTACTATCCAATACTAACAGCCCATACACAGCCACCTTGAACTCTTGCTTCAAGCCAAGACCGAGTTTATCTCGTACAGGAATGCACCTCCTGGGGCGATCCAAATGTGTGAATCATATTTGACACAATACTTGTCTGTTGTAGAAACTGCAGCTCGTAAACAAACAAGTCGAGGTGCTGACAGTTCCCGACGTCGATCACTTCGAACTCGTAGAATATCTCGTCAAGGACAATTATCTTCTAACAACCAAGATGGCCGACTATATTCTGAACTAGGCTCTGGAAAACGATGAACAATAAACAATTATAGTTTACTTATGTAGGCCTAAATGTGTTTTTTTATGTATTAGGCCTACACTACCTCATTTGGTCAATTAAGGAAGAATAATAAAATAATTGCCATTATGCGTATTATTTGACTTCAACCCAAGTATTTGTCAAAAATGAAAACTGCATAATATTTTGATGAAGGTTTGTTTGTCTTCATCAGGCATTACTAGTGACTGTGTAGTAACAAAGGATGTTCACAAACACAGTTTGTTCACTACGTCTTCACAGCCTTGCATTATGCGTTTCTTAGCTATCAAACCTCCAATTCAAATCTCATTATACACAGAGTTTCTCAGTTCTGTCTGTCTGTCCGTCGCAAGCGGTTCCGCAACATTCCGAAGGGCGAGGGGGTGAGAGGGGTGGAGGTGGAAGGGAGGGAGGAAAGGGGCGGGATAAAAATGTCCTTGACTAAACCGCCGGCCGAGGTCACCCGTTTGACGTAATTTGAGGTTCTGCGGCAGGTGGGAATTGCGTCTTTGTTTGTCGCCAACAGTACTGGGAGATGATTCAGCACGGCTGAGCGGCTATGTGTCAAAGTAATGCGGTTTACGCGAGCGATTATGTTGACCCGTGTTTGAAACACGGAAGATGAAGCTAGTAATGTCAAATTGAAGTAGGTAGCATGTCTCTTGATTGAACACATTTGTTCAGTACACTTGTAATCAATTCCTTCGCTTCACCGCTACTTGGTCAACCTACCTTCACCCAATACTGAGAAGACAGAGTGCTCTCCACAGATGATAGCATGTTTGTCAGGTTACCCAAGCAACTAGAAATGTAGCAAATTAATATTGATGTTTTGATCGGTGAACACAATTTGCGGAATATTGTTGTCCACCTAATACAGCAATGTAATCCTCACTTGAAAGCCATATCCAATTGAATCAAATTTATTTTGTGACTTATTAATGTAGCATGTTGTCGTTTCAACAAGTAAAAAATGAATGTCAAAGTAAGAGGCAGAATGACACATAAGAAGTGTTATTGAAATTGTTTGAAATCTTGTGGCTTCAATTTTGTATCAATTTTCATGAAATATTGTTGTGCATAATGCAAAATAATATTCAACATTTTATAAGTTTAAAGTTTTCACTTGTTTCTCTTACTATGTATCATCATCTATCATCCATCTCTCATATCATTCCTCATAAATTGATACAGTTTAAAGTATGTGTAATTAGTTGGTATCATAATGGTTTTAAGCAGAGTTAATCTCACCAGGAAAAAAATAGACCCAGGTAAACAACAGTAAACATATATATTCTTACAATAATATAGTCTCTTTAACTTATGCACTGTACAACAATACACAGACTTGTTTTGGTATATCACAATAAAAAACAACCTTTGTTGCGAGGCTAGTACAGAAAACACCCGCCATACGTTTGCCCCTTACGTAATAGGCAACACGCATTCACTCAATCTCAATGGGTGGTGTATGTCCACACGCGGAATGTATTTTCACAATGGTTTGGGTCTAATTAGATAAGCGTAGCGAAGAACTTCCACTTAACATACGGGAAAAAAATCGGGCTTTATTTTTATATACACTATATATTTTTTTTGTAATTTGATGCGTGGCATACAGGTCTGACAAAGTAACAAACCGACTTGCTACTCTTTCTGGGCATTGCTGTCATAACAATATAGGTAGGGAGAAAAATCGAATGGACGGTCATTTTGGAAAAATTCTCAAACTTGGAAAATCCTCATAAGAATAGCACTGGGCACAATTTTCAATTTTTCAATTTTATCCGTTCGTCACGAAATTTTCACAGAATGTTGAAACTGTTCCGATATATATTTTGATCAAGTTTAAAGAATTCTGGATTGGTCGTTTTTAAGAAAATTAATTATCAAATGTAGGCCTACCGGTATTGAAAATTACCAACATTTAGATTGAGTTCGGCAACGAAAATCTACACGTTGCAAGGCTATGAGCTATAAGAATGAAATGACATGAATGAATAAATGAGTGAAGGCTTACAATAATTTTAAAATCAGGGTGTGTCCCGTATATAACTTTTGAGTACATTCTATTTAAACATCTTGCTCATCTTACAACGCAAGACGCTGTTCTCCTATTTTGCCTCAGAACTATAAAAGTAGCAGTATCGAAATAGACAACGACATAATGTTAATGCTAACTTTCATCACCATGTGCATTTTCATCTGACCTGTAGCTCGCAAACAAGAAATAAACAGTATGAGGTTCAGTTATTTAAAGTACGGTGAAATTCACTCCATTAACGTTCATCTAACTAGGTCACAACCTTATCCCTACCGTCATTACAACAGACTAAAGAGAGCAATTCACTAACCAGATATGCCCTACACTAGTATATAAACTAGAATTGAAATTAATTATAAAATAAATAAATATAAATCAAAGATATATTGCATGCATGTTGCCTACTACAGAAACTACGTGACATCACTTAACGACACAGTTTCCCTCTTAGCAGTTATTTTAAAATCTCTGCTTCTTCTGCATTGGAATTAGGGTCGCCGTTCGTTGCCTCTATTGATTTTTTATATTGAACTATAATGCATATTTGGTCCGTAATTGATTATTTGATTAATCAAAGAAATAATCGGCAAAAAACATCATGAAAAGAATATCATTCATAATTCATCAACAAACAATTGAGTGAAAATAAAAATATGATACCAAATATGGTAGGTACCAACAAGCATAGCAGTGCTACACTGATACCAACTGGCACACAAGGCCTGTTTGTTTGTGTTGCACCACCTGAACTAAAGTGTAGCTGGTGTAAAAAGGAAGTACGTCATATTACGGGTTTTGTGCAGGAAATGATACCGAAATGATGATGTACAAACAAACACGAAATTGACGATTTTTTGGTTCCTGGACGCGAATTTTGAAATGGAAGCAGACCCGATGATGGAGAAAGAGATTTTAAATATCATGGAATGTGATTAATGAATAGGAAATATTTAATAATGACAACCCTTATTCGATTATATATTTTTTCATTCTCATTGACACGAATTTAAGCGTCAACAACTAGTAAGCCAGCAAAGCGTCCGCCTACAACTTGATTTTGGCGCCTGCCATCTTGCACTGAACTAAAAAGCACACCAGCTCCGTAGCTGGTGTAGAACTACCTGAACTAGTGCAAGTGAACCGGGACAAACAAACAAGAAAGTGCAGCTTGGTGCAGAACCACGGTTACAAACAAACACGACTGTGCAAGAACTGAAGAACCAGTTCAGCTAGTGCAGGACAAACAAACAGGCTTACATTTGTCTTTGAGGTAAGAACGCAACTTTTGAAAGGAGTTTCAAAATATAAATGAATGATGAATATCAACTGTTAATCGATCGATATTAATAGATTACTGGCTGATGCAGCTCAGTTAGTGTACCAATGAGTGATAACAACTGATGATCAATCGAGTAATCGATAACTAAATTAGAATCCCTAATTAGAATCCCCAATTAGAATGTTGTTTCTAAACGTTGAAACGTACGGAACGACATTCCCAATGAAACGAATAACTAGATACTTTAAGAACATTTATCACAATATTTAGCTGTTCGCCTCTTCCACAATTGACAGCATAAACAGACGAGTTACAACCTTTGTTTCAATTACATATGGTACGGTAGTATTCTATTTACAACGTTGTTTACTTAACAAAGCTCTGGTACAAGCTTTTGTTACTCCATATTTTAATAATCTTCTTTTTAAAGCTTCTTTAGGTACTGGTAGGCCTAGTTCTGTACTGGAATTGTATTAGATACACAGGACAAAATTGCATACTTTATGAAATGAGGTCAACTACGTACAAACACACAGAAACGTGATAAACCAGGCTTCAGAACGGACGTATTTTGCCTATCATACAATCACATTTTCGAAGCTCAAACATTGTTATAAATTTCCTCTGTTTGAACACTAATACTCGACTATTACCAGTATTGTCAATAATTGCCAGTTCTACAGTATGGCAGGCCTACGGGCAGAAAGGACACTTCACGCAGTTTAATTCGTTCAACTGATAGAATGTGATGGTGTTACAATACTACAACTGTACATCAACTACAGTGTTGGGTAGGAACTCAATGAATGAAACGCGGTCCTTTTATAAACAGTAACTTCAACATAATAATGTGAAACTCTTTGGACGAACGAGTGGTAGGCCCTAGTATTTTACCAATAATTATCGAAGCATCAATTATTACTGTTTTAACATGAGAGACACCAGTAGAAATGTTTTCACTATCAACATTTAAAACTCATGGAAATACTTCAACATCATTCTGCTACAAAACTCTGCTACGGTAACTTTTAAAGGAACCTCAAGGAAACCTTTCGAGTTACATTCTTTCTGAGTAACTGAACTTCTTTGATCTAGTAAAGGAAACTGAAACTAGATCCATCATTTGAGGAACTTACCCAGCACTGGTTAACTGTAACTTCACACCTAATACTGCACTTTCAACGTCACTTTTAAACAGTGACAAACCTACTCAGAGGGTCCACGACAAGACATGAAATACCCTACAGGCATTCGTGTGACATCCAAATATCCACCAATTCAACATTTTGGAATTTCAATTCAAAATCCATAGTCTACTTCAATTATTGATGAAGTCAATGTCATAGAGAAATTGTAAACATTGACTTCAAATAGAGATTAGGCGTGGTGGTAAAATAAATACCTATTTCCTACTATTATAAGTTCTCAAGTAGGGCCTACATGGAATTATTTCAACAGTGAATATTTCAGTACACAACCTCATGAGGGCAATAGTGATCGTACAGGTCGGATCTTACAGGCCAAGATGTGTGGTCAAGTCTTACAGCTTGGGACGTGTGGTCGGTTCTGACAGGTCGAAGCGTGTGGTCGTGCCCCAGAGGTCGGGGCGTGTGGTCGTGCCCCACAGGTCGGGGCGTGTGGTCGTGCCCAACAGGTCAGGGCGTGTGGTTGTGCCTCACAGGTTGGAGTGTGTGGTCGTGCCTTACAGGTCGGAGTGTGTGGTCGTGCCCCACAGGTCGGAGTGTGTGGTCGTGCCTCACAGGTCGGGGCGTGCGGTCGTGCCCCACAGGTCGGAGTGTGTGGTCGTGTCTCACAGGTCGGAGTGTGTGGTCGTGTCTCACAGGTCGGGGCATGTGGTCGTGTCTCACAGGTCAGGGCGTGTGGTCGTGCCCACAGGTCGGGGTGTGTGGTTGTGTCCCACAGGTTGGGGCGTGTGGTCGTGCCCCACAGGTCGGAGTGTGTGGTCGTGTCTCACAGGTCGGGGCGTGTGGTCGTGTCCCACAGGTCGGAGTGTGTGGTCGTGTCTCACAGGTCGGAGTGTGTGGTCGTGTCCCACAGGTTGGGGCGTGTGGTCGTGCCCCACAGGTCGGAGTGTGTGGTCGTGTCTCACAGGTCGGAGCGTGTGGTCGTGTCCCACAGGTCGGAGTGTGTGGTCGTGTCTCACAGGTCGGAGTGTGTGGTCGTGTCGGGTGATGTGAACAACACTTGTGCTTGTTGCTGGGAGAGCTGATATAGGAACATCTCGGCTTCTGAGTGGCCATGGACCTGTAACAGGAACACATGCTAATGTCCATATTAGAAGGTAGTTGGAAGTGTGGGTTGGTTAATGGTTCAGTAGTATTTTGGGTCATAGCTATCGTACCAGTGGATAACGCAACTCACACTAATTCTGATGTAGACTATCTCTCGAGCTATGAACTATGAGGGTGAATTGTTGGATCTCTCAATATTGATGGAAGTTCAAATTATCTAGTGAATCGGGTTATTGTGATTTTCGACTTTCACTTGATCAAGTAGTGTACTGGTTTTTCCGATGTGCTAGATATGTTCTACAAAGAAGACTTCGATAAGGAAAGAAGAAATTCTCCACGAAAAAGTTATGTGAACATGTATTATTGTCTGTTTACACTTATGCATGGATAGGTTAAAAAGAACCATAAGTACCGACCGACCGGGACATCCGAGTACCTCTTCAATTACCACAACAAAACATCTACATTATAAATAATAATATTCATGATTTTTAAAAAATAACTGTGATACGAAGGCAGTGCTTGAGAAAGCTGTATCTCTTCAATGAACAGTCCGAAACAACAATCATTTAGGTTGTGTATACAAGTTCAATTGACTGGTTGGAATGACCTTGAGAACCGAGCTGATTTTATACACCTTTCCAACCAACGAGTCTAAAAATGGAGATAAAATAACAACAGACGGAGATAAAATAAGTAACTACCTAACTAGTGACTACCTTAGTACGGTACTAAGTAACTACCTTAGTACTAAGTACTATGTACTTTATACCTATAAGTAAGTACCGTATCTTATGTTCCAAAGCTGTACACTGTAGGCCTACTAGTAAATTGATCGATTCGGCCTAAATTCTCTGTTTAACGACCCCACCAACAGCTAGGTTGTTTGGAGGTACGAATGGTCAGGTGATAATGAAACTATGAAGTGATGATAAGTGAAAAGACATTTACAAACCCCATGGCTTACGTGTAACTCGAATCCACGCCCAACGTGAAATCCGTTTCTAAAGTGGGTTCTCAGCTGACTGAGCCACAGAGGGCGGCTCACAGAGAACGTGAGCGTTCACATTGTGAAATGATGAATGTTATAGTGCAGTGGCCTACCTGAGTCTGGTCTATGCCGAGGCCGCTGGTGCTGCCAGGAGAGTAGAGCTGAGTGGCGGATATTGGTAACGGCGACAATGCAGTGCTACTGCCAACCTGCTAACAATTCACAACGCATAGAACTTGCGTTAATGTTACGTATTTGGTTTCATGTTTTGTATAATACTGCTACTTGAAATGATTATCCGTGGGCCAAACTGACGGATTTACACTTATTGAGAGAATCCAAATTTTGCTTTCACTTCTGCGGCAACTCGACTCACAAGTTGTAAGTGACAACATTGGTTCTCTGTTTGGAACAGACGCGATATAAATGTCATCGCGTGGATAAAAAATACTTACATAGTAAACATCGCAGTTATTTTGTATGTCAGAAGATAAACTTTGAGCTTAAAAATGATTCTACGGTTGCAAACTAGCCGTTTGTAATGTGCCAGTGAGTTGGTAAGTTTTAGTTTATTATTAATGTTTCTTTGATTTTTGTCTGGTGGTTATTTCCTTCAGAGTCCGTGGAAATCATAACGGGAAACTTGAGTTTGTTGATTCTCGAAGAACCTAGCTCCCAGCACTTATGTCCAGTCCATTTTGTGTGTATTAGTGCACTATCCTATTTGCGCACTATTTGAGCTCAAGAGCCAAAATTCTGCACGGACCGTAACAATTGTTTGAATCATCAGAGTTTGAATTAACGTGGAGTTACTGCGGCAGTGCGGCAGATATCTTACACTGTTCAGAACCCATAACCAACATCATTTCGTTACAGAAACATCCCCCCCCCCCCCCCCCGACCCACCCTCATCAGGAGAATGCAGTTTCCACTAACCGCTGTATGTGCTGCATTGTACTTGGCCATCAACAGCTGTTCCGACACAAGCCTCAGCTCCTGCTGCTGCATGTTGATCAGCTGTTGCAGGTGTTGATGCTTGCGCTGCAGGTGGTCCTGCGCCAACGACTGCGCCGTCGTCATGACGATGCCGGGAGGAGCGGCGGAGGGTATCACGGATACGTAATCCACGGGCTGTCAAACAAATCACATCACTTCTTAGACATACAGGTCGAGCCTAGAACCTGCGTAAAAAACCTAACCCAACATTTGGAATGCTTTGTGGAAAATGTAGTTTTATGAAAATAGCTAACTTCTCACTGTAGAGAGATTCAGCTTGGTAACTTTCAGATCTGAAAGCAAGTGCCCCATCTATGAGCTTACGCGCTTATTGTTCGCTATTCACAGTATAAAGGGAAATGCGAGCTGTGAGCTTCAAGGACACCAAAACCACAGAGCTAGATTTAAATGAATAAAGACGATATTTTTCCACCAATTTTTTAGAAAACTAGAAATCAACATCTCAATTTCAAAAATTATCATTTATCCATTTGTCCTCGACAAACCCGCACACTTTTCCGAGTCGTGATATAGGTATTACCCGATTCTATATCAAAACATAAACAGAATCGGGTGATGCTTACGTTACGACTCAGAAAAGGGGGCGGGTCTCTGGGGGACAAATAAATAAATTCTCATTCTGAAATTGAGATGATAATTCTAGTCTCTAAAATTAGAGAAGAATATAGCATAACTATTAATTCCAATCTAACCCCAGGGTTGTGATGACATTCCACAAAAACATAATTCTTGCAGCCTGGGTAGCCGACGAAGTAAACACCCGAGTCACGAGCGTAGTAGACTATTACCTGCGGTCTGTGTAACGTACTAGCGTTACTCCTTGTCGTCAGCTGCGAGTGCCTCGAGTCCATAGACGCAGTTTCAGACTGAACGAGTATCTTGGACGCCCCTTCTTTGGTGACCTTTGATCTACTAGTCCACGTGTTGGACACCCCTAGCTTGCTCGTGTCTTGTTTGTTAGCCCACGTATTGGACAACCCTTGTTTGCTAGCATCTTGTTGACTAGGCCATGTGTTCAACAACCCTGGCTTGATAGCGTCTTGTTTATTGGTCCAAGTGTTTGTCACCCCTGACTTGCTACCATCTAGTTGACTAGCCCACGTGTTGGACACCCCTGGCTTGCTGGCGTCTGGCTTATTAGTCCATGTGTTTGACACCCCCGGCTTGCTGGCATCTTGTTGACTAGCCCACGTGTTGGACACCCCTTGTTTGCCGGTCTCTGGCTTACTCTGCCACGATCCCCCGTCGAGTGAAGCTGTTTTGTTTGACCAGAGTTTTGTTAAACTCTCTCCGTTTTCATGTTCGTTCTTCGTCAAGTCAAACGTTGGCTTCAATACGTCCTTGTAGCTGAAACACGGAAAGCAACACTCAAAAAATTCTCATCACGTTAGCTCTACAACTCTCACTTCCTTCGCACACTATAATAAGCTAATTGCAATTTCATCTAGGCAAAATATATACTACTACCAAGATAAAATATAATGAGAAACTATTGGTAGGACTACATGATTAAATACCTAGGCCTACTAGAATTATTACGATTGTGTATATTTGAGAAATCACAAAATAAATTCAAGTTCTAAATAAAAGTGTTGAAGTACGCCTACTTTTTACATATTTCATAAATTAACTGGCATGCTGGCAAATTTAATGACCATAAAGTAAAAACCAATAAGATGTTTGCTTAAAAGCAATAGTGAATTACCTGACGACACGATGCGAACAAGCAATGAACTCGGGCTTGGACGTCCACTGATGATACGTGATATAGAACCTCGTCTGAAGCCAGATCCACTGTTGGCCTTTCATGAGAAACCTGTAGTGACATGACGTGCCCTCTCCTTTCTGCATCACTGGGAAACAATACGGAACATTCTGTCACTTCGACTATTTTCACTCCCATGGCAGAATATTCTCCCAGAATTTTTTACTTCAGATTATTCTATTAATATTTTTCAAAATTTGGCAATGGTTTTTTACGAGAGGGGTTCAATCAATTTTAATCCAAAACTCTACTTACGGTACTTGAATATTCTACAAAAAAACTTACATTTAGTGAAAGTTGTAATTTGACTAGTTTCTCTGTTTGACCTGCAAAGCATGCACAAAATAATAATGCATTCTTTTTTAAAATGACATAAAATGAAGGATTTTTCACCCCCATAGTAATCCATTGGTAATTCAAAACTCAGAAGAGTTTAAAACAGACATTTCGAATTTAGAAAATTGAAATTCAGAAATAAATTAAAATAAAAAAACTCTGGCAAACATTAATAGGAGGGCAGTAGGCCTATACACTCAAGGTAAAAACAATGCTGTTCAAAGCTTCCTGCATGGTGCCCGTTTCTATTGTGGTGATTGCTAAAGCTGAACGTAACTGAAGTGACACGAACACGTGAGGCGCCAGATACATTATCAATATACCAGCGAGTTCCAACAATTAATCACATACATTAGGTGTTGATAAAGCGCCAATGAAATATATATGGGCTGCAGATTTATGGGCTGAAATTGGACGAGGAGAAAACTGAAATAAAAGTTTGTAACAAACATAGTTTGTCATATTAGGGAGAAACTATCTATTCTTGGCATTTTATTTTTGCAACTTTCATTTTCAATGTTGATATAGTGCCTCGAGGCCACCTACCAGCAGATTGCAACTTGCTAGCGACAGCAATGGGTCTCTGTTTGGAACAAACACACGAGATATAAATCACATTGCAGAGACAAACAAAATATTTGAACAGTAAACACAGCATTTCTTCTGTATGTGTTGAAAGAAACAATAAGAATTAATCAATGATTCTACAGTTATAAATGAGTGATTTAGAAACAAAAAGAGTTCGAACCAAGAACCACCCGGATTTCAAATTATCGAAATATCCAACATTATATTCCCTATACCTGGGGTCGGGAACCGATTTGCTTCGAATTCTCCGAGTTGGGATTAACGACGGGTTACTGCAAGTGAAACGGAATCGCTATTACTCATCTATCAAAACAAGGTCGTCACCGATCTCGTGCAGCCATGCATCTCCTATACTCTACTCACAAGCTTGATGGCACTCAACGACCTTGTCAAGGTCATCCACGTGGTAATAGTCGTAGCCAGAAGTGCCGAGGACTTCGAAGGGAAGGTAACCGATGATAGGAGAAGCTCTGGAACAGAAAATGTGATACTTTCATACATAAAAGTACTTTCACTCAGGTATTACATAGATTAGTATTTTCTATTCAGTGTAAACTTTTCAAATTGAAATAAACAGACACACAAAATATATTCCAAACATTATTTGGTAAATATCCCTAGGCCTATGTACCGGTATGTGTACCCTGGTATTTTTGAGGTTATGTCAGACAATTATGTCAGACAGATAAGTGAGGAACCATCCTAGTATGAGCTCGAACAACAAGGAAACCACAAAAAACGCAGTCAGGATGAACCGCCATGACGGGAATCGAACCCTGATATCCTGAATGACGGTTCAGTATGCTAGCCACTATATATGTTAAATCCCTAATGCCACTTCTAATTGGTATGCTATTTCTAAATATGCTATTTCTCTAATCAACTTTTCGCTTTTACCGTATTTACATGCATATAAGACGCACTTTTTTTCCATTTTCAAGTCATCAAAAAGTCACATGCGTCTTATAAAGGTAAGTGACCAAAAAACTGTCACATTTTGCGATATATTTACGCCCCCGCTCGCTGAAAACTGTTTTTCTCTGATGTAAAAACATCGCAAAAACAGTTCCCGTGAAACACTGCCGGTCGTCCAGTGTTAAAGCATAGGGCGAACCCACAATCGTCGTCAGATTGTATGCACGGATGGTCGTCGATATTAAAGCATATGGCAGACCCCCAATTGTCAATTGTCGGGATATAATATTGTCGTAAATGTGTCAACAAATGATAACAAACATACTCATAAAATATCCTTATGCCTTTTTCCTCCATTAGAGGTCAGGAGGTCAGACTCTGGATCATGTTACACTGAATACCAAGACAAACACTTTGACATATCTGTTTATCATCAATCAACAATACTTGCCTCCAAGTGCGCTATATGAGTGATAACTGAGTCTATAGAGCGCTACTCTTTCAACACTATAGGATGGATAAAAATGAATCTAAACTTGGAAGATTTATTATCAATATTGTTTATTGTCTGATAGAGTGGCTCTGGTATAGGGTAAAGGGACTGGAACCTTCTTTTGTGGTTACAATTGGTCTCCTGAATCATGTTTATGACACCAAATATTGGGAATATGATACTGCGTCTTATATGAGTAAACAAAAAGGTTTCCAAAAATGGAACCTGAAAAGTAGGGGTGCGTCTTATAAGCCGGTGCGGTGCGTCTTATATGCGTGTAAATACGGTAATTTCTAACAAGAAACCTGAATTGTTGTTCCGAAGTGACTGCATTGTACGGCCACGCTACCTGTGATCCAAGAAGAGGAATTTCCACTCGAGGCTGTGTCTTGACGTGAACTCGTTCTTACTGGAGTCAACGAACGGCAGGTCTTTGATCAGCTGCGGCACAAGCAGCTTTCCTATTCCGATGAACACCAGTCTCGTGTCATAGCTTCCTTCTCTCTCTTGCTCCTGACCTAGAACAAGACACACGACAGTCAAATACTCATGTGCCAAAATCATTTTCTCAAGGGTAACCTACCCACAGCGTAACATTTTCAATGTCAATGTGACACATAAACGATCGTAGTACTTTCCGTTTGAACATATTGCGGTGAAACTGCTTCATACCATGCACAAATATCTTAGAAAATACAATCCATAAAAAAACTCACAATAGTAGGCCTAGAATGATCTTTGCATGAAACGGTACGCGGTGACAAAAATTAATGGCAAAAATATCCGGGGTTACTGTTAATGTACAATTGATCTTCCACGTTTGATATTATATAATTTGAGTCATTAACTTATTTAGACAAATATTGTCTGCCCCAGATGATGTATTGGTTGATTTTGTATCTTGCCCTGTTCTAGTTTTATGATCATTTATATCTGTGAAATCAGTCGGGCAAGAACTTTTTGTCCTAGTGGGTGCTACGTTCGTCTCACTTGACCTTAATATTATCTTGACGGGATATTTCAACAACTGTTGAATAAATTATAATTTAAATAAATAAACAAATTATGTGTTTTGTATATTTTGTTGTCATGTATGAGCATTGATAATATGAATCATCAGTAATTGACGTTATTAAAATAAATAGTGAAGAAGTAGAGTGAATAGAGTTGAACTTACGGAAGTGTCCTTGAAATTGTACAAGTTCGTAAGTGGTTGGTTTGTTCTCTTCCGAGCTACAGTGTTTCATGTGGCACACCAGAGACACCTGGTGGTCTGAAACATAAACAGTGTCGAGTTGTATAACCGACTGTCGAAATTCTCTAGCACAATTTACGGATTGGTCAACTATACTAAAAACCAACTGACCTGAAAACAGATTGACCTGAATTCTATCTCTTGAGCAACCTGTACAGAATTAAAATTGATGGATTTGGCTCCTACAATTAGCAAATTGTTACCACCCATCAAAATGAATGTTCTATAGGCTCTTTAGTGATGGTTGAGTTTAGGTGGGTAAGGTTTGTGTCAAATTAAATTTCTGAAAGGGAGTGCTCAAAAAGTAGAAGTTCAAGTCAGTTGGTTTTTAGGCGAGTTGGTGTTAATAGTATAGTTGGTTTTAGTACAGTTGGTTTTTAGTGTCAGTTGATTTTTAGGACAGTTTGGTCTTCAGTAGGCCTACATGCTGAACTCGTGAATTCAGCATGTATAATGAGATAGACTCACCATTGCTAACAGCTTTGTTCATGTTGTCCGGACTCAGCAAGATGTTGTAAAGTTGTGTGTGGTCCGTCTTGTGGACCAGATCGTATACGGACGTGTTGACCAAGCCAATCTAAAACAAACTTACTAAACTGTACTTCTAGTCGACACGTAAATGTGACTCACACGTCTGCTAGGTGTGTAACCATTCACGTAGTTAATTATGAACAATCGCATATTTCAACGGAACGCGTCAACACGTAGACAAAATAAAAAATTCTGTATATCTCAAGTTATGAACTGAATGCAAATCTGCAGTCCAAGAATAATACTTTTACTTTCCCCCAAGGCTAAATATCGGTACAGAATAAAATCCGAAGAAAAGAAACATTTTGAGGCAAATTAATAGGCTTAACTAATAACTAATAACTTCTTAAATTACCAATATAATATTGTCACGTATAGGCCCTCCACTGAATTTTCTAAATAATTAATAATTAAACACTCAACATTCTGCATCAGAAACTGAAGTCAAGTTAGGTGTGGGTTCAATTCCTGCACAAGGCACGGATGTTTGTAAACAACTTGTATCACCCGCACACTCATACCCCAAAATGACACATCTTTGGTGGGTTCAATAACCAAACACTAAACAGTAATCATCATCATCAAATAAGAATGATTACCACCGTTCTCACAGTGCGTAGTTTCAAGGTGGCCGCTCTAGCTGCCTGAAGGTCTTACCGCGATGTGTCCAAGGAGTGCGGTGATACTCTCAGAGGCATACAAAATGGCACCCAACGTTGAGAAGACAAGGATGAATCCGTCCAGAGCCTCCAGGATCAGATGCGAGAACTCGACATTGGACAAGAACACGGGTTTCCAGTCATCTTGAATCTCATGGACACGGGACTTTACCGTTATCTCTGCAAAAAAATGTTCTCGTAGCATTTAACATCTTCAATTATCATTATTAGATGTACAGTTACAAGCAGATGCGAGTCGATTTACAATTTGAATCTTTTTTTATTTGTATGATATAATAAAATATAGGGCCCAATATAATAAATTAATAATAAATATACAATGATTCTAAGTAGGCAGGGTTTACTAATGAAAGTGGTTGTCCACCATGTCCACCAATGTGATGTTAAGAAGGAGGAATTCATTGAGAGAATGACTAGTCTATGAGTAATGATTTGAAGGAGGATTTGAAAGCAGGATACGTGGACGACAACTTGATGTGGCTGGGAAGGTCGTTGTAAAGGACGGAGCAAAGATGTTTTGGACTTCTGGTGGAGAGGGCGAGGTTGTGGGGAGGAATGAAGATATTGTGGTTAGATCGGGTCGAGTGGGAGTGCACTGAGCAGTTGAGATGGAATTGCTCGGGATGGAGGCGTGCGAGGTGACAGCTGCTTGTCCGAGTGTAGTGGGAAGTGTCAGGATGCGGAGGGATGTAAAGTCGAGTTTGAAGGATTGGCGACTTGAGAGCCCAGCAATGATTCTTACAGCACGTTTCTAGAGGATGAAGATGCGGTTGGATACAGGAGAGGAGCCCCAAAACTAGAGGCCATAGGATAGGAGAGAGTGAAGGTGAGCGTGGTAGACAGCAAGGAGAGATGAAGGGTTGACAATGAGCTTTTTAATTTTCTGAGCATGAAATAGCCGCTCAGGCATGGATGTGGGGAGACCAGTCGAGGTTGTCACTTTAGAAGAGGCCCAGAAAGTAGTGGTAGAAACGGAGGAGATGCTTGTGCCGTTGATACGGATGAAAAGACTGGAAGGGCAGAATATAGCGAGAGCAAAAGTTCATAAAGACGGTTTAGGTGAGTTGGAGGGAGAGGTGGTTTTTTCACAATTCTCAGACATGGAAGGACTTGGGGGAGTTATTGACAGTTTGGATTAAGGAGAGCATGGATAATTTGGGGGAGGTTAGGAGGTGACTGGTGTCATCAGCGTAGATTGGAAGGGTACCGATTTTCAGTTTGAGTGGGAGATCATTACCGTAATGTAGGTCTAGAGAAGGAAAAGGAGAAGAAATACGAGATACTTCAGAACACAAGCTCAGCAAACTTACCATTATAGTTCCTTAGAAAAGAAATGGTCGACTGTAGAACGGTTGACTTATCCATCTTACGACTGTTTGTCGAAACCATTGAGTTCAACTCGTTGACAAGAACGTTGAACTGGTCTCGGCGTTTCTTCTCACTGAGATTGCGATACCTGCGCTTTGAGTCGTCCCTATCGTCCAAATCATCGTCGAATGTTTCTCTGTACAAATTTATACAGCATGAGGCAATGACTTATTAACAGCATACCTTAGAAGAGACTTCTCAACAGCGAGGACAGAAATAGCTCTTTGAATAGTATAGTTAATGCGATTAGGCTTAGGCCTACTTTACCCAAGAAAAGGAAAATACCTAGATAAAAAGTTTTTTATTTTTGACAGAGTTGTTGTTCGATGTCAACGTGATATCAATAAGCCTAACTACGCCTAATTAGAGTAAGTACATAATAGATCAAAAGAATGTAGGCCTATGAATGTTGGGGTTGGGGCTTAGCTGCCTAAACTTATTAGAATATTCCATTGCCAAGAGAGATTTTCTTTTCTAAGTCATGGATTTCACTTGGCATTGCACAATAATGAACCTCGGCCTATTCAGGACCCTATAACTAGAGGCCTACCAAAAACACGTGGGTTTTAACATTGATTTCGTGTTGACACTATTTTGCATGACCTGTCAAAATACAGGTCTAACTTACTCAGACTGACGGGTCGAACCTCTTTTAATGAAACTTGGTCTTGCCATGTTTTGAAGTATCAGGTCTTCCACTATTAATACCACCACTGCCCTTTCCAGTCAAGCATTCTCAGTCCTAGCCTACTGAATTACTTTCCTAAATTCACACATCTGTCAATGTCAGAACATATTTGTCAAAATGCATATGTGTGCTGCACGGTGCATACCCTGAAGGCGGACGTATCACAGGCTCACGGCGTACTAGATATTCGACCGCCTGTTGGTGAACTAATCGGGACGTAAAATCAATATTCATTAAACCAATCACAACAAAGATGAAAAAAGTGGTATCTAGGATGGATATTTAAAAGGCTAGAAATTATGGACCCTGTTAATTAATTATATTGGTTAGAGGTTTTAGTTTAGATCATATTAGTTCAGGATGTTTGTTTGGTTAGGTTAACTCGGTTAGTTTAGGTTGTTTAAATCAGTTCGATTGTGTATATTCAGCTTAGTTTAGGCTGAGTGCAAGAACAACAATAATAACGCCCGCACATGTAATGACATAGACCGATGGTCCATTGAATAATGGCTGCCAAAAATGATTATATTGTATATTATTATTTGCTTCATAAAGAGTTACTTTATTCACACAAAACATTGGAGATTTCAAATATCTCAAAATATGTTTGTATGAATATTTTTCGGTCATGATTCATAATGGAATGATCAAATATTATTATTATTGGAAATTACTAGGACAATGCAGAATGAGATGTAAAATGAGTGATATATGGAATGTGGGTATACACCTTAATTTTGAAACTGGCAAGCATTCAATACTCATTAGCCTTTGTTATTCTATGTAACCTATCAATTATCATTCACAAAGTTAACTTTAAACTCGATATTTTGCCATTTTTCCAGTAGACCTCTTTAATAAACTATTTTATTGAAAACAAGTGGTCCAAATTTCTTTAAACTTGGTGGACACACACATGTGTCCAGTATTAGAACAATATTAACATTATGTGAACATTTCATTGCAATAGGATAAAATTGGAGAATTGAAAAATCTTACCAATGCTATTTTCATTTTTTTATGGGTACCGGTAGACCTATTTCAAAAGTTTCAAAATTGTCCTACTGATTTTGCTTGAACAATCTGTACCTATTCTGATATGACACCATGTTCCAGATAAATTTTCAATGAAATAATTTTCAAGTATGATTATAGTCATCATGACTCATGACATCAAAATCGTACAAATATAGACCTACAAATATATCACTCATCTTACAATGCAATTATTGCTGCATTTGCCTAATGCTATTTGATTATAATTCAATAATAATTGTACATATTGTAACGTCTAATAATTCCATCAATACGTGCAACATTTTAGTGTGTTAACATGTTTCATTATGTATTTAAAAGCATTATATAGGAAATATATTATATAAAAATAAATAAATAATAAATTACTTTACTATAATAAAAAGTTGCTCTGTGTATACAAACAATACATACGAGTAATTGAATAACATCGTTCTATAGAACGGTTCTATACATTATTACTGTTTCTGATAAGGTACAGACAGGCTTATGCGTCTTTGGTCCGACATCTTTTTCACTTTCTTCACTTTACTGTCAGATGATATCAGCATCTTGTCAGGTTTATTCAACACACTACCAGGCTTTGTCAGCTTTCTTGCAGACTTGGGTAGAATTTGACCAATAGCCATATTCAGTGTGCTTTTATTCTTGATTGTATGTCTTTCAGACTTGGGCCTGATCAAGTTGCTTTGAGTCTCCTTATTATTCATTACAGACTTACTGGCACTAACTTTATTTACAGTGCTAGGTCGAGTAAACTTATTTTCTGGTTTATTTAGCGTCATATTACAATTACTTATCAGGTTTACGTCGTCCTTAATAATTTTATTGAAAGTATTAGGCCTACTGGATTCACTTTTTGTCACACAGGATGTACTAAATGTCTTCATCAGGTTCATTTTAGGCTTAGTAACTTCATTTTGATTCATTCTTAGTTTAATTTCAGTTTTGTTTAACGCATTATTTGTGATTGATGGTTTGCTGTTCAGTGTTCTCTGAGTTATGATAGGATTTCTTACAGAATTTCTTATTTTACTCTCAGTTTTGATCAAGTTTGTCAGAGTTCTGTCAGACTTATTTAGTGTTTTGTCAGTCATACCACATGTAGTTCCATGCGTCATCACTGTTCTCTCGGTCTTGCTCGTTTTAGTCTCGGAATTTGTCTGAGGTTTAATATCAGACTTGACCTGCACTACAGACCTATTCAATTTCATGCCCGAGTTGATGATGTCGAGATTATTCCTCTTCATATTTATCTCGGCATCAGAAATCCTTCCTCGTTCACTTACAGTATTCAGTGGCGTTGTTACACTCTTTGTTTGCCTGATTTCATCCACGGTTCGCCTGATTTCCATTGCAAGCGTCTTACACTCGAGCCGAACGTTGTTTACAACCGTACCGGTAGTCGTCTGATTCTTCCGGAAGTTTCCAGGCTTCATGTAGTTTGTCTCTGATTTCACTGACTGAATGATTGACCTTGAAGTGCTGACTTTGGTATCTATCAGGTTCACGTACGCCTCAGATTTGTTCGAGTGTATTTCTGACTTTCTGTCTGTCTTCATCAGCTTATTATCAGGTATTTTGTCTGGTCTTGGGCTCATATCTTGCCGGCCTGGTTTGACATTGCTTACTTTGCTCTTGAGTGGACTCTTGGCTGGTCTTGCCAATACTTTATTAGAAGGAGAGCTAACCTTGATTGATGGAGAATAAGAGTTAGCCTTGATTGACGGAGGAGGGGAGTTGGCCTTAATTCTCGGTTCGGTTACGACAGGCTTTCTCTTGATTGAAATCTTGTGAAGATTTGCACGGAAGAACTTCTTCCAGCCAATGTTCTTGGCTCTCTTACGCTGGTCCAGAGGAAGTATTCCGATAAAGTACTTCACTGTCAGCTTCTCCCATAGACCATTGCTCTTGGCTACCTAGCAAAAAGCATAACAAACAACATCATCACCAATCATCTTGTTTGTAAGATGAAGTAAAGACAGAATGCACAGCGAAATGCCTTATGATTTATGAACGTATGTACGAAGATAAAGCAAGGGAATATTTTATATAAGTGTCATTGTTGAAATGAATGTTTCCTTGTTTACAACTGCTTATTGTCAATTATTCTTCTAGCAATTCATTTATTCATTTATGAATGGAAGAATAATAAAATTCATATATTTTGTTTGTGCATCAAGTGTGTGAAATAAAATTATTTACATTCCATTCCAACAGTTTCATAGGTAGGGCAACTAAAACAATCTGTTTTATCAGCTGTATACATGTGGAAATTATGCGACATAAATTGTATAGGTAGTTTTTGCTTATTAATAGCTATAAATTTACGTTATACATCCAGTAAAAATTGCTTGCCCCTCACGCAGTCCCTGATAGAGCAAAATGTAATTAACTACCGAATGTAACCAAATACTACGAGAGTCGTAGTTTTCTTACCTCCCCTAGCTTGCGGCACGCTCGGGCGACGTTGGGAATGTCGCGTAGGTCAAGATGAGCTAATATATGATGGAGTACATTTGCAGGCAGGTTTGGTAGGTAAACCTTCTCCCCGTGTGCTATTGCCATCACCCGCGCAAGCAGATCCTCACCTGTCAAACACAGAGCTCACTTCACTCGGCTGCTCTGGCATCATGGAATCACAACAATACGATAATAATAATAAATGTGTTCATTTTTATGAACAATACAGATGTCATAAAAATATATGAAGTTTGGATAAGCTTCCACCTAAACATTTCAGAAAGATAATAATGAATTGAAAAAGAAAAGTAAAGTTACTGCACTGTAAAAATAAAATCCAGTGAATCAACATATAATGATAATGAGGTAATAGCAGGCTAACTGAAAAAATAGAATGTAAACCCTACAAAAAAACTGACACACGGACACTGGGTTATTCTATGTATAATACGAGTTATATCCGTTTTATTTGAAATTATTATATTTAAAAAAGTTTTTATGATATACTTTTCGGTATTGCAAAATTAGTATTTAGATTTACGATGTAATAACATGACTAATTGCCTGCATCTGGTTTTCTGATCTTCAGAAGAGTACTTCCATACATCTCCTCACTTCCTTCTAATTTTATATAGGCTACTGTACAAAACAGCCTATTAATTGTGAACAAATAAATTTAAAAATATGGTTCAATTGGCGTTCCACTCTGTGATGCTAATTTCCGAAATGCGAAGATAACAAGTCTTACCAAATAGTCGGCCGATCTCGTATTGCAGTGAAGTGTTGATAACAAAATCATCCAGCAACTCGCTGTGAACAACTGGAAAAGTCGAGTGAAATCGAGAAATCTTCCAGACGAATAGCGAAAGCTGAAAAAATGTTGAAAGTTGAGGGAAAACCGTTCCAACACATTTCTGTTCACAGGCTTTGTACATTTTCTGATAAAATTGGTTCATCTAGACTTGAAGGTCATTACTTATAGACTCAGGCATAGTAGAAAAAGTTTGTGGTATAGTACGGGTAGTACAGTATCGGAGGTATGGCATTACGTTCTAGTCTATACCATTTCAAATTTGTCTGGTTTCTGTAACTACCATAATTGTGGTAGCCCTATATGTACTTCTTCTAGGTTAATAGCATAGTCTTAATTACTGTCGTGTGCATACTCTATCATTTGTACGTCATTGCAATAACGGTAGTGTCAAATAAATACTACAGAAAAAAAGCATAATTTGATGTTTTTTGGTAAAAATTGACTGTGCCGTAACACTTGATACTGGCAATTATTTCATCGGAACACAATAAAAACACGGAAAGAACATGGATGCAACACTTTTAATGATGTTAAATACACAGAACATGAGAAAATACAATGAAATGATAAAGAAATCTGTTCCTAAGGAAAAAAAACATACCCATAGTAAGTAAAAGCAAATAGAGGTATATTTTCAACTAACCATATATGACTGCACGCGGCAGAGAAACCACTTCTAGGAACGTGTCATTTAAACCGAAATGACGAAAATACAACATTTTGCAATAAAAATTATGTGTCACGGCCCAGTAAAGAAACACTGTTATTTCTTATTTGCTTTGCTTACCGAGTTTCCGGCAATCCGTATTCCATAATAATCCCTACTCGGAGCTGGAGCAACGCTATATTTCTCTAGAAAAACACATTCGGTTGGTTTTGATTGTGTCATTTCCAACACAGGAAAATAACCGGTCAACAAATCACATGGACGGAATTGATCACTAATGCCTTGAAGCACACACACATTTTTGACAAGTAGGTAATGTAGATTTGAACGTTTAATATGACCCGTTCATCTGACATTAATTACATGGGGGCAATCTCGTCCCTCGAAAAACAAATAAATAAATGGGCCTACTACTTTGACTTCTGTAAATTTCTAGTGTGCAGTGAAGAGATGGACTGTAAAACATGAAGTCCTTGATTATGTTTTCCAGGGTCATTAAAAACATTTGAGCGATGGGTCAACCTCTAATACAAACAAATACAAACATCTGATTAAAGAGACTGTCTTTCAAGTGATGTATTTGGGCCTAGGTACACCTAGATTTTTCCAAGTGATGGAGGGACTATAGGAACATGAACTAGAGTGAAGCCAGCTCACATCAGCTCTGGTATATACAGTACATGTGCATGGCTTGCAAAGCCAGGTAAATGCACTTGTGGATCAGCTGTTCCTGTTTTACATTAGCTTCACTCCATGGAAACGGTGTCAATCTCTCTTGGACCTACCATCAACAGGGACGGACTTGTTACGGGAGTGAACATCATCGGGAAACGGCCAGGAAGACGAACAGAAGATGCGCGGGTCCTAGGTTCGCGTCTCGCCGCGGTACCACTTTGCGATACTCGCCACAGCATTCTTGTCGTAATACATCGAATTACGGTACCTAAATTGGAGGGAAAGTAGCCAGCTTAGCCTTCAATTTTCCATCTTTTCTTACAGTTACATTGCCAAGTGGGCCTACTAATTTACGGCATTTATAATCGAAATTATCTTTAATTCCATAAATTATCATTCAAAGGTCTAATCACCTAGTTTATCTGGAAACAAACCTAAAATCACTCACGACCACATCTCACTATAGATACCCATTGTGAACGTAAAATTTAGTCGTAAAGGTATATATTATAAATTATTTATTTGATTTATTTAAATAATCATTACAATATTATCATCACAATTCAGAGCAACAGCCAGTGATATTTTCATGTGTACATAAATTACAAATCATAATATACATAATGTGTCTAAGATATTCCTTCACAGATACAACAGTTTCTTACAACACAGGTAAATAAATAACAGGCTAAATATTTGTCTATCTTTTTTTGTACAAAGAGTTAATCTTATGAAAGTTTGAAAGAAAAACTTGATTTCCATTGTAGTATTCTATGCTAGGACAACAAATCAGTCACACGTATTAAATGTATAAATTACTAGCTACTAGAATATAAAACACACAATGGCACAAACATGGGTCGTATCAAAGACCACGACAAAGACGCAACAACTCGTCCTGCGCAGGGAATAGTCTGAGCGAGCGTTAAACTCGTGTGTGCGCAGTCAACTCGTGTTTGTAAGGCTAACAAACATTTGACGAGGAAAATGGACGTTTTGAGTCATTAATCCGTTGATAAAGAAACAACACATCACGTTGCTTTCAAACGATTTACAACGTCTTTCCTCGTGTTTGCCAGGTGCCATTTTTAATAATTTATACTGTACACTACAAGTTTCAACTGTCACGTACTTTTTCTCATTGGAAATGGTGGTAAAAATACAGGAAAATATTGTGAACTGCTTCACTATCTCTTCTCTAGACTCTTGCCTAGATTGTTTTCAAGGTACTGTAATTAACTGATTATAGGCCTAAATGAATTACAGTATTTAAATAAAGGTTCATTTATAATTCAGCGCTGGTTGCAACACGAAGCAACGTTAACCAATCATGACTGAGTTCACCACAATATTGTTAACCTTACTACAAACATCAATCAGGTGTCGCAACAACAAAATTCATCCAACTGCTTTTTGCATGACTTTGTTAGAATGTTTGTTCTTCCGACAGTAGTCTTTATATATTGCAGTAATTATTGACCATTTTGAAGCCACAGCAGAAATGTAACCATTTTCTTATGATATTGTGTTGTTGTTTTTGTTCTGATTATCACGTTTCAAGAGAATGTCTCCCTTTTAATTCGTGACCAACGTGGAAATATTGGCAGAAAATTGAAACTAGGATTTTCTGGGGACTACAAGGGCATAAGAAGAATTGTTTCTACAAAGAGTTGAGAGACTTTACCTTTTGCTCCAGAGATAAGTTCGGTTTCAAGGTTAATAAAAGAAATATACTTCAATACTCTTCTTGTTCAAGTAACAATTCTAAACATCCACTCGAGTTGTTTAGAATTGTTTGATTCATGATCATGATCAAGTAAGATCTTCATGTGAAAATGTCTCAATACTTCATAGAAACGATTCTTGCAGCGGGGCAGACTGGTTGGTGAAACGGATCAACAGAGGTAGACTTGGGGGTCAAAGGAGGTCAAAACATTAGAATGACTGACAATGAATCTTCACCCTTAACGTTCTTCACCAACAAAGAGAACTGACCACCTGTCATTGTTTTAAGCAAGCTTGGTACCGTAGGTTATCAAACGACAATTACAAACAACTGAATTTCGTTCCTCATACAATGCGTGTACGAAACATATGAAGGAACTCTCATTTAGGCACGGCAGCCACGAAAAACTCGTTCCCAGGCCTTCATATCATCATCTTGTAAAAAACAAACCTACACAATATTCACAGTAGGCCTACTTCTCCAGAAACAGAACCCATATCACACTAACGTACACAGTTTTTCACACTATATTTGAAAATGTAATCGCAAAAGTTCCCGGGGAAGATTTTTCCAGCTGACATATAAAATGTACCAGTGTGAAATATAACTAATATGAGAGACTTTAAAAGCTCCATAGTCCATAGACATTGCCTGTACACGAACATACAACGAAAACCTTCAAACGATCATCTGGACAAGAGGGACAAGAGGATGTAACGCTCACGAAATCAGCTGTTTTGATCGCATAAAGGTTCCTTCAGGTCTGTCAAGATAAATTAAAGCTTGGCAAGCAACTATTGCCATTATAAAGGGTAGGTTCACAACAGTTTTAACAAATGTATGAGTCCTAGTCTTAGTCCTAATGCTCAAATGAATATGAAAAATCGATGCAATGGTTCACAACTCACTTAATTTCAGTACTAGTCTCAAGCTCATCGTAAGATTAAACTTGTTTTTGTTTTGGTAATTCTACGGCGATGTCTGCGTTTAGAAAGAATAATGATGCGTCGAACCAAACATACCTACTGTTGTTCTGGCAGGATGGCTTTTAAATCTGTGATATTAACGCACTCTTCCCAGCATTACGACTCAATCAAGCATCGATATGGTTCTACGTGCGTTACAACTACGACTAAGACTAAAATACTCATTAGAACTGTTCTTGATCAACCTACGGACTAAACGCACCATGTTCACATCAAAGTACTCTTTCTTACGGATTCACGTTGGACACAGCAACAGATTATTGACAGAAATGATCAAATAAGCTTAAAAGCTATCGAACTATTCATAAATAAGCTCAAAATGAATAAAGATATAAATACATTAGAAGAAACCTATACACGGATTTCAAAACATATGATTCCGGGAATTTCCAGATGTATTATATTTTTATAAGGTTGCCGTTCAATGCTGACTATGATCGTTAGATTGGATGTCGACGCCAATTTTCATTGACAATAATCGCATGCCTGAATTGAAGCAGATTTATAATAATATGAATTGAAAAATTTAATCAATAACGGTACTGCCTACCTTCTACGTACTATATTTATCTGGGATTAAAAAAGTACTGTTAAGATACGGATGAATAGTTTTCAATTTATAGGATTCATCTAGTTTTTGCTTCAATTTCTATCCACCGAGAATAAGCTTCAATTTTCATCAGCTGTCGTCCATTCTTCCAAATCTAGCAGGAGTTAGCGTAAGGGGATATTACATTATTGCAGCAAGCGTTATTTCAACGCGTTTGTCAACTCTCAAGACGGCGTAACGCGGATACGTCAACTCGGCCAGCTCAGGAGCCGAATGTTCAGCTCGGGTCATGGCACGGCCACTTGGACGCTACTGTTCACGTCCCTCGCGGTGCTGTCGGCCTCCGATTGGCTACTGAGCTGAGCCGACGGCTTCAGTTGATTGTCTTGGATGTGCAGCAACATCTTCTCGATCGCACGCAACCGCTTCTCCAACACAGTCGTCGACAAGATACCAACCTGGTGACACGAAACGTTCAACTACGGTCAACACGCACTGGCAGCCAATGAAACATATATTATTAACAATGCATCAACTCGAAATCAAACGTACACTACAATAACTATGCACCACAGCAGTTAGCTAAAAGCAGTGATGGTTAGTTGCCCCAAATTCATGTAGTTCTAGCAATTACAGTATTACGTACGCGCACTAATTAATACTATACTCATTCACAGATCACTTCTGATAGATTTTACTTTGAAATATTATTCTCTCTCAAGTCTTGCAGTTTTTGTCAAAAATGATTGACATTTTACTTCCATCGTACCGAGCTTATATTTTTGATCCCCTTGCGGACCCTTTCCTCCCAGTCCGCCCTTGCGTGAACTACTGAACTAGACTTTGAGAAAACTGTGTGTACCTGCAGTCTGGGTCCGAGAGGAAGTATCGCGAGCAGCCACCAAGCCCACGCCGGTCCATCGCAGTTGCTGGACCAATCATCTTCCACCGCAGGCATGTCTCCGAACGTCCGCTTGATCTCCGCTTGCATGGTGACGCTGGTCGACCGGAACCACTTGCAGCTCTTCTTCCTCACGCGGTCGTGCAAGCCACGCAACTCTGCAACGGACGGAAAACGGGGTCAATACTTTACTGGCAACACTCTGAAGTCAGGTGTACGTTCTGTCACCTGATAATAGTCCGCCTACTGCATGGTTAAGGGAACCACCAATAACTTATCGACTAGTTCAGATCCGTCATAACATATAAATGAAAAAGAGGTCAATTTGGTGTTGGATTAATTGAAAGACCTCTATCGTTCACTTGAAATCCTGGATTTTTTTTCCAAAATTTAAATTTCAATGAAATCTACGCACAGTATATGGGTAGGCTACAGTAACAAATTTTATTATAGACTGATTACGTGGAGTGCATATGTATATTGTTTACTAGTTATGATGTGGATAATGTCAGAGCTTTGATTATAACTAGCGTACTGATAGATAGGCATTTGATATAGGCCATGCAACCAGTCACGTAATAAAAATCAAAAACGTGTTATCAGCGCGGTACAAATTACACTAGTTTCTTCTCTATTGCATTACAAGTCCAACATTTAGTTTCAATTATATACCATAGTTTATCATATTTTCTTGAATAAAAACATCAAATCAATAAATTGTGTTTACGTTATTATTTCACACAGTATTTCTACTGTTTACATCGAATTCACATTTGCAGAATATATCTCGCACAAATTGGAAAAAAGTGGAATACTAGGCAAACAGTCACAATATAATTTGAACTTCAATCACCAGCCAAAACTCAATCAAACAGTTCACACTCATGTTTCCTAGCTCTGGCGGAAGTCTGCATCAGGATCAGCACGAGTTGCATATCCAACGGTACGACAGCTGTAACGATTAAATAACCCAAGGTTTAGCCTACCTTGCAGAACACCCGGCTCGATCTGCTGGTCCTTGAGGAACTCCACCTGCGCCGTTTCGTAACCGTCTCTCTCGCCACGACCGATGACCTTAAACCGTCTGCGACCGACCGTGGTGATGATGGAGCATCCGTCTGGCATCAGCACACAGTCCATGATCTCTTGCAATGTACCAAAGTCAGCATACCTGGCCATAACAAACAAATTATTCATGACACATTCATCATTATTGATAAAACAAGGTGGTTATACTTGATTATGTACGTATATAATTCAGTGGTTCAATTGCTGTTCTTTACAATGAGAACAGCTATGTTCTTCCACCTATGTTGAAAATAATTTCTTCAATTTTTATTCCCTGTTGTATTACGGTACATCATACTGCGTGCCTTTTTATAATTCTGTCATAACAAAACAGCTTAGGCCTACATTTATTATTTTAATGGAGTATTCTTATAACTCTTGGTTAGACTCCATTGATTAATGCAACTTACCATAGTTAATTTGGACAAAATGCCTACTGGTACATATTTGTGAAAATTTATTCTGA
Source organism: Brachyptera putata (assembly GCA_907164805.1). Classification (NCBI taxonomy): domain Eukaryota; kingdom Metazoa; phylum Arthropoda; class Insecta; order Plecoptera; family Taeniopterygidae; genus Brachyptera; species Brachyptera putata. The sequence goes on along the minus strand of OU015471.1, from coordinate 10,404,188 downwards.
TCAAATTATTAAAATATAATAATTCATTGCTTCGTATTGTTATAGCCCTACTGTGTCCAAGTGACAACCCTTTTGACAATTTAGTATAATCTTATCAAATTGACTGTTGAAATATACCGGATAATGAGTAGGCCTACATTTATTGCCTGTACCTGTACGAGTTTATGAACTTGGGCAATGTGTTCATTTGATGCTCATCTGTTTGGACAAAGAAATGATTACACAAATAAGCTTATGTCGTATTCTAACCTCTTAGCTCCCGGCTCCCTGCTGAGACAAGCGGCGATACCGAACTGCATCGACGCCTGCACGCAGCGCCGGACCATGTTCCTGTAGCGCGGCTCGTAGACGAACAGCGGGCACGGAACGCCGGGGAACGCAGTCGTGCACACGAACACGGGGATATGGTGGTTGTTGGCGGAGAACAGGTCTTGGCACAGTGTCAGCTGTCGGGCAGAGTACGCGCCCGGCAGTAGCGTGGTCAGCGCCCGTTCGAGAAACACTGTCAGGCTGCGCTGGCTGCCGGACAAGTACTGGAACAGAACAATTCAATGGTGAACATTATTGGAAAGTATGATTTGATTTAAAGAACATCCCACAGGTAATAATGTGTCTTATTTTTATTGAATCTGTCTTGATCTGTTGTTTTATCTTTGTTTTATCTAATATGTGAACTACTGTTTACACCAGAATCAGGTTATATTGATGGATACGGTTCAGACATATCCCACACTACTGATCCGAACAAATTGTTCACGTTGATGATTGATTGTTTGCTTAATGACCCCACCAATAGCTAGGTTATACGGGGGTACAAATGAGTAGGTGATAATTCAACTATGAAGTGATGCTGAGTGAAAGGACGACCCCAAAACCCATGCCTTATGCGAGACTCGAACCCACGCCCAACGGTGATTGCAGTTTCTGAAGCGGTGACTTAGCTGACTGAGCTACCAAGGGCGGCGTTCACGTGTTGTTAGAATATCACAGTATATGCCTATCGAGTAAATGAAGTGATCCATATTTGAGAAACAAACGAAAATAATTCAGTTTGTAAAACTACATAATTTTAAATAATTAAAACGATACTACTTTCATCCTTAGCCTTAATAGGAGAACAATGATTTTGTATCATATTTCGATGTTATTGAAAAAAAAAAGTTCGTAAATGAATAAATTGCTGAATGAAGATGCCGTTACCGTTTCTAGTGGGTTGTTGCATAGCGGACAGGCGAGACTGTAGTCGAGGCAGCGATCGAGACACGAGCGGCAGTACGTGTGGCCGCAGGGTGTAGTCACCGGATGGCACAGCATCCGACAGCACAACACGCACTCGAAGTCGGCCCGGTCCACGAGCTGCGGGCTGATCGGTAGTTCCACGGCACTCTTCGTGTCGGCCTTGTTCACCTCGAGGAACACGCTGTCCAGAAGGCTGTGGAGCTTGCTGTTGCACTGGAGGTTGGGCGTACCCAGACGTTGACTGAGTAGCTGGAACAGTATCGTATTGTATTGATTTTTTTCCTGTAGATTTGTAGATAATTTGATGAACTGTCAACAGGTGTTGAACTGTCAACAGGTGTTGAACTGTCAACAGGTGTTGAACTGTCAACAGGCGATGAACCGGAATTGTCAACCGAACTAGGAATATGTCATTATTTACCAGAATAGTAAGTACGAGAGATCAATCGTACATTTCGCTTGCTGGAGCAAGGAGCAAGCTTACCTTGATGGCATGAATATAAGTACGAGATTTTAAAATTTCATACACAGTAAATCCTTGTTGACTGAAATCTGATCATTCAAAATTTGCTGTAATTCAAGCAAAATTTTGAGATCTCTACAAAGTTTCGACTAATACGCGTAATTTTGACTATCAATATTCTCATAATGACTCAAAAAAGCCAAATGCTAAATGTTGAAAATTTGAAATAATAAAAAAATTATAATCTAAAATGGGTGTCTTTGGGTGAACTAACTTTCTGATTGATGAGAGTTTAGTGTACAGTGTATTAAGAACGCACTTTATTGATGAATAAGATCTGCTGGTTTTGTTGAATGTGATGATGGGGAAATCAGGTGAGAGATTATTTCAACAGGTTCTTGGCACAGTCGAAAGACAGCAGTTGTGGCCTCCCATTTATAAATCATTTTAATGACACAGGGGAACCACGAGAAACTCAAGTCTGGATGGTCGACCCAACGGGAATAGAACCCCGGTCTCCTGAATCAAGTGAATCCTAATATTTTGAAGTATTTGTTCGATTCAGCTTAAATTGTACAGAGGTCAGAGGTCATAGACACAAATTGTGAGGTAAATTTGTGAAATTTGGCCTTGAGGTGTTTCAACTACCGGTACCCTAGAAATATTGTAGTTTTAATTTATATATATTTTCCCCCGATGTTCACCAGTGTTATTCAACAAGTATGTTTCATTCAAAATAATTTCCTTGCATGATTAGATCCGACCGTGATAAAACAACAAGTTAGTGGTTTCCGAGGTCGTACCTGGTTGGCGTCTTCTTCACAGCTGTCGTTGTCTTCGCTCTCGTTATCGCTGTACCGCTTGGCCTGCCTGATGAACCTGTGCTTGTTGCGGTGCTTGAGCGACCGCGTGTACGGCGCCGGGGTCGTCACGGCAGACCGCGCCGACGGGTCGACGTTCAGCAGCCTATATAACGCCCTCGACACGTCCACGCATGCGTCGATGCGCCGGTCGAGCGCGACGGAAACGCAGAGTGACACGAGCGCGTCTTGGTAGCACCCGATGGAAGACAGCGCTACCCCGCGTCGGTAGTGACCCTGTGACACGACATGCACTTGTTTTACGGTCTGTTCAACGCATCATGGTTTATTCAAAGAAGTAGGCTTACTAGGAAAACAGCATGCTTACTAGGAGGACTAATATTATGAGGAGAGGTGAGCGAGCACTCAAATGTTCGAGTTTTCGAGTTTCAAGTTCAAGTTCAAATTTAGCTGAACTCAAAAATTTTGAGCTCAAATTTTTTCAAGTTTTTTGTACTTGTATTGATCCGAATATGAAACGTGATTTTCTCAAATTTTAGAGTCCAGAAGTCGCTACTGATAAGCGAATCTCCACCTAGCTTCGGTCAGACACACATTTTTTATTTTTGTAATTGGGCGGTGTATAGGCCTACTACACGTACGACATGATAAAAATGGTCGCCCTATAGTAATTTGTACTTCACTCAAACCAACTGAAAACTCAATACTAGACAGGGCCTACAATTTGTAATTTTTTTCCAACTCGAACTTGAACTCCAAGCTTGCGATTTTCTCTCGAACTCGGAACTCAAATTCGACTCGAACTCAAATTCTCAAACTCGCACACCCCTAATTATGAGACCTAGTTTATTAGGAGAACAGCAAGCTTACTAGGAGGAGCTATCTCAATAACTAGCATATCAGAAAAAATCTCAACAGCAAGCTTACTAGGAGGAGCTATCTAAAAAGCTGGCTTATCAGGGAGAGACAAATAGGTCGGAGAAGGGCTCTTAGCATCTTGCAGACTCGGATGAATTATTCAAGAAAGTTTTTTCTCACCGTGCCCCAGGCAGGCCTCAGTCTGACGGCGGCGTCTGCGTCTGCCAGCGCCGCCTGCAGTCGGCTCAGTCGATGCAGCGCTCTACTGCGTCCGCTCAGTGCTATGTGATCATGAGGAGCTGAAAACAACAACCACAGTTAGCACTTCAACACCTGGCGTTAGCCCATAAATTTATACAGTTTTTTCCATCATTTAAAATACAACGTCAATCTATAATTAATACTTTATCTCCTTTTTTTTTGTATTGGGTTCAACGACGCACTGTTATGATAGCGCATATGATATCTATGATATCTAATCTAGATGATCATATGATATCTAATGGCGTTGGATGGATGATGAGATGAAGGTTCTTGGGTAATGGGAAGAATAGTGGGAAGGAAGCGGTCATGGCCGACCTATTGTAGAACCATTTTGGCATTTGCCTAGATTACAGAGGGAAACCATGAAAAACTCCTGTAAAGATGGTCGGTGGCGGGGATCGAACTGGTTTCGAAATTCCCCTCGTTAATCACTGCGCTGCATGTGCCGCTACTTTATCTCCCATAATTTCTAGCGTGGTACAATAGTAAAAATGGTTATTTGAATATTTTTTCTACAGTCATTATAAAGTCTGAATCAATAAATTCCTTTACCGATTAAATACAGTTTTCATTTAACATCGTTAAAAGTTCATCATTGGCATTTGTCAATAACTTGTGGTACAGGAGAACCTCTTTCATGAGTTCTTGGGTGAATTTCATTTTTAGATGCCATCCATATGCTCTCCATATTAAATACAGATTTTCATTAGTAGGTTTATCCCTCTAATAAGATTTTTCAGTCTGTTCCCACAAAAAACGTACTAATGAGGTTTATCTGTACTGCTAACATGAAATAATAATAGAGTTTGTCTACCACAATAGCACAAGAAAGGCCTTGATTCACACTGTACATTGACACGAGTCTGGTCAGCATTACGCTCAATTAGTGGATTACGTTTGAGGGCGTTTGCTGTAGTTTGCTCACGTCGCAAGAAATAGGTAGATTATGTGACGGTATGAATAAGGCTGAGTAAGACAGGCAGCGTATGTTAACAAGTTGCCTAAGCTGCTTATGCCTACGCTAGCGGTTTATGTTTGTTGTTTAACAACAAGTTGAATAACCTGTATATTTGTTGTTGTTCTGTTATGTTCATTACGACAGTCATTACTCATACTCACACATCAATCTACAAGAGTAAACAAAAACAAAAAGGCAATAAAAATAGGTACATAAAAAATATACAGTAGTTTTGAAAATCAGTTAACATTTGTCATAATTTTTTTTTATGAGATCATCTTGAATTTTACTGCACGTTGCATTGAGCAAGGCAATGTCCAATATTTTTGAAACTATTGTTCAATTCCGAGTAGGTAAAGCATAGGTAATAGATAAGTTCTTACAAGTGCATGGGAGACGATTTAGCAAAATAACAGTGTTTTGGTGATAAATTTCAAACTAAGAGATATTAAAATTCTAATATGGGGGAGACAGATATACATATATGGTATAGGCCTGAATAAAAATATTTCAATTTACAATTCATAAACCATATTAGTCAAATCTACACAGCTGATTTTTTTTTTTCAACAGTGTGTTTGACAATCATGTGATGTGAGCTAAATAGTTATAGCTTATACCATCTAGAGGGTTATACAAATATCTGTTTCCCTTCCAAGTATTAGAATCTTGATATCTCATACCATTAGAAAGTAATCACAAAAAGCCTGATATTTCACTAAATCGACTCCCATGCACTGGTAAGAAAGTTCGACATATTTACAACTGATAGCCGCACCATCTCGCACCCACAATTATTAGTGGACTGGGAATGTTTTGGATCTATTTCCAGATCAGAAAAATAATCCACGAGATATAAAAACTCTTCACAGGCAAGGAAAACTATTTTGTAAATAATATGACAAACAAACATATTACATACTGATAATAAATTATTAAAAATATAGAAACAAAAACAAAAGTAGGAAAAAACAGATTGAAACTATGATTAACAACTTGATGTTTTCATGTGAAACCTAAATACAGTGGATAAGGAAAAACAGTGCACTAACAAATGGGATGAATCATTAAGGAGTAGACACTTCACATGTAGAGGTCATTGTCAACAGAAACGGGTAAGATAAGAGGAAGAGGAAGGAAAGAGTTTCCTCCAATCTGTGTTTAATATATATCATATACTGTACTTTAATCAATTCACTTATCCAATATTTTTTACAAAGATAGGAATTCATCATAGAAATTGAATTGAATTGTGTGTTGTTCTCGATTCCATTTTTAATTGTGTTTATTTGTGCAAATTAGGCTTATCTTCATTTTGTGTGTTATGATGACGGGATGTAGGGCCTATCTAATGAAGATTAGCAATGGAATTTCCATTGATGATGTCACAATGACAGGATGAGACAAACTATTCTTTTACCTTTATCGAAGTAAAATCTATAATCAAGTTTGGCAAGAATAATTGAAAATAAAACGAATATCATGGTATTGAATACATTGAAAATATTTGAAGGTTTCTGGTAGATTGTTTGTTTGCTGCGTTTGCCCACAGTGGAATGGAGGTAACGCAATGATCGCTATACTAACGTGGATAGCGTGTACAGTAATTCAAGCACGAAGCCAGCTAGAAAACGCGCGAGCATGCGTATTCACTATTTACCTTGAGAAGTAAGAAGCGAAAAATTATTTTAATTTGTGCTTGAATCGTTGACAGTGTAAACTCAGGTATGTCAATAGTCCTGTGGCGAACGTGAATTAGTACAGTGAACTAGTTAGTAAATAGTAGGGTTGCCGTTTAAATTCAATATTTTCGATCAATATGATATTTTATGACTTCGATTCGATATTCGATCAATTCGATATCGAAACGATAATCAATATCGTTTTAAAAAATTGGAAATACTTTAGCTGAAAGAAAAGTAAAATAACTGGAAACTGAAAAGTAAAATAAGAAAGTGACGACAAAAAAAAGGAATAAGTAAATACCCAACCAAAAGTGAATAAAATGAATAATAGGGCCTTCGCGCGCCTGATTTCTCGTTGCTGTCAGTAATGGTATATATATGCCGAGTATAATATGAGAAGTCGGTATGATGGGGAAATAGCTTGACTCGCTCGTAATGTGTTCTTATAACTACCAGTATAAGATTTTTATAAGATAACTACCAGATTGGTTAATGGCTTTCTCCTTTGAAAAAGGAATTACACATCATAGGACATATGCGTGGAAAATAAACTTAATTTGAAACAGTATTACATGATCGTGAATCAAGACTTTCATCTCGCATTTTTCCTCACTCGATATTTTATTCGATTCATTAATTTTAATTAATTTTGATCTGATATTTATTGAAAATTGAAAATGTTGATATATTTCAATGAATATTTGATATTCAAGTTTCAATATTGTTTGGAATTTTCTTATCAAACGGCAACCCAAGTGAATAGTTTTGTAAAAAGTTATTGGTATATTGTCATGTCTCCCAGAATTGTACATTTTATTGCTCAATCGCTTTGCGTTTTACTAGAAGGCCTACTAAAGTTATTGAATATATTCGCTGTTCTACTTAGTACGGCAATTCAACTGAAGTGGCGAGAAAAATAATATCCGTTCATTGGATAGTTTACGGGTGACGTAATATTTAGCGATGTAAGATGGCCGATGGGGTGGCTCTGGTGGCTCACTGGCTTGGCGTCACTCGCTTACGGTCTGTTTGCTACGTTACGCTATCTATACAGATGAGTAAGGTAAAGTAGTAAGGTTAACAGCGGGGACCATGGTTTTAATTCAAACGATTTCATGTCTTGACGTATATCTATTAAATATAACCTGAGTAAATGTAATTTGAAATTATTTTGTAATTCTGACGTACCCCGTACTATATGAACAACTCAACAAGAAGAAGATTTATTTTTTTAAATCCTCAAGAAATTGAACTTCTTGCTCAATTTGAATATGACAGACCCTTCACTTTAGTAGGCTAATTTTAAATTAATGGAAAACCAGTTTGATGGTTATTTTTTCATTATTATTTCATTGACAGATTTCGATTTGAGTGATTAAAAGATAAGATAAAACAAAAAACATAACAAAAACTTAAAAGTGAACTCTACAAAACTCACTAATCTTACAACGCATTCATTACCTACCAAATATAAGTTGGTCACGGAAGTTGTTGTAATTTTGCCGAAGACTTATGCGAAGGTAATTATATTCATCACCACAGTCGAAATCAACTTGGAAATATTTAATTTTCCTAGTATTCCAATAATCTTTTCCACGAGAACTTTGTTCACTACTTTGGCCACCATGGTTATTGGCCGTGTAATATTCTTGCAGAGCTCCTCAAAAATTAGTTAGTTAATTAGGGTGGGCGCGTCGACAGCGAGGTCATTTGCGCCCAACTAAAAAATTAGTACCAGTGCTCTAAAACTTTCGAAGTGTGTAGGAGGCATAGCACTACCGGGAATTTTTTGAATTGGCAAGGTTGTCAATGTATTGGATATATCTATAGATAGTGCACATCAAATGAGATAGATGGTGCTCCCAGTAATAACCATTGACAGTTGACACCATGGTTACTAATGCCATTTAGTTTCACTATCTCTCATAATAAGGCTAAGTGTAGGCCTACTTGGTGATACCAGGCTTTAGTCCTACCAGTATATGAATGGCTGATAAGTTAACACTAACTATTGATTGACCAATTTGTACCATTTATATGTGCTTACTTCAAGTGTGTATATACTATTTTTCTATTTGAGTTCAACATTACAACACATATTCATTCAACTAATTTAACCCCACCATACATACTCATGACTATTTTATTTATATTCAGTCTAATACACATATCGTGATCAGGGGCGTCGGAACACTTTGAAAGTTAGGGGGGGGGGGGGGAAGCTGACAAAAGTGAAAAAAAGACAGCTAATTTTAACAAAGTGGGTTTCAACAGGAAACAACGAGACAAATTGAGTCTTGCAAGACCTTTTCTTGCCCCCCTTGCCCCCCCCCCCCTTAGTCAAAAGTTAGGGGGGCAATGCTCCCCCCCCCCCGGTTCGTTCCGAAGCCAGTGATCGTGATACATTTATATATACTAGGAAAACGCGTTATGTGTTTCCGCGTTGATGGATGAGCTAATGAGAATGACATTGAATTCTTTCAAAAAGTTATATCAAGTTAATGTTTTGACGGCATTCAAGTTAAAAAATCAATCTTTCCATTTGGTTGGTTTATTTCGTTGACTATTCTCATGAAGGAAATATTAGATGCAATTTGATATTATATATTGTAATATTAGACTACTATATGAGACGTGATGACAGCTGTATACATATACACACCTTGAGACCATCCTCTTATAATCATTACTCATACTCAAAAATTTCTTCGATAATAAAGAAGGCCTTGTTTTAATCGTTCTCCACTAATTGGTGACACTTGTTGCTTGGATTTAATTGGTTTTCTTAATAGCTTTAAAACATGTGTAAAAATGTCATTAAATAAGTTTTTATATCTAAACGACTGATTGGATTTCAGTAAAAGTTTGCAATAATCTGTATCATCATTATATTGAGATTTGGAGAAAATATGAGTTTTTTCGAAAGACATTTTCTGTACCTAAATTCTTCTCTTGCTGTTTTTTGTCATTATATAATTTTTTATATCAAAACGACTGATTGGATTTCAGTGAAAGTTCGGAATAATGTGTATCATTATTATATTGAAATCTGGTGAAAATTTGAATTTTTTCGAATGACATTTTTTTCACGAAAATTTTTCTCCGGCTTATTCTTATGGGTAACTTGGAAAATGGGAAATTAGTTTTCTCAGAATGTGTGCAATCGATTGCGTATAAAAACTAATGAGATTCAATCCATATGATGACACATGGGCATGCCAAGTTTCAATCGATTTTGAATTTTTGTCTGACCTGTAGAGCGCGAACAAAAAAAAAAAAAAAAAAAAAAAAAAAAAAAACATGTACATTTTTTTCGGGTCAAGTGAAATTGAGTCTTCGCTTCGCTCATCCAACTTAGAATCACATTCCTTTTCATTTTTCCTTTTTTTTCATCTACATCGGACCATATCGAACCTCGATACAAAATCATTTTAAGACATTTAAAATCAATTAAAGCTAGGGGTGAATTAAAATTTTAGTACATGACGAATACTAGAGAGTGTTCCCCAGTATCTAGCCTCTCTAATGAATGGTACTACCACATGCCGTCCCAGTCAAGGTCCCGAAATTGTTCCAGGACGATCGCTCCCACTTCATCCCTGTACCTTTTGGCCCGGTCATTGTCTCGTCACAGAGTAATGGCGCTGTATCGTATTAGATAAGAGCGTGACTGTTGAGCAGGAAGGCTAGATTACAGGCGCAGTAGAGGTCATTGCTCCTGACCTTCATGATGACCGCTCAGTTGTGCATCCATGCATGCCCTTCTCACTCTCATTCGGTCCTTACTGCGACGTCATGACGCATCCGCATGAATTCGTCTTGCATTTATATGTATTTATTAGGGTTGCCAATCAATATCGACTATGTCGATCGATTTTCGATATCATCAATTCGATTCGATATCGAATCAAATAATGTGCTAAATTGGTACCACTCGAAGCAGTTTTTACCCATTTTTACCCATACTATTACTATACGCTCGTCTAACAACGCATATATGGCGTTTTCCTAGTATGACGAAATTAAGGAGAACCCACCAACAGAAATGTATCACAATTTTTGTTATTCATTGATGTATCAATGGAGAAATAGTATATTACAAATTACATACAGTATACAATATAGTATATACAAATATGTGTCACATTTTTTTTATTTATTAGTATCAATGAAGAAATAGTTTATAAATAATGTAAAATGAACCAAAAAGTTGAAAATTCCGAGAAAATTTTGGAATACTAGCTGGAAAATACGTTAAACCGTTACATACAACAAAACCAGTAGATATTTAGCATGGAGATAACAATTGATATTTGATACATTGGTTGCGTGAACCTTCCTAAATATCAGCAGCATATCTACAAGCATAGCATACAGCATATATAGCATACCTACAACCGTTTTGATATAGTATAGTTCCTGTTACCTTGATTTACAACCAAAAATGGCCCGACTTTTGGTCTTATATGCCAAGCGCATTTGGTTGAACTATTCATTTTCAGTTTAGCCCAAAGGCAGTTGTTTAACGAATACATCGATCGATACCACACACGATAAAATATCTAAAAATTTAATCAAATTAATATGTAACGCGAGATGCATGTTTTGTGACCATTTTTAGTGTCAATCTAAATCATAAACAATCGTATAGTGGCTTCCCGGATGAACGCATTGTTGTGAAACCGCTTCGCCGTGCAGAGGAGTATACCTTCTAAAATACGGTCGATCGATCCATAATAAACATTCTCATAAAATTTTCACAAATAATCACCCTGGTAACTTTTTCACTTTTCACTTTTTACCCTATGGAAACTTGGGACGCCTTAAGAATACCCAGTCAAATATTAATGAATTGCTACAATTATGGTTATACGTGCGTAAAAGAAGTCGTTTTCACAATACATTACGTTTTCCAAGAATTTTTTCTGACGCGCCTCTGAAAATACCAGTATTTTTATTGTAGTAATAATGCTTCATGGTAAATTCATTCCTAATACAGTTATGTTCGAATAAAATTGACATAGTCTTGTTCTACGAATCCTTCTTAATTATTTAATACAAATCTATTATGTAGTATGATGAAATTATTAGACGAAATTGAAAAAATTGCATGGATTTGAATTCCTTGAAAATATGCGAAAGTTTCTCGCTGTTTTTTTTTCGTATTCTGTGTTCATATTGGGTTTAACAACGCACTATAACGATAACTAGGATCTATTGCGTCAGATGAATGATTATTTAGATGAAGGTTTATTTAGGTAACAAAGAAGGATAGTGGGAAGGAAGCGGTCGTGGCCTATAACGTAAAGGAACCATCCCGGCATTATAGCCTAGACTACAGATGGCAACCATGCACGAAACACCTCGGTAAAGATGGACGGTGGCGGAGATCGAACTGAGGCCCGATCTAACTTAATCTCCCGGTGAGGTGGAGCAAAAGGTTCACTATACTGAGATACATATGTGCCTGGTGTTCGCTGTGTGTTTGCCCACAATTGAGTTGAGGTAAACTATTGAGATCGAACGAAGAAACGTGTAGTACATTTCGCTCCGTTTCATTTTTTTTTGGTTTGTAACGTTAAAATGAGATAGACAAATACTCTTCTTTAATCGATTCCTGACATAAAGAATCGTCGGTTGACATGCTCCTTGATGTAGGGTACCGTTACCGGTAAGTAAAATATTGCTGTTCAATATCGATATCTCCAATCGATACGATATAGAATTGAAATATTCGATAAACATAGACTATACGTATATCACACAGTCGGGAAACGGTTCTGTCAAACCGGTTCAGGCTAAAACGGTTTACAGATGGTGATATACCTATCGGTTTTGGTGTAAAACACTTTAGTTCCAACCCAGTTTGGCAAGTGAATTGGAGAACTCGATACGATTGATATACACGTCAAACCGATTCAGGGTAACCTTGAACGCGAGCGATAAATCGATCCTTGTTGAATTCCAGCTTCGTTGTCGATTACATACCGACTTACGCCACCAATATCCAATATGTACCAATATACTACCAATATATATTGGTAATATATTGGATATACCAATATATCGACTTACGTAAATATTGAAAATATATTGGATATACCAATATATCGACTTACGTAAATATTGAAAATGACTGGCGCTGAAACGTTTTGACAGCGGTTTTGCCAAAGTGTTTCTGAATTATTGTGATATACACTCATTTGTTGAACCGTTTCAGCGTGAACCGGTTTGCCTAAACCGTTTCCCGACCGTGTGATATACGTAGTCATAGATCTATCGAAACAATGCTATAGGATATCATTAAAAGATTGCTGTTCGATATCGATATATGAGATCGTCCATACGTATCCAATTGAACAATTCGATATATATCGATATCGAAACAATGCTGCAGGGTAATTAAAAGATTGCTGCTCGATATCGATGAATCCGATTGAATCGATATATTATATTGTGATTCGATATCGAAATATTTGACATAGGCTACATCAACATCGAAACAATGATCGCCATCAATTGGAAAACGTGCTATAGTAGGAACTGAAGTAAGAAGTAACTAATTAACATCAATCCTCAAAAAATTGAAATTATATCTAACAAAAATATATTACTAGAGCTCTAGTCTGCTTCATTCAATCTATAAGACTGTGGCAAAGAGAGCTAGCTCGATCGTTCCCCAATCGCTTGGAAATTCAAATCTCGCACTTTTATCGAATCAATTCAATATCGATCGAAATTTCGACATATTCTGATCGAACGGCAGCTGTATCACTAGGCCACGCCCCCGCTCACGCCGTCTCGTTGGTGCTGCAACCAGACTTATATAATGGATTCGGGTGTGCAACAGCCACACGAAATGTCGGCCGCTGAACTAACCCTGACCCAATAGCAGCAGAACTGAAAGTAAAAACCGCAACACTCGTTCGTAACAATAGACCGCTTGCTAAACACCGCGGCTTGCTTCACAATGTAATACGAGTCCGATCGAACACGGGAGATTTAATGTCTCATTATCAGAATGAAATCTTCGAAATGAAATCTTCGAATGAAACTGGAAATATATTTTAGAACAGATTGGGAGAAGTTTTCATTGGGTTATATTGGGAATAGATTATTTATGTATTATTTTAATTTATACGTCATTATTTTATTTAAATATTTGCAGTAGGTATTACTTGGTCATATTGTGATTTTTTTTCATTAGTCGATATATTAGGCCTATCTAATTATATCTTTGGGGTGGTAAGGTCACCCCTGTTCAAACGATCCTAAATTTTCATCCTTCGCCTTTATTGGGAAACAATTACTGTGTGTAAAGTTTTCTATACTGATGAATATATTTGTATGTATATATATAAAAAACTATAAATAATTAATTCAAATACAAGAATGATCAGTTACACATTATTATAAAGTTTTACATATTTTGGAACGAAGCTGTTTTGAAAAAAAAATCTGTATCAATTAATACCAATTAAAATATTATGAACAAGTACAATTAATAATGGCAGTAAGTGATTAGAGAAAACCAATAGGCCTATGCGTAGATTTCGAGTACACATTTCACACAAGTATATCACATCACCCATGTTGAAATGCACATGCTGCGTATGACATGTGCCTGGTATCCACAGTGTACACGTACGTAATACGTATACATGTCACTTCAATAGATATTAATTTGATTTGTTTCACAGATAAAGAGAATTTACCATAGTAACGATTATATAATGGCTTTGATTGCGATATCTCAGCCTGTCTATGATATAACTGATACATATTTATGTATATTGAGTTTAACGACGCATTGTAATGATGACCAAGATCTATTGGCATCGGATGAATGATTATAGTGAGATGATGGGATGCTGAAATGAAGTTTTCTTGATATCTCAGCCTGTCTATGATGTAACGAATATATATTTATGTATATTGAGTTTAACGACGCATTGTAATGATAACCAAGATCTATTGGCATCGGATGAATGATTATAGTGAGAAGATGGGATGCTGAGATGAAGGTTTCTTAGGTGTGTAGATATATACAAACAAATCTGATTTGTTTCTAAGAATATTTGGTACCTGCACGTAGTTCCAAATTGCAGATTGAATACAATAATAATAATAATAATAATAATGGTAAGGATAGTGGGAAGGCAGCAGTCGTGGCCTTTATTGTAGTTATACCACCCCGGCATTAGCCTAGACTACAGAGGGAAAACAAGAAAAATCATTGTCAAAATGGAGGACGGTGGCGGGGAATCATGTCTGATATGCCCCTCAACTCCCGGATCACACAGAAGCGAGCCCCCAATGCAAATGTTCGAATTATTCACTATACCTGAAATTATTGCCTCGATACTTTTGTACTTTGTTGAATGAGTTATATTATCATCAATTATTCTCTGGGGTGGTGAATTAGACCTTGTGGTGCCCCGTCCGCAGGATCCTACCTTCCATCCTTAGCCTAAATTAGGGCACAATGATTATGCACCAAGTTTCGAAGCCCCCGGCACACGGGGGCGCTGAAGAGCATATACCGGAATAAAGTCAAATCGGTCGTGTAATATGGGCATGGGGGTACGTATGAATGGATGATTGTAAATGTGGTTAGGGTTCAGGTAAGGTTTGACACCCAACCCATGTCACACACCGAGTCGAGTCGATTCTGATATATGCTCTTCAGGCGACCCGGCACATGCAGTGCAGTGGTTATGAAGAGCTCGCTTCATGTAAGGGGCATTTCGGACCCACTTCGATCCCCGCCACCCTCCATCTTCACAGTTTTGTTTTCGTGTTTTCCCCTCTGTAGTCTATATAGGCTAATGCTGGAATGGTTCCTACAATAGAGGCCACGACCGCTTCCTTCCCATTGCCTAAGAAACCTTCCATCAAACTATTATTCCATCATCCCATTAATCATTCATCGGACACCAATAGATCTTAGTTATCATTATAGTGCGTCGTTGAACCCAATATTATATATTATTTAATTGTGTACATTATATAATTTTGTCCAACAATGACCTTAACGTTTCAACATTTTGCTAGATAACGAATAAACCCTCCGTGTTGGAAATTTCATCGGTCAAGCATAGCTGTTTTCTCAAGAAACGAATCACTATGAGATCATACGCAGATTTATATACCAGTGGTGTGTCTGGCGGGGTATTTGTATAGTCATTCCCTGTTTGCGGTACAGTATACATACTCAACTAGTTTCGTCAAATAAACATGAAAAAATACTTATTACGAATTTGTTCAAGTTTATAGGTAAGCAGACTGCAATTTATTTATAAAATTAATTAATTGTATGATACACACATAATATACTTATAAAACGATGAAATTGAGTCCATTTTGAGGTAGGCCTATAAGATTTTCGCCCTGCAAAAATGTATGGCATGCAGTCACCAGTTGCATAGTTGCTACGTCTCTCCGTTGTTACAATGTTTGACAGATTATCATTTGAGCTCGTTTAGGCCTACATTTTTTGGTGAATTACTCACCATATCTATTATAGCGTTTTCCTAGTGACATATATATACCTCAAACCCAATAAAGACGTGTGCTAAATGCAGCTCATATGTCTGTCTTGTAATAAACCTCTCGGATCATATAAGAGCTGACATTCTATATAGCAATGAATTGCTTCAGATCTGACCCTGTGCTCAGCGCGGTGGGTCGAAACGGTCGCCCGATAGCACTACAAGATAGTCGAGACGGCTGATCGTAAGCAGCTACATTTCACAGCCAGGTTATATAAGTTGGACTCTTATAGCATATTGTTATAGCGAGCGTTATGCATGCACTAAATACATAATCATCATCGATGGCTTAGAACTTGGCCTGCGATACGAGATACGTGTTGCGCAGGTATACAGTGGCGCACTGGGCCCGGGATCGATACCCGGCCTGTGGCGCACTGGGCCCGGGTTCTAAACCCGGTCTATGGCGCATTGGGCCCAGGATCGATACCCGGTCTGTGGCGCACTGGGCCCGGGTTCGACACCAGGGTGTGCCACATAAAACTTTGGTAATGATGAGTTGTTACAACTCACATTTTTCATAAGTATAGTGAAGCGACGCAGCATTTCTAGCAGAAGTGAATAAAATGATTGTAATAATAATATATGTGTTGGACAGTTTTTTGGCTAACCTGAATCAAAGTATTTTCATGTCTGAAGACCTAAATCATTTATTGAAAACAGGCACCTATAGCATATAATGAGAAGATGAAGCTGTTGAAATTGAGGAATTATTGGATGAGCGAAGCGAAGAATCAATTTCACATCAGGTAGGCTACTTGGAAAAAACGTTTTTTCATCTTTTTTTTTGGTAGCGCTCCACAGGTAAAACGGAAGATTTTTTTGATGAAACTTGACGTATACATTTGCCCAGTTTTGAGGAACAATCGCTCGCATCACGTTTGAGAAAATGATTTCGAAATTTGAAAACCCTCAAAAGGATAAAATATTGAAAAATATTTACTCCGAATAAATTCAAATTTCTACGGAATTTAGGGACACGAATGATACGAATTCTTCCACAATTTTAAATATTTCGGTTCAGCAGTTTCGTAGATCAAAATCTTCTTCTTATTTTGTTACATCAATTAAATAGCTCTATTAAAAAACCCGGTTGAAATACGATCATCAACAAGTGAACCAATTAGTTCGTACAACGATTAAAATTATCAAGAGATCAATCACGTAGGCAGCGACTTAATAGCTCCACAATCTAGGATGTGTATACACCTTTACCATTTATCCAGTAGACCTACATTTCATTTGAAACCTCGCCCTTTTTTCATCTCCAGATAATTTTACTAACAAAACTAGATAAGTGCATATTAACAAGGGCAAAAACATGTAAACATGTGCCAGGCCCAATTGTCCTCTTCTACTCCTCCTTTTGTCTGATTCCCCTCTTCCTCCTCCTCCTCAATCTCAACTCTTCTCACCACCTCCCTTCATTTTACTCTATTCTTCCACCGTTTACCGCTCTCAACTTCAATCCCTCTGCCCTCTCATCTCACTCCCATCTTCCATCTCTCCCTCGGTCTCCCCCACTCTTCTTTGATGCTCCTTTTAGTCATGTAGCCGTATTATATTTCGAGCTCAAAAAATATTAAACTATAATTAAATTGAGTGATGACACTTAATAAAAACTCAGAAAGAAAAAACTGATCCTCGATCGAAAGGTATACTGTCGGGTCAGGAGGCGATATCCACCAAATGTATTGGGCAAATTAATCAATCAATTAAAAATAGCAAGAAATTGGTACAGTTTCGAAAAGTTCAATCTCACTCTGCCAACACCCACAGCAACCTCCCCCCCCCCCCCCCCACCCCCGCAACCTCGTTTGAATAATAATGTTATAGTTTCTTCATTTTTATATATTTTGAAAATTTGGTCCACTAAAAAGACCATGCGTATCTTTATCCATCACGTAATCTATTCCGGTTTTAGAAAAATATAAAAAAAATATACGAATACCGGTATCTTGTATATAAATAGATATAAGGTATATATTATTCAGATTACCCTGTAGGCCTGCATTGTAAGAATTTGTAAGGTATGAATCAAGATCCTGTAGAAAAGTGAACAAAGTTTGAAAGTAATTAGGGAATGCCCCTCACCTAGTTCCATGTAATTATAGCACGTTCATATCGAGTTGAATCGCTGACATACCAGCGCAAGTTGTAGGCCTCTGCTAGAGAATACCGAGTCGCCCCCTAAAGAGGCCCATGAACCTCACAACATGTCGACAAGATAGCAGATCCAATTGTTCGAGATTGTCATCGATTAATACGATAAGATTTACGAATGGCTCAACTAATACAATATAGAATTAGTAAAAATTGCACGTTCAAAAAATTGAACTTTGATGACAATTTGGGCATTTAGGAGTGATTTATCATTTAAAGAACGAATATGTGCCCCCTCCTCACCCAACCCCCCGGATTGGCGCTTCTCTGGACAAAATGTGCCCTTCTTTTAGCGGATTAGAGGTAACATAAATTCTGTATGCACATTTGGCTCGTTATAATTTATATTTGAACCTTTACGAACGAAAATAATGGGAAAAAAAACAAGTGGTAAAACATTTTTTTTTTAAATTTCCCATCGGCGAAAAAGTGAATAGGCCTAAATGTCGTGTAACTAAACGAGTGTCTATAGTCACAGTCAAATAGTTCTCTTCACCGAGCTGCCTTATGGGAGTGGGTGTATGCTATTTTCAACCCTTTGGGCCTCAGAAGTAGGCCTAACACAAGGACTTGAATTACCATCATTAGTATCCAATTACTATCATAGTTTGCACGATTGATTTCCGTAAAGCAATAATTGTAAAATACACAATCCATCCCTTTTACCCATAACTTATAAGTCAAAGTTTTTTTAAATCAGAAAGCGTCAATAGAACAATTGCATTTGGGGAGGGGGATGGGGGATGGGGAAGCTGTATACTTGGAGGCGGTATACGCCCTCCAATTGTGTATTATTACCTAATTATTAGTCAAACAACGAAAATAACATGAATAATAGTCGGTTCTACGAACTCTTAGATAAATAATAATTAGCTGACTATTAGTTAAGGTACGACATTAACATAATGTAACCAAGATACCAAGTTAATTCTCAAATTATTGCCTAATATACCATGCAATTGTCACTTTGTCTATACAACCGGCTCTCGTTTCACCTTTAAAAGTGTCTCAGTATTTGCATGTATAATGCAATCTTATTTGATGAAATACTCCTTGCTGAGCTTGCTGCTGCGCTTTGCTGCTTGATTTGATTGATTCATGCTTTGAGCTGGACATGGTTCACCTTCCGATGGCATATGGTTGAGATGTTTTGATTCAATTAAACCACAGAATGATAATGAATATCTGGCATAATAACACTAATTGATAACAGAATCATCGATTTAAAATCAAGTGCACCTCTACCGTAAACGGTAAAACATCGCACTAATCACGTTCCACCAGTTCCTCAGCGGGGAGCGTTGACATAAGATAAAATTTGTTTCTTTTTGTAGAGAAAACATTCGATTCCAAACAACAAATTTTAGTAGAAAAAGTAAGTAAGAAGAAAAACTCACCTAGCTCGATGGCCTGGTCGTACTTGGCGATCGCCGCCTCCGTCTCGCCTCTCTCATACATCTCGTCCCCCTGCTCCCGAATCTCCGCCGCCTTCACCCCCGCCGCCCACCACTTTTCCGTCAGTTCCCTCACAGTCACATTAACCTCTCTCTCTCCCTCGCCCACACTCTGCCCGCACTGTCCGCACGTCGTCACCTTCGTCAAGCACTTCCGGCAGAACGTGTGCCCACAGTCGGCCGTCACCGGCATGTGCAGCACTCCCTCGCAGGCGCCGCACGCCAGACCCGCGTCGCGGGGCCGTTGCTGGCGCCCGCCCGTCGCCCGCACGGCGTCCAGGAGGGCGCTGGTCACGTGCCGCAGCTGCTCCTGAGGGACGTGGCCCACGTGGCGCGCGCAGTGCGAGTACACGTCCAGGGACTCGCGCACCTGCCCGCACATGGCCAGCGAGCTGGCGTAGCCGAGGTACAGTTCTGTACCGGGAGACTGGGACTCTTGGAGGGAACGGGCGTACATGTCGGCGGCCAGGCGGTAGTCGTGGGTGGAGTAGGCGTCGAGAGCTGTGGCCAGAGTAGCCATGGTTAGCACTGGACTCGAGGCATCGTCACCGCCACTCGGGTTTTAAGCGGCTTCACACGGTTGTTCGTAGGTAGCCGTCAGTTGCACACGGCACGAGCGGACGACGGCGTGGTACTGAGACCGCTCTGTACCTCGTCTCCTTCTCCCCCTGTCCACCGCGGCGTTATGTAACCACCCGATCGCTCGATAGTACCACGCATGCGTTACGGCGGGACCTGGAACAATACAGCACAGGTCAGTATATGCTAAGAGATATGATTCTTCGACAGGCTTGATTGTCTCGACGCCTCGGGAAGAACGACCTCATTGACTTTACCATTGTTTTATCAGCTGCATTTACCTAGACAACACATCAACCACGCATACAGCGCCAAATAATGTAACAAACATTTGTAAACTTTATAAATGCAAAAAATTTAATTGTTCACGTGTAGGCCTATTATTCAATTTTTGTAATTATTCATTACATAGTTTGTTGTAAAATATGCTAATGTAATATTATGTAATCTATTAACTAGTATAAGTGGCGGTCTAGAAGTATTATACACATATTAAACTAGTGCAACCTATGGCCTATCCAATATCACATTCGCGTATTTTACAACTAGCTACATGGAACAAATGATTATAACGAATAAGTAATACATCTCCGTGAACTATTGAATATTTCAAATTAATAGCTTCATCCAAATTTCCTGTTACATTATAGTTTTCAAGTTTCCAGTAACTTGTGAAGGGAATGGGAGGAAAGAAATCCCTAGTTATGAAGGCCGATGAGAATTTCTTGGACGGCGGTGTTCGAACCTGCGCCTCGTATCCTACAAGGTCACGAGGTGATTATCCATAAAAACTATGTATAACATTCTACGCCTAAAACTAATCAAAACATCCGGCCGACAGAGCACAGCCATAGGGGGGACACCCGGTCGGTCGACAAGTTATATAACCAACTTATTGTTACCAATCCTAAACAAAAGAACGATTACGGCTTTGAGGGGAGTATAAGAGGGGGGGGAGAGCTAGAGAGAGTGGGGATGGAAAGGGTGTAGACACAGAATCATAATGCAATACACAAAGTTCGTTCAAACATTGTTTTATGTAATTAAAAATATTTACAATCGATATATGTTATTTTATGACGTTATGTAAGCATTATTATCAATCTAGTCGCATGCAAAGTTAATCTGTAATTACGTAATGAACGTTATTATTTTTAGCAAAAAGCAAGCCGAGTGACACGGGTTCCACGTGTCGGAGCTGCGCAACATAGCTGCGCTGAACTTTAATTGTCAACGTTAAATCAATCCTTGTAACAGCCACAGAGCGTAGGCCTATTGTAACAGCCCAGAAGATGGTCGTAACCAAACAATTTGAACAGTATTGAAAAATAACTGTATATATATATATATATATATATATATATATATATATATATATATATATATATATATATATATATATATATATATATATATATATATATATATATATATATATATATATACACACTTTATTTAAAAGATTCTTTCTCTGGACCCTTACTGCGATTGCCTCGCTAGCTCCAAGAGTCTAGGATTTGCATTGGTTATTATTCACTAGTAGAGAGAGCCAAGTACCATGGCAACATGTTCAGAATTTGTGTATTTCCATTGTTGTTATAAAAAACCCTACCACTGCTCTTGAGGTGGGCTAAAGTTACGTCACATTTTTGCGTTCTAAGAGACCGTGACGGACGTCGTTATTATCTCGTATTGTCATGGTATTCAGCTCTCCTGCAGAACATTATCCAATCAAAGTCCTTAGTTTTTTGGAGCTATAGCTAGGCCTTGGACATTATTTCAAGTGGCAGTCGCGGTAAGGGTCCTGATCTATACATTTTTTTTAAATCTAGAGATAGACGAAGCTGTGGTGGATGATTTGTGAAAAAGACAAAGAAGAATCAAAGAAAAAGAATTTGTTATATAATTTCAAGTCAAAAAGGGTATCGAAGTACATTTTACCACCATAAACAAATGCATACTAAATAGAAGAAGAACAGAAGACTTGGAAGAAAAGAAAACAAAGAAGATAAATGCGAAGAGAAGACAGAAGATGCCCCCCCATTCCAACGCACCTGATGATTGTTCTTACAATTTTTGTAATTTGTTGAGAGAGATAGAGAGCTTTATTATTTGTCAATATTCCTATAGGGTAGTAAGATCACCCTAGTGGTGCCCCGTTCGAGCAACCATAACATATTACCAATAATTGTATAGTTAAATTTCGGGAACACTAAATTTATGTCAATATATCGATGATATTAATAAAATAATAATATAATTATAATAAGAATTATGGAATTTGGAAGGTGAGTCCAATCAATTGAGCGTTTTTGTGAAAGTCAAGTTCAATATTTCTATATATTTTATTGGTCATCTCATGCTCACACGAACACTAGTGACGATGTCCTATAGTAGAATATACTAGGACACCTTCAAAACACCATTAATTGGAGACACATTCATCAACATTAAATGACATATAGACATATATATATAGAGAGAGAAATATATCAACACATAAAAATGCTCCAAGATTTTTACTGAGCCATACACAATATAAATAATCGTATATGTATAGGCCTATGTATAATAATCATATTATATAATTCTTATAATCACATATATCATATATAATAATCAAAATATATAAATAATCACCGGCGCAGTGGTTAACGCGCTCGCTTATCGTGTGATCCGGGAGACGAGGGGTATTTCGAGCCCGGTTCGATCCACGCCGCCGACCATCTTTACAGGGGCTTTTTGTAGTTTCCCTCTACAGTGTGGGCTAATGCCAGGATGGTTCCCACAATATAGGTCACGACCGCTTCCTTCCCAGTATCCTTGCCATTACCCAAGAAAACCATCTCATCATCCTATCGATCATTCATCCGACGCCAATAGATCTTCGCTATCATTACAATACGTCGTTAAAGGCAATATTTGAAAATGAAAAATACAGCACAATCATCTGCGTGCGATCGAACAATGGATCTAATATTCACTCCAATATCATTTATGTAATATATCGTAAATAGTAATGGTCCCAATCCACTACCTTGTGGTACGTCAGAAGCTACCTTAACTAGGGTACTTTCGACGATTGTTCACCCACCCTATAAAGCGTTGTTTTCATATCTCTAAAAATTCTTCCGCCCAAGTCACCATCTTCGAATCAAGCCCTATTCCAACGAGTTTGTTCATCATACAGTCTACCTGTCAAACGCTTTCGCTTAGTCTACGAACATAAAATTCTTTCTTCATCATTTTCTAATATATCAGCTATTGTGTTAGCCCGGTAAGCTGCGACTCACGAGTCTTCTTTTGTCATATACCCGTCTTGTTACTCAGCAAAACATTTTATATGTTCTTATATAAGTCTGATATGCTCAGCTGCTATTCAAACTTACACCACTTTAAAAACGCAGCTTGTTACACTTCGAATTATTCACACTCTGTTCCACGCTTGGGCCCGGTATTACCAAGTCCAGTTAGCTTTTATCTGAGAGTTCGTGAAAAGAAATACTACAAGTAACCTGCAGGGTGATAACAACTTTAAACTGACATTTAGAGCTACTCGCACGTTGGTAATACCGGGCCTAAGTGATGGTATACAATACACCATAGCTATACCAGCTAAGCATTCTCCCCCCAAATATATTGTAACAACATTTGTCTCTTTCCATTCCCCCCCCCCCCCCCCCCCCCCGAGTCAAATGAAACCATCAATAGGCCTACATATATACTGGAGGATATATAAAATTAAATATACTGCATTATTCGGAATAACATAAATTTTAAAACAAATCTCATTAATTCAGAGTATATAACTGATATAATTCTGGTAATTATTATAGGAAGGATTCAATGCAGTTACTTCCGACAAAAAAGGATTGATAGATTATAGTGATTAATTAAACAATGGGAATTCTTTCAGTCAACTTTTAAAAACTGCGCCAGATGGTTGTTTTAAAACTGTAGGCAAGTGATTATATAATTTACGTGTTGCGATAACGAGGACTGATTATTGATAAAGATGCATTCGCCACAGGTGCCTCATTCCTGTGCGCTATGATTGTCGTAAGTGATTACTGAATCCAACACTCGTATCTTTAATCTCATTTAGGCCCGATTTCACGAACTAATCCACTAAGGGCCCGTCACAAAATAGACTGGCATATTAATTAAAGACAACATATATATGGAGTTGATATATTTTTATAATAATATTTATGGTATGTTCTGTAGGTTTTTAATTTAATTATCGGGATTACATCACTTATATCATCATCTTTGGTGATCATTATTTTATTGTTCTTTGTCATAATTATCTTTCAATACCGTTCTCTGATTTTTTTCTCTTTTTGTCATAATTATCCTTCAATACCGTTCTATGTTTGTTGCAATCGTTTAATGCAAGTTATTTTCTGATTAGTATTTAGGTTTATTATTTTAAGTTTGCTTACTTCCACATTCAAGCCAGCCATGGCTTTGTAGACCAGAGTGTTTAATTTTGTAAAGTGTATAGGCCTTCTATGTATTATTTTCTTTTTCTCAGTAAAAAAATATATACATATATATACTTTTCATTCAATCACACTGGTTCGTGTACATAGGAAAAAATGGTCAAGATGAATTTCTCTAGCACTGCACATTCACCCCCTTAAGTAATCACATACGACCACGGTGCTTACGACCATCACACCGTATAATAACAAGACCTCTGGATGCAAGTATAGTTGTGTAGACGCCAAGAGGCGTTATACAGGTTTTATAAGCTGCATTGCTGATAATTTACAGCCCTAATCCAGGACTGCCTGTCACAAACATTACCCCGGCCACCATCAATAACCAGATCAGCGAACAACAGTTGCCAACGATGAAAAGCATTGCGTTATAAAAATAAACCAAGCAAACGCTGCACAAGCCTGTAAGTGTAAGACGAACGAGATATTAGCACGAAATGTACGCGAAATCAACACACATTGCTCACAAAATATCGGATTCGGTTCGATCCCCGCCGCCGTCCATCTTTAAAGGGTTTTTTCGTGGTTTCCCTCAATATAGTCTAGGCTAATGCCGGGATGGTTCCCACAACATGGGCCACGACCGCTTCCTTCCTACTATCCTTCCCATTACCCAAGAAACCTTCATCTCATCATCACAACATCTCATTAATCATCCATCCAATGCCAATAGATCTGAGTCATCATTTAAGTGCATACTTAAACCCAATATAGAAAAACTAAAATGAAAAAATATCAAGCCACTGTATTCCTTATGCAACAAAAATCAATTGTATCCGTTTGTTGATCGTGTTAGGCCTGATGTATATTTGATCTAGAAAAGAATTATCATATTCATTCTTCACCACGGTTGGTCCGATTTGCACTTGTATCTACGCGAGATGAAGGCTCGAGGGATGAGGGATACGGTCGATCGGAATATTCATTTCTCATGGATACAAGTAGATCATTCTTTTTGATTTCGAATTCAATAGAAATGTGACACTTTTTGAAGGATTTTTCTTCTCAATTTTTACCCTTCTCGGTAATTGTTACGTTAATTTTTAGAATATTTCGTAATGCTATTTCCTCATAAGTGGTCCTACCGATCACCCCTATAGGCTTCTGTCATGTAACAAAAGACTAGCAATCATTGACAGCAATACAGCGAACTGGTGAACTACCCACATTCTGATTGGTTAATTCCAACTGGTGAACATTGTTGTCTGTCTCTTTCAACAATAGGTAACGTCACTTGACAGAAGCCTATACTAAACACACTACAAAATTGGAGAAGTCCTCGTGCCCCCCAAAATTTCATGCTGATGAAGCAAGCTCTCCGACCCGTGTGTGACGTGTCAAAAGAAAAAAAAACAGAAAGGGCGCTATAGGAGTGCGAATGGCTCTCATTGCTAAAACTGATATCATATACATAGATTCGCCCAGTTCTGTGTGTCTATCACGTACTTGGCAGACAAAAAGCTTATAACTATACGTCTTCGTTTTCAGCTGAGTAGTGTGGAATCATTTGACATGACAGATTGGCTGTTTGTTGAAGTATAATAATAAAGGCCTACGCACGTGTCCAATATTGTTGAGCCTCATGTTTCTCATGCGGGGTCAATCTGGTAAGTAAATATCGGTCGTCAATATTAAACAGAACCATATTTGTATGTATAGGCATATTATCCCCCCTTCGATGTAATAACGATCGGTATTGAAGATGTGAATAAACTTGGGATTTTAGAATAAATCATCATCTCCATAAATCGAACTAAATCCCCCGGCACAAGTAGCTCAGCGCTGACGCGTCTGCTTCATGCAACCGGGAAGCGGGCAGAACGGGCCTCGGTTGTTCGGTTCGATCCCCGCCACTGTCCATCTTTACAGAAGTGTTTCGTGTTTATCGTGTTTTCGGCAAAATGCCGGAATGGTAGGCCATAATTGCTTCCTTCTCATTACCAATCAAAAACCTCCATCCCATTGATCATTCATCCGATGCCAATAGATCTTAATTTTCACTATTGCGTCGTAAAACCCCATGTAAATGAATAATAATGGCTATATACATAATGTTAGACAAGTGTGAGTGACGTACAGCCTAGTACGGGAGAAGGGGCGGGGAAGGGGAGGGAGGCGATGATGGCACAGCAACAGCGATCGTTATACAACAGGCCTGTTGTTGTGTTTGTGGTTACGTCACAGTTCCAGAGAATCTCAGGTGATTACGCCATTAATACGACAGTAAGTCACATCGATCGCGAGATTGATTCGCACTTCGTTCCATCCCATTACCACGCGTCCGTTCGTCCCCCTATCCTACAGCAGAAACGCTCGGCAGTGTCGACCCGGCAGAACCGTTCGTGGACTTACGTAACGCTTGAAGCAATGAACTTACGGAGAAGGAACAATACCCGACACTAAGTGAGCGAACAGTCTATGAAGTGAGCGTCCAGGCCTGTACCGCGCGTTGACCCTACCCAAGGTCATAAGAATGCGTGTTAGGTCGTCTGATCAGGATAGGGGGCGAACAGTGTGACGTAATATGAGGACATAAACAGCTCGGATTGAAACTGATTGTGACGAACCAATCAAATCAACAACTAGCCAACCAGCATTTTAATAGCAATCCTCAACCAGTGTCCAGATATTCCGGACTCCAGCTGACGTCAGGCGCGTTAGGTCGTCTGATCAGGATAGGGGGCGAACAGCGTGACGTCATATGAGAACATAAACAGCTCGGATTGAAACTGATTGTGACGAACCAATCAAATCAACAACTAGCCAATCAGCATTCTAATAGCAATCCGCAACCAGTGTCCAGATATTCCGGACTCCAGCTGACGTCAGGCGGGCTCGGAAACGCTCGGACTTACGGAATGTTCCGAACGGAAGATGCTCGTCTTTATTATATTGTTTTCGTTATTTTAGGATGTGCTTATTCTAGGAACCACCCCGGCATTAGCCTAGACTACAGAGAGAAACCATGAAAAACCCCTGTAAAGATATTCTATATTAGGTTTTAACGACGCACTGTTATGATAGCGCAGATCTAATGGCGTCGGATGGATGATTAATGAGATGATGGGATGATGAGATGAAGGTTCTTGGGTAATGGGAAGGATAGTGGGAAGGAAACGGTCATGGCCGACTTATTGTAGGAACCACCCCGGCATTAGCCTAGACAACAGAGGGAAACCATGAAACACCCCTGTAAAGATGGTCGGCGGCGGGGACCTGGGTTTGAAATTTCCCTCGCCTCCAGGATCACATGGAGCGAGAGCGTTAACCACTGCGCTGCATGTGCCGGTATTTTATTCCTAGAGATCCTCGAAAGTAAACCGGTGTTCTCTCTATGTATTATGTATGTATTATGTAGGTACCGGTATAGCTCGATTCTGTATTGTAATATTGTATTTATAAACAATTGATTAAGCACACACAAACACACGCACAAGTTTTGGTTCTGATCATCTCCCCTGATGGCCGAACTGTTACGTTGGAATAGGCTGTAACAGTTTCGCACCCCACTCCATGCCTGCGGCAGTTTTACGTTTGATTTTTTGTTTCTATATTCGATGTATACTCTTGGTTAACTTCTCCTTGTTTTTCATATTTTTATTAGTTACATCTAGTTGATATATCCTTAAAGCAACTAGGTTTGTAAAGCGTATCGTTTCTGCGAATAAAAATAAAAACACACACACACAGTCTGTATCAAGTCTATTAGCATAAGAGCTGTTGGAGGCAATCAACCGTCCCACTTTACCACTCGGACGTTCCGAGCTTTCTACTCGGCTAAAGATTGTCCACTTTCTTCTTTCTCTCGGTCTAGCGTCCTTGACCTTTCAAGGCCATGCCGTATTAGCCAATCCCCATGTCTAGAGTCGAGTGCTCTATTCTTCCATCCTTCTATTTGCCTTCCTTCTACGTGGGAGTATAGCTCTAACTGGCAGTTTAAAGTTGTCATCACCATGGTTGGTTATAGGCCTACCCATGCTACTTGTTGTTACCAACTCTCAGATAGCGGCTAACTGAACTAGAACTTGGTATAGTACCGCGGGCCTACGTCTTTTTTCTTCGGTCGAGTTCTCTTACGGACGAAAGATATTTACATTTTACTATATACCAAGACATGTCGCGCAATATTGAAATAAAAGTAAACCCCACTTGTACCCACACTACTTCATCACCACTCTATTCTAACCCCCTCACCTATAACACCAGTAGTAGGATTACCTATATGCAGATCGCTAGAAAGCGTTAATTGGCATGCTGGATTGTGACGCTGATCAGTCACCAAAGGGTCGTTCCTTCAGTGGTATAAGTATACGTATACTAATTGCGGAAACAGAAGAGGGAAATAATGATGTTATTCTTGTTCGGCCTTAAGAGTGAACTGTCTTGGTAGTATATCTTCTACAAGTAGTTGTCGGAAGAGGTCTACTCGGGTTTACATACTGACATCTATCAACTAACGTGGATCGCGTATATATAGTAGCGAACTGCCCGTAAGCGAGTGAAGTCACCTCACAGTAAGCATAGGGCAATGATTGGTGGTCTATGGCTCCCCCCAGCGGAGCCAACCCGTCGGCCATCTTGCTGGGACTGCACAGATATTAGCTCCAGTAGCTACTACGTCACACGGTCACCGGTAAATCAACCAATGAGCGAATATTATTTTTCACGCCACTTCAGTTGACTTTTTACTAGGGTGTGTCAGTAGGCCCAGGCCCACCAAGATGGCGGAGGCTCTTCTACCCTACATCACTCTTCTCTTACCGCATACGCTATCCATGTGGGCCCCTAATAGAGATCAATGGGGTCACATCACAAATCTGCGATGCTGAACATGGATATCGAAGAGATCAGGATCATGGATAGGCCCCTATCAGTAAGAGAAGAGTGGAGTCAAGTGTGAGAAGAATACTAGCTGCCTCCTAATATGACTGCCAATGATGTTTGGACTGGGCCATGGGCCGGTACAGCGTGGCCCAAGATCTGTGCGATCTCTTAACCGCCATCTTGCCTACTGACACAGTAGTTATGAGCTTTTGTCAAAGAGATATTAATTAACATCATCGCACAAGGCTGCTGGATGGTCGACATCAGATTGCCGTAGAAGTTCTAAAGAAAAATCTGTCATGGAGCGTATTGTGCTGATTATTTCTAGTATTCTAGTAATTATTACTAAAGCCCTTGGTGAATAATACCGATTAAATTCCCTGTCTCAACTGAAGTGGCTTTAAAAAAAACGCTCCTTGTTTGGTTCACGTGTGACGTATTGGCTGGAGGTAGAAGATGGCCGACGGGACTGATCTCGGGGATGGGTTATCTCCACTGGAGGGATTCCACAGGCCACTAATCAGCGCCATAGACTCTTATACGGGCAGTTCGCTATTATCCTCTCCATGTAGCAGAGATCAGTGGTGGGGTTACGTAAGGAGCCAGCATATCACACCGCCCTCTGTACGCCCTCACAGCCGCCCGCCACACACACGTGCACAGCAGCTCTAGGGGGCTGTTACATAAGCCGCCATTATCTCGTCTCGCATCACGTTATGTAAACCCCGCCTAGAAACACCGGAGCGGTAACGCTCGCAGATAGGGGGGACGGCCGGTCGGCGGGTCGTCATTTACATAACGTGCTCTCATTACAACTGCAAAACGTTATACTTGCCTGCTGTGACGGGTGGATCGGTTCCAAGCGAACTTAACGTGTTTTAATCACATATCAATAAATTGATAGTTTCGGATTATTCTTGTGTATAGGCCCTAATAATTGATGTGAATTTCATTGAAAACAACGATGTTTCGATACGAATTGGTATGACATTGTACTGTTGAAAGAGGCAAACAACAATGTCTCCCAAATGATAATAACCATGCAATCACATCCTTGCTGGTTCACCAGTTTATTGTGTTACTGGGGACGCGCTGCAGAGTGTATACCGGAATAAAGTATATGCCTACTAGGTTGTGTGACACGGGCTTTGAGGTACTTTTGAATGGATATGGATATGGATGTACAATATGTGGTCAGGGTTTCAGGTAAGATTTGACACCCGAGTCTATGTCACACAACCGAGAATATTGTATTCAGGTATACGCTCTTCACCCTCGTGGAGGCTCCAGGTACTTTACAATGGATGGTTGTAAAATGTGGTTAGGGTTCAGGTAAGGTTGGAC
Source organism: Brachyptera putata (assembly GCA_907164805.1). NCBI lineage: Eukaryota > Metazoa > Arthropoda > Insecta > Plecoptera > Taeniopterygidae > Brachyptera > Brachyptera putata. The sequence continues at coordinate 10,373,480 of OU015471.1, read as the reverse complement.
ACCTAAACCCATGTCACACAACCGAGTCAACTTTATTCCGGTATATGCTCTTCAGGCCCCCCCCCCCACACACTCGTGGGCTAGTGGTGTGAGGTATTGAAGACGGTCGCTCGGAACCTTCATCGCTTGTATAGCTACAAGTTCCACACGATATGAAGGCTTGAACCACCAGTGCGCTAGTGATGTGAAATAGGGGAGACGGTCGCTCGGAACCTTCATCGCTTGTAGCTACAAGTTCCACACGATATGAAGGCTTGAACCACTCGTGCGCTAGTGATGTGAAATAGGGGAGACGGTCGCTCGGAATCTTCGTCGCTCTGCAAGTATAGCTTACACAGTGGCTTCGTCGCCTCATATATGATAGCTCAATACAACACACGACCGTGATACAACATAACATGTTACGTAAGTCAAGTCGTACAAACACCATTAATAAGTTATCCACGTTATAATATGTTGTGTGTTACCTAACTCGCACTGTTTTAGTGTTTTAGCCCAGCATAGGTGATCACCTTCGCATACCGGTGCTCCAATCAGAAGGGGCTAGTCGAGGGCCCGTGTCTCGTATCTAATATGATGATCGCGCGGGTGTCCCTCCCTCCCCATGAAATGGACCGGTGAGGTATTATTACTGTATCCACGAAAGATGAAGGTCGTTTCGTTTATACAAGCTGATTAAAGCACAACTTCTATGGTTACATAATATCTTCGAAGTGGCTATTCCCACTACCTACTATACCCACGACCGGGTAGTGGGAATGGCAGTACCCGCGCGGGGCGGCTATTCACACTACCCGGTCGTGGGTAGTGGGAAAATTCCCACCGCACGACCCATTAAATCCCTCGTCACGGCCAAAATTCCTTCTCGAACTTGACAACACCGCGCTGATTTCATAGGCGGGAAAGCTTGAGAGGCAGAGAGAGAGAGAAAGAAAGAGAAAGATAGAGAGAGAGAGAGAGATAGAGGCAGAGAGAGAGAGAGAGAGAGAGAGAGAGAGAGAGAGAGAGAGAGAGAGAGAGAGAGTGAGAGAGAGAGATAAAGACAGAGAGAGAGATAAAGACAGAGAGAGAGATAAAGACAGAGAGAGAGATAAAGACAGAGAGAGAGAGAGAGAGAGAGAGAGGCAGAGAGAACGAGAGAGAGATTGATAGAGAGAGTGAGAGAGATAGTGGCAGAGAGAGAGAATGGGTAGGTAGGCCCACGATCGGTATGATCTGAAGTCTGACAATAGGCCTGGACCAATTTGGGCTACTAACGCCGATAACTTCAAAATGGCGTGCACGTCACATGCACTACAGCGATGCCAAAACTTTTGGACGCAGGGAATAATGTTGAGGGAAATGAATGTGTCAATAGCCGCACCGCGCGGATGCTGCTATTCCCACTACCCGGTAGTGGGTAGTGCGTGGTGGGTAGTGGGTAGTGGGAATAGCAGTACCCGCGCGGAGCGGCTATTCCCACTACCCGGTCGTTCCACTACCCACGACCGTGTGTACACCTTGCCATAAAATCCCATTGAAATCCCTGAAATCACTTGAAATCCCCTTGAAATCCGTATGAAATCTCTTGAAATCCCCTGAAATCTCTGAAATCAGGTGTAGGCCTACATCAAATTTGCGAGGTGTTAACCCGTCGGTGTAGATTTCTGTTGCATCTCGTTCGTCTGATAACGCTGAGTAGAATACATTGTACACCACATTGCATCGGTTTATCGTCATCTTCGATAAAAACAAGGCGATGAGTGACAGTGTAGTATATATACTTCAAGCTAACGACTTTTGGCTCCTCTACGCCAGTCAAACACGTACATTACCACTACTTGTATCGTGCTAAACAGACCATTCGTATGTTAAACGCTGCGTGATAATATGTAAGGGCACATAGAACAGTGGTAGTTTGATACAATTATTATACCAGTTATCCAGTTATCAATTATTTATATGTCAACACCTCATTCGTATGATATGAGCTGGAACTATAAATGGGGGTATAAGAACCCACGCGATTCTTATGGCAGTTTTCACTTTCTATAGTTTTTCATTATGGGGAGTTAATTTCCTTGTTTTTCGGAGGATTTTTTTTTTCACAAGATTTTTTATTACACAAAATATTAGAAATTTCCAAATATCTTGGACCCACAAGGTCATAACAAGACTTGTCTGCGGGTCTACAAATTAATGTTATCATAATTAATATAAAAAAACCTTACAAAAATATCAAACTTGGAACTGTTTAGTTTGAGAGCGAAATCAGTCATAAAAGTTTTGAGAAAAAATTGTATGCGATTTTCAAAAACCGCATGAGAATAACCCAGACGGGAAAAATTGAAAAAAAATGTTCCACTGACGACGCCAATAGATCACATTCTCATAGTCATCATCATCACAGTGCGTCGTTAAACCCAACATTAATAAAGAAATAAAAATGTAGGCGTATCTACGAAAAAGTTGAATTTTAAGTGACACAATATGATAAATACATGCAACAAATTTCCCCGTAAATCAGATTATAGCCGTTGGTCAACAGTTACAAATAGTTGAGAGTTATAGGTTACGAAAGCGCAGTGATGAGTGACTTTCAAACCCAAGGTGTGTAAATTTCGATTACATTTCATTTCATATAAGATAGTACTCACCATACAGCACATCGTTTACCATGGTACCAAGACAATCCTCATCAGTGGCGTGACCGGAGCCAACCCACCCACCCCTTGGTGAATTGCTCCAAAATAACAAGTATAGTTATTTATAAATTGTAAATACACCGTGGAAGTGTCTCCTTTACATCTACGCCCCCTCCCCCATTCATCTTTTACTCTTTGGGTCTTATATCATCCTTCTATAAGATTGGGTAAATGGTTTATGAAACCATGTGACATAATCAATTTTTTGTCATAATTTTTGATAACTAAGAATGGGGTGGGCATAAATCCCATGTGGCGACCCACCCACGCCTTTAGGTACCGAGGCCATGTCATCAAATTGTGACAGTCAACATGCCCGAAATAGCTATTCACCGGACAGGAAGTAGGTTTTAGATTAGTTTTTATTTAGATTAGATTAGTTCAGGTTGTTTTTCTGTTGGGTTAGTTTATAGATTAAAAAAGGTTAATCAAGATGGGTTCGGGTGATTAAGTTCGTTAGATTGGGTTGATTACGGTTACTTTAGGTTGTACGCAACAACAACAACAACAACGTCCGCATGTTGTGACATGAACCGATGGTCCGGTGAATAGAGGCTGCCTAACACGCCACTGATCGTCATCTTACGTAAATTTGTACAATTCAAGGCCACACTTTCTACATGAAACAGTTAAAATAGTGAAATATTAAGTCCAAGTGATGGACTGAGGTTTTACATACTTCTCTTATGAATTTCACCAAAATCCACTATTCCTACGAACAAAGAACTGAGGTGGAACTGTTACAGAAGTTCTAATTCAGGTTAAATTACACACACAAAAATGAAATAATCAGCCATGAATAATAAGCTTTGCTTTATCAAATATAATAATATGTAACTAAATTTACTTGCAGACGTAACGTAACGTTTCATAGTAGGTGGCAGTTATACAAGTTGAATATAGATTTGTCTATCATATTTCATTGTTAGCTGAATAATCTGGGTTATGTAACGCAAGTCAATGTTACACATAGTTTTACTCGGCGATGATTTCGCTATAGTGTCGTGCCGGCGTTATGTAACGGTACGTTGGGGTCGAGAGCGATTATCCCGGGGTGTGGGTTGGGAGGGAGGCATATAGGTTCGATTGGGCTGAACTTATAAATAATCACATACGTTGCGTAAATCTTCAATATCCTTTATGCAACTGGACAGCATCAGTACTCGTAATAATGATAAAAACAATCACGTAAAATACCGATATATTTTATAATTGCATTGAGGAAGCTTAATTTCGTTTAAAAAATAGCCTGGACAAGGAGGCTAAACCTAGCCTAGGAGCTTACATAACCCCTCAGTAGGCCTGGCTGGCACAAGTGACAGATCGTTTTGTTATTGTCTTTATCAACAGAACTAACGTATTTCTCGTGAATTAGTCAAGTGGCCAATACCTGAATAACACTCGTTTATAGATAATAGCCTTAGTGCTACGAATTATGAATTCAGGCCTACCTGTTCGCTGATCTTGGCCATGAATAACGTTATTTTACATGATTATTATTATTGATGACACACGTTGTTACAGAATGACAAGAATATTGTCAGATAAGATTTCAATAGTTGTTTCTCACAATAAAAATAGTTGACATTACTTACTTCAATTGATTTGTCTGTATGGAAGTAGCACTCGTTGTAGAAAAACACACGATATTTATTTTAACTATTTATAAACCTTTTACATAATCATTATCGTTCAACTTCATGCACTACTTTGACATTCGTGCAACACACAGTCGCCATTTTTACTTCTTGCGATCGACTGAGCCGGAGAGAGGCGAGACTCCCGCTTATGTGATCAGTGTGTGAACTATGTAATACGCTGGATCCTCAACAATTTTTATTTACCATTATTTACGCAATACCCCCAGCATAATTAATTGCCTTATTATCACCTTAATGCAATCCTCCTTCTCGCTTACCAGTATAACTTATGTTTTCTAAGCCCTTGTTAATTCAATTATTCAACTACCATAACAATTACCATGTAAAGGAGCAATATTGCAAAATATATTCCATCAATCTATTTGCATTATTTTGTTTACTACCAGTACTCAGAACTTGAAATGTGATTCATCTATGATCGAACCATGTAATTATCCTGAAAACATCATCTTCTTTCTCTGTTGTTATTATTATTCAGGTATTATGAACCTTAAATATCACATTTTCCTGGTGGTATTTCTTATGGAATGTAATAGTTCTTTATTTTATTATTACAACTTATACACAATAATATAGTTCTATGATGAATAATTTGTATGTTCAAATGATTGAATTTAGAAAAAACTACTCGAATGTTGAAAAAAATTAGAAAAAATGGAGATTGAACAGAAAGTAACGAAACCTAGATGATATCAGTAAAATGAGACTGAAACTAGAAATAAGTTGGGTTTTATACATTGAAAATCAACCAATCACTGTTCACATATTTTGAAGAAGTGTTAGTAGCATATTTACAAAATTCTTAGATTTTTCGATACTTATTTCGAATCGTTATTTTGTATTTCAAATTGATAACTTTACATTGAATTTTACATGACCCTGCCCATTTTTTATTCATCTTATATTTTGAAAATACATGACACTTTGAATGTATGGCGCTAGAATCCCCCTCTCAGAGAAACACCGTCAACTGAGTTAATTTAATGTTGTACAGAAGAGCCCTTTATAGGCTTTGTAGATATTCTGAGAATGTGTATATGTACTTATTATTCTCTCTTTGGACAAAAAAAGTTCAAGAGATGATACTCTACTCCTCCACAGATCACGTCTCATAGATTGCATTTTAAATTGTTTTACTTTTGCTCAGCTTTGCTATTTTATCGAAACTTCATTGGAGTTTTTTCCTTTTGCACCCCTTTTGTAATCGCTGCCCGGGATCTTTTCATCTTGCCCTGCATCACACATCAAAGTAACTTGTAATCAACGAAATATTTTGTAACTATTTTTCTATAAATTTAATTTCTGTTTGGGGAATAGGAAACTTCTTTCATCTTCCTATTTACCTTCACTCCATTATTAGCCCTACACTATTGAAAAGATTATTATTATTCCAAAAATAAATATTAGATTATTTTCCTCCAATACGTATAATCTTTTGAATTCTTCATTATCCCCTATAATTAGTGCAATATTTACTGTTTGTTGAACGAGTTACATTAAAATGATTTTTTTTTTGCTGTGGTAAGATCAACCTTGTGGTGCCCCATCCCAACGACTCCAACTAGTCATTCTAAACTTCATTTGGGAGACAATGAGCTTGTCTCAAGTGTTACATGTTGACAAATAAATGATTGATGCTTGCAGTTTTGGGTTTTCATGAATTATAACACTGTTGAGTGTTGACTAAAAGCTGAGCACAAGGAAAGGAACAGAATGATTTACACAAATGAATCAAACATTATTTTGTCTAGAAACTGTCAACAACAGATTTATTTCACAAATACAATATGTTGCTAATCAAGTGAAATTAACATGGAAAATGAAATATAAGCAATTTCTCTTATTCTATTGATAATAAATCGGCCACCGCCATTTGATCAGGCAAAACAAGGGCAGAACATAACTCTGTTAAAAAACAATAAGGCTAGGCATAACTACATAAACTATGTGTACCATGTAATACATAAACTATGTGTACTATGTAATACACTAGAAAGATAACATTAATATACATTTATAAAACATCCAACATCTATCTGTCTAACAATGTCACTCGTATAATATAGAAACCCTGCAACTACCGTAACATTTCAAGTCTCCTTCTTTTACTACATTCACAGAATTTCAGGCAACATACTCTCCACAAATCATCGCACCAATGTTTTAAATAAATATACAAAACTGTTAAAACTGAAGCAAAAAGTCACAAACACAACTACTTGAAAATAGTAAATAATGTGAAGAATTGTTTCCATCATTTTCGAGCAAATCTACAGCTCCACAAGTAGTGTGTTAACGTCATCACAAACTTGCCTTCATGTCCCTACATTGTACTGCAGGCTACACGTCACTCCTCTTCACAACGTACGACTCCTCCCGAATCTCGTATTCCGTGATGTTACTCCAAGCAATCGGTCTACAGCTGATAATGCTCAATCGGATAATGCGTATTATACGTGAACCTCCTACTGTTGCAAAAAACAAACAGCTGAGAGTATAGAACAATATCATTCGCATTGTAGACGTTATAATGTCCTAATTTGTACTTTTTAGTATAGCATACTTCAAAAATGGAAACTACAGTATCACCTATATTCTATAAGATTATACGGGGTTATTTTCCACAGCCCCCTTTCCAATGTTGTACTCTTAGTACGACAGCCATTCCACGGCAAAAGAATCGTTGCTTGGCAGCAAATACGGGTGATTTTCAGGTCACTTCTAATAAAATAAAAGCGCCACCTATATTTAGTAAAGAACGACCAACGTCTACAATCATAATAAATTGCAAAGCTCAGTTTATCAATTGAAACTTGGAACGTCAATATTTTTTCAATAATTGACATACATAGGCGTTAGACATGCGGGGCCAACAATACAAACTATAAGGCCATATATCGGTGGTCGCCGCACTACAGCTGGCTTGGCAATAGCCGATATACAGGTTGTCGCCAGACAAAGAGTCAACATTCATATAAGTACTATGTATTAACAGTGTCTTTACAATTACGCTAATCCTAATTATCTAGTGGAACTGGTAGGTATGCAACTTGTGCTACACTCCAAGGAACTTCAAGACTTGATTACCAAGACACCTTTCTCCTCACAATCGACAGTAACGCCCACCAGACGGCACTGACCAATCACAAATCAGTTGAACGGCGTCCTAGCAATCGGGTCGAGAACCAAAGTGTAGAAATTGCAATCGTACAATAAAACAGTTAAAAACTAACACATCTAATAATCACTACGTTTAGCAAACTTTACTGTAGTTCTGTTTTTGAAGTTACACAAATGTTTGACTGACAGCAAAGGAAAGTATTGACTACGTTCTAGTAAATATTGCATACATTATTTCATGGAGAAATCCACTCCCAACTGTTAATTATACGTTTACGTTGGTTGCAAGTTTGTCTTGTTATGTGACAAACAGAACTTTGACTCTCGTACAAGTGAGCCGTTAATGATCTTGTCACAAGGTTTGAGTCATTGCCTCTTCGAAGATGTAATAGCAATAACAATTCATGCTTCATGACAAGTATTGGAACTATGGTCAAATTCACCAGCGGTCAAATTCACCAGTGGTCGAATTAATGAAATTCTTTTGAGAAGATGATAACACGAGTCACGAAAGGAATGCAACCAATGGAAAAGTGTGCGGGGCAAGTTCTCCCACAAGTAAACCCCCAGGTAAAAATTTTAACCCATACTTTTCTCAATTGTAATTGCAAGTTTCAATCTGATTTAAGCTCACAAATTTTGCTGACTTCCTTATAACTGTGAACAGTATAATTCACACCATCGGGGCACCAGCTACAGACAGCATTTTAACAATGGCTATGTTAATATTCTTTTAAATAAACAGCAAATGAACAAAATTTAAACAGTACATTTTTCATGGAGGGATGTCAAAGTGTTCTTTTTGAGGAATGATTCAAGCAACCTTTCCTTTTTGGGAGGATTATATTACCTGTATCTCACCTCCTTCCCCAATTCGACCACTGGTTATAAGAGAACAAATACTAATCGTCAACAGATTTATAAGTTTAACCTCCGAAGTCCAACTGAAGTCTTTTGGTTTCCACACACGTTTACAACAAAACCATCTAATATTTGACTGACTGAAAAATACATTCATTTACATTAACATCACGTTACAAGTTTCTCAAACGTACATTAAATACCTCGCTGAATTGATCAGGCATGTTTCATCGAAACAACATATACAGATAATTACGTACATTGATTTGTTGCACAATATAAATCTAAAATGAAGAATTCATCATTTTACGTGCTAATAGTCAGGCATCAGCACTTGAATTTTTTCTGAAAATATGTGCCAGAAGTTGGAATCTTTTTAATACAAATGTCTTATCAAAATAGGTGATTCAGCAACCTTGGTGTTTCTTATTTTGGTGAGTTTAGAGCTAAAGCAAGTCATGCCAAACAACGTAGCACAGAACTGCAAATAACTTGACAAGTGAGTAAAGAGATCATACACAAATTATGGTAATTTACATTGATTGTGTAAAATAGAATAGTTATAAAAGGTGACGATTGCTCTTCAAGGCAGAGAGTTCAAAACTGAAATTACTCACGTGTTTATTCTCGATGACCATTGAACCGTTTGGCATTTCCCTACTCGGATTGTAGTCGAGCACAGCTAAACGTTTCAACGGTCGACAGGACACCAAGTCGTGACGTTATCTAGCGAGAAGTGTCACACTCAAGTTTCTTGTGGTTATAACATGATACCAAAGACACTCGATGTTCTCAAGACTACAGATGAACAGTTTTAGTTCTTACATTTTGAAAACATCGGTATGAAAACAACAATACGTACATTTACTTCAATGATAACGGTTTGATAACAAGACGGCAGTCGGGAAAATAGTTGGCACGGAAACCAGACTTAATGTTGTGTGAGAATGAAAAATAACTGAATTATAATCATAGCTGATAATTGCAGTTTGAAGTATACATACGGTAACTTACTATCCTCACAATTTTGAATTTTGACTTGACATTTTCTCAAACTTTGTCGACGTAGGTCTGATCCTATGTTAAATGACGAGGAGCTAGAAAGAAATGGTACAGATGCAAAGAACGGGTAAAAACTAAAACGTGACATTTACGTGTACCTTGTAATCGTGTATGTGCATTCAACGTATATATGTGACTATATGAGCGTGCTCTAACTCGAGACTGAAAAAAGTCCATAACCTAGTAGTAAAAGCTGGTCACTGTAAACAGATCTATAAATTTTTGAACAAAAAGTTAGCACAGGGTTGAGTCGAACCCAGCACCTCGTGTGTAAGAGGCAAGCACCGATAACTTGGAGAAGCAAGGTATCTTCTACTCCAAACAAAAATTGTGCTCCTCGTTGTTTAATTATCCGTAGTCAACATTAAGGTCACCGAGAAGCGCTGACACTAATTGCAAATTTGACAGTCGATAAAGAAAACTTCTGATTGATGGAATACCATGATTATAAAATACTATTAGAGTAATTACCAATGCAGTCACTAGGTAACAAACACGTTGCAGTAACAAAGCTCTATGTACTTTCCCTACTTGTAAATCTTGTTATACTATGTCAATAAGGTTAGATGTTTTGAAAACGCTTGCAGTGTAGTAACCAGTGCAACAAAACACACACCAACAGCTGTCCTAGTCACTGGCTACCTGTTCGTAGCTTGACCTTGCATCTAGAAGGCAGTGGCCAAGTTGTAACAATGATTGTAATGACTAGCAGCAAGGGGTACTCCTTGTTTGTCATCACGCACAGGCAACAGAAGACCTATCTTGTTTGAGGTTACCCTTTAACCATGATGTAGTGATACAAACAGACTTTATCATAATATAAAGGTGTACCCACTCCCATACCAATAACATTGCAAACATTTGTGCTTTCTTGTGGACAAATCAGAGCCATCGGTCCCATTCGCCTGTTGCGATTTATAGACTCCCTTATGAACTAGATCTAGATTTGGTGGCATTGTTGAACTTGAAAAATTCCAGCACAAATGCCACTGCTAACATGATCATCTACTGAGCCGTGTATAGTTCGATATAAAATCGTCAGTTGCGCTAGCAGCAAGCGGAACCTGGACGAAGATTTGAGTGGATATGGTGCCGTTGAACTTACAAAATCCATCATTTTCGTGCAAAACAAATGCCATTGCTAATATAATTATCTATTGGCCTGTGTATAATTTAATATGAAAGCAACAGTTGCGCTACAAGCAAACAGGACCTTGGACCCAGATTCTGAACCCGGAAATACTTCACTTTGAAGACGCGAGTGGGTACACCTTCTTTAAATTATGATAGTCTGTTGACTGTTGGTCTCAATACATCGTATCTTAACTACATAAGAACTAGGGACAAGTTCGAGAATTCGATGAATTGAGAATTGAATCAATCGATTCCATATCAAAACGATTCTGAAAACTCGAGATTGATTTTTTATCAATACCGTAGTTGTACGGGTATGTCAAAATGAATTTTTAGATCATTTTAAACAGGTGATTTACCGGTAAGTGCAAGTTCAGCTTTTCATTTGTTTGATTTCAAGTGATAATGAATTATTATCACAAGCTACAGTCCATATTTAATCTATGTTACCATGAAATGAATATTGAATTCTTAATCAGCATGCATTGTTACAGAAACAGTTTACTGTTGCAAACAATCAAATTTATTTAAAATATACGTAGGAGACATCATGTTTTCCTATTAAGCTTGATATATCAAAGAGTAAATCTACATCTGGTAGCTAGTATACATTATTTATTGCACAAATAGAACGTTTTGGGAATCGATTCTCAGAAGCAATTTCTCAACTCGGTGACAACGTTGACCATATTTACGATTCCCTTGAGTGTGATACATTCAATGTCCTTAGAGCTATTGAAGCAAAGGAATTTGGTGACATTTTAATTGATACAGTGCGTTTCCGATGTCAATGTGTTCACGAACATCGGTTAATATCAAGATACTGACACTTTAAAATTTGGTGATTTTGACCAAAACCGTTAATTTCGGATAAGTTGGTGTTTACACGTAGTTGATATAGGCCTATTATGATAAAGTACGTTGGTATCATTACGTAATGACTATAAAGAGCAAGTAGCACTGTCACATTGTATTACAAGTCTGAACCAATCAAATGTTCAATATCACGTGAATAAATGTAATGTATTAGTAATGTTTTTCAAACCATTGAGTGATAAGATTGTTTTCTGTGCTAGTCTCACAACTTGACTCGGGCTTTGCAGTGCAAACGTGTGATGTGGTTCTCGAGAGGCGCTCACATGTCCCCGTACTTGGAGAGCTTGTCTCGTAGGTGGCCGTTCTCTTTCTTCAGACGCTCCATCTCTTGTCGCAGGCCCATGTTCTGCAAATACAACGTGTGGATAATGATTATTCAAACAGTTTGGTGATTATAAGGGCTGTGCAAGTCTGGAAATTCTCAATCGAGATTGTCTCAAGATCAAGACTTGAACACGATTTAAATTTTTATTTTCAAGATTGAAATTTCAAGTCTCGAATTACTTTCAGGTCTCAAACTATTTCAAGGGAGTAAGGGTGTACGGATAAACTTGCTATCTTTTCATTATTCAACAGATTGGTATTGAAAATACAGTGTCTGAAAAGTGTGACAAAGTTTTCTTTCTCTATTTTTCTATTTAATGTTGAATTTAATTGAATTTGCTCCCTTGAATTAAGCTCGCTTGCTATAACCAAAATTGTGCTCCAACTTAAAACTTAAAACTAAAAAATTAATAAAACTCGATCGAATTCAAAAAGCTCTGCTCGCACTGCCCTAGTAATTGTATTTGAGATACGGTTGTAAACAATAACTGATAATCGATGTGGATCATTATTTTTTCAAACGACACTAATTTTTGATTATCGGAACTACCTTTTAAACCTTGAAAAATGCCACCCCTTTCTGTTTGCATCATTCCTTCAATCAGCGTCAAGGGCACAAAAGCACTGATTAAATACAAATTTCTAGTAATAATCATTTGATTTTGTGGAAGTGAGAGGACAAAAACAAAATCATTGGTAATATCAAACCTTCAAAAGTGTTCATATGAATAACAATGATGAAACCCGACCCTGATTATTCCTACCCCCGTTATCGCGTGATTACGCTACCACGGGAGCCGTGTGAGTATGAGGGAGACGGTGTACGTACCTCCTTCTCCAGGAATCCCGCCCGGAGTGCGATCTGGTTCTCCTTGACTCGCCGGGCATCTCTCGACCGCTTGGCAGCCATGTTGTTCTTGCGGCGCCGGGCCCAGTACTTTTCGTCCTTCAAATCATCCGGAACAAACTAACAAATAACCAACACATCGATGATATGCAGGAGGGAGCTTGGTGGGCAACCCAGCTGAAGGGCAACCCAGCTGGTGGACATACAGCCTGGGACTATATATCACTACAAGCAGGAGATTACTAGTTTCTACTAGTCAATAATTTGCTTTACATTACTGATAATTGGCTTATATTGGATGAATCAATATATATAGGCCTATATATATATATTTTTTTTCTCTTCCCATTTATATATATTTATCATTATTTAGGCCAATAGTACCTATATATAATACCATATAGTACGGTATATAATATATAATATATAGGCCTACGTATTTATAGTAGGCCCCTATATATAATTATTAATTAGTATTTTCTTGACAAACGCGATGCGTATTGTATTGAACAGTGAACTACATACTCTAGCTATAGATAGATATACAGTCCAAGGCAGGGGCAACCTAGCCTGTCTTCCCTCTTTAAATAGGCCTAGTTCAAGTTTTCAAAACATTTGGCTTTCTGAAATGAACTTTAATTTTGTGAAAAATATTCAGATGGTTGATTATCCGTTAGCCGATAAATGTGTAACACAAGCATTGAAAAAAAAAAGTTGAAAAAAAAAATTGTTTGAACTACACCTAGCTGCACAAGCACGTTTAGTGGTTGAACTTGAGGAAACAAGTTTTTGCATTTAGTGTTGAATTTCACAGCAAGGTTATATAGAAAACCAGTTAACGTTAACAGGAAAAACTAATAGCTACGCACTGTAATAAACTCCATTACTTGGCTTTAATTAAAATATCTCATCAATTGAAATATATGAATAAAAGATGGAAAACGAGCTGTTAGACTAGTTGTTGTAACATGTTGACCTCAGCATAGAGCTTGACCTCAGTATATCCTTATCGCAATAACCGCTTTGAATAATGTCCTAAGCCTCCAGCGCCAGGGAACTACTACTTTGATTTGCCGATGCTTACTCAAATAACTGTCCCGTCTTTAGTGTGTGTAATTACTTGGAATCCGTAGTAATGTGAATTAATTTAGGAAAAATATTTTTCCATACCTTCCTTCCCAAGTTTTTGTCATGGGATTTCAAAATTTCAAAAATATTTTGCTCAAAAGTGATTCAACCGATTGTGCTTTGAAACTATACAGTATGGATTTAAATGATCACACATGTGCATGCCAAATTTCATCAGAAAAAATCTTTTGTTCCATCTGTGGAGTGCGAAAAATCATATTTGTTTTTTTCGAGTACGAGAAAATTGAGTCTTCTCTTTGCTCATTCAATTATATTATACTGCCATAGTAACTAGCTCTTACAGTAAAACATTGGCTAATCAGAGTAGTTCTAGTCCCTTTGTGCTGCCGGGCCTAGTGGGTCCCGAGTTCTAGCAGACAGGCTTCAGAGCTTCAAAACCCTACCAATATCACTCATAAACGGTAGCTAGTAGCTACCATTCACAGCAGTTTTTAAAGATTGTTTTAATCTTGAGCTCGTACTAAGACCCCTACATCTCTCGTCAATTGAAGTTTCAAGGACTATGTACATTTATCAACAACCTTTTCTAACCACACACTTGCGGTCAGATAACGTGGTCGATCACGATAAATTAAAATGCACCCCAAGTAAAATGTATTGATATAATAAGCAAAATTAGGCACTAAAACTTGCAGACAATGTACATACACGCAATCGGCGTACAGTGAGTCAAAAAATTAGTGGTAAATTATGAAAAGATTTTATTTATTTTCAAATAAAGATCTCGGCAAAGTCCATGTTATGTGACCGCAAGTGTACATTTTATTTGTTATTTGTAGGTAGATGTACATGACTGGCAGAATAGTTATTTTCATCTGAGAGTAAAATAATAAAATTTGATGTGTGACAAAACCATTCAAATTCATGGCTAGGATGATAGCACAAAATGACCTCGCTGTTGACTCGCCTTCAAACCATAAGATTCCAAGTGCAGTAATATACAAGTACAAGTAAGAACACATTACAATAATGGAACTTGTATATGTATTCATATTCCAATACTGGTATTTATCCTTCTTGCATTTTGTTACTAATTTCACTGAGGATTAGATGACATTTACTATACAGCATAGAACAGTGTAGACTGAGTAATAATGCTGATATTTCTAATGTTTGGTATCTGATAGTAATAGGGCTGTTCTTTCAAGGTAAAGAAAGCTATGAGAAGAGACTAGAATCAAGAACAACACTACATTTGATGATGAATACATGATGATGATTATTGTTTGCTGAACGACCCCACCAACAGCAAGGTTATACGGGGGTACAAATGAGCAGACGATTATGAAACTACGAAGTGATGATAAGTGAAAGGACGGTTACAAAAACCCATGCCTTATGCGGGACTCGAACCCACCCACGCCCAACTGTGACTTCAGTTTTTGAAGAGGTGCCTCAGCTGACTGAGCTAACAAGGGCGGTGATACATACATTGCTATGGTCATTCTTATAGTCTAAGTTTGCCTAAACTCAGCTAGAATATTGATTGAATATTTGAAAAAAAGGTGAGAAGATGTCAAAGGCTAGGTATGTACTTCCTTGCTCACCCAATTTAAAATCGTTCCCAGATCCATCGTTTTCCCGCTTCTATCCTTCACTTTGTCCCATCCTACTCCTATACAACTAATGCTACATTTTTCTGCATGGATGGTTTCTCTTTCCTGGTCCCTTGATAAATGATAGATAGATATAGGTTTCACTGTTATACCTACAATTTACACTACAGAATTTTAATAAGAACTGTTTTGTTAATACATAAGTACCGGTACTATACTTGTAAATAAAAGTCAAGATATTATATATAGATGGAAAACTAATTACCGGTCTGTTTCTAGTGACAACTCATATTATATTTATAAGAAACAGTAAAGTTCTTAGCGGAGATGCTTGACCACAACAATTCTATTTTCAGGGGCATGGTGTAAGCATCAATGCCCCTTTGTGAGGATGGCATTCCTCCCTTCCTTATTTGACTATATGGCCTACCAATGTAACGCTGAATGCAATGTTGTTCTTGATTATTACTCGCATAACAACCCCACCAACAGCTAGGTTATTTAGGGGTAAGATGAAACTTTACGAAACCCATGCCTTATTAGAGATATAATGGAATGAGCCGCAGAGGACTGTTCGTTGTATAGGTGTTAATATGCAGTCAACTCACTTGCTTGCGGGATTTCTTTACCATCATGAGGGGCTTCAGGTCTTCGTCGGAGAAGGTGCGTGTGCGGGGGTCGAAGTCTCTACTGGAGGCCATCGACATTGCTGGAACACATCAAAGTTTTCTCAAACATGTTCACAAAAAATGAAAATTTGCAACTATTTCGATTGTTTCTCGTATTACGAAAATCAATTATTAATTATGACTTATGAGCCAATGTAATCAGTTGGCATTCCTGCCCAAATTGAGAACACTTGCTGTGCATAATACCGTATGAACAGATTGAAATATGCTAATTCTAATGTGCCAGTCACTCTATTTGATCAGTTTCAATACGTTTGACGTCTCGCTAGCGAGTTTATAAGTACACAAAATTGTTTCAACCAAAACGAAAATCATTAAAAAGAAAAATGATCATAAGGCAAAGAAGCTAAAAACAAACGACGTTCATTGATTGTCACACAGCTTTAAGTATCGTTTACTGACTCGCGTTGAGCGCGACACGCGACGAGCGGCACCAATCACAACGCTCATAGCTCGTGACAGGCATCACGGCGCGTCGGCCTTTGCTTGTTGCTTCCATGTTGAACTCGGTCCAACATTTCCGCTCGGTTGCTTGCGTCACTGGCCCACAATGCACTCTGTTCAACCATCAGCGCTGTGAATTTTACGGGATTTTGATGAAGATTGGACGGATTCTAACCTCTTTGTTGCTATTATTGCTATTAATAACTGTTATTAATGGACCAACAAGTTCAAGAAGTTCATCAAAAACTGGAGGCATCATTCTATGAAAATTATGAAATTGATTCTGATCCCCTAACCTCATTTCTGCAATTAGATTTTAATTTTATCCATGAGTATGCCTCCTTTCATAAATAGGTCGAATGTAAAAACGTTTAGGTGCTTTTTTTACAGTATGCGCCAAATGTAATAGCCCAAGCAATCTCCTACGCCGCATTGAAAGTTCATAATAATACAGCTGCACTTCGTAATTATACATATCAATAGCATCCATCTAGAATCAACTGACAGAACTGACACTTCAGTATCGCGTCACTTCGCGCGACAGACAACGACACTAGGGGAAGCAACGCGCATTTCGCTCGTCGCTCAACGCGTCCAACGCGAGTCAGTAAACGATACTTTACTTTCAAGCTAAATTGTCTGCTTCTTTTGTGTAATGTTCGAGTATTTGAAATTAGACCCGTCACATATTTGTTCATGAGTTTTAAGCCTGTTCAACAGAGTTAGGAATATCTACTACGTCCGCTGTGGGATCTAGGGATCTATGGGATCTAGGCCTAACGATAAGAGTGCGTCAAGCAGCTACTCACTGGAGTCTGTTGGTGAAGGAGGTCCCATGGAGTCAGGGGAGTCTGTCTCGCAAGGTGAAGGTGAACGCTCTCTCTTGGACACTGTCGGTACTGTTTGTTGCTTCACATGCTGTTGCTGTTGCTGTTGTTGTTGCTGTTGTTGAAGGTGGAGTCCGGACACGCCCATGTTGTCAACGGGTATCCCGTTCTCGGACAGGAACTCATCCAGGTCCACGTACTACGGGAGAACAAACGATTAGGGACCTACACGCATAGCTTACATCGAACAAGAGGCAATTCTGTTATAATATTTTATCCCTAGAACCAATCGATAACATGTAATATTTATACTAAAAATGACCTTGGGCCTGACAATCGAGATGAGTTATAAAAATCTGTGAGATTGAACACATCACGAAGTATAAAATATTCAAATAAAAATTTCACATTTTCCCCTGCATGCCTACGTGAGATTGTTTGTAGGTCTTCTACACAAATTATCATTTTTTTTTGCCTGGAGTTACTATACACTCATTAGAACGTTTTCATTGGGACCATTGCTGTATGTTCAAAGTATCCGATTCCCATTTACTCTTTGAGAATTATTTTATATAATATTGTGCGAGTATACAACTACTGTAGTTGATGTGGCGGATTGAGCATTACATGCAAGTAGCCTAGCAGGCAATCTGTGAGGCTCCGCAGCTTCAACAGAAGCGCAACGATACACCACTTCTGTACGGTCTCCACCAACTAAGTTGTGAATGGTCAACTCCACTCAGTTACATCAAATTTACAAAAAACAAACAAAAGTAGCTTTGGGAAAAAATGTGAATTACTTTTTCTCAAATGAAATTTTCAATTCTGTGTAACTTCAAAAATTCCAATTAACAACACGACATGAATTAAGCCAATGAATCGAGTCAGAAAAAAAGTATCCAAGACCATGGGAGCACATATAAGGCCTCCTTGATCATGGAAGCAATTGAAGACGTAATTATTGTTGTCTAGGATCTAATACGATTCTGTCCATCGACAAACAATTATATATGTACAGCTTTTCAACCAAATGAATTCATTTCAGAGTACCGTAGCTACTTTTGAGACAATTATTCAAATCATGAATAATAGACTTCCATTTTGTACATTTGCTTTGTCAGTCAATGTGACATGAATCATAACAATTTAGAACCAATAGTGTACAGAGTATGAGCGTATTACGTACGACCGTACTTTGTATTGTAACTGACAATCCTAGACACAGCAAGTAATAAGCTTAAACTCTGTTGTTAGTTGCAACATGCAATAATAATAATATAATCAACGTTAATGCTATTTACTAACTTAACTCGAATGTAATAAGAATGCAATTTACATTTTCTGTCGTTACCTTGAGATCGGCATCGTAAGGTAGCGTTTTATCCCATAATGTTGGTCCAAGGAATGCCGCCTGCGCTTCGACGTTGCACCACAGCTCTCCCTCGTCCTTCTTACCTTCATCGCTGGAGGAACCTCCCTTGCTTGCCTTTCCTGGAACAATCATCACACATCAGGATCAGAAATCTCCTTCCACTTGATATTCTTCCAAGCTGAAGACAATCATTCTATTAATGATGGGCTGAATCAACAATAGCATGAAAAAAGAAAGATCTACTATTGTCACTTGTTATCAGTTTTGTGAGATGAGCAAGGTAGTATGAAAATGTCGTAAATATTTTCCGTCTAGAAATACGTGATTGATTCAAGTGATTAAACTGAAACACCACATCCAAAAGGCTTTGTACCGTTAGTGAAGTTGCCGTTTGATGTAATTTGCATGACCACTAATCAATGACATTATATTGATTATCAATTAGAAAAACATTGATTGTTTAAGGTATGACTCAATAATTGATAGTTGAATGGTTTGATGTTTCGATTTTGTTTCAGATTAGAACCATTGTTGAAACGTAAATTGGAAAAGTAAGTAGCAAGTAAAGTACCTACAGTACGTACACATTGTCAATTTTGCATTAGCGGGAGATGAGGGGGGAAGGGTTTGACCAATTGTACAAAAAATGTTTCTGCAGTACTTTTTCATTAATCGTTTGATAGTAGTTGTTCAAATTGAAAATACATACATTGATTTATCTATTACATTGATACTAAAACAGAATCAATTACCGGATGAATATTGAACTATATCGATACATCACACATCAACTGGCAACAATACTTTCTGAAGAAGAAAAAAAATTGTAATCAAGGACTATACTTTTAAAAGACACTATTTGAACTTTTACGTCAGTTTTCTACAAATTGAGATTTTGCACAATAACTATGAAGGTAAGTTATGACTGCAGTTTAGGTGGGTGACTAAGGTCGAGATATATTTCGAAGTTGAATGATAATTACACACATCCAAAAAATTACACAAAGAAACATTTATTAACCACTTTCGCCACCCCTCCTTCCCCTCAATGAGATCTCGAAACATGATAGCCAATCAAGTGGGCAGTAGATAGGTAGTGAATTTGAGTTATCCAATCAGTGCATCTCTTAGTGACCACAACTGATATTATAGTCCTCCTAGGTGACCAATTAATAAGCCACGCCTGTTTTAAGCGTTGATAGTATCGTACTTCTGATTGTTTACTTCTATATCATTTGTTTGTTCCACATAGAGTTTAGACTTTACTTCGAAGTTCGCTCTTTTGGTTTATTGTTGACGAAGACACTGTGTGCAAGTGCAGATAAAGAGAATGTTACCTTTATCTGTGGCTTCAACTGCACATACAGTGTCGCCACACACCGTGTTCCCAGCGAACTTAAAGAGTGACTACGATGGCTCACTCGGTACAAACTAGATCCAAGGTCGCATGACAAGGCTACATTATCTTTACCGCAAGGTCGATGCAGTCGTCTTATCTGGGCTTACTGTCGAGTTATCACTCAGTCATTAGAGACTTGAGCTTTGACCTGCGCACTGGCGCACGATGTAAGGACAGACTGGCGACGACCACAAACCATAGAGTAATGAAGTCTATGCACAAACCACCCCTCCAGCAAATGAAGCTATTCTGTTTGCACTTGCACCTCTGTTTGCACCAGAGTCTCTGACTCTGAGTGTTAATCAGCATATATTTCTGCGTCGTTTCATGTGATTACACTCACGTTTTTTTACTCAGTATCCTCTGAGGATCAAAATGAAACGGTGTTGTGCGGTGATCGCTGTGTATAACAATACAAATCTAGAAGGAACTGCGTGCCTATCCCCGAGTCACGGGGTTTCTTGCCTGATTTCCTCCCCAAGCACACAAGCTATGTCGGCTTCAAGCACCCTCAAGGCTGCCCGTGCTGCGTTTTGAAGCTATAGAGTAGTCTAGATATTAGAATGTCTATGGTCCTACTCCTACCGAGGGGTTTTGAATTTACTCCTGACTATTTACAATTTACAATAAAAAGGGTATATTTTAAAACAGTGTGTTTGTAGAATCTCGATAGAAATATTTTCAAATTCTAGGAGTACAGGAAAACATGTATTTCCATGACTTTCTCCATGCATCTTTTTGACCTCTTTCTCAAATTTTCAGGGGGGGGGGGGGGGGAATCGGGTATGTCACATTTTTTTAGATGTTTTTGGTAGAACCTCAAGTCGAGTGTGGGTTCGAGTCCAGCAAATCTACCGATAAAGTAGCATAACGGAGGCGGAACTGCTTTCCCGACTGGTCCTCGTCTTGTCACGCACGGCTTGCCTGTTTGCATCCACTGTGCGGTGGTTTGTGTTGCACAATAGAGGAAGCACAAGCGGCAGTAAAAGTCGCAGCAGTAAATTGAACGGCTTGAAATAAGTGGTAGGAAACAAGCAACTCACAACATTAACATATATGCTGCGAATCTGCCATTGTTGTCAGTTGATCGCCGGCAATGTTTCACTTTTGTCACTTATTATACTGGCGAATAGAAGCACTCAAAACCATTTTTTTTTCTCAAAACTACATTCTATTGAAAAAATGCAGCGTATTATGTACTCGAAATCGACACACCTAGGTTTTGAAAATCACCCGATTTTCATACAACTTGTCGATTGTCCTCACAACATCTACAAATTTAGAAGTCTGAAAGAATAAAATTTTGAGCCAGTTTGGGAAAAATAAGAAATCCACAATGCAACATTACATACAATTCGTAAATACGGTGTTCAAGAAACGGAATTGTATTAATCATTATTTGCAAGCCACACTTTCAGTACACTTCAGTATATACATAAAACGTTTTTTCCGACATGCCAACATGAATTCAAATAAAATCTACTCATATTTTACTACTTACGATACAAGATTTTGACATCTGGGCTAGCCAGAAGGAAGGCTGACTTTCAGCTAATTTGATATAAAGTGATCACACAGAGTTTTTATGACTTTGAGAAGTGGTTTCGATATTAGCGTTTCAATATATTGTATTTTAGAATAGATTTATGTAAGCACATTCATTATTTCTAGGATTTTCAAGATATTTGGGTCCCAAAAGTTTGAAAATCACTCAAAAGAATACAGGAACCTTGGCAGATTGTTTTTGTGCACGGCCATCAGGATATCATTAATGTCGAGAGGGCTATGGGGGATCGAGACTTTCCACTGCCACTTGGTTTTCCTTGCATCCATGTCATCACAGCTATCAATGTCTCAAGAAACGAAGAAAACAAGAACAGACGAGAAGAATATAAGTTGGAAGAAAAATATGTATATTTCAAGACCAACAAACATTTGATCCATCCTGACGTGGTTTTTCGTGGTTTACCACAGTCCTCGAAGTGAATGCTTGGATGAAGTACTAATTGGCCACGACCTTAATTAGTAGAGTGATAGGCCTAGTTATATCGCGGGCTGTCACTCCTTATTGTTTATCCTTTGTATAATGATGAACTTTGCACCTGCTGTCATTGGAAGAAGTGAACATTGCCTAAGAGACTTAGTTCAAAGTGAAAAATATCAACATTCGTGTGGTTGGATTATTCCTAATACCAATTTGTTGGTAGTGTCCGGATATATCGCAAAAACAGTTTATATTGTGTTCCGGACTTTCGACAACTGAAGACTTTTATCTGCGGCGAAGATGTGTGGTCACAGACAGCGTAGACCTGGTGTCAAAGTTCATTGCTCTAATTTAAAATAATAATAAAATGGGGCGGTGGGATCGCCCTCGTGGTGCCCCGTCCAAACGATCCTACTCTCATCCTTAGCCTTGATAGGGGAACAATGATTTTGTATCAAGTTTCGATGTTATTGAAAAAAAAAAAAAAATTTACTACTAATGTTTTCATAGACCGTACTTGGGTGCGCATCGCATGCGCATCACACTACATGTTATTTGTTATGCGGATAATGTCACTACATTTTGTTCACGACCCTTTTGTGACCGCGAGTGTACAGCAGAAGCGACATTCTAAGGAATCCAAACGACTGCAGTATCTTCCCCTGTAACATTACGATTGGGAGTTTGATTCTGAAATATTTTGGTACGTAGTACATACACCGACGACTGCAGTGTATATAGCGTTCTCCTACGAGAGAATTAATGGTGCGTTGCAGTATAGCTGTAGCGAACACGCGTGTTGGTTGGTAGTATATGAGCGGAGAAAGTGAGCTCGCACACCCGCCCTGTCATTATCGGTCGGCGGTTCCGAGACATATCTGTAGTGTTCACATTTCGACAGTAAAAAGCATGTTATTCGACAGATAGAGAGCAGGTCTCTAAGTGCTGTGGATTCTTGATGTATTAATATTACACGAATCTCTCTTCAATAAAAAACTTGGACACTTGTGCATGGTCGAATACTTCTCGATGATTTATTATCTACTAACGATTTATGATTTATTAACGACCCCACAGACAGCTAGGATATATGGGGGCACGACTGAGGCCTCTATCTGGGAGTTGGTGAATGAAAACAAATAGCATATATAGCCGGTATGGTGATACCAAGTTTAAACTGCCAGTTAGAGCTACTCCCATACAGACACTGCGTACAGTATGGATAAATTAAACGTATGTGGCATAATTGTAGAAGTAAGGGTAGGAGTCCTATATCAATCATCTAGCTGGCAATAGAATGAAGATCAGCACGCGTCAATACCTGTATTAACACTCGGTTTTCTTTACAACTATGCTAGGTTAACCCCATCTACGATCGTAAGTGGCCGCGTGTGAGAACCAATAACTTGCTATACGCTAGTAACAGAAGCTACTATCGTAAAATTACGGCCGTTAGTAAGGATACTGCTGTAGTAAGGAGTACTGCATGTGTGAACGATAAAAAAATTGGTACCATCCAAGATTATAGTTCCCACTGCCTTCTCAAACATTAACTAAGTGCGCTTCGTCGCTGATTGGAAGGCTGTTTCAAAAATAATTCTCTGGAGAGATTAAAAACAACAACAGTTACTGATGATGGTACCAAACTAGAAATACTACAATGTTATGTGAATGCAATATTATTGAGTATCATCATTGACTAGAGTAGCATGACTATCACAGGTTGATCTAGTAATGAAAACGAGATGTAAAGCCTCTTTTTGAGGATACACCCAGAAAGTGCGCTGCGAAATAACGCAACCTCTACGTCAATGACAACGTTATCGGAATGAGGCCCCTGAGCCAATGACAGGGGACAAACGGAATGACGACTTTCCCTCTTGCTGACCGACTGAGCCACTGCCGCCGCCGCGGAAGGAAAGTGTAAAATGAAAGGAAGAGTGAAGAGTAAGTGAAGCTAGACGAGTGTTATTGCATCATGGCGGTCTAGCTATTACAAAACATGACCGCGTTAATAGAGCTACGTTCACGGTGTACTAGACTAGCTGTAAAGCTACGGTGAAAACTCGCCATGCAGCTATAGCACTGTCTTGTTCACCACGTTCAGACACTTGCAGTCGAATCAGTTTTTATGAAAAAAATAATTGAATCAATATCGAATTCTTGGTATACAATCATTGTTTTCCGATTAAGAATGTATGGCAGTTTCGATTTATCGAAATATCTGTTTTTTTTATGAGAACTTTCGAATGATATGAGATATCCTAAATCTAATAAGGGGAGTCACATATATTTTCAATGCCTTCAATACGGTATGAGTATATTATAACTTTTCAATTCTAACACATTTATTGTCAAATTTATACAGCTAAAAAGACACATTTTCAGCTGAGTAAGTTTGACAATTATGCGATATAAGTTGAATAATTCCTATACTGAGACCACCGTGAAGGTATCAAAAATGTTTACCCTTATTAAAAGATTGATATCTCAATTAGTTTAAAGTTATCACCAAAAAACTGATATTTCGCTATAGACCTATCAACTGCTTCGAACTCTTAATAACATGATGATAATAAGACCGTTATAGAAGCGGCACTTCTTAATTGTTCAACACTTTGAACCGTTTTGTCACCAATATGAATTAATTATCTCTGGAAAATTTTAAATTCAAAATAATTCACTTGACACCGAGGACTAAGAGCACGAAGAGCACCGAGGACTTTCTGAGACCATACTTCGCCGCAGATAAAAAATCTTACAGTTTCCTACAAGTCCGGAACCCAAAGCATGCACCGTATTTGTGATATCTGGACATTACCAAGCATTGGTTAATGAGAGTGAACTGAACACATGAATGTTGATTTCTGAATATAGCATTAGATTTGAGAGAATTCCAAGACATTAAAATATAACTTCCTACTTCAAACAGGTATATAATTCGTCAGTAATCGTAGCCAGTACGCTGCTAGCGGTAAACAACTGGACTTGTGACAACGAGTAGAATAGCAGCGCACGAAATTTACAACTATCACATTCATTACAAATCGGGGCGCCTAGAGCGTATACCGGAATAGTGTTGTGTGACATGGGTTTGGGTGTCCAACCTTACTTGAACCTTAACCACATTTTATAACCATCCATTCATAAGTACCCCGAAGCCCATGTCACACGACCGAGTAGACTATATTCCGGTATACGTTCTTCAGCACGCTACAAATCTCCCATTGTTGGCAGTATTGTTACATGCACTAAGGAGCGCGTTCTGATGTTAATCTCATTATTGCATCAAGAACAAGAGCTCCTTATGACGTAGTGCCTCATTCTACGATGTTGGCAAGCATGCATGCGTTGTGAAGATGTCGACAATAAAGATTATATAACCTCTCAAAAGCACGAGTTTTAATCGAATTAACAGGTTTTGAATGATTTACATACTTTCAATGTCTTTTGAGACCAATTAATTATTTTTGAACTTTTTTAGCTTGAACTTTGTTGTTGAACTTTGTTGAATATGTTGAAAACATCATTCATTTTTTGACGTAGGCTTATAGACTAGAACTGAATCTGAAATTCATTCATGTTGCCTATTATTAGTGGTCGACTAAAATACTAAAATGTGAGGGGGTAAAAGTGAGTGGAAGTAAAGTAGTGGGGGTTAAGATGGGGCGAGAATCAGTTTTATTTCTACATTGCACGACATGTATTGAAGCATAACTTATTCATCCTAACTATGGTGTCAAACGGCTAGTTTTAGTTCGAGGACAAACTCATAACTTTGCATCGTAGTCACTGAAGAGCTTCAGATGTCGAGATATCAACATCCGAGCTCACTCTCTCTTCAAGGAACTATTATATTCTATTATTATATATATATTATATTCCACTAAAAACCATACAACATAGCTATTGTTTCCGAACACGAGGCTATTTGGGGGTACGAGTTAGCAGATGATGAATGAATGTTTTCAACCACTCATGCCTTGGGCCTATGTGGGACTCGAACTCACGCCCCACTTGGCTTCAGCGACGGGGGGGCGGCTCGTTAGGTATGTATCCAATTATAGCTAAGATTAATATGCAGTCTCGATCCTGTATATGCCTAGTTCTTCTTGTTGATTACTTGCAAGTGAAGGACTACCATCTGATTGGTCAATCACAAGCATGACGATCGACTATAGCTACAATCGGCACAGCAAGCGTTCAGATATAGGCATACTCATTTTTTACATTTACTTGAAAAACCTAACTGGATATTCAAATCGAATTTTTTATTCACTGGAGAGCGCAGCATGCGTTGTGAGATGAGACAAGTTATTTATATAAATTACTCGAAAGATATACAAACACCTTGTATCTGAAACTACACGCCAAGGCCTTCTTATATAGCACTAATGATGAACATGTTGATTATTAGTCGTTTTACGCTGATTGGTGTTTTACCTGTTGATCTTCTTCATAGTTTCATTCGATCAAAAAGAAAAAAAACATGTTTTCCTTTAAAACGGCTGACCCGATGTATGTAAAACTTCAGGATAATGAGTCTCATTCGTTTTTTTTTAAATTCCTACACATTTAAATTTATTCGAAGAGATTACTTCTCCACATTTACTCTTCTGGGTTTTGCCTCGAGACTCATCAGTGTCGATTCAGACGACGATCCGTGGATGTCAAGTTTCATCGACATCTGTATTTTCGTTTGACCAGTCGAGTGCGAACAAAAGGAAAAAGTATTTTCCGAGTCGTAGCTTATACGCTCATCCAACTTTCTACACCGATACTGTTATCCAATGATATAAAATTTAATGATGTTGTAATGAGTGATACCCGTACCATAAGAACAGATTTCAAGATCATTCTATTCTTGTACGCGGATTGAGGATATTTAATAGTTTTAACTATACCAATAAATATGAGAAATAGTGAAGAGATTTTAGAATTCAGAAGGAAATGTTCAGCATGCAGTCATCACAATACGAATTTCAATGAAGGACAAATTAAAAGTAGTTTTTCGGAGTTGTGATAGATTATGATACATATTATGTTCTTTGTGTTATTTTTTTAGTTTCTAGTTATAGATTGTAGGCTATAACCTTTTCGATATAGGCCTATCCTAGTCAATTAATTGTGTATAGTATTTGAATTTGATGACTTTTTATATGTTAATATTATAAGGGCGTAGAATTTTTGTAACCAACAAAAATAGCAATATACTATAATGAATAAATAAACCAAATATATCTTTCTTTGTTGATATTCAAACTGGTTTAGGTTTAACTATCGTTCTTTTACCTTCATCATTCTATCGTTAATTGTTACGTCAATTTTTTTCATCCATTCTCCATTTTTATTGTACTATCGTTTCAATCGGCAACCCAGAATGTATGGGCAGGAATCTGAACAAAGATTACTATAGGCCTACTACTATTAATTGAAATGCTTCAGAAAAATGTCGTTTTAATCTCCGGATTTGCTGATAGAGGATCTCCTTGACCGTGTCAAAACAGGTCGGGCATGTTCAACACCTTCATAACATGTTCCACGAGCCACCATTCTCCTATCCAATAGCACCGGCGACCATGTGCCCCGATACGTCAGATATCCTTCACAGCGGGGGTAGCCAAGTTCCTTCAGTTCTTACGAGGTTGGCAATGAATGTAACGAAGAAGATTGCCACACAAAAGTCGTGGAATGAAGAAACGAGATAAAGACAACGTCATTACTATTTCACACGTCACAGCTTGTTCTCTCATCTTCATATAATGTATTGCTTACTAGTCATTCTTCTTTGTTCGTTGGATTTATTATTATTTGTTTAACGGAACTAACAACCAGGTTCTTTAGGAGTGCGATGAGAAGATGCTGCATGAATATATATACATTAAATCACGCTTTATGCGGGCCTCGAAATCGACCAACGAGTTCCCAACGCAAAATCACATCTTACTGGATTATTTGTTTGCTTAACGACCCGGCCAACACCTGGGTTATATGGGGGTACGAATGAGCGGGCGATAGGCCTATAAAGCTTTGAAGCGAAGATGAGTAAAATAACCTTTACGAAAGTTCATGCCTTATGCGAGACTCGAACCCACGCCCTACGATAACACCAGTTTCTAATGCGTTGTCTCATCTGACTGAGCCTCAGGGTCGAAAATTACTTTGTATTTATTGAATATTATTGAATATTATTGGTATTTATTGAATTGAAATATATATGATCAATTTGTTTCATTATCATTTGGATAATGGAGCAGTTACATTGACAATGATCTGGAGTGAATAAAATAAAATAAAATAAAGATGGCATACATGAAGGTTTGTAAGGAAAGTATAGCAGGAGTGTCAAAGATGGAGACGAAGAGAAGCAGAAATATAAAATGTAAAAATTGTAAAATGGAAAGGGAGAGGCGTAAGTGTGGAAGATAGGAGAATTCCGAAAGTAATGTTTGAGATAGCAGAAAACAATGGAGTTAAGAGAAGAGTCGGAAGACCAAGAAACTTGGGTGACATGAGGGTTCAATGGTCAAGTAGGCCTATACGAGGTAGTCAACTGAGGGAAAAGATGAGGTAACGTGATAGTCATGGTGGGGAGATAAAGAACGGTGGAGGGAACTCGTAGGAAGAGAAGAAGAGACAGAGTATAGCAGTAGTGAAGAAGAGGAGGAAGAAGCAGAAACAAGACTCGGAACTGGTGGGATTCGAGATAGAAGATTACATATTATACATATTTACATATAACTATTTCTGCATCAAGTGCATCACTTTAGCCGTTATGCTCTTTTCATGCCTGCCCTGTCATAATGCGCGCACTCCCTCGAGCAACAGGCGTTCCCTGTCCTTGTGCCGCCCAACCTGCACATCTTCCCAGGCCAGCCTGAACTGTCCACCGACGCTTCAACTCGCCAACAGGCCGTAGCTGACGCCCACACATCGGCTGTGGCTTCGACCTGGCTGTTCACCGAACCGGAAGTAGGTTTTAAATCAGGTTTTTGTCGATCAAGGTATATTACAATGCATCTTGGATTACATATACTGATAAAATACGCATCAAGTCTAGAAGACAAGTGCAGACGCACTCCCCATTCCCAACTCACTCCACTCTTTCATCCGAACTCTATGCCAATACAATATAGTAATATTCACCCCCTCCCTCCCCCTCTCTGCTCTCCCCCTCTGGGGTCACCAGGGCCACGCTACGGCCCCAGCAAGTGCGTGGAGTTGAGAGTCGTCACCAGACAAGGAGAGATGAATGCACGAACTACCGAATATAAAAGCGGAATATAATGACCCAATTTTTGGAAAGTAAAATAAACTTGTGATTTTGTCCCGAAATATTGCTTTAGATTTCTCTCGTCGTACACTCATTCCGAGCATCATCTCGAGCAGTCTATAGCGTTTTCCTCATCTTACTTGGACCTGTGGTGTGATATGTTGATACAGCCAGTGAGTCAGGAACTTACCTGGAAAGACAGAGAAAGAAACACGTTAGTACAAGAGAGAGAGAGATAGACATGAGATGAGAAGAGGAAGATACACTCGTTTATCTTGATTACACACACAGATACAGTTACAGTTACACATACAGTTTCCAGATGGATCTATAGTAGGCCTATGATGCTCCAGCCTCTATTGCTTCTCGTAAGTATCATTTAATCACGTCCAAGGCAATCGAATCAAGCCACACGATATTGGCAGCATTCCATTGTTACAGACAACAGTGTCCCCCAATTGGTACGTATATTGACCGATAAAAATATGTTCTTTTGCGATTTCTCCGTTTTACTAAATTGTGATAATTGTTGCCGTTTAGTCATTTGCTACGCGAAAGAAGCCAATCATATTTTCGTACAAAACGAACCAAATTTGAGAGAAACGCATTTTGTGCGTTACTTCAAGATATCATATAGGGAGAAAATTTAGCAAATTATATATTTATATTTTTGGAGATAACTTTTGAACAGTACGAGATGACAAACGTCTACAATACAAGATGAGCACAGATCTCTTATAACATCAAAATTGTGCGAAATAAAAAATTTAGGCTCGACTTCCAACATCTTGACTGAAAATTTTGAACTTATCAAAAAAATCGGTTTCTCTTGAGTTAGTAGGGGCCTACTGTGATCCTTCATGTAAATCATGGTCCGTTTAAAAGATATCATCTAAAACTGATAGTTCGCTGAATCGACTCCCATGAGCTCTCAAGAGTCGGTTAAACGAACTGGTAATTAGTGCATTATACGATCGCTTGTAAAGACTCGTTACTAAATAGCTCATTATCAGTTAGGGTTCAAAAGTAACACCCACGTAGCCAAGGATGATGAATTAGTTCTCAATAATTCGCTGTATAATTGCTTCATTCATAGGGCTATACTCATCAATTCGTACAATTATCATCAATAATTGACTGATTACAGTAACTTAAACACGGCCTGCATGGTACAGTTGGTAGGCCTACTCATTTGTTTTCGAATACATACTTTGACTCATAATTTGCTAACTAATTCTAAAGTCTTAATTAAGACCGCGTTTTACGATAATATAAATGTGTTAATTAGTTGACTAGTGATTTAAGGTACGAAAATATCTTATATAACCAAGGGTGATAACAAGTTAATTTCAGTTAAGTTAATAACAAGTTAGTTTGTAAAACCGGCTCCTAGTGAACTAGACAATATAATTGTCGAATTTACTTTTTTTCATGACACCAACAGAGGATGGTCATTTCATCACCCTTTTTTCCATCTTGTGCAATCATCTTTGGCAGTGATGATAACTTAATTTCCTAATTATTGCTTGGTCCATTATTCATCAGTTAGTAAAACCGGCTAATACTGAACTAGGCAATATAATTGGCCAATCAACTTTTTTCATGACATCGACAGCGGATGATAATTTCATCTTTAGCTATCATCTCTGGCAGATTTATTATGATTGTCTAGCTCGATTAATAATGTGTGTGATTTTGTACTGGTTTTAGGTTTTAGTTCCATTATGATCGTGCAGCTCAACTGATAGTGTGCTAATTGTGCTGGTTTTAAGCCGCGTATGTTTGGCGGTCCGACTACACGTGGGTGCAGGGCATGGCTATAGTTAGCAGGCGGGACAAGTGAAAGTGGAAGCAACCAGCTTTCCCTCCTCGACGAGAACAAGACCAGCTCTAGATGGCTGCAACCAAACACCACGACACAATGGACTGACACGTGACATGCACGGTTACTATGGGGATAATCCCGGCTCACCGAACCTAACTTCGTAGGACGAAATGACCACAACTTCAAGATCAAGCTACCAAGACATAACACCAACATAGGCCGGCCATCAATCTTTTCTTGGTGGATACATTCGTCTCTGGAACGGTATCCCCGAAGAAAAAATGGAGACGTTACCAAAATCCTCTGCTTTCGACACTATTTTATCAAATCTATAGAGCTACATTCCAAAATGACACTTGGCTATTTTTTTTGTTCTACACTTTTTTTCTACTCAAATTTCTATAAACTGTATTTTAACTTAAAATCGACATTGTGAAAATAGGTACTAGTATTTATAATCAACTGCCACCGGACAAAGCTAGAGCTGAATGGTCCAAAGCTGTAATAAACAAATAAATAAACAAATAAATAAATGATAATAAATCATCCATCAAGCTGGCGGACAAATTTGATACACTTCTCCAAATGTATGAATTGTGAAATTGGATAATTTTAGGGTGAGATTTCAGCTTTTTCCCTAAACATGTCTGGCAGCTATTTTCGAATCACTTTTTGTATACATTTCAGAGACGGTACCAATTGTCTTAAAACCAACTGTCTTAAAATCAACTGCCCTGAACTTCTATACTTCTTGAGCAAACTGTACGGAAGTAAAAATGTACAGAAGTAAACACTTGAGGGACATTGTTATTTACTGAACACAACGATGTGTGACATCACTTGGAAAAGAAGTCAATATCACTTCACTGCCACTTGGACAACTACTTAGCGAAGACAGTAACGCACATTTGTTCACTTATTCACATCAAGCTGCCATTGGCTAGAATTCGCAAGCCTCGTCATATCAATTGTATTTCAAATTATCTTATCTCATAACTCATGATTTTTGAATTCGAGAATATCAAAAAGGAAAAATAAAGGAAGTGAAAAGTGAATCCTGAATCTTTTTTTTTAATGTTGCTTAACGACCCCACCAACAGCTAGGTTATACAGGGGTACGAATGAGCGGATGATAATGAAACGATGAAGTGATGATAGGTGAAAGGACGTTTACAAAAACCCATGCCTTATGCGGGACTCGAACCCACGCCCAACAGTGACTTCAGTTAGTACCGCTAGCGATAATTGACTTGGCCACCGGGGCGGCTCCTGAATATCATCTCATCAATATCATGAATAATGTATTTTCAGTGCAGATAGAGAATCAGTGTAGATAGAGAATCACGCGACAGCTCCAGATAGCACTGCATGCAGCCAGCCTTATCGGCACGACGAAAGATGAGATTGTCCTTGGTCATTAGCGACAAGTTCGCAGTTCCTGCCCGGTGAGCACAATTCCAGGGCTGCCACTCAGCTGAAGGTAACAACAATTAGAGCTCCTGTGAGTTGTGACCAACAATAAGACGACACTCGCTCGCTCGTGGGAACACTCAAACTGTTATTAGCGAAACTAACATTCATTCTAAGAAGTAACCTAAACTCGGCCGATTTCTTGTCGACCAGTCTGTTGTATCGCTTTACAATTTGACAATATCGAGAATTGTACTTAAAGAACTGTATTTAAAAACCAACCCGACCTAAAAAAACGACCAACTGTATACTAACAACCAACTCGCATAAACTGACCTAATCTTCTATATATTTTCTCGAACAACCTGCACAGAAGTAAAATTGCCCCTCCACTTCACAAATTGTTGCCACCCATCAAATGTCCTATAGGCTTTAGAGATGGTTGATGTTAGGTAGGTAAGGTTTGTATCGGATGAAATTTGTAAAGGGGATGAGTAACTTATGTACGGTGTGCTCAAGAAGTATAAGTTTAGGTCTATTGGGTTTCAGTACAGTTGGCTTTAAGGTCAGTTAGTTTTTAGTACAGTCTATTTTTAGGACAGTTGGTTTTTAGTACAGTCAACTGTCAACGATATTCGACGATATCCACTTGCGAGTACTTGAAAAACCTGGACTCCAAATGTCTCATGACCACTGTTTTTATTACCAGCCGGCACTTCCGTCTTGAATTGAATTGACTCAAGTTATATGAGTGAATGAAGTCATAGTAGATTTATAAAAGATGCGACCTATAAACAAGATTGTAATATACCTGTACAAGTGGGTGTATTTATACATAATAGATAAATAAGCGTAAAATATGTATATGCTTGCCAAAGGAAATTAAAATAGAATTACCATTACACATAAGAATATATATATGCCGCCCTCGTTAGCTCAGTCAGCTAAGGCACGCTTCAGAGAATGAAATGACCGTTGGGCGTGAGTTCGAGTCCCGCATAAGGCATGGGTTTTTGTAAACGTCCTTTCACCTATCATCACTTCATCGTTTCATCATCACCCGCTCATTCGTACCTCCTTATAGCCTAAGTCCTAGCGGATGGTGGGGTTGCTAAGCAAAAAATGCCCGTTATAATATCACCCCTAGCATGGGTAACAATGAGTTTTACCGAGGAATGTTGAGGGTATGTAGAACAATTGAGAGGTCAGTTTGAGCTATTTTAAGAAAATGAAACTTACCAATCTATTTCAATACAGAAACATTATGATCTAAACTCAGGTATTTCCGAGCTTCAGGTTTATTAACAGTAAACCACAGTACAAACGTTTCCCTGGCCTCATATGAGTATGCTGAACTTGTACCTCGGAGTACACCAATATGGATGAGCAACTCACGCTAATTCCTAAAGCAGGATGTCTCCAGAGCCAAAAAACATGAGGGTGAACTGTTGGATATCTCAGTTTTGCGTGGTGATTGAAGTTCAACGTATTTTGTTAATAAGATTATTAATAATAATAATAATAATAATAATGTGTATTTATACAGATTGATCATATACATGATATTGCTATCGTCATGAGAGTACGAAAATAAATAATATAATGGAATACATACAAAATCGTTGTAGAGACAAAGTTCTACAATTTGTCAAGGTTTGAAATAATCACATATATAGCAGTATAACTTATATACAAAATAATTTACAAAGTTATATATAACTTACACTATCAGCTAGGATACAAAGCTCGGTAAGATGTTAAGCCATATTATAACCTTTTATACCATATTATAACATATAACATTTTATATTGTGATCCTCGACGTTCATTTGATCGAGAAGTGTAATGTTTTTTTTCGATCTCTGTGGGTCATCTTCTACAAAGAAGACTCCAATGTAGAAAGAAAAAAAAATACTTCACCACGTATTTTTGCTTTTCCGTTTTATGAATGAAAAAGTTATAAGGTTGGGCTATATAATTACTAGACTAGATGTGCCCTAGCTACGGTTTACAGACCAGCGTAAGGGCAGGTTGGTTCAGTAAATCGCCATCTTTAGTCCTTCGGAACGATACTGAGAAAAATTATATACATGTGCTCACTCCAACGACTGAGGGAAACTAGTCCGTTTGGTCGCCAAGAAACCCCGGTCTCTTGAAAGACCCCACCAGCAGCTAGGATATTTGATGGTACAACGGATGAACGATGATGGGCATTACCGTACCTCGAGTAGAAAGTATTTAATTGATGGATCTATAGGAGCAATTAATCGAGCGCTAACCGGCATGTATTGATTAAACGGCTAGACAAGTGCACTGTGAGAATGCACTTGCAGCACGCCACGGCCTATTAACTCAGTCACATCACAATTTCAAGCCCGTTTTGCTTCTTCGCTTTTTTCCTGGTTCAGTTTTGTTGCGCCTTTATGCTTTGCTTTAGTTAACACGAAATAGCCAATACTTTTCGTCACAGCTGTAAGTGATTTGTCACAAAAATCGATTAGAAATGTTGCAAATGGTTCGTTTTCTCATCGTTGCAATTGAATGTTGTTATAATAATGGTATAAACAATAGAAATAACCAATAGCTGGACCATAGTTCAACCATAATTGGACTTCAGGCTCAGAATATCTATATGACAAGAACGGCGTCTATCGCATATTGACCTATATGAATCCCTATTATGCGTAACACGTAGTCAGTTTTTCATTTTGCGCTCATTTTTGTAAGGCGCTTTATTTTTTGTTAAACGCCATCATGGACGATCTTGAATTAACCTGTACCATTTTTTTTTCAACATCGAAACTTGATACATTGTTCCCCAATTAAGGCAATGGATGAAATGTAGGATCGTTTGGACGGGGCACCACAAGGGCGATCCAAGCCCTCCTAAGGTCATTCAAAAAATTCTTGGAACATCCTAAATTATGAAAGTAAAACGTTTTCGACATTAATTTGTGTTAATATTTGTCTGGAGCCTAACTCTTGTATGTCGCTCTTCGTTGAAGCGATGCCCTATCACACTAGCGATCAGGAGTTCTAAGCCGTTATCACCTGCGAGACGATACAAGCAGTTATCTTACAAACGTTATCTTGTCAACAAAGGTTATACTTAAGAGCGCATCGGAGTCGATTCACAGAAATGTCTGCTTTTCGGTGATAACTTTCGAACAGTCAAAGATATCCAAAATCTGATACAACAAAAACATAGATCTCTTTAATATACCTTCAGAATGATGTAAAATAAGACAATGAATTAACCTTATACTCCAATATTTTCACAGGTATATAGGCCTACAGCTAAAAAATTTGTTCTTTCAGCTATATAAACGTAAAGATGCGATATAATGTCAATATTATCCACTTATATCATCTTGATGGTATTAAAATATCTGTATTTCACCCATATTATAACTCTGGACCTTAAAATAACGCTCTATAGGCCTGGCTAGCTCCAAGAGACTAGGACTTTGATTGGACAATGTTCTCTACGGGAGCTGAATACCATGACAAATACAAGATAATAACAAATTCACGGTCTCTTACAACTAAAAAAACTGATCCATTTTTAGCCCCCCCCCCCCCCCTCCTCATGAGCAGTATTTTGTGCTAACAACAATGGAAATACACTAATACGGGACAGCTCTACTAGTGAAACCAATGAAAGTTGTATAGCCTCTTGGAGCTAGCTAGGTCCAAGACGTTATTTCAAGTGACAATCGCGGTAAAGGTCCTGATAGGTAATACCATTGACTAAAGATATACTCAAGACGTCGCAAGTAAGTTACTCCGTGAGATTTAAAACCCTTTCATCATTAGCTGTAGTTACTACAATGATCGCTACACATTCCTAGAGCGCTGCTAGCAGTCAAGTTGAAGACTTGGCAGTCAAGCCAGGCAAGCATCCATCTAACCGTCGACCAAAGCACAATCGCCGAAACGATTCTGAGCGCTCTTAGTGGTGATTGCCGGTACTACAGGGTAGGGGGTGTGGGGAGTGGGGATAAGAGTGGAAGTGAATCTCAATTTAACGTGGGGTGAACTGTCTTGTATCTCTTTAGTCTAGGGTGATACACCGTTCAAAGGTTATTAGCAGATACCTGATATTCATCTGAACCGACTGCCAGCGCTCTTAAGGGCATGTTATCGCTGTGAGTGCGAGAACTTGGTACCACGGAGCCACTTGGACTCTGATCTGACACGCTCACGCCACACGCCGCTCTGAGTGGAGGTGTCTGCTAGATAAAGGAGAGCTTGTGCAACTACAACTATTATTATGGGGTTTATCATTTAAAACCGAAAAAAATGAGATATCTCGTAAAATACATATTGAATCCTAAAGGGCATAGCAACCATGAGACTAGATTAATGAATATAAAAATGACGATATTCATTTCCCTAATTTTGGAGAAAATTTGAAATCATCTCAATTTTACAATTTGGAATTTATTTTTGTTGTCCTCCAGAGACCATGAGTCATGATGTAGGCTTCACCGATTCTACGTAGTAACTTGGAACAGAATCGAGTAATGTCTACGTCACGACTCGGAAAAAATACCGGATCCTAGAGGACAGATAAATTAATTATAATTTCTGAAATTGAGATGATGGTTTATAGTTTTTACCAAAATTAGAGTAATACATATCGTCATAATTAGCTCAAATCTATAAAGGGGTTGTGATGTTCTTTAAATCTTTCTCATTGCTACTTTCCTCTTCCCTTACTCTAACTAGTAGGCCTACTCTACGATTCTCTTATACAGGAGTGGATTTGGGGAAATTTCACTTTTTTGGTGATAACTTTGGAGCAGTATGATATATCAAAATTCTAATGCGGTGGAAACACGGATATTGTCAATACTTTTAAAATGATATAAGTAAAAACTAGGTCTATTCAACATATATCGCATAATTGTCACAAGTGTATGGCTTACAGCTAGACAATTATTTTTTCAGCTGTAGATTTGATTGACGGTAGTTATGAGATATGAGATGAATATGAGAAGGTTTTACTTGTACAAGCTTGAAGGTATCAGAAATATCCCTTTCCTACCCCCCCCCCCCCTTAAAATCGACTAGCATGCAATTCACACCAAGATCCATATTTCACTTCTTTCCATTCGCTTCTTTCTTTTCAGTTTCCTCTTGGACTTATATTTACCAACTCTTCACTCAATCCCTGCTGTCCTAAATTCTACTCTCCACTTGTAGCTACGAAAGAAGTAGGTCGTCAACTAAATCATTGTAAAATATTGGATAGGTCTAATCTCACTGGTTGTAAAGATTTACGCTTTTTCAATACGCAGTTGTGTTCACTGTCGTAAATCTTGTCCTAAACACTCAGAGAATGTACCAACTGTAGTAAAACCCAACTGTCCTGAAAATCAACTGACCTATAAACTAACTGTACTCAAAACCAACTGGACTGAACATCTACTTCTTGAACAACCTGTACAGAAGGAAAAATGGGAGGTTTGGCTCCTCCCCTTCAGAAATTTCATTTGACACAAAACCTACCCACCTAACCCTAACCATCTCTAGAGTTCACAGAACATTCAATGAGTGGTAACAATTTGTGAAGGGTATAGGAGCCAAACGCCTCAATTTCACTTCTGCACAGGTTGCTCAATAAACATAAGTTTAGGTTATTTGGTTTTAAGTACAATTGGTCGTTTTTTAGGTCAGTTGGTGTTTAGTACAGTTGATTTTTAGTACAGTTGACCAATCCTCAAACATTCATAATGCCCGAAAAATATTATACAAATATACCGGTGATATTTGTGTTTCTTCGAGATATTATTTGTATCATTTGTTTGACAGTACACAGAGTTTCGGCGTTCTCCATCTCCATCTAGCTCGCTCGCATCACGTATCTCCGCCTTTGTCCAGCGCATGGTCTAGATCTCGCGTGCCAAACCACGTTATTGTTTCCACGTTAGAAAGTGAGATCACACCACGTGATCACTTTCGTTTGTCCGCGCTGTTCCGGTCTCTCTGTCTCTCTCTCTCTCTCTCTCTCTCTCTCTCACTTGCTGTGCTGGTAACCTACATGGCGGACGAGGAAGTAAGCCAGTTGCACACATCTAGCGAGCCGTTTTACAGACAAGCAGGAAGAAGAGGTGATGATTATCGAGCCCCCAACAGCTACCTTATTTGGGGTACGAAATACGAAAGAGTGGATGATACATAATTTTTTTTAATGCTGCTTAAAGACCCCACCAACAGCTAGGTTATACAGGGGTACGAATGAGCGGGTGATATTGAAACGATGAAGTGATGATAGGTGAAAGAACGTTTACAAAACGCATGCCTTATGCGGGACTCGAACCTACGCCTGACCTGACTCCAGTTTCTACCGCTAGCGTTAGTTGACTGAGCTACGGGTATGAAAGGCGCTTAAAGTTTTCGTTATTTTTGTAAGTCAAGATGCAGAGAAGGTCTGCAGGTCGCGAAATCTGAGAAAAATTCTCATAATGGTTCGACTAATTCGTTGTTTATTATTCATGTATGTCTCTCCTTTTCTAACTATTGCCATTACGGGGTTATAAACGTGACGTACAATGACAAACACATATGTATAACCGTCAGGGGGCAACGTTGTAAATGTAGGCGTAGGATGGAAGCGGTAGAGGATTCGAAGTAAAGCTGGATTCGAACCCACGCCCCACTTGGCTTGAGCCAGACGCGACACGAAGAAAATGGCACTGAACGGGATTTATCTACCCTGTCGATATGACGATATACGAGCAACAGAACTGTAAGTGTAGTCATTGACTGCAGTGCATTCTTACATACAACTTACACGCAGAGACTAAAATCACCTATGATCTTCGCATAATCTATAAATACGATCACCAAAATAAAATACAAATAATAAATATATATATATATATATATATATATATATATATATATATATATATATATATATATATATATATATATATATATAAATAAATCTGATCGGTGATAAATTGATAAGATACCAATGTCTATATAGATACTGTAGTGTAAAAAACAGTCTATAAACAGTTCAGTACAAAACAGTCTATACCTAATCAAAGTATAGCGTATCTAGCTTCACCTCGATCTTTGCTGCGTGAGGATATAGGAATCAAGAATCGGCCTGTTGCAGCATGGATGTACTACAAGTCACGCTGACTCCCACTTCATCACCACTCTCTTCGAACCCCCTCACCTATGATACCAATGCAGACCGCTAGAGAGCTCTACAGGCATGCTGGATTGTGCTGCTATCGAGCAGTCCCCAGGGCCGCTCCTTTAGTGGCGAGCATAGGTACTAATTGGAGACGTAGACGAGGGGAATGGAGGTGTGCACGGAGATTTATAATCTGGCAGGTGTTTATCTATTTCCAAACCTTATCGACTGACACGACTCCGAGTATGGGGATAAACCTAGCCTCAAACGCATTAGAAGGCGCAGTGCTCGAATAACCATTCAGCATGGTCCAGTCTAATTAAGAGTCCATGGGAGTCGATTTAGAAGAATATTAGATTTTTGGAGATAGCTTTGAAACGGTATGAGATATCAAAATTCTATTGAAGAGGAAACAAAGATATTTTCAATACCTTCTTGATGGTGCAAGTAATAACTATTTATCTCATATCACCTAATTGTCACGCGTGTACGACTGTTTTTTTAACAGTGTGACAGTTATGCGATATGAGATACATAATTATTACTTACGCCATCTTGAAGGTACTGAAAATATCTGTATTTCCTCTATATTAGAATTTTGATATCTCATACCGTTTAAAAGTTATCACCAAAAAACAAAAACTGATATTCGACTCCCATGGACTCTTAACAAGACACTGAATGTTGGCTATTCTGGTTGTTTTCTGTTGGTCACCATGGTCACCGCTTATAATCAACCAAACAGTACGATTCAGTGGCATGTTGCCTCCCAAGAGGAATACTCGAGTCGAGCGCGGTGTAATGACAGTTCGTGACACAAGGACAGCGCAGGTGAAGTGAGACAACTTGTTGAACGCAACGGTCTTGGAGGACGCTGGTGATTACAGTCAGCCAAACAACGCCACCTAGATACAATTAGAGCTCATGTTCTTGTTGTTGATGATGATGATGATGATGACAATTGACGTTTCAACAGAATAGGATATACTTGTATCCACGAAAGAAGAAAGTCGGTTTATCAATTGAATTATTGTAAAAACTTGAGTAATCAAGTAACCTCGCTTCGGTTGATTTTTTTCAAAGATGCAGTTGTGTTTCTTATCGTCAATCCCGTCATGAAGAATCATCATACTCTGAAATTTCTATCAGCTATACAAGCTACAGCCACAGACAATCAGCTATAGCGGGGATATTTTTCTTGTTTTGTTGGACGAGCGACCTTAACTACGATTACGTATAAATTACGTTGTCGATCAAGCTATAGATTCAAACGCATCGTGAAGAGAATATACCGGTATTAAACGCACTAAAACTAGAAGACAATGTGCAAATCCGTACTCCACGCAAAGTCTATGATGAAAACAATGCCGGTTAAATGAACGAGATTTTAATTTTTTACAAAAACATTTCAACTGACTGCAAGTGTACATCAATGAACAAAGCACAAAGTTTGAACAAAGCTTCTCTACGATGAAGCCTAATATTGTTCAAGTTAGAAATTAAAATCTCAGAGGATATCATTAAACAAACAAAGCTGTACAAGGATGTGGTGGCAAACCGTGTGACAACTGGCCACGGCCACGCAGGGATGATCCTGTGGCGCGTGATGGCCACGGCCAGGGCCGTAGCGCCCAGTGACGTCACCCAAGGCGACTAAGAGACGGCTGATCGTCGCCGGAGGAGAACAATTGATTGCTTCCTGTGGTTGTCGGTAGCTAATGTACATCGTGTCTCTTCTTCAAGACTCTTCTATAATCATCTTCACAGCTTATGCACGATAACTCAGATACAGATACTAGTATATACCATTAGGTTGATTGCGTTTTGCCGAACATAACATGTGATGACCAAGCTAATTATTGATTATAAGGCACAAAAATGTCATGACCAAATTGAGTTAAATCGCCTAATTGTCGTTTATAATCAAAAAATGTAATATTCTCAAAGCGGATCTTAATACATATACTGAGTTTTTCAATTACCGAATTTGTTATAGGACTAACAGCTGGTTGTAGGACAATAATTAGTAACTTATATTGAGCAATAATTAGCAAATTACCTCGATTGTTAACCCTCTTGGATACTTTTATTATTTTCGTACTTTTACTAGTATTTAGATGATTAACGTTGAAATATAAGAGTTCGTACAAATAGTCATATAATTCCAGGAGATACATACCACACCCCATTACGTAGTTGGATATGTTTTAAAAAAACAACCCTTTTTAAAAATACAGTATCTATGTGCGACACAGTAAGTACGTCTTACAATAACAAGTTGAGTATTCGAGTAAACAAAGTGTACCATTTTTAACGAAATAATAAAATAAAAATCCAATATAAAATAAAACAGTAACACACGTCAAGTATCGTAACGACGCTCACCCACGCAACTAGACGTGACAATCTACATCGTTCTCGTCGTATATTGGCTGAAAACACGAGTCATCCAGGCATAGGAAGACCTTGGTCACCTCAAGGGTGTCCCGAGTAAGCAGGCAAGTATACTTGCGGTCACATGAATTGTTTTTCTCATAAATTATTATTACAAATAAAATGTACGCCTATTTTGCCCACCATCTTTTATTAAAGACTCTATACGTGGAGTACGTATAGTAACATTGCCTGTATAGGTACTAGCCAGGGCTTAATTTGTGAATAAAAAGGAACCGGAACGCAGCAGCACATAGTGATCTAGGAGGATTTAATATAATTATATTAAATCCTCCTAGATAGTGATCCGCCCTGCCCCCCCCCCCTCCCTTCACCCTCACTACTAAAAAATTACCATGGAAAAAATACAACAGATAAATTTTGCATTAAAACGTACCGGTATTGAAAAGAATATACGGTATATTTCTCTAATTGTTTTCATCTTTATTGAACGATCATTATTTATAACTATAGTAATGAAAATATATTCTTAAAATAGAAAAAATATTTATTCACCCAGGAAAATCATATTGCATAGCAAAAGTATTGGTGAATGAATGAGAATCCATCCCATCATTGATTTTTTATAATTTTGCAGCTGGAAACGTGCGTACCGGCTTCAAAAATGGAACCGGAACGTCGTTCCGGTGCGTACCGGCACAAATTAACCACTAGTTCTAGCGCATATTATCAGCTGAGTATCTTCGGGCTGCATTTGACTGGTTCTTGATCGGCAACTTGATGTGACCGCAGGTGTATATAGCGTCTATGAGTGGCCGTGAAAAGCAACAGAAGAAACACTATAGACTACAGTGGATCTGTCATAACGAACTCACTTTTTTAAACACGTACCACAAGCTCGGTGTTTTGCTTTGCAAGTCATTGGAGATTTGAAGAGATGCACTCATGAATCCTCACAATTGCATGCACTGCATGCATGCCTGTCGTCTACATTATAAAATAAATACATTCACATGGAAAACGCAGGAAATGTGTGAGATAGGCCCTATACCTACGAAATGTACTCGAAATCTATACACATCGTTTTGAAAATATCAAGTCTAGTCACTAACAGCCATCATTACGCAGCTCCAATTGATAAAAAAAAAAAAAAAAAAAAACTTTTTTTGATAAAATCCATGTATTTTCTTGAAAGCGGCTCAACCCAGATTTTATTTAAACTTGGTAAACACATGTGTGTCAATACAATAACAACATTCTGTAAAACTTTCATTTGAATTGGGTTAAACTTCAACACTGAGGACGTTCTATTCTTACGGGGATTTACCCAATTTCCAAGGATATTCTGAAACAAGTGTCCGACCGCTAAATACACATGGGGATCGATCTCTTTATCTGACCTGTATACCACGTACAAACAAAAAGTATAAAAAACACCGGAACGAATATCGATTAGTTTCTTGTGAAGTGAAAACGGAAGTCCTCGCTACGCTCATCCAAATGATTGAATTTTTTGGGGACCAGGAGTTCCAATCCAACTCTCAACTAGCAACGCTGGACTAGTGTACTAAATTTAGTGACTGACTGTGCTAGTACTATTAGACCTACACGTGTTCTATAGGAAAGGCCGCTTAGCACGCGGGATGTTAGAGGGTTGCTCGTATTCTAAGCGCCATGGCGCCAGCCGCTTGTGCTTGACATGTTCCAAAAGTACTATATAAGGTTTGATTGCTTGGAATGAGCTGAATCGAATGATATATGATACCAATTGTCCCTTTCTGTGAGGACGGAATGGCAATTTTTGCTATCTAAGTGATGGACTACGAGAAGAGTTGTAGTGAAGATGAAGTTGCGGCAACTGTTGTTGGCTGGACACATCGGTCAAGTGTGCAGGTCATCTTTCTTACCTAAACCTTGTTTTCTAATAAATATAAATATTCCAACTGTTCAAGTGTGGTTCTTGTCTCACTATTACTGTCTAGTGTCTATTCCTAGCCGTGTCAAATTGATCGAAGTTGTTGGCAGCGTTGATGGAGGTGCCGGTTTACGGCGGGGCCTGCGCGCGCATCAAGGCATTCAAGACAAGTCCGTCGAGTAGGTAACGGTAGGAATCGTATGACAGTGAGCAAAAGAGTTTCAATAGTTTTTAACAAATTAGAAGAACATATCACCAGTCTACATTACAACACAATATAAATAATTGCCCGGTGCACGTTGTAAATGATAGAAAAGGGCAAACATACACGAATAATAAACAAGAAATTAGTCGATCCATTATGAGATTTCATCTCCGATTTTACTACCTGCATACCGTATCTTCAGCTACACTATAACCAAGAAACTACAACAAAGGTATCGGTATC
This sequence comes from Brachyptera putata, assembly GCA_907164805.1. NCBI lineage: Eukaryota > Metazoa > Arthropoda > Insecta > Plecoptera > Taeniopterygidae > Brachyptera > Brachyptera putata. The sequence continues at coordinate 10,329,070 of OU015471.1, read as the reverse complement.
CAAATGTCTACCAGGGTGTGATTGGTGGCAAGAGACTGCGGTTTGCTCAAAAAACTAACTACAAGTCAACTAATTAGTTATCGCAATATTGACACGCGAGGTCGTCAACTCATCTCTACACAACTCTTGTTTAGACCTTGATGTTTCAACTTTTGCCCTATAACACGCCGTATACACGATCAACATTACCCGTCAACATTAAAGGTCGTCAATATGATGAGATAATAGATAGAGCATGTTCAATGCTCGGCAACATGTTGACGGTGTGTATAGGTATAAGATCAGAAATAAGGGTTATCTTCTAGCTGTCAACATGTTGAGTCAACAACATGTTTAATCAACATGTTGAGTCAACATGTTGAGTCAACATGTTGAGTCAATATGTTTAGTCAACATGTTGACGGGTAAAAGTTGATCGTGTACGGCGTGTTTTACGTATTGATTCAATTTGACAGATACATGATTTCGGTAGCTGGTAATGCCATATGATCTGCAAACATGGTCATACGGCGCTTGTATTCACAAGCCGAACGTAATACGTTTGGCTGGGGATGAGCGAGTCGGGCGACACGTGCGAGTGTCTCAAATCAGCAAGGACATGAAGGAAGGCAATGGCCGCTCGAAGGAATTCAAGTCTTCCAGAACATCGTAACATACGGCTCCACGTGACAAGATATTAGTGTCTGATCAAATCAAGGACAACTGGAAGAAAAGATAAAAAAAATGTCGAATAGGGTTTAGGATATATTACCAGTTTGACTGATTCAGACCGTTTCCGCGGCTCGTGATTTTATGATGAAAATACGAACCGGTTATTTCGAGTGTCCTGATGGCCAAATGATAAAGTTATATCGAAGTGTCTAGATTATATAGGGACGCTGACCGGTCGGTCTGTTTGGTGTTCCAACCTACAGTGTTATGTTTTGTTAATTCTACCTACAATAAATAAACTATAAAATATATAATAATATGAAGACATGATGCAGGAAAGTTGTTTAGATTTAGCGTTTTAGTTCCACCAAATCCAGGTATACGGCTGGCTAGACGCCCTCCTCCTTTACCAACTCCAGCCACTGATCTCTGTTACATGGATAGCGTCCGCAGTAAGAGAAGAGTGAAGTCAGGTGTGAGAAGAGCACACTAGGCCTAATACGTCTGCACTGGGCTATGGGTGCTTGACTACTGCTATCTTGATGGCTATCTTGACTACTGACAAAGTAGTTATGAGTTCCTGTCAAAGAGATTATGGATGGCTTAGATGGGCATCAACATCAGCGTGAAAGTCTGTCAGATTGCCGTAGAAATTCTACCGAAAAATCTTCAATGGGGCGTATATAATTTTTCCGATTATTTCTAGTATGCTAGTAATTATTTCTAGCACTAGAAGGCCCTAAACAAAATCGGTTATATTGCCTGTTTCAACTAAAGTGGCTTAAGAATTAAAATCTGCTCTTCTGTTGGTGTACAAGTGACGAAATAGCTGCAGGTGCAAGAAGACCAACGGGAGTAGTTAGCTCACTGATCTCGGTGGGTTAGCTACACTGGGGGGATCCATATAGGCTTCCTGAGTTGACTCTTGAGAGCATCGCCTACGTGAAGCCGCTGCGCAGAACGGCATGCGCAAAAACCGTCGCTCTTGTTTTCTGTTTTCACACAACAACCCTATAGCCTGGATGTATATGCCCGGATTGTGAATACCAAAGGGCAGGTTTCAATCCTATAGACTTCTTGACACACTCTGCAAAATGACACATGCGTTTTGAGCAACGAGGTCTAATGGCGCCAGCGAACGAGATGATGCTTGACATCAATGATTCATTTTAAAGCGTGAAAACTCTAAAACGCATCGTTGGGCTGGATTTGAATAAGTAATGACGCCCAGTTTTTCCCTAATTTTGCAGAAAACCAGAAATCATCATTACAATTTCAGAAACTATAGGCCTATAATTAATATACTTGTCCTCCAGATACCCCCCCCCCCCATTTCTGTATCGAAACATGAACCAAATCGGGTAATGCCTACGTCACGACTCAGAAAAGGGGGCAGGTCCTGGAGGACAAATGAATACATTCCAGCTTCTGAAATTGAGATGATATCTACTTTTTTTAAAAAAATAAGGAAAAGACAGCGTCACTATTCACTTTAATTTAGCCCCAGAGTGCGTGATGTCCTTTTACGTTTCTATCAATATAACGTACGTTAACTTCTGTAAAAGTTAGTTTCATGAACTGAAAAGCTTCCATTTGCCTATCACGTAGAACTGGCCATACGAAGCTGGCTTATCGATTAGTTGTACCTTGTAAGGTTTCCAGAAGACGTACAAGATCCATGCTGAATTTGTAATCAACACCGAGACCAACTTTGCACATGAATCAACTATACATGTGGTTCGAAGAGCTTGTGAGATTAGTGGAACATCACGTTATCGTACTTATCTTCACAAGAGGCTGTGTACATACAGCGTGCCACTTGACATCTCTACTCTTCCCCAATAAGTCGCCGCTAGCAAATTCATTTTCTCCCAATAAATATTTAGCATTTCTTTGTGGTGACAGCGTTTATACATAATGCTACAAATCACAATTTTGTCGGAGATATCATTTGCTAGTTCTTTTAAAAAAAGTAATGATACGGGAACTGATTTATTAAATTGTATAATCAAACATTTTTTGTAGTAATGTATTTCAGGTTAATTATACTCCCAAACTATACGTAATTATCCAGTACATGATACTTACATACTAGATACAAATAAACACATTTTGTAACATTGCATTATGTGGTTAATTGGATACTCCTCAAACACTAAGTCATACGAGTTGAGAGTGCAAGTAGTTCATCATTGGTATAAAAAATAAATCTATTTTTTGTGGGAAATAGTAATAGCTAGCTAAAATTGGATACTCCCCCAAATTTACAGATCTTGTGTTGTGTTATGAACATCTAGTTAATTCATATGGTATACAAAAAATGAACTATTTTTTGGTAGGGAGTAATGTATTTCACTGGGAAAAAATTTGGATACCCCCCCTTGAAATTTTTTCGGGGATTTATGAAACACCCATCATATAATTATCAGGGGAACATTATAAACTGCGTACTAAACTTTAAAATGTGTTTTCTGGGGGGTTTAAATCTTTATGGGCAAAATAGTTTTACTCCCTTTTTTCTTAACTTGTGAAGTGAGTAATAACTTAAAGGGGGGAGTAAACTTATTTCATAATGGTTTTTACGGGGGGAGTAGTTCTTTTAAATTAAGTTTTTACGGGGAGCAACTTTCGGGGAGTAAAAAATTCTTTAAACCCCGGTTTACGGCGGGGCCCCGCGCATCAAGGCTTTCGACAAGTCCGCGGTGGGGAACGTAGGAATCGTATGACAGTGAGCAAAAGAGTTTCAATAGTTTTTAACAAATTAGAAGAACATATCACCAGTCTACGCTACAACACAATATAAAGAATTGCCCGGTGCACGTTGTAAATGATAGAAAAGGGCAAACATACACGAATAATAAACAAGAAATTAGTCGATCCATTATGAGATTTCATCTCAGATTGTACTACCTGCATACCTTATCTTCAGCTACACTATAACCAAGAAACTACAACAAAGGTATCGGTATCCAAATGTCTACCAGGGTGTGATTGGTGGCAAGAGACTGCGGTTTGCTCAAAAAACTAACTACAAGTCAACTAATTAGTTATCGCAATATTGACACGCGAGGTCGTCAACTCATCTCTACACAACTCTTGTTTAGACCTTGATGTTTCAACTTTTGCCCTATAACACGCCGTATACACGATCAACATTACCCGTCAACATTAAAGGTCGTCAATATGATGAGATAATAGATAGAGCATGTTCAATGCTCGGCAACATGTTGACGGCGTGTATAGGTATAAGATCAGAAATAAGGCTTATCTTCTAGCTGTCAACATGTTGAGTCAACAACATGTTTAATCAACATGTTGAGTCAACATGTTGAGTCAACATGTTGAGTCAATATGTTTAGTCAACATGTTGACGGGTAAAAGTTGATCGTGTACGGCGTGTTTTACGTATTGATTCAATTTGACAGATACATGATTTCGGTAGCTGGTAATGCCATATGATCTGCAAACATGGTCATACGGCGCTTGTATTCACAAGCCGAACGTAATACGTTTGGCTGGGGATGAGCGAGTCGGGCGACACGTGCGAGTGTCTCAAATCAGCAAGGACATGAAGGAAGGCAATGGCCGCTCGAAGGAATTCAAGTCTTCCAGAACATCGTAACATACGGCTCCACGTGACAAGATATTAGTGTCTGATCAAATCAAGGACAACTGGAAGAAAAGATAAAAAAAATGTCGAATAGGGTTTAGGATATATTACCAGTTTGACTGATTCAGACCGTTTCCGCGGCTCGTGATTTTATGATGAAAATACGAACCGGTTATTTCGAGTGTCCTGATGGCCAAATGATAAAGTTATATCGAAGTGTCTAGATTATATAGGGACGCTGACCGGTCGGTCTGTTTGGTGTTCCAACCTACAGTGTTATGTTTTGTTAATTCTACCTACAATAAATAAACTATAAAATATATAATAATATGAAGACATGATGCAGGAAAGTTGTTTAGATTTAGCGTTTTAGTTCCACCAAATCCAGGTATACGGCTGGCTAGACGCCCTCCTCCTTTACCAACTCCAGCCACTGATCTCTGTTACATGGATAGCGTCCGCAGTAAGAGAAGAGTGAAGTCAGGTGTGAGAAGAGCACACTAGGCCTAATACGTCTGCACTGGGCTATGGGTGCTTGACTACTGCTATCTTGATGGCTATCTTGACTACTGACAAAGTAGTTATGAGTTCCTGTCAAAGAGATTATGGATGGCTTAGATGGGCATCAACATCAGCGTGAAAGTCTGTCAGATTGCCGTAGAAATTCTACCGAAAAATCTTCAATGGGGCGTATATAATTTTTCCGATTATTTCTAGTATGCTAGTAATTATTTCTAGCACTAGAAGGCCCTAAACAAAATCGGTTATATTGCCTGTTTCAACTAAAGTGGCTTAAGAATTAAAATCTGCTCTTCTGTTGGTGTACAAGTGACGAAATAGCTGCAGGTGCAAGAAGACCAACGGGAGTAGTTAGCTCACTGATCTCGGTGGGTTAGCTACACTGGGGGGGATCCATATAGGCTTCCTGAGTTGACTCTTGAGAGCATCGCCTACGTGAAGCCGCTGCGCAGAACGGCATGCGCAAAAACCGTCGCTCTTGTTTTCTGTTTTCACACAACAACCCTATAGCCTGGATGTATATGCCCGGATTGTGAATACCAAAGGGCAGGTTTCAATCCTATAGACTTCTAGACACACTCTGCAAAATGACACATGCGTTTTGAGCAACGAGGTCTAATGGCGCCAGCGAACGAGATGATGCTTGACATCAATGATTCATTTTAAAGCGTGAAAACTCTAAAACGCATCGTTGGGCTGGATTTGAATAAGTAATGACGCCCAGTTTTTCCCTAATTTTGCAGAAAACCAGAAATCATCATCACAATTTCAGAAACTATAGGCCTATAATTAATATACTTGTCCTCCAGATACCCCCCCCCCATTTCTGTATCGAAACATGAACCAAATCGCGTAATGCCTACGTCACGACTCAGAAAAGGGGGCAGGTCCTGGAGGACAAATGAATACATTCCAGCTTCTGAAATTGAGATGATATCCACTTTTTTTTAAAAAATAAGGAAAAGACAGCGTCACTATTCACTTTAATTTAGCCCCAGAGTGCGTGATGTCCTTTTACGTTTCTATCAATATAACGTACGTTAACTTCTGTAAAAGTTAGTTTCATGAACTGAAAAGCTTCCATTTGCCTATCACGTAGAACTGGCCATACGAAGCTGGCTTATCGATTAGTTGTACCTTGTAAGGTTTCCAGAAGACGTACAAGATCCATGCTGAATTTGTAATCAACACCGAGACCAACTTTGCACATGAATCAACTATACATGTGGTTCGAAGAGCTTGTGAGATTAGTGGAACATCACGTTATCGTACTTATCTTCACAAGAGGCTGTGTACATACAGCGTGCCACTTGACATCTCTACTCTTCCCCAATAAGTCGCCGCTAGCAAATCTCAATTTTCTTTCACCAATACAATATTTAGCATTTCTATGTTAGGTGTACGACGGATGTAGGATGTACCCAATCAGACGATACGTACAAACATCATTACATATTTTTCAGAGATATCATTTCGGTTGGTTCATTTTAAAAATATAAGTGAGTTTATAACAGAAATAACGTGGAATCATCCACACTTCCTCATCCTCTTCCATCCGCACATTTTTCGTAAATCCCAACATTTCTATTGTCTCGTCTCATGTAATTTCGTTATTATGCAACATAAATTTTCGAAGACAGTAAATAATATTACCATTGCCGAGAGAGATTTTAGGCAGAAATACTGAATATTGAACATGTTTCATGGTGTCTCTCTATGCAGATCTCATCTCAGTAAACTGCCACCGGACTCTGATGAGTTGAGTGTGTGCCATAGTCTCGAATATCAACATTAGCTTGATAGTGAGATCCTTGGCTGCTTCCAAGGAATGCCCCTGTGTTCTCCAATCACAACTTCGGTGTCAACTTTATTAGCTCCCCACACTTCTATAGTTGCTATAGTAACCTGACCAACATCTCCGTGTAGAAGAACATAGCGATAACAACTAGTATCGTAGATTAGCAGTATTAATTTTCTTCTTTCATTTTTTTTTTTTTTTTTGTAAGAACCTCAAATATTTCAATTTTCATCATTACTATTATTTTTCAAGCATACTGTTATTATTATTCATTTCAACTTTCAATTTCTCACTTAGTCAACTATATTTCATATTACCAATTGAATTTTATATTGATTATTATCCTGTAAACTTTTTGATAAGCCAGGGACTAATAAAGGTTATTTATATATATATATATATATATATATCACTGAAAGAAGGGGGAGGAGGGAGGAGGAGAGAGAGAGTGCAAGATATCGCACTCAATACATTCATTTGAACTCACGAAAGCAGGTTCCGAACGACCGTCTCCCCTATCCCACACCACTAGAGCACGAGTGATTCGAGCTTTTCGTGGATACGAGTATAACCAATTAGGTACATGTTTTGCGTGTAGACTGAAAGATTATGCAGCTATAGTAATTATAGGCTCTGTCAGATAACGGTCCGGTTATCTCAACAGTCAAGCCCTGACTATGGGCGATGAAACTAGTTGAAACCAGACTACGATTAACTAACCGAAGATTTAACCCCGCTGTTTGATTCGCGTTATACCTCGCGCCATTGACCACAACCGACAAGTCCACTGACACACTCATCAGCATGTTAGACCGAGTGAGAGAGCCGAGTTAAGTACGGTTCTCTTTCTCTTTCTTTCGATTACCGTTTTCGAACCGTAAATGCGAGAACACGACCGAAAGAAAATCGGATCCCCCTTCCGTTGACTCATCGGTGGGGACCAGCCACAGAAGGCGAGGGGTTGTTGTACCAAAGGGTTGCTACGATTTCCCCCCCCGAAAAGAAACACCAACCAACAGTGCATGGCGTTATTCACAATAAAGAGAAAGTATTCGTTATTTCCGTGAAATGTTTGTCACTTATTTGCGAGATTGAGAAATTTGAACAAACCTGTGGAAATATGAACTAGGCAGAAATAATACGTTTAAACAATTTGCACTAAGGTACGCATTACCAGGTCTTAAATCCAAATTTAGGCCATAAATTATATCAACTATTAATGCTTGCACATTGAGAACAGTTTTACCAACAGTTACACATAAAGTGGTCGGTCAGGCTACATTAAAATGCATCCTGAAGAAAATGTATGTAGTTTTAGTGCATGTTATGTCAATATAGACTTATTGGCATAGCACGCACTAAAAATACCAAACAAAATAATCATGTGCATTCCAAGTACAGTCTAGAAGTGTTGAAGTGTCCGCAAGTGAATATATTTAGCATAGCATACTTTGAAGTATCATTCAAATTAGTACGCCTGATAAGAAGGTTGAAATAAGTGGAAAAACTAAATTAATGACACAAGTTTTTCACTACTCGATAATTGCTACACAATATCAAGTTGTAACGAGTGCGGATATAACGAATACCGCACGGAAGCAGATTGATCAAGTTCTCCTACCGTTGACTTGCAGGTGATGCTGCTTCCAGAGCTGTTGGTACTGAGACCATCTGGAAGACGTCGAGTCCTCCGTCACGACGAGCGTCTGGAGCTGATGCAACTGGTGGGCGGTGAGGGGGTGAGGGGGGTGGACGTCGACACTGGCAGACAACTGTTGCTGATGATGGTAATCCATCTCTGTCTCTTACTCTAGATTCACTCTGTCTATACGGTTGATTTCAGAGGGAGAGAGAGAGAGAGAGAGAGCGAGCGATGAAGCAAGCGATACCAACAAGGAAGGAAGGAGGGTGGAACTTGATTTAGGCTATTTTTATGAACCCGTCTCGCGTGGACTTTCTATTTTGTTGGCTTGTGATGCGGAAGTGATTCTAGCATCGCCGTCTTGAGCGATTCACACAACACTGCTCGCTATATCATGTTTTCGACACTCTCGTTCCGCCGCTTACTTCCGGATTATCAACCGGGCACCAATTAATCACAAGTATTATCCAATCGTAGAACACTCTTAATTCGATTTTAGACTAGACTGATATTTTCTACAGCTCTTGAAAAATATTTAAAAGACAAAAATAATAACACGAAATATAAATATACATATAAAATATAAAAATAACTTTCATTAAATTTAAAATGTATTTTCTCAATTTATCAACACTGTTTTTTTTTTCACAACTGGTTCTTGACGAAAACTTGGGAGATATTTCAGTCTGCACCGACTGACACAACTCGCGAACCTCTCCGCCTGTTCGTTACACTAGTCTTCTGAATGAGTGTGTGCGACGACGTACTGACCATCACACATGTGCTTCACACACAACTGCTCGACAGAGAGAGATAACACGACCCTGACCCGAGATAAGCCGACAGAGAGAGAGAGATAGAGAGAGAGTGACCCAGTGTCGTCGACCAAGGTTCCAACAGAACTGAAACCGTAGAACCACTCTCACTTTACAACAGTCGCTCGTTGTCGCACGAACCGAGGGAGAGAAACTTGGTGCACCTTCACTGATACCGTCTACCTGGCGGAGAGGTGAGGAACTGAGAGAAAGCTGGCGGGAACCGTGTGATAAGCGTGCGGTCGAGACAGGCCTGACACTGATAGTGATAACACATCTGGATGTCTGTACCTCGGAGAAACGTACACATGCAGCGATTAGAGGCGACTGGGACAAAACAAAATGTTTGAAAGCTGAGAAATGCTTCGCTTCCCAAAACAAATTATACTAAACACCACTCGCTCGCTTAACTTGCATGGCCTCCGTATTGTGGAAGTTACTTTTTAAAAGTTCAAGTTAACTAATTATAGAAGTTACTTTGAAAATGTACATATTTCGAGAAATGTATGGCTTGTACTGAGCTTGCGCAACACAATGACGCTTTTGACTTGCAATGATCAAAGAGCATCTGCTTTAAAACACTATTGGGTTGAAATAGCGTACCGGTAGCTCATTCTATCGCCAGGTATCGTTCGAATCAAGTCACTATCAGCGCATTACAAATGTTACACGAAATAGGAACGTTAAATGTCCAGACGTGTGACGTGAAGCGTTATTTCAAATTGTTGAAAAAGTAAGGGGGTATTTGCCCGATTACTCACCCAAAGGATAAGACGGTAAAATATTTTTTTTGGGGGGGGACGTTATAGCCGATAAGTTTCTAACTACCAACGTTTAGAAAATATATTTGTAAATAAAATTCAATACATATGAGGAGGACAAACTAACAATCACTGTTATTATTTTTGGAAAACTATTTTAGTTATGAGAAATAGTACATTTTTCAGTAGAAGGGGGTCTTGACCATTTTTTGTCTGTAGGGATAGTGTAAGCGAGTAGCGACAATGTGTTTTTGACGGATGGCATCCCCCCGCACCCCTCTCCACCCCTCAAAATTCGACTATATGTAGTCAACCTATGCCCAACAAGTTCACTATAGCATATGTACCTATAGCGGTACCAGAAAACATACCTAATCATACCTTCAAGGGAACCTATCCAGAGCGTCACAAAAACTATCAACTGTTGTATAGTGGATTTCCGTCTGGAACTATTGTAGTGAAACTGCTTCACACCATGCAGAGAAGTACCTTATAAAATACCATTCATCCATAATGACGTTTTCATTAGGTTACATCTTACAACTTATAAGTATGTTACGGTACGCAGTGAGATGAAAATCGATGATAACATGTTGAGTGTTCCTGTTATACATACAATTGATCATTCCAAATGTATTACTATAAAATTCGAGTCATTAGCATTTTCAACAAATATGTTATCTTATGATGTATTTGTTGATTTTGTATCTAGCACGGATCAAGTCTTACGATTATTTATAACTCAGAAATCCCCCTGTCGGGAACTTGTTGCCCTCTGCCGGCTAGGTTATCTTCATAGACACGATGTACACACGGCAACCAACGTCCAATCACTTCTCGACGTTTCAACAAGTAGATATTACTTTGTACTGGAACGACGACGCAGCTCAGTCAGCTGAGGCACTCAGAAACTGATGTCTTCGTTTGCGTGGGTTCGGACCCGCATAAGGCATGGGTTTATGTAAACGTCCTTTCTCTTATCATCACTTCGTAGTTCCATAATCATCTGCTCATTCGTACCCCCGTATAACCTAGCTGTTGGTGGGATCGTTAAGCAAACAATAATCATCAGGGAACGATGACATCACAGGAACATTCAAAAGTCGCTCGCTCAGCCGACACGCGACAGCGCACAACTAGTGTTCTCCTAGGTATTGGTGCCATCTGACGGCGTGACGAACAACTAGAGGAGAAAGCTGTGTTGAACGAACGTTGCCAGACGGGTCGACACAGCTTTAAAGATCTTAATGAATAGGTCTTAGTTTAAGATGTATAAGGCTTTCGCGATCCGAATATGAGGTATTTGATATTAGATGATTTCCGGTCTCCGTGGTTCAAGAGTCGGTCCGGTTCGGAAGAAAGAAAATCTCACACGATGCGACAAAATCGCCCAATAGCCAATATCTCGATCTAACGTTTTCAAAACTTGATACGAGTTAAGGCTAAGGATATACGGTGCTATTAACGACTTTATTTTTTTATATATATTGGGTTTAACGACGCACTCTTATGATAGCGCAGATCTAATGGCGTCGGATGGATGATTAATGAGATGATGAGATAAAGGTTCTTGGGTAATAGGAAGGATAGTGGGAAGGAAGCGGTCATGGCCGACTTATTGTAAAAACCACCCCGGCCCCTGTAAAGATGGTCGGTGGCGGGGATCGAACTGGGTTCGAAATTCCCCTCGCTTCCCGGATCACATGAAGCGAGCGCGTTAACCACTGCGCTGCATGTGCCGCGGTGACTTTATTTTCATTTTCTTTTCTTTTTCGTTTCATTTTTCTCGGGTAATACCGACAGCTTGGTCATTTCGTCACCCATTTCCCAATTGCATGCTGAATCCCATATAAATATACTCATATCCGTAAAAGAAAAACTGAATAAATGTGAAAACCTCATTAATTACGGCACATCGCTTCAACTTCGAGGATATAACGCGTTATCACATCTTGTAAACCTTCGCACTCGTACAATTATCACTGTGATATATTTTGTGTTCGTCATGTTGGTAGACGAGCTCCCTCTTCCGTGGCAACAATAGAACATTTCGCCCGTGCATCTAGCGTGACTACCAGACAGGAGCGTTCCCGTTCCTCCCTCAGGACTTGACCAAGGGAAGCACGCTAGGAGCAACAGGGAGCAGCTGCTATTAACTGATTGCACGTGTGTGCTGACCACGAACATGAGTCAATCTAATACGGCAACAAGTGACGGTAAGGCCATGCTTACGTCACAACATGACAATTTTTTATTCTCCCTCAACATTGATTCGAACTAATATTAATCGGGCGCAAAATAGCCTAGTCGTTGACGCGCCGTAGAGGCCCGATATTTATCAATGTACTCATTGGACACGTTCACCACACCGTCTGAAAACGGTTCAGCCGGAAACGGTTTAAACGGGCTTATAAACACGTCGATTCTGGGTAAAGACGATCCAGTTCCAATGTGCTTCCGTAACGTGCACGAGTACGTGCTCGTCCAACAACGTGCGCTACATGTGGCGTTTTTCTAGTGTAATACTTTCCTGACCATAGGTAACCCGATATAGACCTGAATATTATACCTTTATACTTTTTTTATAGTAGGTTTACCGACGCACTGTTATGATAGCGAAGATGTAATGGCGTCGAATGGATGATTAATGAGATGACGGGATGATGAGATGAAGGTTTCTTGGGTAATGGGAAGGATAGTGAGAAGGAAGCGGTCGTGGCCTATATTGTGGGAACCATCTCGGCATTAACCTAGACTACAGAGGGAAACCACGAAAAAAAAAACGGTAAAGATGGACGGCGGCGGGGATCGATTCGAACCGGGTTCGAAATTCCCTCCGTCTTCCGGATCACATGAAGCGAGCGCGACCCTTATACCTTACTCGTGGTTCCATTTACTCGAATAAAAAGAACATTAAAAAATAAGCATAAATCAAAATTACTTCCGGTTTCGCAATGTCACTTCCGGTTGGAAAATACAAAAGGCATCGAAGATCGGTGATCACGTAGGCCTATAAGTGCTGAGAAATAAGAAATTAGTTCTGTAGATAATAATTTAATTTCTATATAATCATAGCTAGGATTGTAGCTATCTACGATGGATACGCAACTGAGAGCGACGTTATTCTGGATCTACGAAACCGATCTAAGCCACGAGATCGACAATACATCGACCAGCTCATATAGGCGATCTAGGTGGCGTCAAGGTTTCTTAGCACTGGAAATGATCGTCAGCTGGGAGAACATGAGTATCGTAACCCAAGTTGCGTACGGTACCACAGCCTCCTTTATTCAGATCTCGAAATTTCTCGAAATTCTCGAAATTTCTATGAGATGCATTTTGTTATTATAATATCACTAACTGCATGATCTATTACTTTCCATTTGCAAGCTTACTTCCGCGCACTCCCTCAAGAATTAAGGGGGATCCACCCCACAGCGTAACATCATATACCAACCACGATGTAGTGATACCAACAGACTTTATCATAATAAAGAAAGTGTGCCGACTTCCATGTTAATATAACATGGATGGTATTTGTGCTTTCTTGGGGACAAATCAGAGCCAGAGGTCTCAATTGCCTGTCGCGATTTAGCGGATTCCCTTGTGAACTGGATTCCCTTGTGAACTGGATATACGGTAAATATAAACTGGTGTGGGTCATAATGTACATTAATTTACTGTACTACAATAGACCCGAGCATTCTACGTCTTTTTGTACTTTGCTAATCCCCTTTTTTGTGGCTGGAAGTAGCCTACTTCAAGTAAACAGTTTAGCTGTGCGCGGGACTCGGCTCCCAATGAGCTGTCTCTCGACTAGATATATAATTAAATACTGATGTAACAGGAAGACTGAGCCCGTTGTTACTACGAGTTAACAATTGAAGGACATGACAACCTCTGGAGCTGGATTTTAATAAATAGCAACGCGATTTTTCCCCTAATTTTAGCGAAAACGAGAAATCATTGTTTCAATTTCACAAAACATAATTAATATATTTGTGTCGATAGACTCAGAGTCATGACGTAGGCATAACCTGATTTTGTTCTGGTACATGAACAGAGTCGGGTACGACTCAGAATAGGGGCGGGTCCGGTACAACTAATAAATAAATTATAGTTTCTGCAATTGACACGACGATTTCTAGTTTTCTCTTAAATTAACGGGGCAAAATGGCATCATCGTTCATTCAGATCGAGCTCCAAGGTTGTGATGGCATTTAACATTTATATTTTTCCATCTCTTCCTACCTCTACCACATCCGACACATCTAAAACCTTGGTTACCATCACAGACAAGTTCTTACTGCACAGATATCTATCAAGTGTCCACAACACCGACATCCCATGCATCACGCCACATCGTACCTTGCGCCAGGAACCGCTTCGGCGGCGGCGGCTGGTGAACCGGTGAAGATGGCACCGGCCCCGGTGCCTCCTTGACGGCCTCCCAGTGCGGCGGCTGCTGCCATTGGAGTCCCACGCAGGGCGAGTCCATCAAGCTGTACGCCGGGTCGGGGGGATTGGGGCCCGGGGGCCACGGTGCGCGGGAATGCTGCGCGAGCTCATCGCTGGTGTTGCAGGGTGACCAGCCCCGGTACCAGGGGTATCCCGCAATTATTGCACCGGCGGACCTGGCGCTCCAATGGCCAATATCAGATAGACAAGTATACTTCACGATTTAAGACAATTTCCTGATGCAGAAAATACAAACGACGATCTTGTTCAGAAAAAAAGTACAATTGTTGTATTTCGAGTAAGTGAATAATTTTCGCCAGTATTTGATCTTATCTGTGAATGACAAACACACCTATTATTTACCGACTAATTATCGTATTCGTAGACTGTATTCTTGAAAATGTATTGAGTAAAGACGTTGAAAAGAGTATGTTTCGCAACATGATCGGCCAGAGGCTCGCTGTGACTGTATCGCACGAGGTAGAGATCGACTGTATCGGGATGCACGATAACGTGGACTGCGAATAGCGGCACGCCAGCAGTTGCCCCCACCCTCACGCAAGCACATACACCCACGTGGTCTGTCACGTGACCAAGCAACGTGCCCCATCCCCCGGCCGGACGCCCACGAGAGCGGCAGGGGACAACATGTTGACGCGTACCTTTCCTGGAACTTGGAAGATCACTATTTGCTATAAATACATTTGGTATAACGACGCACCTTACGCCTATACTGATGACTAAGATCTAATTTCGTAGGCCTCAAAGAATATTTCATTAGGTGTTTTGGATAATGGGAAGAAGTCGGTCGTGGCCTAGGAGGAGTCCCAAAATCAATTTTAATGACTGAGGGCAGGGGAACCACGATGCACCTGTCAATATGATCGATCATAGCGGGAATCGAACCCTGGTCTCCTGGATGAAGGTTTAGCATCCACCCATCACACAGAAGACAGTTCACTAACTCACCATCACTACCAGAACTATCGGACAAAAGTAATGCAATAGGAAATGACACAAAATGTGGGAGTCTAGGGTGATAATAAGTGACGCTGTTGTCTCGCGAATACACGATAAACCTTGTCGACATATTGTTCCTGTTTGTATGGTTGATAGTACGAGAGGTGAGTCCCGAGAGGCTCCAGTTGACCAGGACACTCGTATACATAAACCACTAAACCAGCAGACCAAAGACCACGAGCCACTGGCACGTAAAGCAGTGAGGACTGATTTGCATTGTTCATTTTAGTTGTCTTCCACTAACCATTACCATACGCCGCCTTCGTGGCTCAGTCAACTATCGCTAGCGGTAGAAACTGAAGTCAGGTCGGGCGTGGGTTCCGAGTCTCCAGAGGCGGACTGGCCCACCGGGATACCGGGAAATCCCCCGCGAGGCCTCGGCCGTTTTGGAGGCCTCTGATCCCATATGAATACAAAATGACCTTGTGAATACAAGATTGTATTCATTTTCACGTATGTAAAATATATCACGCGGAATGAAAATTGCTAGCTTATCTTCGATTTGGGAAATATCTGTTAAATTTCGTTAGCAAATCTAAAATATTGATAGAAAATTCGAAGATGTCAGCTAGAAGCTACTTCTAAAAATGGCAGTATAATGAAGGACTATCAATAGTTCAACAGTCCACATATCACATGATGGTATATGGGCCTATACACATAATTGAATGTTAGTTTGTAAATGAACTTATTAAATTTGGTGGTCTATCAGCAAACCATATCTGGGGCCCAGATTTACTTTTTCCGGGAGGCCTCTGCGCCGCCAGTCCGACACTGCGAGTCTCGCATAAGGCATGGGTTTTTGTATACGTCCTTTCATCTATCATCACTTCATCGTTCCATTAATCAACCGCTCATTCGTACCTCTGTATAACCCCTAGCTGTTGGTGGGGTAGTTGAGCAGTATTAAATTAAAAAACATCAAGTTACGAATTTGTATAGGCCTATATTTTGTTATTTTTGTATCTTGCACATTAAAAATAGGTGTTATTTATCGTATAGTAAACAGTAAACTATACTAGAAAACATTAAAACGATGCCAATCGTTTGAGTTCATATTTGAATAGATCAGAGAATTGTGGAAGTGTTCGAATATATTCTCATACAAGGGGTGGGAATTAAGGTATCCGTGACGTAATACACACACGCGCGGGTATAGAACAAGGTCTATGGAGCAAAACATTCTTTTTTTTCTCAGTATTCGTTTTCAATAACACTATTGTTGTTAAAAAGTAAGTGGAATTACGTGATGTCCAAAGATTTCTACAACTAGGAAAACGCAGCACATGCGTTGTGAGATGAGCGATAAATCATATATGCATATTCATGTGAAATGTAATGAAAAGCTATAGATAGGCCTACATCCTGAGTTTAAAATCATTAATGCAAAGCCTTCCTTTTATACTTGTTGCTTATGTTTTGCTTACTTGTTGCTTATGGTTTTATGTTTTGCTCAAGTTATGTTTTTAAATTTTGTTTGTTGAATGAGTTATCATATTTTAATTATTTTTTGGGGTTGTAAGATCGACCTTGTGGTGCCCTATTGTTGAATGAGTTATCATATTTTAATTATTCTTTGGGGTTGTAAGATCGACCTTGTGGTGCCCCGTTCAAACGATCCTATCTTTCATCCATAGCCTTAATAGGGGAACAATGATTTTGTATCAAGTTTCGATGTTATTAAAAAAAACGTGTTTTGACGGTACCAGTGCATGAAGAATTAACATGTAAATTTGACCAAGTTTATAGGAACATTTTGTGCAGAATCCTTACGAAATTTTTGAATTAAATTTTTGTATGTTATAGACCTACCTCAGAGTATTATTTATGTGATCTTTTAGGATACTTTAAATTGTGCTCACATTCGATGAGCAATGATTTTTATACTGTAAGTAAATTTTTAAGTTCATTTTAACATTTTCAGGAACTTTCATAAGCACAAAATACTCATTATCAGGACCATACGAAATATCCCAGAGGAGAATATAGGTATAAGATCAATAAAGGTATGGGGAAAATTTCACAGAAATTGTTCCAATAGGTTCTGTGATTTGTGTTCCTAGCTGGAAAAAAATAATATCCATAGATAACGAGCTTCCAAGTTTGAGATTGTTGTAGAGTCCTACCGGTGATGTTTGTGAACTGGAAGATAAAAAATAAAAAAGGAATACAAAAATGTGAAAGCATTAGGAGCATTCTCAACACATCAAATAAAATGTATCACTTTTTTTGAAATACTGGTCCCCTTAAAACGTTCAACTATTGAATTGATTTTACATTTTGATCGTGTAAATAGCTTGGTTCTTAAATGATCTGAAACAACCACATTATGATCATTTCCTACAAAACGGCTGATCCAATTTGTGTAAAGCTTCATTTAATGTTCATCATTATTATATTAAAATTCCGTGAAATTTTGGATTTATTCGATTAGAAAAATGATTTTCAATTATTTCCCTCTAGGTTATTTTTACGAGGTTTTCAGAAAGAATTTTCATTTTTTTTTCTCAAAAGTAGTGCAAATGATTGCGCTTCATAAATTCAGATACTCAAATCACACTCATTTTTGTAACAATAAATAATGTAGGCCTACTGGCCGGGATCAATTAATCTATCGAAATCCAATTCGCGATCATGGTGACGATCAGAAAAAATCCATGGAATAACTAAAGTAAGTTTTTGAATTAGATATCGAAATGTGTATTTGAACCCCCCCCCCCTGAGAAATGGTAATTTCTACACGTGTGTGAAACCAATAATAATAATAATAACTTACATTCAATTTCGAGTCAATAGCATCAGTAGCAATTTCGAGGCTAAGCAACCTCGTTGTTTGCTGAAAGTTTTTGTGTACAGGGTTGCATAACAGAAAATACAAAAAATACAACTTACATCATTTTTTTTATGTTGCTTAACGACCCCACCAACAGCTAGGTTATACGGGGGTACGAATGAGCGGATGACAATGAAACGATGAAGAGATGATAGATGAAAGGACGTTTACAAAAAACCCATGCCTTATGCGGGACTCGAACCCACGCCCAACGGTGACTTCAGTTACTACCACTAGCGATAATTGACTTAGCCACCGGGGCGGCCAACTTACATTAGAATTTAACAATAATACAATAATTTAAAACAAAAATAAAACGGCGACGTTCAGATATGAGCATCTGCTCTTCCAACTAACCTTAGATATCTGGAATACGAAGAAGAATTGAATAGAATGAACTATAATTTCAAAAATTAAAATGGAACTGGAACAGAGTTAACAGATTGGAACTAAATTGAATCTTACTTTTTGAAATTATCTCTGAATTTTGTTTCAACAAAAGTTTTCTTTTCATATAATGATTTGAATAGTCATAAGGATTTTACCGATTTCAATGAAATTGATAGCACGTTACATCTTCTTGGGCCATTGATTGAGAATTAGGATGAAGAAACCAAATTGGCGTTATGACGTACGTGTGATTATGAAGTCCTTATGTCCTTGGATTTAATTTCCTTTTCACCCCTCATCGAATCATGTCCCTTATTCAAGTATTCCAAGGATTCAGATGGTTCTAGATGCTTATTAGTAGCCACGGCAACCAACATGTGCTAGCACACTTCTGCGTTACTGAGAAGAGGGTGGCTTATTTCTTCCAAGGAATCAAACAAAGATGGCCGAGCGAATCACGTGACTAATACTGAGAAACGGCGATGTCAACAAAAACTTGTTAGATGAGCGTTAGCGAAGATTTCCATGCAATTCTTAAGGAGATTTGTCTTTTTTTTTTTCCTTTTTTTGAAAGCACTGCAGGTCGCAGGGTTTGACCGATCGACATGAAACTTATTTTTAATACGCAAACTTATTAAACTTAGAAGCCTATAGTTTTTGGGTCAAATATACAAGAAGCCAATATACAAGAAAAGCAATGAAAGCATTGCCACTGCTTGAATGTTCCCTCCTTGTATTTTGCTTACGTTTAGTAGAAGAAGGTTTATACGTCAAACTCAATAATCCATTTACAATTTGTATTGATTGAGTTGTTCCGTGGTTATTTTTGTAGGTACCGTATTGCTATTTATTCAACAAAAATTGATATTCGAAGCGAATTTGTTTATTTACGTTGGGCCATATACCGATACGGACAGGCAAAGAAAGAAGTAGCGTCCGGATCCGGCCTGGCCGGTGTGCAAGTACGTTGTTCTCCTCGCGGAGCGCGATCGGGTTGGTGGGGTGGAGGGAGGGGGGGAGGGCACGTGGACAGCGACGTGCACTACAGTCACGTTGCCCGACACACCGATCGTCCGGCTGGTTTTCGCTTCACTGCAACTCGATCCAACCAGATTTATCACAAATATACAATCCAATTCTGGATCCTTCTGTGAGAAGGAAAAAGAGATAAGTTTAGGTCGGGAATTTACAGTCGAGTTTACACACGCTACTATTGGTCATATATTTGGAAGGTCAGTTTTCATCGATTACGGATAAAAACAGCAAGAACTTAAGTGGGAGACATTTTAATTATTTTAACCTACTGGCACTGGTCAGCATTATACTTTCATCACATTTCGCGTATTTTTCAATTACAAAGTTAATTTTTTCAACAAATTATCATTTGGAAAATGGAAAAAATCAACCTATACCCTAGGTCTATGTGTATTTTCTACGGATTTAATTTGTCTTGTATAGTGTTTTCTGGCAGTTTAGAAATTTCAAAAATTTGTTGTGTGATTTGGTAAAATTGTGTATTTCACAATAACTGGCTTTCCATCAATGCCAGTCGAAAAATTAACTATGGAAGGCGGCTATGTATATTGAAACTGTCAACTTATTTAAAGTCTGCTAAAAATCTGAAAGCCTAGGGAATCTCTAAACCTCATGGAATAAAATAAATACATTTAAATGTTTAATAATACATAGGCCTATATAAATAAAAATATCATAATATTATTATAGAATAATATACGATACCGTACGGTATAGAGAATAAATAGGCCTATATATTATTTTATAACATCGCAACTTGATACAAAATCATTGTTCCCCAATATGGATGACAGAACCCATGGAGAATCATGCGTCTCCATGGACGGATACTTCTATGGATGAAAGACAAGATCGTTTGTAAGGGGCACCACAAGGGTGATCATACCACCCCAAAGAATAATTTAATTTAATATAGAATAATATATTTTATACAGAATATAGAATAATAACCAAATCATAATGATATTATAATATTATTGGATGAGCGAAGCGAAGACTCCATCAATTTTACCGAAGGCCCGCTCGAGAAAAACGAAAATATATTTTGTTTTCTTTCGCATTTCACAGGTCAAACGAAATACCGTACACATGTTGTTGAATTTTGTAAAATTTCATTTTGTTTACCTATAGTTTTGAGACGCAAGCGGTTTCGCCACTTCTGAGAATTTTTTTTTCCAAAGTTTTTAAATGTAGGGCTATAACCTTCTTATAACTAGGCCAGGGTATACTACCAGTACCTTACATAATCCAATTATGCCTAACAACATAATATTTTACTTTAATTGCGTGCATTTATTCCGTTTCAATGTTATTGTCTGGTCAAAACTGCAGAAGAGTCGAATTCACAAGAAATGAAAATCAAAACCACCAGAACATTTTAAGAAAGTAAAAATTCAAATACTATTGTTACGTAACAAGTTCCACGCATAACAAGCACTGCGTTCCGGCCTATGTTGTATGCTAGAGAGCCCTGTTGGGATAAACAAAGATGATGCAATGTGAAAGCCGAACACAATAATACCGTATAGGCCCATAGCCCATATAGTATGGTTTCCATTTGTCACTTCACTAGGAAAACGCTGCATATGCTCTGTACGGTTAGCGATAAATGCCTATTTAGTATTTATGTGTAACATGATGAGCTATATACCCACACCTTGATTTAAGAACCATTCAGTCACAGCTCACAGCCATCCTGTTCTACTTGCTGCTCATTTTCAAATCGTTTATAAGGATCTTGAATGTTTTTTCAAGTTTTCTCCTCTGGGCCTGGCTTATTCTTCTTGGGTTCTGTTTAGATTCGAAATTATTTTTCTTGAAGGTGGTTCAACTGATCTTCGAATTTTACTGTAGGCCTAGGCCTACGTGTAATATTTTATTAAAGCTTAGCCTTAATTTATTTTATATTCAGTTTTTTCAAATTTTTGTTTTTCAGATAATTATTCAGTAAGGAATTATAGCAAGTAGGTACTTATTATGATTACGATCATTCCATTTAAAATTTAAAATATCGTAGTCCTACGATTAATCAATATCTTACTGTATTATATAACATTGTACCTACCTTGTTTGATCCCCTCCATGACCTATTATATGATAGCAAAAATAAATAATCGTCAATAGAAACATACTACTACTACTACTACTAGGCCTACTAGTACTGTAATCATATATGTTTTTCAAGACGTCCAATTATTTCTGTTATCATTTGTGACAGTTCAGCTGCGTATCACCGAGAGGAGTTGCCGATCGGCCGTCTCTCCCATCCCACACCACTAGCGCGCGTGTGGTTAGCGCCTTCATCTCTCATACAACTGACTATTCCAGCCTCGCATGTCGTAGAGTTGGAATAGAAACATTATAAAAACTTTTAAAAGCCAGTTGAGTTTATTATAGCCTACGTAGGAACTCAAGGACAGTAGGCCTACATGCTCCTGGCTAGCTATTTCAAAACCATGGTTTTAAAAGTATATAATATGCGAGTAACTTTGTGATACAATCTCGCCTATTTTCCTTTTCCGAGTTCGTTGAGATAATGAATAATAAATGACAGTTCTACTTATCAAGTCGATTAGTTATGTTTTGTCGTCAAGGTCAGCCTGAGTCTAGATAACAGGCTAGAATTTGGACTTACCTATTACTAGTGGGAATAAAGTAGATTCCTCCAGGAGTAACTTAAGACTGGCTTGCACCGGCGTAGGAGAACCTGGATCAGAATCACTCATTGCAGGATGACACACTCGATTGCTGGCAACAACACACTACTAATAGATCTACTATTTAAATTTAAAACAACAATGTACACTGTAGGCCTATTATAACCTCTAAAGATCCACTATCATGGTGAACTAGCGATACTAGCACTGTACATGTGTGGTGGAGGTAGACAGTACTAGATGGAGAAGAGTAGCCAATTTCAGCAAGTTGAACGCATTCTAGTGAGTAAAAAGTGAATTGCTGGGTAAGTCACTTCAGCTCTGTCGGAACGAAACGAAATGTAATAAACGGATGAATGGATGAATATTTGTTTTTTACGGCACGTCGACATCTACTAAGGTCATTTTGCTCCGATTATTTCAGTTCATATATTTATATCATATTTAGACGAGTTTCCATTATGTAAAAATAGGAATTCAAACAGGCAATGTTGTTAAATATGGAAATAAAAACTTATAGCTGAAATAATTGCATGGACGTCTTAAAAAAATGTATAATTTCTGTCTCCATGCAAGGACACCTAAACCCACGAGCATAATCAAGTCGACTTGGGAAGAGAATAACTGACAACAAATCATTAGGTATACATCCATATTTATTATTATCTATCAAAATTACAGTTAAATAATTCATAGCATTTTTTAAAAAAGCAGAGAAGTGAGACCTTATTTTCTAGAACCAAGATGGAAGTCGATCTCGTCTCCATTACCTTCCTCTACGCAAAGTAATGTAGTCCGGGAATGCTTGTAACTGCGCGAGGACAAGACTGCCCAGACCCAATTATATGAGTCGAGACTGCCTGGACCCAGAGCTTGTGATTTCAGAGCTAGTTAGACCCAGGGCTTGATGTCAGAGATGGCTAGACCCAGGTCTTGATGTCAGAGATATACCCAGTGCTTGATGTCAGAGCTGGCTAGACCCAGTGCTTGATGCCATGGCTGGCTAGACCCAGGGCCTGATGTCAGAGCTGGCTAGACCCAGGGCTTAATGTCAGATCTGTCGAGACCCAGTGCTTGATGTCAGAGCTGGCTAGACCCAGGGCTTGATGTCAGATCTGTGTAGACCCAGTGCTTGATGCCAGAGCTGGCTAGACCCAGTGCTTGATGTCAGAGCTGGCTAGACCCAGTGCTTGATGCCATGGATGGCTAGACCCGCAGAGCCTGATGTCAGAGCTGGCTAGACCCAGGGCTTGATTTCAGAGCTGTCTAGATCCAGTGCTTGATATCAGAGCTGGCTATAACCCAGGGCTTGATTTCAGAGCTGTCTAGACCCAGAGCACATGCAGTGGCGGCAGGTCGAGAGTGTCCGCAGGACTGGAGCTCCAGCGGCGATGGTTGGCCGGCATGAGTGGCAGGGGGGGCAGCCCCACCTCTTGGAAGGAGCCCATGGAGGAGAAGCCGCTCTCGTCTTCGGTAGAACTGACAGTGCTAACGGCGGGAGCTGACACGTAAGCCGACGTGTTAGACACACTGCAAGCCAAAACACAATTTACTACACCAACAATTTCACGATTATCACCATTATTCAAACATTCAATCGCTTCAAACTGCAAAATATTCTTTGAAAATATTCAAATTCGATATTAGAATATAAAATTTCGATTTTCAAAGATAAAATTTGACTGCCAGATGATTTTATCTTTTAATAACATTGAAACTTGATACAAAATCATTGTTGGGTTGTGATGTCCTTTAATTATCCCTATTTCATATCAAGAGCGCCTCAGATATCACAATACTCATTCTTACTCAATTTACTAGTCTAATAGAATGGAGATTTCATCCTAGATTATCTACCTGGAGTGAATAGGAGACAAGTCCTTGACACCATCATCCTGGATATCCAGGGACTGGAAATGATGCTCCAGGAGATCTGTTCGGCTCTCCTCGGCAATGCTCGGAGACGTTCGGCTCTCCTCGGCCATGCTCGGAGATGCGAGTGTCTCCTCGGGAATGCTCGGCGTGAATCTCTGAGTCAGTTCGGGCTCACGTGTGCTCAACAGTGACTCCACAGTGCGCAACAATCTGCACGAACAACGAAACAGTCAGCAACCCCAACAATAAGAATCCGTGTGACATTGTTGTGAATGACAGGAAATGCAGACAGTTTTTAATGTAGGGTAATGTTGTTATATGGATGTATGTTTATTTATAACTGGGCAAACACAGTGAGATGAGTGATATCTATATAGAGTATGATCAAAAACTCTACACAGCTCGACCCATATAAAATATATTCAACTCGGTATATAACTATCAATTCTAGAATGCCTTGAATCTCGATCAGCCACATGGTTCCGCTATTATTTCTATCTATAGGCCCTATGATAAATAAAAAATATGCAATAAATTATTTTCTCAAAAATGGCTTGTTCAAATTGCATGTGTATCGTTTATGTGTTTACAGTAATTAAGAATTAAACATTTTTTGGGAGAGATTCATTGTTATTTTTCAAATTAAACCACCTAGTGTAATCGTATGCGATTTTTGAAAACTTTGAGTTGATGTTCCTCAAAAATGGTTCAACCAGTTTGACCCAAAAACTATGCCGTTCCAAGTTGGATAAGTTTACGTGGACAGAAAAATTTCATTTCGATTAGTCAAACCAAGAGACCTATGTAGTGTCTACAAAGAAACAAAAACCACAGAGACTAGGAATCTGACCTGAACGCTTCCTTGGACAGGTGATCCGGACTGAGTTTATCCCGGCCTTGATTCGTCTTCGTCCGTCGCCACGTGAAGTCCCTGAACGCCGTGTAATCGGGCACACTGTCTGTCCGGGCGCACGGCCTGCCCACCTGGGCACTGCTCTGGGCACGGGGCAACGGGCATGCGCTGCTGTCCACAGAATATACGCTCCTTGTGCGCCGATTCCTGAAATCAAACAACACAAGGGATTATGAAAGTGGCGTTACAGATGCAAGAGCTAAGTTTGCGATGTACAAAAGGCGTTGCAATATTCAGCTGCTAATTCTGCTCGATTCTTGCAGGTCCTTCCATAATTGTATTTATTTATTTATCCATCCATCCATCCATGAATTCATTCATTCGTTCGTCTGTTCATTCGTTCATACGTTCATTAATTCATACATTCATTCATGCCGGTTGAGGGGTTAGAAAAGAGTGGTGATAAAGTGGAGGAGATAAGATTGTGTGACATGTCTTGAAGTGAACCTATTATTTCTGCTCTGGCTCTTGGTTTCAGATGATCTGTTACCTGAGTTCCCCCTGCTCCAGCGAGTCCAGGGTGGTGTGTGCGCGGCTCAAGAACTTGGCCACCTGCTCGAGGACCTGGCGGTACATGAGGCGGCTGGCCTCCGTCTGACGTAGCTGCCAGTGCAGGATGTCGACTTGTGATTGGAGCGTGTGGCCCGACGCCCCGCGCAGCCAGCGGTTCTCTTCAAGGAGGCACTGACATTCCTGAAAATACGAAACACAACATTTATTAGGACCTTGCAAAAGTTGAGTAGTGTTCAAGACGAGCGGGAATAATGTGTGAAATTGAAAAATTTAACAAAAATTTAAAATATTTTTCTTTCCAAAATAATTGATCTGAATCATCTGGGAGGTTGTAAAAAAATTCACCGAAACCAAATACCAAAATCTTCACCAAAACCAATAGCGATATTAGAAATATGTTTTTTCATTATTATTGGGGTGGTAAGATCGCCATTATTGGGTCCCAATTCATACACGGTCCTAAATTTGCATCCTTCGCCTTGATTGGGAAACAAGAGTTATGTTGTAAAAATTATATTGCATGGAAAGAGTATTAGTGAATGGATGAAAATCCACCTTATCATCGATTTTTCATCATCTGCAATCATTGAATAAAAATTCATCCTATCAGTGATTTTTCATCCTTTTGAAAATGGGACATGCGTACCAGTTTCAAAAAAGGATCCGGAACGCCGTTCCTTTGCGTTCCGGCACAAATTAACTAGTTTATATATGTATATTTACAGTATTTCATACATAACAATCTTGTGGTGCATGGTGCCTGTTGTTTAGAAGTGTCCAAGGCAATGTGATGTAACAGTGCGTGGGCGGTACGCACGCGATCAAGCAAGCCGTGCGGATTGTTGGATTGCGAGAATAGTGATTTGATTGTTGAGTGAAAGGAACAACAGAGAAAAACTGGCTCATTTTAAGGTGTTTCCCTCATACAAGAACCTTTGATTATACTTTAGGCCTAGTTGGTTACTCCCATCTATTGCGTGATTACTCTGATTGTGCATGTGTATATAAAAACTAAAAATAAGAGAACGCATTATATGAAGCAACAACACATTCCTTATTTTATATCCAGTTCGAGATTCTCGATTATATGTTGCATAGTTCTAACAATCTAACCAAACGACACGATGTACATATACTATCAAAACGAATAGCAAAACTGGTCTCGAAATTGTCTGAAATTGGGAAAAAAGCATATTGGTTGTAAAATGAGCGAGATATTTATATCAAATCACCGGTCATAAAAATCGACGTACCTTGGACTTGAAACCGCCTTTCCATATAATACCCAATTTACCACTAGTGATTGATCAACCCAATTTGTCACATAGCGTAATTCCAATCAAGTGTGTTGTTTATATGGAATTTCGACTACACTAATCAGGGTATCTCAAATGCCCACGTGATACCAGCTGTCTATATATAGGTGGTCTGATAAGATACGCCTATTACTATACGGGTAGTGGTAAATTTCCCATAAAACTGGTTAACCATATTTCTCAATGTTTTTGTCTGGGCTACAACATTGTGGATAATAATTTTTTTCTGCGATATTTTTCTTTTCACGTTTTCATTTGTTATGTTATTCTTATGGTTATTTTCAAATTTAATTTTAATTCGTCAAGTTCTCAAAATCTACGATCGGCACATTCAGCTTAGTTGCTAAAGTTATGTTCATAGAGCCACGGCAGCACGAATTTGTATGCAGGGTTGTCAAAAAGCCCGCTTATAAGATGAACGCTGAACGGTGAAATGTGACCAAGAACACGTAGTGGTACAATAGTCGGAGATTATGGCGTACTGTGGCCTGTAGCAGTACCGGGTTCACACCCCTGCCCAGCGATTTATCATGACCGCTAGATTATGCTAATAACACACTGTTCTAGCACCAGGGCGGGACTAGAATATGGACTAGAGATTGTCCATTGTATGCAGAAACATTCGCTGATTAGACTGTTCAATCGACTTAATACACGGCCTCTGTAAGTATCCCTACGGAGCTGCAGAAGACGATGGAACTGACAACAATGTGCACAGCCGTCTAGATAATGGAATATAGTCACTCATTGTGCGAGCTACTCGCTACTCTTGTATATTCGCCACTAAAAGTAACAGCAGAATGCGCTTCTAAATCCCAACATGGCTGACAAAATGTTACAAATAAACTGTCAACAATGTTATATTTATAATAATGACATTTTGAAATGTGCGCGCGCTCTATTGTGTGACTTTTCACAAGTTCCACTTATTAACACTGACAGCGTACCTGCTACTTTTACTGAAGAATAGGCTTCTGTCAAGTGACGTCACGCATTGTTGCGAGAGACGGACAACAATGTACACCAGCTGATGTCAACCAATCATAACAATGATAGTCCACAGTTCGTTGTGTTGCTATGGTAACGATAGTTATAGTCATTTGTTACTAAAAGACAGAAGCCTTATACAGTCTCACCATAATTCTCTATGGTCTCGTTTTATTTTATTTTTTGATGCTGTCAATTAAACTGATTGAACTGCATGATAACAAGAAACACTGAGAGATGATGCATTTCTAGAATACAAGAAAACAATATTTAATAACGTTTTTTTAAAGTAATTTGTAAAAAAGAAATTCTAATATAAGATATATCGCTGGGATTCGTTTTAGCAAAATATAAAAGCTTTTGTGATAACTCTTGATTTTGGAATCAAAATCAACACACAATAAAAACACAGATCTCTTCAATACCTTCCATGTAGGGCTATGACACGGATTTAAATTATTTACCTAGAATACGTACATTTGTATAGGAATATACTAAAACAGTACGTCTAAGCTACACGTGAAAAAGATAAAAGTGTATTAGTTAACTTCCTTATTACGTATATACAGTATACTATAGCTGAAGCTATATGGAAACGATTTGTATTTATGTATAGGATACTAGAAATTCATGATATCACTTCGAAGTAATCACCAAAAAACTGATTCGCTAAATCAACTCCACTTGTTTTTTTTTTTATCCAAGTAGATATTTCTTATAACTAATAAGTTACTGCTTGTATGAAGCTATAAGTCTATATAATTATTATGTAGAGGTATAGTCAATTTATTCAGTGTTTCTACTATATGTTCCAAAGTGTAAGCATTTATATGATGGCCGTAAGTCCTACATATTACAATGTGCGCTAGCATTGACGGTTGGGGGTGTCCAGCGGAACGGTCATGAGTGTCGTGTTGTTTGGCGTTCCGCCTTCGACCGTGTAATATTGCCCGCACTTTTGTTTCAACACGTACATCTTTGATAGAAGCGGCGACTGCAATCATCGTTGCTAGATACAAATAACCGAGTCCAACATCGTCCAGTCTCCGTAGGGCAAAAAGTTCACGCCAGGGTGATTGCACAGATATAAATGCAATGGTGCAAGATACAAAATTATCAAATATATCATAACATGTAGATAAAATTGGTCGAAAATACTAATAAGTCAAATTTTATAATAACAAAGTTGAAATGATCACTTGTATGTAATAATAATACTCGATATTTTTGCCGTCGATTTCTACCTCACAAATAACACGTAACATAAAATGTGAATGTTTATTTTAGTATTTTAGAAGATACTTCTTTGAATGGTGTGAAGCAGTTTCACTACAATACGTTCAGACTGGAAGTCACTGCGATCGTTTATTTGTTATGTTGACACTGAAAATGTGACGCTGAGAGTATAGTTTTCCCAAGCTCATCGGAGTCAATTCGACCCACGGGTTCGTTAATGGTAACGCAACAGTTCGTTAATGGGGTGCGTGCACGTTGCTTACACAAATCGAAACATGTATCTTTAATTTTTTTTCCCATTTTCAGAAACCAGTGTAACTGAATGTAAAGTTCACATCTCCGAGATAATTTCATGCTCTTTAATCAATATGGCATTTTATTTTTGTGAATTCAATCAGTCTTGAGATAATACGTCAACGAATTTCATTACACTCTTTTTATTCATTGACATATTATCTTAAAACTGATTGAATTCAACAAAAATAAAATGTCATATTATTAATTGAAGAGAATAAAATCATCTTGGAGATGTGGACTTTTCATTCAATTACACTGGTTTTTGAAAATGGAAAAAAATAGTAAAGAGACATTCCTCGATTTGTGTAAGCACCGTTCACGCACCCCCTTAAAACTTCATGCTATCTTACTTGGTTACCAGTGTTATTTTATTAACTAATTAGTAAATCAGCCTAACGGACTCTTGAACGAAGTATTGTAAAGAAGGGCCTCATGAAATGTCAGTATTTGGTGGTGATTATGGAGCGGTATACGCCTCTCCTAGAAGATAGCCAGATTCAAGGAAACACGATTGCAGTTTTTTTCCGTCCTTAATAATTGTCTCTCTCTCGTGAACCAGTCAAATACAATCCGTAAACCTTTTGATTGGTTCACGCGACTAACCGGGACGGGAAAAACGTGCTATACCGTTATTATGAATCAGGCTAACACTATACTATTACTACTATATATATATATATATACAAGTATAATAAAACACAGATATTTTAATACGTGAGAAATATTCAAGTTATCGTATAATTCTCACAAGAATACGGCTAAAAACATATTATTATAGCTGCATGCCTGCGAAATGCTGGAAGCCAACGCATCACTTTGAAGGTGTTGAAGAAATCTGTGTTCCTGTCAAGACAGATAATTCGCTTAATTGACTCCCATGCGCTATTAACCAATCACAATATGTTTAGTTTACAGTTCGCTTTTTTATTGTGTCATTTTATTGTCTCATTTTTTTATTTTATTGTGTCATTTGTACTTGAAAGAAGCTTGACTGACGGAAATGCTTCGTCAACTCAACCGTCCACACTATGATAGTAAATAATGGAGTAGCCAATGCACAACGAAAAGTAACAGAAGAAGATCAATTGAAATACAAATGCAATATGGCTGACGAATAGTATAGCTATATATATTACTGCCAACACTGCAACATTTTATTATATATCATTGTTGAAGTCGGCGCGTTAAAAGTAAGAACGTAAAATGGTTTTTATACAAGACGTTGTATTCATTAGTGAAAGAATTAACAACTCCATGGGAGTCGCTCTAACCGGCAGTTAAGATTGTTCCAATCACCACGGTTTTTGTCCGTTTTCCGTTTGGAATCTTTATTCTAAACTCTCAGAATATTACTGGGCTCGGTAACCTAAGCGTAAAGAAGTAATTCTTCGCATCACCCAATGATTTCTTCAGGCATTTCTATACGTGTACAGAAATTCCTATAATAGCAAATAGATGATATAGTTGAGATCATCTATGAGATATTTCCCAATGATTTTGCTTTCAAATAACGGTATATAGTAACAAAAACAATGCAAGCATTTGTTTGACACATTTATATTATTGTACATTTGCGGCTCATTAAAAAAAACTATTGTACATGAATATCACCATACTAAGAGAATATAATGTGTAGATTCATTTTCAACTTATTGAATACAACTTCATTTTTGAAATAAAGTGCACGTTGGCTATAATGGAATGGCCTCCAGAATATACGATTACAGTCGAATCCGCAAAGAATAAACTCACCAACTTTGTATTATACGTCATAGTCCCAATTATAGATTGTTGATAATGTTTATTTTGTTACTGATAAATGCATTAAAAAGCAATACTGACCAGTAGGTTCAAACAGTATGAATTTCCCCAGTATAAGTTATGTTTGTTTGTGTCTATAAGGTTGGTAAAAACTGAAAACCGAGGTTCCGAATATGAACTATAGTGGCGGGTCACGGTTTTAAAAAGTATCTATAAAGGCGTATAACTAATAAGCGTATAAAAACGTATAACTATAATGGTCTATAGGCCTACTATATCATGATTGACGATTTTTCTGATCGCTTCATCTGAGGAGATAGTGACATGTGATCGGGCGTGGGTTCGTGTCCCGCACACTGATGTGGTCCCGCATAAGGCGTAAGATTTTTTAAGCGTCCTTTCACCTATCATCACTTTATCTTTTCGCTATCACCCGCTCATTCTTATACCCCCGTATAACCTAGCTGTTGGTGGGGTCGTTAAGCAGCAATAAAATAAATAAATAAGATAGTGACATGTTACAAAGAAAATCATGAACAAGGAGTAGTCGGAATGTTTTCACTCTAGTGATGGCATTTCACCGAGGGGTTTACAACTCGCAAATTTGGTGTACACCTGACTTCAGGTGATTTCAGAGATTTCAAGAGATTTCAGGGGATTTCAAGAGATTTCATACGGATTTCAAGAGGATTTCAAGTGATTTCAGGGATTTCAAGGGGATTTCAATGGGATTTCATGGCAAGTGTTCACCGGATTTCAGGAATTGTTAATCCCTCGCATTTCACTTGATTCACCGGACGGATGCTCGTCAGTGAGATGTCTAGCGTGTGATCTGGGACATTGTGTTTACTTCAAGACAATACCCAATAGCTTCGTATCAACATAAAACGTTGTTTATCACACATACAACTCACCACTTATTGTTCTTCTAATTGGATCAACAAAGTGAAAAATATACGTCTGGCTCGGATGGAATTTGTAATTTTTTATTTACTCCAAAGGTCAAAGATCGACTTGAAAGTTTGTATCAATTACAAATGAGTACGTACATCCACTTATCCAGAAATAATTATATATCTTTTGAGAACAATCGAGTAGCGAGCTGCCATTGTTCATTTATGAAAAAACGCGAACAAATATAATATGTTCGCGTTCTACAGGTTAAACGAAAGCACAATTATTGTTCAAACTTGGCCTATACATATATGTGTCATCATCCAACACGATACAGTGTAGTTTCAAGGTGCAATCGGTTTGACTACTTTTAAGGAAGACCATTTCGAAGTATTTTAAAATGTCATATAAGAATGACCCGGAAGACAAAATTTGGAAAAAAATATTTTCTTTGAATGAATTGAAATGCACTATATAATTTACAGTCACCATTATAGCATTAGAAGCTTTTGCACATAAACGTTACAATAGATTTCTTCTTCAGCACCTGTAACAAGTCATAGATAACCAAACGCCTCGTGGGATGGAGGTGCATGGTGAGGTCGCCACTGGCTCGCCACTGGCACGTCACGAAGTTGGCCGATAAAGAGGATGTTACTCAAACACACGGTTTAGCCGTTTAGTCAAGGAATGTTGTACAACATTCCATATTGCTAACACTATAGTTCTGGCATAACTGCTCACAGTACTCAACCGAGAGAATCAAGCAGCACATCGAATAAAACGATTCATTGTTGGCATTGGAACCACATAGCATAAGAAAGATTATTGAATAAATAAATGTTTCTATATACGCTATGCTTATTTATAGGAATTCCTATATACACTGAATCCTTCCTTGGAACTAGTTTTACGAATCTTAGGGCTGGAGTTATCAACGTGGGAGTAACTCTAACTGGCAGTTTAGAGTTGTTATCATCATGGTTACCCGTGATATTTGTTTTTATTAACTCTCAGATAAATCTGGGTCAGGATAGTCGACCACGGAGAGAATCGAACCTCGCACCTCGGTCCTCTGAATGGTGGTTCACCCTCCACAAACTGATCCACCAATCCCAGTGTAATCTAGGCAATATTCAAATATTAAAACGATAGAAATCTATATTTTAATACCGTACGTATTATTGGTATTCTATTTTATAATCCATTGTCAGTTTGAATTAACTGAATTTCATTGCATTATATGTAAATATACGAATAGAATAAAGGTGAAATACCTCAAACTATTATTCTATTCTATCATGGATTTCTGGTAGAATAGAGGACTCCATGATAGCTGATTATAGTCCACTGTTGTCATAGCAACAATGTAAACAAAACAACAAACATCGCAAAGTGAGCAGCTGGCAACTGTGGTCACAACAAAGGGTCACATTGTACTGCGTGTTGTCTGTCTCACTCATTTCATACAAGGGTGCCTTCTAAAAATTGAAACGGATAAAGGGCGCACGATGTAGTGATACCAACACAACAGACTTTATCATAATATAAATAAATTGTAACTACTCATATACACATAGCAGGCATTTGTGGTTTCTTGCGGTCAAATCACAGCCAGCGGTCCCATTTGCCTGTCGCGATTTAGCGGTGCCCTTGCGAACTAGATGTAGATAAGAGTCGTTACGGTACCGGTGACATTGTTGAACTTACAAAATCTATAATTTTCGTGAAAAACAAATACCACCTCTAGCATAATAATAAATAAGTAGTGTATAGCATTGTATACCATTGTGGTCCTAACATTTTTATAGGTAGTTCGATTAAAAAAAAGCGATAGTTGCGCTACAGGCAAATGGGACCATAGACTCCGATTCTGACCCCGGAAATACTTCACTCGGAAGACGCGAGGGGTCCACCGTCTAATTATAATGAAAAGGCTATTGGTATCACTACATAGTGAAGGGTAAACGCCTAGAATTAGTATAAGAACAAAAAGTGTATAAATATCATTGATAGTGTCTATAGTGTTTAGTGCTTATAAAATTGGATCGTCATTCCTACAACTGAAGTTTTTCTTGTGAAAATATAAAAGAAAATATCCAATTTCAGGAAGGAATTTCAATGTTTAGGCATGTACCAACTTCACTTTCGAGTTTTAACGAATAAACGACATTTCTCTTGTGCGCCTGTAGCCAATCATCTCATGGCATAGCAATAAATTCTTAGCTTTTTATTAAATGCACGTCGTGATTTCCACAGTAGGCCCATATTGCTGTATATAAGTAAGAACGTGTCATTTGCTCTATGAAATACCAAACTTTCTTTATAGGATTACATTATTTTAGCACGGAGTTCTTGTCTTGATTTCAGTTTCAAGAACGGGACAAACCCACGGTAATAGATATAGCCTGGTATACAAACCTACGTATAAATTCATTATTTATCAATTTTTTTAAATATTTTTATTAACATTGGGATTTGTATACGTACAATCATTGTTTCCCAATTAAGTCTGTCTAAGAAAGTAAGAATGAATTAGTAAGAGCGTTTTGAAGCAGCATCTTTTGGATGATTCAAGACTTCGAAGCGGTCAATTGTCACCAACATAAATAATCAGCTAGCTCTGGATACCAGGACTGGGCTGTCTGTGTCCATAGGACTACTTCTTTACCGAAGATAAAAGTCTCATCAGTTTCCAAAAGTCTGGATCACATTTTGATATATAAACCGTTTTTGTGATATATCCGGACATTACCAGCATTGGTATTGAGAGTAAACCAAACACACGAATGTTGATATCTTCCACTTTTAACCATGTTCACTACTTTCCATTACCAGCAAATGTAGAGTTTATCAAATTATGCCATGAAACAATGTAAAAAATAAGTGATGAGCTCTAAATCGGTATAAGTCACTACTAATTACATTTCGTGGCCAATTGGTACTTCATTCAAGGATTTACTTCGTGGACTGTGGGAAACCACGAAAAAACACGTCAGGGTGGATAAAAACATGTGTTTGTTTTTGTCTTGAATTATACATTAATTACCTCATTTCTCTTACATCTTCTCTACTGCTCTACTTTTCTTGAAATGTTTAAATTTCTTGAATATTCATTGCTTTAATTTAAGTTAACACAAATGATAGAATAATGGTAAATTCACGTTCATAACAATATAGGCCTATACGTAATGTGAACGATGACATGGCTGTGAAAATTGAAAAAAATGTCAAGTTCCTTATTCATTTCAATTCTTCTGCAGCTGACTAAATTACAAAACAATTGAACAAATAAACTAACAAACAAACAAAGTGAAGCCGCCTATAGCCAAGGCACTGCTTGAGAAGGTGAGGTCTCGCCATTGCACCTATCTGTTGAGCACCGAGTGGTAATGGGAGTCCGGTTGGGTCAGTATAGGGGGGTGTCATGTCAGCCAGCGAACCATGAAGCTCCTTCCGTTGCTCACATCTGGCAACGCAAACATACTACAGGCTGAGGGGCTATTTTAGTGAGGCACAGTTTTACGAATTGATAGTTTGTGTATTAAGCTATAGTCAGCGAATCACTTGTTATTACCCTTGATTGTATAAGTCATTTTCGTACCGATTAGTACAAGGGGGTGCATGCACGGTGCTTATAAAAATAGAAAAAATTATATTCATCATTTTTTTCTATGTTCAAGGTGTAATTGAATGAAAAGTATATCAACTCCATTAATTACTCCAAGATAATGTTATAGGCCTACTCTTTATTATGACATTCTATTTTTGTGAATTCAATCAGTTTCAAGATAATACGTCAATGAATTTCATCAAATTCTTGGTAAACATTGACGTATCATCTAGAAACAATTCACAACAAAAGAGCATGAAATTATCTTGAAGTTGATTTATTTTTTATTGAATGACACAGCTAGGTTCGTAAACATGGAAAAAAATAGTAGTGATGAATTTCTCTATTTGTATAAGCACCGCATGCACCCCCTTAAGATTTGTGACGTCAAAGGGGCAGGAAAACGAAAGTGGTCATTGGAGAAACAATAGATTTAAAGACAGAGGTTTGCAAAGAGCGAAATATGGAAAAGGGTTTCTCTTCAGTCGTATCGTAGAGGTCCGAATAGACTGCTATAACTGCTATGATCAAATGAGAACCCTGAAGGTAGAACATGTAAAACAACGAAATCAGCAGTCGTTATCGAATGTCATGCCTGTTGGGTGGGCATCACGGATTCACGGCCTTCTTGTATAAACTAAGAAAACGCAGCCTAGGCGTTGTAAGATGAGCAAGATATTTGTCTCGAGTCTACTAGCTAGAAAACTCTCTACTCACCTCGACTTATATGAAATATACTCGAGAAATCAACACTCCTTGTAATAGAAACAGTCAAGTCTACAAAGCCGTAAATCACCGTGCGCAAAATACAAATACTGAAGAAGAATGACTAAGACTATATACCCATTTCAAACTATTTTATGAAAATGTATCATTAAGTAAATATCTTCTTGGAAAAGGCTGGTTGATTCAATACAAATTCGTGAAAAAATGTATAATCTTTGTATTCACGTTTGATGAAAATTTGAAGCTTTTCGAATAGGTTAATTTTCAAAAATTTCCACCCGGATTAATCTTATGAGGTTATTCGGAAATTTATCACGGTGTTTCTCAAGAGTGGTTTGACCAATTCGAACAAAAACTATACAGTTCTTAGGTTGCCGAGTGTCCAGAAAAAGTTTCATGTTGATCAGTCAAACCATGCGACCTCCGTGCAGTGCGTATAAAAAAACACACCAGGTCTTCCTCCATGAGAGTGAGATGGAAGCCTTCGCTATCGCTCATCCAATTTTACCCTCACATATGGTCTTGGCGCTAATGGTGGCCATACAATTGACTTATCTTGGCAAAAAAATGGGCGCCGCTTTTTCATGTTTTATTGTGTTTTTTCTTCAATGTCTATTCTCTGTCACATAAAGGCAGGTTGTGTGTCATTTACATGCTAATGATGATGGATTATCAATTTATTTAATGTTGAACTAAGAATGAGCCATTAAGTAATAACTTGCAAGACTGAATTAGCAAAAACATGGCCGCCGCAACCCACATGACCTCTCCCCCTCTCTTTCATCTCTCCATCTTCTCAAATCTCCCAAGAGCTCTTTCTTAGCTCCAAGAGGCTTCGAGGTTCGGGAGCCCTTCGAACAGGTTTCATGGTACGCTTGAAGCAACAGGTTGCAAGAAGGAAGTAATTCCTTTTGAAAAGAGTCAGGATGTGCATGAACGAGATCCAATTCTTAGTCTATATAAGCATCTATCAATCGTTACCATAGCAACAGAACGAACCGGTGAACTAACAAAGATTGTGATTGGTCAACACCAATGATGAACTTTGTTGTCTGTGAGTTGCAACAATGAATGACGTCACGTATCTACTGAAGCACAGCGGCGAAGCGTGTTATAGCCTAGTTGCTATAGGAAGAATGTTTCATTCTGCAGCAAGATTATTAATTCTGGTCTTTGGACATAGAAACAAAAGAATAAAACATAAATATCTCGCATAATTTGCAATGAATATTGAAAAAAAAATACTTGAAAATTTCAATTGAAAATAAGCATTCAAGCTAGACAAAATGTAACTCATTGTCTCAGATTCTGTTTACGTTAAATTGTATTATTGATACTCGTTAAGTGTTCTGGACTTATACTGAATGAGAAAAAAGAAGAATAGTCGGACACACACAGTGCAGTCCTGGTACCAAAGTTCATTCAATATCTATACATATTATATGTATAAGTTATTGCTGGCAAATGGTGTTTTACCCATTCTTCTTCAGACCTAATCGAAAACAATGATCGTATTAAGATTTTGATGTCTCCATAGATTATAGAAAGAATTAATTGACTATATTATTCTCAATTTGATGGTACATATTGCAAATTTAATTTTCATCCTGGTTGAAACTGAAAACCATATATGCTGAAGCTATACTATAACATGAATTACATGACGTGATACAATCATTTTCTTACATAAGAAAAATTAGATACATATTACAATGACGTTATAGCACGTTATTAGTATTGTGTATTGAAATACAGTAGGCATTATTACGAAAATATTGAAATATAATACTTATGTATATTGTAGTAATAATATTCTGCAAAACTGTTTAGGAAAGTTGAAAGATTATATGTACTCGTAATAAAGTTGTTGAGGAAGGGATTTTAAACAAGATGATGATGAAGAGGAAGTCCAGTGGCGGACTGACGCAGATGGCGAAGCGGCCCCACTCTGCTTTTAGTTTCGGACCCTACAACAGTGTTGTGTAGCTATTGCGAGATGGGAGTAGGATTGTAGGAAGGTTGACTGGTAGATTACATTTTTTTGTTATATTTATAAAATATAATAAACCTTTTTGTGTTGGCGAGCTGGCGACCTTTCCAAATCCACATCTTGTAGATTTAAAAAAAAATGTATACTCTATTACACGGACGTCCTATTTTTGCCAACAAAAATAATGTCGTTTTATTTATCTCTCTCCGCGGGCCCATATTTTCAATCCCGGCATGCGCCCTTATTTATCTTCCAGTCCACCCCTGACAGAAACGCCTAGAATAATCTTCAGCAGAATATACTTGTATCCACGAAAGAAGGCGATCGTCTACTAAACAAATAATTATCTACTAATTAACCTCTTGTACAAACGTAGCGAGATTCACTGGAGCTGAAAACATTCTAACGATTTTCAAACAAAAGATGAAATTCTCGTCTTCAAATCGTTGGCAGTTGACTCTCGAAATACCAGTTATAATATACAAATGTAAGTTATAGAATCCTGTGATAGAGTTGAGTTTTTTATACTGGCAGACGACTTCTTAGCAAAACCTGGCAATGCCCACGCTACAAACATCCAACATTTGAAATCAGTTTGAAAACATTCGAATTATTCGAAAAAATATATCTATATACACGTTTCAGGATTGAAATTTAGTATATAATATTTTCTTCACCATAAAATGTAAATCAAGAACTACAATTCTGTGTAAGGAATTAATTGTAGGCCCAATACATTATATAATATTTCACATGTTAGATATTGATAATTTTATATTGTTTGTATGCGGGGATATGCTTATTGCCTAATAAACTCCTCCCATTGGTCAGCCGTATTGTAAGGAGTATTGTTGATTGGACATACGAGATAGCACGAGAATATCAACAGTCTGTTGGGCCATGCAACAATGGGAACAATAGGAAACAGATCGCTATCCACGCACGAGCAGTATTGGCCAACAAGAAGGCACTGGAACGAAAAAGAGGAAGCTGAAGTAGAAAATAAGAAAACGCGACAGTGAACGTCATTTAGAGATGAGTGTGAGATATCCTTATATACACGAAGGAAAGTGTAATGTTAATCTTTTTGAAAGATGGTGTAGTGTTTTTTATCATGGACCTTGTTCTGAAAATTCGTAGCCTACTCTAAGAATGACATACCTTATTAACGGTGATGTACCCAAGAAAACGCACCATTTTGAGTTGGAATGAGCGAGAAATGTACATGAAACATAATAGAAATCTACACACCTATAGGTAGCCGCTCGACCGATTTTCAATAAACTTGTCATTCATGTCCGCCATTGTTGTCCTTGCAGCATAGACCATTTTAGTGTTCCGATAAAAATATCTACAGCGACAATTACATTCATTTTTCCAGTGGGAAATTATGTTGTTTACGTTTTTCCACTAGTTAATTTTGATAAGGTTTTCAAATACTTGGTATCTTGGACTTGATTGTTTGTTTCCGTTGGATCAACTATCGGAAAAAAGAGTCGAAAATTTTCAAAAATCCGTTTAGAGGAGAACAGTCTTTAATCACATGTTTTAGTAGTTGATATAGCATTTTTTTGACATCATATCACCAAAAACCTTCAAGTGAGTCACGTTAGTAGGGTTCTCACATCGACGCTGTTCTGTCTCGAGCTAGAGCTAGAGGTAGAGCTAAAGGTAGAGAGAGGTAGAGCTGGAGGTAGAGCTAAAGGTGGACAGAGATAGAGGTATAGGCGGCGACGAGTGACCGAGTGAGAGAGGAAACTATGATCGGTCAGCCGGCAATATGTGTTACGTACATATATATAATATTCATTATGTATCCTACAAAGATGAAGGCGCGAACCGCCCGTGCGCTAGTGTTGTGGCATAGAGGGGACAGCCAATCGGAACCTATATAGTATCCTCGAGTGTAAGAAACACGAGTTAACACAGAGGTAACAAAGCATGAGTTAAATTCTGAGCTAACAGCGTAAAGTGGCTATATATTTAGATGTTATCGCACGCAGTGCTTCATATTATATTCAGATACGTCTTGTAATTATATAGAAAGATTTCTAATTAACAATTAGGGCTACAGCGTAATATTGTGAAATAGAGTCACACAGACTATACATACTAATGCTTGGTTTTACGAATTGAAAGTTGGTGGATTAAGCAATAGTTATAGGATTAACTTGTTATCACCCTTGGTTACATATGTTATTTTCGTACCTCTAACTAATAGTTAGTGGATTACTACTTAACTAAGATGAGTAAAAACGGGCTTCAGACAGGTGAATGATGGAAAAGACGATGAGAAGACGGGATATGATGTTGATTTTCTTATGTATTGTTTACAAGGAAGGTTTACAATGGCGGTCGTGGACTGCTATCATCCCAGTACTCACGATGTACCTCAGACAGTATAGTAGACCATGACGGGAACAAACCCCGGTCCCCTGAGTGACGGTTCAGTGTGCAATAGGTTGGATCCATTTCTTGTGTACATATACTAGGAAAACGCAGCACACGCTTTCAAGATGACTGAGATAGCTGTACATGAAACGTATTCGAAAGCGAGATACACACCTTGGTTTTGAAACTATGAAGTATAGTCCAGCACTGCCTTTGATATGCAGCTTTATAATTATTGCTCAGTCGCTCAAATATTTTACATGTTTTCAATAATACACTATTTTTATTGAAAGCACACAAGCAAATACCTATCAACTTATCAAAGTTGAATAAAAAATTTAAATGTCACAGATTTTGTTGTTTTTCGGGGATTTTCCAAATTTTCCAAACTTTCGGAAAAAGATCCGAAAACCACTAAACTTATTATATTTGAAAACAATATGGATCTATTCTTGAAAACGTGCGGAAAAGTTTGAAAGGTTGCTATACGTCTGACCTGTATAACAAAAACAGACTGAAAACAAAAACATGTAATCGAATCCCGACTTGACTTCAATATACACTAAAACGGAAGTCTTCACCACGCTCATCCAACAATATATTCAAGCATTTTGTTCAATAAATCTGTCTATGGTAAGTGAGTATGACTGTTGAATGAGTGCCCGGCACGGTACAGCGAGCAATTAAGCCAGCAGTCTTTAAGAGGTTGTGTACGGTATCTTGGCAGATAATAGAGGGCTGAGAGGTGCGGCTCCCACGGTCTAACACTGCACCAAGTTATAACGGCAAACTGGCTTATCAAACACGATAATTCTAGTCGGCGAATAAGACAGTGCTGCGGGCTTTAATGACGTCACTAAACTGCTAAACCGAAAGTTCAACCACTCAGTTTAACTGCTGGTTAAACTCGGCTGTTTCGCATTGTGTTAACAAGGTATACTTGTATCCAAGAGAGTAAGAGGTCGTCTACCAATAGAATACACGCAACGTTTATAACTAGATGAGCGTTAGCGAAGACTTCCATCCCACACTTATGGAGCCTTTTTGTTAGTGTTTTTTTTTGTAAGAACTGCACAGGTCGCACGGTTTGATCCATCGATGTGAAACTATTTCTGTACACGTAGACTAGCTTATATCCAACTTAGAACTATATAGTTTTGGGTTGAATCGGTAAAAACATTTTTGAGAAACACCATCTCAACGTTTCGAAAAACCCCATAATATTACGCTGGGCAATAAAATTTGTAAAATAAAGTCTCTCCAAATCCAAATATTCCCTGGATGTGAACACAAAATTGATACACATAACTTTTACAAATGTGTATATGCAATTCGGACAAGCCGTTTCGAAGAAGATAATTCAATGAATGTTTTTTATTCATCAAATACGATCAAATAGATGGTAATAATAGCAGAAAAATGTTGCAGAGATTGATTAAGGAGTCCGTAGATTCGATAGAAAACCGATTTAAGTATATTTTATAGAATCTATGTGGGTATAGTTTCCAAATCAGATACCGTATCTCGCTCATCTTACAACGAATTTCTGCGTTTGCCTGGATATTATTAACGACTTTATTTGGCAAGATTTAGCCTGGTGGCAATTCTCACATCTAAAGGCGGGGACAAACTAAGACTTAGAAGCAGACTGAGACTACACCGAATAATATACAATTATTATTAGTCAATAGTCATTCATATGATTTACAGGCTTATAATAATTCAACCATGGAGACCAGGCTACATACCCAGTGCCAAACTGTCAAGTTCCGATGAGCGTATTAGTATCCTGAAGTCATCCTGAAGTGGTTTCTCGTGGTTTCCCACAGTCTTCAGAGCAAATGCTTGGATAAAATAGGCATACTCATTGGCCACGACCTTTAATTATAGAAGAGTGATAGGCCTAATTATACCAATTTAGAGCTATCACTATTTTTTTTTGTATTGTATACCGTAATGATACACTTTACATCTGTTGTAAATGGAAAGAACAAAGAAGTAAACAATTTTCTATAAGTGCTGGAATTACCAACGTGGGAGTAGATCTATAAGTAGCAGTTTAAAGTTGTTATTATCCTTAGTTACTCATGCTATTTGTTTTCACTAACTCTCAAATAAAAGCTAACTGGACTTGGTGATAACGGGCCTCTAAGACTAAGTGACTTCAGTTCAAAGTGGAAATCAACATTCGTGTGTTGGATTTACTCTTAATATTACTCTTAATAGCGCAGTCCTCATGTCAAAGTTCATTGTCTTTTATTTGAAATAATCAAAATAGGGTGATAAGATTGCCCTTGTGGTACCCCGTCCAAACGATTCTAC
Source organism: Brachyptera putata (assembly GCA_907164805.1). Classification (NCBI taxonomy): domain Eukaryota; kingdom Metazoa; phylum Arthropoda; class Insecta; order Plecoptera; family Taeniopterygidae; genus Brachyptera; species Brachyptera putata. Next base: position 10,286,047 of record OU015471.1, on the reverse strand, counting down.
TCACATATATATCCTTAGTTAGGGAACAATGATTAATTGTATCAAGTTTCGATGTTGATAAAAAAAGTACAAGTCCCATATTCTAACTCGTTCACGATATTATAATTACTACACAATTTTACAAAGTTATAACAAATGCTCTCCTATAATAATATTATCAACTATAAGATTACTGTATTCGAGTAATTCACATCTATAGAGAAAATTATTATAAAAAGTTTTTAAAAAATCAGAAGAATAATGTTCAAATGATAAAATAAATAGAAAATATGATGACAATTTAGTCTGAACAGCAATTTTATAAATTTGATCGAGATTTTAGCTTTGAAAAAGTTATTGTCATCCTAAGAAACCATTTATACAGATAAACTCGTATTACTCATCATATTTACTATATTTTTATATCATTTTCTAATTTTTGTTCAAGTAGACTATACTTTCTTGTTATATTTTACCGTAATTTCTTCACTAATCATTCATGCTGGAATTATATTAGTATTGGAATTTTTCTCTCTTAATCTATTAACATTGATCGTCTGTCTTTATCTTCTCAACTAATTTATATTTTATTATTATGTGTCTTCGGCAACCACAATATGATGATTGTATAGTTTTTATTTGATGAAGATTTATGTAATGGAAGTGCTTTATATAATTGAGAGATCATAAGAGAGCAACATTAATTTTACCGTATAGGCCTACTTGAAGAACAAAACTGTTTCAATCTCATTCACGCTTGACAGAAACAAAAGATTGTGATGCAACTTGGCATGCACATAGGCCTAGATTATGACCAAACCAGATGCTGCATAGCTTTTGAACCGGCGAAATCGGAGCCAGACCACATTTCATCAATGGTGCGTAACGACTCAAGTTATAAAATAACGGAAGTGCATGGACCTGGAAGGATTTAATTAAATCCTCCTGGAAGTTTACGAGGTGAACGAGGCCCTACGCTTAAAAAACACATTTTCAACCGTATGCGAGTGACAATTAGGCGATATGAGATACATAGTTATTATATACGCCATCTTGAAGGTATCATAAATATTCCTATTTTTTAGAATTTCGATATCATATAGGCCTACCGTTTAAGTTTACACCATAAAACTGAAATTCCGCTAAATCGACTCCCATGGACAATAAAAATTCATTTTAACCTCTTCTACGTGTGTATAGGTTTGGGCGAAAAGAGAACGAGGTAAAAGAGAATGAAATAAAAGTTATAAATCTGTAGATTTAGAAATAAAAATTTCATTTTACCCTCTTCTGTGTATAGTTCTGGATCGACCCTGAATATACCATATCGTTTGAGCGCATCACATTCGCTATACGCAGGACTGCGAGTAGGCCAACAATGAGTGCGAGAGAGAGCTCCGAGTCGTTCTCACGAATCAACAATTAGGAGTATTCATATATAAAACGAGAGTAAATCACGAACACCCGGCCGTCTCCACCCCCTATCCGGTAGCATTACCGAGCGGTAGCCGATAATCACACAATGGGAGAAAACTGGTGAAACTTGGAGATGAGTCTCAGCATCCAGATGAACAAAAGTGAAACTAAATCAGCCAATTACGACGCGGTTAACTCGTTGTCGTTACCGAGAAATGTAAGATATTTGGATACATCGCGATTTACACGAAACAATTTGAACGTCAAGTTGCAACATTGAATGAGTTGAGAGTGCCTGGAGTCGATTTATAGCGAGTTAACATTTTTTGTTGATAACTTTCGAATGGTATGATATATAAAAATCCAATATGGTGTGAAGAGAGATATTTTTATTACCTTCAAGGCGATATGAGTTGTGATTATTCGACTCATAACGCATAATTGTCAAACGCATAAGTATGCAATACGAGGTAAATAGTCATGTTGATTTTCCAAATTTCCCTCATTTTCCCGAATAGAAACGTCAAACGATGTATCTGAGAATCCCTACGTATTCAAGTATAACACCAACGTGTGGAAAAAGTTTCAAGCCGATTGATCACTATATCTTACCGGTATGCTGAGTACAAGAAAAATGGAAACGGGAAGCCCGCTTTTTTAGAAATGTGAAATAGAACTCTCATCTGATTAGTTAGACGAGCTTTAGAGAGGATTCAATTTGACATACTGAAAAAATTGGTGTTCGTTTTTATTATTTTTTTTTTTTTATATATATGTTTTTTTGTCGGTTCTTCACAGGTCACACGGATACAGCTATCAACTTCAAACTTTTTTTCAATATGGTTCCTCATCTAACTTAGATCTGTATAGTTTTGTGGCATTATCGGGGGGTAACTTTTTTTTATGAATTTTAGAAATTTCAAAAATACCCATCAGAATAACATGGCGGAAAAAAAAAGAAAATATTTTCATTTTCCAAAAAAATGAAATTTTGCGTGTAGTTGAATTACATTTTGATACACATTTCTAGAAATTTTCAGCTTGATCGGGTCGATCATTTTGAAGAAAAAACATAAAATGTGCTAAATTGGTACCACTCGAAGCAGTTTTTACCCATTTTCACCCATACTTTACTATTCGCTCGTCTAACAACGCATATATGGCGTTTTCCTAGTCTAGGCTAATGCCGGGATGGTTCCCACAATACAGGCCAGGACCGCTTTCTTCACTATCCTTCCCATTACCCGAAAAACCTTCATCTCATCAATCATCCATCCGAAGCCAATAGATCTTCGCTATCATTACATTTCGTCGTTAAATCCAAATATGATGATGCTCATTTAAAAAACAAAAAAATCTAATAATTGATCATTTGTTGCTTTTGTTATACCGTGTCCAAATGGCGACCGTATTGTCGACAGTGTTTTAGTTAAAACTCATTCAGTTCCTCGGTCATGCTTCTTCCACTGCGTTCCATATTTCTTCTCTTGCAGCAACATCCTCCTTGATCAATCCACTCCACATCTCTCTTAAATCCAATATAAACAAAAATTATGAAGATGTTCTTCTTAATATAATTGATCATTTGCTGCTTTTGTTATACCGTGTCCAAATGGCAACCGTATTGTCGACAGTGTTGTAGTAAAAACTCATATAGTTCCTCGGTGATTTGTGAGTTCGTGTTTGGGCATTAGCAAGTGATTCCGGCAACAGGTGTGCTGCGAGCGTCGAGTAGACTCATTAGGACGGGCGGGCGGCGGACCATGGAGCATCCGCTCGCTGATGACTTAATGTCCACATTAACCTGTCTCTACGTAACATCGAGCCGACAACCAGAGTGACTCACTGCGCATCTCTTTATACGCACCTAATCATCAGTTTCGCCACACTATAATATTACGTGATATCCGCGTGTTGTGAGGTTTCCCACAGTCGGTAAAAATTTGTCGAACTATAGACGAAACAAGAATATGAGTTGTAAGATGAGCAAGACATTGAACGTTTTCCAACTTGAACCAACACAGAAGTGTGTGAGTGTTCAAATGTAGTAAACGTTCTTATTGACATATACATCTTATTGGTTTTGAAATCATCAAGTCACTGCCCTCCTTGCCTGCCTTTGTTATACAGTTCTATAATTTATCGTACCTGTTGATAATTTCAATTGATATTTGATCTAGAAAAAAAAGAAAATCAGAACGACTGCTCCGATTTATGTGAAACACTGTACGTGTTGTATTCCAACTGTATTTGAATTCGGTAAAAATGGGACAAAAAATATAAAAGACTTTTCCCAACTCCTCCCCCGCCCCCTGACTTATCCCCTTCTTTTTTCTTTTTAAATTTCGGAAAAGTTTTTCTCAAAAGTGTACAATTCAATACCAAGTTGGATATAATGTGACTCATCTCATGTGCAAAAAGTTTCGCGACAATTAGTTTCTAGTTTGACCTGTGTAAGACAAAAAAAAATAACGTCACATTTAGTTTCCGCTCACGGAAATCTAAAAATGCACTACCTCTGCACAATTCATTCATCTTTTAAAATTTAAACTCGATCGTGACCGCCAGTGACTCGTCGTGTTGTTGTTGTTGTTGGTCACGTGACTTGTGAGATGCAGGAAACACGGTGTCATACAGCAGGAAACAAGCTATCAGGCTGGTATCGAACCCGGCTCTTCAAGGTCAGGTCACTCACCCGACTTGTTGCTCTTGTGTAATGATGATCAGGGCGGCGGTCCGCTTAAGAGACGAGCGGTCGGGAGACAATTGACTTGATGGTCGCACGTAAACCAACTCCTATGTTGTTATAACTTCGATTTTAGTTTATAAAAATAAAACTAACCTATCCAAAAACCTTGTTGGAGAAACACCATTTTGTACTCAATTCCAAACAAATTGTAGCCCTCAACAGAATTTGATCCAGGAAGGTATGCAACCCATTGCGCATCCAAGCAACTATACCGACATGCAGGGTCGGCTCCAGGCGTAACAAACATTGGAGCAGGCACCAATTTGAGTTTTACCTTGTATTATAATTGTGTTACAAATACAAATTCAAATAAGAATCAGTAAATTTGTATTAATTTGTGTTATGTGTATAATATTTGTTAACCAGAAATTACATTAATATTCGGAACAGAACGCAGTAAGGCGCATCTGGCGCTCGAAGTGTGCGAACAGGCGGTAGTAGGTGCACGTAAATGGTTAAATTCCATTTGTTTCAATATATATACATCAAAATACCTATCCCCAAACATGTTGAATATCAAGAAGAGCTACCGATAAAAACTGCGGAGCTTTTCTTCTAGGGAGATCCTCCTCCCCCGTAATAATTTTCATCAGTTATACAGAGCCTGACAGACCTATATATGCAACTTCGAAAGGTATAGGCGCCGAATTGTGTCTGTTCGTACGAAAGTCTTTAGTTAATCCGGGAAAGCCGGTGAGGGCCGCGAGACACACTGCACCCTTATATAACCGATCAAAAACGAAACAGGCCGAGCACCCCCGAATCCGAACGCTTCCAGGCAATTGGTTCCTGATCCGGTCGCCCCAAGCAAAGGTGAGTCAAGAGATGACGTCACACAGATAATACTGTCCTGGAGTATCCGGTGCAGATTGCCGGCCGCAATCAACCGTGTCTCCTGCACCGGACCACGCTCGGCTATTGTACTACGAATAGTTCCGAGCCTGAACGGCGACGAAGAATGGTCGACTGTGAGATAAGAGTGGACGCCCTGATCCCAGGAGCGCAGAGATTAGGGCTCACATACGCACGTCATACCGGGACCGGGGCGCATGAATAATATATACATCATTTTTCGATCTCCCCATCCAACGATGTCGGGTTTGGGGGGGTGGAGGTGACTCAGGTGACTCCACCGTCGTTTCTAGGGCTGCCTGGGATGTCAAAGACGGTGAGCCATTCCGTCATCCTGCCCGTAGTCTGCTTCTCCAGCTTCTTCGCCCTCTTCTTCCTCCAGTTGCCGCTCCACCAATTCCTTCCACCTTTTTTCCCACCATTTCTCTCTTCCTATACTCTCTCCCACTCTTCATTTCTCTAGCTTCAATATCTCCTTCAACACTATCAATCCACCTAGTTCTTGGACTAGGTGATAATAATAATAATTCATTTCGTATTTTGATCACGGCTAGAGGTCTCCCCTACATGATATATATTTTACAAACAATGCACTTGCATAATTGCACTTGCACTTGCATAATATGTTTTGAAATTACATGTTGTAACAGAACAATATAATAATATAAAATAATGATCAATCCAATGCTGGTACCTACATAAAAGAATTGGTAAATAGTAGAAGATTTAGTACATGTCTGAATGACGGCTCGAACTACCCGCGCGCTAGTGCTTTTGAGTACGAAAGACAGACGATCGGAACCTTAATCTCTTGTGTGGGCCTATATTATGCATAATGTATATTTTTCTAGTTTGGGCCAACCAATTTTTTCTTTTCTATAATGTACTTGCCGAGTTATTACTAATGTATTAGTACCTCGTTCCTGTGATAGTAGTCTGACCTTGTCTAATTGCTGGTGGAAGTTCATTGAATTAGATTAGTATCTAATAACTATTAGTCACGCTTGCCATGATCAGAAATAGAACAGAAGTTCCCAAGGAGTTCCGTATACGAACTTACAAAACTATGTAGGCCTATATAGTTGATATTTATATTATTCATTTTTGTTTTTCTTCTTTTTCACGTGGATGTGTTTATGGTGCTGTTCGAATTAGAATGATTCAATTTTTTCTATTGATTTTTTTTTTTTTTTTTTAATTGGATTGGGTTATTATCTATTACTATTTTTCCTTCTTTCAATATGGAATTTTATCTCCAATTCTCCATATTTTGTTCGATTTTCCACCATTTATAAATTGTAGAGTGTTGTTATTCTGTGGCGTTCAGTAACCCGGAAAGTGAGGACGGAAATTGTAATCAACATTTTTAATATAGGACCTATACCGGTATTTATTATTAGGGGCTACATGTGGACCTATATATCTAGATCTACATAATATTGCCTTCCGCCAAAGCATTTTATTCATGGCGATGCCAGTATAGGCCTACCGCAATATGCTCGATATAACCTATAGTATAGTTAATTCAATCATATTGGGTTCAACGACGTACTATTGACAGATCAATTGACGTCGGTGAATGGTGAATGAGAGGATGACAAAAGGTTATTTCATCATGTGTTTTTGGATAGAGGGAAGATGTCCGTCGTCCAGGATCAATCTGAACGACAGAGGGAAACCACGAAAAACCTCTGTCAGGATGGTCGACGCTGACGGGAATCGAACCCCGGTTTCCTGAATGCCGGTTCAGTGTGTCAGCCACTCGACCACAGCCATTCGACAATTAGGCCTAGTAAAAGTGCTACGTATGTGATTGTGGTGAGAGGAAGCGAAAAGAAGGAAATATGGTAGGTCTGATTTTTGCTTACTATACAGGCCTACATTTGACTAAATTTGCCATATAACATCAAAATTTACAACATTTCAATTTTTCAAAAGACTGTTAAAATGTTTTCTTGAAATGGAATTTTTTTTCAACAGGTCATCACTAGATCAGTGTGCTAGCCACTCGACTACCCACCCAGAAAAGCATTCATAAGAGAGCGTCGTTAAACACTTACCTTTCTCAGCTTGATGAGATCCGAGTCTGCTTGGACACCGTTCGACGACTTGTGCGTTGGTCGACTGTCGTACCTCATGCTCAACGACCTCCTGCATTCTCCCCTAGTCTTGGGATTCTGCCCGTCATTAGCATTCCTGTATCCCGGCACTTTACTGGCACTCCTCACCTCGTCGCCTGTACCTTCCAGCTCTTCCCTGATCCCGTTCAACGGAACCAAGGGGCTGTTACTCTGGACGCGTGTGTGTTCCAGGAGTCTGTTTCTCTGGATGCTGGAATAGTCGTGGTGGTTGCTGCTCTGGACGCTGGTGTACTCCAGGGGATTGTTGGTGGAATATTCCAGGGACTTGCTGCTCTCAACGGCACACAGCTTGGCAAACGAACTCTTGAAGTAATGCGGAGAGAATTTACCACAAGAAAAATCGAAGTCTGTTTTATTAATGCACTCCATAATTATGAACCTCCTCTTTTTACAATCAACACGTAAACTGGTATATTGAATAGTTTTACTCACAACCTCGAGTGGACAAAATATTTGTATTTTAAAAATCACAACTTCACACAAGCAACATTGTAATGTTTTTCAAAACTAAAAAAATAGAACAAATAATTAATTTAGACACTTTTATTTATCTGCTATCGGAAAATCCATTCGAATAAAATGTTAGAGATTTATGATTGAAACTAATATTCAAACCCGAATTTAACTAGATTCTCGAAGCACTGTGTATACTTGATAAAGACTTGAATGCTGTCGCTTCATTTCATTGATAACCGAGGTGTTAGCGAACGAACGAGGCACAGTCAGGTAGACGATGCACGAGCTACTGACAGTTTGTTTACTGACAGCGGCAGGGCAAAGCCGCAAACAGCTGTGTGCGACAACTAGCGCTACCTGAGCGGACTACAACTCACCTGAGAGTGGTCCGTTAAGGGGGTTCATGAACGGTGCTTATAAAAATAGAGAAATACACTTTCACAATTTGTTTTTATGTTTAAAAACCAGTGTAATTGAATGAAAAGTTCACATCTCCAAGATAATTGTATGCTCTTTAATTAATATGACATTTTAATTCAGTGAATTCAATCACTTCAAGATAATACGTCAATGAATAAAAAGAATGTGATGAAATTCATTGACGTATTATCTCAAAACTGATTGAATACACAAAAATAAGATGTCATATATTGATTAAAGATCATATAATTATCTTGGAGATGTAAACTTTTCATTCAATTATAGGCTACTGGTTTTTGAACATGGAAAAAAAATTAGTGAAGGTGAATTTCTCAATTTTCATAAGCACCGTGCATGCACCCCCCGTAAATAAAGAGCATAACATTATCCTGGAGGTGTGAACTTTTCATTCAATTACACTGGTTTCTGAAAATAGTGAAAAAGAGTACAGATAAATTTCGCGATTTGTGTAAGCACCGTGCTTCCACCTTAAGCCAGTGTCGGACAGGTCCCGAGCGGCGACAAAAGCTAGAGTGTATCGTAGCTGGGTTCGCCCTATAGGAGGATTTAATATAGTACTATATATTTTTATATTGGGTTTAACGACGCACTGTTATGATAACTGAGATCTAATAGCGTCGGATGGATGATTGATGAGTTGATGGGATGAAGGCTCTTGGGTAATGGGAAGGACAGTGGAAAGGAAGCGGTCATGACGAACTTATTGTAGGAACCATCCCGGCATTAGCCTAGACTACAGAGGGAAACCATGAAAACCCTCTGTAAAGATGGTCGGCGGCGGGGATCGAACTGGGTTCGGAATTCCCTTCGCCTCCCGGATCACATGAAGCGAGACCGTTAACCACTGCACTGCATGTGCCGGTAAATATAGTACTATTAAATCCTCCTAGGGTCCACCACAGGGTGCGATAATTTTTCTGTAAATCTGTTTTTAAATCGAACTAAAAACAACAATTGAAAATCACAACATTTGAGTAAAGGTTTTCGTTTCTATGGTCAAATTGAAAAGAAAAGTATTAGGCCTACCATGGGCCTAACTGCTCTCGAGACCACATTTAATCTTTTTTTTTCAATTCAACATGTCAGGATCAAAAACCATGGACCCAGAGCATGTGAAGCAGCTATACTAACAAAAGCGCCACAGCGACATATACCTTGTATTGCTACTATGCTATATCGTAGCACGAGTCGGTAGCTGAGTCATGACGTCACAAATCTTGGGATTCCCATTGGATACTTTTAGTCCGACTGACTTACCGAAAATGTCTCGCCCACTGGATCTGGGCAGTAGCCCTACCCCATCCACCGGATTTTTTCCGTCTATATTCTCATAAAATATAATTGATGCGATTTATTTCAATGATTGTGATAGTTGATAATAAAATATCAAAGGCTCAATTATTAAAATCCAAGTGTTTTAGAATTACATTTTGATACACATTTCTAAAAATTTTCAGCTTGATCGGGTTAGCCATTTTGAAGAAATAACATAAAATGTGCTAAATTGGTACCACTCGAAGCAGTTTTTACCCATTTTTACCCATACTATTACTATTCGCTCGTCTAACAACGCATATGGCGTTTTCCTAGTAACTACTGATTGATACTATACTAACACATACAGGCCTATTATATACATACCGGTACATAGGCTATAATATTGTGCAATGATTATTGATACTAGAAATTTGATATTTTGATCACATAGACCAACTGATACTTTGATATATGATATATTCTTTATTCTTGATATTTTTAAATCAAGGCCTATATTAAATTACTTTAATATATTACGCTTTAATAGCGATTTTTGTATTACACAATGTTATCGGGTATCATGATTTTTACCAAACTCCGTGAAGTAGAAACAAAATATAATATCAATATCAGCCTTGACATCTGTGGTCCCTATGAAGACAGAATCCGATAACCAAATAGCCCGCTCTATCGATAGTCTATAGTGTTAGTTGACGGACTGCTTTCAACGAAGATGCTCGTGCGCACGCTGCTTCTGTGTGCCTGCACCTATCAGGTGTTGTGTGTTGAGGGGCCCGTGGTCCAACTGTCCCAGGGCCAGCTGCTTGGGAGATACGGCGTGTCGGCCCTAGGGCGCACTTATAGGGCTTTCCAAGGAGTGCCCTACGCTGCGCCTCCTGTTCTAGGGCGACGTTTTCAGGTAGGTCGAAAGGTTATTTATATTGGGTTTTTTAACGACGCCCTGTATACTGATGACTACGATCTATTGACGTCGGTGAGTGAAATGTGAGATGAAAGGTTATTTCATTAGGTGTTTTTTGGATAGTGGGTAGGAGTCGGTCGTGATCTGTTGTTAAAGAACTAGTCCGGTATTGACCGGAATGACAGATGAAAACCTCGAAAAAGAAATGTTTTTGGTCGACCATGCCGGAAATCAAACCCCGGTCTCCTGAATGACGGTTCAATGTATTAACCACTCGGTCACTCGACTCAGTAGTCCAACTGGATCTAGAACGGTGTTATAGGGTTTTCGGTATTTTTATATTAGATTATTATTAAAATGATCTATATAGGCACAAAAAATATGCGTACTGAAATAGGTAGGCCTAAATAAATCAATGTGTGTCGATACAACCCCAGTGAACTGTTGGCCCGCACATGCGCCACATTCAATTTAAACGAATGCCAATCGTAAATGCTTCATTAGTTCAGGTTAGTGCCGCAAATAAACTCGTTAGTGCTATTAAAGTGCTGACACTACGTGATCAAATCCATGTGGGGGGCCATAACTTCACTCTGGTCCCGCACATGATCGATTTTTTTTGGCAGCACTATCATCTTAAATTGAAGTGTGTGGTGCCAACTTCACGGGGATGTCGACACAAGATACATTAATTGGTCCCTTCACATTTGAAATTTGAATTTTCTCTATAAGTATTGTAATGTGCTCGTTAGTATCAAAATTTTGACAGGGGTTCGATTCTCGCCGTTCGCCTTCTTACTGAGGTTTTTCGTGTTTCCCTCAATCGTGAATACTGGTTCCCGAATATCAGGCCAAGACACGACACGGCACAGCCGTGAGGAACTTGTGCGTTCATAAAGAAGTAGCCTAATCAGAGAATTGTTCTTGAGATTCGACAGGATAATCTCGTCCTCGGCATCTGGTCTTCAACTCGATCGCAACTACTATCCGACCTGTACAGCGCAGGGGAGGAAAAAAACATAGATAATGCCACAATAATCCAATTGTCTCACTGAACTATTATCGTGATAAAATAGCCCTGGGTTAAAGTCACGCTCCAATAACCTCTAACAGGTCAGAGGTTATCACAAGTAGTGACGTCACAGACTGTTCAGGGTCAGAAGCGTAACAACATACAAAAAGACAATTTACTTCCAAGTTCACATCTATGGATTCCGTAAAAGTCGAACAAATATTCACCTCATTGGTATTTTTTGTGTAAATATCTATTGGGATAAACGACTCACTGCGCTGATGACTAAGATCTATTGTCGTCAGTGAATGATGAATAAGATGATGGGATGATGAGATGAAAGGTTATTTTATTGGGTGTTTTCAATTAGTGGTAAGAAGACGGTTGCAGCCTATTGTTAGGGAACCATCCCAGCATCAACCTGAAAGACAGAGATAAATCACAATGCACCTCTATCAGGATGTCAACCATCGGGAATCGATCCCCGGCCTCCTGAACGACAATTCTTTCTGCTAGTCGTTTGACAACCCGTCTCAGTGCATTGTTCTTTCCTTCAACTGTTCTTAGAGTTGATGATTTACAGGAGAATAAATTACAATGTTGGTACAAAAAATGTACGGTAGGCCTACGCAATTATTGTTTGACCTGGTTTGACAGATTGCTATTATGAATGTTTTTCATATTTAGGCCCTGTTTTTCAATAGTCTTTTGAAGAGCAGTTAGGTTAATCGACTGCAAGGTAAACAAGTTAACAGTTGATGAGCATCAATGACCTGAGCCTGAGCCAATACTATGAGCTGGATCAACTATTTCTTTAATTGTTTTGTGAAACTCGTCTGATGGGGTGAATGTTCCAGCCTCCAGGCCCTGCCCAGCCGTGGCAAGGTGTGTGGAACGCCACACAGCCAGGATCGCCGTGTTTACAGTACATGAATACGAAAACAGCGCCACGTGTCCAAGGCAACGAGGATTGTCTCTTTCTGAACGTTTTCACGTCTCAATTGGTGCCCCACGTGGGGCTCAGTGACGTCATCGTCTTCATACATGGCGGTGCGTTCATGTATGGCGGCGGGCATGTGCCACAGCCCGCTTACCTTATGGATTCGGACGTGGTGCTAGTCACAATCAACTACAGGCTGGGCATGCTGGGTAAGTCAAATAGGTCCTACATTTCGTGTGCAATGATTAGTTTCGTCAAATTGATTGACAATATATAACTTATATATATAGGCCTATATCTGATTGTGTGTGTGTGTGTGTATTTTCACATATGCACATGAAACCTCCAATTTTATGATCAATAAAGGAAACGCTAGGGTCCTATATCCATTCGTCGTTGATAAATTGAATACTTCTACTATTTTCTTTTCTTACATTTTTCAACTATTAGTTATTACGCTACGTATTGAACAATAATGACAAAATATATAAGTACACTTAATTAGATCCTTGTCGTGAATACAAAAGTGTAACAAAAAAAAACGGCATAAAAAGAAAATCAGTGATATTATAACCTAGCCCAGATGAACAAAACAAATTTAATTTGTTTCCCTGTAATTTGAAAAACTGAAATATTTTGAATTCTGGCGTATGTGCAGCATTTAATGTTTCTTGTCATCAGGTTTCCTCAGTACTGGTGATGACGTGGTTCCGGGGAATAACGGACTCAAAGACCAGGTAGCAGCACTGCAATGGATTCAAGAGAACATTGCCCAGTTCGGTGGTAATGCTGACAGTGTCACTATTGCTGGGCTATCCGCTGGGGGTGCTAGTGTGCACTACCATTACTTGTCACCACTCTCGAAAGGCATGTCATGAAGAATACATATTGACAAAATAATTAAAAACCTTGATGTAGGTAACACTGAAAGTTGACTATTGGTTGTTTTCTGATGGTTACCATCATGGCCACCGAGCCTAATGTCACCCGAACTTTACATAACCCTGCAGCCTGAATATTTGTTGCACTCTACATATTGCATGAAATGTGATGGACCCCAAAGTGTGGGGGAGTCTTGGAGTGGATGCTGCTGGATTTCATCCCCCAAAGAGATTAATTCCTTACACCATTTCCCCAAAAAGAACGTTTTGGTCAGTCTGACCCCATTAGAAATGTCCGTAATATGAGTTTTCATAAAATACTATGGGCTAGAAGCTAGATTTTCCTATTATCTTCATGTTCCATTTTAGTGCACCGCGATTGGTTGTCGAATTTGCTGGAAAATATACAACCTTTATTGTTTCACTTCATTTCCAAATTATAGATTCTGATCATCTCCAACCGGCACATGCAGCGCAGTGTGTCGCTCCATGTGATCCAGTAGGTGACGGGAATATCGAACTTGGTTCGATTCCCGCCAACGTCCATCTTTACAGGGATTTACGTGGTTTCCCTCTGTATAGTCTAGGCTATACTGAAATGGTTACTACAATATACAATATACAATACAATCTTCCCACTATCCTTCCCATACCCCAAAAAAACTTCATCTCATCATCCCATCATCTCATTAATCATTCATCCGACAGCAATATATCGTATAGTAACTGTTATCATTACAGTGCGTCGTGAAACCCAAAAATCCCCATTTTGCTACCGAGAAATACATGAGAGGATATGAAAGTAATGATGACACTGTTGTTTGCTTTTCGATTGCAGGACTCTTTCATCGTGGGATCTCCTTGAGTGGATCGGCACTGTGCCAGTGGGCACAAGCGGACGATCTGCCTGACAAAACAGATAAACTAGCCGCCATGTTGAATTGTCCTACTACGTCATCGGATGAACTCGTCGAGTGTTTAAGGGGAATCCCAGGCAAGGACATTGTCAGTCTAACGCAACACTTCCAAGTAAGAAAAGGACATAACCAAATTTCAACTTAAATCAACTGAAATTAGTAAAACTGTAAAACGTGCTAATGAACCGACGTGGTTCCACGTTTTATGTTCTTTAAATTATGTATGCCCTAGTTAGTTGAGCTGAAATGCTAAAAGTAGAAAATAGTAAATTACCACTAGTGGGCATTTTTGGAGGCCTGATATTGAGGAACCATTCCAATATTCACATTACACTCAAGAAAAAATCACAAGTAAGGTCAGGCAGGAAGCTTGCTTGCAGATCGACCACGACAGGAATGAAATCTGAAGGACAATACAGCGCAAGCGCCCGAATCACCTGCCTTAGAGAGTTGCAAAAATATTTTAGTAAATGGAGTTTTACATTTTATTCTTCCGACGAAATTGCTGCATGGGAATAAGACATGTCATTAAAAGTAAATAATGTGAAGCATTATGAGCAAGGGTCTGAAAACAGGGACGTCGTTAGGGGGTCCAAGTAGTTGAAGCGCGCGCCCCAACAATCGCCATTTGTGCCTCACCAATAATTGATCCTTTTTGAAAAAAATGTATGTATGTTGACCTACGAATAAACACACAATAGAATATTTTGTTGGCAAATCGCAAAAATAGCTTCGAAAATGTTCATAATGGTTCAATTATTAGGCTTGAAAACTGCTTGTGGATAACTTCAAAAAAAAACATATTTCAAAACGTTACCTCTGGGGCTTTGGGTTGTGACCAATGTGGGGGGTAAGGGAATCGCAAAATTAAATTCAGAAAAGTCCATAGTCTAATGATTCAACTATTGAAAACAACTTCGAAAATATCCATAACGATTCAATTATGAGACTTCCAAATTGCTTGTAAATCGCAAAAATCACTTCAAAAATGACTATTTTACACAAAATTCACTCTGGGGCTACAGACCCCTTTTAGCGCGTGGCTGGTGTCCAGCTGAGCAGTCATTTATGTAACCTACGCCCCACAAATACACAAACCCTAACGACGTCCCTGACTGATAATACGATGTTGTTGTAGTATTGGATGTACAATCCGTTCTCTCCGTGGGCCCCAACCGTCGAGCCACCGAGCCCACAAGCCTTCCTCTCGCAGCCGCCAGGTGTCGTTCTGCGCAGTAGTGAGGTGACGTCCGTCCCGTGGCTTGTGGGCATCACGAGTGAAGAAGGGCTCTACCCGGCGGCAGGTATTGTATTCGTTCTACTATTCTCGGTAGAGTTCGTCGGTTAAAACTGAAAAAAACTAGGATGAAGTTATTCTGACTTTACAATTTTCAACAATTTTCAATTTACAAAATTTACCAAGTATTTATATCGATTGAGATTTCTTAAAATTATTTAGATGCAGATTTTAGTTCTCGACGCATTAATTTTCATTTCGAGTATGATTTTGATCATCAAAATTTTTATTTAATTTTTCATCAAAATTTTTATTCAATTTTCTATCAAAATAGTGTTGATTTTATCAAACCATTATTAACGTAATCATTCACCATGTTTATTTACATCTTGAGAAATGAGCCACTTCTAATGTTCACACTAGTAAATATTAGTTGAGAATATAGAAACAATATGTCTTGTGACTTGATCTGAATTTGCGATCAAGTAGCAATCCTTTCCTTCTGCGGTGGCTTACGACAATTTCTATCTGCTACTGAATTCTTTCAACATCAAGTAAAAAATAACGGACTACATATGGCGTGCAATTTCTAATAAATGCAATGAATGATTGCTTCAATTGCTTCGTGTTATCAGAGTTTGTCTCGGACAACAGCCTGTTGCGTGACCTTGACAATCGTTGGGATTACATCTTGCCTCATCTCCTCGACTTCAACCACACAGTAAGACCACATCATATGACGGGCATCTCCCAGCAAATCAGGAGGTTCTATTTGGGTGACGCGGCATTGACTACTGACAGACACAAGGAGATAGTACAGGTACGTTAGGAGGATTATTTGCATAAGGCCACATGGGAGACGATTTAGCGGCTGGTATTTTGAGGTGAGCGAGGCATTAGACACTGTCAGAAATAATACGTTTAGAGAACTGCTGAACGAATTATGCTGCTATCTTCACACAAATACTATATTGACCTAGACTCAACATTATTCAGGAATTATTTCATTTTTAGGAATTTTAATGTTTAGATTATTCCATCCACTGTGTTAAGTAGGGTTTCCAGTTCCGATTTTTTTTTTACGTCTGACACGATATCGGTACGATTTTTTACAGACGTGTTTCCACTTCGCCTTTACCGTAACGTTTTTGTGACGTCATAGTCCGAGCTTTCATTACCTATATATACATAGCCTTCTTTGAATGTTAGGAATTATATTTAAAATCGCACTTTTTATGGATAGATGAATCGATATTTTCGGGAGTCTATTCTTATTTTTTGATTTTTCGATATAAATCCTAGCAACCAGAAGAAGATGAATTGCAATCGCTGTGTAACTTCCGGTAAAATCGTAATTTCGGCCGCCAAAAGTTGGAGTTGAGTCAATAGTCACGACATCGAATCGGTACCGAAGCGGTGTCGTGAACCGCCATGTTTTTAGCTGAATACTGACTTGTGATTGGGCAGTTGGAAAAATCGTGTCGGACGACAAGAAAAAATCGAAACTGGAAACCCTGCTTCAGCCTACAGTGGGTTCTTCAAAATTCAAACCATATTTTGTGCAAGTTGTTGAAGATTGAAGATTATTGAAGATTCCGCAGGTTCTACTACGATTGTTAGATTTCTTCATAACTTAGATTTGATCGTAGTCAAAATAATTTTTGTTCAATTTTGTTCCTAAGAAATAACTAGGTTCAAGTTAATACACAATTTTGATTAGAAAACACTCGAGCATGAATTCCGACGCATTATTGACCTCGCGATTGATCGTGTTCATCTCGAATATGCCTGCCCTCATAACCACAAACAAAAAAACGGACCCCAATTTTTCACAGTACCTTATGTGAGATTTACTCAATGAATATTGTTCAATGTAAATTACAGATAACGGATTTTGCTACTATGATAAAATGAAGAACATAAACGCATAGATGAAATGAATATCTGCAATTCCCAGCCTACATTACATCTTAGAGATCATTTGAGACTGTTCTGTACTATTGAATAATTCGTATTTTCATTTGTTTGGAACCATTTATTATTTTACAAATAAACAATATTAGTGAAAGTTACAGCCCTTGCTGATCAAAGGGCACACACTGATGTGGTTTGAAACGAAGTCTGCCTCCAAAGTACATCAACTGATTCCCACGCTACTCTCTACTAATCGGACCCTTTTGCCCGCAGATGATTGGTGATCGCCATTTTGTCGTTGAAGCAGAAAGAGCAGTGAGACTGCAGGCAGCGTCTGTTGAGGCTCCCGTCTACTTTTACCGGTTTTCTTACCGAGGGAAGCACAGCTTCTCAGAGTTTATGTCCAACACTACCAATGATTACGGTAAGTCACATGGTTCAGCGCGCTATAGACGGAAAACTTCTGAACGAATACACCATCAGCGTGTTTATTCTTCGATTATTTATATTATTGATTCATCATCTCGAAAACCTCACATTTGAACATACATGTGCAAGAACATGAGGAAATAAAATGTGTGCAGTAACAACATTAAATAAAAATGTCGGTATTTCCAAATGAGTATACCCATCAACCATAGATGACTTATTATTAGGGTTGTGTAGGAAATAGTCTATGAATTGCCTACATGAATTGGGTAAACGTGAAAGAAAGAACAGCAGCTTAACGAAGTTAATCAGTAGATACTCACAGTGGGGAGCCCGTTGATGACAAACATATAAGTACACAAACACACGAGATTTTTCAAGTTTTGGCTACTGCTTTGGTCACTATAGACGCCACTACAATACTCTAAAAACGTTGACAATCTCCAGTGTTTCTGTACTTATTTGTTTTCTATCGACAGGCTCTCAACTATGAGTAGTATCTCTGCTCATTAACTTCGAGGTAAGCTGCTGTTTTTCCCACTCTTTAATCCAATTTATTATTGGGGGTTCCGTTAGATATGAAAATTAGAAACAATATCAAAACTTCAATATCGAATATTGATTGAAATAAATCTACATCGAAGTGATTTATACTAAAACAATATCGAATTGAATACAAAAATGTGAGATTGTAGTGTGCCAATTGTTATGACTACATGCCACAAGCTGTGTGGGGAAGAGGTTAGTGTCCACTTGGTTTGCAAATTTGCTTATCAACAAAACAAATAATTATTCACTTCAAAAACTTTGTACTATTTTGTTTTTTTTCAATGATAGGCCTACATAAAAATACTACTCGACGAGAAACAGCGAGAAAATTATTTCGTCAATTTTAGGTCCTTTTTGTTACCTACTAGATTTTTTTTCAGTTATTCAAACATTTTCCAGACGATATTGTTCCTTGTTTCAATATGTAATTTACCGAATATTCCAATTCGATATTGAATCAAATTCCTGAAATATCGATTCCATCGAAAATATCAAGAACCAATGGCAACCCTATACATACTCATTATATATCTATCGTCTCCAATATAATCCACTTTATCATTCATTATGACAAATAATATTCATTATTTTTCATTATGATATTTTTATGATAGTAGGTGTAGTTTTATATTATGCATGATTCACCAGGAGTAGCTTTGATTGGCGTGAGTGACTTAACCATGTGTTGGGTGTTGAGTTGCGTATATCTAGTGACTTCAACTTGACGAAGTGTTGCATGTCCGGTTGCGTGTCTCCAGGAACGTGCCACGGTGACGACTTAGCGTACGTCATGCAGTCGCCTTTCAGGGACACGGACAAGACTGAGGGAGATCGAGCAATGTCAAAACTCCTTCTCAAGATATGGACCAGCTACGCGAGCACTGGGTGAGTACTCTAATCTCCCAATATAGCTACAGTTTGGGGGCGCTACCCAGGCCAGTCCGCCCCTTTATACCAATATGAATAGTGGCAACCATATCCAAATTATGTAAAAGTAAGTAAAATGTAAACCAGTAGTCTTTGTTGAAGGCACAATGTCTATTTTAGGATTCCAACAGTTGGTGACACGGACATAAAATGGCAACCCGTCTCATCAGACACCCACGAGCTACGCTACCTGCACATAGGTGGCAGCAATGACGTAGGCATGCGCACAACTAAGGATCTTGGAAAACGCCATTTCTGGGATCTGCTACCGTTCAACGCACATCATCTTATGGCAGACCGATTAGTCGACGAGCTTTAGTTACGGTACAACCAGCACAAGCACTAAACTAGTGTCGTATCGTAGAGAAATCCGAGTTGATCGAAGCAGTAACTACCTACATTATTGGCTCACTATAGTCTCCACGGGTCGAACATGTTAAGAGCACATGGGTAAACGAAAGAAGAACGAAAGAAAACTGTACAAACATCATCACAACTATTCGATTCCAGATTTAATTATCAACATTTTCCTATGTCCTTAGTGATGTTGCAACTCTATTAAGAGCGTATGAGAGTCGATTTAGCGAAATATCAGTTTTGGGTGATTACTTTCAAATGATGTGAGATATCAAAATTCTCATACTGGAAAACACAAATCTCTTACATACCTTCAAAGTGATGTGAAATAATATTCTTCTTCTTTGGATTCAACATTTTCACAAGTATTTTGCTAGAAGTGTTCTTTTTTTGCTGTAGACTTATTGGCCCATCATTCAAATTATGTAATATGCGTTACAGCGTCAACTTACACTGCCTTGAATGTATTAAAAATTGTTTTTTACCTATTAATATTGATAATTTGTTTAGATATAAAATAATAATAGATCCATAATCATAAAAAATCTGATTGATCGATGTCCCTTTTCGACATGCGGCAACCCTGGTACAGTATAAAACTTGGTAGATTAGCATGATCGGTTTCTGAATAATGGATAAAATATATTTGGCAACAGATGTGATGTACCTTACCAGTAGTTTTAAAATTAATTTCTTTTCAACTATGGACATTATTTATTATAAAGATTATATCACTATATAGTATATACATAATTTTATGGTTAATCATCTTATATATCTTAATTATAAAATAGGTTATAAATTACAGATCGGAACCAGCCCAACAGTTCATCAATAATTGAAAATTGAATCATTTAAAATTAGGACAACATTTTTTCCTATTTATAATAATGCTTTCAAGTTTTATTGGACGGTTCTTTAGATATCAAAGCCATCTAACTCAATCATAATCCCAATTGGGCTAAGCAATTTACATTTGAGATAAACATTATTGAAAGGAAATATTCTCGAACTTCCAAAACAACGTTCTACAATTACAACTCGGAATATTCTAGCCACATCAATAATGAAACTCTAAAAAATACGTCTTTATCTATATAAAATTTACAAATACAAGTAATATTTATCAGATAGTTATCTACTATGAATATCTTTCACTATGTATATAGAATAATGTAGAAAATACAATCGACTCCATGAATTGGAAAATCACTGACAATAGGTAGGTAACATCAGTCTATAAAAGCTTGGATTATAGCTCTATGGACAAGCAACTCGTGCTAATTCCTAACGCAGATTCTCTCCAGAACTATGGAACACGAGGAAGAATTGATACATCTCTTAGTTTTACGTGGTGACTGAAGTTCATATTATATTGGTATCGATTACTATGATCTTTGGCCTTCACTTGTTCGCCTAATGTACTAATTTAATCGTTTTATGCAAGATATGTTCTACAAGAGCAGAGAAATTACGAAAATACGCATTCTGTCTTTCTGTTTTTATACACGAAAAGTTTCTGAAGAATATAATTAAAACTTGACAGACGCATATTGTACTATGGAAGAAAGTATTGAAATTTGTACTGGGAATTCAAGCACAGTTTTCATTTATAGTACAATTATAGCTGGTTGCATAGCTCTGGAACGCTGTTGCCTATCCATCGATACGATAGCTATAATCCAAGATAAAAGTAAACGATAAATTAAATAATCTCCACTTCTTCTTACTGCCCGAGTATTTTGTACTTATACGTGACATTAGACTAGGAGTATTTAACCTGGAAGGCTGGAAAATACGTGGTGTTTAGCAGTCCGACTCGGTGGTAGGACTTCCGGAAATCTGGTGATGAACTCGCCGTTCAATCTCCTGTAACCAGCCGCACAAATATTACAATCAGTTCTAGAGGATAGTGACACATCAATGTCACCACAAAGTAAATAACAATCTAATGACAGCTGTCCATATTTATATGGGATAGCAAAAAAGATACAGTGTGATAATCAATATTGAAATTTTAAAAGTTTACATACATTAAATATAGAAAAAGACATGGGCCTAATATGGAGAAGAGAAATAGGCTAATAATTAATAAATAAAAGAAACCATGATAGTCAAATTTTGGTAATGTTCAAGAATTAGTAATTGAATAAAAAATAATGAAGAATCAAACAGAATATTTGAAATCATAAATAAAAATAAAAATATAAAAGTATAAGAACCAACAAAAATACTGAGCAGTTGATAAGTAGAAATAAAATAAATTACTAGAGTAAGATTAATCTATGTGTAACAAAGGGAGTATTGACTTGATAAAGGATTGAAAGTGAATATTTCTAATACTGAACCCAATCACATATAAAGTTATTAGCACTGTAAATACGTATTCCAGAATTCAATAGTGGAAGTAAAACCAGAACTGTGCCGTTTTGATATTCAAATTTGTACCAGTACTTCGACACAAAAAACTCAATACATTTTTCCTGCTATACGGTCATATTTACAAATGAACAAAGCTAACATGTCATCTTATTCAGCGAAATTCTGGAATGGTACTAATGCTAATAACTTGTGATCGGAGAGAAATCAACTGATTCATCTTCTTCAAGCGTCATCATAATTGCATATTGAACTTCAATATGTGATATTACTACTCAAGTATTGAATCTATTACCACTCGTTTCTAATAGTAACATGCTTTTATGATAGTAGATCCCGTGTGGCCTCCAGCCCAGTTCACATTCATGAGTACATAATATAGAGAAGAGTGTGCTCGCATGTGCTTTTGTTCTAGGTACGTGTTAGTGTGGTGAGGCATTAGAAAAAGTGTTAAGTCTAAAAGTAAAAGTGTTAGTCTAAATAGCGATATTCTATATTATTGTTATTAAAACTGTTATTACGTTTTCCTTAGGTACATGTCTTACCCGCTGAATAGATTTGTTTCGTTCATGTCTAGCAATCAATTCAAGGTCAGTGAGATAGGCAAGACTTTCAGGCTTATAAATTGCCCCTTCTAATTCCGGCGTCAACTTAGGCGGAATAGGTTTCTTCGTCAGGCGTGACATCACGCTCCATCGAGAGGCATTCTGTGAACTGGGTAAAACCTCCGAAACATCGTCTTTAACTTTTAAATATTCTGGATCATCGTTCGATTTATCCGTTCTACCTTCCAAAATAACATCTGGTGAATAAGTCACCTCTGGATCCATATTCATTTTATTGTGTATTTCTACTAAATATGTTTGTGAACTTTGATTCGAGTTACTCGAGATTGATTTTCTCACTTCTGATCTCTTATTGTAATCAGAAGGAGAAAAGAGCGATATGATTGCAGAGTTGCCTCTGTTATGAATAGTACAGGCAATTTGCTCCTGTGACGATATTATGAGAGTGGTCGTGCTGCTGGTTTCGGAAGGGCTTTTCGAATGCCCGGGAGTTGGTTGTTTTGAAACATCAGCCGATGGTGAACTATAACCGGACGATGAACGTGAACAACTTTCTGACTGAGTAACTAAAACCAGTGATGTTCCCTTACCGTTGTTCGAAACGATGGTATTCTCGTCGGCAAATTCTGAAGGCGAAACGTTTTCGCTGAGCGTTTTCGTGCTATCACTAGTGTCACTTTCTCTCCACTGGACACACACCGATCTATTCTGTAGACCGATGTCAACCGACCGACTAGGGTCCGAAGGTGTCTCGATTGTATTTGGACTTTCTAAATCTTGAATCAATTGTAGTGCAGCTTCTAACTCTTTGGAAAACTCAATGTCACTACCTTTCGGTTCCGTCATTTGAGAATCGGATTCACTATTTTTAGATGCGCTCTGCGTTCTGTCGGAACCGCTTATAGTTTCGGGAGAAAATGTCTGCGAGAATTTGTCTTTGTTCGACTTAAAAGATTGTTGAAGTTCAGCCATTAAAGATGCATACTGAACTTTTTCAGACGGATTAACGCATTCGACCACGCAAAGTCTATTTCCAGTGATAATTTCACTTCGAGGTCTGATTAACACACCCTCCATGTGCATAGGCGAGGTGTGTGCAGAGTATTGTTGGCGCCGAGTGCGACGAAACTTTTCTTCCGGCGCCACGCTTTTAGCCGTGTTCAAGCGTGTCCTGTAGATCGCTGGCTCGGTAAGTCGCTCCAGGCACTCGTATATCGGCGGGTTGCATCTCGAGTCTTGAGAGGAACTGTCTGACATGTTGACTGGCGACGGCGTTCTAGAGAAGCTCTTCATGTGATGCAGGCTCCGACCTCCGGTACTCCCGTCCGAACCGGGGTCCACGTGGACGATGGGTTTTACCAGAAGCGTCTTCACGGGCGCCTCGGGCGAGCCTTGGACACTCTCCAGCTCAAGGTCGAGGGCAGAGTGTGTCCTCAAGGTCATCGTCTTGGCTCCGTTGTACTGGGAGAGAGTGGGTAGCTTCAGGTACGGAGAATCACTCTTCGACGAGCCGGGAGTATCGGCTTCAAATACCCAAGATTGTGCGTACTGACTGTAAATATTCTGCGCTTGCTTCGCTACTGACCGAGATTTACTCTGAAATTCATAATTAAATAGTATTACCATCTTTATAGAAAACTACCTAGGCTAATTGAACAACAACGTTCTTGAGCCGTGACTCAATGCTGTGGTTTTTGTTATTATTCTTATATTGACAATATCGATCATTCAAGACTATTACAGGATTATCTTAGAGAACATAAGTTCAATCATTTCAAACCTAATATAACTAGATCTGTATGGTTGTCAATTTGGAAAAAAAACGAGAATCATACATAATCATGAACACAATTTTTCTGAAAGTATCAATTGGTGTGCTCATCTTGTTTGCCTACTGTACATTACATAATGATTTTACCGATACCTTACTTTGTTGTGCTACAAAACAAAATGTTTCATACTTATAGGTCCACCAAAACGCTAAATAAATTTCTCTGTGAAGCAAAAGTTCAAGCCGACCTCAAGTCTTTGCAGAAATGATTCTCAAGGACAGGAATCGAACCCTAGTTTCCCGAATGACGGTTCAGCATGCTAGCGACTGATCCATCTGTGATAGGTTTTTACTGTTGGACTCGCCAGTGCTTCAAGTGTATTGCTGTTTCTTACCCGCGGAATGATGTACTCGATATCTGAAACCTGTTCGTGGGTATTTTTGTGCTTCGGCGCTCGTTGCATGGAACAAAACGTCAATTGCGTGTCTACGAATGCAGTGACGATAGCCACTGCCGTACTAAGACTAGTAGTGATGTGCGCTGTAAAAACATTCGACATCATATTCTTGCAAACTTTAGCCTATATTAATTACGTACTTTATATAGTTTTGTCATGCGATACACCCTAAAAGCAATCACCAATTTCAAAAGTGAGAATAGGTAATTATAGATTCTACAATTTACATATATTTAACGTACCTAATAACATTCATTTGAATATAATTAAAGTTCAAACTATTTTGCTTGATAAGTCTGTTTATCTATTGTTGACACATTGTGGGTTTAGCCTGTTTTATGTTTCTCTTTAAGAATACTGTTCCAGAAAATGACCTCGTTGTCAACGCGCCCTAAAACTCCAACAATACTGGTAAACCACTGGAAATGTAACAACATGAGCCGTTGAGGTAAATACGAGAGTTTTTACCGAAATAAACGAGTTTCTTCAAATTCTTCTGGCCGATGATGACGGCTATACTATCAGTCATGAAGAAATGCCATTCACCGAGTTCGAGCACGATTAGATTAACTACGTTGATCGCCAGTATGGAGAACGTGCAGTACAAGAGCGTTTCTTGCTTCTTCGGTGTCACGTCCCCAACACTGGATATTATCGTACAGCTGATTCCAATCAGGATATTCTGGAAACATTCAAAATACACATTCTGCTAAAGTAGTGTTGCGGTCACATAAAGCGGTTGGACAAGCAGTGTTGAAGAGATATTCACTTTCAATTATGTATTAAATCTTTCTCACTCTGTTACACATGGATTAATAGTGCTTCACTGATTACGAGCCTATACAGTAAATTTTACTCTGGTAATTTATTTGGTATTTTATTTTCTCCTTATCAACTGTTCAGCATTTTTGTTGATTCTTATTGTTTTATATTTTAATTTCTATTTATGATTTCAAATATTTTGTTAGAGTGCATCATGAAGGGACTTGACTGAATTTATATGCACGTCACGCACAATCTATGAAATACGAGGGGTAAAATACGCCTAGATTAGATTTTAATTTTGCAAAATGAATTTGTGCGACTACCAAGTCTTCATTCAACAAATGACGACAATTGTTTGCTTAACACCTCCCTCCCTCAACAGTCGTGTTTATTTATTGATTCAAGATGAAAGGTTATCAGGTGTTTGTGGATAGTGGGAAGGAGTGGGTCGTGGCCTGTTGTTAAAGAACAATCCCAGTATTGACCTGAACGACAATGAGAAACCACGATGCATCCGTCAGGATGGTCGACCATGGCGGGAATCGAACCCCGGTCTCCCGAATGACTTCCAGAACTGCATCCTAATATAACTGTTGTTCGCCGGACTACTCACCCACGCGCCGACCCATATGTTTGATCCCGTCTTGAAGATGGGAAGCGTGACCAGGAAGAAGACTCCGGCCACCATCTGGATGGTTCCCGCTCCGATATACACAAGGCACCATAGCACGTGCAGGACGGCGCACATCTGTTTCGACCCGCACATCCTGCAACAACACAATAGACACGTTACAGGACAAAAACTGATATCCACATAGACATTTTTTCATGATAATCAATCATATTACGATTTTGGGGTGGTAAGATCGCCCTTGTGGTGCCCTATTCAAACGATCTCATCTTTCATCCATAGCCTTCATTGGGGAACAATGATTTTGTATCAAGTTTTGATGTATTAAAAAAAAAAAAAAACATTAAAAATGAATCAATCGAAAATTGATTATTTGATTGTTCAAAACATTAATCAACATGAAGAATAACAAAAATATCATGAAATAAATATCACTTGCAATACATGTTGTTCATATAAATATAATATATTCTCCAACTCTTTTACTTAAAGAAAGGGAATTTTGTTCTTATTAATCTTATTAATATAATGTATCCATCTTCTCTGTGAAAATATGTTTCCTGTTTCCTCACTATCAATTCGGAAAGCAAAATAATAGTAGCAATAGTCATGCCCACAGTACTTGTGCTCATACAATAGCTATACTACATTTATACTCTACTATATTTGCTTGTACTTTGTACTATTTTTCCAGCACAAAAACGTCCCTGAACTAAAAATAAAAACATTATTCTTAAAAACCCGTAACAATGGATTAATGGATTTAAACAAGTGCTTTTTCTTTCATATTCTGTATTATCACGATACAACGAATCTCTATTTGTATAGGTTCCTGGTACAAGCTGAACTTCTCCTAGGATCTTACTTTATTTACAACAGTTTCATAAAATAAAAATTCTATTCTCATTCGAAAAATTAATGAACTCGAACTACTTTCTACAAATGTTTGGATTACGTATAAAACTGAAATGTTCAACCAACAATTAATAATAGCACGAGATATTTCAAATTCTGAATGAGAATAAAATATTTGCTGGAATAATATTATAATAGTGAAATCAGTGCACCCATTGGCACCATGAACTACAGATGTATTTCATGCAACATGTCGACTGCTAAACACCCGTATTTTGCGAGCTCTGTCCAATTAAATCTTTGTCATCTAGTAGGCCGAGCTAATTCTGGTCAGAGAGGTCAATTAGACAGACGCTAGTTAACCTCTGACCCCTGGTGACGTGTCGCATTGCGCTCCACCCTAATCATAAGCATACTTGAAACAACACAACTGTTTGTGATGTTCTCGAATTCTCCAAATGAATGTATTTACCTCCGATAACAAAACCCGAGTTGAAACAAGATCGGCTTCGGTATTATTTTGTCAATTAAATATCATCAAATTGCTGTCTGTTTTATTTATTTGTTGTACAAAACCTGCTGTTATGTAGCTCTTTTTAATGGTGCTATACGAACATTAATGGTGCTTACCAGTTAGCAACAAGTAGGTCATATGGGGGTGCGAATGAGCAAGTGATGATGGGTGAAAGCACATTTAAAGGAACCCGTGCGTACAGCAGGACTCGAACCAACGCCCTTCTGGCTTCAGATTTCAAAGTACGCTATATGTATAGCTCTATCGGTTAGCAAACATATAATAAATTAATAATTATTGATTAATACAATGAAAATGGACCTATTGGAAACAGTCAAAACCATACAAAGATACTTACTACAAGCACATGAAGTAACTACTTGTAAAACAACATCTATAGGGGGATAATATCTATAGGGTCTACGTGGTCAAGACTAAAGAACTTCTTTATGAAAACACATAGAAAAATGTTTTTTGTTGTAAGCCTATATACTGGTGAAGATTAGACGATGTAAGGTTTATTTATTTATTTATATGTTTAAAAGACAAACAGTTTCATTTTGAAATATGTGGTATAGGTCGATTACAAAATAATAATAATCCATAGAGATAAAATACGAAAACAAGCTATAGCAATACACTAAAATAGATAAATGACGGGTCACTCAGAAACTCATCTATCGTAACACGTATATCTTGTTTACTTTTTCAAGTCGGAGACCAATAGGGACTGTCCATAAGAGATGTGTGTTTACGTATAGTATTGGGATTTTGTGATATCTTCGGGACTCCGAAAGTTATCAAGACAATGTTATTACGCTCCTCCCGTACGCTACGATGCATGGGAGTCGATTTAGCGAAATATCAGGTTATGGTAACGTTATTTATTTCCTCAATTTTAGAGGAAACTATAGGCCTTACTTGGAAGTCGTCATCTCAATTTCAGAAATTATAATTAATTTGCCCTCCAGGATCCATAGCCTTTTTTCTGAGTCGTGACGTATACATTACTCAATTCTGTTTGTGTTTCTATACCAGTATCGGTAATGCCTACGTCATCATAGCTCGTCTCTGGAGGACACAAAAATTAAATTGATTATAATTTCCGAAATCGAGATGGTAATTATTTTCTAGTTTAATCCGTCATTATTCATTAAAATCTAGATTCAGGGTTGTGATGTCCTTTAAAGTTGCAGAGAGATTATGTAATCAGTGACGTTTTCACAACTATGCAGTTGGTAGACGACCTTCTTTCGTGAATACAAGTAGGCATGTATCTCGCCGTGCATTTGCTGCGTTTTCCTAAGTAGCCATGCGATGGTAGTGGAATGGAATGTGTAATTGCCCCCCGAGGTCTATCGGCTACCCTCAGTGGGTCAACAAGTAGCTCACTACGTCATCCTCCCTTACCTGACCTGGCACAGCCAATCACGAGCCTCCACCCCTCATCAGGCGCTCACCACACTCGCCTTCTCAGATCGCAGAGACGTTTTCTACACACCTCGATCATCAAACTTATTGGATCGAGTCAATCGACACTCATTGCATTGTTAAGGGAGAGCTTTAAGACAATCGATATATTCTGTGTGTGGGGGGAGGGGGGCCACCGACAGCGTGGTCATTCATCCCCTTTTTTTTTCTATATTTTCATTCTTTAAATTTCAAGATTTTTGATTACATATAACAAAATTCGTCACTCGAAACCCATTGCATTGTTTATGGAGAACTAAGGCAATCCATTTATCTTTTGCGGAGAGGGGGGGGGGGAAGAGCGACACCTAGGGGGATTTAATAATCCTCCTAGGGTGGTCATTTCAGCGTGGTCATTTCATCACTTTTTTCCTATAATTTCATTCTTCAATATTCAAGACATATGATTATGTATGTAACAAAATTCCATCGACATATCCATCAGCAACACGTTCAAATATATAAGTAAGAGGAGAGTTAATTACCTCATAGTTATACCAATAGGCGTCTGTCAAGTAACAAATGACTGACAATCGTTACCATGGCAACAAAGCGAACTGGTGGACTAACAATGATTTTGATTGGTCAACTTCAACTGGTGGACATTGTTGTCTCTTTCAACAATGAGTATAACGTCACTTGGCAGAAGCCACGTCCACCCTTCACTTCACCAACACGGATAACAAGACACGATGTCAACGTCTAAATCGATTGGGTATTTCACCAAATTTGATATTTTTTAAAGTAAGCGTGTGGGATAATTGTGAGAAATTTGAGAATGTATTTTATTACTGACGGTCACCCGACTTCTTCCCATTTAGTATTTTTCTTTTCCTTTTATGCTGCTCAACGACCCCACCAACAGCTATGTTATACGGGGGAAAGGGGGGGGGGAGGACGAACGAGCGGGTGATAGTGAAAAGATGAACTGATGATCGGTGAAAAGACGTTCACAAAACCCCATGTCCAATGCGGGACTCGAACCCACGTCTGACCTGACTTCAGTTCCTAAGACGCTAGCGATAGTTAGTATTTGCCATTCACGGTCATTTGTTTTCGTGACCTGATATGTACTTCACGTCAATTAATACATCATAGCCGGTCAAACAGATTGAATTTCATGTTGTTTTTATAAATAATAATTGGAGATGATTTTCTTTTTATCAAACACGAGTTATACGAACACTTAATTGACTATTAATTCGCTAGTTGTAAGTCAATGTACGGAAATAACATATTACATAAACCAAGGGTGATAACAAGTCAATTCTGGCTTAATTCATTCATCTTATTCGTTCGCACAACCGGCTGAATAATTTTGATTATAACTTTTCCTAGATTAATTAACCAACTCATTATTTTGTTTCTCGTTCTTTTGTTATCTTATTATTCTCTCAAATATGTTATTATTGTTAATTTGTATATTTTAATTTTTCAATTATTTTAGTAATCTTAAGTGTAAGACAGAATTTTAAATATATATATATATATATATATATATATATATATATATATATATATATATATATATATATATATATATATATATATATATATATATATATATATATATACGTCATACACGGTCGTACATTGTTTCGTACCTCAGTAGGCCTATGTATTTCTTTCAGCTGCCATCTTATAACCATATACTGTACACAACACGTCTCACTCATCAGAGATACAATTCACTTTGATGAACCGTAACAAATATCAACCAGGACTTGTGATGTCGAAATGTTGGTGTTTAGCTCCCCTGGAAGTGAATTGCTCGACTCCACCGTGAGAGGGCTGTGATCATTGGATCGGGCAGGATGCCACTAATTACACCGCGGTGCCAATGCAATCATATTCCATCATTGTTTATTTCAATCTCCAGTCGCATGCTGAGTAATAAGTGGTAAAGGTACGTAATTTCAATGTTGATAACTATACGGGAGGTCAAACTCAGGGGCAAGAATCAAGGTAGACTGTGTTTATTATTTCACTTTTATTCTCTATACCTTCTCTTAGACGTGTCTGCTATTATTATTCTATTTTCGTATTCTGTTGAAATTACGTCGTTATTTTATTATAATAGTGTATACAAAATAGTTGCCAAATTAATTTTTAAACATGTCAGTGTTAACGTATACACATGTAATGATGAGAATTTGAATGGTGATGAGGTAATCGTATGTTACTTCATAATAATTATATACTATGACAAATGCAGCATATGCGTTTGTAGGAAGAACGGGATATTTTGTATAAAATGTTTTTTTTTTTTTTTCATGATTTTGTCAAGTTGGAAGTTGGGTCAACCCGGTCAAGAAAGATTAAGGTGGTTTGGGCGTATGAAAAGAATGGGAGAACAGAGAATCCCGAGATGGCCATTTGAAAAGGGTAGGGACATGGGGAAAGTATAAGAACTAGAACTAGACCACACTATAGGAGAACTAGGTGGATTGATAGCATCGAAGGAGATGTTGAGGAGAGAAATGAAGAGTGAGGGAAAGTAAGAAGAGAGAAATGGTTGCATGAAGAACAGAGAAAGTTGGAAGGAATTGGTGGAGCGGCAGTTGAAGAAAGAAGAGAGCGAAGAAGGAGAAGCAGACGACGGGAGGAAGACAGAATGAACGACTGCGGAGTCACCTCCACTCTCCAAAACCCAACATCGTTGGATGGGGATAGCGAATGGATTTAAATATATATATATTGGGAATGTATACTTTTTGGTTTTGGAACTATGGTCTAGTCACTCACTGCCATAACTATATTATGATCATTTTAATTTTCCTAGCAAAAATACATGTCCACTAGTTACAATTTCAAAAATGCTAATTATTGTCTACTTTCGTTTTCCCTCCCCCTTGAAGTGACAAAACACAACGTCCATCAAATGGGCTTTTTATTATAGATAGGGTGGGGGTTGCATAGATCTAGCAGGCCGATCCATAAGCCACACCTACAACTTATCATCAATGTATATATCTACAAGGATTCAACTGTGTGTTTCATCCATTCTTCTGTTCAATTTCAGTATATCTTGCCATTTCTTAGAGGATTTTTTTCATTTTGTTTCCCCTGGGTTAATCTTATGTAGTTTATCAAGATTGGTACCTATACCTGTGTTCAGGAAAGAAGTCGTCTACCAACCAAATAACTGTAAACCGCTTCGGTAGCAATTATAGCAAAAGTCACTGCAGCTTTTCAAAGAAGTACTTGCCTTTGTATTCATGAATCGAATGTCGAAAAACTACTGAACCTCAAAATACCGCAGCTATACACAAGTATGAATGATATATTTGTTTGGTTATGTTGGTAGACGAGCTTCTTCTCACGTGGAAGCAAGAACAGATACATAATAAATGAGTTATAACCGAATAGGCACTTGGCAGCCGGACCATGCAGTGCTAACAAAACTACGCCGAGATTTCAGATCAATAAAGCTTCATTCACATCGAAATCATATTCGTCTACAAAGTGAATATCAGAATTTATCCGTTTATCTACTGACGAAACCCCGTGCCTTGTGCGGGTGTCGAAGCCTACTTGACAATAAGTATCTAAAGCAGTGTCTTAGCTGTAGGACTGCCTGAGCAAACTATTTTTTCAAATTCATATTGCGTTTTTTCAAATTCACTTCGGATGAATAGTATTGTGATGGTGGGATGATGAGATGCAAGTTCCATAGGTAATGGGAATGGTATTGTGAAGGAAGCGGTCGTGGCGTATTTTGTAGGAAAAATTCCAGCATTATCCTAGCTTAAAGAGGAAAACCATAATAAATCTCTGTAAGGATGAACGATGGCGGGCGTCCATAGGTAATGGGAAGGATATTGTGAAGGAAGCGGTCGTGGCGTAAAATGTAGGAAAAATTCCTGCTTCAGCCTAGCTTAAAGAGGAAAACCATAAGAAATCTCTGTAAGAATGAACGATGGCGCGGATTAACCGAGGCTCGATCTGCCCCATTTCTTGTGTCACATGGAGCAAGCGCGTTAGCACTGAGCAACCTGTGCCCCGGTTGATGACTTATATTAATCTGTTAATTATAAATTCAAAGTTGCTTATCTCGCAATAGCAAGGCTACCATCCCGAGGTGAACCACCAATTCTCTGACCTATACCCTTTAATTCGTCTAGGTTCACGTCTCACGTGGAATAATGGCTAGGGATCAGTGTGAACATCCTCTATCCTCAACGACCCCGACTGATAATAATGTTCATGTAAAGCATTGTTCTAGACAAGTGGATTATAGTATATATAGTTGATCATTGAGACAAGTGGTCGAGTGGTTATCATACTGAACTATCATTCAGGAGACCGGGGTTCGATTCCCTCCATGGTCGACCATCCTGACACGGTTTTTCCGTATGGTTTCCCTCTGTCGTTCTGGTTATAACTGGGATGATTCCTTAACAATAGGACACGACCGACGCCTTCCCACTATACAAAAACACTTCATAAAATAACTCTTCATTTCATCATTCCATTATCTTATATATCATTCACCGACGCCAATAGATCGTAGTCATTAGTAGAGTGCGTCGTTAAAACCCAATATAAAAGTAAAAATAAATGTCTATCAAAGTGAAATGATCCATCATGTTGAACACGCCTTCATTCAATTTTCGCCTTTTTCATTTTACGTCTTCTCGCAAAAAAAAAAAAAAAAAAAAAAGTTACATATAAAATGCAGCGCGTATTTGATATTCAATTTCAATATTCAAAGCTTATATTTTCCAAAATCTTTTCTGAGTAGTAAAAAATATGAAGAACTAAGAATGATATGAAAACACTTGTGAAATAAGATGAGTGAGCTGGTGCATAACAAAAGTGATAACTGATGAAATTTATAACACTAGCAAGAATAAATATTAAAGCAGATGTTTACCGTGGAAATGATTCCGCAATATGTCTCTTCCTCGCAAAGCCAATAAACTCATGTGCTCTATATTAGTATATCATTCCCAATTTTAAATTCTTCACAATTGATTTACAAGATGATTTACAGGGATGTGTTAAACTTAAATCATTACATTATATACAAGATTATAAATTAGGCCTAGTTCATTTGTGGTGCAAGATCACTCTTGTGGTGCCCTGTCCGAACGATCCTACCTTGTCAATAGTAGCCTTAGCTGGGGAACAATGACTTCGCAATTAAAAACTCATGACTATCGTGCCATTTTAGCTATAAGTCCGAGCATTGACTGAAGAGATACTCAAGACGTCCCATGTAAGGTACTTCACGAGATTCAAACCCCTCTCATTATTACCAGAAGTTACTTCAACCATCGCTATACACATTCCTAGAGCGCTGCTAGCGGTCAAGTTGAAGACTTGACAGACAAGCCATACAAGTATCCATCTAACCGTTGACTGAAGCACAAATCGCCGAAACGATTCTGAGCGCTTTTAGCATGAATAGTGTCCCGGTACTACAGGGTAGGGGGTGTGGGGAGGGTAGAGACAAAGGAGTGGGGACAAGAGTGGGGATGAATCTTAATTTAACGTTGGGTGAATTGTCTTTGTATCTCTTTAGTCTATGGTTCGAGTATGGTATATGCATGCTCACAACTCTTTGATAGACTTCAGTTCGCACAAACATTCTATAGGTGAAGGAGAGCGTGTCAAGATGAGCTATTGATGGGATTTAATTGTGCTCGTCATTAAAATTATATATATATTGTGAATATACACAAATGAGACGAATGCATACAAATGAAAGGTAAAATTCTGCAAACCACTTCGAACAACAATATACCGCGACGTATAAGAGAGGTTCAATAATTATGTACAAATACGACATTCTAGAGTACGTGTTCTATATTTAATAACGGCGCGTCGTAATTCTCGGCGACGCTGCGAGACGCAATGCGTCCTAATAACACCCCGCACTGATATCACTACGCACAAGATTTGACAAGATGTAAAGAGCGCATCGGAGTTAATTTTAGTGAAATGTCAGTATTTTGGTGATAACTTTAAAATGGTATGAGATCAAAATTCGAATACAGGACACAGGACATTTTAATGCCTTCAAGATGGTATAAGAAATACCCTAATTATATTGTGTAATTTCCCCACATGTAGCGAAAACTGTAATTTTTCAACTAACGTAAATACCCCTGTGGCTCAGCCAGCTAAGGCACTGCTTTAGAAACTTAAGTCATCGTTGGGCGTTGGTTCGAGTCCCGTATATAAGGCATGGATTTTGTAAACTTCAGTTCCCCTATCATCACTTCAACGTTCAACTGTCACCCGCTCTCCGCTTATTCGTGTAACCCCGAATAACCCAACTGTTGGTGGGGTCGTTTAGCAACAATACATACAATTTTGAAAGTAGGCTAATAAACATTTTATGAACATTTCAGTTGACTTTTGGCAACTGAAGACTTTTATCTGCGGCGAAGAAGTGTGGTCACAGACAGCGTAGACTTGGTGACTTGGTGACTTGGACACTTGGTACATTGCTTTTAATTTGAAATAATAATAAAATGGGGTGGTAAGATCGCCCTTGTGGTGCCTCGTCCAAACGATCCTACTTTCATCCTTTCATACTTTCATCAACAAAGATTTTGTATCAAGTTTCGATGTTATTAAAAAAAATAAACAAATTCGAGGATCTGCTCCTGTTGTATCAGAATTTTGAAATTCTGATTTGTTCCTTCTTCAACGATTCCTCTTCAAATATTTCTGCAATGAAATCGACTCTCATGCGATCTTAATTGTCATATAGGCCTAGTATTATTTATTACCAAATAGACTTAACTGCTTGCGTACGTTTACTAAGTACATTACGTAAGAATAAACAACTTCAACCTCAAACATGTCTTGCAATGTCTACTAGTACAAATGTACAATGCTCTATATACAGGCCTGCACAAGCTCTTCAAGTCATAGCATTACTGAGTAATTAAATGACCTATTTTCATAATAAATTATTAGATGATCGTAGCGGAGAATTCCATTTCACTCGGCGAAAAAAATCAGGCTTCGTTTTTATGTGTTTTTTTTGTAATTTTCGGCTCGACATGAGAAAAAGTAACCAATCGACTTGAAACTTCTGAACATTGGTGTCACACCGGAATAGACTGAGATTGTTTTTTCCGTAAAAACAGTCTGGCGATTCTCTCGGAAAAAAAATATGAAAGATTGGGTACATCAGAAATCCCCATGAGAATGACCCGGTGGTAGAATTCTTTGAAAAACAAAATTATTCAAAAGCTGTAAAACTTTTACTGAATAGGAGAACGACCATCATACACATTTTTTTAGAATAGTCAGATGAGAAGTTACATAAAGAACGCATTATTATGATGAATTTGATTGATTAGGCTCAAAAGACCCAACAGTTTGCATTAACCAGTAGCACACCTATAGCAACAAGTAGCAGGTAGGGTTTTTAAACTTTCGAAGTAATCCAAGGTCTGTAGATGTATAGACAAAATATATTTCAAACTAGATTTTCATACTTCTAAATCTAAGCTCATCGCACAACGCATCTACTGGGTTTTCGTAGTCATATTATATACTCAAGAATCACGCATACAAACTCTCAAAAGAAGAGATTTTCATTTTATATGAGTGTACGCATATACGGTACACCATATTTCACAGTTCGAGATTTAGGTATGACGGTATCGTTAGATAGAAAAACCACAACTGATATCAATTTTTTTCCCAATTTCGTAACATAGATGAGTGTAAAACCGCACTCGGACAAAGCCTTCTTGATAACGGTGCAGTGGAACATTGATCGGACCAACAGAAGAAACACTTCCGCCGTTACGTTATTAGCATTGTCGTAAGGCTCAAGTCTGCGGTTATGACCCCCCCCCCCCCCCCGCCCACACCTCGCTCGATTGACAATCACTTCGCTGACCAACTTACATGCTGTTAGAATCAGGAAAACGAGATATATTTCAGCGATCATGCATGAATGTGGCGTAGTTTGATGTTGCTTCATTTCAAGTGGAAATTACAATTGAAGAGCTGGGAGCAGTACGGTCTGTGCCACAAAAAATAAAAATAACGTTTTCAAGTTCATTCTGCTAGGGTGCTACGCTACATCCGAGTGTGTCTAAACCACAAGAAAATTGTGAATTTGTTATCGTGCATAAATTCAAGATCTTGAAGCATTGGTGGAAATTCTTCACGAGCATTTTGAGCAAAGAAATTTCAAGTGATGAGTAATTTTTAGCTTCGTAAATATTTTTTTGAATCAAATATTTTTATGTAAATATTTTATATAAAAAAAATCATAGTAACAATAACATATTGATGAGTAAGCAACAAAAAAGTACACATTGGTTTTTGAAATCAATATTGTAGAAAAACTTATCAACATCGAAACTTGGCTGGATGAAAGGTATAGGATCATTCGGACGGGGTACTACAAGGGCGATCTTACCACCCCAAAGAACAATTATTATATATATAAATATTGACAAACATGGAATTTTATCCGATTTTTCTATCTGCCGACTATAAAATGGGTGACCAAAAGCTACGGTATTTTTGGGCCCGAGTGTAGTATTGGCGAATCATATTCTAAAGCTTCATCAAGGAGTGTTTGATTCTGAGCAAACATTTTGTTCTAATCTTGATCGCACGATCTGATCAAGATTATAACAAAATGATCTTTCTAAACAAAGTTTTATTGTTTTATTTGTCCAGCGCTGATTTGCCACCACATGGATTCATCAACGACTGAACATCTGCGGCTGGAAGCAATTCCACTGACAAATGAAGCAACTAGACTTACGTTCTCTTAACTATAACATCATGGATGTGTCAATAATACAGCGCTACAAGATTCATGGAAACTGCTGAGAGAACAATTAGATCACTGCGACGTTTATTTATCTTGACTACCACATAGGAGTTGAATTGGAGTTTCTGGTGATAATTAAAATTTTCTATAGATTTTATAAGATATCAATGAAAACCGTAACAGTGAATGAATTCCGGTACATACCACGGTAGATAAAGCATAACTATCTAAACTCAGATATACTACAATTACATTTTTCATATGTAAACTTGTGGTCACTTGGAATGTCTTTCCGATACCTACATTTAAATAAGATCTGTACGCACATATTTTACCGCTAACATTTGCACACGCTGCAGGTGAATTGCTTATGTAGGCCTACAGCTCGAACCAAAAGTAAAAGTCTTTTTCTACCCGGCTGAACCAGTCCCCCTTGTGATAATGCCTAGGACTCGACAGGTATCAGACGAATAGAAATCGGACTTTTAGTTCCAGCTGTACATTGTCTGCTCTAGTTTTAAGGCGTATGTCGGTAAATGATTGTCAACGTGCATTTCATAATGTGGCTTGTTCAACCACTTCATGTGACAGTGAGTGTGCACATGAAGATTGAACACTTTTGGATGTAGAATGGGAGTCTGACGTCTTGAACCTGATACAACTGACTTATCATCCAGACAGTTATTTCACTAAATCTACTTTCGTGACAAATGTTGTCTTGGACAAAAGGTCAAAGTTCGTCAAGTTGATTGTGATTTGTTTGTCATGCGCATTGTCTCTCCCTCCTCCTCCCCCCCCCCCCCCTCATCTTTCCCTTACCCACCACTAAAGTAGGACCTATTAGAGAATACAAACATTGAAGACATTGCGAAAAGAAGTATAATTGCACCCACGAAGTAAGATACCATAAATACCATGAATCTACCAAACCATAACAAAACATGCCATAAATCTACATCTATAATGATATACGGTTAAGATGTTACAACAATTTCTATGCAAACTTTGAAGACAGTAGAATAATTAGATTATTTATACATATATATATTTGGGTCTATATGAACCGAAAACTGCCACCCTCGGCAGCTCAGTCAGTTGAGGCACCGCTTCAGGAACTGAAGTCACCGTCGGGCGTGGGTTCGAGTCCCTCATAAGGCATGGGTTTTTGTAACCGTCCTTTCAATTATCATCACTCCATATATCATAATCATCTGCTCATTCGTACCCGTGTATAACCTATCTGTTGGTGGGGTCGTTAAGCAAATAATAATCATCATCAACATCGAACCGAAAACTCAAAATACCGATATTGAAAATTGAATCATTTTCAATCAAAATATAATACATGATTTATATTTTTACAATCTGCATTGATTTAATCGATTGAACTGATTTGAGTCAATTTCCTTACACTTAACATTCCGACCATCACAACGTGAATAAATCCCAAGTAGTCAATCTGTATGCTCGGCCAAACACACTGCAGTTGCATAAGTAGCAATGCCATTAGCCATTAGCTTGCTCCTTATGAGGTTGTGTTCCTTTCCCAACAAGGTGTCGGCCGTTATCGCGTCGTTGATATCGACTGCTTGTCAACAACGTGTATGGGATGTGTGCTTCGCTGACAAGTCAGTAATCATTAACAGAGATAAGGACTCAGTCACGCGTATGACTGATATAAGAGACAAAGAGCACAATTAGTCAGTAATATTATATTATGTTATATATATATATATATATATATATACATATATATATATATATATATATATATATATATATATATACACATATATATATATATATATATATATATATATATATATATATATATATATATATATATATAAATATAGAAGAGAGAGAGAGAGAGAGAGAGAGAGAGAGAGAGAGAGAGAGAGAGAGAGAGAGAGAGACACAATATATAACTTACACAAGTTAATATTCGAGTTTTATGGATAATTCAAGTCGTTTTATGAGGAAGCTTTACACACATCATAATTATATGTAGATGTGTTAATAATATATCGAAACGCCGATGTTTCAGCCAGAGTTTAAAAAATAAAAATAAGTTTAAAAGTAAATTACCAAGTGAAAGGCCATGTTGACTGGTCAAACCTCTAGTCAAACTACTAGTTGAACCAATTATGAAGGGGAAGATTTGATTATTTCCGTGATAAACTGGAAGTAGGAAAATACCTTCCCATCGGGGAATCGAGCCCGGACCTTCTCTCTAGTACGCAAAGTTCTTCATCATCTGAGCCACCGTAGCTTATATAATAAGGTCTTTGATCTGAGCTAATGAGACACTTGGCTTGGGGGTGCTCGTCATCTATCAAATATTCGCCCCTCCTCTGCAAATAATACTCGTAAATAACAATCAAGATAATGTATGAGGAATACACAAACTACTGGGATTGAGTGATAACTAGTAGGCCTATTATATCAATTATTTGTTCATGAATATGTATGTAAAATAGTATCTTTCCTATCGGGGAATATCTAAAATATTCTTGGGGAGGGGGGGGGGGGCTTTCCCAAATAATTTTCGAAGGGAATACTTGACCGATTTTTTCTGTTTTTTGTTTTTTTTGTAAATCGTGTAAGTGACAATATCTCTCTGGAGGGCTGTGCCCCAACAACGGCCCCAACCCCCCCCCCCCCCCCCATCCATTTTCGACGATTTTTTATATCACCTTCAGAAGAACACGTCATCTGCGAAACAGTTTAATAGAAAGAAGTCGTGCGATTTGCATGAATAACATTGAAAAGGATGCAACGTTTTTAACCAGTCTCATCAGATTTTACCTTGGTATTCGATTGTTTGCTATTTTTGTAGAATAATATTGCAAGGTCGTCGGTATAATAGCGGAAAATAAAATAATAAAAAAACATGAAAAATTACATATGAAAAAGCATAACTGCAATTAGATTACACAATGTCATCAGTTGTTGACGTTCACACAAACGCGTCAACACCAGGTAGGCCTATATATACACACACAAACAGATATATATATATATATATATATATATATATATATATATATATATATATATATATATATATATATATATATATATATATATATATATATATATATATATATATATATATATATATATATATATATATATATATATATATATATATATATATATGGCTATATATAAAATAAGCTTGGTTCCTTATTCGAAATAGTTGCCCGTATTAAATTATTGAGGTTTATCAAGTGATCATAAAGAGTATATAATAATGAAATGCGAATGTGCGTAGACACATTTATTAGATAAGTCGACCGAATTTTCAAAAAATATCCAAAAAAATCATTCAATCAATGTTATGTCCACAAACACGAAAAACTAGATCAAGTATGACGAGTAGACCTATATCTGTATGAACTTCAGCCCGTATATATACTTTCGCTATTAATTACCATCACATTAGATCACATCACGTGCCTCATTAGTGAATTATTTGGATTGTTTATATATCAATTGATAACCTTCTTTATACAGCCGACCCCAAAAACAAGCAAATTCTCCGTCATTATCTGTAGCAACCCTTGCCAAGTGCAAGTGCGTTCTTACCTTCCAAGTCCTCACTGCTGTTCAAGTATCCTCCCCCGTGTCCATCGGTAGGTGTAACAATGCGAGAGCAAGCGAGAAAGAGGCTGCCGGTCTTCGGTATCGATCAACCACGACTGTCGGAGGCAGGAGCAGTGAGCACCACGGTCCTAGGTAGGTGAAGGACGCGGCGACTACGGCGACGCGGCCGAGAGGCAAACTAGTCGCTCGTATCTGCAGGGTCAGGGTTCGATCTCGAGACAAATGCCAATGTTATTGTAGTTTAAAGAGATGAGAACAGGTGTTGAGGTCGTGAGGTTTAATGTTTTTTTTTAATCTAGATTGGGTTATAATATAATAGCGAAGATCTATTGGCGTCGGATGGATGATTAATGAGATGATGGGATCATGGACTGATGGGATGATGAGATGAAGGTTTCTCGGGTAATGGGGAGGGTAGTGGGAAGGAAGCGGTTGTTTAATGTTTGATCATCAGGAAACTTCTCGTGGCCAGTAGGGTGATTCGTACCCCCGTATTCGTACCGCTGTTGGTGGGGTCGCTAGAAATATTAAATTATCAAAACATGTAAACAGATCTTCTAAACAGATTGTTCATTGTGGAACCACTTTTGAAAGAGAACCATTTATTATTTTTGAAAAACCCAACCAGTAGAATCTGAAGGAGAAGAATTGGAAAAGAAATCTCTTCGACAAAAAAATGAATGTTGACTAAATTAAAAATAATGAATTGATACACATTTTTACTTAAACCAAACCAGCATTCTGAAGGAAACAATTGAAAAAATACTATTGCCTGATTAAAAAATATTTTTAACCACGATCACAATGCTAAACACTAATAGTGGTCGTAGACTAAAATGATCAACATGCATTTAAAATTAATTAGAGCTGCAAAACGTTTGCAGTGATGATTGACTAGATTTAGACTTGATATTTTCAAAACAAAGATGTGTATAGATACTAGATTTCGAGTACATTTCATGCGAATCTCACCCACCTGATGACACATAAATTATTCTGCGTTTTAAAACCCCTCGTAAAACCGTAAAACTCTAATATTCTTTCATTCGTTCTAGGAAGAAAAGACTGAATAATATGCATGAGTGCATGACCCTATCAATTAATATAAAGCTGCAAGTACCGTTTAGCTTTGAGCCCACTATGGGGATCATAACAGCGTATGCAGGAATGTATATATTTCAAGTTGCCGTGGTAACATTATGTAGGCCTACATGAATAACCAGCCAAATGGTGTCCAAAGGTAAAATAAATAAATATGGGTTTCGATTATGATGGTTTGTGAGACATTCTCGAGAATAGTTTTTCTAAAAATCAGTTATTAATTTTGATAAAAAAAAAATCGATGTACTTTTGTTTACCTTTTCCGCCAATTATATCAGTCATTGACCTAACTAAAGGTATGCATTACGGAATGTATAGGCCTAAGAAATATATATCATTAAAATATTTTCAATTCAAGTGTCAAGCATTGACCGAGCAGTTTTAGGGGAGGGTACATTGGCATGTTAATACCATGCGCAACGAAAGTAAACATTTAACGATAAACATATAAATCCAAAATGAATAACATTAAACACGTCGCATCCATGCTGATGCTGTGGTCTGCCAATACTGCATTATTTATCATGTTATTCTTCTGTCTGCAGCAAATACTTGCATGTATTCTAGATGTGCAATATGATGAAATGACGTGATAGGATGATTAAGTCATCATTTCCTCTTCTCTCAGAACATCCTTGATTTGTTCACTGTCTATTTCCAGTACCTTACGCGCCCGCCCATTGAGGAGGAAAACTCACGGCGCAGGAAAACGCACCACATGCGCTGTAAGATTAGCGAGATATTATATGAAATATGTGATAGAAAGCTCTATACGCACTTTGATTTCGAATCTCTCATTTCACTGCTTACGTGATACACCTATTAATAATTTCAATCGTTCCACAATCGTAATGGTTTTACTTGTTGATCAATAGTTAGAAAATTATAGAATATAGAAAATTACACTATAATTTTAATCTTCAAAACGGTTCATCCAATTTATGTAAAACTTCGGAATAGTGTGTATCATTTGTGTGCTTGAATCTCTGGAAATTTGAATTTATTTGGAGAGAAGTTTATTCCATATCCCCCTCCCACCCTCCCCGAGGGTTATCCCTATAAGGTATTTCAAAAATTTCGAAATTATTTGTCTCCCATATTGTGGTTCAACCGATTGTGCCTCAAAACTATATAGTATCGAGTTACATGACGACATATGTGCAAGTATCAACAATTTGTTTCTCGTTTGACCTGTGGAACATCCAATTAACAGATTGTATAGGCCAACTTGGATGTTTTTAAAATACCGGTAGTGATGTGTACGTAAAACTATTACCTATGGACGGGCCGAATCAGCATGGCAGATCTCGAAAGTCGAAAGAAGGGGGAGTAAATGTCGGTGTACCCCCCCCCCCACACACACACACACACAAACACATTTAATTTCAGTCTGATAAACTTTAGATTTACATAGAATAAATACTTATACCTAATATTTCAGAATAAATATAGTACATTTTTAATGTAGTAGGCCTACATTATATGACAAAACTGTACAAAAACGGAAAATAATTTTCTTAAATGAAAAACGTTGATTATGATAATATGAAAAACTATGAAAATTATTTTAAACACTTTAATTAATATATATATTCAGGCA
Organism: Brachyptera putata; assembly: GCA_907164805.1. NCBI lineage: Eukaryota > Metazoa > Arthropoda > Insecta > Plecoptera > Taeniopterygidae > Brachyptera > Brachyptera putata. The sequence goes on along the minus strand of OU015471.1, from coordinate 10,242,191 downwards.
TATTATACATTATATATATTTAATATTATTGGAAGCGTTTTCATACACTGCCTCTGCAATTCACGAATGAAGCAATGAAGCAGAAATTAATAATCTTGAAACATTACAAAATAAAGTTACGAGATTTATAATTTCATATCGAGTACAAATTAGAGCACGCCGAAAGAAAGTGTGCATGCTAGAAAATCTGTCACACTGTCTGCACTCATAGTGCGTATATCTAGACAGGCTACACGCATCCCAAATCTCAGTTGTTTTGTCTCATTGGCCATTGCCGTCCGCTAATAAAATATAATCCCAGTTATTTGAGATGAAGTCAGACTCCACTGAACTTGATGTGCGGTGTTCATAATATAACAAACGTAATGAATGCAATTTCGATTTGTGATCTCACCATGTCATGAAACTAGTACCCACATTTGGCAGACCATGGACCTAGTTCCAACAAGGTAGTTCTTTCATTGGGAATGGGTACACTGAGAACATGTCCAAGTATTTGGTCAGCACTAAACCTGCAACATTCCAACTTTGATTTGATCGATTCCTAATGTAATGTTCAATCTCAATGTCCCGAAATATTTCGTAAGCCAGTTTGTGAATAATCTTAATTACAGTAGGCTACTATTATTTGTTGAAATATACTGCATTTGGTAATTTCTCTGTAGTTTTCATTATTTGTTACTTTATTTACTTGAATAGCAGATACACAACTTAAAAATGTTGAAGAGACGCAAACCATGATACAAAAAATAGTGAAAATGTAGTTAGCTTTTTATTTGTCGATGGTTAACAATAGGTTAAAATTTCCCGGGTGCATGTATCGATTCCAAGGATTTTTTCTAATAGTTGACGTCCTTGCCGCTAGTAGCATGCTAGTAGTCTGTAGTGAAATAATTTCGTGTTTTGCCGCGCCCATAGTGAGCGCTAGTATAGGCCTTCCTGGAATGTGTGATATTCGCCGCTTGTTATTAGGAGTGTGAATTGTTTTCTCTTTATTGCAAATAAAGAGTTCAAATTAAACAAGGATGACTTGGGGTTTCGTTACGTGTGGTCCGAATGAAGCGTTGGTGGTTTCTGGTACGGAATTCTACTAATTATTGAACTGAATTTGACTTCTGTCAAAAGGGTGGCATGTAACACTTGCGTGCAAAGGGGGTTTGGCCATTTGTTTGGCCTTGAGGTTCAAATTAAATGTCTGGTCAAATGCTATTACATGAGTTACATACCAAAACCAGGAACATTTGTACGAATATGCTAGACCTTTTTGGCTGTCGTATGTCATAATATCAATCCATAGGGCGGAAGGCCAAATAACAATAGGCTCAGGCCACTGAGTTTGTAGTGCTCAAGGCTTAGGCCTACTTGCAAAACAATATAGGGCTAGCCCTCATTCTGTGTTTTCTTATGCCTAGGATGCTGTTACACCAAGCCGTTATTGGTGCCAGGAGGACGTGCATTTGTTTGGCCAAAAGTGCAGTGTGTACAGAGGTATGCGCCCTTTATTGTGGCTATTCTATGTGTGGTTGCCTTCTGTTAGCGTGAACTTCCTAATTCTAGAGGAACTCATTAGCAGCCCTAAGCTCCAGACATAGGCTGTTCGTCTTTGCCATTGACTATATAATTTTACGTACCATAGACACACGCATGTTCTCTTTGAGAGCTTGGAAACAACATTGATTAGAAAGCCGGGACTACTGTCTCGTGTCGTCTTGACAGTTGCAGCCGAGAGCAAGCAGAATTGCGGGATATATGCTGGCTGTCTCTGACTGTATGACGTATGAATGTCCTTGTTTATAATTGTATAACTTGACGGGCGATTATCGTTGTCCTGAAACTCATGCAAACTCGATAGGTGCTTAATGATTATGGTAATTTTTCACCTATCCTTGACCCACTTGTAATGTCAATTTTCTGTGGGAATTAGTGATACCAGTATTACGTTACTAGTTATAATAGTCTTTAGTTATTCATAATTCCTGTTTTTATTCGTTTTTCCAACTCATTTTTAGTCACTTATTGCATATCTTCTCGCAGAAGTTTCACTAAATGGCTACATATTCCTCGCGTCAGTAGGCCTATTCAGTTTTGCCAACGGTCATTTTACTGGTTGGTTTGTTTAGTTTAGATAAAGCTTAAATGGTTTCATTCAATTTTGGTTGGCAATATATTTATATTGTATTTCAAAGTATTTCATAACGACATCTGTTACCTTCATCACATCACATCACATTCCTTGAAATCATAATCCCCTCTTTCTTACTTGTAGGCCTATACTTCATTATCTTTTTTTTTTAATTTTCCCAAATTAGTTGCTACCGTATTATTACACCTTCCTCTCAATCGTTCCACTCCCCTTACTGAAGTATCACTGCCAAAATACGGCCAAAACAAGCACAATTTAGGTTTAAGAGCCAAAACTTGGACAATTCACGGTCATCTATAGATACGCAAACAGACTGGAGGAAAATGGGATTGTATATACCGGTAGTTCTAAAATGCAAATTTTAAGAAAAATAACATTTTATTACTAAAACGGATAAAATAGTGGTAAAACGCAGCCGAAACAATGTCAGTCTATAGCCTTTTTACACATTATAGCAACTACAAAATAAAATACAGACAATCTACAGACGTTTTACAGATAATATAGGGACTTTTTACGGACAGTATAGGAAACTAATGGGGAAACAACGGCCAAAACAAGGGTTGCTCCGGTCCCGATTCACCTGTGTTTTGTCCGTATTTGGGTCGGCCAAAACAGAGACATTTTACAAATATTCCACGGACAAAATAGAGACAATTTAGGGTCGTAATTTTCCGTCTAATTTCAGTATCGGTCTATCCCAGTCATACCAAAAGCTAAAAGCTGCAACATCCCTTGAACTACCTACATCTCTCAATTCATACCCTTCAATACCATTCTAAGTGCGTAGTGTAGGAATAATTGTGAAGAAGTGATTATTACAAGATCATAATGCTCTTTAAATTTACATTCTGCTCAAAATCTGCAATGATACTTTATAGAAACGTAAAATTCGTATGAACTTCTTCGAAAAGAGAAACTTTACCAGTAAACGTTCTTCGATTGTAAAAATAACGCATCCTCAGAAAGGAATATGTTTCTTTTAAAAGTTTCTTCCAACACTGCATAGCAGCAATGGACCCAAATAGAAACTAATGCAAATGTGTACAGAGCAATATGAAATATGGTGTTTTGTATTCCAGGATTTCCTTGAACACCATGACTCTTCAGGTTGAGAGTCCTACGGTCTACACTAGTCAAGGAGTTCCGATATCTGTCACCGGGATAGCGCAAGTGAGTAGATTACTAGGAAAATACCATGACAACAGGTTTCTTATGACAGAGTAGCAAAAATAACTCCATTCTCAAAAATACTCGAGTTCTAGTGATCAAATTGAAAATGTACCAAATTGCAGGTCAATAGTAGGCCTATCCTTGTAGAGACCTATTCAGAAACAAATTATTTCTACTTCATTTGTATTTGTTATGTATATAGCTGGGACTCGATAAAGTAAGGTAGACCTACTAATACAAAACCGAGTTAATCAAATTGGATTTTACGTTCAAGCTGCTGAGGGGCGGACTAGTGGCTATGACGGTGAACCGCCGTTCAGTAGACCGGAGTTTGATTCCTGCCATTTCAACCATTCTGATAGGTTTAACGTGGTTTTCCTGAGTCATTCAGGTGCATACTGGAATCATTATCCATTCACTGATGCCTAACACTCATCAGTAGGTCTACAGTGCGTCGTTAAAACTAATATCAATTGAAAATTTTGAAAAATAGTTCAAATTGTTCAATTAGTATCAGTAATTTGTATCAGACGTCAACTTTCTGACCCGTCTTCAAGGTGCCGAGACAGGTGGACCAGTGGCTTGCAAGCTGAACTGTCATTCGAGTGACCTGGGTTTGATTAATGTCTTGCAAAACCATATGGGTGGAGGTTCTCTAATTAATATTAGCTACCTCATTCTGAATCTGATGTAATTTCAGGTCAAAATTCAAGGTCAAAATGAAGAGATGCTTTTGGCAGCTTGCGAACAGTTTCTTGGTAAATCTGAGGCAGAGATTCAACATATTTCGTTGGTTACTTTGGAAGGTCACCAACGTGCTATAATGGGCAGCATGACTGTGGAGGTAATACATCACTCCTTTTCATTATTAAAATAAGACTAGAATTGTGTAGCCTACTATATACTACCTAACCATATTTCTAGATGAAAATATTGTTGAATATTCCATTCAACCATTTTAAATGGTTTTTGTGGTTAGTAATCAACCAATATTCTATCAATATTCTATTACATATAGGCCTACATAGGGTAGCATATATCTTGTTCTGCAGAATGAATAAAAACATGAAAATAAATCCACATCACAGTGGTTTTTGCTTGCAATGAATTTTTCCAATTGACATCTCAAGTCTACAATCCTTAGGACAAAACTTTATGTACAGCGCTGTTGATAAGCATGGGCGTTACCCGAATGAATGCATCATTGTTTGAAAATTTAGAATCTAGCTTCGCACCTCGTCAGTAGTTTTCTCACGTTATTCCAAGTTTATAGCCTAGTATTTTATACACATGTTTACTACTGATAGAGAACGTTTTGAACGTGTGCCTTTCTTGTGACAGGAGATTTACAAAGACCGTAAGAAGTTCAGCAAGCAAGTGTTCGAGGTTGCGTCATCAGACCTGGTCAACATGGGCATAACGGTGGTCTCGTACACACTCAAAGACATCAGGGACGAGGAGGTGAGTCTTAAAACCTCAACGTTCGTATCTTGACGTCATTGTTTTGCCTTTCCAGCGGCAACCTGACATTCTCAACATTCACCTGTATTCAGCTCCTTGAATGCTTTCAGTATTGATTATAAATACATTTGGTACCACTCTAAATATTCAGTTATGCCAGTTTAATATGTAGTGTGTAAACGTAAATGGTCAATAGAAGAAAGAAGAGCCAGCAATATATCCTATCGTTAGCTGTAACTCGGTTTATACTCTAAACTGAGTTTAGAGAGGCTCTAGCGGTTGAATTCACCAAGTCGAAACAAGTTTTTATAAGAATTGAAATGAATTAGAAAATTGACCCATCATAAATATGGGTAACAACTGTTCTCATATTTTGTAAAACTATAGGTACCGGTATCTATGGGTATAGGTATACATAGCCTATTATATATCTCTTTTTAATATATTTTCATAGTCTTTTTCTCATAATAATTTTAAAACTGACCATTGGAGTAATTTAAGGTTTTACGTGGTTTCCCTCTCTTGTCTAGGCTAATGCAGGGATGGTTCCCACAGGCAACGAACGCTTCCTTCCCACTACCCTTCCCACTACCCTTCCCATTACTCATGAAACCTTCATCTCATCATCCCAAAATCTCATTAATCATTCATCCGACGCCAATATATTTTGAAGTTACTATTGCAGTACGTCATTATAGGCCTAACCAATATAGATAATTAATGGAGTAACAGTAAGTTGCCGCTGACTTGAGTGTTGCAATACTTTGTGCTAGTGTTAAGCCGCCCTTGGTGTAGCTCAGTCAGCTGAGGTACCGCTTGAGAAGCTGGAGTCACTATTGGACGTGAGTTCCCGCATAAGGCATGGGTTTGTGTAAACGTCCTTTCACTTATCATCATTCATAGTTTTATAATCACCTGCTCATTCGTACCCCCGTGTTACCTAGCTCTTGGTGGGGTCGATGAGTAAACAACAATCAATCAATCAAGTTTTGAGCTCATGCATTACTTTGTGACAATTGTGCATGCCTGGCTCCCCCCCCCCCCTCCCCCCCAGGCAGTTCACGCTCGACTGCTGTTCAAGGTCAACTTGCTTGTAAATGAAACACAGGCTGACATGATTGAGGGGGCAGGGAGGGAGGGGACATTGGAACATGCTATACAACACATTGCTTCATAGTGGCAATGTTGTCTAATGATTATTGCAAGCGCGTCAATACTTTCTATTTTGCTATCTATATATTAGGCCTACACATTATGTAGGCTACATGTTTTGTTTCTTCAGATTTATGAATAATGATTTATTATTATGTTTTGGTTCGATTTTATATTGAAATGAAGTCGGATCAGAAACATCAATATATTTAATTCTTGATTTTGTATTCAATTCCTTGATTCAAAACTCAAAACTTTTATCAAATCTTATATGAAACGTGATTATTTTCCATCTGATGATCGATATGAAGTCATTGATTGTCGATCATAAAAAGATCACAGCAACAGCAACATTGATAGAATATTTGATCATTTCTAGCCTATTGTGGACTGTATTATGATGTAGAATATAGTTAGATAATCATTTTTCCTGCATTAACCTGGCCGATTCAGCTGTTTACCACTGAAAACTCAATTTCCCGTGTATCCCCGATGCGTGGCATGGCTGCCATTTCAGAAGATGAGCAGAGATTAAAATTATGAATGAAATATCTCAACAGTTTATGTACTGGTAGCAATCTTACTTTTTACATTATTATTACCAAGCATCAAGATATGTTTAGAAATTCAATTCCAGATTTTTCTCCAGTGGTAATAACCGCCTGATCTCCTTCAGGGAATATTGACTAGAATACTTATCAGCACTTGAAGTAGTACGCAGTGTCAGTATTTTAGGTCGAGTTTAGGCCTGAACCGGAAGCCAGCGTACTCCACAAGCCTTGACTCATCTTTACTTCTATTGATTGAATATATTTCAGTACGCATCGTGCCTGCTAGTTTATTTACTCATTAATCTTATCTGATCTATCCTTAAATAATAATCTCAATTACGATTTTCTCTCAACTTGTTGAAATGTGATCCATTTACTCTTTGTTTTGCTTCAAGGGCGCAAAGGTATGTTGGTATATAAAAAAACAACTAACCACTGCATCCTTAGTTTGGTAGGCATTGTACATTTAGTAAGCCTAGTAAGCATGACTTGATTGTAGATATATTTTATAGATTGGAGCCGGTTGTATCAACTGATGATTGAATATTAATTAGGCCTACTTGATTATTACTTAGTCAGGGTACAAAAGGGTAATATAGGGTCTAAGACCCCAGTAGTAAAAATCCCAATAGTAAAAATTAGTTGATTACCGGTATGCTAATTATTAATTGGGGTAAAAAAAATACCTTTGTAAGTAACCAAAGGTAATAACAAGTTACGGCAATCCACTAATTATCGCTTAATCAACAAATTTACTATTCGTAAAATAGGACCTAAGTAAGATTCATAACCCAGGGTAATTACAAGGTAATTTGCTAATTATTGCTTAATTCATTAATCAGTTAGTATAAGTTACAACCGGCTCTTAGTATAGAAACACGTTGATGAATGGAAAAGTACTGACGTATGCAGCAGTGACATTATTAGCGTTGGTCCCAATTCAATTACAACAACTTGCGAAAATCTCGCTATTTGTGTAGTAACATTGCGATACGAGTTATATCTGTTATTGCAACTAGTGCAGACGTTATTTTTATTGGTAGTGGAAAATACACATTCTGATCTATGCCGAATTGAAACAAATAGACAAATTCTTGAAAAGAACGCCTCAAAGTCTTGAAACAACCAAGAAGTGCCGTTTCAAAACGGTATTACTAATTATTAAGCCACAGGCCTTAATTGGGAAACAATGGTTACATATCAAGATTTATTCTAATATCTGCAATAAATTTCCCATTTTGTGTAGGCCTATGTAAAACTTGAAAAATATTTATATGAGTGCAATTGGCTCATTTTTAAATTAGCTTTCCTAAGTTTTCTATACAGTAAATCAATGTTCACTACTCAGTACATCAATGTCAATGTTCAGCATGCTGTCTCGTTTTGTTTTGGTATACTCATATTAACGAGAGAAGAAGGTTCCAAGCGACCATCCCCCCCAGCCCACACTACTAGCGCATGTGTGGCTCGCGCCTTCATCTCTCCTGGATAGGAGTATACACATGTCAAGCCTTAATTAGGCCTCTCTGCATGATTGTGATTACCATTTTACAATTTCAAGATTGTCTTACAATTCATTTTACTTATTTGGAACTTACATTACGTAGTGTAATAGTATGACAAGTTTATTTGGATGATGTTTGTAACCGGTAGTAGGTTTGTGTCAAGCATGGTGCCTATATAGAGTACGGGGCTCGGAGGTTGCAGGCTCAAGTGAGTCTACCGTGTATCGATAGAAAATTTTCAGTGATGTGGGAATAGCTTATCTACCTTGACAACGTGTACTGCTATTGAATAGTCCTACTCATTTTGTTGGATAGTAAATATTTCTAATGAATTTGTCTGATAATAGAATATAAAATTACGCTGTGTTTAGGCGTATAAAACGTGTAAATTTGTTCACTAAAATTATGTGTGAATACTAAATATAAAACTTTCGAATTCAAACAGAATAATAGTTTAGGCCCTATAGCTTAGTGTAGGTCAGGCCATAACATTGTATTAATAATCAACATTTTAACGTGTATTTTTTCTACTCGTAGCTTGAGGTGCTACGTAGACTAAAGGCCCATTCACAACAGGAATTACCAGTAAACTTGACTTTAGAAGTGAGAGTAAGTTTTCATGGCTATTCACAACAACAATTGAGCAGTAAGAAACAGTAAATAGTTTGTTTATAGCAGCAGCCAAACGCGTACTCAATTCTGATTGGCCGGCTCTTACAGCGCAATGTCAAATCAGGAGGATGGTTTAGAGTCTGCAAGTATGGCTAACTCCTTACTGCAAGTGTGTCTTATTGTGAACGGGAAGATGAAATATCATTGGACAAAACTTACCGTAAAAATCAATCAAGATTTCTGCTAATTACTGTTGTGAATGGGCCTTTGAAGTCATGTTTGTGTCAACATTAGAAATGCCTGAAATAATTAGTTACCACACGTTGTTTATTGTCTTACACCGTTTGTTATATAATATACATAAATCTGGAATGTATGCGGAGCCTGGGTGTAGTAAGATGGACAGCGATTCAATATTTTGCATTCAAAGTTCATTTTCTGGATGAATGAAAGATGACAGACATGTTGTTGATAATGCGTTGGAAGTTATGTGTGTTGAAGGGTTTATAATGTGCACTCAAGAAACTGCTAGGGCTGTGCGAGTCTAGAATTCTCGATCGAGTCAAGATCAAGACTCATACTCGATCAAAAATATTTTTTTCTGGATTGAAATTCCAAGTCTCGGGACTATTTCGAGCAAGCAAAGGTGTAACGATACACTTGTTATCTTTTCATCATTCAACAGATTGGTATTAAAATTACAGTGTCTGTAACGTGGGAAGGTTTTATTTCTCTATTTTTGTATTTAATGCTGAATTGAATTCGCTCGCTTGAATTGAGCTCGCTTGCTCGAACCAAAATTGTCAACGTACCGGTACTTGCTTGACGCTCACTCGAAAATAATTCATCTCGCTCGAAACTAGCTCGAATTTAAGAAGCTCTGCTCACACAGCCCTAGAAAGGATGTTGTTCAGTTGGTTAACCTGAACGATAGCTTGCGTTGACATGTTTTAACGTTAGGCTGTACAGCCTCCACCTCTACGTTGCGTTCGGGTACTGTGGGCGCACGGGGTGTAACGTGTGTTGTGTTGATCGCAGGGCTACCTGAAGAGCTTGGGGATGGCGAGGACTGCCGAGGTGAAGAGAGACGCACGGATCGGCGAGGCGGAAGCCAGGAGAGATGCGCAGATAAGAGAGGCAATAGCCGAAGAGGAGCGGATGGCGTCACGATTCCTCAACGATACCGAGATCGCAAAGGCGCAACGAGACTTCGAACTGAAGAAGGCGATGTACGATGTCGAGGTCCAAACGAAGGTAAAGCAATTTGATCGGTATTTGTGATTAATCAATAATATAAGAAATAATCAAGCCACTGAGATCAAAAGGCCTTATTCTTATACGTCATACAAAGCGCATGGAAATAGGGAAAATAATTTTTCTTCAGGGAATGCACTCGAACTATCATTTCTCACGAAGAAACTTCATAAAAAATGCAAGTTTTCAGAAGGAGGGCTATGTCAAAATATTTTCTTTAGAATTGTACTTTTTATATATTCCAGTATTATTGTGTATGCTTGCCAAATATAATGCTGAAAACCACTTGACCATAGAAATTGAACTCAATTACCGGTATATTTAAATTAATACATCAAATCTCGAAGTGGATGCGAACTAAGAAATGTTACTTTGTGAACAGCACAGGCACTAGGTGATATTTTTAACCGCCCCCGCCTGCTGCGAGCCATGAAAGCGTGTCTTTGAGGCTCCTATCAGATCATTTTCCTGCTCGTGGAGGGTTTATTCATGTATTTTGACTATTTTCTCAAGTAGATCGTCCAAAGTTGATAAATTACCTAGGCCTACACTGTTTCTTCTATTTATGTACTCAAATCAAGATAATTCGTAGCTTTAAAAAAAAAGGTCTTCTTTTTCAGAAAGCCGAGGCGGAATTGGCGTACGACCTTCAGGCGGCTAAGACGAAACAACGAATTAAAGAGGAAGAGATGCAGATCTTGGTGGTGGAAAGATCTCAAGAGATTGCCGTGCAGGATCAAGAGATTCAACGCAGAGAGAGAGAGCTTGAAGCCACAATCAGAAGACCGGCGGAAGCCGAGAAATACAGGTAAGCGGGAAGCCAACTCTTGGTTTCCTTCAAGTGAATCCTTGGGTGGTTCTTTGAGACCATTGTATAATATAAAGTGTTACCACACCTAACCCTAACCACCACTAATAAGAACCTAAAAGCATACAAAACATTGAACTAACATAACCCTAAAACAGACCTGTTGAACATATAGCACATTAACCAAAGACAGATACAGTCTACAGATGACTGATAAAGCAAGAAAAGCAGATAAAGTTTGTTACGTAAATCGTACTTACAATCTGGCCTGGCGTAGCTTGTCGTGGAAGGGTGGCTCAGAGATAACACTTTAATCACAATCTTCAATCACTAGGTTAATCACAATATTTTAATACTATGTAATTACCTCATGTAATCAAGATACAAACTCTTAAGAAAATAGAGAACTGAAAGAACTGAGAACACTAGGTTAACACAATCACTCTCCAGACAAACTTTTATATGGACCATATCCAAAAATCCCCACTGTGTGACTCACTACAGAACAATAGTCATCCATTACCAGTTCCCAGCCTTGCTATCTCTCTGTCTCTAGCCAAGGTCAACCACTATCAGTCCATGGGGCTGCAATCATCTTGAGCAGGGGTGTAGAGAGGGGAGGGGGGGGGACTATTACAAGTTCCAGAATAGTACAATTTGAGTTGCTCACTCAATAACTATTCGTCAGTACTCGAATCAAGGTTTCCGTTCGATATAAAAATTGCAAACGATATTGAACAATTATATCAGAAATTGATTGAATTGTTAAATGTATTGAATTTTTTCACGTGATATTGAATCGAAGTAAAAAAAATACGAGATTATAAGTGATACATCTTGACCTTGTATTATGGCATGGGTAGCTATGAGTAAATGCTACGAGCTGTGTGGGGAAGGGCTCAGTTTCCACTTGAGTTTGCAACGTGGTTCAACAAAACAGATCATCGTTACCGTACTTCAGAACTTTGTTTATTTCAATGTTACAGTGACGAGAATTTATTTTATTATAAATCAAATTTATTAATTTTAGGGGCTTTTTTGATGTGCACTGTATTTTATTTGAGTTAATCACCATTTTTCCTATCGATATCATAATATCAATCATTGCTTCGATATTAAATTTATCGAATATCAAATGTTACAGTTAATTTGATATTGAATCAAAGTCCTAAAATAATAAATGGATCTAAACTACGGAAACCGAACGACAATCCTAAAATGCACGTTGTTTGTTGTGGCCCGTTCAGGCTGGAGAAGATTGCCGAGGCTAACCGCAACCGCGTGATCTTGGAGGCGGAGGCAGAGGCGGAGGCCATCCGTTACCGCGGCGAGGCGGAGGCATTTGCCATCGAGGCAAAGGCGAGGGCGGAGTCAGAGCAGATGGCCAAGAAAGCCGACGCGTGGAAGGACTACAAGGAGGCCGCTATGATCGACATGCTGCTAGAGACATTACCAAAGGTTCGTTCGTTAATTGATAGAAACGCAGTACACCTCCCTGTGTTCACCTTAGTTAAGAGTTCATGGGAGTCGATTTAGAGGAATATCAGCTTTTTGGTAATACCGTAACTTCAGAACGGTACGAGTTAGAAATTCTGAAAACAAGGAAACAGATATACGGTATTTCAAACACCTTCAAGATGGTATAAGTAATGAATATTCATCTCAAATCGCCTGATTGTCAGGCGTATATGCTTGAAAACACACATTATTTTAGCCGTATACGCTTGACAATTATGCGATATGTGATAAATATCTAGAACTTACGGTACATCCTCTTGAAGGTATTGAAAATATCTGTGTTTCCTTGTCTACAGAATTGTCTTGTCTACAGAACACACAGTTAAGTTATCACCAAAAAACTGATATTCCACTAAACCGACTCCCATGTACTCTTAACTTGTAAATTGTAATACAAACTGTCAGTCAGGTCAAGTGTCTAGTGAAGAGTATTTCAATTTGAAATATGTTGTTTATTGGATTGGAAATATTCAGACCCTGTTGTTTGAAATTCTCTCTAATCGCATTGGCGGATGCAAATGGCAAGGAGGTTCATATATATTATCGAGTATCAATAATTGACGTACGAAGGTATTGATATAATCAAATGGAACGTAATTCATGGAGACACAATACAGCCGAGTAGGGGGTATAATTAACGAATCTTTAACCACCATTATTAATATATTCTCAATTCTATCATAGCCAATTTTAACAATAATTGCTGGTCACCACATGACAGTGTTGGCGAGTAATAATGCGGAGTGTTTTGCGTCCAGATTGCTGCAGAGGTGGCCGCTCCGCTGTCTCAAGCCAAGAAGATAACGATGGTGTCTAGCGGAACCGGGGAAGTCGGAGCCGCCAAGTTGGCGGGCGAGGTTCTAGCCATCGTCAACAAAATGCCAGAGATAGTGAAAAGCATGACTGGTGTCGATATTCTCAAGGTATGTGGAATACTTTCATAGCGTTCAGATAGTGGTGTGAGTGTTGACATATTTTAATGGAATATTGCATTTTGAAATATTTCAACGACCCTTGGAATGTTTAAAAAATGTTGAAACTTTTGTAAAAGTGGATTATATGAATAGAAAACAATTTGAAAGTGCAGGTCTAGAGTAGCTTGGGAATGAGAAAAATCTCACCGTGCCTTACTTTTATGGTTACTGATATAGGCCCTAGATCATTTTCCAGTTACGGTACTTGTTGCTGAATCATATCTCTTTTTTTGTAGTACGGTATATCAATTAGGACCTATCCCAGAAATATTTTAATCTCACTTGGAAAATTCTCTGAGAATCTTGTTTTTAACACAATTGATGCTAAAGTGTAAAAATACAAATCTTCTGTTACCGTACTTATATATAGTATAGGGGAGGAGGAGGACGTGTGGGACGGGTGGAGGAGTGGGACTTTGGCTATTAGGGGGCCTACTGGTACCCTGATTAGCACTCTTCAATCGATAAAAATGCACGTGGCTGAAACCTCTGACAATTAGAGATTAGGATTGAGAAATTATCAAACTTAATGTAATTTAATCCATAATTTTCTATTACTGGTAGGTTTACCTGCTTTACTTTATTTACAAATGTTTCGAGTTTTTTTGGAATATTTCCAATTTTTCATGAAATATTTCAAGCCTATGAATTTCATGAAATCAAATTTTACATCACTGCAAATTAATTGATACACTAACACTACCATAGAAAAATCTTCGTTGTGAAATCTTGTTTCAATGAAGGTCAAGTACATTGTGTAGCCTACCTTGCAGTGACAAAGGACGCATTCGTAGTAAATCTACAAGTATGTTGATGTTATCAAACATACCAATCGTTCAATATTTTTCCAAGTGTCGGACTTTATATGGTAGCATTTGCTCACGTGGTCACGTTGATGTTCTCTTTTGTTACTTAGTTAGCAATTAGCATTAGTTTCATACATGGTCAGACTTACGGATTAAAATCAATAGGACAATATCAATATAATACGGTCTGTAACTTCTGTGTCCCTAAACTCAAACCCTAAACTCGACCCGAGAGGAAGTTACATTGTTGCACACACAATCATTCTTATATTCTCATTATCAGCAGAAAATGGTGTCTAGATCCTTCATGACCACCCATGTGCTCCGATATCCTATCCACTGACTACAACCCCAACCTTTTCACCAACCCCGCTATCTCAACATTTGAACGTTAAATATCTCGTACGTGTCCTTTCAACGGCCTCGCCACAAGGATTTTCTCGACTCATTAACATCGCTAAGCTGCCGTTCATTCTTTCGCTTTCACCCAATTCATATGTCCAGTCTCGGGCGTTTTCCCTGTATACACCAAAACTGGTTGAACAATTACACTGGCATAAATCGAATATAATAAAATAGATAAATTGAGACAACATTATTTTGGAGGAACTCTGACTTATTCACGACTAGGTCTGCGGTATAATATAATATTGGATAGTATTCATGCCAACGTGAAGATTAAAATTGAAGTGTCTTCGACGTATCGTTATGTTAGTGTAGTGATAGTTGTTGTATATTTGCCGTTTGCTCTATACATCTGTTTTATTAACAGTTCACCTGATATTGTATTACATAGGGAAGGATGGGAGTGCCTACTCCTGTAGCAGTACAAAGGAGTCAGCAACCACTTACGCTACCTTTGAGAAAATAGAACACCACCTTAAGATGAATGAAACCACACGAACATACAAAGAAGTAAAGGGAGTGAACTTGGCCATTTTATAGTAGACCTCATTGGACACTTGGATATTAGTACATTGCTTTTATATCGTGAGGGTATCGTTTATTTAGTTTACTTAGTAGCTGTAGTTTGATATTTTTTTAAATATTGGCCAACATAGGTACAAATAATTATTTTACATCCCTTTTATTTGAGACGGTTGGTGAAACAAGGTTTCACAGTAACGTTGATTTTAGAAAATTGTTCTTCCATTCCATGTGTTTCCCTGTCAAGCATTTCAAAGTGTACAAGTTATTATCATGCTGCATGAACTCGGTAATGCTCCGCTCCGTATTACACGCTGGTCAGAAATGAATAAGTGCAATCAACTCAATCCGCAAGGTCGCTCTAATCAGTCGGTAGAGGTATTACGATACCTAGGATTAGGATTGCGATACATGGACGTACGACTTGTTGATTGTTGATAACAATTACTTAATTGTGGTAATCAAAAGGATGTTATGACAAAATGGCAAAATCTGCATTTTTTTCTGATCAAACTAGCATCCACATCGGATGGTGTATCTGCGTATTCCAGTCTAAGGATTCAGAACGGTTTCCATCCAAGTCAGCTCCGATTTCTGTTCTGATCAACCCAACGCTTGGTAACCCAACGCTTGCTGTCTAGTAGCAAGCAAGCGTTGCAAGCACGCAATTACAACTAGCAGCCAACCATTTTTCATTCCAACTGCCATGTAATACGGACGTTACGAGCTTGAAGTAGGGTTTGAATACGAGTTTGAAGTATGGTTTGAATACAAGTAACAGTGTTTCAGATATGTAGCGCACGTTCCGTAGTTGAGACTTCCGTTTACTCTGAAATGCTTGGTGTGATTGTGATTATTTTAACTGTTTTAATGTGTGCAATTGGTAGACTTGTATGTTGGGTAATGTTGGTAAAATATCTGACTCTTTTTCAGTCAATCCATGCCTAAGCAACTGTCGAGCGCCAACACTCGAAAGAATCTCTCCATAAATACTTATTTTTATCGATATACTAGTTTTGTATATTGCATGCGTTGATGTAATGCCTGACACAGTCTGTGAGTAGACATGTAATGTGTTTAACATGAAGATGACCAGTTTACGTGTACAGAATATAATGCAGCAAATCGTCCGAAGAAGAGTAAACCCACACGTGCAAGGTAACTAGTGCATAGCCAAACTGGGCCACAGGGTCTGAATATTGATTTTATAGATTTTATATATCAATCTAGATCATTTGTAATTACCGTCTAATATTCAAATACTTTAGCATTTAAATGATGCGATCTGATTTTGTGTGTGCCATTCAAACTAGTCATTCAACCATTTCTAATGTAAGTTGAATATATTTTATAGATACCACTTTATAGGCAAGTTATTCGTAGCTTGCGTAGACTTTTTTAATCAAAATTTAATAAAAGTTTTGTATATACGTACTGTAATAACTAAATGAGTCGAACCCATTTTTTTTTTGATGAACGGTACTTTTCCTTCACGTAATAATATCTATACATGGTGGGTACTCTAGGCTAGTTACCAGTTGTAGTTTAGTTTTACGTATAATTGATGGTATTAAACAAGGACGTATCAATTTTGTACATTTTCCTCGGAAATTATTACCATTTTTGTTACTGATCAATTTGACTTGAACTTAGCCTACCGTTTCGGTTCTGAAATTTAAAAAAAATGTTTGACGGTTATTTGCCATGTAAAACTGTGAACGATCAGTTTTAACCGTTTTCCTACTCGAGCCTGATTTACACAGGTCAATGTTTCGATCAGAGGCTTGAGACGAACCCTTGATATTCACACATGGATCAATATCGAAACATTGACTCGAGTCAATCACGCTTTATGTAGCTTGAGGCAAGAGACCATCTTCAGACCATTCCACAGAACGTCATGTTAGACATTTTTCAATTTACCAAGGTAGAGTGCAAACAATCGAAAAATATATACCGTACTTGAAAATTGACACGGTGAATATGTTGCAGTGAGGTGCAACAATACATTTGTAAAGTAAATGGAAGTTGTAAACAAAATTGAGAATGAGCTTGTTTATTCATCAATGCAAATGTAGGGTTTTGGTAATCATATACAATATGCAACTATTAATTCTTCCAGCTCCTTGAAATAACAACCTAACTACATAAGTGTAGTGTGAAGGGATCATAAGATTCGTGTCGAAGAGTTTATTGCATACTATTGTGAAGTGGCATAGCGTGGGTTCGAGTCCCACTTAACGCATTCATATATCATCTGCTCGTTCGTACCCCCAAATAACCTAGCCGTTGATTGGGTCGTACAGCAAACAACAATCATTTAAAGCAGTTACTACCCACTTCTTCCTATCAGTACCAAGGACCCTATCTTTACTAATTATAACAATCTCACACAATCTACGTATAGAACACGTATTAACTTAGGAGGAAACTGCCAGTGGACATATTTTATTACAAGATATTAGCCCAAGTGTAGTAGGCTGCAACAACAGGTAAACTGGTCATGGTTAATGTCAGCATATTGATAAAGCATCTAGCACGTATATCGTAGCCTTAAGCACGTAGGCTTATCGATCAGCTTTAGGTAGTGATATTATTCTTATACTGGTTATTATTAGTGCAATAAATCAAGTGGACACGCAGCAGAGGGGGAAGTGGAAACGTTCGTTCAAGCTCCCGTGAAACCAGCCGAAAGGAAATCCAGCCCGAGTACATGGAAAAGATAAACGTACTTTATCAGAGAACGCAAACTGCCAGGATTATTAAACAATTGTTCCGATACGTAATATAGAGTGGGTTGTGTGGCACATACTGCGTGTGTGTGTATGTGTGCGTACAAAACAAACCAAAACAGTGAAATTCAAATCTTTAGTGTGTTCAAAGTTCAAAACCACAATTCCAATGTTTGTCAGTTTTAACCAAACCAATTTGTACTTGAAAAAATACATCTTATAGTTTAAAGCTAAAATATGTTGCTTTGCACGGTTGCTATAACAAATCCAATACAATTGAGAGTTGTTTAACAATATAAATATTATGTATTCATATTCCACTAATCCATTGTTCTAATTAGAAATTACTGTAATTCAGGAAGGACAAAGCAATTCTTGGAAGCCATCATCAAGTTTAAATGCAGTACATAATGATTGTACTGGTAATTCACATTAAAATGATGAGCCAAGTTACAGCTTGGAGATGCAAGAATGCTACGTCTTACCTGATCTATTTCCATTGTACAGTGCATTCTGATGGCCAACAAAACTAATACTGTATAAATAATTACTGTTCAGTACTTGGTTTAATTAATAATTTACATTATTATGGCTGCTCTTTTTTCACCTTCAAAACATGTTGCTATATTTCAGAATCTCATTGTTGATATTAATTATTGATACAGTATTGATATATACCATTATGAATTGAAATGATTTTCTGCACTCTGTGTAATTTGATTCAACAGTTTCGCTGTCTTGTTATATGCCTACCTATATTAATTAATTTACTTATTAACCCTTGGTGTGAATCACAAATAAAACTTATTCTATGCAAATTAATTGTACATTGTATTTTATTATATTATAAACAGGAATGATATAAGTACATTGCATTAGTTTAAATAACATTACCACAGATTAAGAAGAGTTTTTAACTAAAAGTCATAGTAGAAGAATAGAGACACAGGTACTATGATACGCACAGCTGGGGGGTGCACTCCTATACAAGAAGCTTGAACGTGTATTCAGAAACCAGAAGTACCCGTGCAAACTGGGTTACAAATCGTACTGGAATTTGATCTCGGGTGTTTGACAAAGGATTTTTAATCAACTTTGATTAATTCTATAATGGTTTTACGGGGTGGGAAGAAGTGAGAGAGGAGGGAACAGCTTGCTACAGAATTAAGGGCAGGAGTTATTTCACCCAGAGAATGTTGAAGAGGAGCTGAAAGCCTAGGAAAGAGTTCGAGAGGAGGCTCGGGGAGGAAAGACAATTGCAGCTGCCACCGCACAAACATGCGCAACTGCAGCGAAGAACCAAAACAAAAAATACAAAAACGCCATCGATGATCGAGTTGTCGCACAGCGCAGTAACCAGGTATCGTGATGACAATAAACTAGCAATGAATAGTAAGTCTAGCTTTCAATGTAGCCTGATTATTGCAGTTCGTGCCACCTGACCCAACTTCACAAATATACATTTCACCTTATTCAGTACAATACAAAATCAGTAGAACAAATTTCATCAATTCTTGGCAAACATTTTGTTTATCGGCCCACAATGTTACTTCTAAGTACCTACCAACATTTGCTGCTTTTTCAATCATAGGTACTAGTGTATTATTCTATATTTCAAGGCCTGTATTAAAAAATACTAATCCACTACTACATTCAGAATCTATATATACTGTACCCACTCAACATTAAAAAATATATTTTAAATACACCCAACATTCTACAACCATGCTAGTCAGAATACTAGGCTCTGAAAATTACAATGTACACATTTTAATAACAAACATAAAAATGAGCCAACATGAAAAATATCTAATTACGGTGAGTACCGGAACTATAGTATCGTGTACATCTTCTCGATTTTTGGCATTTGGTATTTATTAAAACCAAGATGTAAACAGTTGCAAGTTCTAAATATACCAGCACTACTATTCGTTGTCTTGTTTGTATGTACATATACAATTGTACAATAAGAAAGGTAACTATGTAATTATACGTGTCAATGTTTGGTAGGTTTAGCCAGCCGAGAGTAGGCTAATGTTCTGTATTATTATTATGTATTATATCTATCATATATATCCATATTATATGATTTATAACAGTATACTGTAAATATATTTCTTATTTGAATTTAACATGACAAATGAAATCTACAAGTTATTTTGAGTATTTTCTACTGTCATAATCAAATACCAGATAATATGGGAGACTTTACACAGACAGACTTTTGGATTAATACTACTGTGTGTTGAGTTGAATGCAGTAATGGTTTAATATACTGTAAATTTAATGTAAACAATTGTATCAAATACCTTTACTATTATAAGTACAGGACGCACCGTCCACTTTCAATGTTAATGACCTGCGACCAGATTCCACAGCGGCCTAGCGGCAAGGATTGACTTTTCCTCGCTATGCTCTGCCCACTTGGATTGTTAAGAACTGTGAGTTATTGACAAAACATAATGACTCACGTGTTTCTAGCACGGTCAGTCCTGTCCACTTGGGGCGCTGTGTAATTTTGTCGCCTGCGTAAACGTCAGCCTTCCTGTATTTATAGTAATAAGTCTAATAACACTATTTGATTGTGTCATCAATTACAGTCTCTCAGAGAGCGAACATTCATGACGAGAGCGGTCGATTAGGCAAATAAATTCTAGCTACTATAATATGAATCAAAGAAAAAAATTGGTCTTCCTTTCTCAGGCCTACATAACAGTTACGGTACCATACAACCTTGAACAATAAAATATTTATAAATGTAAAAAAAAATCAATCTATAAGCATAACTCGGGCCTACCCAAACCTTGCATTTAAAAACTAAATAAAAATGAACTACGTATTTCTTTTTACCACCGTGAGTTGAGTGTCTCAACTCCGTATACACTATCTCTCAAGTATTCGAGTAATTATACGCTTTCAAATAATATATTACTTTAGAGGTTATGCTTAATAGTTTTGGTTTGGTTTATTTAAACTTGTAGAAACACTTCTTAGAGCCGATTGTACCAACTGATGATTAAATATTAATTAGTTAATCATTACTTAAGGTACAAAAATAACATAGGTATCCAAGGGTGATAAGTTAATTTGCTAATTTTTGCTTAATTCACTAATCATCACTTGGTACAACCGGCTCTCAGCATTTCTGTACGCCCAATGTCTGCTAGTTGTACTATCACGTATAAAATAATTTCAGTGTTGCCTTCAGGCTTCAGTTTACTTGACCGCTATACTCTTCCTCAGTAAAGTTCTATTATAGACCCTAACTGATTTCAAAAATCAAGAGTTTAGTACTATTTAATAAACTAAAGTGCAACCATTTTACACATTTCTTGAAAAGATATATAAACTGGTTCCGTAGTGAAGAAAAACCTAAATACCACAAATAAAAATGTAGATTATGAACAGAGAAATTGAGAGAACTAGGCCTACACGAAAGTTGAATGGTTTCAAGAAATACATTTTTCAGGTAGATAATATATAGAGAAACTATTAAAGACAATTTACCTACATAAGTTGGGTAAAAGGGAAAGTAAGAACAGCAGCTTACCAAGGATTTGTAAGTATAAATACTCATAGTGGGAGCCCGTTGATAGAACACAGATGATTATACAAACATCCGAGATGTTTACAAATTACTTGACGTTTCAGTTATTACCGAAGCCAAGATGTACTACTGAGGGTTGAGTTGGTTTGCTGGTCTGTAATGATGGCTAAACTCCCTATCCCACTCATGTTAAAAATATGTACTGTACCAATTTACCGTCGAAAATTCTGAACCTACCGATCAATAGTAATCTAGTAGTGATACTACAAGGAACTGACTTTGTGTACAAAATTATGTTTACGTTGGCTCAGCTGTAGCAACAGTCATCTGAAATGCCAATGTTTGAGGGTTGCACATGACATGAAGCATAATTTCATATAGTAAAAATAGGAAGATCAGCTTTGACACTGACAAAGTAGTTCCGCTCCATGAACTCTGACATGGACGTGACTTCAATGCCTGTTTCACAACCTACATGATCTGTTCCCTCCCATTCTCATACCAACCCTCAGTCCCTCCCTCCTTCCCGTTCCATCCAACACCTACCTGAACAGGCATCCTTGTATCACTATTGTCATTACTACCAGTACCGGTACTTTACAGTGACCACGGCAATAGTCAAAGCGTCAAGTAATTTGTATAAATATTGCGTGTTTGTATAATCAACTGTATTCTATCAATTGGATTTCCACAAATAGTTTATCTTCCAATATCGGTTAGCTGCTATTCTTTCTTTCCCTTTTACCCACTGTATATATCCAGCTTCAGACTATTTTCCTGTACTCACAAACACAATTTACCATTCTACTTTGCCAGAAGTGGCTGGAAATAAACAAAAACTTTCATAAAATGTATGAGCATTTGAGATACATATTCTCAAGACGTTCCACTGCATACATAACATACCGGTACTACATAATTATGTAACACAGTATAATTATGTACATCTATGTAACTAAAAATGTAATATACATATTTAAATATAAATATGAAAGACCTACCAAAGATTAATTCCAACGATATGAAAATTATTGAGCTTTAGCAATTCCATGGGTCATATTATAGTTAATTATCGACTTGAAAATATTTTACACTAATGCTATGGTATCTACTAGGCTCTCTAGTACTTACTACCTAAATATTGGGATGTCTTCAAATATCAGATACAAGCTTCCTGTTGAAATTAACAGGATCCATCTCCAGTTTTGGTTCAGTGGAAACAAGAAACATATTCCTACATGTTACGTTATGTAACAGGCAATATTTCTACGCGACTGACCTACACTTCAACATCCAGTTACTATACTTGTAGTCAGCGTAATTGTCACGCACGTTCTAACGTATCCTCTATCGTTGAGTACCAACGGTCTGGTGTGTTGATCCGTTAACTCAGCTGATAGCAAATACAGTGAAACCTCTATGCATCGTTCCCAGATCCATCGTTTTCCTGCTTGTATCATTCACTTTTTTTCACCCCACACCTAAATAATCAATGTTGAATTTTTCTGGATAATCGTGGATGGTTTTATTTTCCCAGGTCCCTTGAAAAACGACGGATAGAGGTTTCACTGTAAACCAATCCACATTGTCTAACTTTCTGTTGTCAATAATTTGCAGTTGTCAATGATTTGCACAGCATTCTAGTAAGTGAACACTGCTCGAAAACACTACTCTACAATCCATGAAACTGTGTGGAGAAACTCACGGTTTATTTGAATAAATATAAGCCGCCCTCGTAAGCTCAGTCAGCTGAGGCACGCTTCAGAGACTGAAGTGACCGTTGGGCGTGGGTTCGAATACCGCATAAGGCATACGTTTTTGTAAACGTTCATCATCACTTTATCGTTGCATTATCACCCGCTCATTCGTACTCCCGTATAACCTAGCTGTTAGTGGGGTCGTTAAGCACCATTGGTTGTTGTTAAACTATAACCAAGTTTTTCCACACAACAAGATCAATGAATGTCTAGTACGATAGGTGTGGCTTATTGATCGGCTGCCTAGATCTTGGCCACTTACGTGAGATACCCTGATATTGGAGATCAGGAAATCCCCTCCCCCAATAAACAGACAACTCGATTGGTTGTTAACCCCCTTGACGTCAAAAGGGCGAGTTGATACTCGGCTATCGATAGCATAGGATCATCTATAGGCCTATCTCACGTTGCTGAGCAGTTTCGTTCCAATGTTATTTCATTTTACTAATCCTAAAAATAATATCATCAATTCTTGGATCCCCTCGTTGGTACCACTGTCAACCGGGTCTTTGTACTCATACAATTTGTCTGATAACACAGTAATTACTATTCCGGCATTTTCAGCTCTCTATTTTCATCCTAATAAATAATAAATATGATTTTCAGATATATTAGCCTGAAGACAACCTTCATACTGTATCTGGATTAGGTATTCAAATATTTAAAGCTACTACTACAGAAAAAGTCGGCATATAAATTGACATAATACGTGGCAAAATGCTTGGAAATTACAGTCTATTAGTATAACTAATGAATAATTAGAAATTTGATATCTTAGACCTTTCCTAATAGGTCATGAACGTACAATTTTTTCCTATACCGTCGTCTCATAATAAATTTGTAACAAACCACTGCTAGAATAAATGCCGATGATGCGTACAAAACCAAGCAAATACTCATATCTAATTTGTTAAAATTCCACCCTATTTTCTTTATTTCAACCGTATCTGCAACAAAATCTGAATCCGCATCATGTAAGGTGGTACTCCCTTCATTTTCTATTCTAAAATCTAGACTCATTTGTAAAATATTTTTTTTATCGTACATATGTTTCAAATGTTTTAGTACAGCATTGTGATCCCAGGAGTCGTCGGCATTTCTACACGAGGGACACGTTTCTTTCGAAGGAAACTGAATCTTTGGATGAAGTGGGTCTTCCGTTTCGTCGTTAGCCAGACGCTTGTTGACGCTATTGTGTGCTTCCCAGAGCCACAGAATACTCTTGTCAGGTTTCACAGCTGCTAAACTCAGTGATTTGGCTATGGCCATTTCTTGGAAATGTTTCGTGCAATCTTCACACCCAAAGAAGTACTTGATATACCCAAGCATCGCCTCGAGCACGTTAGGATTATCTGTTTCGTGACTTTTTATTGCCGCATTGACGATTAGCGTATGGAACAATGTCCAAAGACCGCAGGGATAGCCCCGAGAAGTTGGCCGGCTGCCAGAACATCCTAACCAATCAATACCTTTTGGTAAATCTTTTCCGTTCAATTCCTGTACATATTCCAGCATTTGCTGTCCTTCTAAGCTATTTGCTACTACGACTCTATCTCTTATTTGATCAAGGAATGATAGACCAGATTGTTTTATGGGAAAATATTTTGCCAAGACTATGAGGTAATTTTTAAGAGCATCCAGTGCCTTGCCAGTTATTAATTTATGTCCGGGAATTTCATGGCGTAAACTATACTGAAGTGCCATATCTAAATCTACCTGAATGACGACATCGCCCAAAGATTTCAGTTTATCGTGTTTCTTTTCTTCTTCTGCTTCTGCCATCAATTCCATTAAATCGGGAACCTTTGCGTTGATCCACCCACTTGGTTCTTTGACGACTTCTTCTGCAGGAACGGCTATGTTTCGCGTCTCGAGGAACTCTTTGACGGTTTTGCGAATAGACTCCCGCGTCTTGTCGACTATGTGCAACGGAATAATATTCATGTTTCTCTCCAGCACAACCACACTGGGAAACGTTGAAACTCCGATGAGTTTAGCTACCGCTTCATTATGGTTCAAAACAGTTCTGATTTGGACATTTTTAACTGATTGCAGATCAAGAATAATTTCGGTACCAATATAGGAATCTTGATCTTCAAATATAAGAATAGTGTAATGGAATGTTTCCGGAACATTCTTCCAGAAGTTGTTGATATCGCTACTTCTGTAACACACAAAATGATTATTAATATTAATACCGGTAAATTGGGGAAAGAGAATGGAGAGGCAAGCAGCGAGAGATGACCACGTCCACACCATAAGTACGACAATGTTTCGGCTTCTTAAAAATGGTTACGATTAAAGGGGATCATGGAGCTAAAAACTACTTGCCCATCTTGCTTGTTCTATTTCTTGGACCTTTGTTTTACCATCAAAATTCAAATTCCTGCATTACGCTGAAAAACTTGTAACTATTATTTCTGCAAGCAAAAGGGGATCATCATAAATTGAATAATTATCCTAATCACTGAGTTTACTAGTAAAATACTCTCAACGTGTTGATTAGAGGAGCAAGAAGGTTGTTCGCGTCTCGAGGTGAAAAACAGCAATGTGAAATACCAAACATCCAACGAAAGAATGGCCATCTACATCTCAAGGCTCTTACAATACTTCCCAGTCACTCATGGCAATGCGCATGGTAGGCTAAATATAGGTAGCCTACTTGGACGCATTTCTTTTAAAACGTGAATTTAATTTAAAAATTGAATTAAACAAGAATTACTGATACTTTTCTGAACAAACTTTACTAAAAATTTATAACTTGACTATGGATTACTATTAGTAAATGTGAAAAGTGTTAATTTTATAGACTCAATGCCAATATCCGTGATCTCAACCAATCGGAGGATAGTACTAAAAGTCATTGACGTTGAAAAATGTTAGTGTACATAGTGAACATAGTAGGCCTACATAGTGATCAGAGGAATGGCTTGACCTCTGCACGGTAAACTGCGTGAAAAAGATGGAGGCAAGTGCCGAAAGAGTCCAATTGAGTTGCTCGCTCAAAGATATTGCCTTTCGTTGAATAATTTCTAGGAGATATTCGATTTGTTCTAGTAAGAGCCGATCCTACCAACTGAAAATTAAGTTTCTATCAGTGAATTATTACCCAAGTTACAAAAATAACAACTACTTATCCACTAGGGTGATAACCAGCAAATTCACAAATTATTCCACTTCAGTCAATTTGCTATTACCGGTAACTAATTATCAGTTGGTACAACCAGTTTTAAGACTTGATTACTTTACCTGTATGGTGTTATATTAGGCCAAGATAGTCCTTTGCCATCCACATGCTCTTTTTCCAAAACGTCTACAACGGAATGTCTTATATCTTCCATTGTTTTCCCTTTCGTTATTTCTATTCCCATGTTACTAGGTAACGAATTAGCAGAAAAGAACTTCAACATTGGGTAGTGCATTATCTCATATTCACGGCATAAAGGATTATTATCGTCGTTTGCACAATCCACGGCCCCTACCATTATCACGTCTCTCCATCCTACAAAAAATGAACAATATCAAGGTATATAGAACAAAACAATTTGGATTTGAATTTGAATGGAAAGTAATTGGTTTAGTTGGGATTTTGACAATGTAATATTTTATTATTTACTGGTCAGTCCTACCTGGTGAGAACAATTGAATGTTTTGTTTTACAAATATACAAACTGCTGTTTATATTACGGTAAGGGAGAGCATTTGGGTGAATGGGAGGTAGTTTTATGAATTCATTTATTTATCTTTAGGCCTACCTATTTGGTAAATATCAACTTGGGCATAAATTTAAAATTAATTTCAAATCTTTGCCTTAAAAGTCTGCATCTCAGTTTCTTGAATCAAGAGCTATTTAATAATGATATTAATGTTTGAAATAGCCAAATATGCTAAATACTTTTCCTCAAATGCATAACATACCGTATCCTACTTAGAACACTCCTAGACAAACGGTGTTATAACTAGTAATGCTGAAATACTTGACCCAAATAAAGCAAAGAACAACCAGACTGAATAGTGTACTGGTAGAAATGGCTCACCAATTCCTACAAATTAGAAAGAGTAAAAGTCGATACAAATTGATGTTTGATTATGTAAACCTAGTACCCATTAATGCACATGCACAATATGCAATTATGCATATGGGGAGATAGGTAGGCCTATTATATCTATCAGATTGAAATTCCCACAATTTTTATAAGTTATTTGTAATTTCTAGCAACAGAGATCTTTTTGATATTACTATACGTGATGTACAACATCTGAACAAAAATGGTGAAAAATAACCGTTTTTGATCAAAAACTATTTTTCAATTTGGTGGCTCATGACAAGGAAATACATAACCTCAATTTGATTAATGACAAGAAAGAACATATATGCCTCACTAGACAAACGAAGGTAAGCCTAGCCTATAGATCTAATTAAAAAAATTATGAGACTAGAATACGTAGGCCTATCAACGCTTCAAACAATTGACAGTAGAAATCAAGCATTCATAACGCATTTCCATCTCAGAATCGCTGATACGCTTACCAGTAAATTTGTGTATCTATTAACTTGTGTATCTTTATCGTATGCTACTAATCTTTTAATATATAAATCGATTGTTTAACCACATATAGATTATTATTGTACAATACTATGGGGAGCTAATATTGAGCAATTGGCAACTGTCAAAAGCTTCAAAGAAAAGCATTATCTGGTATACCGGTATTAAGATGTGACAAATATACACCCATTAAAGAAATCTTAAGTAGGGTAGATATGTTATCAATTGAGCAAAGAATTACTCTTAATATGCTTGTATTTATACATACAATTGTTGAAGGTGATTTACCAAGCTACTTGCAAGAAAAAATTACAAATGTTATGGGTGCTAATTCACTCAGGTAAAATATGAAAAATAATGACAAGATCCAGGTTACTAGACCAATGACTAGACGCAACAAAACCAAATCACAGTTATCAGTTTTTTATAGCGGTATACAACCGACTGAGCGTAAGAGCTAGGACTGAATTTAATGTTGATAAGTTTCAGGTACTCTGTGCAACCTTTGTTATAAAGAAGAATGTCTAATTTAGTCAAAAACTATACTGCTACCGGTATACTTATTCCATACCTTTTTAATAATGTGAATTGTCATGTATAATTAATGAATGTACAATAGCCGAGTTTCAGCTCAATAAATATATCTATCTATCTATCTATATCTATTATAGGCCTATCTATTACAACCCCGTCGTGGTCGTAACGAAATAGAATCAAGTTGAATGGTACGATGAGCCCAAGACCGAAAATGAAATTAAGACAGTTGTGAACCACAGTAGGCCCTACGGTATCTATTTCCTATAATCGATTTCAAAGACTAGGCCTAGGCCATTGAATTTGTAGTGTTCATTGCCTAGGCCTAGCACGGAACCATTAAACTTTCGATAAACTGTTTTGAATTGACCTAACCTAGAAATATGAGAATAGAAAGATGCCTAAAACACACTACTTTAACATACCATGAATATCTGCTGATAAAGCTCTCCAAAGAGGGGCGAATCTATGGCAGAAACCACACCAACTATTATAAAATTCTACTATCCACGCATTTTTCGTGCCATACACAGTACTTCTGAAATTAGTAACATTTAAAACACGGATTTTTATATCATTGTTGTAAAGACCACGGCCAGATTTCAAATCACTATACAGTTGGCGATGTTCCGGCGTTAAATTCATTGGTGTTGCATTATGTATGAAAAAATGTACGAAAATAACCATAAATGAAAAAATTTGACATATGGTAAATTTTGCCATGGTGTAGGCCTAGGCCTAAACCGGTCGAATAGCAAGTCTGTTATCGCACAGCCTGCCGACCATCGACATTGACGTTTCGTTTCCTGTGAATCTGTCGCGGTGTGTTGTGTTGGTTGGCTTCGTCTGCAAAAAAATCGATTTTTCTGACCTTTGAAATAGTTCCACCTACTTCGTACAGATGGAAGCACACATTTTGTCCGTAGAATACAAATTCTAGACCGTGGTAGATCTAGAAATCTAGAATATCAAATTCCTTCACTTTCCCGCGTTTTTAGCGGCCCATTTAGCCTGAAGAAGTATGTTTACAACATATATATGTTTACAAGTATGTTGTGTGTACAAGGTACGCTCATTTCCCCAGGATTTGACGTTATAACTATGGAAATTATACCACGCTTCTACTACAGTAACCTTGATCTTGATGTCGCAATAAACACGCTTCCCTGAACCGGTTACTTCCTGAACATAAATTTCATCACACCTGACTTCGATAGTTGACACTTTCGTAAACAGGTAGGCTAGTCAGGCCATGGTCAGGCTTAGCCAATAACAGGAAATATATTGCGCCTGTCGATATTTTGCAATGGACCAAAAGCGACACTATAGTACTACCGCAAATTCCTTGGCGTTTGTTAACAAGGCTAAATCAGATTACAGTCTTACTGGAACAATAAATAATACACGTGATAATGTCAAGTTTTCGGATGATGGGACTTTAACTTTTTTATGGTAAGTTTCATCATTAGCCCTAGGCTTGGGCTTTTACCTCAATGGTCTAGACCTGTTAAGCCCTGGGCCATCTCGGCCTAGGCATTACAATCTCAATGGCCTATGCCTAGTGTTGCTCATGCACCAAGTTGTTTTCCATTATTGGCTAGGTGAATTTACCACCATTTTTAGGGTTATAGGCCTGTATTAATACAATGATGAGCTGCCCAGGTAGCCAAGGCTATTATCGCTAGCGGTAGTAACTGAAGTCACCATTGGGCGTTGGTTCGAGTCCCACATAAGGCATGGGTTTTTGTAAACGTCCTTTCATCTATCATCTCTTCATCGTTTCATTATCATCCGCTCATTCGTACCCTCGTAGGCCTATAACCTAGCTGTTGGTGGGGTCGTTAAGCAGCATTACAAAAAATACAATGATGGTAGGTTGTGGGAGGAATGGATGAGAGATGAATCAGAATGGTGGAAATCAGAATATTTTGTATTTTGTCAGGAATTATTATCGACTATAATGTTACCAGTAGTTCAAGTGTTCGAGGATATAAAACATTATCTGTTTACTAACCTATCGCTAAAAGTTTTTATATAATATTGGAAAACCCAAAAAAGTAGGAGCGGTAGTATTCGAACCAAGGCTCTGTGGCTTTGACAGCCGGCGCCCTACCCACTGGACCACTAGATGATTGTGAATTAAATGAGTTGAATGTTTCTGGTGTTTCTACGGTTCAAGCGGAGAGATTGGGTATGCTCGGGAGCCCACATGACTTCACTTCGGGACTGATCCATTTTGTATCCGTTCCTCCAGTGCACGTAAGATTCGAGTGAAGATTAGGGTTAGGTAGGGAAAGGTTACAAAAAACAGGCTTAGGACTATCCATTTGAAAAAACTTATGGTAATATTGCTTTGAATTCATAATGAGCCTTGCTGATTTGCTTGAACTTCTGGGACTGTTCGGTTACATGTGTTAGTTGGTGGTAGAGATCGTTAAGGTTAATAGGGCAGGGCATGAACCCTAACATTACAGTCTCGTCCGTCCGACACATCTAGCCTACCTTACCCCACCCAAACACAATCGCGTAATAAATCGCGTAAGACCATCATTGAAGAAACCTCACAACCTATCAACTGTCAGCACAGTTTTTTTTCAAAACACTAGCATATATACAATGTCAACGTACTTATTGGTCATCACTTGAAAATAAATTAATGATTGGAATTACACATTTTTAGGCGTTCTCACACATTCACGGCTCTAGTGATTTTGCTGAGTGTCCTTGCATATGTTGCCGTATTCGAACCTGTAAGAGATGATACAGAATTCAATACTAAGCGGTAATTACTATTATGCAATTTTTATTTTTACGTATGCATGTTACTTTTCATCACCTATAGTTCTTCTATTCTTTGTACTAATTCACATTAGAAATTGAGCAAACTTGAGTTTGATTTGTCTTGAATTTTTGCCTGTTTCCGTTTTGCTTGCAGAGGTATTGTGGCATGTGTGCTTGTATTTATACTAGTAGGAGTGACGGTGACGCCAGATGGTGTGTTCAAACGCCCGCACCCAGCAGTGTGGCGCCTCACGTTCTGCTGCAGCATCGTGTACGAGCTAGGACTCATATTTGTACTCTTTCAGGTAAAGACGTAGTTAACTAGTTACACTAATGCCTGTTATGTACAGTATTCAGCTAATTGCCTCATCACATTTATAATTATTTGTCTCTCAAGTCAAACTTGCTTGTCTGAAGAGCCATTTTGAATACCAGTATTTTCAAGACATTGTGAGAAATGGGGAACTGAATAGTTTGGTTTGTAATACATTTTTGTTCGTGACTTTTTTAGATTCAACAATACAATACAAATATTTTATTTTACCCCAAGTTTACAATTGCGGTAAAGCTCTTGATCTAAAGTGGGATTCATGATAACGAGGAAACCAAGCTGTCTTATTGCCTCGTCTATTGCGCTTTACAAGTTGTCAATTGCCACTTGAGACTTATACATAGGTTTAAAAAAACAAGACCCTAGATATTTAAAAACCCTTGTAAAGGTGGATGGTGGCAAGGATCGAACCAGTCTGATATGCCCCCGACCTCCCAGATCACGTAAAGCGAGCGTGTTAGTGGCAACTGAGCCACACTTGCCAGTTATATGGGCTAACATATTTAAATTTATAATGTGCCGGTTTACATGCTAGTCTGTGTGTACGTGCGTAGTAGAACTGCCATCGTACCTCACCTCCCCGCTAAGCGCGGAAAATAGGCAGTAGAATTGAACCATCTTGGCATTGGTTTCGTTCTTATGACGAATTCGAGTTTAGATGTAGTTAGAAATTCTGTCAAGTATTCCTGTTAGGTATTTGTACCTGTAGTATGGCATTTTCTTATTTGTATTTTTTACATGAAAAGTTGCTGGATGAATCTTGCATGTGCTACAACATACAAACAAAACATTTATTGGTGGCGTGATGTGCCGTAATCTTATCTTGTAATGACAGTGAGTTAGTCGTTAGTGTAAGATAAAGATACGTTTAGCTTTTGGGTTCAGAAAGGCACTGCGGAACATTTATTACTCAATCTTGAAAAACTTGGAGTTTTTTTTCAGACAAAGCTCGATGCCATACGTCTTCTGAAACATATCGACCATCAGCTGGGAGTACCATTAGAAGAGAAAAGCTATGGCGGAAAATGTGTTATCTATGACACAAACGTACCTGACAATCCCTTCCATAATGTTTGGGTAATTAAATAGTTGAGCTTATCAATGGTCATCATCTGTTGTTGTCTACGCTAATTACTCATTCTTTTATGATATTCATAACTCAACAATTGCAATAGTAGGCCTACTAAGTATAGATACTAAGTATTGATACTATTTTGTAAGTGACCACATTAACTTGACCAAATTTGCAATTTACGTACCGTAATAGATCTGTGAAAATTTGGTTAAACATTGTTTTTAATTGTGATAGGCCTATGTGACAGTATTAATTGATTGGTGACTATGTATCCAGTTACTCAGTTAGGCACACATATTTCACGTGACTGGTTGCAGGATAAAATGGACTTATTTGTACCGATGCATTTCCTTGGATGGTGGATGAAGACTTTGGTGCTTCGTGATTGGTGGCTGTGCACTGTACTTTCGGTGATGTTTGAAATACTGGAATACACGTTGGAGCACCAGTTACCCAACTTCAGCGAATGCTGGTGGGATCATGTAAGTCAAACTGCTCATTTTTCCGTCTGAACCTAATACCCCCTGAGTTCACATTGAAAGTTTTGTAGATTCTTGTGTGATATTTTGTAATGCTCCTTTAGGTCATATTTACCAGTACTTGGCATGTCTTGAAAATATTTATTCTCCACGGTGCATTTAATTACCGGCTTACAATAGACCTTCTGAATAATTACCAAGATTCAGTGGTAAGCCATGATGGTAGGTCCCATAGGCCTGCAAGAAATTGATTCAAACAAAACAAACCATCATTACTTGAAGACTTAATTTTGATTTTGTAATTTTGCTATTCACCTTGAAACCATCAGACTTGAGGCTCATTGCATATAGAAGTTGAGTACAAGTAGGGAGCCCTTACTCTATAACCCAGCAAACGAAAGGGATGCGTGACGAAAGTGACACACTATGTTCAAGTATACGGAAAAGTCAGAATAAAACGAAGATTGGCAGCTTTCATTTTGTTTTAAACTTACAGAATAAGGACCCTGATTATTGGATTTGGCTGAGCAATACAAATTCCATATAAATGAAGACTCCATGATCAAAGTAGAGAAAGTCGAGGTTCGTTTGATCTTCCCTGTTCCAGACTCCAGAGATAATATATTTTCTAATAGTTGTACTTTTGACTGATTACAGTGGATCATGGATGCATTATTATGCAATGGGCTCGGCATTTATGTTGGTATTCTCACCCTCGAGTACTTTTCCATGAAAACCTACCATTGGAGAGGCTTATGGACAATTCCTACTTACACGTTAGTAAAATTAAGCAGTTGCTACGTATTGATAATTTATTACTGCATATTATAATTCGCTGGTGTCTATTCTATCATATTGTATCTAGTGCCTTGATGACTGGAGCCTGTATTTATTACCAAACATATTGGTCCACCGGCTATATAAAAGTCACAATTTACATGACTAAAAATCAGCTACACCTAACCCAGCTGAAGATTATAGTTTACATCACACAGTACTTACTTATAGATAAGCTTATTTGTCATTATATCAAGGCAATAAGCCTTTGTCAGAGTGCCGTTATTTTAAATTTCAGTGTTCATGGTTATCCATCAGTTATCACACTTTAGTCACCGTCGTGAATGTACATTTTCTCAAGTGCTCTGCATCATTCATATCCCATAATTGTTATATTTTTTTTCTTATTTTAGTGGCAAATTCAAGCGAGTGGTTGCTCAGTTTGGACCCTACTCGTGGGTTGATTATGACTGGAAATCTACATCAAGCTTGGGGCGCTGGCTTGCAACTCTAGGCATAATATTTATGGCAAGTCAACATATTTCTATTATTCTATTCTCTTGATGAAGGTAGGACTACATTATTTTTTTCATTATATAATTAGATATTGTTTAATAATTTATGTTCTCTTGATTTGGGAAGGAGAGCAATGTAACTAGTAAAACCAGCAGCTTACCTACGTTAACAGGGTTTTTTGTTTTAGTTCCTCCTGACTGAGCTAAACACATTCTACCTGAAGTTTGTTATGTGGGTTCCTCCCGGACACTATCTTAACGCTCTGCGCTTGACTTTTGTTTTATTTTGGGGAGCAGTCGGACTCCGGGAAGGATTCCAATATTTGGATGATCCGTAAGTCAAGTGTCGTATTTTTATTGTATTGTGCATTTTCATTTTATTTTGCCTTTATGCTTGCTTATTAAATTCTGTTCACGGGTGTGCGAGTTATCTCATTTTGAATCCCGAGTCTCCCCCAGACTCGGACTCCTTGAAGTAATTTACTAATTTTAGACTTGATTTCCGAGTCCATTCGAGTTGTTGAAACTGCCGCCGATTCCAAAATTTGAATGCTCTCTTATTGACTGAATGTCAATGAGTGATCTCAATGTCTGCCAAGTTGAGAAGGCAAGGCTCCTTCTACAAAGCTCTTCATGAAATTACAATAGCAGCTGCTTTGTGACAACTTTAAAAAACTGGTGGAAAATACTAGAGACATTATAAAAGTTGTGGTACCAGTAGTTGATAGTAAAAAGTGATAGGCCTATTCTCTTTTTTGGCCAATTCTGTGGATAGTCATGAAAGGCGAAGATGCCATGGTATGAGCTATAATTTTTTTCTAAATCACATTCCTAATACCGGTAATCCGAATAATTTTTCATTTGAACTAATTGCAAGCTGACTATGGTAAATGGTACAGTATGCTACTGTACGCTTGTAAAATTTTGGTAACCTAGCAGTGGAATTGTTGATTTTCAAGTGGAAGTAACAAAAGTTGAACTTCTGTTATTTTTGTCTTGTCAAAAAATGGACTCGCACACCCGTACTTGTATTATAAGTACAGTGAAACCTCATTAGTACGTTTTTCAGGGGACCAAACGAAGAAAATTGTAGAAGTAAAAAACATACTAAAAAAACTATTCAACATGTGGGAGCATGTGAATGAAATTGAAAAATAAAACTCACCAAGGTGATAAATATACTAAAGAAAAACTTCCTAAAGAGGTTTTACTGTAATCCTTAACAAAATGTAACAGCATAAAACATGGAGGCTCGATGAACCAATAACGTTCCACGTGATGAAGTATGGGTCTACGTGATGATGTTCGATGTGCCTCCGTTGACTATATTGGAAACAGTTTACAATAATTATTGTTTTCTCTGTCCAATTTACAGTGATTGCACGAAAATGGGACGTCAAGCTTGGGTTCTATTAGCCATTGTTTCGACTGAATTTCTAATTGTTGCCAAGTTTGATTGGGAGACGGTCACAATACCAATTCCAAATCACATTCTTCTCTTCTGGATAATTGGATTGTCAATGCTAGTTATCTGGACTGTGTGGAGATTCTTTTTGTCGTCTAGATCAAATGAAAGGTGTGTATTAGGTTCAGGAACTGTAATCCTTCAAACCAGTTACTACTGATTTCAAGTCTGTAATAATCTCAACCACTCATCTTTCTGCACTTTCAGAAGAACCGGTTTAGATGTGGACTTCAGGCGGAAACGTTGGGATTTAGTTAGATCGTGCGAGATATGCACTAGCAGTACTACTACCACACTACTTCCAAATATGCTGGATGAGGGAGTTGAATCTAAGAAATTAGATTAGTTTACGAAAGTAATTACCTGTAGTAGGAGCTAATAGACTTGCCCTCGATCTAGTATTCACTTACTATTTTCATTGGCTGTGAGAAGACGAAGTTTCCGTTATCTTTTTTCAACTTTAATTTGACAAAAATAAAGAAACATAACAAACTAGTCAGTCAAACAGCTGTGTATACAACTTTCGGATCGTACTGACTCGCTAAATATTGTACTTGAAGTTACGATTCTTGTCAAGTGCTTACTGTGTAAACTAAAACTAGAACCAAAATATAGCACCTAAGAAGATTCACCAAATATGTAACTTGTACAGAATTTTAATTTGTGAGTTGAAATGTGCCAAACGATACCGAAAGTTTTTCTTGAAGGTACTTTTTCGCTCTTCTATTTTTAAATGTAGACATACAGCGTTTTGACGTTACAAAAGTGCTAATCCTAAATGTGATTTCAACTATGGTAATTGAAGCATTTAGTGGCATACTATTATTATGCAATATATAATTGTACTTGTTGATTTGCTTAATTATAAGCAAAGACATATCAAGCTATGACATATATTTTAACGTTGGTTGTTGAACTATATAATGCTTTCTGGGATAGTTAATATATGTACGTAACCTACTATACGTAACACGATGTCACGGGGATCAGGGGTTTGGTATTATTAGAAGTTTTGCACTGTTCTGCATCAGAAATAGCATGGGTGGTGGCACAGTTGCATATTCACGAGTACAATACGAAGCTATAATCCAAGCCTAAACTAAGCTGAGAAACACAAATATACAGTGGAACTTGTAGTTTTTCAAGAGACTAGGAAAATGATACATACCGTACAGGAAAATGTAACAATATGCAGGTAAATAGTGCATCAAGGTTTCACTGAAATTAAATTGTAATTATGAAAATATCTGTAAATATCTCTTCAGAATTGTATGCAACTTCTGGTATGTTTGTTTTGAAATCTGCCTTTGCGTATCACAACTTAGCCTACAACCTGAGTTACAAAATGTTGTAACTCAGGTTGCAGTTCACCAAATGACCAGATGTTCAGAAAATGAAATATTTATTCATCTATTGTCATCACCAGCATTTTAAATTACATGTGACATCAGTTCATGACTTTCGTCATGAATTCTTGTAGATTTTGTATAAGCTCAAACTTACTTGTAGGCCTTTATGGACTATGATTACTCGTTACTGTGGGAGTACAAGTTACCAGCGTAGAGGTGAATTCTGTTGGTATGTTTTACTCACAGCTTTCTTCATTGGATAAGACAGTCTCTTCTTATGCGGCCCTTTCACTAAGGCTATTTTGACGGGTTCGCGCATCTTTGCTCGCGCAAGCAGAAATGACGTCACGGTCTCGTATGTGCTGCACTCTGGTAATCTAAAATAAATGGACATCGGTTAACACGGGAAACATAGCCCGAGTGAAAGGGCAGTATCAGAAAAGAATGATCTGAATAAAGAAGGCTGTGGTTTTACCTAACTGCAGTGGTACTTATTCAACGTCTGTAATTTTCTGTGATGTAGCAACTAGCAATGCTGGGATTGTTTTGGCAGGCAGGGCCTACTTGTTGAGCAAACTGATTGTATCTTGTCATTTTTTGTTGTTGTTTTCCTTACATGTTGTTGAGGTCACTTGGATTGTTTACTACAGTAATAAATAGTCTGAAAATGAATGTGGGCCAATATTAATTCCTATTAGACCACTGCATTTATGCGACAATTTCTAGACCCGACTTATATCACCAGCCACTGCCAATTGGATCTTTTTGAAATAAGTTGCTCATGAATACTGGTAGCTATTTCTGGCTTATGATGCCAATCCTAAACCAAACTAAACATGTATCAGCCTATATCTCATTCCAAGATAACTAGCATTACATGAGTTGGAGTTTGTTAGTGCCAACAACTCGATGGTGCTGACTTCTTTTAGGTACCAGTATCTAGGTGTCAAGTGTCTTGCTTCTTTCCATCTCTTCATCCTCCGTCTCTCTCCCTTCACCCTCGATTGAAGTACTCGGAACACATTGGAGATTAGAAATTTGTTCACGTGCATCTGCAAGACAATTTAAAGGAACTCGATTAAAAAAATGTTACATGCTATAAATCTAAATAATAATTTTAAAAAATTTACTCTTGGTAATAAAATTAACATTCAGTAAAAGTTCTTCGATTGTGTTCAAGAGTACTTCACATTGTGGATGTAATGACAATAAAGACTCATCTAAAATGATCTAATCAATTGATTCAGTACACATGCACTTTAGGGTAGGCAATAATTTCATAATTATCAATTCAATAATTTGACTGTAAAAAGCAAATAAGTTGACTGAACAAGAGATTTGGTGTCGATTGTCAATACAAGCATTTCAGCTAAATTTTCCAGACATTTGATGGACAAAATAGAGGCATCTATTGCTCTAAATGCTGCTCAACAACCCCACCAATACCTAGGTTATTCACTATTTGGGGTACCAATGACCACGTGATTATGAAACTGTTAAGTGATTATTAGTGAAAGGACATCTACAAATACCTTTTATGCAGGACTCAAACCCCAACCCAATTCCCTAAGTGCAGATCAGTTGACCAAGGTAGGACAGGCAACAAAATCAATGACCTTTCAGTGGAATAATTGGTACTAAAGTAGAATGTTAGACCTTATAGGTTCTAGATCAAGATTGTAATGAAGATATTACAGCTGGCCTTTCAGTAGAATTATTGTTGGGCACTCTTTAAGAGAAACATATCGAAGTAGGATTTGTTTCAGTATCTTGATAGCCTAATTGGGTTTAGTATCACCCAATGAAACCTCTTCATCATTTTCCAAGAAACCAGGAACAATAACCACCCATGCAGAACAATTCATCCAGGATCAGGATCATATGGGAGTGGAGTGGGACAATGTGTAGAAGTTTCACCTTCCATTACCATGGACTTATAACCGTGTGGTATTACAAATTTACAATGAATACATACTCATATTAAAAACATGCATTCACTTTATTTTCATAATGATATTTGACAATATTTTTAAATTTTAAACACTGTACAATATTAACAAACAGAAATATAGAAAAATACTCAAAAAATTAAGACGTTTCGAGATATTTACAATAAATGACTGGTGATGCTTCTCCTACAGCTCGATTGTCAAGCTATGCTGCCGGCACTAGCATATCTCACAATCAGCTTGGAAAGAATCTGGCATATACAGATAGTTAACAGACAATTCAACTTGATGTGTCCGCCACGCATCCTTCCGCTTCGAGACGGCATAGAGCTAACGGTGAAATAGTCTACAAGACAACTGATCAAAACAAATACCATACTCAACTTCTCACAACTATTGCTGGCAGACATCATCATGAAACCTTGGCTCTCTCAGTGGCATCCCTATAGCAGACTAATTGTACCAGAGCTGGTAATCAAACATTGGGTCAAGTGAAGCCCATTCGATTTTGAAAATAATCAATATTGCATTTTGAAAAACCATCCGCCATATTACCAAAGGCATAACAAGAACTGCCAGCGCACAGCAATACGAGCTGGTCACGACACAAATAGAACCGGGTTCTAGTAGACATATCTATTTTTAATGAAGAATAATTCCAACATCGGTAGATAAAAAAAAATTAACCGAACTCATAACCTTTAGCCAAAACCATTTGTATAAAATTGAAGATAAAAAAGGTAGCTCACGGTGGGAATCGATCCTGCAATAGTATTCAGACGTTGTCGAACTGAGTTATACAGACACTCGAACTTGAAGGTGGTTATAAGAATGTTTGAAAGATATCATTCGGAGGGTATGGTTTTATTCCTGTTGTGACCTGCTCAAATAGCAATCACATAAAGTACACAATGAAGTTCACTGCCAAGGTCCACTGAGGTTCTCGAGGTACAGGTCCACTAGACATACAAGTAGATAATACTGAATTATGTTCCTGTTCAAGCTAAGCAATATGTTACGCGGCAACACAAGTGATTAGTAAATGTCATTTACACTGTGATGCCATACAGCACACGTTACGGAAGAAGACAGATTTAGGGCTCCGCATGCTGCAGGATTATAGAAGCACAACTACAGGTCCACCAATCTTTGAACGAAGAAACTATCACTCTATTATGGCAGCATATGCTGGACTTCCAAACATCGGAAACTACCGTATATAAATATAATTACAGTGAACATGCATTCTAGGAAAATGATCAAAGCACAGAATTACTGACTACCGTATTATGATTGCATATGAAATTATAAAAAAAATGAAACCAGTACTTTTACAATTATTAGTCTGTTCAAAGTTACATCATCCGACTCATGAAAAGTAAGTACGTAACATAAGTAGCGTAGTAACCGAAAATAACTTAATTATTCTCTCACACTATATACTTCGACATCATACATCCTGATATTATATGATCACTGTTGTCCAAACCAGGGGGGGGGGGGGGCTTGCATAACCACATTTATGTTTATGGATATTTGATCAAGCTGGACTAAATTACAATTTGGCACGTCTTTTCAAGCCACTGGATTGTGTCTCCAATGTACTTGTCATTCCCTATTGCATGCGTATGCATATTGCATACATGTTGCCCTCAACAGTGAATATGGTGTCGAGATGCGACAAACGAGGAACTACGGTAATCCAGGCTATTATAAAAGGTTTACCGACCTAAATTATAGGGCTCTATCTTCTACTTCCCATTTTACGGTACGCTCAACTGAAATTGCTCAATACTTCAGCAAGGTATTTATATGTAATGTAATAGAAAGCTATAGTCACATCTTGATTTTGAAACTATTACGTCACTGCCTTCGTATTCAAAATGATGATCATTTTAATCGTTTTACGATCCGATTGATTTTACCTTGATGTACAAAAACAACAATATAATTTTTTACTTCATAATGGCTGATCTGATTCATGTGAAACTTTTGAATAGTGTGTATCATTGCTTCTTCTCAAAAGCAATTCAATCGATTGCGCCACAAAACTATACACTATCGAGTTAGATGATGACACATACATATGCATGTCACTTCCATCAAAATGTATAGGCCTACTTCTGTTTGACTTGTGGTCTGTGGAGCATAAACAAAAACACACACAAAAAAGGGTTTGTTTTCAAAGGTACGGCCAAACCAAGTGTTCGCTTACACTTATTCAATTATTCTTCCCAATATGACGAATTCATTTTTAAAAAGCAAAACAGATTCTCTTCTATACATATTTTCAATGTTTCAAGGAAATGGATTTAATGAAAACAAACCTCAGTTATCATAAGCACATCTCAAATAGATTTACTGGTAGGCCTATGTCAATTCTCAGTGAATGTAATACAATAAATTTAATATTGTCGGAATATTTATAAATACAACCTGAATATTTTCAAATCACAATAAAAACCCTCAAACACAAAAAAACGTTGTGGCGCGTGTGAAAAGCATTCTCCGCAACTCGTACCTCCCCCCGCGCGACGTCATGGTGGAAATTGGGTTTGCCCCCTCCGCCCCCATCTTTCAAAACATTATGATGCCCATGTTGCTCATGGTATCAGTATATACAATAGTCCTACTGAGGACATCAGAGTAAATATGCTATCAAGATCACGGACCTATCAAATTATCACCAATAAAAAATCTCTTCCATCTTATCTCATTCAAGTCAAAATTGTCTATTTTTAGCGTGGGACATAACTAGACGGATTTACGCAGGAAGTAAATCGAAATCATCGCTGACATGCACCATTGGCACGTGCAGCTCATCGATCACGGGCTTAGCTTTGAATTCACAGATTCCCAACTCTTTCATCTTCCACTCCCAGTCCATTTTCTGCACCGCATGCAGCGATTCCGCCTCGTTATTGTGCCGAAGCAGCATCGACTCCTTGATCTTCTCCCACTTGTCATCGACGTCCTGCAGCCAGCTGATGAACAGCCGTCCGTTGTACCGCGACCGCTCGGGAGTCAACGTCTCGGGCGTGATCACATTATACACTTCTTCGTCTTTTAGTATTGTACAAACTGAGAACGGAAGAGACTGATTGGCCAACGCCCTGGCCGCTCGCCCGTGGACCCTCAAGATCTCCTGTTCGACGGACAAAACCAGCTTCTCCTTCTCAATGACGTGCTGCATGCGTAGCCGATAGCGCTCCTTTTCTTGTTCCGTGAAGAGTTCAGTCATTGTGCTCTGCAGAGATTGGGGCGGAGTCACGTTGGGGATGGAGAGTCTGGAAGAAGAGTTGCCCGCAAGAACGTACGTGCACCGGTTCATCAGGTAGTCCTTGAATCCGGACGGAGGTTTTGGCTGAACTGGGAATAACGCCTTATGGCGCCTCTCGATCTGATCAAAACAAATAGAGATTATAAATAATTGAATACCAATCATGTCAACTTACTAAACGTTGCATTGGAATAAGAAACAAGATAGGTATGGTATGCAAGGCCCTACACAGTAGGCCGATTTACTTTCGGATCTCTGTGCCATATGCATCGAAACTGTCAATCAAATTATGAAAACAAATATAACGCAGCTCGATGCCAACTTTTGATCTTTTACCAACAACCTCATTCATCTGAGAGCATTGACCAACAGTAGGAGCAGTCAAGAAAATATTCCATAGTCCCACTGGCCGCTCACCTGCTTCCTGATGTCGAGGAACAGTTGGTAGCAGTTGGTGACTGGCTGTTCGTGTGGATGTCCCTCGGGCTTGTCCCCAGCTGTCTCCATCGGCTCGCTGGTCGCAGCCGTTGACGTGGACTGGGCCGCTTGGCTCTCCTTGCTCTGCTTCAGCTTCCGCTTGCGGGGGTGCAGCTCCACTGACGGGGGCTGGACCGGGGGCGGGGGCGGTTGAGGGGGCGCATCCACACTTTCAGGCTGCAACACACAATCAGTCAATTCTGTGAAGTTTACCACGTTTTTTATATATAGGGTTTTAACAACGCACTGTAATAATAACTAAGATCTATTTACGTCGGATGAATGATGAATGAGATAACGGGATGATGAGATCAAGGTTTCTTAGGTAATGGGAGGTATAGCGGGAGACGCGGTCCCGGCATTAGCCTACACTACAGAGAGAAACCACGAAAAACCTCTGTAAAGATGGACGGTGGAGGGTTCGAACGAAGGCCTGATATGCCCCTCACCTTCCGTATCACATGCAGTGAGCGCATTAGCAACTGAGCTAAATGTGCCGGAGCTCAAGTGGATAATGACGATTTGATAGCTGCAAGATTTCAGTGAATATATGTCTAACAATTTATGCAATCATCATATAAATATAAATAAATATAACATTGTTCTATGATATTATACATGTGTATCCATCGGGGTAACCTCATGTTCTGAAAGTTGTTAATGTACTTCATGAAAATTCATACTTCGTAACCGTGTTTAATTTGATTCTATCCACAGTTATTCCAGTTCAATGTTACGGTAATCAAACTCAGTTTCAAATAATTTTTTAATTATGCACTGGTATGTGCAGTACGTTGTATGTGTTAGCTAATGTACTAGACATAAGTTCCAATGAGCGCAGGTATTTACCATGATTGCAGGTGGGGTGACGCAGACGCTGGTGGGTTTGGT
Source organism: Brachyptera putata (assembly GCA_907164805.1). NCBI lineage: Eukaryota > Metazoa > Arthropoda > Insecta > Plecoptera > Taeniopterygidae > Brachyptera > Brachyptera putata. The sequence continues at coordinate 10,198,821 of OU015471.1, read as the reverse complement.
GACGGCGGCGGAGGCGGAGGGTAGCGGAGGTTCGGGGGGGACTGGGGGAGCCACTTCCTGCGCCGGGGACTGGCAGCGACTGGCGCTCTGGTGCGGGGAAGAATTGTTCGAGTTGCGGTCTCCCACGCTGTTGTTGCTGGAGCCAGGCTGAGGGGATGATGCGTTGCTCCCGGCGTTGTTGCTAGGCAACGGGTTCACGCCCAGACCACCTGTGCAAACACTCGACTTCAGACAAGTTTCCAACTTCTATACAAATTGATTACAAAGATTAGGAGGAAAGTGACAAATAACACCAAAATGAAGCAAAAAATGAATTGCTAAGAGATAAGCAAGTTCACAGAATGAGTCAAATAATAATAATAAATAAATGAATAATAAATGGGAGGGATAAGAAATTGAGTTGTATATACAAAAATCATGAATAAATGAGTCGTATAACGGAAGAAAATTAACATGTTGTCTAATGGAGAATGGTTGGGACCATCTAGAAAAGTCGTATAAACGCTACATATTTGAATCGTTTAAAAGACGTTCTACTTCACTAGTGTTTTGAAGAAGAGATAATTCTCGGTGAACTTACCAGCTGGCTGTCCTGCACTGGAGGAACTGCAAGAGCTTCCTCCAGAACGGTTCGAACTACGCAGGACCCGCTGGTGCGTTGACCGTTCTTCCGCCGTCAGGTTACTCAGCAACATATCCTTCTTCTCTTCCCCGACTTTGGAGCCATTCCCACAATCAGTTGGACTGGGATTAGCTGAACCTGCATTTAATGTTGCATCCTTGTCAGAAACGGAATCGTTACTATTTGAAGAAGCCACGACGTACGGTAGAGCTTGATGCGATTTCCCGTTCTTTCCATTACGTGTGCCTTGTTCCTGTTCCAAAGTCGCTATTTGTTGAGGAATGACTATCTTCAACGGTGGTACTTTCGGTCCGCCTTCAACACTACTGCACGAAGACTTGGCCAAAGGTACCTCTTCGTTTTCCTCTTCAGTTTCCGTTGGTTTACCCGACGTCGGTTTGGGACTAGATCCAGGATTAAGAGTACTGGTTGGGCTTTTACGATCTCCCTGAATACCAGTACCAGCTGCTTTGGTCGTTGTAACAGTAGTGGTGGTCTTTGCCCCGGTGGATGGTTTTGTAGTTTTATCAGTAGCATTACCAGCATTCTTACCTATACCTATGAAGGCAAAAAAATGTGTCACTACTTACTAGGCAAAGTGAACTACGAATATATTAAAACTACATGGGTTAATTAATACGTAATTAATTCCCTAGCCTAGGCTTATAGTATTTGTTGGCATAACAACAAGTAAACTGGGAATTCACATATTGATAGATGTCAAGTTGCAGGAGCTCAAATGTAGGACACGGGCCCCAAAAGGTCTTGCTTACATCAATCCAAAACATATCTTTCCGAGGCAGCTAGGTCTACCATTGTGTTAAGCTGCAGTGAAATCAACTAAAGCACGCCTAACAGAGGTCCTACATTTGAAGATCCAATTACGGAAACGACATATTTACGGCTTGACCACCAAATTAAATCAAGAAATGGAAATTTCTACTGTCTCGTTAGTGCAATTTTGCTAGTTCTGCCACTTGGTGTTTGCCCAAATCTACGACTAGCTTAGAACTGGTTTCAGAGTATTACAACTTCAAGTTTGAGCCAGCAATTAAAATAATATTTCATCTCGTAATCAATAATGATCAAGGTATAATCGGCGTTCAAAGCAGAACGCAATTCCTGAATATTCCAGATTGAAATATTCACTAATCACGACGGTCACAGGCACACAAAGTGGGAAATGAGATAAAACCGCTCTCACCAGTAGTAGTAGGCTTTCCTACAGCAGGATTTCTCGGTACTTCCTTCCCTGCGTCCGAATCTCTCCGCTTCTTCTTTTTATTTTCGTCATCTCCCTCCTCTGTTCCGTCCCTTGGCTCCGAGAGACTTCTTTTGGTTCCGGTGGACGGCTGGTCTGGCAACACTTTCTTTGCAATCACAGATCCATCTTCGCCAACTTCTGTCTTTTCCTGTATCACCTTAGTGTCTTCTACTACCTTCTCGCTTGCAGGCTGGAAACAATGGAACAGGTGGTTCAAAGATACAACTAGATTATCCCAATTAGCCTACAGAGCGAGGTGTAAAAACAGTAGCCTATATCAAATGTGTATATTACCCTTAGAGTTTTTCTAATATATTTTTCTCATTAGGGCCTAGAAGATTGAAAATACAATAATATATTTTACTGAAAATAAATTTGGAGATTGCAAGTCACTTCAAGAAGTATTGGGGTTAAGAGTCTAGACTCATTATATTTAGGCCTACCTTCTATCATTCAACTCTAATACTTACAATCTATGGCCTATTGTGTAGCGTGTAGCAAAGCAATTCATGAATGCACATACTACCATCAAATATCTAATATACTGTCGGCCTATACATAATTTATACAATCTGGTTCTAATTTGCTAATAAAGTCAATTCCTTAGATTTAACTGATCATAGTGGTTATTGAAATATTGACCCGAGTAAAGAATCACCTTTTCCACGTCTGGAGCTACAGGCACAGTTTCCTCCGTCTTCGGCTCGACAGGTGTATCTTCCACACTGGCTTTCCCATCCATTTCGTCGGTAAAGCAGGTGACTATGTTGGCGACCGGCGCGTTCCTTCGTTTCTCATCTCTCGACTTGAGCTGGTGCAGTCGCAGCGTCACCCGTGTGGACCCCGATTTGCTGTCACCTGGAAACATCCCCGTACATCACTTGACATGACACCACTCTCTTCTAGCCCCTCATCGCCAGAATGCGCTACAGACATGCTGTATTGTGCTGCCACCAAGCAGTTAGCAGGGCCTCTCCTTCAGTGGCGAGCAGAGGTGCTAATTGCAGACGTAGGTGAGGGAAATGGAGGTGTACACGGAGAATTATTCTTGTTTAGATACACGAGTGAACTGTCTTGGTAGTATTTATTTCGTATATGGACATTAATAAGACACAAATAATGATTACAATAAGGCCAACAATCAGATCAATACTGTGGATGACTTTATTCTACTGCCCGGCAATTTGTTGGGTCACTTAGCCAAGACCAAGACCAGCTAATGATCTTCAGCAATAACAAGCATACACCAAACAAAGTTGACCTTAATGGATGCATCACTCTGATGCTGTACGCTACACAATCTACGGTAATCTCCCAATAGATCCTGATTGTATATGAAGTCTTCAACAATGAACTCGTCAAAAACACTAGTTTAGGCCTGCATTCTAATAATATTTCACAAGTCCAATCTATTTCAAGACATATAACAGATAGGCTAACTTAGTGTGCTATTTCACGCTTCAGGTTCAATTATTCATTATGGTTGTTCAACGATTTGGCTGGTAAATTTGTAGATATTTTCAACATGGGGAGGGTTAGTGAGAAAAGACACCATCTCAAGACGATCAACGCAACCCTCAATACATCTTGGTTTTGCCAAATATCTTGAATATAAGTTAGATTTGGGCCTAGGCAAGGTGATGTAGACTTATAATTTCCAACAGAAAACTTGTATTATAGGTTATACAGGATGTTTGCCTAGTCTGGGCCTACATAGGCCAACACAATAATTTGACAGTAAGCCCAGGCCTAAGCTATTAATAGGCCTATGGTTATTACAATTTGTTATAATACTAACCCCATCTAATAATGCAATATTAAAAAAACGTATTTGCTAGGGATCTTTCATCGGATAATGAAATACGCATATGCCTAGCAGGTATTGCCCGATACCTAGACTGACTCATGGAGTTCTACCCAAGCTAGCAAAACAAAACAAAAAAAGTAAACAGCTCAGATTTATGTACTCAGTGCCTCCGAGGCCAAACGAGCCTGTCGAGTTGGCTGGCAACAAGTATTTATAGCACAAATAAACAGCGCACACATCAAATTCAGTAGTACACGCTAACAACTATGAAACAGGTAACTATTTACCGTGAAAGACAATCCTAGTACGAATTGTAGACCACAGATATTTAGTAATAAAACGTTGTCAATGATCTCGTGTCATTTTTTTCTCCTCGCTCACCTTTGTGTTGAGATGGTGTTTTTCGCATCTCACTCTCACAGGGAGCAGCACCTACAATACTACGCGCGTCAATGGCACAACTTTCCTTCTCAATTAAATAACTTGGATGAGCTACCAAGGAGTAAATGTCTTCACGCTCACCAACTGGAATACATAAATGGTAATTATTAACTTAACTGTGGCAAAATTGTTCAAGTTGAAATCAAGATTACACGACACTGTCGAATCATCGAATGTCGATACTACCTACGGCTTCATTTGATTTACAACCCAATGAGTCGATAAGTTTGACGACGTGTTAAAGCCTAGGCAGGATACAAGCGAATTTAATTAAATTGTAATTTAAAACCATGGCCACTTTGAACATAACAATAGCTACCTCAAAGTTACAGAATTACGAATTTATGCGACTTCACATACCAGTCACTGTAAATTAATATCTTTATTACCCAAATACCAATCCGGCCATGCCTATAGGCCTACACACATTGGATTAATTGCATATTTTAATTGCCATTTTTATAGAAATAATAACTGCGTAGTAAAACATACGAGAAAATTGATAAAGCCTGCAATGACGTTGGCATAATAGAAGATATTCTGTTCATAAAATTCTTACTGTTCCATCTCATCCAGTGGTGAAGATATTATTGTCACGACTATACTTGATCAAATTCAATTCAGAGAAAATATTAATTTAAAATACAATAATGTCGTAATGGTGACTGATACCATACTACATCAACAAGGTTTTTGTTGATTCATTGGGTAGGTGCGATGTAGTAGCTAGGTACGGTTGGTTGTGCTTTTTATGTAGAACAGTTTCGATCCCTAAATCGCGATTATATCAATGATAATATCAAACCAAAACTAATATTATGTTCTTACACCTCTCAGAAATGTAACAATGTATTCACATGAATAATTCGATAACTCATAAATGAATAATCATAAATAATAACAACACTAATAATAAAAATGATGATGATGTTGAATATTCTTAATTTTACAATAATAACAACAATAATAATATTGAAAATATACCGTATGAAAGAAGCTCAAGTTGGGTCAAGATGACGCACTAATTAATAACACTTCCTACCTTTGTTTACAAGCTTATCGCAAATTTTCTCAATTTAAATCTCCCTCTTATAAAAAACAATAATATGTAACTCATTTGACTAGAAATTACACGCGCGAGATCTAGCGTATATTTTTCACAACAGTCACTTCTCGCGGACCAACGTACCGCGTCGGACGTCCGCAGATCGCTACGTCGACCCAGTCTCTTACGCAACGTACCGTCGTCTGCCCCTATCCGCCATGTTCCTCGGCTATCGCCACAGCGCGGGCTTGGCTCCGCCCCTAGCTACGCCACGCCCACAAGCATCACGCACGCTCAGCGCTAGGAACCTTAACAATGACCTTCCATACGCAGCCATACGAGCCAACTGAGTTACGAAGTTCCAAGGACTTGGAAGAGTTCCCCAGACCCCAGCTAATTAAATTTGACGAATTCATGAATTGTAATTTTAATGATTTTTATTATCAAAGCGGTCCAAGTTTTGAAACGATTGGGGAGGGAGGGAGGGGGGGGGGGGCTTCGACTCTTGTTGCACGATCTTTCGACACGTCTGATTGAACATAGGACGCAACAGAAAGTAATCTACCAAAAATATCGTGAGTTATTTGCAAAAGACCACTTCTGATGAATCATATTGAAATTTTGGAAAACCCCTACAAGAATAGGGCGGGCGGAAAAAGATCGAAAAAAATCATTAACAACATGCAAATGTCTACCAACTAAATACAAATATGATACACATTTTTACGAAAATTTGTTGAGATCGGACTACTCGTTTTGAAGAAAATCATTATCCAATCAATCAATTCTCATCAAATAGCTAGAAATTGTGTTTTTTTTTCGACATTCAGTATCTTGACACGGTGATTCACGGCTTGATAGTTTCCACCAAGCTGTATCGAGTTGTCAAGTATATTTCATCTAAGGGTGTATATACAGTAAGAGTTTTCGAGTCGAGTTCATATAAATATCGGTCATCTTACAACGCATATGCTGCGTTGACCTAGTTGACATCGAGATCCATTTGACGGTCCTTCAGATACCCATGTACATTGCCCCCCCCCCCCCCCCATTTTGACCAAGGGGGGGGGGGGGAAAGCAAGAAAGGTCTTGCAAGACTCAGTTTGTCTCCTGTTGAAACCCACTTTACTGTAATAAGCTGCAATTTTTTTCACTTTTGCCAGCTTGCCCCCCCCCCCCCCCCTCCTCAACTTTTCAAGTGTTTCGACGCCCCTGCCCATGTAGCCCATGGTACGTAACGCATCAGTTCTTGAATATATCGTCGCTACGGAAGCTGCACGGATATCGAAATGTTGAGAATTTTAACGATGGTGATGATTGATTGTGTATTTTTATAACGTTGATTATTAAATATGTATAATTAGAATAACTATTTTGAAACCTTGTATTGAACAATATAAAGTTTATACATTTAGAATAAAACGGACTTTAAAAAAATCTAAAATCAAATGACCAAAAATTGGGGCACATTTAGAAAAAAAATCTATAGTAGGCCTGATTTTAAAAACATTTCTAAGTAAATTTAAAAACATTTGCTCCAAATTTTTGGCAGATTCCAGATTTTACCGCACCAAGTTGAAAAAAAAATAGAAGCATAGTTAGAAGATTTACTGACCAATGATTTTAAAAAATTGAACAAAACCAATTTCTTTGGAATACAGGAAACTGATGGACAAGTGCTTGTATCTGACCTCGAGTCTGACTACAGTACAAATGCGATTCTACAGGCATGATATTTGCATGTTCCCGACGACCAGATTATTCCGGTCGATAATATCGGCGATTTCCATCGGCTGCCAATCGGACCGGAATTAGTGCAACACGCAGTGCCAGCCTCTCAACAACAACAATAGTATCATTAGTGGAGTGTGTATGCAACGTGGGGGGCAAGGCAAGCACAGAGGTGGGAGGGGGAGGGTTTCAGCTAATGGGGTTCGAGGTCGTTCCGCCTGGCAGCCAATGCGAGGCGTCGCGACGCTACAGCGAGGCGTCGCCCACCGACCCATCTCTCCGCAGTCGGCGAGTCGAGTGCGCTCGAACAACAACACACGTCTTGGCACTGGACGTTACAGAGCTAGGCGTATTCTGAACATGCTATTTTACTAAATATCGTCATGGCCTCCCTATTCAATTCAGCCCCCCCCCCCCTCCCCCACACTGGGGTAATCAGTAAGTACATCTTTGCGTTATGAAAGCGGAGGAAAAAATATGGATTGATAGCTATAAGTCCAGAAAGTACGATATGATAGTAAATAAAAAACTGAGGTAACGTCAAGGATTTCGCCTCCTGGTAATACACCACTCTTTTTTTTAATGCTGCTTAACGACCCCACCAACAGCTAGGTTACGTTATACGGGGGTACGAATGAGCGAGTGATAATGAGAATGATGATAGGTGAGAGGACGTTTACAAAGACCCATGTCTTATGCGGGACTCGAACCCACGCCCAACGGTGACTTCTGTCTCTATCGCTGGCAATAGTTGACTGAGCCACCGAGACGGCACACCTCTCCTTCTCTGTTCTCAGCTCTGTGATGATACGTAGACACGGCCCTACTCGCGACAAAATAACACGTTTCATTCATTCTCCCCCCCAAGTCGTGCACTTGATTCACATACAATGCCAACACTGGGGCCATGGACTTGAAGACCATTAAAATAACACGGGTAACCAAGGGAGATGGGAAGTAAATAGTTGGTCAAGTATTAAAGAACATCACAACCCTGAAATTAGATTATAACGAATATTGACGTAATTTATTCCCCTAATTTTAGAGAAAACATGCACATCATCTCAGTTTCATAAATATATATATATAAAAAAAAAATATATATATATATATATATATATATATATATATATATATATATATATATATATATATATATATATATATATATATATATATATATATATATATATATATATATATATATATATATATATATATTTATATATAGGGTATATATATTTATATTTATTTATATTTATTTATATATTTATATATATATATATATATATATATTATTAGATGAGCGTAGCGAAGGCTTTCATTTCACATTCATTTTTTTTTTCAATTTTTTACGTGGGTTACAGGTCAGGGAAAAAGACCAATCGGCTCGAAACTTTTTCCGCATATTGGTGTCATACCAGACTAGGTTGGGCTCTTTTTCCTAAAAAATCGGTAGAACGGTTTTCCCGGGAAAAAATCGGTAAGTTTGGAAAATCCCCATAAGAATAACCCAGAGTGAAAATACTTGAAAACCAAAAATTCTTCCAAAGTTCTGAAATTTTCTATGAATATGAAAAAGACCATTCAAACACATTTTCAGTAATATTTAAAACATTCGGATGAGCAATAACGGAGAAAACGCAATAAAAGTATACATTTTATGTAATAGTAGGCTCAACAGGTATGCAACAAGTTACACAATAAATATCAACAAGTTGCAAGTAAGGTTTTCAAACGTTTGACGCAATCCAAGGTCTGTAGATTTAATTGAGCTGACAGAATATTTTTCATTCTGGACTTCCATACTTCCAAGCTCATCACAATGCATACAGTGCATTTTCCTAGTATATATCAACCCCAAGGAATTCATTCATCGGCATACGGCGTATCACTGTTCATCTGTCTAGTCTCTGCCTCTCCATGCGTAAGAACGTGCTCCCCACTGGCATTTACAAGGTCCATTTTGGTTGGTTGCAGCTGTGTCAAGTCTCCTATACGTTTTTCTGCCAGGGGTCCATCACGGTAACAGACTGATAAATATATATATATATATATATATATATATATATATATATATATATATATATATATATATATATATATATATATATATATATATGGAAGAATTATGTTAAATGCGGTTATTTGCCTTTGTTTTAAAAATTTGCATGGTTCTGAAAAGAACCTCTTTTCTCGACGTTTCGGTGAACTTTGGTTCACCATCTTCAGGAGTCGTTCAGTGTCGGATGACTGCGATAACCGCATTTGACATAATTCTTCCATCCACCGTCGGCTCTGAAAACCTTACATATATAAGTATATATATGAAATGTAATAATAGCGTGATATTTTTACCTGCGTCCCGAAATAAGCAGGAGTCGAGTCCTGGAGCCGCCTCGTCTCCCGGCGTGTTCCCTCTCCTGTTCCTCTGGGTGACGTCGGCGCCACTGGACACCAGCAGGCGAACCAGCTGGAACGCGGGGAAACACACGTTAGGCTCTGGGAACGAGTCTGACTGCCGTCGTTACAACGCTATGTCATTCGTGACATCAGAACTTTATTTATATTATTATGAGTTTCAACGGCACACTGTGACAATAACTAAGTTCATTGATGTCAGGTGAAGGAATAATGTGATGGTGGGATGGTGATAATGGAAAGGCTAGTTGGAAGGAAGCGATTGTGGCCTATTCTGTAGGAACTCTTAGATGAACTTGTTACATCTTCCTGCCAAGAACGTGAACTTTCAAAACGTTCAATTTTTCGACAATATTCAACGTAATAGAAAGTTTTTATATTTGAATCTGTAATCGACGTCCGAATATGTACTACTCCTGGTTCAGTATGTCAACATAAACCACCTTGGGGCCGGTGTCAAGCTAGATTATGTTCATTCAACGTCACACATGCTTCAAAGATCACTACACTATCCTGAACGTTCCAGCACATTTACGAAGCATAATTTTGATTTGAACAACATATTTTGTCGCTACTCGCGACAGTTTTTTGACCTCAGGTTCACATTGGAATAATAATGGTCGATTATGTGTATCTGATCTATATCTGTTTACATTGGAAATTATTTTATGTATGGTTTACTTGGGCATCAATAACTATCCAACTCGAGCGAGGTTGGGACATAACCTATATTGACAAAAATACGTTTATAGAAATGACGTAGGACACGTATCAGGCAAGCAGAAAACGGTCGGCGTTTACCTTGGCGTGTCCGTTGACAGCGGCGTCGTGGAGGGGGGTGATGTCGTCGTAGCCCCGGGCGTTCACCGAGGCCCCCGCCTCTAGCAGCGCGCTGGCCACGCCATACCACCCCTTGTTGCACGCTTCGTGCAGCGGCGTCCACCCTGCCAACACATCATACAACACAATCATAACTACCGATTCACTAAACCCCCGATTACACGGTTCAGAATTGATACAATCATCCTCATTTCTCAAGGTCACTACAACCACCCAATTACAACACAATCATAACTACTCAACGCAACACTAAACCCCGGATTACACGGTTCAGAATTAATACAATCATCTAATTTCTCAAGGTAGCTGCAACCAGCCAATTTACGTATTACACACAAACTTTATGGCCTGGCTGATTGAACGGTTTACAGCCTTTTCAGGCACGGCCTTCCTGTAGTGCCGCAATAAAACTATTGACATAGAAATCACCTGTCTATTTGGCGGCATTATTCGCCAGTCAGAATCGGATCAAGTGGGCTACATTCGAAGATTACAATCCGAGAATTTAGGACTGCTTCTATCGGAGTCAATTGGATTTGGGAATGAGAAGAAGTCTCTAGCGAGGGGTTCTTGTATTATCAGTACACTAAACTTCAATTATATTTACTTACAGTTACACCCTTTCATTTCAATTGTGTTTGGTTTTATTATCTATGTAAATTGGGTTTCACAACAAGAATAAAATTATTTAAAAATGAGAATGAAATGAATGGCATGGCTTTTCACTATTTGGGGGTACGAATAAGCAAGTGATAAGGAGACTTATGGAGTGATGATAAGTGTGAGAGGACGTTTACAAAAACACATGCCTCATGGGGGACTGGAACCCACGCCCCAACGATGACTTTAGTTTCAAAAGTGTTGCTTTGAAGCTGACTGAGCTACGGAGAACGGCCTCTCGGTTAAGAGGAACCCACCCACAAAAATGTATCAAATTTTTGGTCATTCATTGATGTATCAATGTTGAAATACTATATTAAAAATTTTAAAAAAAGGTGGAAATTACGAGAATTTTTTGTAAAACCACACAACACTAGACAGTTAGCATAACTAGTAGTAGCTAGTAGATAGTTAGCATAAAGATTCAACTTGATACATTGGCTGAGTACACCTTCATCTATCAAGTAAACTAGATTTCATCAGCATATTTATACCCGTTTTGATACAAATAAATAGTTTCTGTTACGTCGATTTACAACAAAAATGGCGTGACTCTCCCTGGTCTCGTATACCAAGCGCATATGGTTGAACTGTTTATCTTCAGTTCAGCTCAAAGGCAGTTGTTTTCCGAACACAACGACACGATACGATAGAATATCTCAAGAAGTAATCAAATTATGTATGTAACGCGAGATGCATGTTTTGTGACTCTTTTCAGTCTAAAGCATATAAACAATAGGAGTGGCTTCCAGGATGAACGTATTGTTGTGAAACTGTTTCACACCGTGCAAAGAAGTACCTTCTAAAATATTGTCGATCCATAATAAACATTCACAATATATTCAGAAATAATGATCCTGGTGGGAACTTTGAGCCCTATGGAAGCAGGGGACGTCTAAAAGATCAGACGACAGCGACAACGTACAGTAATGAGTCCCCTTCAATCTGTTTGGCAATTTCTTTAGTCTGCCATGGCATGATGGAAAGGAAATGTCTGGTCTGCCTCCACGCCACTGGCCCCAGCCTCCGTCTCTCGCTATCATGCAAACGGTCTGGTCGGAGACGGGAGCGAACGGCTGAATGCAAATCAAGCAGATGTTCTGTTCTCTGAACCCTTCTGTGCATGCATCAAGTACTTGTGGCAATGCATCCTGACTGGCGAGCACTCGAGGCCTGATGTGCACGATGATTACCCCCCCCCCCCCTCTCCCCAACGAACACCTCGTCCAATGTGTAGAGCCACCAGACCAAACCAGAGTACATTTGCCGTTTCTTTTGTCCAAATGCAAGGTCACTACGCTTATTCGACGTCGACTACCCTCAATCATTATTATATTCAACAATGCATCCAATCTTCGAATTAAACACAGAGTTAGTCGAGTTGCAAACCAAGATGAGAGGGACACACATTATACAATATGTACTATCGAACATGGATTAAAAACTCACTTCATATAATGGAAACTAAGGCGTGTCACCCTGTAGCTTATTTATAATTTGCAAGATGCAAAAGATATTTCCATACGTGCTTTCATTCATCTTGGGTTTAACGACGCACTGTAATGATAACTTGGATCTATTGGCGTCGGGTGAATAATCAATGAGATGATGGTATGAAGGTTTCGTGGTATATTAGTAGGATAGTGGAAAGAAAGCGGTCGTGGCCTATATTGTAGGAACCATCCGGCATTAGCAAAGACTACAGAGAAACCACACAAAAAAAATACAAAGATGGTCGGTGGTGGGGATCGAACCAAGGATCGATGTGCCCCTCACCTCCCGGATGCGAGAATTTTCCTGCAAGTCGGTTTTTAAATGGAACTAAAACAATATTTAAAAATCACAACATTTTTGTAGATAATTTCGTTTCTGTGGTCGAATAGAAAAAAATCAACCTAAATCATAACACTGCGCTCGAGTCAACATTTTATAGTACTTAATGTGCTCTCTACCAAACAGCTGAAGAACGATGTTGAACATAAAATACAAATTAAGTACCGTACCTATAGCTATTGAGAAGTTATTTTAGGCTACATAAACTGAACGATCATGCATAGAATAAACGGTAGAGGGGTGAATGTGACTAATATTTCGTGAAGTTAACACGGCAAAATTGGCGATATTTGGCTCATTTCGAACCAAGGAAGATTCGGAAGAAAAGAAGCAAAAAGATGAAGAAAGAATAATTGAAGAAAGAGGAAGGTATTCAGAAAGAAAATCGTAAAGTATTTTCTCGACATGACTTTTGTTGAATGAGCTATATTACATCCTACTATTTCTTTGAGGTGGTAAGATCGCCCTTGTGATCCCCGGCCCGTTCAAATAATCCTAAACTTTCATCCTTTGGCTTCACAGGGAAACAATGGCTTTGTGCCAAGTTTTCGTTGTTAATAAAGAATAAGACATCGTTTGGTTTCTGTAATATAAAAAAACTTCTCCATATCCCGATGCACATAAGACTATTTAAATACTGAATATTCACCATATATATCATATAAGTCGCATTATCAACACAAGACAAATGAAATTAAAATGATGCTGTGCTACGTCACAAGATGCTGTGGGAATCGGTCAACTGTCTTCAAACTAGAGCGACTGTACTCAAAACCAACTGACCTAAACTTCTGTTTCTTGAGCAACCTGTACAGACGTAAAAGTGCGGGGCTAGCTCCTCCCCTTCACCAATTGTTACAACCCAGCATTAAATGCTTTTTAGTGCTTGTGAGGTGGAGGTCATTCCATAACAAATCAACCAAATTTGAATTAAACATTTTTGGTGACCATCTTTGATTTTGATAAAATTTCACATCATTGCTTGGAATAATTATACATGTTTTACCAAAATTTTCCGATCATTAGTTTTCAAGATACGGGGTTGCCGAAATAAAATTTGACCCCCCCCCCCCCCCCCCGGTCACGCACCGCCAAAGGTTATAACCTATCTAACTTCCAATCAAGATACAAAGTTGGGATAGGTGTCAATTTTGGAAAGGTTTTTAAAAATCTACGTATGTATCTAGTTACATTTGAAACATGTAACATGTTACATCGTACGTAGAGAGTAGGCTACATAATGAGGTCAAAGGTCAATTAATCATTTTAAAAATCTTTTGACATTTGATGTAGTTCATTTATATAGATACAAAATGTATACAGAAAGTTTTGTGTTGGATGGATGAGCAGTTTTCAAGATATTACTGTTTTAGTTCATAGGCCTACACCTACGATTTCAGGTCCTGCGAAAAACGTAGCTTATTCACTAGAAAGTGCCGGTAATTGCCATAACTTGGAAACGATTCGAGTTATCAGGATCAACTGAATATATCATATAATAATTGAATATAGGGATGTTTTATAAAATAATAATATATTACAAATGTACACTCCGAGACGGGTAGACCAGTGGTTAGCACGCTTAAATGTCACTCAGAAGACCAGGGTTCAATTTCCGCCATGGTCGACCATCCTGACGGGAGGTTTCTCTCTCGTTAAAGCACATACCGCCGTGAACGGCTCGTGCAAGTTAGCTGACAGCGGGTTATTGAGACCGAGGTCCACACACATGAATCCGATGCGACCTCAAGCTCCTTTATTTACATTTGGTTTAACGACGCAATATACCGATGACTACGATTTATTGGCGTCGGTGAATGCTGTATATGAGATGACGGGATGATGAGATGAAAGGCTATTTTTATTAGGTGTTTTTAGCTATTGGGAATAAGTAGGTCGTGGCCTGTTATTGTTGAACCATCCCAGTATTGACCTAGACGACAGAGGAAAACCACGAAAACCCCCTATCAGGATGGACCATGGCGGGAATCGAACCCCCGGACACCTACATGTCAGTTCAGTGTGCTAACGATTCGACAACTTGACTCAGTTCCTCAGCTTCTCTCCATAATCCAACACCCGCAAACTGAAATTCCGTGTTATGAGGAAATATTTGCTTGATTTTCCATCGCTCCTGGTTATCGTTAGACCAGGCCTGTCTACAGACATGAAATGTACCGCAATTAGGACCCACTGAGCCATACGGCTGTGATGAAGATCATATATTCAGTTTGGTTAGTACTGTTAGTATGCCATCAAGAAATCAATAACGACTTGGTACCATAAAAAAGACAGACTAGCAACCGATGTGCGAGCGAGAACGAAACAGGAGGCCTGTATACGATCTCAATTAACCCTGGAGCCGAGAACAAAACATGGTGACTGAGCCTGTACAAGTACACGGTGTAATGCGATAGGAGAGGTGCCGCCCTTGGTAGCTCAGACAGCTGAGGCACCGCTTGAGAAACTGTCAAGTCACTGGTTGGGCGTGGATTCGAGTCCCGCTTAAGGAATGGGTTTTTGTAAACGTTCTTTCATAGTTTCATAGCTCATTCGTACCCTCGTTTAACCTAGCTGTTGGTGGGGTCGTCAAGCAAACAATAATCCATATAGGAGAGGCAATCGAGAGAAGGACATTGATGTATAAATAGGATATGTATTTGTCGGCAGATGAGTTAGTTGTGTACGGGACTCGAACCCGGCATCTGTGAAGCAGATGTCTGACCATGTCCGCGCAATATGCGGGTGGAAGTGTTAGGACCTCGAGTTGTCTGTCTAAACGAACTGTGAGCTGCCAGATTGTAACAAAAAACAAAATGCACGCCTTTTGCTGAGTACATGTGCACATATATACGTCATGCAGCCAACCGACCGTGCTGCGACGTTTTCAGTCGACTCACATTACAAATGAATATATACTTCATGTTATTCCAGCAAAATGTAGGTTGGAAAACATGCCGTCCATATTTGAGAAAATACTAAATTTAGTAATGTCGCTTGATTTATGTTTCATAATACTAAAATTATCAATTAAACATTCAAAAATCGGGTGTGATACCAAAAGGCCAAGGCTCTGCAAGGACGGTATACCAAAACTGTATTTTCAAAGTTTCAAGACAATCGGGAATTCTGTCTAAAGGGGGTGCATTCCTGTATAAGATAAACCCAGTCCTAACTTAAACGAAGGTGTCTGCGTACGAGTTTCTGTTAGTAGGTCTATATGGGATAAAACTGCTTTTCTGCTATTTTTTCTGGTATTATCTTTTTTATATCACTAAAACCGGATTGAATCGTAAATGAATACGCTCCCTGAGGCAGACTTTGCGGGCATTTGAAATGGTTCAATCCGAAATTGAAATTTCGATTGAAATAAAGTCTACGCACATTTAACCGGTGATTTTTCCACACACTAGATGCGCGAGGTTCGCATGCACATTCTCGTTCAGTTTTAGGTCGTATAATATCAGTATATTTCCTTCGCGATACATGGCAAGTTGTATAGGTTGATTGAACACTTGATGTGACCGCAACCGTACTTGGGGCTACAGATCTGTGGCTTAGCCAGAGTCGTATCAAGACATTTTGCGCCCCTAGGCCCGACATTTTTTGGCACACCCCTCCATCAAGTATAGTATATAATTCAGAATAGCACAATAGCTCAGAAATATGACGAGCACCAAGTTTTTATTTAGAATCACATTCATACTTATGGTGTTGGGCTATTAGTCTATTACTATGACCTATCAATGAGAAGGATAATTTTATAAACTTTGATCGTTACTAATTAATATAGGCTTATTTACATGATAATATTGACATTTGATATCGTTTCGGTCAGGATATTGCTTCACTGATATTATTCAAGATATTGTTAAAAATCTGCATATTTTCGCAAATTTGTAATAATGTACACGCCTATATTTTATAAGTTTTTTTTTTCAGATTCAAAGTTGGTATCACAAAACGTGAATGTATATTATATGAAAATATACGATTTTCTTCATATAATTAGTTTAATTACGTATTATTTGATTCGACGGGCTTCCGTCCCTTAAAAATTTTCCATCCCTTGACAATTTGCCTCAACATGGCCCTGGCTACAGCAGCTATACATTCCAAACTTCTACGGGGGCGTTCATAACTCTTATCCAAGGGCTTCCTATAGTGTCTAATATTACAGCTGGTTGCGCAGATCTTCATATAAGAAACGTCGTTGACGTCATCAATCTGTACCGAGCCTCCTTTCAAATATCACCCCATTTGTCAGCCACAGGAGAAAAACGCAAGGATTTCACATCGATCAGATGACGAGCTGCGACTCAACGACAACCGACATTCAAATCAGATCAAAATGAAGAACTCAAATCAAACATGTAAAACAGTACAGTATTGAGGAGGAATGAGGATTCCAGACGATATGACGTCTCTCTCACTGTTATGCATTGGCGATTGGGAGTTTCGCTTTGGACTTGTTCAATAGATGAGACTTGACAAATGAAGGAGAAAGACTGACTCGACCGTTTCTTGTAATACAGCCAGTAGGCCTACCGTTTACCGTTCAATACTAGTTGAAACATGGAGAAAATATTTTAAATACACGAATACATTTTTCAGACAAATGGGAAGAAAATTGAGACTTCAATTTTCAGGGTAAAAAATGTAAACAATCAGATGACGTATATATGTATACTGCCATGCATCATCCCCACATATCCATGTTCTTCGCTTTTCTAGACAAGATGAGTATAGACTTTATTCACATCAAGTCAGGAGAGTCGATTTAGCGGAATATCAGATTTTTGGCGATAACGTTTGAACGGTATGAGATATCGAAAATTCGAAATTATAATAAAGAGCTGGGAAACAGATATTTTCAATACGTTCAAGATGGTGTAGGCCTAATAACTATTCATCTCATATCGCATAACCGACAAGCGTATATGGTTAAAAAGTGTTTTTTTCAGCCGTATACGCGTGAAAATTAGGCGATATGAGATGAATAGTCATTAGGCCTACTTATACCGTCTTGAAGGTATCAAGCATATCTGTGTTCTGTCGTATTGCTATTTCGATATCTCATACCGTTCGAAAGTTATCACCAAAAGACTGATATCTCGTTAAATAGCCTCCCATGCACTCCTTATATTGACAATTGGGAGTTTCGCTTTGGACTTGGAAAACGGTCTCAGTTTTCATTTTTCAAAGTTTAATGATCATGAACAGTTTTTGTCACCTTGCTATGGATTATCAGATTACGCACGACCTTTACAATACTAACACAGGCTAATGGAAAGTCGCAGTTTCAGTTCTAGTTTTCCTGCTTTGTTTTTAATCGAAATCTGTTCTCAGTTTGCCATTTATTCAACATTTATTAGACCTACAGGTTTATTTGATATTTTATCATATGCTGCTCATTGTTTAATTTTGTTGCAACCAAATTTTACATACACACCTTACCATTTACATGCAAATGTAAAAAAAAATTGTATATTTACTATAACGTGTACTACCCAGTATATGGTTCTAGGCTACATTAGATGCACCATAATGAATTTAGTTATTTCGACATTTGTAATAAGTAGGCCTACTTCAACAATTTAAAGCTTGTTCCTCGAACACTTTTCTCTGCATGATCTACCTTCCAAACTATTCTACATAAGTGAGCCCCTGCCATGCACACTACTATGTTGGACATTGACTCTAAATTACAAAATGTAGATATTTTTGAGATGTTGAAAACGTATGTATAGGCAATTAATTAAAAAAAAAAACACTATAAAGAAAGGGTTTCAAGTTTGGGACGAAAAATTTGTTGTTTGAAGCACTGTTTCATAAGCATGGAAAAAAATGTGGCTCAGTATCCGTCTTAGATTTTTAGACACGTATACCAACACTCATGTGTAAAGTTACGGCCATATAAAAAGGTCGTTCAAGCTACATCAAAATGCATCCTGTTATATGCACTAAAACTAGAAGGAAGGTGCATACGCACTCTACCCATAATCTATTAAAAAAGTAGAGGTTAAATATGCGTAAATTTTATTTGAATTGAAATTAAAATTTGGATTAGAATCATTTTATGTTTCCACAAGCCTGTGAAAACAAATAAGCTCACATCATATCTATATATATATATCACATATAATTAGGGTTGTCAGCAATTATCAACATGTCGATTACGATCGATATTTTACCGAACGATACAATAATCAATTCAAATTTTACGATACGATAATCAATATGATTAATTTTGATTATCAAACTGTCTTTTAGTTGTTTCAAAAACTTCCCTCCTTTCTTCAAGTTTTGATTTCTCTAATCATCGTCATTGGTGCAAAAATATCTTCGTTTCCTACTGGACACGCTAATCAACCTTACCATACATTGACATCTCCCTACAATATGATATTTGGATATCCGATACAATTATCAAATAGGAATAACAATCTTGGTATATTACAACTAGTTATCGGTGTGATGTGAACGATAATCGATGATCGCTGCGGACGATTGGGTACGTCCGATCGAGACAAGGTTTGAGTGCAGCTTACCAGCAAAGTCCTTGGCGTTGGGGTCGGCCCCCCTCTCGGAGATGAGCCTCCGCACCTGCATCTCGTCCCCCTTGATGGCGGCCACGTGCAGCGGCGTCTCCCCCCGTTCGTTGCGGCGCCGCCGGGGGCTGGGGCCCGAGGGCGACGGGGACTTCAGGGTCACCATTGAGCTGCCCCCGCCCAGAGCACTCTCGAAACCTGCGCACACAACACACGGGCCATATTAGTACACGTGTAGAGGGCGCAACCTCTGTAGTCTGGGCTAATACCAAGATGGTTCCTAAAACTATAGCCCACGACCCCTTGCCTCCCGCTTCCTTCCCATTACCTGAAAAAACCTTCAACTCATCATCCTATCACCACATTAATCATCCCTCTGACATCAGTAGATATTAGTTATCAAACAGTACGTGGTCAAGCCCGACATGAATAAAAAAAAAAATTGTGCAACTTGAAAGTTGCCATTTTGGTGGCAATGCACTGGATGTTCAATGGCCTGTTTTTCATTGTTCAGTTCTTCGGCTCAACTAATAGCGTGCATGCAGCTTTTACAGTTTAACCTAAAGCAGCTGCCACTCCTCCAACTTGCAATCATCTCCCTGCTGTTCTGATACGGATATAGGAGCAGAAGCACCTTGGATCGACTAGGATAGGCCTGTGGGAGAGTGGCCATCTTGATAAATGCTCGTGGTTGACTATTTGATGGCAAATTGTATATTTCAATAAAGGTGACACAGTTCTGAAGATGATGAAATGAAACACAGCTCTGAAAGGGTAGTGAGGTACAATTCAATATGTAAAATTAACACCAGTTGCGCTTATGGAGAATTCAGAATTTCAGGTATTTCTTCTAAACCACATGGCTTACAAACACAAAAATTGCCCTAGATATTACTTGTCATGCTTAATAAACTGTACGAGCGATATTCAAACAATTCTATGACGATCATGAAATATGAGCCTTCCTGTTTTCACCTGATGCAACAGTAATGCGACAGTTCATGAAAAAATTCGCAGTTAATATATTGTTGAACTTATCAATGACATATTTCAGGTACGTTATTAAGAAACATGTGTAGAATGTTTGGTAAAAATTGTGTCCATTCGCGACCTTCCTTGCGTTTTACCGGAAGTACGAAAAAAAGGTGAAAATTCAAACACTAAACTAAGAATTGTCCCGGGAAATTTTTGGAAATGTTTTTCTTGCAAATAGTTTCTTCAAATAATGTCTTTCGTCACTGTCAAGCTTTTTTATATATATTTTGAAAACTCAACACAGAAGATACTTTTACCGTGACGTTTTTCCAACTGCTGTTTTCTCCAAATATTATATGGCAAATCTGTTAGTGCATGAGGGCTGGCATTCAACTTCGATGCTTTCGATTGATTCGATATTATCAATAATCCATAATAATTGCCGGAGCCAAAAGCCTTTAAGCCTAGATATAAGTTTAGAAAAAATAAAAAATTAATAAAATCGGGAGAGATTATCAATATGACATAATTACCGAGAAATCTTCATTTTCTCCAAGAAAATGATTTTGTATCGATGAAAAAAGATTTAAATACATTCAAGTTATCCATGATTCAAGATACAAGATAGTATCAATATTCCTAAGTAAGATACTTCAAAAGATACATGTATCTAAGATACCGCGCTCATCTATGACGATCTAATATATGTCACCATTTCAAGTCGATTACATGCCAACGACAAAAAGACGAAACCCAAATTATGATTTGGGTGCTGTAAATAATGGTACACATGTATGATTTGTATGCAAATGCCCGATTGTCGAAACGCTGGCAGTGCGAGAAAAGTGTTGTATTTTACGAGTGTTTTGGCCAGCATCTCGCCTTGGGCCGGCAATCAATACCGAGCTAGGCCACAAGCCCTACAGCCAGCATTTCATTCCAGACAGATCTTAAAGGAGAACTGCTGAATGGCACATCTCTGGCACTTCTCGTACTCGATCAAGCTACATTCAAATGCATCCTGGACCAGTTGAATGATATATGCACTAAAACTAGTATAGACAATGTGCATACGCACTCCACACATATAGGCCTTATGGTCTATGAAGAAATGAGCGGTTAAATTCTGGCACTTCTCTGGCACACAAAGTGCTCAATCAAGCTACATTCAAATGCATCCTGGAGAAATTTACTGATAGTATACGCACTACAATTAGTAGACAACGTGCATACGCACTCCATGCACACATATAGTCTATGGAAAAATGAGCGGTTGAATGTGCGTAGTTTTTATTTACAATAAAGTTTCAATTTCGGATATAACCATTTTCTGTGACCACAAGTGTACATATGGCTATCACGACCAGGAAATTAATCAACATAAGCATATAAGTACATATAGCACATGAGCATATACGTAAGCCAAAATATGAAATAGATGAAAAAAAATCGTAATAAGCCAATACTGAATATCTTCTGTTGGAGAGAATAAATCACTTCTTCGATGAACAAAAACAGTCAAAAAGTGAAGATTTGTAACGATCGTATAGGACCTTGAGCCAGGAAACGCTTTGGCACGGCTTACTTGGGGGTGAATACACGTAATACATACAGTGCATTATGTATTCACATGCAAAGCGAACTTTCGAGACGAAGCCTGAATTACCTGGAATCGAGAATACTGTCACGAATTTCAATCTGTCATCATTTTCCAAATCTTGCTAATCAAGATGTTTTGACTATGCACCCAATTACATTACACAAAGTTTTGCGGTAGTTTGCACGCACGGTGCTTATAAAAATAGAGAAATTAATCTTTACTATTTTTTCTATGTTCGCAGACAGTGTCATTGAATAGAAAGCATATACACTCCAAATTAGTTTCAAGCTCTGTAATTAATATTATTTGTGTGAATTCAATCAGTTTTAAGATACGTCATCAATGAATATCAAGAATGTGTTGAAATTCATTGACGTCTCATCTTAAAGCTTATTAAATTCAGAAAAATATAACGTCAGCATGAAATTATCTTGGAGTTGATATACCTTTTACTCAATGACATATAAATTTCTCTATTTGTATTAGCACCGTGCATGCATACTCCCTTAAATATTCAATCGTACAGCTTAATTGGGCACTGTGCAATATATCGTTTTATCCTCTTCAATCTTAGCCTGATAGATTTCACTCGTGCACTTCCTCTTGGGCCAAGTAGGTGTAATGAGAACTGAACTTGTTATAAGCCAGGTCGACGTGAATAAAGCACCGAGTTGGCCTGGAACATCATTGATGTGGGTATACTGGGCAGGCCACCGTGCAGCACAGCGTATATCAAGCGGCCTGGGATCCGCAGGTAAAGTGACTTGTTCGTAACGGACTTGAAAGAGACGCCAAAAGTTCCGTTTTTTGTTGACTGTCACATATTTTATCAACAAATAAGTTATATCAACAAATATTTGACATAAGATAATTTACATATTTATGTCGATATCTCACACTTTTACTCGAATTTGTCTGTAAAGGCTCCATCAAATAATAAACGATATCAAGTAATAATGCAGGATTGAATTCTACATTACATCACATAGATTTAGGTTTGTGATGAACTGATTAGCCTATTTGGGTTGAAATGCGAGTAGATGTTCCTCAGAATACACGGTAATTTACGCTAAAGGCGTGTACGTGAGTTGAATATAAGAAAAATAGAATCTCGCCTCCGTATGCAGGGAAGTCTACAGGGCTGTGCTCTGGACATGAGCTTGGGTAGGACTATTCATGTAAATTTTCATGACAATTTTCAAAAGCTTGAAAGTTTTAAATTTTTTCAGAAATAATGTGGCCCAAGTTGTTACAAAAGAAAAAACTATAATTTGAAATCACTCGTCGCAATACTAAAACAATTTGCTGAATCACCACATTATTATAAAACTTGCAATGAAAGTAGAAATGATGAGTATTTATGATAATAACGGGGTTTAGTATAGGTTTTTGCACCAAATGTGTACACTTTTCGTCGATCAACTGTGGGTGGGGCCAGAACTCCTTTGTACTGTCCTATTTGAAAAGTAATTTGAAAAGTAAAGAGTCAAGAAGATTTGAATAAATGAAACTCAATGATTTTTTTGATAATCATTTTAAAAAATGAATGAAATGAATTCAGTAATTCATCGAAACCTATTGGGTTCGTCACAGGAGATTTTCAATGAATTGGACATTTTCTGAAAAGTTTCATTGAAAATTTCAATAACTTTAAATTGAAAATTTTCTTCAACGTCTCATCACTAGGTATAGGCCTACTTTCTTATTTAAACACATAATTCCACCTCACTCTAAAATCATAATTTCTACGCGAGTGTAAAACTAATATTATTAACACATTCAATTTGGAGTCAAAAGAAGTGCTATAACAACCCTTTTCGGGTCTGCTGAAAGTGCTTCAGCAAGAGGTCCTTATGCATTGAGTTTCCTTTCCTCCGTTCATCGAACTGTGTTCTCATCCACAGGTCAAACAACGCAATTAATCGACACAAGTCTCTAAATACGACACTTTTTCTTGGGCTAAATTTGTCTTGATTCATTATTTAGGTACGCCATTTGGTTTGTGTGCTGCTTTGTGTACAGTCAACCTGTATCACAGATAATCGAGCTGATTGTGTCCAAGAAACAAAAGGCTTTGTGCCAACCAAAAACTCGGCAACTTTAAGGGGGTGCATGCACAGCGCTTATAAAAATGGAGAAATTCATCTACTATTTGTCACTATGTTCACAAACCAGTGTAATTGAAATAAAAAGTACATCAACTCCAAGACAATGTTTTGCTCTTTAATTAATATGACATTCTATTTCTGTAAATTCAATCTGTTATAAGATAATACGTCAATGAATGTCATCACATTATTAGTATTCATTAACGTATTATCTTAAGACAGATTGAATTCACAGCAATAGAATGTCATATTAATTAAAGAGCATACAATTAACTTGGAGATGAAATACTTTTTATTCAATGGCACTGGTTCGTGAACATAGAAAAAGAAAACATGAAAAAATAGAAAAGATGAATTTCACTATTTGAATAACCACCGTACATGCACCCCCTTAACAACAAAATCCTTTTCAAAAAATTGTTGTTTTTCTTATCGTGAGCCTCGTCCAGAAAAATCAACACTCTAAAAACATTCCAGGAATACAAAACATAACGTTAATATTTGTTGTATGGTGTTATGTTGGTCGTGGATACAAGTATATACCGGTACAGAAAATAACAAGCAAGAACAAACCCCTACTACTCATATTACAGCCTCCACGGGTTATGCAGAATCAAAACAAGTAGCGTGCAAAATAAAAACCAACGTTTTACATTTTTCTCGTATCGACAAGACTAGGTCTGGGCGAGGGGTCCTGGAGGATACAAATACCCGACCCACTTCGAGATCCGATGACAAGGGGTGTGGGGGTAGGTAGTTTGTACACATGGGGAGACCACTACACGTGTGAACGGGAATCGAAGCTGGGTCTGCAGGTGAACGGCTGGGTGATCTTTTGGTCTGAATTTACTCGGTCGTCGGAACAAACATCGACTTGAAGATGATATGTCTGCGAGTCACCACAGCATTACATGGCACGCGAATATGACAAGAGTATTGACATGTAGCTTGTTCGTGGAATACAGAGACGAGTCGCAAGATACGACGTCGACGCCACCTGTGCCGTACTTCTCGTACTAGCTAGCCAATCGAATTGTGCATATTCCCGCTCGCTAAACACTTTTTAAACACATTCGAATTACATGAGTCATGTGGTTCTACCATAGAGTAATGGTTCTACCATAGAGTAATACCTCCTTAATCTATGGTTCTACCATTGAAAAAGAAAGAAATTGCCCCCATATAACCTAGCTGTTAGTGGAGTCGTTAAGCAGCATTAAAAAAAAAGGAAAACAAGAAATTGAAGAAAAGATGGGATATTTATCTTTAATACTAAGACTAGGAACATTTTGTGTGTGAAGATTGATATTTGTGGAGACACAATATATTAGCAGATGTATTTTCAGAATCTTCGGAGTTCATACAGATTTGAAATTGATAAGAAAACATAAATAAGGCAGATTGGCAGATTTGTTTTGTTTACCACAAAACAATTTGTTTTTTATCTGCCTTTCAGCTCACTTATCCTTGATTTTAAAAATATTATTAGAATTAATATATGAATTGGGTATAAGTGAAAGAAAGAACAGCAGCTTACACAAGTTAATACGCAGAAATATTCTTAGTGGAGAGCCCATCAACAGAGAACAAAGTACACAAACAAATGAGATTTTTTACTTTTCGGCTACTGCCTTGGTTAATGTAGACTGTGGAGTAGAGTTAAAAATCTGGTGTGTTTGTGCACTTATTCGATTTATCTGTCAACGAGCTCTCCTCAATGATTATTTCTACTTATAACCTCGGTAAGCTGCTGCTCTTTCTTTGCCTTATACCCAATTCATGTCTCCAGCCTCGGTCAATTTTCCTACATGCCCCAAATAATTTGAATTAAGCCGTTTTGTAAGTGTGAAGTTTAACCAAGGACAAAAAATATACTACCAATGCAATCCACGCTTATGACAAAAAAAAACTGTCTACTGCTTGCACTCCCATTGCCTTCATCAGCAATTGGTATATTTTCCATAGCTTTCAAAATCCACAATGTCTTATAAATTTATAACTATACAATTTGCTTTGTTATGTTGAGTTTAATATCTAAGAATTTCTATAAAGGCCCTACTGTATTCGTTAGGCACACACCATTTTCAATTTCACATTTGGGTTATTTATGATATCACAAAGTAATTTCTAGGAATTGATGTCAAAAAGTGACAGCGATTAATTCAATTTTTTATGATAGGGCCTAATCGAGTGGCCATCGATTAATTTATGCTAAAAAATAAGTGATACTACATCAAGTACGTATAGGAGTATTTGCAAAATTGGAATGAAAAAATATATTCATAAGCTTACATATTTGAATACTTCAGTCGATACAGGCTGATTCAGATCCTGCGTCAATTATCGATTTGATTCTAGGCCTATCAACCTTCTAAAAAATTGGCACATACCATAATGGTATTATTGGTACGGTACATAAATTATCAACTGGTATAAAATAGAATGCGTTTATGGAAAAGTTATCGTACGATAGTTAAAAACAAACTGAACATCGCTTTGAAAAAAAAACAATCGCATCAATTTGATATAGAATGACTTGTACCCATCAACGTTTATGTTCTTCTAGATAAATTGAACAAAACTCAAGTTGAGAAAACAATGACAGGTGCTGTCATAATAAGGAAGACATTTAAACCTGGACGGGCCATTACGAAAATAGTTCCGACTAAAATGGTTCAAATGTTTAAAGCACGCACAGGTCAACCCAGAAACGTGCACAAAAAATGTTAAAAATCGTGTAACCTAATTGTAAACCACAGTATTGACCTACAAAACTCAATGACCACAGCAATCTATTTTTGGGTTCAGGTTACATGATGATTAGGGTTAAGCCTAAATTTTACCTATAAAAGATGAGAGGCCTACCCTACCATTAAAACAAATTGTCACGGTTCACATTAAGTTCGCCAAACATTTACGTTGGACACCACCCATTTCATACACAATTTGAGTGCGATGAATTCTTGTACCAGTAGGTAATCAAAGTTGGGATTAGGTTGGGTTGGGCTTTCATTGTCTTGAATATTTTCTCAATGTATTTTGCTTACTGGAAAGTAAGGTTGTGTTAAGTTTTGGATCAATTTGAAATTGCTGAATTTGTTGGTTTTCAATAGGCTACTGCTACCATTGAATTTGCTGCTACTATCATGCTACCATCGAGTTTACAGTGTTATGCCTAGTTTACAAACTCAATGTCATTACATTATTTTGATGTGCTTGATTATAGGTCTAGAATGATGACCAATATGGTAATTTTACTCACAGCTAGACAAGGTCCGTTGAGGCCTATAGGCATTGCTATAGCCTAGTTCCATAACATTTTGCCAGAAATAGCCTTCAATTTTCATTCAACGAGCTAGATGCGTGTAAGAATGTAATACGGTCTTTGATATAAATACCGTAGCCTCTGGGCCTGGTTGTTCTTTTAACAACAGCTGATTGATGAATGACAAGACAATTGGAAAGGTCCATATCTCAATAAACGCTTCAAAGTAGGGTTATGAATATCTTCATGTACGCAAAGACATTGAATAAAGCAGGCATAGTCCGTAAGGATATTGATTTACTCAAAACGTAGTGTAGGCCTATATCGTAGGCCATATTTATAAGCCAAAAGGATGTAGGCCCTAGGCCTACCTCGGTAATTTCCACATTGGAAAAGTCAAGTAGGCCTACGCCATTGAGTTTGGAGTTCTATGCCGAGGCCTACTTTACCTAGGCTGGCACCCGCTGACCATCTAATTGGGCCTATGTTTTGCTTCTTATCCTTGTCTCACTTGTTCCTACACAACAGTTCAACTAACTTACCTAATTGGTCATTTGACGTCATTTGCATCAGAAGAGCCATTTGTTGGCGCTCCGAGACTGGAACCACCACTCGAGGCGACAAATGTGCCGATCCTTTGGGTCGTAATGTTGTGGATGGCATCTCGCACACATCACTTCCTCACGGAACCAACTGAAACAAGTCATGTTTTTCCATAAAAAGCTAGACCTAGTCAATATAGGCCTAATAGGGAGATCATGTGTCAACTCATAGCTTTATTAGCTCCAATATTCAAGCTTGATCAAGAGACTAGGGCCTAAGCCTAGGCCTAGGCCTGGGCAAATCCTAACCCTACCTTGGCTCTATAACGGATTCCGGGTGAAAGTGAAAAGAACATGCGATGCAAGTTGCAAAAACATACCTATACAACTACGAAGGTTGATTGCACGATTTAAAAACACAATGCACCACGTAATATTATTAATACAACAATTTTTAACACACGTTTTGATTTCTCGCGCTAATAATATTCCAATATTTTCCAGAAGTAGGTGACCCCGCGTTCAGAAACTCTCAGCTGGTGCCCACTGATTGTATTCAGTTTTATTCGCTCCGAGTTACAAAACCGATCTGTTTTTAGAAGGCGGAGATTTTCTCCATTTCCTCCGGCGGAACTTTTAAACAGTCGAAAGAATCATTACCATACCTATGACTACCCAGTCCCAGGGTTTTTACAACTAGGAAACCATATCAAATGTATTTATTGAAAGATGAGCGAGATATTTATACGGAATGTTCTCGGAAGTTATACACACCTTGATTTTGAAACCATCGAGCCTTTCTTATTCCATGCAACCGGTTGATCTATATTCACAAACTTTATTTAAGCTCATTATTTTTGACAAAGTAGACAATAATTCAATGTAGGTCTAGGCCTACTTGAAAAAATGTTGATATGGTTTTCTTTGGTTCTTTTCTTTTTTTTCTTGGTAGCACCTTCCTCCAAATCAAATACAGTTCTCAATTTGAAATGAAAATCCATATCAAAATTATAATTTTCCAATTGTTGTGAGTTTTCTTGTATTCAAACCATAGGGCCTAAATTTGATTAGTGTAGGCCTATCTCAATTAACCACATCATAAAAAGTGACCACTAGAAAATTACTGATTGTTTGCTCAAATCTAGGTACCATTATGTGAAAGTGAACAAAAATATTATAATTGAACGTTTTTAGATTTTACTATGAAATACTAATGAGTAATGTATTATAAATTTATAACACTACAGGCCTACTGTTTTCCAAGTAGAACATGAAATATTAATACATAAATACAACAACCCCACCAACAGGGTAGGGGAACTTATTGCTCAATACATTATTATAAAAATATTCTATTTCAAAGTTGACAAGTCTCGGTTTTCCATAAAATCGCATGCTGCGTCCGTCATAAGGCAGCCCTGGGCGGCACCCTGCTTAATATCATGGGCTGTGTCAGTCATTGTCAATCAAGACAGAGCCTCTCAAAAGAACGTTTAACCGAATCAACAGGTTTTAGAAGATATACGTATTGATGATGATTGTTGTTTGCTGAACGACCCCACCAACAGAACGTATTTTAATTTTTTTTTCAGGTACCAATGATTTTTTAAAAAATGTTGGCTGCCACGTTACTGAATCTGTTGAAAATATCACTTGTTTCTTGTCGATTGAAGGTTGAAAGTAAATCTTAAGACGCATGCATTTTGTCCGTTATTCTCGTACTACAGGTGGTACTATGTGAAATAGTAATTTCTAATTAAGCAAGCATATTTACAAGATACACTGATTTCAATATAAAACATTTCTTTATTTCATATAACAGTCAACTTCATTTTAAGCCCGTAATACATTACAGTTCAAAGTTCAAATGTTATGTTCCCTAGGACCATTGACAGCATACCAACGAAAATTCTCAATTCACTTTGAAGATGGCAAATAGAGCCTGGTTTGTGGCTTTTCTCCCAGTGTTTTTAATCAGCTGCATCAAGCATATTTACATGTATGTTTGATACGAGCCGTGCAGTAATTTGCCCTCCGCAGCAGAAACACTGGAATATGAACGAGACTTTCAATACCACTCAATTCAAATATTATACACATACTTGGGCCCAAGAACAGTAGATCATGTACATGCAGTCAGTCCTGCGTCTTACATATCGGCCCATCCCGACGTCTGTCCGAGATACCAGTAATGACACCCACACATCTTACATGTCATGTCTTTTATTGAAATACAAATACTGTACTGTACATTCAAAATAGGATTATAAATAAAATGAAAATAGGTCTCTTTGATATAAATTGGACCTAAATAATACTTCCAAACAATTCTATATTTGGTATACCATAAAAATGAAACAAATTGTATCTAATAATTAAACGTCATTGTTATTAAATATAAATGTACAATGTACTAGCACTAACAGCTAGTTTTTTAAGTACACCCTGAGTGAAAAACAAAATGAATACAATCATTACAGTACGATTGAATGCACAGAAACGGTAGTTCTGAACCACGGTACGCAACAGTTCTGGGGTAAACAGTAGACACCATTACGAGCACGTAACATACAGCAGCCTTACACCGAGATAAGATTACGGCCTGCACAGCATTCCGATACAGACAGACAATATTTTTACAAAGTTATATAGTCAGATTAAAACCACATTGACATGTTTGGAATGTTCACATTAATTTTCAACAAAGCCTGAATTTGACATTGCGTATTCCGTGATGAGTAAACTACAGTACTTTGCATACCGATCTATTATTAGTTGTTGGCTTGTAAACATTATTTAATGGGGAAGAATAAGCGTATACAATATGAATGAGTACTGAACCCAAGTTTTGTCATATTATTTCATCACAATTATTACTTATAAGTCTTAAAGGGGCACATATAAAATGTTTTAAAAATGTATTTATTTGGTCTTTTTTGTATAAATAAAAACAAAATAATGAATATACTACATTGTAATCGATACAAGAAAAGGTCGGTATATACTTCATTACCGTACTGCATGATAATTTGAAAGCAAAGTAGGCATATTATTGTAAATCGCAAAATCGTAATCATATAAACTGCCAGTAACATTAGGCATCCAACTAGAAAACAAAGTTTCACCAAAAATGTAGACCTACTAGGGCCTTTAATAGGTAGTTGAATTTAATATAACTAGTATAGCCCTAATACCTATCTATTATTCAACATTTTTTTAATAGTGGCCCAGTTTAATTAATAATTATGTACATACACATCATTATTTCTCACTAAAACTTAATACACACAAAATATTGCATTTCTCCAGATTGGTTATATACTCTGAAAAATCACTCGAAAAAATAAATAAAATAACAATGTTATGCCAAGAGTAATTATTAACAAGCAGCATATTCTACTCTACTCTGAAAGATATTTTCTACATTTCCCTGTTTTGCATGTAACCCAAGACATCCAGTTCACTTGTATAAATCACCACATCTAAGAAATTATCTGAATTATCTTTCACATCTATGTTCTTCGTAAACAGTATCTTAATTCCACTGTCTGGCATTAGTACACTGGTATTTGGTTTGGTACTGTACAATGAATAATATTACGTATTGTTCAACTACATACTACAATGTAAAAATGTTATTATTTCTTCCGAGTTTTTAAAAAAAATCTAAATTTGTTAAGGATAGGGGAAAAAATAGAAAATATGTTACTACCATCTTAAAATTTTCAAAAATTAACCATGTGCTTCCGAACAGGTGCGCACACAGCTTGTGCCACAAGAATGGGGCTTATCACAAGTGGCAGCAATAGCGCTTGTACCAGGACTACCAATAGAATGTTCAATGGATGTTCTCCCTCAACACATACAATGTGTTTACGACCGTTATGAGGTATAAACTCCTGAAATGGTGACTTTGCCACTCTCTGTATACTCAGTTGACTGAAAGGTAAAGGTGGCTTCCCGCGGATGCATTTTGTGGTCCCTAATGTGGTGATACCTCCTATCTTGGCATTCTGGTCGTTCACAGACAGAAATACATTTTATTCACAAACAAAAGAATACAGTATCCTCATACACCCCGGTAGCACGTCTTGCTTACGTGGAAAGCCACACTAAATTAGGTGTACCTAAAATATGTTTTTCGTTATCAATAGCTACTGCTAGGCTGATGATTCACGACCATTAATATTTGATCGACAACTATTTTTTGTGAAGTACCGATACCGAGCGGTGTAACTAGATTCTCAGTGGTAGGTCAACTACGTCACATTTTAGGCCACTTTTACGTCCCTTTCCTCTACTTGTTATATTGTATCTTAATTCCACTACCATCTATATCCTATAATCGTCTCCCCCAACAATATAGGGCCTTTTAAAGTTCACATGGGATTCATCACAGTGTACAAAACTTTTAAGAACCAATTAAGATATTCAATTATATTTGTTTCATGGAAATAAAAAAAGGAGTTGAGCCTACTTACAGAGAGCCAAAATTGAATCAAGTTTGAACATAAATTATGTCAGGAAGAAAATTTCAGACAGAATATTCTGATGAAAAAAAGAATGAATAAGCTTGTTAGTACGTAGAGTTTCTCTAGAATCCACCCTCCTCCATTGCACATAATCTCCTTCAACCTCCGATGGGGTGTGACGTTAGTTCAATTCATGGCCCCATATGTTTTAAATATAATCTGTGATTACTGTTTCAGTTGACTAAGTGGTGAACTAAATCATTCAACTACCACATGCATCCAAACTTGTGGACACCATTAGTGATGGTTTAATTTTAGACATTTAAAATTTTGAAATTTTTGTGAAGTTTTGTGAAATTCACGAAAAGTTTTGAAATTTATATCATTTTTTTTCATGTCTGCTTTCAATGAGTTATAGATTTTTAGTTATTTTCAGGCCAACAAATTTCTATGTAGCTGTACAGAAATTAATGTAGGTCTAGACCATTACAACTCGATATGTATTGCACTAACGTTGTGCTAGCACTGTGCCAACTGCCAATTAAAAGTGAGTTTATATTCATCAGGTCCTGTTTATTTTTTGCTGTATTATTCTGGACAGTAAGCTGACATTCAAATGGAAAGCAAATAACCTATCACTATAAATACGGGAAGGCTGGTATTTAGGCATGAAACCAAGTAACACTAGCGCCTCAAGTGTACAGGACTGACCGTGCGAGAGAAACACGCGAGTTCACAGCTGATATTGTCCCCTGTAATTCAGTAACTTTCAGAAGAGACCGTTAGGGCGCTCTGAAACTCGCTTCACAATTCTCAACAATCAATATCGTCAGAGCTTCCCGTATTTATATTAGTAATAAGGTATTTACGGAAAGTAATTCATGTACGGTAATTTACTTCATCTTGAGTCTCACCTGGTACTACATCAAGTGTTACATTGGCTCAATCAGTGAAATTATGTCAACATTTTAAACTGTTATAATATTCGGAAATTCAAGATTCACCATGAAAAGTTTGGGCAAGTTTCAGCCAGCATCACTAGATACCACTGAACTCCCCTCTGCTGGACGGCTTGGTTTATGAAGTCCTCTTGACGGAGCGATGGCAGGCTGTGATTGATTGGAACCCTCACGCAGCTACATGGTTTCACTCGGGCTGCTGTCCCCTGACAGAACAAGATCACAGTAACTTCAATTCATTTCTCAGGCACACATGCGCTCATATCGGCTCATAAGACATTTAAATTTAAATGAGGTCTGAGCATATTTCACCACTACAGTTGTTCCACATACTGTACGTCAAAAGCGTTTTACGTGACTGAAAGTGCACATTGTCATGTACATCATAGGGATAGGCCTTGTTTATATTTGGATGAGTGACAGCAAAGATATCCTGCTTATCTGATTCAGTTATTCTGTTCTTTCGTGAATTTGTTCAGGTTGCAAGGGACGACCGATCCACTTGAGGCTCTTTTTTATCGTTACTATCTTCGAACTTGGAACTGAACGGTTTTAGGCTAACAATTGGTCTAGTTTTTCTGAGAAATTTACCATAAGGATGACACAGTGAAGACAGCATTTAATAAGGCCACAGATTATGAAAAATAAAAATGTGTTAATTAGGAGGGTTATCGATTGAGGCAAAAAGTATCAACTATTTTCTGGTAATATTACCAAAAATGGTGACACAAAGCAAAGCAACAAAGCACGTAAAAATTAATAGTTGGTAAAACTGGCCCTCAAATGGATGTATAAGCATAAAGTATGCACAAAGAAACAAAGAAACTTGTAAATATATAACAATTAATATCTATCTATTTATTCAGATAATAACTTGAACTTGCTCCATTTATCTTGAAGTATAATTTGGGATGAGAGGGAACTGACGGCAATGAGTCTAGCAACCCTTCACAAAAGGCTGGTTGAAAGAACATACGTAAAAACCCTCACACACATATAAATATTCACAAACGTGATATGTGAATATTTACATAGGTGTATGCGTTCTTTCAACAGTTGTTCAACTCATTGCTCAAGGTAAGCTGCTGCCTCTCTTTTCCTGTCAACCCAAATCACATATTTAGCCTCAGGCTATTTCCTGTATACACACATAGTTCTCAACTTGTAGCAAATTTGACAAAGCAACAAATTTAACAAACACCAGCTGACAATTTGTTCACAAACTGAACACAATGAAATACATCCAATATAATATATACCTGTGTGTTGGTCAGCTAATAATCAAAGAGTCTTTGTGATGCACCTGACAGAGTGATGGGCAATGAGCCCCTCCTTCTGGTGACCAACGGTTCTCCCGCTCGCTTCGCCCGCTGTTGCCACGCAGGCGCTCCGTCGGAGGTTTCATCCGAGAACATCTCCGGCCCGCCCGACTTACGCCGACGCAGTTCGCGTTTCTTCCGGGAACGGCTTTTATTTCCGTTCTCCGACAACCTGCGAGACTCTAGTCGGGACGGATCAGCAGTCGACTCTGGTGGGATGGACAGTCGTCGGGGACATTGTTGGTTAGCAGAGAGAAGAACACACGAGTCTTCAGCGAAGTTATTGCCGGAGGAATCTAGACGTTGGCGGCATATTTCGTCTCTTTCTATAATTCCTGGAAAAATGACCAAATGACAACTCAAATGAGTTTTACAGATTTAGAGGGATTTTGTAACCAAAACAACTTGAATAATACATACATTATGTTTGCTCTAGTAGGCCTAATTTTGATTTGGAAGTGTGTATGCTGCTGTTGTGGAAACAAATTTGACTACCAAGTCATAAATTAATTGTTTAATTCATAAGTAATATGCATGTCAACTTGAAATAACGTAGAAAAGTAAAATAGACAGAATTATATCAACATATGTTAGGCCTATACAGATAGAACAGTCTATAGAACAGTTCAATACAGTCTATACAGATAGAATATGGTTAGTGTTTATTTGTCATGTAGGCATTATCCATTCATTACAGTGGAATCTTGACACACCGTTTCTGGATCTATCGTTTTCCTGCGTCTATTATTACTTTGTCCCACCCTATGCCATAACCGTGACATATTTTCCTCCATGGAGGTTTTCCCTGCCTCTTGAGAAACGATAGACATAGGTTCTCTTTATATCATTCACTTGTCATCACGAGTGTGACCGGATAATGCACATCACAGGATAATGGTCTGAAATTCTATATAACCAGATTACCGTTATTGTCGAATCTGTTTCCTATTTGGTGTACATATCTATTTTGGACAAACGATTGAGATATAAATAAAATATTTGAATTGCAAGAAGATAAAATGTACTAGCTTTTCAACTAACTTGTTTTTAGAAACCTCTCTACATATAAATATATTCAGGCCTGAGAATTACTTTAAAAATCCTGTGATACATTAAAAAAAGTCTCTTCTTTCCACCTTTTCCCTCAGCTTGCTCGAACTGTCTGAAGTGCCTCATTAAAAAACAATATGTAGTATGTACTATGCAGGCCATAAATACAGAAGGATGAAAAGAAGTGCAGAATAGAGTGAAAATGAAATACACAGTTGTAACCTTGGCTTCCCAGACATTCTTCACACGTCTATAGTACCTTGCAGGTCTACGCTAGTATTTTGTTACGAGACCATTACCTTGCCGAGTTTTCTTGGTTTTTCTAGTGTCAGGATAGTATAACGCTTAAAGAGATCAACGTGAAAGTAGCACGGTTGATGCAAGGCTTGGCTCTTGACTATCAAGACTTATTGTCTACTTAACTATCAAGATTACGTCAAGATTTGCTATTTTGATAGATTTTTGAATGAGTAGATTGTCAAAGATTCTCCATTGATGATCACCAGTGGCATTGAGGTCCACTGGAAACTATAGAAACAAATATATATCAGGGTTGCCATTTGACCAGGACTTTGGGTGGATTGCAAGAACAAAGCTTAAACCCCGGTCTACTTTAGACGCCGTCTAAGTACAAAATAGCATTGCAGAGGCAATGCTATTTTGTACTTAGACGGCGTCCAAAGTAGACCGAGGTTAAACTTCATTCTTGCAATCCACCCTTTGTGTAAACGACACCGAATAAGCCATATCGTAAATCGATTGAATTTATCAACATTTTTTCAAGTGTAAAACATGTTATGGTCTAAATCAGGTATCATGTTCCGTAGTTATTTTTGGAGCTGGGTGAGATTATCTTTGCCTCGACAGACACACTTTGAGATCAACAACTGACGACCTGATCTTGAACTAGACCGCGCATAGAATGGTCTTTGTGGATTCGACAGTCAGCTGTTCGCTCGATATTGAAATAATTGAAATAATTCATTTTGATATTGAATCGAAATAATGATATCAAATATTGATTAAAATCAACGAAATCGAACAGCAACCCGGCATATATCAGTACTTACATACGGTTGCCTAACATATTAAATAAACTGGTTTTCAAGGTTTTGATATCTACATTAGTACAGTTAACTAATAATCCAGATATATTATTTTAGGTTTGTGTAGCTTCTAGAGGCTGCCGAAAATGAAAGACGAGGCTATATACATTGAAATACTAGTACACAGTGCCAACAACAAAGCAAACAAAAACAATATGTACACACATGGCATAGCAGGACATTTTGGGTTTTATGTAGGATGCAATTTTTGAACCTCTCAGAATATGATTTGATTTCAAAATATTAGCCCAAGTCCTTGAATTGGGCTGACTTTTGGCAAATGATAGACATTTGAAATGATATGTCAAAATGTAATTCAGCCAAATAACAAAAGGGTATGATCTAAATCATTCGTAAGATGTGAATAAGTTTAATCAAACTAATTTGAAGAAAGATTCATCACTGTATCTGTAAAATGAAATTATTGTCCCAGATTTGTAGCAAGACGTCACAGATCCGTGTAACGTTACAGAATGTTCAAGAGATACAAAGACTGTTCGGAATCGAGCCTCTTCGTTTGTACGACAATCACAGGATAAAGTATTCTGACGAATGCGGTGAACTTGCCCCGTTCGAAACAAGCAAAGCAACGCGTGATAGGTTACCTGAGTGGGAGGTGGAAGGGGTGTCAAGCTCAAGCAAGGTGGAGGACGGAAGTGACGCTCGACGCGATGAGGCCACGTGACTTTGTACACCCCTTAGAGCACCTATGATTAGCAAACAGCAAAGCATTAGTGAGCAACAAGCAAAGCAATAAGAAGTTTGTATGGACTTGTATTGCTCGGGTGGCTATAGCATTGCAACAAACCCATTAGACTACAAACATACAGTCTATCCATTGTAAGGTTGTTCTTGTCACTAAATGGCAATGTGCTCGCAACTCACTTTCATTGTCCACAAACAATTCATTGGAATTCACTAGAACCATTCCTTTAAAGCGCAACCTTACAGCGGATCGACGATATTAATTACAAAAATGCCTCCGATCAAGTCTACATCGACTCAAGTTTGTAGGAATACAAGCAATCCAATGGCCCACTAGAGAGCAAAGAAACTCATTTTTTATCCTGTCAAAAATTAACAGTCCAAAATAGGTTACGCAGACTAGAACTGCATTTTACCAAAACTCAAAATTTCATTAATTATCTCACTTATTAATTGAAGTGCTAAAATAGCATTGGTAACCAAGGGTAATAAGTAATAACAGGTTAATCTGCTAATTATTGCTTAATCCACTATTTTATTATCCCTAAATTGGGACCTTTGCCTATTAATATCTTTAGCATAGGCCTACACACTTGAATCAGATGACATAATTTTGAGAGTGCAAACAAAATAACAACATAAATGCACAACAAACAGCAAGGATAGTTGGTCTCTCTGCTCCATAACTAGATGGCAGTACTGTAGTGTTAGCATCATTGTTGCAACAATTAAACTGTCGCCTAACGTGTCACGCACGTTACAGAGGATTGTGTTGGGAGTATTACGTCAAGCATTACGTGGTTGCCTGGTCACAAGAAACATGAAAAGCAAATAACACTGGTAGGCCATACATACAGTTACATGCCGAATGGATAATTTTGTAGTCATTTCTTCTATATTTACGTTTGTTTGTATGGTATCAGTGAGGAGGATAAAATGTGGGTAAGGTTAGAAATGAAAGTCTGCAAGGAAGGTGAAATATTTCATGGAATTCATGAAAACACTGGTATTTTATGTAGTTTTCAGGTTTTTACTGACAGGTAATTACAATAGAATGGGCACAACAAGAATAAAAGTGAATATTCAAATTTAAATTCAACTGGACTGATATTATGCAATTAAGCATATTTAATGGATATAAATATAGATTAGAATAGTTTGTATATATTTATAATATAATATATTTATACATAATATATGTGAACCGATTGTGTATATGTACTATGTAGTCTTTCAACAATACACTGTATTCAGTATAGTTTATTAAGCGTAAACCGACACACCACCTTTCAAGAGAACTGATCGATCGAGCATTTTACTTAGGAGTTAAATGTTGTGAAGTGTAAAAAATGTATTTGTTTGTTATCTGTCTGTACATATATTTTACAGTACATTTACATTGAACAAAGACATGCAAATGTTCATCATAATCCCAAATCCAACAAGAAACATTTAGCTTGGCAGGAGCACCAACTCGACTCAACAAAAATATGTAGGGCTAGATATACATTACTGCTATTTTACCAAGTCTACTACTACCGTTAGGTTACTGATAAAGTGAACTAAAGATACTTGTGTACAGAATGACATGATGTCCACTAATGTGCCACTAGAAATGGGTTCCAATTTTCTTTGCCAATTCATATTGATATTTGTTTGGTAGACTTGAAATAATTAACAATTAATAGTTTAATACAATGGATTACGTGAACATTTCTTTTCACAGATAATAAATACTCGTTTCAAAGTCGGACAGGGACTTTTAAGAAAAAAACACTTACGGCCTTTAAACAACAGCTGGTTTAATATATTCACAGACACGCTGAGAAAAACAAATAGAATTCTCTGAATATCAATTTCTGATGGATGATATGAGGGATGAATGATAGATGATGATACAGAGTAAGAAATAAGTGATGTGAGAAATGATGGGGTGGGTACAGCTGGGAGAAAACAAACGAGCACAAGAAACAATGGTCATGACCATGAGTTCTCCAGTTTGTTGACCATTTTGGAACCCATGTCTCGTCCATTGAGTGTTATTTTGTGCCATATCCATGTGTTTCCTCCAACCTGCACCATTGTGTTTGTAGTTTTAAAAACTCAATGAGATGACTATACCGACCTCCTTATTATCTCATATCACTTGTTCACATTAATCTGTATCATTTTCATTCATCACCACTCATCACATATTGATACTCGTTGAATCATTCCCTACTCTCCAAAAACCGTCGATAAAATTCTATCATTTTATTACTGCATACTGGTAAGTGGTAAATATTCGGTCTTGTTTCTTTGCCACGCTATATCAACTTACAAATTGCTCGCACACATTCGATGTTCTTTTCTTACACTGTTATTCCATACTACATACCGTAATTCTGAATTTATCATTATTTTCTTCCGTCCGCATTCCACAGGAATCTTTCAACTCGTCTTACAGCCGTGTAATCATATTCTATTGCCCACCTGACAGACAGGTTGAAAAACCCAGGATTCTTCACGTTATAAAGCAGAACAGAATGTTCGAAAAAAGTGTTTTTATTCAATACTGGGTCATTTATTCTAGTGTTTATTTTACTGTATGTACTTTAGCAGAGCTGAACAAAGAACGAAGAATTGTTACAATAGTAATATGTCACCATTGATGTTTTAAATATTTTTCATCACTTAATTAATAGTAATTTATTCTTGGTATTGTCAATGTTATTCATAGTGACAACCTTGGCCACCTGTGATTTCAATTATGAAAAATAACTAATATGTGGTAATAACCATAAAATAGTGCTTCCTTAATTACTCCACTATAGTATAAATATATGCGATATACCATGGAGTTCCATAGCGACTTCATCAAGTATTTTCAATTAATATGCCAGTTAGGTTTAAAAAGTATGAACGAGTCCAGAGCGATGCACGCAAAAGACTGCCTTGTGTTACTTTCATTATCTGCTCATTTTAACCATTTTCTGTAGGCCTATGGGATATTTCACGTACTACATTCAATAAATAATGAAATAATCCTTAAATCTGAATTGAATACCACGTTTGTGTCATATATTATATGTACCATAATTGGACTTTGAAACATCATTTCTTGTTCAACGAAGCACGGTCAAACAAATAACACAATGTAGCAATTGAAAAGGTGGGAATTACAACAATCAATAAGAGAGAATAGAAAATACGAAGAAGCAGAAACACACCATGTACTAGTATTTCATAGAAGTAAGAATTATATCTCCAACGTATCTCCGCACGTACAAACCAGTAACCCTGTGCCAGTACACCCAAGAACACTGTACTGTAATATATGAATTAGAAAAAAGGGAAAGAAAGACCAGCGTACCGAGGTTTATAAGTAGGCCTACATAGGTCTACCCATAGAGGAGAGCCGTTGAAAGAACACACAGATGATTTGTTCAAACATGTAAGGTTTGATGTTCAGGCTTTCATTTTCTACTAGAGTAGTAGAGTAAACTACTCTACTGTGACCAAGGCAATAGCCAAAACATCAGAACCTTGTTTGTACAAATTATCTTTGTTTCTTTCAATGGCTCTCCACTATGGGTAGACCCATCTACTTATAAACCTTGGTAAGCTGCTGGTCTTTCTTTCCCTTTTATCCGGTTCACATACCAAGCCTCTGGCTATTCACACCCATACACTATACACACCAAGTACCTACACTGTAGGTCACTTACATGTGATGCCTGACGAGAAGTAGGGAGGGATTTCTGTACAACTTGGTCCAATTTCAACATTCACGACTAGAGAAGGTGCCAAGGGATTTGACGGAGACCAAGACTGCAAGTACGTGCACTGTACATAGGCCTACTAGTTGCCTCGTACTGTACTCAATTTCATAATGAACAAGCCATTTAAATTGTCAAGCAAAAAAAAAAAAAAAAAAACGGATTCCACGTCGGAATGGTTCATCTCTCTTGATTGATTTTGTGAACAATCTGTCAATTTCGTACCAGGAATCAGAAGTCAAACTATACGGTTCTAATGAACTGAACCTCTTACGACCTATATTGTTTACATATACAGTAAATGTTTGTAGGAAAATACTTTTATGCTCAGAAATGCAGTCCTTTAAATTTATTACACGACAAATATGCAAATGCATATTAGGTAATAGGTATATACGTAGGTGTGTAACGGTGAACATTTTATTTATATAGGTATATTACCCTAGTAGGCCTACCGTACATTGACCAATGATAAGTTCCAAATGTTCCAAAAATAAATTTTGCTGTGGGTCATCTGAATTAACTGAATTTCAAGTTGACGATGAAAAAATGAAAATTCTTATCAAGCTCTGAACTCGATCCATTCCGGATGAAAGTTGGCAACAATTAATCCCTTAGAGTTATAGTGTGAGCATCTCCTACTTTGTCTGGTGATGTCAGTTGGCACAGAGCCTCTCCGCGTGTAGCGGTCACCGCCACCTCGAAGAGCGAGAGCTGCAGTACCGTCGTCTAGCAGGCGGTGAGGAAGACCAACGGGGGCGGAGCCACGTCTACGTGCCAAGCCCTGAAACATCCATCATTCACGATCAGAAAGAAATGGGCTGACATTCGATATATTGTTAGCACTTATTATGATTATAACTTATCAAGAGAGAATGGGAGACAAATTAGCTAAATATCATTTTTTTAATGATAACAAATGGTATGAGATATCAAGATTTTGATATGGAAAAACAGAGATAATTTTAAAACCTTCGAGACAGTAAGCCTATGCTACAACTATTTCACTGAATTGTCAAACGTATATAACAATGAACATACCGGTACATTTAAATTAGCTGTATACGGTTGCTAATTATGCGATATGAGTAGGGCCTATAACAGGTTTTAATTATACCATCTTGAAGCTAGTAAAAATGTTTCCCTGTATTAGATTAGAATTTTGACATCTCACATCGTTCAAAAGTTATCACCAAATTACTGATATTTTGCTAAATCGACTTCTATATTTCATCGACTTGAAAGACACCAGAAACAGGGGCTAGTTTTGAATGAATAATGACGCAATTTCTTTCTCTACGGTTTAGAGACTAAAAATCTTGGGAAATTCAATTTCAGAAATTGTAATTTATTTATATGTCCTTCAGACTCGGTCGCTTTTCCGAGTCGCAAAGTCTGTTTATGTTTCGATTCAGAATCAGGTAATGCCTACGCCACAACCCAAAAAAGGGGGCATCTCTGGAGGACAAATAACTTGATTATAATTTATGAAATTGAGATGATGATTTCTAGTTTTCTTTATAATTAGAGGAAATAAATAGCATCATTATTCATTCAATTCTAGCCCAGGGCTGTGATAGTCATTATTAGGACTGCCATTTCATTCAAATTTTGTGTTCATTACTCGAAAGGGTTAGGTAGTTTGCAAATAAACCTAAAATAATCAAACGTATTTGATTTCTTCATGTTTGTTTCTTTAGAAACATTGCGATATTTTAGATTCAGTCATATAAATTTGTATATTGATTCAACCATGTCAAATGCTGATTGCTAAACTATATATACATTTATAGAAAACATTTCTAGCACAGTTTACGAGTTCAGACCACACTTTAGTTTAGATTATACATTACCAAAAAAATCTTGAGTATATTTTCCGACAGGAGTACGACCTCCCCTCCCCCCCAAATTAAAAAGGTACATACAAATTAACTTTGGTGGCACATTTCAATTTGTTAGAACATCAACTTTATTAATATCACTATACTAGGTACTCGGGCCTTTATTCAATTATTCATAGTATCTAGACTATCTACTATTTAGTCACGTAGGCCTACATAAGTAGGCCTACTGGTAGCAACAATTTATCACTTTCCACAAAGAAGGCAGACCTCAGTAATTAGTTCAATATTACTTACCTGAGATGAATTCTTTCTTGTTTTACTACATCCTGCATCAGAATCTACTTCATATCTTGGGTCAACATTTTCCTTCTCCCATCTTTGTTGGGATTCAGAGAACTTGGGAACTTTGCTCCCCTTTTCCCTCACCACTTGTTCACTCTGTTCCCGTTTCCCCCCCACATATTCGTCCCCTCTACTCGCACCGCCCACAACTAGGCTCTCCTTCAAACGCCTCGACGTCAGTTCCGTCAACGAGTCCACTTCACTTCGCTTGTGTTCGGGAGTTTGTTCGGACGCTTGACGCGAGAAACTGAACGAACAGGACGACGAAGACCGCGATTCAAACGTCTCCGAAATGTCAGCGCCCGCACTAGACAAATATCGCTGACGCATGAAGGGGGGCGCTAAAGGAGGGAAAGTCTGCTGACGAGTGAGTAAGCCTTTGGGGGATCCCGGGCCCGGGGAGCCTCCTTGCAGCACGGAACACAGCCGACTCGCTTCCACGCTGTTCGTAATGGACGCTATGCTCGGCTCGGGCAGCAGGTTCTCGGCCGATACGGGTCGCTCCCGTTGGCTCGTGTCACCCGTCGACGAGTGTTGGTGACCGTTGCTACTGCACGAAGACAGGAGAGAGAGGCAGCTCTGGCCGAGTTGCACGTCTTCTTCTTCCGAGATCGGTCCGGAGGGATAGCGCCGCTGAGAGCGGTGTTCCCCGATGGCCAAACTCTCGCGACGTATAATAGTCCTGGAACAGTGGACAAAATCCAATGTTATTCATTTAAACATGATAATTACTGTCATAACGGCTGACTAATGATAGCAGCAATAGCTGACAGCGTCACAAATGACCCTACAATACAAACACAATGTTTCAACTTATATTGTGGTCTTTAGGCTTGGGCTTGCCCTGGACCTAGTGGATGCTGAGTGCAGACAGTGCAATCTGGTGGCAAGTCTAGGCAAGCCAGTACAGGAAGCACTTTGTATTTTATTTCTGTGAGTGGACGAAGTGTTTCGAATAAATTATACACTTGCCTGATGAGAGCCAATATGATCGAAACACGTTGTAAGTTTTAGTTTATTATTAATGTTTCTGTGATTTTCGCCTGGTGGTTATTTCGTTCAGAGTCCGTGGAAAAAGGTGGTAGGAAACTTGAGTTTGTTGATTCTTGTGAAACATACCTCCCAGCACTCATGTCCAGTCAATTTTTTGTGTTTTTTTGTGAACTGTCTATGTGTTTCCTCCATCCTGTACCCACCTCATTATTCTCATATCACTT
Organism: Brachyptera putata; assembly: GCA_907164805.1. NCBI lineage: Eukaryota > Metazoa > Arthropoda > Insecta > Plecoptera > Taeniopterygidae > Brachyptera > Brachyptera putata. Next base: position 10,154,344 of record OU015471.1, on the reverse strand, counting down.
GTTTCTCTTACTCTTCATTCATCCATCATTTATTATCTATCATTCATTGCCCTTCACAAATTGAATTCTTTAAATCGAGTCCTATTTTCCAATAATAATTATGAAGTAGAGTAAAGAGCACAGTCCAAACAAGGGAATGGGGCGACTGACCTGGTGATGGTCGGAGGCCTGGGCATGCTGAGCGGTACGGAATGCCTCCTGCCGACTCTCAGTGTTCCGTCAGCGTCGTTCAGCGACAGGCGTCTCATTACGTCGGGCGAGACCGGCAGCAGCGACTCGATACTCTTCGACGTCTCGTCCGCACACCGCTCGTCTTCGGAGCTCGGAGCCTCTTCGATGATCTCTGCTTCCGATATCTCCGTCTTCGTCTCTTCGGCAGCTTCTTGGTCCACCATCGACTCCCATTTCTCCTTGTTGACTAGAAGAGTTCAATATTATAATAGTAGACATTCTAAATCCGTTTGTATTTACTGTATATACATTAGGTCCACACAGGTAACCCATCAGGGTCATGCGGTCCATCAAGTCACATTAAAATACGTCATGAAGAAATTTTTTTTGACATTTTTTTTGGCGCAATATAACCACGTCGTTGACGCGCCGTTAAACCCTAATATTCATTCATTCACATTTTTTAGTTCAGCTGAATTTGAATTCAAACTAAAAAATTTGAGTGCTGAGAATGTGAGAAATGACAAATAAGCATATGCTGTCTCAAGGCTGTGAGAGTATATAAAACGACTGTCACGGTTATTTGTCCATTCAAACAACTTTACCAATAAAAAACATGGAATATCATCTGAAGATTTTGAAATACCTGGCCCTACCAGTGGAGCCATTTCTAGCATATTGTATCATATGAATTTACTGGTGACAGCTTACCTTGTAGATGGTCCATCATATTAGTAGAGAGGTTTGTGCCGAGGAATCTGTGCCATTCTTGGAATAGCGGAGCGACTACGAAACGGAAGAAACCGGCCTGAATCTTGGATATTGACGTGGATTGACGATCACACAACGATGTGACAGGAAGACTTAATTGCCTCTCGTAATCACCTTGGCGGAAGAACTCCTCGCAAACCTGCCAAGAAATAATGGCTTCGAGTCACAAGTTCTTTCATCCCCACTGATAATTAACAATAATAAGTAAAGTGAAACTTCTATCCATCGTTTTTCAAGGGACTAGGAAAATAATCCATCTAGGATAATAAGTATTGGTTATATGGGAGTAGGGTGGGACAAAATGAATTATAGAAGCAGGAATATGATGGATCTGGAAACGATGCATAGAGGTTTCACTGTACCGTAGAGAATACATAGAGAATGAGTAATCACAAAAAAGAAGATGGTCAATTGGAACATCATGACTCACAAAAAACGAACCTGCTACTAATAGATAAGTAACATAATAAAAAAGAAATACAAGGGACAAAGGCTGTTGCAATAATAAAAATAGTTCTTTGTTTTAACGTCGACAAATAGTGTTAGCCTCATCACATCATGTCAAGTGTAAATACAGGAAGACATTAAATAATGAAAATTATTAACAACGCAACTTAAGTATCAGATGTTCTCGATTCGAAAGTAATCATTGCACTAACCACTTATTTATAATTAGTAGGGATATCGACTCAAACAATTACCTGCCGAGAAATAAAGGTGTTTTTTCTGGTCTATATTTTGTGTTTAAGATGTTTTTGGTTCAACATATTTAGTGCACGCGTGCACGAATCACGCGCTACCTCATCTCCGCCCCCTGACCATCCCAGCACTACTTGACAACTCGCCAGCATATCATGTGTACTCAACAGCTAAGTTTACATTTGCACCTTCTACCACACGCACACCAGTTAATTCTAATTAAACTATGAACCGACTGATATATAACGTTGCGAGCAGCCTTACCTTCTGACTCCACTTGCGGCTCACGTCCCACGGCCTGCAGGGATTGGAGATGTCAGCACACTTGAGCGCTATCTGGAGGATGAAGTGGCGGTACTCAGCACTGCGCATGTCCAGCAAGTCTTGATCCATGTAACGCTGGAAAATATTTCTTCAATTTACAGGAGCTAATTTCATTCTCACAATCAGTCTCTACTCTCTAGGGGACTCAAAACTTCTTATATAACTCGTGTATACGTAAAAATCAGTAAGATCTATCATTTTGATACATGAAAATTAGATTGGGTACTATTCATCGAATTCTTAAATCTAGTTAAAAAGCTTAATGATGTCGCCTTTAGCCTTAATTGGAAAGCAATAACTTCACGACCAGTTTTCGATGTTGATAAACAAAAAATAAATATGCCACTTTATTCTGTACAATGTGCGTAAAACTTCGAGAGGTTGGTAAGACGGGCTGAATACCGACCTTGAATCTCGTGATGAACTCTTGTTGCCTGGTGATATCGGTAGCGAGGATGAGAGAGCTGATTTGTGCCGACAGCTCCGAGCAGCTTGAGCCCAGCTGTTCCGCCATGTTGCTTTCAATCAGGCAGCCCATCGCGGAACGCCAGTGGTGGTTTTCCAGCACGGACGTGTTCTAGAACAAACACTATCGATAACACATGGCATATCGACATCAATGGACGGTGGCGGAGATCGAACCGAGGTTTGATATGCCCCACGTTTCCCGGATCACACGAAGTTGCGACTGCAACTGAGCTAAATGTGCCGGTAGGTGCATATAATAATAGTACTGAGACCGTCAAACCGAGTTCAGGTAGTTCGGGCTATTCTTGACGGTTTCTGATTGGCTGGTTCTCAAGTGTTACAGTAACACCAACACTCTCAATGGTATTAAGCAATTTCACTACAACGTTAAATAGGCCTACCTACACTGATTGATATGTTATTCTGACTTTGAAAATGTTACCCATCATAAGGCCAGCAGCTTACCTTGAGCGAATATTTTTTGGCTGGCAAAATAATTTAAATGAAAAGACCAGCAGCCTAGTTTGTACTTGCTTAGTTAGTGGAAAAATGACTGATAATACCTATAAATTACAACTGCATACATTACATATGCAAATTGTGTACATATTTTGAATTTTAGTGGTTGAGAGGTATCCAAATTTCAATCGAATAGTAGAAAGATATATCGTAGATGTAATATTACAAGTACAGGATTTGAATGTTACCTCGTAGAGTGCTGCCAGGTGGTTGGAAGTGGCGATAAGGAACGGCTGGTTGACCCCAGGGTGGTCAAGGTCGTGCGTTACCGCGGCAACAAGAGAAGACATGATCTCCAACGGCGTCAAGTGTTGTCGGATCTGAGAATCAGATTATTGATCATGTACACAGGTCAAGTATCAAATAGGGAAAACATGTACAGGTAAAGCAAACCACAAAAAATATATCAGGTCTATCGACATCCAATGTGATTACAGTTGGGTTATTGAAGTAACGCTTTGGGTACGGCTAGTGATAAAAGAAGATACATTTCTTTGGTGGAATTGCTCGAAAAGGAAAGTTTTCTAGCGAAATTTCTTCATTGTGAATTCACAGGAGAATTTATTTTGATATCTGTGCAAGATCATTTCCATGTTACATGGCACTGTTCCAAATGGGTTCATTTGGCCTAGCTCCCGCATGTTTTATGGTTCACAATTTAAATTTGAAAGGTGGGAATCGGTAACTTTTAGCTCCGGATTGGTTGTTGGAATGAATGTGAGTTATGTCAACCATGTAATCCGGTTTTTCAAATGCTTATATCTTTTCATCAGTTTTCTTTTTTTTTCTATTCAGTTTTCTGAATTTGTAAAAGGCAAATGTGGTCAGTTTTCTTTTTTCTATTACATCCCATTTACCTCCGTATCATATTCTGTTGTTTCAATCTATTTTAAGGTATGCCTCCCATTTGCCCAGTTTCACAATTGTGATAATTGTGTCAATTGGGTGCTTTTTTCATATTTTCTTGAATTATTTGTAAGAAAATCTGAATTCTTAAAACTATGCTTGACTGTTTCTTACACAAGCAAAAGCAATGTTCTGACTTCTCGAGTCTTCTGATGTTTAGAAATACATTTTGTGGTTAGTTTTTTTAAATGAATATCTCTTTTTTTAAGAAAAAGTTCTTGAAAACTCCAAATCACTAGGTACACCTACTTATTAGAATGTCACTGGTTCTGTTAACTTGATGCTTATCCTATTTTGGAAGAAAATTTTCAGCAAATGAACAATAATAAATGTACTTTGAATCTAATATCCATTTTTTTTCCCTTTCAACTTAGAGAGACATCGTCAGTCGAGTCTGACAATTTAACTTGTTCCGAGGGCTCAGTGGAGTGTTTGCCTGGCTTGACATCATCTAGTCATCTATCATCTAGTCATATATTTGTTATTTCATTAGTTGATCAACAACAACAACAACAACAACAACAACAACAATAATAATACCTTCTTCTCTTGCAGAAAGCAATGCATTGCTTGAGTCACGTCTGTTGCGTGAATTGCATTGTGATAAGGATTTGTACTATGATAGCCTTCTTCTATAAGAGCTGAAACAAACAAAATACAGAATATCAACTTTTATTTCGATAATCGATACATGAATATATAATTTCATCAAACAGAAGTGAAGTAAGGGTCTTGTTGAAGGTGTTGTAACGCTGATTTCAGCCGACTAACAGCGCTAATAACAGAGATAAAAACGAGTGGATGATAATGAAATGGTGAAGCAATGATTCACATCCACGAAAGCCCATGCTTGCAGCGAGACTCGAAAGTCCCAGAGTTCTGTATACACCCCTTCCACAAATATTCGCTCTTTATTGATTATAATTTATCATTATGCTCATAGTAAACACATTTTATTTTCAACACAAGTAATGGCATAACAATGCACTTTCATCCGAACATACTATTAGATAGGGGGTTGTATTCGCTAGATACGAGCACACACAATTTTATCACTCCGTCCTTATCAGTTGCACTCGTAACGTGCCTACTCCAAACTAACATCTGTTGATTGAGGCAAGAAGAGTACGATCTTTACAATTACACGTAATAATAGTACTGCATACCAGTACGTTATAAAATTGAAACTGAAATAAAGTCTACATATAACAAGTATATAACGAGTATGAGTAACGAATAGGTCCCCAACGTACAGAGAAACAAACGTAAATCCATCCAGATCAATATGAAAGAAATTGGAGAAAAGTTACTCTTGACTCCCAGATTATATTTAAATGATGAATGCATATTACGGTACATTAAGTTAAGACATGAAATAAAACTTATTAACAACTATAACGATTGCTAACTAATATCACTTCTACTGCAATTATGTTTTTTACAATGGAGTAAAATGAGAATGCTAATTAATCATTACACACCAAATGCCTACGGTATTTATTTTTATGTTGTTTCATTCCTAATCAAGATTCGATTTAATACTTATTCATGTTTATTACCCCAACTCGAACTTATACACATACTGAAGTATTTCATATTATGTGAGATTGGTATTAGAATGTGGTTGAATTATAACCTAAAAGAATTCACTCCCATTTTTCCCACATTTCTTCATATCACATTTGACGTAAAGCCACGCTTGGCTCAACGAAGCTGACAGTTTAGATTTATTTGGTGAAACTTCCAACAATTTTCACTTATATCTATCTGTTTTCATTTTGACAATGTTGATACAATATAATTTATAACAAAACTGCTAACAAACACAATACAATACTCATAATTGAATAAAAACTTACTAAATAGTTTCCAAACTCGTACTACTTCTAGCTGGAAGTGGTCCAGAAGGCCGTACCAATGAAATAAATGAACACACAATACTGGTAGTGATCGCCCTGGAAAACAATAACGAAACCAATTAATTACAACGTAATACCAACATTTCAAAAACCTGACGAACAAAAGGAGCAACAAACTATCAGTCCGAATTATAAGTCCGAATTATAAGTCGAAATAATAAGTCAAAATTATAAGTCCGAATTATAAGAGAAGCAATTCTTTTTTCCATTAGTTCTTGAAGGCATGAGGTTTCAACGATTTGATGATTGGCGGTAGACCATTATAAAGAATGAAGCGAACGAGGTTGAGATTATTTATTCTGTTTTTTGTTGAATTTATTGTCTTGACGTAAATATCACTTGATCCTCAAGTATTGGGCGAACAAATGTTATTGTTGAAGACAATACAAAGATTTGGAACTGTTTGTTATGCTTTACTTTGTGAATACAGTTGCCAGTTAATTGTTATTGGATGAGTTTAATTGGCAAGATATCATTTGTTTGGTACATTCCACTTTGATGAGTGAGGGATGGATAACTAAATATGTGCAGAATTGTTCTATTTTGAATAATCCCTAACTCACTAATTTTCTTGTTGATCTAGTCTTCAACACACATTAGATGTATGTTTTTCACATCAATTAAGGCTTTCAAAGCTATTCACACAGCTATTGAACAAGTGAAACCAATTAAATCTAAAAACGATTAAAATAAGCAACGATAAAACAGGAGGACAGTGACACGATACTTTCAAAATCGAGGTGTGCGTATAGTGTTCGATTACACTCCGTATAAATATGCCCATGTCGCTCATCCTACAACGTACATGTTGCGTTTTCCAAGTATAATTACGAAATGAGCTGCTCTACTTACCTCCAGTGACATTGTCGAGAGCAAAAGCGTTGAACGGCCATTGAGAAACCTTGTTCAACACAAACTGTAAACACACAAACACATGAGTTAGTTTCACTTGTAGAATAATATAAATAGTCGAATGCTGAATGTGTGCATTGACTGAAGATATACTCAAGACGTCCCACGTAAGTCACTTGACGAAAATGAAAAATCTTTCATTATCACCTAAAGTTGTGCCGTGCATTGCTCTCATTCTTAGAGCGCCTTGGCAAACAGACTTGGCAAACAACCAGACACATGTCGACTAAAGCATAATCACCAAAATGGTTTTCAGGGCTCTTAACGGTGAACGACGGTACTACAGGTAAGGGTAGGGTACATACAAATGAGTGGGGATAAGAGTGGGAATGAATCTAAATTTAACGTTGAGTGGACTGTCTTTGTATATTTTTAGTCTATAATGTGAGCAACAAAAATAATGATGCAAGTAAATCTATAAAGAACCCACATGAGTATTCTAATTGGTCGCTTGCTCTTTAAATGACTTGGCATAGAAGTACTAATACTGTTCAACAATTTCAGTCAGCACTTCTCGATCGATTGCATACGCAACCGTTCCACTGAATTATTGGCAAGTGGTCCAATAAGGGGATTACAAGCAGTGTGCAGAAGATAAGCTTTATTGGTCCCTGACTATAATAGGTAACAGGATAACAATCTACTGTAAGGTATCTTGAACTTGACACACTTATTATCATAATTCCGTAAAATAACTTTTACAAAATATTCTAGTTGAATATTCATCTTCAGACCCAAATAAGTATCACCTTGAATATCTCATTCATCTTACAATGGATAAGCTGCGTTTTCCAAGTTTTAGTAATTAATATTTATCGGTTTTTGATAACAGCGGTAAACTCACAACTCACCCTGGAGATGCCTACCTACACTCTCAGAGTCCAATCAATGCCTATGAATCTAAACAACACTGTGAGCAACAAAATAATAGAAAGTTAGGGAAGAATATTACAGCCCATGTTGAATTTTCTTTGCTTGTTTTTGACGGTTAATGGTATAGTTCAACATCTAATCTGTGTATCGCTAGAGTAGCCACACATCCGAAACCTTCCGCAAATGGATTTTGCGCAACCAATTCAAATGAATTGCTCGTAAAACGTGTTAACAATCAACACGCGAGAGTGAGAGAGAGTGCAATGGAGATTTTTGTACAGTAGCGCTGTGTATATATTAGATGTTAAACTAAGACTTATGCACAGACGTCGGTCGTCTGATTCATGCAGCAGTTAGCCTGTTAGCTATAACGTTAATCTCCAACTCTTCAGCCTACGATTGGACGGCGACATACCTGAACTTGTCCGTGGTGAATATCGTCCAAGAGACCCGGCTCTTGCACGAGGGAGCGCGTGGTGAGCCTCTTCCGCCTGCGCTTGTGCATCGTAAGGAACCTGCCCGTGTGCAGGGGTCGTTGACACCGCGTGTCCAGCGTTTCCAGCAGCAGCCAGTCGGCCTCCGTCAGGTGGCGGGTGCGGGGAGGAGCAGCCACGGGACCTGGAGAACAAAATCACAATTAAACAACTGTCAATGCCCTCGGGTTGGGCTAGAAAGGATTACTGTTGCGCAACCTTTATAATAATGATAACCAATCAGTTTCGATTGAAGAATTGGGGGTTGCACAAGGAGGTGCATTGTAACCCTGTTTCTGGATCGAGCCGTCGAGACGATATTATTGCCACAACATGGAAAGAAGGTTTTGGTTCTTGACTCTACTGTTCAATTTGAAAAGGGGGGACACAACGCTGAGGAGGTGGATATGGAAAAGGAGCTATATTTCTGATCTCGCAAAATGTTGTGGAATTTCCGAGGAATACTGGTCACGTTATAGGAATTTCTCTTGGAATAATTGGGCGGCTATTATCACATTTTTTGTTGATTATACAAAATTATATAATTCATCTAAATACTCACTCAAGAAATAGTCAAGAAAAACAGTAAATCAAGAAAAAGAAAAATTCAGTTCCTACGCAATTCAAGTAGAGGAATTTTACACTCAATTCCGAAGTTTTACACACATTGGGTGAGCCAGATTGGAGATAAAAAATATTATTCATTTTTTACATCAATGAATAAAAGCTATTAGGAAAGCTTAATTATTAAGGAGATCAACAAGTAAAACCAATTAAATCATAAAACGACTGAAGTAGGCCTAATCGAAAGTTGAATCAGTATGACAGCGAGTCAAATAGATTTACCATAGTCAGAGCTTTTCATTATACATTTTTCTATAAAATCTCGCTCATCCTTCAACGCAACTGCTGCGTTTTCCTAGTTACTAGGCAACAATTAACTCGATACGAGATCTACTATTGTTTTCCCTGTACGACTTCTTACTGCTAATTGCGTTTTCTTCACTAAATCCCGATTAGTTCCAGCAGCACAGAAAATACGAGCACATTGAAATAAAAACTATTGTCAAATTGTTCGAGCTATTCAACCTTTCTTATCATGTACATGCAACCTTGTTCAAGCCTAGACAATGGCTGGGTATCTCGAGAAGTTATTTGGCAATGAAATCACTAATTAGTCCGCATGAGGATTATTTTCTAAATCATTAAAGGAAGCTTAAGTAAGAGACGAATTGAAAAGATGTATTTTTTTATAATGAAGGATAAAAAGAAGGTCATATAATACAGTACATCAATAATAGACCTATTCAAATTCTTCTTCTTTATTTAGTACACCCCTTTGTACGATTTGTTAGCGCTATACAATAGCATTGGAATTGATTCTATTATCAAAATCCTCAATTAATGCGATGTTTTTCAGTTCGTGCAAAATCCTGGAAAATTCCGTGCAAAAAACAAAACAATAAGAAATGGGGAAAAAATAAAACTGCTCCTATAGACAGCAAGAGAAGAGTTGGAGCAAGTTCTTCTCAGAAAAATATGGAGATTGTTATTTGCACATATTTCAACCTGAACTGTTCCAAGAAAAAATGATGAAATATACAAAAAATATGTAGAAATATGTCATCCAAGTTGTACGACAAGATGTCTTAGTGTAAATTGGCAGTAATCCCACTCTCCACATGATTATACGTTACGCTTCCAAAACTCTGAGGAGAACCCACCCACATCAAAATCATGTTCTCATCACGTTCAGTGTCAACCGAACATATAAACAGTTGTGTGGGTTTCCGTCTGAATATATTGTAGTGAAACTGCTTCACACCATTCAGAGAAATATCTCCTGAAAAAATGTCCACCAGAATAATCATTCACAATAGGTGACTTGTTATTTGTATGTAACGGTAGGTGGATAGGTACAAATCGATCGCTAAAATATCGAGTGTTACTGTTACATACAAGTGATCTTTCCACCTTTGTTATTATAAGATTTGAGTTATCAGAATTTTCTACAAATATTATGTATTTGTTCATTTTGTATCTTGCACTGCTGAAGTTTTATGATCATTTATATCTGTGAAAGCACCATGGTGGAAAAGTTTTGCCTTATGGAGACTGGGGACGTCTTAAAATATTGGCTCAACAAGTTTCGTCCAAGTATGTTGACACAAAATGAATAGCAGCACATTACATCACGCTATTACTGATTCTTTTAACATTTGTAAACTTTAATTTTTTCTAGCGTTCTTTTAGTTCTTAGGACTATTCAAATCATTATATAAAAAGAAACTTTTAGTGGAGCAAAATTCAGAGATGATTTTCAAAAAATTATATATAATTCACTTCCAATCTGCTAACTCTGTTTCATTTCCTTTTCAATAAGTAAAATTCAAGTTAATTTTGATCAATTCTTTTTTCATCTTGGATATAAGATCAGATGGAAGAGCAGATGCTCATATATCTACTCACTGATTTATTTTTGTCCTAATGTATTATCTTATTGGTAAATTCCAATGTGAATTGTATTTTTAGTATTTTCTGTTATGCAATCCACTGTACACAAAAATAAATGAAGTCTAATAATAATAGTAATAATTTGTAGTCTGTAATCTTTCTGACATATTCTTCCAAATAATCCCGGCCATATTTTATCTTAGAGTTGGCCAACATTCGACACGTAAGTCTCGCGCCAGAGGTTTGTGGGTCGATTATCCTTGCAAACGAGGGATTAGTCGGGCCTGTTCAAGATGTCACCGAAATAAAGAGGATTTATAATGGTTTAATTGATGGATAGGATTACAGGGTAAAGAGAGAAAATATGTATTACAAAATATAGCTCCAGATCGATCAAAAGTGGGTGATACATTTGTTCGGAAGTAGGCCTAAAGTTCATATCGAAGATTGTAAAATACGGGATTATAGTGTCATAATTTCTAACCAATTCGTCATAGCTCAAGCCTTGGTGCAGATACAGCTGTAATCTATGTTCAAACCGAAAAAACAAATAACTTCAAGATCTATTCAACGTTAGGCTCAATCCGTGAAACTGAGGATCATCCATATTTAAACAATCACACACAAGTTTTTGTTCTTGTTGTCCCTTATATTTGCATAATAGTTCCATAATTCTACTAGAAAGTAGGCCTAACTGGAAATCGGTACAAATTAAAAAATCGCTAAACTCAAAACATATTCTACATAAAAAATAAGTCACGACCAAGTCTTTGACTCACAGAAAAATGACAGTCTATAACAATGAGAAAATTTTTTCTTGGGAATAGAAAATGACACTTAAGGCGTCCCCATCTCGATAGGGCAAAAAGTTCCGCCACAGGGTGATTTCTCAGGTATAAATGATCATACAAATTCAACAGTGCAAAATACAAAATCAACAAATACATCATCTGATAGAGACAATTTTTGTTGAAGATGCTATTGACTAAAATATTATAATGATAAAGGTGGAATGATCACTTGTATATAACAGTAACACTCGATATTTTTGCCATAGATTTCTACCTCACAGCGTACCACTACAAATAACACGTAGAATATTGTGAATGTTTATTATAGATCGACAACACTTTCAAAGATACTTCTCTCCACGGTGTGAAGCAGTTTCACTATACAAACATTCAGACGGAAAGTCACTGCGATTGTTTATATATTATATAGACACTGAAAATGTTACGCTGTGGGTATAGGTTCCCATTAATATTTGTATGTGCTAAAAATGCAATTAGTCAGGGATAAGATATATGTGTACGATACTGCCAGCGTAGTGATAAAGCAAAGCGCACGTATTCGACGCGGTTGGCGAAGTGTCAAACGACCAAAAGTAAATTCAGATCAGATGAATACGGCGAGAGAGAGAGATGGAGCATGGAATGCGAAACTGTTGTCTTTGGGTGTAGCTGCCATATAAAAGCGATGACCTTATGAAGCACACAAGGCTAGTGTTGTTGTTACTCGTTACACTCTACAAGGTAATAAAAGGGCAAGTCACAGCCAAGTACATTGGCATACAATAGCTAGCTAGAAGAACATTTATTGTGTTTTCCGAGTCAAGAGGTGAGAGAAATCTTGCAACTCGTTCAGAAGCTGAAGAACTCGAAAACACCATAAAAAGTTCATGATTTGAAATTATATCGATGTATGTTGTGTACTTGACCGGCACGGGTAGCTCAGTTGCTACCTAATGCGCTTGGTTCGTGTGGCCCGGGAGATGAGGGAGAATAGAACCTCGGTTCAATCTCCGCAACCGTCTATCTTTACAGGGGTTGTAAGCGGTCATTCCCAATGTATAGTGTCTGTGTTATGTCGGGATGGTTTCTACAATATAGACCACGACCGCTTCACTCCCACTATCCTTCCCATTATACCTACGATAAACCTTCATCTCATCAACCAACCATTTGACGCCAATATATTTTAGTTATCATTACGGTGCGTCGTTAACCCAAATGCAAATAAAACAAATAAATCGGTGTACTTTTGTTGAAAATCTGAATAATTGCTTGGTTCCATATTGGACCAACCTGCAATGGAAGTACATTTGTACAGTACAGTTCGATCCGAGTGTTTGATAGTTCATACCGACTCCAAATCGATGACCATTTCAGTGGGCCAGATCAACATCTGATAATGTGGGAGGCTGGAGGATAATGACACCAATGCTAGCTTGAATACTTGTACCGGTCAAATGCATTAGTGGGACTAGATGTCCAATGGAACCAGTGAGATAGTGACTACACCTGTTAAGCGCGGGTGCATGCACGATGCTTCTATGAATAGACAAGTTCATCTTTATTATTTTTTCTATGTTCACAAGCCAGTGTAATTGAATAAAAAGTATATCCCATCTCAAGATAACTGTATGCTCTTTAATTAATATGCTATTCTATTTTTGTGAATTAAATCAGATTCACGATTATACGTCAATGAATTTCATTACATTCTTGGTATTCATTGACGTATTATTGAATTCACAAAAATAGAATGTCATATTAATTATAGAACATGAAATTATCTTGGGGTTGATGTACTATTTATCCATTTACACTGGTTCGTGAACATAAAAATAAATGGTAAAGATGAATTTCCTCGATTTTTATAAGCACCGTGCATGCACCCCCTTAACTGTCCAACCACTTGTTGTCTTCTTATGTAGCTACACATATGTACCAGGGATAGCCTGTATAGTATTATACAGGAGAGGATTCCCATAGAGGATTCCCCTACAGACCTAGTGGACCATCACAGAAAACCTCCACACAATTATATTAAACTTTTAACAACAAGCCATATATTAGGGCATCCCCAGTCACCAAAGGGAAAAAAGTTCCCACCAGGGTGAATACTATTGAAAATATTGTGAATGATTATTATGGATGCCATATTTTTAGAAGTTACGTCTGTGAATGGTGTGAAGCAGTTTGTCAACAATACGTTCATACAGGAAGCCACTACGATAATTTATGCTCTAGTTGACACATGAAAATGGTCACAAAACATGCATCTCGCGTTACATACACCATTTGATTACTTCTTGAGATATTTTATCGTATGTGGTATCGATGTGTTCGTAAAAGAACTGGCTTTGGGCTAAGCTAAAAAGAAACGGTCCAATCACATGCATTTGGCACATAAGACGAGGGAAAGCCACGCAATGTGTTTTCGTAAATCGACCGAGGTACCGAAACTATTCATTTGTATCAAAACGGCCATCGGTTTGTTGATGAAATTTAGCTTAGCTGATAGACGAAGGTTTCCCTTACCTATGTATCAAATTTCCTCTTGATGCTGAATATCCATAATGGTTTTCGTGTGTGGAACGGTTTAACGTACTTTACAACTAGTTTTCCAAAACTTTCTCGGAAATTTTCTCGGAATTTTCTACTTTTTTCTAATTCCAAATTTTTAATATACTAGTTTAACCTTGATACATCAATGAATAATACAATATTTGATACATTTTGGTGAGTGGGTCTTCATTGAACAAACAAAAACAACACACATTGAATGATCAAGAAATGTTTAGTGAAGGGGTAGAGCTGCTGACTAATTAACTCGAACATTGCTCAGTTCACGACAGATTTCTATTAATTTTGTGAGAAAAACCTTCCGGCCAGGTCTGTTATTTACATCAATAGGACAAATTCGAAGGAAAAGCGTATAAAATGAACATTAAAAATACAAGAACGTGAAGGAATAACAAATAGCAGTTTTGATCGGGCCTATGACAGTAGCTTGAGAAATGTCTCTAGAATGAATCTCCTACTAGAACCGATGAATGTAATATATATATATATATATATATATATATATATATATATATATATATAAATATGTTAGTATTCCTTTATAATTCGACATTACGTATATTTTATTATGAGCTATTCACAGAATATGAAATCAACTTGGCAAACAAATAAATGCAATGCACTAATAACTGTATTCTCGTACCACTTTCATCCCACGCACAATCAGTCCTAGAATTATAGCTATCTATGATGGATATGCAACTGAGAGTGACGTTGTTCTGGATCTATATGAAACCGATCTAAGCCACTGAGATGGACTACTCAGGCCATCAGTTAATACAGGTGATCTAGGTGGCGTCGAGGTTTCTTAGCACTGGAAATGATCGTCAGCTGGGAGAACATGGGAGAAGTCCAAGTTGTGTATCCATCGTAGATAGCCATTGTCCTATAGATCAGTCTGAGCTCAGAGTAAGTATTTAGTATATACAGAGATAATTACAGTGCTGGTACAGTTAGGCCTACTCGAAACATGAAGTGTATATTTTGAGAGAAACAATTGATGTTACTTGAATCATGTTCAGTAATTAATTAGCCCAAACAGTAGAAGTCTCTACCCGATAATAGACTAATTATCTTCTGGGATTCGCTTGTTATGGTTACGCCTGCTATATAGAGACTTTGCCGGGGTTGTTTTGAAAGGTGATCTGTTAATTCGAAGTACGGTTGAAAATGAGAACGAGGAATATTAAACTAGACTAATTAATCGTACAGGTATTTACACGGGGCATTGCCGTCCACCGTTTACTGGCTTACAAATTGTAATAACCCTGTAAAACATGTTATACACAAACTAGGGTGATAATGTGGTATGTACAGTACGTGTACTTACGGAAGAAGGTCGCCTACCAACATAACAAACGGATATACCATCGTTATATTAGCATAGCTGTTGCATTTCTAGTGTATTATGGTATTTCATGATGAGGTATAAAATAAGAAACGGAACTGCACCTTTCAAAAGTGTGCAATGTTTCAAGTTGTGGTGAGATTATTTAATAACCAAAGTTTTTACAATGATTCAGTTCTTCAGTTGATTCAGTTGATTCAGGTTCTTACGTTGATACAAGTATTCAAGTAAAGTATTACCATTATCTTGAAACATAATACATCGAATGAAGTTTGTATAGTAGTCTATATATGGAATTGTGCCATTTCTGTACCGTTTTACCGCTTTTAGAAACTCTTTCTAGAGAGTAATGACTGTTATATATTTCGAATCTGAGCCTTTCGTATAGGCCTATGATGTCTGTATAGAATTTTGATTTCCTTCATAGTTCGAACGCTGTTATTAATGTGATACATTTGATTGTACACTATAGGCCCACCAATTAGTAAAATAACACAAATATTTGAATTTCACAGGTTCATCATATTCGACACTCGACACGATCACATTAGTATTTAATATTACTAATCAATCAGAGCTCATTTTATCAAGCTCATGCAGTTACATCATAAAGAGTCCATGGGAGTCGATTTAGTGAAATATCGGTTTTTGAAGATTACTCCCGAACGGTATGAGATATCAAAATTCTAATACAGAGGAAACAGATATTTTTTATACCTCCAAAACGGGATAAATATATAACTGATATATATAACTATATAACTGATGTCGCACAATTGTCAAGTTGATACGGCTATAATGTTTTTATAGCTGTATACGCTTGACAATTATGCGATATGAGTTGAATAATTATAACTCATACCACCTTGAAGGTATTGAAATTATCAGTGTTTACTCCGTATTAGACTGCTGACCGTTCAAAAGTTTTCACACAATCTGCTGATGTGAAAATTAGTTTAGGTTTAATTATCATTATTTTTTACTTCTTTCACCTTAATCATTTCATCTTTAATTGTCATATCCATATATATTATTCATTTTTCATCTATTCTTAATTTGCATTACTATATTATTCTGTGTCGATTGGCAACCCGTACGGGCAGAGATCTACGTGAAGATCATCGTATGATGAGATGAATGAAACACAAACTCTAAGAAACTCTATAGGCAGCGCATGTCAAATCGTGTCAGTGGTTGCCCATACAACATGGAAACGCGACGAAGCACATTATGCCACGTGGTAATCTGATTGTGGAAGCTATAAAATACAAACAATCAAGAGAACAAATTGCCCAGCTAATTAGTCGCCATTATCGCGACGCGTATAATTCTAATCTAATAGTAATAGTAACGCATAGGAGAGGGTAATTGGAATAACTCCAAGTCCGTGTCCAAATGCATCGTAAACCATTGTGCCTCGAATATATTGTCACATTTGCATGACCTTTAACGTGAAATGTGATCAAAGTTTTGGCACGACAATGTTCGAGTTGTGCCCAGATCACTAGTGAAAGCATCAATAAGCGCCGATAATAAGTCGGTACACTTACGGCCACACAAAATGGCAGATCGAACAACATTCAACTGCACTCATGACAGGAATCGTTTTTTTTTTTCAATGTTGCTTAACGACCCCACCAACAGCTAGGTTATACGGGGCTACGAATGAGGATAATGGAACGATGAAGAGATGATGGATGAAGGGACGTTTACAAAAACCCATGCCTTATGCGGGACTCGAACCCACGCCCAACGGTGACTTCAGTTACTACCGCTAGCGATAATTGACTTAGCCACCGGGGCGGCTCATGACAGGAATCGTACGGACATTACACAATGAATAAAACTAGCAGACAATCTACAATTGAGGTCACATAAAACGGACTTTTACGATATTTAAATATACATTTTCAGTCATATAAAGTCCGGGATATATTTTTTTAATATAGAAATTGCATACCGGTACAACTTTATACCTTGTACGAGAGAACGCATAGAAGTGAGGGATAAGAAGTTAATTATTTGAATTTTATGTGAAATTTGAAGAGTGATTCAACAATTGTTGCAGTCTTTTCAAGTACGGCTATTCTAATTTTAAATTATCGTTATAAACGAGCTTTCATGTCCTCATGCATAATTCGCATATTTCTACGCATCATCGTGATAATTGTGAACAGCTTTCGATGATTTACTGATATCGCTGAAACTTGGAGGAATTGACGCTTTTGAAAGATGCAGTTGCGTTTTTTATAGTAACCCTCATCATCACTTCATCGTTTCATTATCACCCGCTCATTCGTACCCCCGTATAACCTAGCTGTTGGTGGGGTCGTTAAGCAGCATTAAAAAAAGTAACCCTCATCCTGAAAAATCACAATACCCTGAAAAAATCACATCTTTTCAAATATAGCGGTTATATTTGTGTGTGTTATGTTGATAGTCGACGTTCTTTGGTCTTTCCTGAATAGGCATACAAGTAAATAGCTCTATACGGCTGCGTTACGGCTGCGTTCCGAAACTTCCAGAATCTACTTGCAAGCGAAACCTATAAGTGACTCCGAGTAATTCACTGAGCGTTCCGAAACCCATCGCACCAGTAAATTCGGCGTACTGGAAACACTGGCAGTAAACACAGTAAACGTAATGGCGCCTTCCAATGAATGATGCGAGATTACATTACTTTCTTCATAGACACATCGGAGTGTAAATACTGTTGTAAATAAGGCAGGAAAACTGCTTCTGAATGTATGTTGGTTAATTTAAAATGTATTTACCGCTGATTTGCATATACGTTTTTGTACACGTTGTTACATAATTCAACATTTTATTGAAAACCAATAATGTCGTCCGTCTTTCTACTTTCGAAATGTACTGGTACGTTCCCTTATTAAATCCTACTGGAAACAAATAATTGTATACTAGCAAGTACTGTACTACAAGTAAAACCAGTAGGATTCGGAATGCACCCTATAGCAACTCCCACGAGATCTTCAGAATCTGGCCAGAGAAAACAAGGCCATGGTTCATCGACGAATTGGCAGGCACAGGTTTCTGGCATCGAAAACGAAGTAGCGTTACAGATAACAAACAATAAGTCTTCTTCACAATTAGATTGTTGACAAGTAGACTGTCACTTTGTGTGGTGACAGTTGACAACGAATTTGTACCACCAGCTAACGAGGAGAACAGTGGACTGTTGGATTGTTATTTATACCAGCCATGAGCCATGGCTATAAGAAAATACCTAATTACATAACCCGTGGTTGCTAGGCTATAGAGTGGACTGAAGGATTGGTGTAAGGGCTCATTCACAATGTTACGTTATATTGAACTTATTACTTAAATACGTAGTCGTTAACTTATGCAGCTAACGTACAATTTGAAGTCTATATATTCACAAAAGCTAGACCAGCACGTAAATGTTGCGTCTATGTATGTAAATGTTAGATAAGTTAGTTAGATTGGGGGTTGATTTAGGTTAGATTGGGCAGCGCGCAAAAACAACACGTCCGCAGGGCGTCTGCTCAAAATTCAGTACATATGAAATATTGTAAGCCCCTTTTGTGAGCCCTTTATAGTCCTTTTCCATCTTAGAAGCATATTCAATCCAAGTTGGCGTGTATTCTGACGAAGTAAGTAAATTGTCAGGGTGTCAAGGGTAGGAGGAGGGGGATCGAGTACATCAGGGAGGGGGGTATTCGCCCCCTATTTCCCCCGTCCTACGCGCCTGGGCGAGACCAATATGGTTGTTAATGAAGAGGTTAAACATTCTTCGTGAGGCATGACAGTTGCTTTAAAATTTATTCAAGGTTGATTTACATATCAATATTTGTATACACGTGGTTTCACAATATTTTCAATTCAAACAGTTTGGTAGCAAGTTGAACTCCCCTCTCTGGGTGCGTTTCGTTGCTGATGGCCTACTAGATACCACGCACGGTCAAGTACTGCTTTGGCCACCAGGCTCTGCCACGAGGGACACATATGGGTGCTTTTCGAAACCCACTGTTCTTACTTGTAGTCCAGTACTTGCCAGTAGAATTATCTGATTCCAGTAGGCCTCAATAACAGAACGCACCCAGCACAATTCGAATATAAAAAGATGGATGGCATTATTGTTTTCCAATAAAATACTGGGTTAAGAAACAACGTGTACAGAAACTCATATGCACATCACTTTGAATACATTTTAAATCAACTAGCATCCATCCAGATGAAGTTTCTCAGCCTTATTTACAACAATATTTACACTTCGATTTGTCAGTGAACTAACTAATGCAATCTAGCATCACTCATTTGGAGGGCGTCGTTACTTCACTGGGTTTACTGGGACAAATAGTTCCAATGTTTCCAGTAAGCAGAATTTACAGGCGCGGTGGGTTTCGGAACGTTCTGTAAATTAGTCGGAGTAAGTTTCGGAATGCAGCCATCCATCAGTACACTTGCAGTAGATTCTGGAGGTTTCGGAACGCAGCCCTAGTTGAAGTCACGGTCTAGACCGTGGTTGCAGTTGCCCAGGGGCGTGTATATCTTTTACAAGTCACATCTTGAAACCGTTGGAGTATCGGCATTGGCAGTTCAGTGTTAAAGCGCTTGTTTACGACCGGGAACTGAGGGTAGATCGGGTCTTGATTTGATACCCACCCGACTTTGCTCATCTTTACATGGTTTTTCGTGACTACAAGTGACAATTTCTCTTCGGGAAAAATATAGGGCCTACTGAGGAATACTGAGGAACACATGCATTTTCTTTTTCACAAAGGGGTGAACGAAAAGTGAGGCTATGAATGAAATAATGTGGAATTCCTTAGAACGGCACATATACACAATTAGTCGTCTCCATACTTTAGCCCAACCTAGATACTGAAACCGCCTTATATGCTCTGATAATAAATCTTAGTTTTCATAATAATTAAAAACAACAAATACGTCCTCGTATAGTCAACTGAACAACTTAAATTATAAAAACACATTAACCTAGATGCATACATTCCTTTAAAAACCACAACTGATACATATACATGAGCAATATAATAAAACAGGTTAAACAATTTAGATTAGAAAGATTATGCATCTAATCACAGAGGCTCATATTTAATATTTATAGTTTTATACTCAACATTATCCACTACCATAATTAGTCTTAAATAATTATATGTGCGAGCTAAGAGAGAATGCATACATTATAAAGACTATCGAGCACACCTTTTATGATTTGATCACAGAATTACGGTACGTACGTATAAAATAAGAGACAAAGAGAAACGATTGGCTACATGGCACATATGGCTTTTGACCGGGCAAAAGCCATGGCTCTTCGATATCAAGTGAGGATCATTCAGCATCAAATCAGAGTGCAGAAAGTTGCAAAAATTCTGCACAACATACTCGGCAATAAATAATATAATTAACGCTTTAATTTCAAACACCATTAAATAGCACACACTAACTGCATTAAATTATAGAAGTAACAACAACAATAACAGTATGAATATAGCATCACCAATACATAAACGACTTTCAACTATTGACCTAGACTTGCAAATTAACTCGGGAGTCAAGCGGGTAAATAGTCAACAATCCCAGCAGATAGTTCCAAGATGACTATCGCAAAGACAGTCCAAGGTTTAGTGGCGAAGAAACACTTCATTAAAGAGGCTGTAGGCTATAATAAACATTATATTTTAATGATATGCATGTCACATAGAAGAAATAGCATTCAGCACTCATGCAATCGACTGGCTACCTTGGACTAGGAGTTGAAAACAAACCGGCCACTGCAAGCTGTAGAGCCGACCGTAATGCGTAGATCAAAATAGGCCAGCCAAACATCGGATAAATATGATCAGTGTTTCAATTCGAATTACCTTTTAACAGACTGGAAGTAGGGTTTGGTTTTGATTGAATTAGTTTAGGATGTTTGTTTGGTTGGATTACTTTGTTAAGATTAGTTTAGGCTGCGCGCAACAACAACAATGGCTCGATGAGTAGCGGCTATACCGTTTTGATTAGAAAAGATGTAGTTCTAGTTGACCTAAGAGTTGACGTTTAAAAATATACTATTTAAAAAAATTATGATTCATAAAAGTCGTTCTTATCATAATTTCATGATACTACGCAACTACCTGAAAGACTGTCGAACTAACTGGAATATTTCTAACGTGGTGTATAGCAATTAATGGTCTTTGGTCTCGATCACGATGATTATTGTTTGCTCAACGACCCCACCAACAGCTTGGTTATTTGGGGATACGACTGAGTAGATGATAGCTGCGATGTGAGGATGTTCCCAAGAAGCCATGCCTAATGCGGGAACCAACGACCAGCATGACTTCAGTGAGTTTCAGTCAGTAACGCGGTGCTTAATTTGACTGAAGCTCCTGAGGGCGGTTCTTTGGTACTTTCTCATCAACTCCTGAAATCCGGTGTACACTAACCATGGAATACCCTTGAAATCCCTGAAATCCCTTGAAATCCCTGAAATCACTTGAAATCCCATTGAAATCACTTGAAATCTCTTGAAATCCCTTGAAATCTGAAATCAGGAGTACAACAAATTCGCGAGTTGTAAGCCCCTCGTTCCCTATGCACGGTATTTCCATATTTCCCTATGCCTTGATCTTAATTGTACAATTGTAGAGCAGTCCGGCGCCTGGATGTATGGGCATGGGCACATGGGCAGGTTCGATGGGCCATGGGCAGGTTCGATCTAGGATTATAGCTATCTACGATAGATACGCAACTGAGAGCGATGTTGTTCTGGATCTATGAACCCGATCTAAGCCACTGAGATGGACTACTCGTAAGGCCATCAGAACCCAGTACAGCGAGAACCTTGCGACTTGTATGGCAGCCGCTAAACATAGGTCGGATTCATTAATCATCTCGAAAGTCAGAACTTTGTGAATGAGGCACGAGGCACGACCACTTACAATCAGTTCTGGGGAGAAATCGGTTGGACCATTTATGCGAAAATACCACAACAAAAATCTTCAAAAACCACTCGAAATGACTCCACTTGGAGGGAGAAATCTGAAAAATTTGATAATTTTTTCCTGAAAAATGAAATTTATTCAACCAAATTTGAAAATGGGCTGTAGCACGATTTTTTCCCCATCAAATCAAAGCAACCATTCTAAACATTTGCTTTCCTTGATGAAAGAGCTACTACGATTGGCAACACGCAACCGACACTATTAATTGGAGCTGCATAAAGATGACAGTGAGTGACTATACAGAATTTAAAGTTTAAAAACAATAGTCCGGACTCCCGACAAGGGTAATTTTCAGTACTAAAAACCGAACGAACCGAGTAAGTATAGTCTTTCAAAAACTCAGAAACACGATTGAAAAAACAACGACACCAATATTTCCCCACAGGGCTATGCGGATCCACTGACCCCCCTCCCTCCTTTCGTAAATCGTCCTTTTTTAACTTACCATCCACCCACCCTCCCCTCCCTTATAAAACTTTCCAATTCGACCACTGAATATGACAGTAAATATCTACAACCTTTTGTGACTAACCATACATCCAATAAGTGCAATTAGATTCGTCCGAACGGTACATGTTACATCTGTGTGATGCATACATACACCATGTCCTAGTTGATTGGCTATCAATTAAAAACAACACATAATTGTATCGTTTGGATGAAACTACGTCATCAATGCCTAGCCCGGCACACGGGCATCCAGTGAAGCTGTAAGCCAGGGGTCTCGAAACTTTTTAACCCAGGGGCAACACTGATTCCTCCACTAAGCCCCAAGGGCCAACCGTAGTAGTCCTACAACGCCATCTTGTGGGGAACTACATAAATTTTATCAATCATATAATGTTCAATTTCATTATATGAATTACTTATGTATGTCACTTATTGTACATTTTGAGAATAAATCTCATATAATAAATTACAGTTAAAATGTTCAATTTCATATGTATTTCAGTTATTGTTTCTTTATTGGTCGTTAGATAAAAACATCTGATTAGTATTTTGAACATTTACATTACACTGTAAATTTTACATTGTAATCAAAATAAACTAGGGCGGGCCGGATTGATGGGGCACGCTGAAGAGCGAATACCGGAATAAAGATACTCGGTCGTGTGACATGGGCGTCGGGATACTTTTCAACGTTATGTGGTTAGGGTTCAGGTAAGGTTGGACACCTAAACCCATGTCACACAACCGAGTCGACTTTATTCCGGTATTCCCTTTTCGGGCGCCCCGATTGGTGGTGCTCGCGAGCCGTATAGTTTGGAGACCCCTGCTATAAGTTACTCGCTAACAAACGCGTTTGATTTTAATCGAACGGAAATTTCGGTTGACTTGGCGAGCATTTCACACAACCGAATGATTTGGCTTCAGATACTTCAGAGCGTTTGATTGAACGACGCATGTGGCAGTGCTTTTAAAACATGCCGCGTGGTCCGTTGTCCGGCATCCGCAATTAACGCACCAAGTCGAGCGTGCGTGCGGTACAAACACATCTCCACACACATGTTTATATACGCTACTAAAAGTCACTTTTAAAACCGTTTGATGATAACAACGTTTGAAGGATAATAGATATATTTCATTTATTTATTTAAAGGATGCTTACGGGGATTCATGACCACGAAAAAAATTAGAGAAATTCACCTTTTTCGATATTTTTTTCCATGTTCAAAACCAGTGTAATTGAATGAAAAGTTGATATCTCCGAGATAATTGTATTCTCTTTAATTAATATGACATTCTATTCTTGTGAATTCAATCAGTTTTAAGATAATACGTCAATGAACAAAAAGAAAGTGATGAAATTCATTGGAGTATTATCTCAAAGCTGACTGAATTCACAAAAATAAAATGTCATATCAATTAAAGAGCATAAAATTATCTTGGAGATGTGAACTTTTCATTGAATTACACTGGTTTTTGTAAATGGAAAAAATAATAAAGATTAATTTCTCGATTTGTGTAATCACCGTGCACGCACCCCCTTGGTGACCCAGCAACAGCTAGGTTATACGAGAGTACGAATGGAAATGGAATGGTTGTGGAACCAAACAACTACGGAAAAACTCTTTCAGTCCAGTCGACCATGGCAGGAATCGAACCCCGGTATTCTGAATGACGGTTCAAGATATGAGAGATATCAAGACTGTAATGCAGGAGAAACACACGTCTAATTAATGACTACCAGAGTAAAAGAAATTGTATATCATTAAACTAACTTACATCCTGTAATTTAATGTCAAAGATAAAAATAAGTACACTTTTAACTGTATACGAATTGGTAAATTACAACTACAGACCATTAGTTTGATGGTTTGAATTTATTTCGTTTGCTATATAGATATAATTTTGATCTCCCTTCCTGATATAATAATACATTTCATCAAGTATTAAGAGTCCATGGGAGTCGATTTAGCGGAATATCAGTTTTTTGGTGATAACATTTGAACGGTAAAAGATAACGACATTCTAATAAGGAGTAAACACAGATATTTTCAATACCTTCAAGACAGTGTGAAAATATGTGTTATATATTCCATAAACAAACTACGAGATTTACTACGAAAATCTATACCAGTGAATCGTTTATCTTGATCATTTTCAATTATTATATTCATATATTTTATGAATATATGTGAATATATATATATATATATATATATATATATATATATATATATATATATATATATATATATATATATATATATATATATACGACTGGTTTCTTTTACTTCTTTTTCATTTTTAGGATACGATGTGGTCTTATTTTCAGGCAGAAGGGTCTATACAAGCAAATATATCAGCACACTCTTTCCGCGATTGATGGATAGGTTCACGTACATATATCATCAGTCCTGGATCCTTGCTGGGGTGTCTCGAGTCTTGACCCACATTCAGATCCGTCATCCCAGAGCCGTGTCTTTTAGCACGCCACAATCAAATCACTCAACGTCGACAGCGGTATGTCACCCCCTTCCACCCTCAATACTTGGAGAATTGGAGTGACAAATTGTCACCATTGTCTCGGTTGTTAGATACTGCCATTCATTTCCTCAGGCCTCGTATGGTATTATATACTCCATACAAGTGAGGTATTGATTGTGTTTATAATTATTTATGTAACTAATATTTGCACAATCAGGGTGTCTACAAATTTTCCATTACAAAATTCGCTGACTTTTCCAGGTTTTCCAGATGGAAAATTATATTTTTCCAGTCTGCAAATTTGGCTTTCCCGTCGATTATAATATAGGAAAAATTGTTTATAAATTCAATTTCGGTTTCGACAAATTGAATTTATATATAAAAAATCATTTTGGGAGATATTTGGATGGGGTACAGAAGTTGGGAAAGAAAACTTCACTATCGACTCTGAATATAGAAAACCCTGTCAGGTAAAGGCGGGATTTTCTTTTAAAATTGTGAACTTGTATTTGCAGCAACCAAAGATGGTACCGTATTTAATTAATACAATTTTGTTTTTTCAACATTTTGAGTAATATTTCAGAAAAAAAATCACTGACTTTTCCAGGTTTAACAGTCTTGTAGACACCCTGACAACGTATACAAATCAATGTGGAGAAAAAGGAATATGAAATGAAAAGTCAAATGCGATTTTAACGTCATTATCACACGTAAAAAAAATCCCTGAAACAAAGGCTGAAAGGTTCAAAACGTATGTATAGTTGAACATACGACCTACAAGCCTATACTACAGTACAGGTCTACATATAATTTTTAAAAATGTTTCAATTTTAAAACTTGAAGATATACAGTAAACTGTTCTCCATCAAATTAAGGAAGAAAACTCGACATAAGAAATGTAGTGCAGAAATAGAATCCAAAAAATAAACTTACGAGATGAGAATTTCAAGAATCAAACGAAGGTCTGCTGCTCTAGTGTCTATTGAAGATCAGCTGAAGATATGCCAAGGCACTATTTATACGCAGGCTGACAATTATCAACAATTCTAGACTTCTATATCGGTAAAAGAAGTCACAGCTGAGATGTGTTTCTCTAGTTCGTAAGGTGTACGACTACATCAAGGTGAAACTTTCAATTGTACGAACAATTTTTTTCGTTTCCGTACGCGTAGTTTTTACTATTCTTAATGAGTAATAAAGGCTATCAATTCAATTAATTTATATAGGATTCAACGAAGCACTGTAATGCTGACTCGGAGAATGATGAATGGTATAAGATAAGATGAAAGACTTTTTCATTAGATGAATAGGATCGTGGGAAGGAAGTGAGTATTCTTTCTACAAAGGGAAACCATGAAACACCTTAATCAGGATGGCGACCATGGCGGGAATCGAACCCCAGTTGACTGATCTGAATTAAGATACAGCGCGCTAGCAACTCAGTAATAACTTATAACCAACTAAAATGTGATCATTATTATATATAGCATAGAAGCCGGCGAGTACAAATTGTTTTGAAATCAAGGACTCATCATGGAATTGTATAAAAGTACTGAGTGTTATTACCCATACCACTGACGTAAGTCACTTGACGAAAATGAAAAATCTTTCATCATCACCTAAAGTTACGTCGTTCGCCGCTTTCATTCTTACAGCGCTGCTCACTCAAGTTGAAGATTTGGTAAACATACAGGCCAACATCCAAATTACCGTCGACTGAAGAACAATCGCCGAAACGATTTTCAGCATTCTTAGCGGTGAACGACGGTACTACAGGGTAAGGGGGTGTGGGGACGGTATAGTGACAAAGGAGTGGGTATGAGAGTGGGAATGAATCTTAATTCAACTTTGGGTGAACTGTCTGCATATCTTCAGTCTATGAGTGAATTGTTAGGGAGTGCGTGCACGGTGCTTACACAAATCGAGAAATTTATCTGTACTATTTTTCCACTCCCAAAAACCAGTGTAATTGAATGTAAAATTCACATCTATTAGATAATTTTATGCTCTTTAATTCATATGACATGTTATCTTTGCGAATTCAATAAGTTCTGAGATAATACGTCAATGAATTTCATCACATTCTTTTTATTGATTGACGTATAATCTTGGAAATGATTGAATTCACGGAAATAAATTGTCATATTAATTGAAGAGCATAAAATTACCTTGGATTTGTGAACTTTTCATTAAATTACACTGGTTTTTGAACATGGAGAAAAATGAATGAAAGTGAATTTCTCTATTTTTATAAGCACCGTGCATGAACCCCCTCAAGATGACCATAGAGACTTACCGGCCATGCGTACGAACACCACACTGGGATCGGTCCTGTCGACGGAGATGGCTCCTCTCCTCTGCAACACAATCATCAAGTACATGTTACACACAATTTCATGATGATTATTGGTTGCTTAACGACCCCACCAACAGCTAGCTTAGGGGTACGAATGAGCAGGTGATTATGAAACTATAAAGTGTAAGTGAAAGGACGTTTACAAAAACCTATGCCTTCTGCCGCGTACATTGATCGACCGCTTTATGTGACTGCTAGTGTACAAGTTTCGAAATGCATCAATGAGAACTACATAATAATTATAACATGGGTGAATAAAATAGAACGGTGCATGTATGACATAAAAACGGTGTCACGTTTATAAACGCAATACAACATTCACATATCTATGCCAATATTTTTATTACAAACACTTTTGCGATTTACTTCTTTGATCTCAATGGTGAGAACAGTTTATAAAGATATGATTTACGTCCAGTTTCCTGTCTCGAACAAATCAACAAGGAGGGTTCCGCGTTAATTGAGCACTCAAAATATAGACCAAGTATATCTGTATAGCATTGGTGCATTCGGTATACATTTCTAGTTCCAAGGCACATTAAAATATACCCTTTCAATTTCTTCTATTTTACAAGATTTTTAATTCGACAATTTGTTTCCATTTCAAACCTTTTAAAATCGCAACACACAGCCATTTTAGATTTCAGGACTTCGAGAATGTGGGCCTGAATGAATAAAGTTTTAGTAATGGAATTCATGCAGCACGCTGACACGTCCGTCAGCATTTTGGCTGACACTTACATAACGCATTACGTATACACGACATACCGCTGACTGTAACAAATAATTCTACCGACTTGTATTGTTAGATGCGTTTACGTGAAGGGTAATGATTGATGATGGACACTTTATTACACATGATTCTTCAGTTAGCAAGTAAACAGGAGTTGAAATCGGTTATCTTCATCACATAAGTAAGGAGATTATACAATTGACAAGAAAATCGCATGCGAATTATAGTTTCGACTTTTGAGATTTTAAATGATATTGTAGGCCTGCCGACAAAACATGTATTTACAAAGGTTTACAAAGTTAATTTTCTATTATACACCATTTAAGAGAACATTGTAATCTTAGCTGGCTTAAATCGAGATCAAAAAACAACAACACAATGGTGACCACGATGACTCTCAAATCGCTATCATTAATGCAGTCTCGATTAATTGAAGGTTTAATTACTTGGATTATACTTTGGGAGGCAGTTGACTGTTTATGTATACGTTTTTATATCCTGACATTGCCTTCTGTTACGTAGCGATTCTCGTCATGACAAAGGGTTAATAACCAAGTCACTATCGGAAATAAATTATTTACAAATATAAGAAACGAATTAGCGATGCATCCCAACGCATCTGACAGCCTGCAACTTGAGAATTAGTACAAAATAGGAACAGAACAAAACTAACAGAATTGAGCAGACTATGCTATAGTCGCACATGAACAAATGTTACCTCCCAATGCATTAAGCTGTGAGATTTTGTATTTATACATGTAGCAGGGTGTCTGCAAATTTTCCATTACAAAATTCCCAGACTTTTCCAGGTTTTCCAGATAGAAAATTATATTTTTCCAGTCTGCAAATTTGTCTTTCCCGTCGATTATAATATAGGAAAAATTGTTCAAAATTGAATGTATATAGAGAAAAAAACATTTTTGGAGATATTTGGATGGGAAACGGGGAATCCGGAAATCACGTACAATATATTACTCAAAACTTCATTTACAGTAGTAGACTTAATATTTAATGGTGCCATAATGCATGTTTTTTCTATTTTTTGAGTAAAATTAAAAAAAAAAATCCATGACTTTTCCAGATTTATTAAATTCCCTGACTTTTCCAGGTTTTCCAGTCTTGTGGACACCCTGATGTAGGCCTATTTATATACAAAGTGAACGATTACCAACAGAACTTGGGTCTTTATTCATTTCATAAAGTTGTGAGATTTCGTCTACATATAAGTTATATACATTTTTACAATTTACGAAACAACGTTTTAAAATAGAACTCAGTCGTTTCATTCCGTTCTTTTGAAATAAAAATAGTTTCACATTTTTGGCAACCTGTTTTATATACTGTTTACAAATACATTGTTAACACATTTATGAAAACTTCGAACTCAATTGCTCTATAAAGCATTAGTCACATAATAAAAAGTACCCACTAATAGCACAAATCTTGTTTTATTACGGTTTTTAGTTGACGTAAACATGCGGAATGTAGTTGTCCATGTAGTGCACCACGTATTAATGTTTCACTAATAATTGTATTTATACGAAGCGCACGATACGCGGAGTATAAATCAAATGTATAACGTGAAGAAGGAAAACTTACAGAGGGCAGCGTTTGAAGTTTGCATTGTTTCATAGCTGTAGGCCTACATGTTTCAACATTTATAAGAAATGCTTTTCTTTTATCAAATCTTGATGAAGAATCAACGTTTACCAATCAAGAGTCCATGGGAGTCGATTTAGCGAGATATTAGTATTTTGGATTATAACTTTTGAACGGTATGAGATATCGAAAATCTGATAAAGAGGAAAACACAAGACATTTTCAATGCCTTCAAAATGATGTAATTAATAACAATTTATTCATTTTGCATAATAGTCAGGTCTAAACGATTATAAAATGTGTTTTTAGCCGTAGGCCTATACGCCTGACAATTAGGCGATATCATAAGGCTTTGAAGCGGCACCTCTTGGTTGTTCCAAGACTTCGAGGCGGTCTCGTCACACATATAATAATTATACCTCTGTATTGTTTTAAATTGATTGTAATGTGAAAAATGCGTTGATTACACGAAAGAAATATGATTAAACTGACTCATTAGGTCTAATTGGATGAATATGAATGACATTATTAATGCTTGCATAATTACATGATTACATCACGGCACAAAACCAGAGACTATCAACGCATTCTTATATTTATTCTTATGCAATTGGTATTATTTGTATACGGATTACTACAGGTTTTTGTTGTACAAACTTCATTGGACTAAGTACAAAACATGCATACGCAACACAAACCGATGTATTTCAATAGTTGCACTCCAAGTACATAAAATGACATGATATAGGAATACACAAAAACTCGTCATAGCATCCGTCCGCTCGAGCTGAGCATATAATCATATAATGCAAGGTTTTTGCACAAAAAATGACGAGAACATTTATTAGTTATAAAGTTCAGTGTATACTCATGTCCACGAGAGATGGATGTTAATTTTATGAGTAAATAAGGTATTAGTGTTTAAATTGATAATGATTTCCTGACACCCTGATGCGTGATGCAAGTATATATACCCATTTATTGATATGTGATCGACTGATCATTGCTACGATTAGTGATGCTTACATTTCGAAAATGAGAAATTTTGAAAGTTTCGTGTTTGGTGAAATTTACGATTTTTTTCTGAAAGTTTTGCCATAGGTTAAAGTAAATTACATTTCAACTTCATTCCGTTTTTACAACTTCAAATTTTACATTTCGAAAATTCGAAATTTTAAAAGTTTCGTGTTTGATGAAATTTACGATTTTTTTCTGAAAGTTTTGCTATAGGTTAAAGTAAACTATAATAATTTTGCATACAGCTATAAAGTAAACACACCTCAATTTTGAAATTATTTTTGTCAATACTATTGAAAAGTTTCGGTCTTTTTGTTTTGACTGATGGGCCTGTTGCTTATATTAAAAGTTTTAGGCTCTCCGATTGACTTTGGCTGTGATGTTCTGGCTGTTTATATTCTACTCTAATTTTTTTTCTATCTCTGAAACGGATAATCCGATTCACGAATAAGACTTTGGAATAACGTGTGTCAATTATTGTTCACATGAACTCATGAAAATTTAGAATTTATTCTAAAAAATTATTTTCATCACATTTTCTCCTCTAGATTATATTCTCATGAGGGTATTCCAAATTTCGAAAACGTTCTTCTCAAAAGTGGCTCAATCGATTGAGCCTCAAAACGACACAGTATCGAGTCGGATGATAACATATAATTTATATATAGTTCAAGTTTAATCAAAATTTGTTCTTTCGTGGACCCGTGGAGCGCAAACCAAAAAATTCATTGGATCAAGTATACAGCAAATTCAAGTCTTTGTTTACGCTCTTTCAAATATATTTTAATCGTTTCAGTGGGGTGAGTTGTGCACATTTATAGATCGTAGAAACATATTTTATGTATTAAACCATCAAAATAAAACAGCGTATTTATTATCCGTCTGAGAGAGTCGTCTGATACAGTGCATCATATAACTTCAGAGTACTGCACCAATTCATTTCTGTAAGAGCGCTGCTGTCGCCAAAACGAGAGGTCTGAAGAGCGTATACTGGAATAAAGTCGATTCGGTTGTGTGGCATGGGTTTGGGTGTCATCTTACCTGAACCCTGGCCACATCCCATTGAAAAGTACCCCGAAGCCCATGTCACACGATCGAGTCGACTTTATTCCGTATACGCTCTTCAGCGCCCCCGGTTTGATAATTATGCCTATCATATCAAAGTGCATATCACAGCACAATCAAAATGCAAATATGTTAGGCATGATATATTCAGAAATAATGACAAGAAAGTTGTATTTTTCATTGTCTACATGGGCTAGCAACTATAGCAATCTACAGAACTAATGCATGCGGCATATCTAGACATCGGGTAAGTACACAAATAATATAAAGGGCATTACAGAATTCGACGACACTGAAAAAATTCAAAACTTCAAGCGACGCAATTAAATTTTAATGCTTGGATTTTCAATCTTTTATAGCATTCGAGTGAATAGACAATTACTTGATCTTGTATTTTGTAGCTATTTTTCATTATTTCATTCATTTATTTATATTGGCTTTTAACGACGCACTATTATGATAACTAAGATCTATTGGCGTTAGTGAACGATGAACGAGATGTCATTCTCTGTCATTCAGGTCAATACTGAGATGATCCCTCAACAACAGGCCACAAAAGACATCTAATAAGATAATCTTTCATCTCATCATCCCACCAACTCATATATCGTTCGCCGACGCCAATAGATCTCAGCCATCAGTACTGCAGTACATCGTCCAACCCAATATATATGAAGAAATAAAGGGATATGAAGACATATAAGAGTAAAGGTAGGGCCTTGTCTATACTTCTGTGGATCTAATCTGACTCGATTCATACACAATTATATTATACAGGCCTATATATGGTAAGGTGATTTCTTCGGTATTGCCACGTCTTTTAATTTGCGGTAAACGACGTTTCGATGGGATCGAATCGCTGATCAACGCACAGTTAAGATCTGAATATGATGGGTGCAGCATCTTACCATACTGTACCGTCGGCCACGAGAATCTCGTCACCATATATATCACCACCATATATATATATATATATATATATGCATACATATGCATACATATACATATATGTACTCGAAAATAATCAAATATACATATATATATGTATGTATGTATTTTTTTATTATTTTCGAGATTTGATATAAGATATTCGAGTTGCTTGAAGGGACCCTGCCAAGCTCGTGCAGTATGCGGCGTTTCATGAAAATGTCATGGAATTGATGGTGCTCCTGCGAGCTCCTTGGAATGCCCCTTGCTGCATTCATCTCTCAAGTATTTGACTGACAGTAGAAACCCTCCTTTAGTAATAACAGCTATAGTGGATGCGCTCGCAAAAACTTCCTCTTCTGTAAAGGATTTCATTTTATTATTATTATTATTTTAATAGCATTCTATACTTCCATAATACAACTTCTGCCTGCGAGACTTGGATATTGGAACTTGAACATCTACTATTGTTATATATTATTCATGGTTTACAAATATCTATTTCAATTTTCATATATATATATATATATATATATATATATACATATTCGACCTCCTACACACAAATTTATTTCCCAGTTAAAGTTGTATCGTTTATGTTTGTTTATTTTTTTCAAAGATTTGTACATGATACAAATATAGAAAATATCAAAACTTAAAACTAGAAATAAAAATAAGCAAACATTCAAACTTCCTTTATTGTGTGCACATTTGTGTAGTCTTGCCTAGAATATATTATTCTATTACTCTAGGCACATGAATCGTACCACACGATAACAAAATGCGAAAACTCACTGTTGCAATACAAGAATATGTTAGATTATAAATTTTTTGTTGTTGTTCGACTAACCCAATTTCAATATCGACTCTCGTCAGTAGTTACAACACAGATTCAAAGTACAAATTGTGAACTGTAGTTGTAATAGAATTGTTGAAGGGAACATTGAAAGCACCATACCTACAAATGCACTTTCTCGGTAGGTATCTGTTTGTAAAAAAACATAGAAGTTACATGCACAAAAATGTTCACAGTAGTTATCTTCGTACACATGCACTGGGAAAAAATAATAATTTTCTCTTCAAAGATGTCCGAAAAAGACTAAATTTTTAGGCATACAACAATTTTTATTCTAGATGATATTTCACATGTACAAAGAAACCTATACACAAGTATGGCATGGCATACGTACATCTACACGTGATACAAATTTGGAGTGATTCTCTTAGATAGTTTCAGAGATGCACGTAAACCGAAAATCGTTTTTTTTTTTTTAATAACTGCATTTGAAAATATAAGCACAAAAGAGAATCGTACTGAATTTGAGAACTGGGCCCACAAAGAGCTGAATGCAAAAAGATATTACTAGAACCACTTCTAATAATTTGGTGGTCCTTGCAGCATTCAATTGGTATAATATTTAAAAAAGAGCTCTCAATGTCCCCTTAATGGTTCTCCATATTTATTTTATCAAAATGCAAATCTATAAAACACCGTGCATGTAGCCTCGATTCTTCCGTCTATATAATATAGGCTCCACACACATCGTAGTAGCATACATTACGTTGCCTATTTATGCTAAACTGTTCGAACGAGTCTACGATTGAACAGAGTGATTGGATGATTACCAATTATGACGGCGTTACACCAATCAAATGTGATTACACCTTCCGTTGTGGCCGTTTTATGCTCTCATTGTATCTGCAAGTGGAATAGTGTTGCCTGTATTTGCATGAAATACTCGTGTATGCGCGGAGGCTGAGACGCCAGGATATTAAACACACTCTGTACAGACCACCATGTTCGTTAGGCATACCTGTATAGGGTATATGCCAAGGCTGGACCTCATCTACTAGTGGGAAAACGCGGTAGAAATTATAATGGACTGTTTTTCTTGTTTTTTTTATATATATTGGGTTTAACGACGCACTGTTATGATAACTGAGATCTAATGGCGTCGGATGGATGATTAATGAGATGATGGGATGATGAGATGAAGGTTCTTGGGTATGGGAAGGATAGTGGGAAGGAAGCGGTCATGGCTGACTTATTGTAGGAACCATCCCGGCATTAGCCTATAGACTACAGAGGGAAACCATGAAAAACCTCTGTAAAGATGGTCGGCGGCGGGGATCGAACTGGGTTCAGAATTCCCCTCGCCTGCCGGATCACATGAAGCGAGCGCGCTAACCACTACGCTGCATGTGCCGGTCCTGTTTTTCTTGTTTGTAATTCGCTATAGGCTATAGTACGAGGGGTTTACAACTCGCAAATTTGGTGTACACCTGAGTTCAAGATTTCAGGTGATTTCAAGAGATTTCAGAGATTTCAAGGAATCTCAAGAGATTCGGGGATTTCAAGGGATTTCAGGGATTTCAAGAGATTTCATAGGGATTTCAAGAGATTTCAGGTATTTCAAGAGATTTCAGGTATTTCAAGAGATTTCAGGGATTCCAAGAGATTTCAGAGATGTCAAGGGATTTCAAGAAATTTCAGAGATTTCAAGGGGATTTCACGTGATTTCAGAGATTTCAAGGGGATTTCATGGCAAGTGTACACCGGATTTCAGGAGTTGTTAACCCCTCGGGCTAGTATCTATTATTGGCTTTTAGTATCAATAGTTTTCTGCTGTAATATTCAAAGGTCTAAAGCACAAATTGTGGTCATTACTTAGTTATATTTCCCATCCTACCCATTTACATATACGAAACCTTCATCTTATTAATCATTCATCTGACACCAATTGATCTTGGTTATGATTACAGTGCATCATTGAACCCAATATAAATGAATAAAATATAACATAACAAGAGTATTTCCTCGGTGCCTTGAGAGATATGACAATACTTGATCGTGACAGCTTGTGAACTTCCTGAGACGTCTGATTTTAATTACACCGGCATAGATTGAAGAAGAGCCCACTTGACTTGAAAAGCTCGAGTCTCGGCGATTTGCTCATCCGAATTACTTGAGATCAGTTCGTCGTATAGCGAGTAGTAAAGTTTCAGGCGTGAAACGTCGTCTATAGATAATGAGAGAAGCTGTAGAAAACTGATGTGTAAGGCATATACAACCATCAAACTTCCTCGTTCGTTTTCTGATGAGATTAGTTTGGTAAATAAGTAGAAACCTCTTTGAATATCTGGTGATCCGCGATATTGTCGAGTGTAATTATCCTGCAAGACGTGAGAAAGACGATTGCGGTGAAGTCTGAAAGCAAATCGCGTTGTCCGTAACGGTAATCTGATTTGCAGCTCATTCGTTGATGTTTAGATATGGATTTACCGATATAAGCCAGATTCTATATAATATATGATAAGATCGCCTTTGTGGTGCCCCGTTCAAACGATCTCATCTTTCATCCAGACTTAATTGGGGAACAATGATTTTGTAATGTAGTTTCGATGTATCAAGTTTCGATGTTATTAAAAAAATATATATGTATAAATTATATAATGGTTACTTCATACTTTTTGACATATGTATTATTCATTTATTTTTATTTTCAATTTTTGTGCAAAGGACTGATACAATAGGCCTACATAAAGATATTTGTACAAGTGAACTTATATGAACAGTCAGTTTCTGAAGCAACTAAAATAAAACACTGATAGCGTGTTCTCAATCCTTGAAAAAAGAGAAAATGAGAGCCAATGATGGCTCTGTCAACTATCACTAGCGGTAGAAACTGCATGAAGTTACCGTTGGGCGTGGGTTCGAGTCCCGCATAAGGCATGCGTTTTTGTAAACGTCCTTTCACCCATCATCACTTCATCGTTTCATTATCACCCGCTCATTCGTACCCCCGTATATAATCTAGCTGTTGGTGGGGTCGTTAACCGACATAAAAAAAAAATGAAAATGGTAATTAACTACTCGTGTCTGTTTTTGTAGCATGACGAAGTGGTGTTTGTGTTGGGGTGATTTTCTTCCGTGTCCAAAGGGGGAATAGCGCTTACAATCTCCGATTCTTTATTGATCAACTGTTTCCACCCTCATGGCCTCACGCCCAGACCTGGCGTCGAACCTGACGAGAACCTTCAGTGGCGGCAAATCCGAACCAACCACTGCTGTATTTATCGGACGGACCCAGTGAAAACCTTCAACTCGATCGAAATGGGACACCTTCATCTGTGGTCTCCACACGTCAAAACAGATTAGCTGGCATTCATGATGGTATCTCGTGATACAGATTACCTAACTTGAACTGTATTCGTTCAACTATTTAGGGCATTATCCATCCAACTATTCCAAAAAATTTACAAATTCAACATTTCATAATACCCCAGAACAAGCGGTAATGAAAAAGTTAAAGTGCAAGTCTATGGGGTGTGCCTGTTTAGTATGTATTAACAAGTGCTTTAAATACGTTTGTCAAATATTATTTCTAGAACTTAGTGTTATTTAATGTCTGAATAAATGGTTGCAACACGATTTTAAAATGAGTCCACAGTCCTATATTTACTATTTTTTCGTTGTATACTCAGGCAGATCTGAAAGCGAGAGTGTGGCTGGATGAATATGGGCCACCATTTGGGCGGGGGTGGGGGATATGGAGGAGGGCTCTAGGCCGTATATGACGTCAGTCGTATACTCTTCAACTTCCATTCACCTTCCCGTGCTGGCATCGGGCCAGTTTCCGCACCACGTGACGTCACCCTTACCCCCTCGCCGCTCACCACAACCCCTTTCTGCACCGGGTCAATGATGCACTCCACCCTCTCTCTCACTCTCCGAAACTTGGCGCCAAAAACAATGGCCATCTTCATGTTTATATACTTCCTGGCAGATCAGTTGGCAAAGCGACACACCCGACGCGTTGTGATGAGGTCTGCCATCTTGGCAATAATGGAAAGTCTACTTTCTAGTTCCTTCCTGTGCGTCGTTTTTCATTATTCCCACCGTGGTCGATCGTCATGAGTTTTTCGTGGTTTGAAATATGAATTCTAGGATGGATGGTTCGCTAATAATAGACCACGAGCGCCACCTTCCTACTATCTAAAACACCTTGTATCTCATAGGATGGTATAGGATGGTAAACCACGAGGGAATCGAGCCCCGTTCTCCTGAATGACGGTACAGTGTACTAGCCACTCGTACCGGTATTTATAAACCTAATGTACAAAAAAGTACTTTCTTCCCACTACGAACCCTCTATCTCATTAAACACTCATCCGACGCCAATAGATATTAGTTATAATAGTGCGTCGTTCAAGTTTAAACCCAATATAAGTAAATACAAACTCGGTGATATTTATTTTTGTTAAATATTAACTATATTAAATTATATGATCAAATGATTCGACGATTCCATTCTTTTATATTGTAATGTGCACCGTTGAGATTCACCC
Organism: Brachyptera putata; assembly: GCA_907164805.1. Taxonomy (NCBI): domain Eukaryota; kingdom Metazoa; phylum Arthropoda; class Insecta; order Plecoptera; family Taeniopterygidae; genus Brachyptera; species Brachyptera putata. The sequence goes on along the minus strand of OU015471.1, from coordinate 10,116,167 downwards.
TTCCTCTCAGCACAAATGTACACATTTTACTCTTTCAACACTGGATTTATTAATACGTGGAATTATTGTGGTTGAACAATTGCGGCAAACAGAGGATTTGCATGGCTTTGTTTTGTTTTAAAGGTTTTTGTTTTGGGAAGTGGTAAATATACTCCGTACAGTTTACAGATTTTTATAATAAAGACATTCTTTGAGAGGACGTTTTTTTAATTATAAAATTCTTTGTGAACGAATATTGAAATAATAATACTTATCTACATAGACCGCGCGAGGTGTAATTAAATTTCACTATTCAATTAAGTTATCCATGGCTATACCCATGTCTGTACCTACATGTTCATTCTAGAAATGTGTAAGCGTGTGGGCCTACAGCGTCGACTGTTTTATTGCGTCGATTTAGCATTTACAAATATGAGAGTCTGAGTTTATAATAATTCTAAACTTCAATCTATACCGTTACTTAGTATTAACAAGTCACTATTCTTATCATTTCAATGATCTTCATTATTTTATTAATTTCATTCATCAATCGTAGTATTTTTTTTTAAAGATGTCTCTAAAATATATTTTTGTATTTTAATTTTCTCATTTTCGTAAAATAATGCATCGTTTCTCTAATGTTCACGGTATATCCCAGTGACACCCGTTCAAACGGCAATGTTTTAAAAAACGTAATTCGATGTGTTTCTACACCAACTTAGAACTTTGACATTTCAATACTGAAAAATTATCACAAAACATAGTAAACAATTCGCTAAATGAACTCCCTGAGCCCAGTTAGTATCGTCACCACGCGTCAGTAGGGTCATAGGTCAGCTCTATCTGCATGTGACACTGTTACTCGGTTACAGATGAAAGCCATGTGCTGCTGCTGTTTGCATTTCTCTTGCGGCCACACAAGAAGGCGCGAATCACCCGTGCGGTACGTGCTGTACAATAAGGGGGACGGTCGGTCGGAACCTTCATTTATCGTGAATACAATTATATATGTTATAAATACTAGTATACATTTCATATGACCTATATTTCTCTATTGCCTCACATGACAAAACTAAGATATCCATACAATTAAAGGAGAGAATAGAGCAGAGTTTATCTAATCTTGAGTGAAATTCCATAGAATAAAAAATTAATTAAATTAGTGAAACCATAAGCTATTGATCCGCCCAATGACCTTATACAAACACAGCACATTTAATAATGCTAATTGCCCACGAACCACGTGTGTCAACAATAACCTCCTATACACTAGGAGACAAGTGAGAAGGTTCCGAGCGACCGTCCCCCCTATCCCACATGACTAGAGCACGGGTGATTCGAACTTACTTCTTCGCGGACGAACGTATCCATAGCTACATTAGGCTGAACTAATGACATTACTATAATGGCAAGCATCCTCTCGGATGCGACACGAGGCGATGTCAGTAGGAGAAACTAACTTATGGCTTTCATGCGGTCTGTGAAGACTATTGGAGTAGAATGAATGAATGAAATAAACACGTTTGTTGCACGTATAGTTTTTATATTGTAAGAATATCAATTAACATTCTTTGACACAAACTACTACTGGAGATTTTCGGTAATAACTCATTAGTTATTCGCCATGCAGGAAGGATTTTACGGTTTATATGTATATGTATTAGGAAGTGAGTATGTTTTGTCTTGAAATAAGGGAGGGATAAAAGGTCACTGGACCATGGTAGGATTGCTAACGACTGAGATACAGAGTCTGGTAAATGACCCCCAAACTGTCTCCTGAATGTCTCAATAGAAGTGGCTGCGCGGGTCGTCAATTGCCAAGACTCGAACGATGGTTCGTGGGAATAGAAGTGGCCGCGCGGGTCGGCTCTTCCCACGACCCGAACAACGGTTCATGGGAATCGTTCGTTTGCGGGTCGTCGGGAATAGACACTTTGAATGTTATATTTGGTCTAGGCCTGGTATTATCAAAAGAACATGTTTCGATTTTAACTGGAGATGAAATTAATCCTCCAGTTGAAGGCGACAATGCAAATAGATAGGCTTCAAGAGGACGACAAATGGTATCTTCCAGGTTATCTTTGAGGTCATAAATCTACGGTAGAATAGGGTTCCAAAACGTTCCAATTACGAGTAACATGTACTATACATGTATCATGTATAGATAATTTTACCCTAATTTAAACTAATCTTATTTCCTTATAACCTAGCTCTTGGTAGGGTCGTGAAGCAGCATCAAGAAAAAAACTTATTCTTTGGGGTAAGTGAAATGGAAATCTTCGCTATGCTCATCCAATAATATTTTATTTTATATTCAAGATCTGCCTTAAAAATGTATTTGAAGAGCCTTTACAACCCAAATCAAATTCAACCAAACCTTCTTTGATCGTGTTTCCAGGGGATAGGCCTATTTTACCGTTCAACATTTCCAACATCCAGCAACCCGCTTCTTTCGAATCTCTCCAAACATTGTCGTCGATTTCGTTCTATGCCAAGCTACAACCAGATGCCGGCTACTAAAATATTCAAAGGTAAACAAAAACGGAGTAAAAAGTCGTTGCTTATATACATATCTCCATCCCTGAGGATCAACTTCAGCCTCACGTCTGCTTTGCCCTGGATTTCGGCGAGGTAAACACGCTGAAAATAGCAGCTACGGGATTTGTTTAAACAGAGGGCTGGTATTTAATTATGTAGCGCAATACACAGATGTACAATATTAGCTAGACCTTACAATGATACGGCTCATCAAGTGCTCATCACCATCAAATTTGGCTGGGAACAAAGTGAAATCAGATAAATGGTGTAATAATGACGGGCGAAGAGTAATTTTGAGACATTAACTATAGAGTTTGATTTTTCAACAAAGTAAAATCAACCAAACTTCGTTACTGAATAACAGATTGTAGATTTGGTGATTTCTTTCGGTCCACGTCGAAATCTAGACACCATTGTTTCCCAATTAAGGCAAAAAGGATAAACAAATAAGACTATGGATGGTTCGGTTGTTCCGACGTCAAAGCACAGTCTTTTGTCAACAAATATAAATATAATCAAAATAAATACACTAGGAAAACACGAGCGAGATGTCTATATATATGAAGAATAATCGAAAACTCTACACAACTTCACTCACACAAAATATACTTCATTCGGTAACTAGCGAATCTAGAAAGCCGTGAATCTCGGCAAAATGGATCTGCTATTATTTTCATCTATTTGATGAATTAAATAACACTGTTTCGCATCATTTTCTCCGAAACGCTTGGTCCGAATTGCATACAAATTTGTAATAATGTGTATCATTCGTGTGTTGACATTTAGTGATAATTTGAATTCTTTTGGAGAGATTTCATTTGTCAAATGTTACTGCCTATCTCAATCTTATGGGATTTTTAGAAACTTTGAGATGGGTTTTCAAAAATGGTTCAACCGATTTGACCCCAAAACTATATAGTTCCACGTTGAAAAATTCTGCTAGTTCAGAAAAAGTTTCATCTTGATCAGTCAAACCGTTCTACATGTGCAATGCCTAATCTAAAATGTAAATAATTATAAATTGAAAAAACACAGACAGCCATAGGAGTGGGATGGAAGTATTCGCTATCGCTCATCCAATTATGAATATAGTACGTGAAAATATGGTGAAATATAAAAAGACAGTTATCATTGCCCCAACAGAGCAGTCTATTAATAATATACGTCTAAAGCAGAATCGACTTGTTAAATGAGTATTCTAGATTTAGAAGATTGCAGGTGATTTCAGGGATTGCAAGATTTTTTAACGAGTTTGCCAATAGGCCTATGTTTATCTCTGTCATAAACCAACATTTTTATTTTCGTCACGATTTACTTAAATCGGAGTGAATACGTCATTTCTGTTTAGATGTTAAAAGACTGGTGAAGCTTCGACTCCCCCTTTACAATTGTTATATTTATACGCAGCGAAATTAAACATGACTATAATTTATTAATAATTCCAGTCAATCGATATAAGCAGCAAAGCATGTTGTGAACACATTCTATAAGAGCTCTGGTTTTGACACAACATCGATACTACGATGTATTAATGCAGTCAGGAAATGTCGCTTTTACCCCGCGGCTAACCGGGCTCATCGGCACAAGAGAGCGCAGCGATTTCGACCAATCGATCGACTTCATAAAGGACCCGTTGTTTGAACTGATAGTTGATAACTCGATAATCAGCGAATCAGCTTGTCATCACCCTTGGTTACGTATGTTATTTTCGAACCTTAATCAATAATTAACTTATGAATACTTGATTATCAGTTGGTAAAACGGTATCTTACTGAAATGATGAAGACTATATGTTGAATACATCGGAAGGATATGGATTAGCAACATGAAAATACCAGAATTTAAATACCCGTCTAAACGTGGAGAAGACGGTTAAAACATCATGTTTAATTTACTGTGATTTTTTAAAAAATAGCATTGAAACTTGATACAAAATCATTGAAAAATTAGAGCTATGGATGATTGATGAGATTGTTTGAACGGGGCACCACAAGGGCGATTACAAGGGTGATAATGAATATAAAAATATAATATAGATGAAACTCCAAACAAAATCATTGTTCCCCAATTAGGGCTATGAATGATGAGATTGTTTGAATGGGGCACCACAAGGGCGATTACAAGGGCGATAATGAATACAAAAAATGTAATATAGACGAAACTCCGAATACTGAAAGTCTTCAGACATTAAAAAAGAACAGATATCTGGACTCTATCAGTGCAGTAAATCGTGGCAAAAGTACAAATTTTGATTCATGACCGAGATAAGACAGAATATTGCATAAGCGTTTTCTCGATTATCTTTTGCACAATACTCTTAATTTTTCATAGTATGTTTAAGTATGTTCATGGTCGTATGTTTATACTGCACAGTCTATCAGCTCTTCCTTGGCTTTGTACATCAAGTGACTGTATACCATCCATTATTTTGTTGTTCATTATATTTTTTTTTTGTTCCCCAAAACATTGCCGGAAGCGAAATAATTTCATTTAAAGCCAGTTTGACGAACTCTTATATAGTGGATTGAGCAATAGTTGGCGTATTACCTTGTTTACACCTTTGGTTATACATGTTATTTTCGTAACCTGGCTTTAGCGACTTGACTTTAGCGGATTAACCAAGATTAGTAAAACTGGCTATTAGTTGAGTATTAACCAACTAATTATTAGTTAAGGCAAGAAAAAAACATACGTAATCAAGGGTGATAACAAATTATTCCGCTGATTATGCCAATCATTAATCGTGGACTATTGTTGAGGAGTTATCAAAGTATTGATCTGAACAAACCACTCAAAAACCTCTGCCAGAATGTACAATTATCAATTATGGCAGGGAATCGAACCCCGATTTCCCTAATGACGGTCAGCGTGCTAGCCACTGGACCACCCGTCTCAGTAACTATGTCAAAGACCACATGTGATTAGGTTGCCTAGACCCATATTTAAACGGCGGAGCACACGTTCGAATCTTTCCGAGTCACAAAACGTGATGAAACCAGAACATCTCATGCGGAAAATGGCTATATAGACACGTGATAAAAACTGGTGACAAGTTTAAACCACGTATAGTATTGCCGATCGACTCGCGTTAAGAGTCCATGGGAGTCGATTTAGCGGAATATCAGGGTTTCATGGGGACTTTTGAACAGTACGAGATAAGCCTATCGAATCTGATGAAGAGGAAGGAAACATATATTTTCAATGGTCTTCTATGCTACATTTAATAACTATTTACGGCTAAAAAAACACATTTTTAACCGTCCACACGTGACAATTATGCGATAAGAGATAAATAGTCATTACTTACACCATCTTGAAGGTATTGAAAATATCTGCCTTTGCTCATTATTAGAATTCTGATATCTCATACCGTTCAAAAGTCATCACCCAAAAACTGATATTCCAATAAATCGCCTCCCATGGGCTCTTAAGCAACCACCATTTTCACGATACTAGAATTTGTTCATTTTCCATGACGTGGTATTGTAAGAATATGGTGATTCATTAAAAATACTGGTAGGTCAGGTTATCGATGTTATAAACCAATGTGGTGGGTCAGCCCGGTCAAGTTGAGATAGGTCAGTTGGTCATGTAATTCTCAGCGTCGAGCGCTCGCAGCCGGAACACTGATATCGGTGGAACGTGGGCCTTGACACCGGTGCCCCCTTCATTCACTCGAACTAGGATATAAAATTTTTTTTTTATATATATATATATATATATATATATATATATAAATATATATATATATATATATATATAAATATATATATATATATATATATATATATATATATATATATATAGGCCTACATGTGATATTGTGTCTGACGGTAAATTTGCTTCTCATGGGATTGAATCGCGGTCCACTGGACCTTATCAAAACACGACGTTTCGGGTACATGTTAGTGCCCATCTTCCGGCGTTCTGTCTTTTTGTGAGTCGGCAATCGAATGCATAATATATATATATATATGATCATTAAACTTTTTGGATACGATCCAATATCGACATAGGCCTATGTGACATATATGTGTATATGTATGAATGTAATATAACGATGATTCCAGAATGCCTAATCAGTATGTTCGTGTAACCCAGTCGAGCGATCAGTGATTGCGGCTACTTACAGCCTCTTCCTCCTCGTCGAGCTCCTGGTATCGGGACTCCGCGCTGCCCCGCCGGCTTCCACCCAAGCACATCACACTCCTCACCAGGTCCGCGATCGCCGAGCACACACCGCACTGTTGCATAATCACACAGCACGCGTCTCGCACGCCCAATCAACTCTCCGCCACATTTACTACCGTACACTCTTCCTATAATGATGATAACACCAAGGTAATTGCACTCGGTTTAGATATGTATAGTATTGATTTCAGAGATACGCTATTTTCGCCGATATTTATATACATGTTTAATAGTACTACGCAGTGTAAATGGTTGTCAGCATTCTTTAATGACAACGATTAGAACAAGAGTAATATCAAGTTATGACCAATAGTTGGTTCTATTCTACTATACACCAATGTACACACGACTACATTGTATATATATACAATATCCAAAAATATTCGGTTATTTAATTATAAATTAATTAAATTTTCACAGCACGAACTCGCGTCGTTAAATAAAGTAATTAAAATATCTCCACTAATAACACGATCAACCACTGATATCGGCACATTCAAATCGCACTAAAAGAATACACGCGCGAATCAAGTGATGAAATGGAGGTCTACCTGTCTAATCGTCCGGGCCTCAGCACTCCAGCCCTAGCGAGTAGCAGTAGCCGCCTGTACTGACGTGCCGCCGGGCACACTGTGAGTAGAGCGCTGTCTGCTCTGGCCTCCATCGCCCTCCCCTACCCCTACCCCCCTCCCACCCTACCAACACCCACCCACCCGCCCCGCGAACCAATCGGCTGATACAGCACGACGCAGGGGAAAACGAGCTAAAATCAACATATCTGTTATGACGGTGATTACACATGTGTTTTATACACTAACTTATAGTACGTGTGAATTGCTGGGTTATTGGTTGAAGGTTCGACAGAAATATGAGTGTTTAAACGGAATATATAAATAGTTTTAAAATCAATCCGTTGATCCGCTAGGTCAAGAGCACCGGGAACCGCTGATAATTGAGGAAAGTATCTTCATTGTGGAACGAATGTTGACAGCGAGGCACAATTCCGTGTACTGTGCCACACTTTGACTCTTCGGCAATCAGTAACTATCAAATGCGACAAACGTTAAAATTAGTTCCGCATAATACGTTTTAAACGATTGTCAATTTCACACATATGTTCACGCGATCCCAGTTTGACTAGTACAGGGTTTCTCGTGAACGGTCATTTGCTATGAGGGTGCAATATAAAAGTAATTTGTGATATCTTCCGTACATTACAATAACCTATACTGGTATTATACTTATACCAGGAATCTAATGAAATCATTTATTTATATATATATATATATATATATATATATATATATATATATATATATATATATATATATATATATATATATATATATATATCAAACAGATGTGGGCCAAGCGTTTGATGCCACAAGTGCTCGTTGAGTGAGTTCATAGGTCGCCCCAGTGTATTCACTGCAGCAACGCTCACCTGGGAAGGTCCCGGTTCATATCCAGGGCAAAGCAATCAATTAGGAACGAGAAGACACGAGCTAGAGGAGGACGTTACATGATGTCGATGTGGAGTAGATAGATGCATCGATGGGGCTCACAAGTGCAGGCCATACTCGTACATTATACGGTACACTGCTGTCAAGTGGATTAATTGAATTGTGTCACAGAAATAAATATATAAATATATCGGGGTTCTGCACATACGCGGTCTGCCCAAATATTGTAGTAGTTGTCAGAATATATGAAGCTCTTACGCACCATCCAGAGGCGAAGCGAACATTATGGATTTCAAGAAAAAAATGACTGCTAAATTGACGCATGAGTTATGACGTGCAGTAAAACTTTGAATGAAACTGAAAAATTGTATCTTCTGAATGACTGCAAATTTCGATAAGACCATCGAGCACACTCACTTTACTTCAGTTAGAAACGTATGCGCATCTCGGTTGCGCACATGTTTCACGACGGTACATGCTCTAGTAGTCACACGCGTTGTCGCCAGGTTCAGGACCATCAGTCATCGCCAAATGTTTCATATATATGTGGTTTGCCCAAAATTTCCAGCCTTTTCATTGCTCTTTGACCATCTTATAGAAGCATATTCAACCGAAGTTGACGTGTATTCTGACGATTGTGGGGGTGTTTATGTATAAAGAGGGAGGGAAGGGGTGGAGGGGTCAGTAAACATTAGTGGGGGAGATTTCCCATATTACCCTCCCTTCATACGCACCTGCCACTAAATTATATTACCCTATCACTATAGACCTATTTGATAGACCATCCGTTCACTGTACTGCTGTGGTAACTATATAGCTATAGTCATTTGTGACTATACAGAAGCCTGTTCTAGGATAACACTCGCTTATAGCTGGATAAGCGTCAGCTATGCGAGCTGTAAGATGAGCGAGATGTTTATAGAAAAATATCTTAGCAAGTTGAACATAGCAAACATGCACTAGAGCGGGTGGTGCGCCGGCGCGCGAGAATTTTTCTGCAAGTCGGTTTTTAAATGGGACTAAAAGTGACCAATGGGAACGCCACGATTTGTGACGTCACGACTCACTTACCAACCCTGTGGTGATACGATAAAGTCGCGTCAAACAAGCACATGTCAGTGTGGCGCTATACTATATAAGCATAGCTGCCTCACGTTTTGAGGGTCCACGATTCGAGTCCCGACGCTGTTACTTTTTTTAGCATAAATAACTATCAAATGTTGATTTGATATTTTTTCAATTTGACCACAGAAACAAAAATATCCACACAAATGTTGTGATTATCAACTATTTCTTGTTAATTAAAACTCGACTTGCAGAAAAATTCTCGACGCCGGCGGGCAGTCTGACACCTAAACATCGTATTGGCTGATCCGATTATTTGCCCACGGAGCAAGCTAGTTTTCTCAGTACCAAGAAACTTGTTGGTGTTAGGTGAGAGCACTGATATAGGAGAACGACGCGTCAACGATGAGACACATGATATCAGCTTTCATCAGGTTAATTGACGGCGTTACGAAGAACAACCTCTCACAGCTATATGAACAAACCAATTAACGACGATAATAGATCGCAGTCTTTCGGTAAATATCGAATACGTATACACTTGTAAGCTGAGAATCGAGTGGCATTTTATTAAGTATATATGTAGGATGGTTTCACGTAGGCTTGAACGACTCATATTATATTTAGAGGTATTTTAGTCGTTTATATTTATGTATTGATTAATTACTCATCTATTAATTAATTAATCAATTAATCAATTAATCAATGAATATAAACGACTAAAATACATCTGAATGTAATCATTTCTCATATATACATATATTTATACACACACATATATATATATATATATATATATATATATATATATATATATATATATATATATATATATATATATATATATATAAACACACTATACTATACTTATATTTATATAAAAATTTAATTGAACGTCTATGGAGGATCATAAAAGTCAGTCTATGCACGACCATCACAAGTCTACTCCTCACTCGATCCTCGAGGCTATAGGCGTATACATGAGCACTTGCGTTTCTTTCACAAAATATAATGCAGTGTTCTGACAATATAATCCGACAGAGAGTCATTTACTCATTCACATTCCCTTAATGTTTGCTTGACTATTTCTGACTTGCGAAACCTCGACACTGATCCGCTTTGGGGTATATAGACTCTATGGACGGAGAACAATTAATCTATTGATGTGAAAAAGTAGATGCAATAATTAAAATCAGAGGTAGATTTTAATCCATCGGCATTTTCAGAACTTGGGTGGACAATGAAAGTTATACGTGGATCAGATGTATGGCATAGAGATACAGGGGTAAAAAAGCAAAGTTTTGTACAGGTGCAAAATTATTGAATAATAACATGGAGTTGACGATAATTGAGTCGTCCCCAACTTTAATATTCTAAAAAAGCCTCAGTTGGGAAACGCATTCTGGGAGGTAATTAAAAAGTTCAGTTTAGGTGATATTGTGGAAGTTAGCCATTGGATGTTTTATGATTGTCATTGAATGAATGATTCACAAACCGTCTAGCCCCAGTTATTTGTTATGCTGCCCGATAGTTATTGCAAATCATTATTGATTTATACCGCGTTTTACGAATAGTCGAAATGTGTAAATTGCGCCAATTAATAATTGGGTTACGATTATGAAAATGTTATGTGGTGGTAGGATCGCCCTTGCTGTCTTCCGTCCAAACGATTTCATTCATAGCCATTACTGAGGAACAATGACTTTGTATCAATAAGTTTCGATGATATATATATAAGAAAATGAAAATAGGCCACCATTGATAGTCAAATGTAAAATCAAGTTAATCTGTTAATTATCGCTTAATCAACGAATGTATTATTAGCACAACTATAGCTTATTTAGACTATATATAGGCCAAATAATGGCTGCTTGATTTATATTTCTTTCAACAGAAACTCCTACAAAACGCTATAATTAAAGATTTGAGTCAATATATAAGAATGAAATATTTCAAGTTTCTACCCAAGACGATCATTCGTCAATATTTGTTTTCAGTCGAGTTTGAAATGAATCGACACTAATATACATAGAACTTCTAATTGAAAAAAAAAAATCTCATACAATTCTGAACACGGCTCAACTTTGTGCATATGGGTCAAATCAACAAAATCAAAGACACCCACCATTTTTGTTTTGTACCTAAATTCACCCCGAGGTTCATGAGGATCTGACTTCACTTCATTAAAGTCATAACAGCACAAATACTAATAGAAGTAGAACAAAAATTAAAATTTCTCATTTTTCAATCAAGTTTTAAAAGTGTATGCCTTTACAAAGCGAAGTTCTGAATAGCATACGCTACCGGTAATCCGATTTTATGATCATTTTTTACATGGATCAATGTTATGTACGGTATACACCAATAATATTACCGGCAATTGAAAAAATTATTTCAATTTATGTTCAGTAGCCACAGATTTGAGCTTTGTAAGCAGATGATGATCCGGCCGGTTTCACTGCAGTATCAATGGAGTTATGCACACGATCCGCGCATCTGATGACCTGATTATGCATGCAGCTATACCACTCGATAGAATGCATCATGAGCTTTCATTCTGCTCAATAAACAAGTATACTCTCTCTGTGGCCTACGCATCAAGTAGGCCTACTCTCGCCCTGCAAGAGAACGTCGCTATACACGACAAACCTACATTACAACTCTATTACAAGCCCACAATATAATTCTTACAAGCCTACAATATAACTCTTACAAGCCCACAATATAATTCTTACAAGCCTAAAATACAACTTGACAAGCCCACTAATTCTTACAAGCGTAAAATACAACTTTCATACAAGCCTACAATACAATTCTTATTGAAGCCGGCAATACAATTCTTACAAGTGTAAAATACAAAGCCAACAATACAACTATCAGAAGCCTACACAATAATACCACTGTAACAATACACCAATGCAATTCTTAAAAGCCCATAATATAATTAAATGTATTTATATACAATTGGGTTCAACGACACACTGTATGATAATTAAAATCTATTGGCGTAGGATGAATGGTTATAATGAGACGATGGAAGGTTTCGTGGGTGATGGGAAGGATAGTGGGAAGAAAGCGGTCGTGGTATATATTGTAGGCACCATACCAGCATTATAGCCTGGACTATAGGAAAAAATTACGAAAAATCCCTGTAAAGATGGACGGTGGCGGGGATAGAACCAATACCCGATATGCCCCTCACCTCCGGGATCACACGAAGCGAGCGAGTCAGCGACGGAGCTACGTGTGCCGGTTGTTGAGAAGCCAGTGTTCGCGTGAACGTCGGATGGAAACCAGGAGAAACCCGTCACGATGGTCGACCAGGGCGGGAATCGAACCCTGGTCTCTTGACTGACGATTTAGTGCAGTGGCCACTGATTGAGTGGTCTCAGTCGGTTCTACCTAGGACTATATATAGCTATCTGAAAATTACGATGTATATGCAACTTGGATTTCACTCATGTTCTCTCCGCTGACGATCATCTCCATTGCTGAGGAACTTTTCGACGCCACCTAGATCGCCTACATAAGCTAGCTACAGGGCTCTGATGGCCTGAGTAGTTGATCTCAGTGGCTTAGACTGGTTTCATGGCTCCATAACAACGTCGTTCTCAGTTGCGTATCCATCGTAGATAGCTGTAATCCCAGGTCCTACGAAGTCTGAAAGAACTTCATACAATAGCAAGAATCAGCATCCACAGTCACTTGGATCATGATAACAAAAATTCGATGGTAAATAACTTGTTAGCTGCAGAGTTAACAAGTTAGCTCGAATACAGAAATAAGTTCAAGAAAATACATATACATTAATGTTTCAAAGAGTTTACCTCTTTCGGAAAAAAAATCACTGTAATATAATGATATAACTTGGAATTTATTTCAAGAGTATGCTCAACTTTTATTATTGAACTTTTATAAATGTCATTGAATTAACAGTATATGCAAACTTTTTAACGGTTAAACTTTGGTTAAACTTCGATCGATAATCTCTGTAGCAAATTGTGCGCTGTGCGGATCTGAATGTTTGGAGAGCATTCTGCATGTGTGACATGTGAAAGAAACTGTTCAAAGGAATCAAAATGACACAATGCATTGAATCGCAATATTCGTGCACTAGACATCTCCATCTGAAATATTACATTTTTGAGCATCTGCCAAAAGGAAGTGCACTTGTTTGGAAAACGAGACTGGAGAAATTCCCAGAAAACAGCAAATAAAAATAAAAAAACAACGAATGTATTTGATGGCAATATATTTTTAGAATATTCTTTATCTTATGACACTCACTTTCTTTACGAGTTATAAAGATATAAAAACCATCCCGGCAATATACAAGACTACAGAGGGAAACTACAAAAAATAACTGTAAAGATAGACGGTGGCGGGGATCAAACCAGGTCCGATATTCCCCTCACCTACCGGATCACATGAAGCGAGCGCGTTATCAACTGAGCTATACAAGTGCCGGTCAAATATCGATGTGTTGAGACAACCAAAAGGTGCTGCTTCTAAACGGTCTCACTAACTTATGCACGTTGCTAACAAAAATAGAGAAATTCACCTTCACTAATTTTTTTTTATGTTCAAAAACCAGTGTAATTGAATGAAAAGTTCACATCTCCAAGGTAATGTAGTGCTCTTCAATTAATATGACATTCTATTTCAGTGAAATCAATCAGTATCAAGATAATACGTCAATGAATAAAGAGAATGTGATGAAATTCATTGACATATTGTCTCGAGACTGGTTGAATTCACGAAAATAAAATGGCCTAAAATGTGGACTTTCATTCAATTACAGTGGTTTTTTGAAAATGGACAAAATAGTAAAGATAAATTTCTCCATTTGTGTAAGCACGGTGCATGCACCCCCTTAATCGGGAAACAATGACTATAGGCCTATATTGATATTTCGATGTCATTGAAAAAGAAATGATGCTGTGGATAATCCTCCATGGACAAGTGCCAGACGAAGAAGTATTCCTCGGGTCCGGCAGCTCAGAAGCCGCCGAGCAACTCAACTCACCCATACAAGCCCAGTGGTACAAGTATATAGATGACCCAGTATCGGGCTCCTGACACCGAAACCCAGTTCAAGTGGCAACAGAAACGAGCCATTATTCAACATTTATTGACTAAGTCAACAAATCAAAGCAATGGGAGATTAAAATACAACAGCCACATGATTATAATGGCTCAATCAGGAGTTAAGAGTGTATGAGACAGTGACGTCGTTATAGGATTTGTGTATTGGGGGGCGCAGGTTGGGCACTAGACGGGCGCTAAAATGGGGTCTGAAGCCCCACAGTGAATTTTTTGTACCATTTTTAAAGTGATTTTGTCGATTTACAAGCAATTTTGGAGGCAAATAATTGAATCATTATGGATATTTTCGGAGTTATTTTCAATCATTGAATCATGCAGATTTTTTAGCCATTCTGCGATTTACCCCTCCCCACCAAAGCCCCGCAGGGAATTTCTTGAGATATGGTATTTTTCAAGTGATTGTGGCGATGTACAAGCAGTTTTGGAGGGTAATGGTTGAACCATTATGGACATTTCCGAAGTTATTTTCAATCAATATGTTAGCATTCTGGACATTTTCGAAGTTATTTTCGTGATATCTCCCAGCAAAATATTTCATTGTGTGTTATTCGTAGGTCAACACGAGTCAACATACATAGGCCTATATATATTTTTTTGTAGAATGATGAATTATTGGTGGGGCGCAAATGACTGGCATGAGAGTCGATTTAGCGAAATACTCAGGTATTGGCTGAGATAATTCTTTCGAAGGGTTTGAGATATCAAGATTCTAATACGGGAAAAATACAGATATTCATTCTACCTTCTAGAGAGTATAAGTACAAACTATTTGATTCATATTGCATAATTATCGGTAATTTTGTGGTACTCGATACCAAATTTAGGTTGGGATTAGTGGTCTAGGTTGGTGTCCTAACCTTGGTTATATGACAACCAAAGATGGCGGACTGTTGTACCGAGTACGCCAAATTTACCCAATTGCCAATCGTATGTATACAACTGAAAAATGTAATTTTCAGCTACGACGCTTGACGGGTATTAATAATTGATTTTTCCTCTTGGAATACAAATTTCATGTCCATTTCGAGAATCGAGTAGAAAATACGAAACATAAACTGTTGATATAAAATATGCATGATATTATGCAAATAACATGCATGAATTGTATTTTCTCCTCGAATTATTATTCATACATGTGATAAACTTTGTGAAGCTCTGGCCCCCCGCCGGAAACCACGCGAGAAATGAGGTTGAAAGGGGAGGGGAGAGGGGGTGCAATGTCGTCTTGAAGGTTCACAAAAGGGTGTATCAAGCCAGCCGTGTACTGACGTCACACTTAGAGGGCCGGTGAAATCGAGATGAAATGTTCCTGCTTTGAAGGCTTCATCCTTAATCGCAAATTCGCATCATTCAGCAATCTGGCGAGTGCACATAATGGCCGGTTTGACAAGAATACTGGTACGGTTCACTCGTATTTGAACAAATACACCTTTCAGTTTAGACTTGTCCACGGGAGTTGATTTAATGGAATATCAGTTTTTTGGTGATAACTTTGGAACGTTATAAAATATCGAAATTGGTGATAACTTTGGAACGTTATAAGATATCGAAATGCTGAAAACAAGGAAATTTGCAATACTTTCAAGATAGTGTAATGTAAATACTGTTTATCTCATATAGCACCATTGTCAGGCGTATAGGTTAAAAATGCGTTGTTTTCAAGTATACGCCTGACAATCAGGCGATTTGAGATAAATAGTTATTACCTACACCATCTTGGAGGTATTGAAAAAATCTGTGTTTCCTTGTTTTTAGAATTTCCATGTCTTATGCCGTTCAAAAGTTGAAAACAATTAATATTCCACTAAATCGACTCCCATGGACTCCCAAGACATTTAATTTTCAGAATAATTCATTCAACCAACTATATAAACGATGAAATTTGAGTCTTCAACTCAGATTTCATTTCGAACATTTCAGATTTTTTTTGGAAAATGTTCGTTTTTAATTCAATATGCATAGAATAGAAAGTGAGCATAAATTCAAAGTGGTGGGTATATGCAAGATATGTTCCGCCAGTCAAGTGACAAACCCGGCACCTCCACGCACGTTAATTGCATATGACTAACAACAAGACGCTTCCCTGTCACAAGTACTAATTCTATCTACTTATCTCACTCCTTCCCATACTTTCGTCTCTCTTCTTCTCTCATATTAGGTGCACCTAATGATAATATAATAATATTATTTGAACTTCTATTTAAATTTGATATAATTCTGTTCAAATATACAATGTTATATTTAAATTATTCTCAATTTAAATGGGCTCGACCCCTTCAAATGTGGGCCCCTTAAATACTTGCGTCATTAGACCAAGACCTCGGGGGCCGGTGCCCTAATATGGCTCCGAGTAAGACTATATTGTTTTTCATCATTTAGGTATGTACAAAACACATTTTCCACGGATACTATTATAGCCTATGTTAACTTACTAAAACGGATACTAGAATCGAAAAACAGACGTTTCGAAATTATAGCACTGTTTCTATACTCACAATACTTTTCAGATTGTTCTTTCAAGCGTAAAATTCAATATTTTAAAATATTTACAAAATCTCAAGGCAGGTCTTACGAGCGTTGTGCACGCACTGCCAAGTGAAATATACACAATATATAAATATTTATATATAAAGTGAATATACACAATATCGAGATATTGTCCGAATCAACATCACAACGCAAAGAGGAAATTCATCCAACTGTTATTAATTACTTTATACCATTACAATAATGATAGTTCAATAATTCCTCGTCATCCATCCCTAGTCGTAATTGAATCATCATGACTACTTTGACCATGCATCATTACATCATAATTCATTTACTATTCATACGATGTACAATTTGATTATAATCTCTCTAAACAATACTGAAGGTACGAGGCACACCCCTTGGCAGCCACACCCTTCCCTTGGCAATTAGAGAAGGCATTGGCGACGTCCAAGTCAACGCACAACGAGGATGCATACGGGATTCATTGGGACAGCAAATACAAACACAAAATGCAGGGACGTCGTTAGGGCGTTCAAGGTGCCCCAATAATCGACATTTGCGCCCCAGCAATAATTTATCCTTTTTTCAACAAAATATATGTTGACCTATATGAATAAACGCACAATAAAATATTTTGCTGAAAATCTCGAAAATAGCTTCGAAAATTAGACTCAAAAACTTCTTGTATCGCAATAATCAATTGAAAAATAACACTATTTCAACAAATTCCCATCGAGGGACGTGGCAAAATTGAATTTGAAGATTTTTATAATGACTCAATTATTGGAAATAGCTTCGGAAAGATCCATAATGCTCCTTCAATTATTACACTCAAACATTAGGCCTCCGTATAAATCGCAAAAATCACTTTAAATATGACCATATTACAAAAAATTAACTGTGGGGCTTCAGACCCCCCTATCAGCGCGCGGCTGGTGTTCAGCTGGGCGGTCATTTATGTAACATATGCCCCCCCTCCCCCCAATACACAAATGCTAATGACGACCTTGAAAAAATATATTTTATAATATGATAATAGTAATAATAATAATAATGATAGTTTTCATTTCCAATTTTTTTTTACAAAATTATTACCTTATTTCAAAGGTAATATGCTATATGCAATAGACTTTTCTCATATTGTACCGATAACTAAGATCTACTGACGATGATTCTAGTTCGTTTAACGATCCCACCAACAGATAAGTTATTCGGGGGTACGAATGAGCAGGTAATAATGAAACTATATGTAGTGATGAAGTGATGAAGTTTACAAAATGCCATGCCTTATGCGGGACGAACCCGCACTCAACGCGGTGACGTCAGTTTCTTAAGCGGTGCCTTGGTTGACTGAGCCACTGAGGGCGGTGATCTATTTGCGTCGGTGAATGATGGATGAGGTGATGGGTAGATCTGATGGAAAGTCATGTTATTGGGTTTTTAGGATATTGGAAAAAAAAATATTCAGGGAGATTGTTCCCTGTTAGTTTCATGGACTGATTATCGGGAGCAAAGTATCGGACTTCAATAGTTCGTTAGGCTTCGACTGACCAGTCAATATAATGACACAGGTAACCAAGGGAGATGTTAACAGTTGATTAAGTGATAATTAGCGGATCAACTTATCACATTTTTATTATTGATAGTATTTTTGTACCTCAATTAAGTTAGCTGACTTGGACCCGGTTTTACGAATTAGTTTATATGGGATAAACAATTTAGTTCTTATCGCCCTTGGTTACTTATATATTATTGTCGTACCTCGACTAACAGTTGGATAATTAATGCGTATAACTTAGAGTTTGTACAACCAGCTTCTAACACATTCCAATGTTTTATAAAACGCGACCTTATTTAATTATCCCAGTTATAGAAGTATATATGACTATATACAAAAAAAGACAATTAGAATAAAAAGTGATATCAACATATACGACTAACTTTCTCGATAATGCAGCATATAACAAGAGTGATGTACACTCTACTGAGCAGACGTAATTAGGAATCGCGCTAACTATTCTATTCCATATGAACAAGTTTAACACGGAAATCCGATCTCCAGCATGTATATTAAACATATATACGATCGACCGCGCAGTCTATGCCATGGGTAATTCGCTGAAGTATGACTTCCCATGTACTCGTACAATCATTATTATCATTTGTATCGCAGAACGACATGAATACAATTCAAAGTTGTATTCATATTACGAGGAAAAATTCATGAAAGGCTACTTTTGAAACCGTGGAATTATTTTCATATTGAAAAGTCAAAGTTCAAGTGAATTATTATAAAAACTGGTACAGAATAGAAATGTAGCTCGTATTGGAAATATGCACGTCACAAGTGCATGTAATATATGCATATTGTGATGTAGGCCTACTTCAATACACAAGACACACAGGAACGTATATAGTGATTCGAAATAATACGGCAAGGACTGAGTATTTCCGGCGTAATTGATGATCGAAGGATAAATCGGAAATTCATTTCACGAATGAATAATATTTCATTGAATATATATGAATATATGAATATATGAAATACGAATATATTTCATTTTATCTGAAAATGGGTGTAATGGTGGTGGGATTGTAAATGGATGGTTGATAATTTAAAAAATGCCAAAAATTGGACAGCTTATTCAAGGCGTTCTTAAAAAGGAACAGTATTTATTCAAAAATAATTGTTATTTTTTTAAAAAAGGAAGTCATTTTTAAATTCTGTTTTACTACCTCAAGCTACACGACAGTGAGTTATATTGAGATACGAATGAGCAGTTTTTGCAAGAAATGACTCAATACTACAGCGGGACTCGAACCCACGTCAGCCTGGGAACAACAGATGCCAACTGTCCGAACCAAACGAACGACAGTAGACTATTTGGCTACTCATAGTCAGATATCTTCAGGTTTATTACAAATATGCCTAATTCAAGTGGGCCGATTTCTCAACATCTTATTTATACATTTCTTGATGTCACGAATAAATTACAATATAGGCCTACATGATATTAAAAAACATATTTTTCATACAAGAGAAAAACAAATGCAAATCGAACTTCGTTTCCTACCGAGTGAGACGTATAAGCCATGAGTTGCAAGTTCATATTGAAACATACAAAAAAAAAAACGAGCGCATAAACCAAACATTCGGTTCCGTATTTATTTTCGCAACAATGAAGAAGTTTTAAACATCTTTTAGTATAGGCCTACTGGAACACACACACATTTCAATTCCGTTTCTTTGCTGAATAACAATACCAAAATAGCACTTGATCCACAAAGATTTACTGGTTTCTGTGCAGTTAAAAACAAAATGGATTACAACACAAAGCAACGGTTTATGCCAGCAAAATATGTTTATTATTTATACGCGGACATCATTCATTCATCAACAAGAGTAAAATCATCGTCTTATTTTTTTATAACTTTAACCGTGTAAATACATGCTAGCTCGGCATAAACAATGTATTTTACGTCCATGGAGTCGGTTTTACGAACAGACAGAATGCAATTAAAGGACAAACGACGAAAAACAGACACATTTCAATTAAAATAATACATACGACAGATAGGCACAGTCAATAATAGCCTGTACAGACTCGTATCAGGTTATTATATCAGATTGTTGTAGGATAGTTCACAGCAAAAGTCGATAAAGAATGCAATGTGAGATGTAGCGCGAAGAAATACGGCCCTTCCACCAGTAGCGCGAAGAAATACGGCCCTTCCACCAATATATATCCTATACACTACACTAAGCCAATTATTTCTTGGTTCATCACGGAAACTAACCGAACGTACACGTCTATCTCCGCATAATCCTACAACGGTAGCCCAGCATGCACTTCATTTGATTCTCACCAAATAAAAATAAAAGCTACGAGTTTCTTGAGTGGCAATTTTCTATCCGCTAAAGTTTGTCTCATGTCTGAACCAATAGACACTTAATCCTCTTTCTCCTTCACACAGTCCCACCCTTCCCCCCCACCTCCTGTACCCCACATACGGTCCACTCTTCATGAGAACCCGGTCAGACTCCCCCCACTCCCCGCACCCCCCGACGGCGTCCACTTCCTCTGACGTCGACGGCGCGAGGAAGATGGATTCGCATCATTGGGTCAATTCGTCACAGCCACACACGCGGGCCAACAAGAAGCGGAAACCGACGTCCTTCCACTTCCGTGTCCGCGCCTCCTGCTCTAGTGCTACGACACCTATACGTCTCTCGTACACTTATACTTTACACTTTATAGGCCTACTTGATACTTTATACTTTACACACACAGACATATGGATTACTATATATATAATTATAGAATAATTATAGCTTATAGCTTATTTATTTAAACATAATAAGCAACTATACAAATATAGCAAACTCAAATAATACAGCAACTCACTCCGCCTTGGAAAATCACACCCTCATAATGGGATATATTTCTATATAAATATGACGATTAAATGGAATATGGAAGATAAAATATGATGCAGAGTAATTATAGCTTATTTAATTAAACATCAATATGCTATACTGAGACGGGTGGTCGAGTGGTTAGCACACTGAACTGTCATTCATGAGACCGGGGTTCGATTCACGCCATGGTCGACTATCCTGACAGATTTTTCCTGTATCCCTCTGTCGTTCCGTTGAATATGTCGACCCCACATCATCCTTGCATGCAGCAAATTTTTCGATAATTGTAAGATTGTATAAGATGATAATATTTTTGAGTATTTTTTTGAGTACGGTATTATATTGTTAGATTTGTTATTATATAATTCTCCGGGGTGGTAAAGATCGCCCTCGTGGTGCCCCGGTCCAAACGATCCTACCTTTCACCCTCAGACTTAATTGGGAAACTATGATTCTCTATCAACTTTCGAAGCGAATAAAAAAGTCTCCCAGACCATCCCTTATCATCATCACCCTTACAAACCCAGTGCGCATCAAGCACGCGCATATTCACTTGCAACTCCGACTAAAATGTTTATATCTCTGATACAAATAATTTCCATGTCTTGTTTGTATTAATTTCTCGCAATAAAACTTTCGAGTATCAGTCCCTTTCATCTTCTAATTGAATTATTGCGACATTGCCTTGTAGTTTCGCTGCAAGGCACTCGTAGAGTACTCGGAGCACTGCTGGCTCGGTACGAGCTCTCAACTTTGTTTGCAATTACAGTTAATTGGATCGAGGAGATATGGATATTTATACCTGACGTATACCGGATAACAAAAAGAAAAAAAAAATTAAGAAAGACTAGATTAAAAAATTATGCAACCATACATATTATATACCAAGAAATGCGGCAATGCATAAGTGTTTGCATTCTAATTAGATGAGCGTAGCGAAGACTTCAATTTCACATACCGATAAAAAAAGCTTCATTTTTATGATTTTTTGTAATTTCGCCGTCGAGGTTTCTATGACATGACTATCACATCCTATATATATATATATATAGGGCCTATATATGTATATACACATATATGTGTGTGTTGTATGTCTAGGAAGGGTGTGTGAAGTGCATATACTCACTCTCCTGCGTCTAGCCGTGTGTACACGCAACACGATCAATACACGGAAAACGTGCACGTATCTCTCTCTCTCTCTCTCTCTCTCCCCCCCTCCCTTCTCTCTCTCCTTCTCTCCTTCTCTCTCTCTCTCTCTCTCTCTCTCTCTCTCTCTCTCTCTCTCTCTCTCTCTCTCTCTCTCTCTCGCGAAGGTGTGAAAGGAGATTCGCAGCTTGATGCGTACACCGACGTACGTCACAGATGGTCTCAGCGAGGACTCGGCTGCAGAGCATGGATGCACTAGTATAGGTGCATGGCCACGGCCAGTACTAATACAGAGTTCGGGAAGAACTTGATGGCAACTGCTGCGCGAATCAGACGAAGGCGTCCCAGGAGATATCAAATATATATATGTATAAAAATATGTAATATATGATGCATCTCTTATAATTAATTATATCGAAGATAATTTTAATGTATTATATATATATATATATATATATATATATATATATATATATATATATATATATATATATATATATATATATATATATATATAGGCCTATATATATATATATATGCCTATAAAAAGCACGCTGAAAGCATGCATTGTTTATAGTTGGTATTGCTATGGATTATAATTGAATTTTCACGAAATGAAGGGATGAGACAGGTTTCAGAATACGGCTTTTAGCACTTTCCTAAATGAAAGAAGGGGATTACATTTTCAGAAGCCTCTACCAAAAATAAAAGTGATATGGCAAAGGTAGCCAAAGGTAGAAGTATACGCTGATTGTGATTTATTCCCCCCCCCCACCGATATTACCGAGGAGGGCAAATGAAAGAGTAAAAGTTACAAGCTGAAACCTTTGAAAGTAAATAACATTGTTAAGTTGGTTTCAATGGGATATTTCTAATGAAAGGTAGCGGACCAAAGTCATTATAGAACGAGCGTCGAGAGGACTTATACAACCCACTCCGTTTGTAATAGAAGCTGATACGTTTATACACGAGTTCGAGGCAAGATATCCCGATTAAATGTTTAATTAATTTTATATTTTATTCTGGAGGGAATTAATTAAAGGCTTTTCTGAATGACGTCTTTTTTACCTTAATAAAATGAAGTTGGTTATTATAGGGTTCACGTAGAAGCTCAATTAGGCCTACGCCTAGTGATGAAATTGGTTAACCAAGTAATCATAGATAAGAGGTAGTTGAACGCCAATTTTGTTGAACAAATAATTGAGTCAAGACATTCACTTTATTCACACCGGGTTTTACGAAACATTACTCGTTTAACGAAAATGTGCTGTTACCAATGTACAAATTACACTACTCTCGTGTAAATCGCAGTCAATATTCAACATTTAGTTAGAATTATACACTTTGCAAACTTTTCATGGATAAAAACAGAGGCAAATTACACGGCAAATAATACGTGTGCTCGTAATTTTATGGCGTCGTAGAAATCTCGTACAAATAAAAAACCCAGAGCAAACCAAATGAAAGTAGGGACTAGGGAGATCAAAATAAATTCGATTCACAATATAAATGAAAACTTTATTCGCTCACCATGAAAAATTGAAAGCTCCAGCAGTTCAACCCTCATGAATCCCAGTTGAAAATCATTCAACTTCTGAGGGTAAATATAAATTACTTCGGTGTTATTTCAGAGAGGGAAAAAATAAAGTCTGGTTTATGAGAGTAAATATACATAGATCACTCTGAGAATCCCAGAGTATTGGAAATACTCTGAATATGTCTGAGAGTAATATGAAATACTCTGATTGCCTGAGAGTGATTGCCTTAAAATACTCTGAATATGTGTGAGAGTGAATAGGAAATACTCATAATGCCCGAGAGTAATTTGAAATACAATGAGAATATCTGAGAGTAATATGAAATACTCCGAGTGTCCGAGAGGTATATACATTTTTCTGGATGGTTTTTTAGATTGATTTAAAAATGTCAGAGTAAATTGAATTTACTCTCAAATTATTCAGAGTTAAACCAAATAACTCTCACTTTTGTAGAGTTATTGAAATAACTCGACATTTTTCAGAGTTCTTTTTCATATGGGTCTATATAGAGAGTCTGCATTGAATAAGCATGAGTAGAGTATCCATACAGCTAATTCAAGGTGATATCGA
Source organism: Brachyptera putata (assembly GCA_907164805.1). Classification (NCBI taxonomy): domain Eukaryota; kingdom Metazoa; phylum Arthropoda; class Insecta; order Plecoptera; family Taeniopterygidae; genus Brachyptera; species Brachyptera putata. The sequence goes on along the minus strand of OU015471.1, from coordinate 10,091,658 downwards.
CGGTTTGGACGACCCTGTATTTGATGTAAAACTCATGCTAATCGTAATCACTATAGCTATCAGGATTGGTAAATACCAATTACTTTATCACGGGTGTTATAATTTCACGTGTTATAAACGTTTCCCTTGAAAGCTTATCGGAAACCTACAACATTTATAAGATAAAACACACGGAATTATTCTGGAATATCGCTGTTAGGTAATAATCGACAATTGACATAATCGACGTCGAACAACATTACGTCGAACGGAGCGTCGAATTTCATAATGTTCAGATATAAACGATGTGAAATTCGATGCTGAATTTCAAGTTTCATAAGCTATCTCTTGGTCAGGACGCCGGGAACGTATTGGGAGTTATACGGCAGAATCAGGGTTATTCTTTGGTATGCACTGGTTAATTTGTGCCGGAACGCACCGGAACGCCTATCTAATTTCAAAATGATACAAAATTAACGGTAGGGTGGTTTTTCATATATTCACTTATACTTTTGCCATGCAATATAATTATTACAGATGAATAAATATTTTCCTATTCTGATGTCTTTTATTATTATTTCTTTTACATATTTATTGTTTAATAAAGATGCTAATAATTTCGATAACATTCTTTTGAAGACGTTTCAAGGCCAAATTAGTTCATCTGTTGTATTTTTTCCATAATATTTTTGTAGTATTGATTGGGGGCGTAGAAGGGATGGTTTACTTGGAGGTGCGTTTCGGTTCCTTTTTATTTACAAATTAGGCCGTGATGGTCTGTATATTCAATTCCAATGTAATGTTGATGGCATTACAATCACTTGTTAAAACAGATCATAGCGCTGTAAGATGAGAGAGATATTTGCATGAAGTATAATCGAAAACCACGCGATTAGTTCGTTCAAATATATTTTCGATGAGAACCCGGCTCCTCCACCAAAACTCGGCTCCTCCACCAATATAAATGCTTGCCTCTTTGATTTATAGAATAATCACGGTCTTTACAAACGGTACTCGGTCTTCAAATCTCAGAGCCGATGTCATCACTAATATATATTTTGTTTTTAAATGCTGCTTAACGACCCCACCAACTGCTAGGTTATACGGGAATACGAATGAGCGGGTGATAATAAAACGATGAATTGATGATATGTGAAAGGGCGTTTACAAAAACCCATGCCTTAAGCGGGTTTCGAACCCACGCCCAACGGTGACTTCAGTTACTACCGCTAGCGATAATTGACTTAGCCAGGGGCGGCATCACTAATATACATCGATTCCCTCCCCCTCTCCCCTTTCTCTCTCTATCTCTCCCTCTCTCTCTCTCTCTCTCTCTCTCTCTGTCTTGCTCTTCTTTTTTCACTCTGCATTACACTTCCTCTCTGTCTCCCCCCCTTCCCCCTCACACGATTCGACTGTGTGACGTGTCATTGCCACGACATGGCGTATGAAGCACAACGGTACCAGACAGCGGAGTGTCTGCCATCTAGCGTGTACTTCCGCAACCTTAAGCGTGACCGCAGGAGAGACAGAAGGACAGACCTGGGTAATTCTATTTATAATATATATATATATATATATATATATTAGGCCTATATAATATGATCGTGAATATTTGTCTGGTTTTCATTGTACTATTACATGCACATTCGTGGATTTTCAGTGCATATCTACCCGATCCTTATCACAAGATCACAAGTTGCCTTAGTCCGATGAAAATATGTTGTCTATTACATGATAAAAGTTCTTTGGCAGAATTCGTCCTTGTCATGCATGTGCCGGGATCCTCACTCGAGACTTGAGTACATTCCATAATCAAATTCGTACGTTCAAAGCACTTTTCGTGAGGAAAAAATGAATTTTCGCGAAGTGCTGAATGCAATTTCAGATTTTCGATCTTTTTTTTCTTCTGTTTAATAGCTGTATAATCAGAGTGGTCAGAGTAGAGTGCTCGACCCCATTGAGAAATAATGGAATTATGAAGTACAGAAGTTTAGTATGCGGCTTGCAGGTATATTGTCAACTTTTACGATCTTGATCGGTAAAACGAACATTATATGAACATGAATGAACACATAATTGACAAATCAAATACCGGTTGAATTGATATTTTAATTTGTGTATATAAATCTTTTCTTTTATAGACTTCTGTTTTCCAATATTTCATTATTCATTTTCAAAACAATTTATAATCTCAGTTCTATAAAAATACCCACAATCATTCATCAAATCCGAGCTGATGAAAAGTTTTACTATAATAAGAATGTCAACAAATATCATGAGTCGTAGAACAAATGGTTCGAATCAATTTCGAGTTGCTTTTTGTCTTTTTGATAACATATAATCATCAAGACAAAGTGAGGGGAAGCGGTACAAGTTGATTTGTGAGTCACACCTTTTGTAGAAAGGCACATTTTCAAGCATTTCTTCGAGAGGGTTTAGCTATAGGCCTACAAGCCATAAGTAGCAAAAGTCGTTGTATAGGATCTGGGATGCAGCGTCAATATATATACAGCATCCATTGGTCGATCGATTCGATTCAAATTAAAGACCTTGTGCAAGTGGTAGTCGATGATTGGAGGACGGTAATGAAGTCTGCTTTCCACCTGACTGTTATGGCATTTACGTTACTGAAACGGGTGGACTAGTGGCTAGCACGCTGATCCGTCACTCAAAGAGACAGGAGTTCGATCCCCGTCACGGTAGACAAACCTGCCAGGATATGTTACTTGGTTTCCATCTGTCGTTCGAGTTGATACTGGGATGGTTCCTTGAAAACAGGCCATGGCAGCTTCCTTCACACTTTCAAAAACGTCTAACAAAATAATCTTTCGTCTCATCTTTCCATCATCTTATTTGTCATTCACCGACCCAAATAGAAGTTGGTCATCAATACAGTTTATGTGGTTAAACCAATATAAATGAATGCATATTTGATGTCACTTGCCTCTAAGTGTTGTTTTAGTGCGATCTCTATAGGCCATGCCAGACGATTTGATATAGATCGCAATGAAATTCACTGACCTTTGTGGACTGGAAATTTGATATAAATATAACATAAAAATGTTATGTTATGATAGAAGATAGAAATGCTCATCAATTGAATGAGATCAGACTACGAAAACGCTAGACAATGACGCGTTGGAGGACGAATGAAATAAAAACATATAGTTAAGACGACTGCGTCATTTCTGATAAAATCATAATTTCTGATTCAAAAGTAGGCCTATATTTTCCTTTTTCTCCAATTTTCTTCTATACCAGCAACACGGGAAGTAGGCCTATACCAGATACTACAGTTACACTGAATGAATATACATGTATCCACGAAAGAAAATCATCTACCAACATATCAAACAAAAAATCATTTATATTCGAAAAGCTGTGGTATTTTGAGAGTATCATGATCACGCGGGAGTTCATGAAAAGTTACGCAACTGCATCTTTTAAAAGTATTAAATCCTTGAAGTATTCGAAGTCCTTTTAGTCGTTAAGCCCTTGAAATGTGCGTCCATACCAACGTTTTTGCAATTATTCAGTTGGTAGAAGACCCTCCTTCTTTCCAGAACAAATGCAAGTGTAGGTCAGGTTTTATCGGCACTGTTGTTACTGTTTCTACCACCAGATGCATCTCGCTGGGTGCAATCAGCCGTCTTCAGCTAGACTCGAGAGGGCTGTGGATGCTGGCCCCACGCACAGCGCTGCCTGCTGACAGTCACGTAGGGCGCTTCTCTCAACAAACCACACACATCCAGCGAGATGTATACAGCTGGATATATATATATATATATATATATATATATATATATATATATATATATATATATATATATATATATACGTTGTATATAGGCCTGTATATAATTGTATATAACTATATATATACATGTGTAGGCCTATATGAAGATATGTATGGTAAATATGTCTTTACGGTAAATTTACCGCAATTAGAATACATTTTGGGTTCTAAAAAGAACCTGTTTCTACGACGTTTCGCCGGAATTTCATCCGGCATCCTCAGGCGACGGTGGTGAGCAGTCGAATGCATATATATATATATATATATATATATATATATATATATATTATATATATATTCGCAGGCAGAATAAGATATAAGAATGAATGATTTCCAGACGCGAATCTCGCACCTCGAAGGTACTGTCAGTCAACGATATGACCAAGCAACACACTCTCTCCAAGAAACGCGTGTAATCCGGTCTTACCTTATCATCAGCGTCGCCAGTGACGGGTTGCACGACCACCCAACGTGACGCCTCACCCTTACGGAAGCACATGCACGTGCTGTACGGTATCATCCTGACGCGTCCACTAACCCAGATGACCGCCGGGCGTGAAGTGAGCCGAGCTGACTCGTGTAGCCGTGTAGCGAGCGTTTCCCTCACTAAGTGACTCCCTACATCATCCCCCCTCTCAAGAACTGCCTGGCTTCCAATCAATAAAGCCCCCGGTGACCAAGTCGCGCGCGCACCCAAACGGGCGTCGTCGGAACTACAACGCCGGGTAGTCGGTGACACGTAGTGGGGTGACTATGGGGTGGGGGGGGGGAGTGGGCGCGAAAATTAAGATTACGTATGGTGGAAAATATGCTTTGATTGATGATTGACTAACTGGGGATGCTGAAGAAGGTATATCGGAATAAAGTCGAGTCGGTCGTCTGATATATGGGCTTCGGGTACTTATATGGATGGTTCCAGATGTGGTTAGGGTTAGGTAAGGTTGGACACCCAAAACCCATGTCACACAGTCGACTTTGTTCTGGTATAGGCTTATGCTCTTCAGGCACTTCAACTAACCTACAATCGGAACGAAAATAATATACATTTTCCGAGCGATTTGTTCCGTTTGATCCTATACGACCTTGACTTGAAACATGGACAAAAGAGAGCAGACAAATTCGGGGCGGAACATTCTCCAAAAAATTCCAGTTGGCGAAGTGGTTTGGTGATTTTTGTAATGTACTATCACGAGTAAGATGATAATATCCAGTTGAAAACGAAATTAACGTACATAGGTTTCGGAAAATCACCTCCCTGATGAACCTCTGACCTTTTGTACGGTATAACTTGAAGATGACAATCTGGCCGTGTGACCATTCGTTTGAGAGCCAACATCGCCCTGAATTAGAAAACAGCTGCGTAGACCTTTGAATTGATCATTTCTATGGATACGAATTACGAATATCAAGCACGAGGAAAGAAGATCAACTAACTCGAAGGGATTTTGTGAAAGAAACGTACAATTTTCACCACATATTCATTCAGAATAATATTCGTAGACGCTGAAGAGCGTATACCGGAATAACGTACTCGGCTGTGTAACATGGGCTTGGAGGTAGTTATATGGTACTTTTGGAGGTACTTATATGGGAAGATGAAGAAGAGGAAAGATTGTGGGAAGAACGGAAAGCATGGTGAATTAGTAGAGATGGAAGAGGAAAGCGAAGAACAGGATGAAGACGAAAACGGTGATGCAACAGGATTGGTCACCCGGCATTATTTGAGAGGCGCCCCAGATACATGGTCTTCGCCTTTTATTTATTAATACTAAGACGAGTAGTCGAGTGGCTAGCACATTGAACTACCATTCAGGAGACCGGGGTTTGATTCCCGCCATGGTCGACTAACCTGGCAGGGGTTGTTATGGTTTCCCTCTGTCGTTCAGTTCATACCAGTCATTCTTTCACTATCCGAAAACTATCCAATGACACAATAAAATAACCCTTCATCTCATCACCCCATCCATGTCACATAATTCACCGACGCCCGTAGATCTTGGTGATTAGTGCAGTGCGTCGATGAACCAATAAAAAAAATATATTGTTATTATTATCATTAGAATAATAAGTATGGGTACTTTATTTGCAACTTCATTTTCAGCCTAGTGCTTGAGTTGTTAGCCTGGTCCCATCCAAACCATAACCAGTGGGGACCTGCGGATGAAAACGAAGACATGGGTCCAGGCTCCGGAGTCTGGACCCATTGTTGCCGGAAACCGCGGCGGGGTGAACAACCCGAGTGAGGCTGATACAACTGGCCGTGGACATTGGGATCGATGAGACGGCTAGACGCGATCGACACGCACGGGATACGAACACACGTTCAACGGCCAGTGTATTGGCTCAGCACACAGCAGCTGATAGAATAGTACCGCAGTCAAATGTTACGAGCACTCACATTCTAGCGTTATAAAATGTTGGTATATACATAGATATCGGACAGTTATGAGGCCATGGGAGTCGATTTAACGGAAAAATAGTTTTTGGGTGATAACTTTCGAACTGTATGAGACATCGAAATTCTGAAAAAAAGGAAACACAGATCGTTTCTATACCCTCAAGATGGTATAAGTAATAACTATGTATCTCAAATCGCTTGATTATCACGCGTACGGATAAAAATACAGATATTTTAAACGCGTACGCCTGGCTATTATGTGATATGAGATAAATAGATATAAGGTCTATACTTACACCATCTGGAAGGTATTGAAAATATATGTATTTTATCTTTTTCAGAATTTCGATATTTCCCATATACCGTTCAAACTTTATCACCAAAAAACTGTTTTTCCGCTAAATCGACTCCCACAGACTTTTAAGATCACATAAATATTTTTTTTTGCGAAATTTAAAATTTCAATACAAATAAAATCTACGTACACTTGACAGTTAATTTTTTCATAGACTAGGCCCATACGTACGGCCGGTGCATATATGTACATTTTCTTCTATAGCTTGAGTGTAGGCTTACGTGAGTATATTTTTTCCCGGATGTAGCCTGATAAACCCCTTGATATGACCGCAAGTGTAGGCTACAATGATCTCGCGGATGGCTAGATTTATGTTTCGTTTTATAGGCTTTCTGAAATTAAACCCAAATTAAACCCACTATGAGACTCAAGGGAATCGACATTTATGGCCAGTAGGCACTCCAGAAATAAAAACGTAACATTTTTATTTCATCGCCGTCGGTAGTTCAGTCAGCTGAGGCACCGCTTCAGAAACTGAAGACATCGTTGGGTATGGGTTCGAGTCTCGCATAAGGTATGGGACTTTGTAAACGCCCTCTCACTAATCATCACTTCATAGTTTCATAATCATCAGTTCATTCGTACCCCGTATAACCTAGCTGTTGGTGGGATCGTTAAGCAAACAATAATCATCATCATCGAAAATATATATCATTTCTGAAACAGTTATATGTTGGTATACACTAAAGATGTATGCCAACATGCATCTAGTATAATATGTGAGATTACACAAATTTATCTAATGAGAACCTAAATTCCAGATCATTTTGGGATCTTATCGGAACAGGAACAACGGAAGTTCCTGTTCTTATAAAATGAATATAAAGTTTCCTGTTTAAGGAAACCGTATCGTTCGTTTCGGTTCCGGTTCGTGTTCCTAACTCTTGCTTGCACGTCCTTGGTTTTCTCGTAACGATGTGGAATTATTGACGCACGGATTTTATTGTTATTAATTACAACATGTGTTAGTTGGTCGCCGGGAACATCACGTTTGAGCGATCGCTTGGTCTCATTGCATGAAACGTGACGTGAACATTCGCTTGTATTGCTTGGTCTGCGCCGAGGGGTTTACAACTTGCAAATTTAGTGTAGGCGTACACCTGATTTCAGGTGATTTCAGAGATTTCAGGTGATTTCAGAGATTTCAAGAGATTTCAGGGGATTTCAAGAGTTTCAAGTGATTTCAGGGGGACTTCGAGAGATTTCAAGTGCTTTCAGGTGTTTCAACGGGGATTTCAATGGGATTTCATGGCAAGTGTACACCGGATTTCAGGAGTTGTTAGCCCCTCGGTCTGCGTATTGCTCGCACCTGATTGGCTGGCCGCGGTGTGTCGTTCGGGATTGGCCAACTTTACTAGAAATCAACTGCACGAAAAACCAACTGAACTAAATTTCAATTTCTTGAGCAACCTGTACAGAAGTAAAATCGAGGGATTTGGAACCTCCCCTTCACACATTGTCACCACCCATCAAATGTTCTAGGCTTTAGTGATGGTTAAGTTTAGGTGGGTGAGGTTTGTGTCGAATGAAATTTATGAAGAGGAGCAATCAAACTTCCCACTTCAACTTCTGTACAGGTTGCTCAAAAAATAGAAGTTTAGATCAGATGGTTTTTAGTACGGTTGTTTTTTGGTCAGTTGTTTTTTAGTACAGTTGGTACCTTCTTGTGTCGTCATGGACACGCTTGCACCTGATGGGCTGGCTTCGGTGGGAAATTAGTTTTTAAAGAACATCACAACCCTGAAACTAGATTTTAACGAATAATTACGATATTCATCACCCTTATTCTAGAGAAAGCTAGAAATCAGAATCTCAAATTAAGAATATGATTATTTTTTTGGTTGTTCAGGACCCGGCCCTTTTTCTGAGTCGTAACGTAGACATTACTCGATTCAGTTTATTTTTGTATACCAGAATTGGTATTGCCTACGTCATCAGTCATGGTCTCTGGATGACAAAATGATTAATTATAATTTCTGAAATGGAGATGACGATTTCTAGTTTTCTCTAAAATTAGGGAAATAAGTATCGTGAATATTCATTAAAATCTAGTTTCAGGGTTGCGATGTCCTTTAGCTATGAATATTGAATAGAGTTAGAGTTGAATTATATATATCTACAAGGTAATGAGTATACCTAAACAAGATTAGACAATAGTACAGAGTATTAATAGATTTGTAAGCAGTGCTGTATAAATGCAATTAATTAACAGCCAACTCAAACGGCTCTAATTCTGTTTGTGCATTCAGTATTTCATTTCCTATCAAATAATACGGAGTTCAATTGATTCGCTTCGTTCTATCAAAGTCGAATAAGTAGTTCTATCTTCTGTAGATGCTAATTTATCGACTCTGGTTCTATCGTATCATAGGTTCTATCTAGGACAATAGATATATACGCTAGCTATTGTCATAGGTTCTAATTTGTAATAAAAATGGGCAACACAATCAATATGCGAATCGGTGGAAAAATACGACTATCACATCTGCCTTGTTGATTCTTTTTATTGGGAAAACCGAAATCGTAACACATGCGTTGTTGGATGAGCAATATAGAAATATTTATAGGAAAATATATAATGAATGGAAAGCTATGCACACCTTGAGATTGAAACAATTATGTCACTGCCTTCCTGTTTTATCTGTAGCTGATTTTGATCGTTCTAAAACTACTCCCCAAAAAAATTACATTAATGTTTTTTTCAACGGCTGATACGAATTAATTGAAACGTTGGAATAATGTGATCATCAATATGATACACAAATTCTATGATAATGTCAATTTATTCAAAGGAAATATTTTTTCAACATTTTCTCTTTTTGATATTCCCATTTTTCTTTTAAACTTCGAAATGTTTTTCCCAAGTGGTGCAACCGATTGCGCCTCAAAACTACACAGTAACGATTTAGATGATGCCACATAATTATGTGCCCGCCAAGTTTCAACAGAATTTTCACATTCGTTTGCCCTGTGGAGCGCGAACAAAAAAACAATTCGTTACTTTCCGTATACGATCAAATTAAGTAATCGCTTCGCGTATTCCAGACAAGAAATATAGGGCCTAAGTCGGGAAAACTCGTATCATATTCATAAATTACACAACAGATGTATTCATCCGGGGGGAAATTTTCTTCTTGGGTGGACGGTGTAGCGACAATTTCTGTTCGGGCCCCCGATTCGAGCCCTGGACAGGTACGAGTACAGTAATGGTGTGTTTACCTGTGGATGCAGGCGAGGTTTCGACGGCGACCTGAAGAAGGATATGGCGCCGCGACGCCGCGCAAGGACGTCGGCAGGAATGAATATGTCCAACGGTAAGAACGGTAGCGTCACCATTGTTAAACCGTTATTTGTTGTTACCGTTCAACTAATTGTCGAGTACGTGCATCTGAAACACAAAATATGTTCCAGATAGAGCTTCAAAGGCGATTTTCTTTAATTCAATCAGCGTAAAAAGCTTAGGGCCTACCTATTTTGTTTACACAACACTGGGATTGGTCAACTGTACTAACAGTCAACTGAACTAAAAACCAACCGACCTAAAAAACGACTGTAGCTATACTAAAAACCAACTGAAATAGACTTCTAATTCTTGAACAACCTGTACGGAAGTAAAATTGAGGGGTGATGAAATTGTTACCATTCATTGAATGTTCCATAGGCTCTAGTGATGGTTAGGATTAGGTGGGTAAGGTTTGTGTCACATGAAATTTCTGAAGGGAAGGAGCCAAACCTCCCATTTTTACCAAGAAGTAGAAGTTTAGTTCAGTTGGTTTTAGAACAGATGGTTTTTAGGTCAGTTGATTTTTAGGACAGTTGGTACCTTTTCGCTTATCCATCGGTACGATAACCATAATTCATAGTATAAATTATTTATTCATTCTATCTTCAGAGTTCTTAATTCTATGGGTCTTTTCTCGTGCATCCATCCATTTCTTTCTGACCTCTCTCAAAAAAAGACGGAAAATTCCTTAAATGTCCCCGAAAATTTGCACCAATTTAAAACCCACACTACAGCAAGATAACAAGCTGGAGTGACTATTCCCTGCGAAAACACATTCATTCTCCCAGGACGTTTTAGATTCACATTAGTTTAATATTTCTCAGCTCTAAAAATTCACCAGTCAAGTACGAAGATAATCCATATTTGTTCGCAAAGCACGACATCGAATCGGGCCCAGATTCTCATTATTCATGCATACGATATTACACGGCCTCCAGGTACGTCCGAAGATAATACGGCAGCCTTGAGCTACTAGAGAAACACTCGACAACGGAAAGATACGGTATATTAGCATACACCTAATTCTACTCGTAAATTAACTATTTTGCTCTACAACTGCATGTAGCGTAGCTGACTATTGTCAAGTGTATAAAAGTTGTAAGAAGCTATCCGAGTCGCGGTCAAGTTGGTAGTAAGGGAATGCAGTGGATTTATTCGGTGCTTAAAGGATATCAACACCCCAAAACTAGATTTTAACGAATAATGACGATATTTATTTCCCTAATTTCAGAGAAAAATAGAAATGATCATCTCACTTTCAGAAGTTGTAATTAATTTTTCTGCCCCTCATGACATTACCGATTCTGTTTAGAAACATAAACAGAATCGAGTAATGTCGACGTCACTACTGAGAAAAATGGCCGGGTCCTAGAGGACAAATAAATAAATAAATAATCATTTCTGAAATTGAGATGATGATTTCTATAGTTTTCTCTAAAATTAGTGAAATATATATCGTCATTATTCGTTAAAATCTAGTTTCAGGGTTGTCGTGTCCTTTAACTTCAGCTCGACTTCAGATGCGCTCAAAAGGTGCATTGAGGGTTGCATTTGTTCGCCGTCTTGAGATCTTGGATTAGGGCCTACATGCAGACAGGAAGCCATGGACAATAGATTTGTATTTAGATGGGATATCACACAGATTGCAATGATAACTAAAGAACAATTGGCATCGGATGAATGATTCATGAGATGATGAAATGATGGGAATGGTGAGATGAAGATTTCTTCTGTAGCAGGAAAGACAGTGGAAGGAAGCGGTGGTGGACTAGATTGCTGGAACCTAGGCTATCGAGGGAAACCACGGAACATCTCTGTGAAGATGATTGGTGGCGGGGATCGAACCAGTGGTTAATTTGTGGCTAAGCCCACGTAAGTCCGGCTTATCCACCTTTTTTAGGGAGTATAAGCCGGCCTTACCTATTTCTAATTCTGGTGTCATGAAAGATCCATCTTCAACAAAGAAAAATTAAAATATTTTCATAATTCCTTGATACTAATTACTGTCAGACATTCCTCGATGGTAAATATGACGCACACACAAGAGTAGCTTAATTATGAAAAAAGGTTCTCCAAAACGACCCCTGTCCTCCAGACCCCCAATTGTAAACGGGCGTCTTAAGTACGGCGTAGGCACGCCAAAATAAAATGGATTATTGTTTAGGGGGGCTTACTCCCTGTTTCTTAACAAATTAACCACTGGATCGAACCGAGGTCCGATTCACCCTTACCTCCCGGGTCAAATAGCCTTAATGTATGTGGTCACACGAAGCCAGTGCATTAGTACGAGCTAATTGTGCCCGTGGAACGATAGATAGTCTCAACTATATTCTAGTTGGATCGTGTATTCTAAGTGGATCGTTAGGCACGGTACCGTATAGATAAGTAGATATCGGCACAACGCCCGCCTCATTTTATGTCCGCCCGCTGGCGCGTATTTGTAGGGAAAGGAAATGATACACAGTGTTCTGTTACATTGGTTAGGTTAGGGTGAGGGACTGAAAATGTAGATGTCGTTAACAATATCTATGTGCTAAGAATAAAGCGGGTGGTAAGAGTGCCAGCCGCCGGCGGGCAGTATGGCAATGCGTTGGTAGATAGGTATACCGTATAGCTATATAGAGTATAGCATAACATGCATCGAGTTCACATACATTTAGTATCGAACATATAGTATCGAGTCCAGATAACAGCTTGCACTCAGTAGGCCTACTATTCAGTCAGAATTTTTATTACATGTAGGGGAAGCTAAACTGAGTATTTCTGCGCAAACAATATCAACACAAATTATATAACGCCATGAAAATTAAAAAAAAAAATGCTGAATTAGAATGACTCAGTTTGATAAATTTCAGGTTACTTGTTTGGTTAGGTTAGTTTTGTTAAGGTTCGCTCGAGTTGATTGAGTAGATTGAGTTGATTTAGGCTGCGCGCAACAACAACAACAACGTCCGCATGTGAAACACGGTAGACATATTATGGTTCGTGATAACATAATATTTAAACCAGCCAATGCAATTTCTGTTGCTAGGAGCTGGTCTTATCAAGTGATTTTTTTTTCATTTATATTAGTTTTAACGACGAACTCTACTATTGGCGTCGGTGGATGATATATGAAATATTGGGATGAGATGAAAGGTTATTTTGAAAAGTGTTTACAAACAGTCTGAGGGAGTCGGTCGTAGCCTGGAACCATCCCAGTATCAACGTGAACGCCACAGGAAAACCACGAAAACCACCGTCAGGATGGTCGACCCTGGCGGCAATCGAACCCCGGTCTCCTGAATCACGGTTCAGTGTGATAGTCACTGGACTACTCGTCTCATTGGTTCAAGTATTAATTAATTGATTATTATTTGAAGTACAAAAATAAGACAAGTAACCAAGGGTGATAACAAGTGAATTCCCTGATTATCAGTTGGTAAAACACGGTCTGAATAGAAGGATCGTACCCCGTATGACCTAGCTGTTGGTGGGGTCGTTAAGCAAACAATAATCATCAATCATCCGAATAGAAGGAATTGAAATTATTACACAAGGACGCCCCTTAAATACGGCGCCCAGGCAACGGGCAGCCATCCTTTTTGTCCCCCATAGAAGTACGGCCCTATAATTTCTTTCATTTTGATGTCCATAGCTAGTATCCATTCATCTGCGATTTTATTTTTGTTCCTATTTATTTTATTGGAATGTGTATTTATTATCAGTCTGTGCACGGACAGTGTACATTGAACATAATAGTCCGTAGAAATCGTATTAAAAAAAAAATGTTAATAATAAACCAACATTCAACAATAGGTACTGTAACAAAAAATAACATTGACTACAATTAACAATGAATGATGGCGTGGGAGGGGAAAAGGCTCTGCTGATATGAGAACATACAAGAGATGGTTTTTGACATTTCTATTTTTAATTTCTGAATTTGGGTTATGTAGCCTACTTAGACCAACTATATACTTGATGCTTATTCAAACCCAGACGGCAGACATGTGGGGGGCATAGCACATTATCACACTCTCAGAGTGACCGAGGCATTAAGTATGACCGAGGTGACTGATCCCACACCCTGGTCTAGGCCTACCAGATGTTGATTACTACGTAACCCTATATTACGATATCATTATCATAATTAATGACTGTCTGGTAAGTGGTAAGCCTACTTAGCCACTAAGCCTAACGCTGTGCTCATAGCATTCTCATAGTATAAACACGCATGACAATATTGAAAGATGTTTGTGACATACCTGCACAACACGGGAATTAAAACGTGCACAATAACAACACTAGTTTCAACTTTGCGAAAACGAGAATGATCACTGACGATAATATGCATATCAAGTAAATAATAACGAGAGCATAACACGACTAACCTGTCAACATACCACACTGACCACCAGCAACAGCTGAGCTGCTAATGGAATGCGCTATTAAAGACCGGTGCTGTCAGAAACTAGACTCGAATGACACCTAGCGTAAAACCATACAAGCTAAATGTCGACTCTGGCAGTCGGTATGCTATTTTGTTTTTATATAACAAATGCATTTGGCCAGGGGTTATTTTAATTGCTTATGTTTGTATAAGCAGGGATAAAGGAAGTGAACAATATGAGTACCGTAATGAGCAATATCGTTGTGGTACATGATGGGATTATTTAGCAACCAATAACGGAATTTTTTTCATTCAATTTTCAAGCTACCACCTCAGCCACTGTGTACATAAAATACCAAAGTATTCCTTCGTCTTTCGCAGATAGATTATATATTCTACTTACTTATTTATACTTATATATCAAATCACATTTTAGATAAACTCTGTAATTTTCAATCTATATTTGTTTATCTATATAATTTCTTCACTGTAGGCTACATTATTTATATTATCATTTTATACATCATTTCTTATAGATTATACTTCATTTTCAAATACATGTATATATATAATATATATTTATATCTACGTAAAATAGGTAGAACGGCATGATTGCCATTTCAGAAAATGTTCAGGAGATAAAACATGTTTATGGTTTAATTTTGTTTTCAATTTATGGAAATTCCATCTTTCATGACCCTGATCTTACACCAAACTAAACTCATGTCAGCCATAAATCTCATTCTAAGATAACTAACGCAGCATTAAATGAGTCGGAGTGTTTGAGGGCAGACTTCATTATATATATGCATCTAGGTTCCTACCGGCTCAGAGTTTTGCTTCTACTTTCCATTCTCTTCCTCCATGTCTTCCTTCTCTCTCCCTTCACTTAACCTACCCTCGGTTGACCACCCCATAGTCCCGTACTTGAACACAGCGGAGATCAGAAACTTGTTTACATCCACGAGGCAATTTGAAGGAACACAAGGAAACATTGCATGTTATAAATCATATTATTATTAAAATATCAATTTATTCATCGTAATAAAATTAATATACTGTACAGTAATAGTTCGTAAATTGTGTTCAAGAGTATTTTTACAAAAGGTAAGAAGTATGGATGTTGTGATGACCAACAAATAAAGGAAAATTAACAATGAATAATACGTACGTAGGTTCTTGATATCGAAAAACTTACATAGTAGGCCCACACTGCACGTGTACATGTTCAAGTACTGGTCCCGTAACATTACAACTTTAGTCCTAGTTGGATTAATTTGTTGAAAACCCAAATACAATAACAAACTACAAAATTACAGATTACTCTATGATAGTAGAAGTTGTAAACAAGTTATGACTTTTGAACAAGGGTAAATTATTATTATAGGACATTAAAATATAATATAATGCATGCCTACTGTGCATAAACCGGTACATTAAATGTTACATTAAACATATAACATATACCTACATTGAATGCCAAAAAAATGTTGAATAACTTATTTAATTGATTAAAAATTTGGAATAGCTTGGGTCCAGCTTGAATATCACAAAACATAAAGGCCAAGCAAATATTACACGTGGACAATTTTGTCACAGGCAGTAAAATGTGCATTTGTTTTGGAGTTGTCCTACTTTAAATCCTTGCTGTTAGGCCTACAGCACTTTTTCATACCGTTGTTTTTCACCACTGTTTTTTTAAAACACTTTCTTTCAAGTTCAGCTGTATTACTCTTCAAAGTACAAGCAGTAGACGCACCTATCGGAGTCATCTCAGTGACACGCCTCTTCTTTCCTCGAACGGAATGAATTATTGCTGTCGTCAGAATCAGTTTCACCGATATCAGTTTGAATCGCAGCAAACCGCCGTTTCAGAACGGCTGCAAGGCCACTATCTGAGGCTTTAGGACTTGACGGTAGTTTGATTGGGCGTCCACCTGGAGAACTACAGAGTACATAAAATATCAGCATCATTAATAAGATACAATTCATAGACTGGCTTTATGGCAAATGATAAAAAAAACTGCAAGAAAATCAATTACCGGTATATGAAAAAGACAAAATAGAAATGAACATATAGTTAGTTATGGTTAGGTTAATTTTCTGAATGAAAAGGTATATGTAATAACAATAGGGCCTACATTTAAATGTCCTAAAACTTGCATAACGTACACATAGAGGCCTACAGCTCATATTTGACCAACTTTTAGAAATCTTGAGGCTCAATCTACCTTAGTACATAATTGTGAACCGCATCCATGGACTACTCTACACAAAGCCAATAATTTATCTTTGGAATGAGCAATGGACGAAGGTGAAGACATGTAGACTCATTTTTATTCCGTGGTATCGATTACATCGTTTGATTTCATCATTTTTAGATTTTTTCTCTGAGTAACTGCCGCAGTCTATTTAAAAAAAATCAATCTAGCTCGGGGCCTACTGCTATCCAAGGCACAGCAGAATTGCTGACCAGGTCAGGTCAGCAGTTTCATCGAAGTTCCAAAATGTTCAATTGAAATTCAATGTTCAATTCACATTCAACTCACCGTTCAACATGACGAAGCTTGATTTTATTAAGATCTTTCAGAACTTCTCCCATTGATGGGCGAGCTTGATTTTTCATGAGACATTTTTTTCCAGCTTGAGTGCTATCGGCTCTAAATCTTGAGATATTTAAGCCAAGTTGTGAAACCGGACTTGTAAACTGGGGTGGCAATGGTGGAGGTGGTGGAGGAGGCGGTGGTGGCAGATTAGAATTAGGAATTATGCACACTGGTTCAACGTTAGCTTGAAACATAGCTGAATCATTAGGAACTGCATTCTTCTGTTGCATCAAAATCTGATTTACGAGGCTCTGAAGTTTACTGACTTGCTGTTCAAGACTTAGGATCTTTTCTTCCTGGTGCAACCTCTCGTGCGTAACAACAGATGATGTCTCTTGGATATCCATGACAACATCTGGTTTAGGTAGTGAAGCATTCACAGTACCGGTAGTTGAAATATCCCATTGCAAAATATCGCAATCTTCATCAATGACAAGATTCCGTTTCAACAAACTGCCTCCGAAAGATTTCCTCAGTTTTTGAGGTAGTCGCAATCGTGGTGGCGTACTCAGAGGAAGAGCAGAGCCAATAAGTCGAATCAGACTACGTCGCCGACCGTACACTGGCCCATTTACAAAAGCGTCCATTCTAATAAATGCCAACAGACGACCCAGAATGTACTCCAGGTTCAATACAAAATCAGCCATATGGAATTTGGTTTACGGCCCAAGCCTTTTACTTTACCTGAAAAAAGTAAGAAGAGTGTAAAATATAAACGAGATGTAGGCCTACTTGAAGTTCGTGCCACGTGGGAACCACATCAACGGGTAGGTCTGGCCAGACAGTTGGACCTCAATCAACAGCCTCCTAGACTGTAGGCTGCTAGGCTTAGCCTCCATCGAAGCTCAGCCACCTAAGGCACCACTTCAGAAACTGAAGTCATCGTCGGGCGTAGGTTCGAGTGCCGCACAAGGCATAGGAATTTATAAATGTCCTTCGCTCCTTCCCATCACCATTAAGTATACAGGCCATCACTTCATTGATCATTATCACCTCATGTATTATCATTGATCTATCATCAACCTAGGCCTAGCTGTTGGTGGGGTTGTTGAGCAAACAATAATAGATGGAACCTAGGCATGGCCATTGAGTTTGCTAGGCCTACTAGGCTACAAACTCAATGGTAGGCCCTATGTCCTTTTAGGTTATGCTTAAACAGCGGTCATTTTTTTATAACCATACTTTGGTCACAGCGTTGATTAAAGCGTGACAATCTTCCGACTAATAAACTTGAAACACTTTGCTGTGAATATAAATAAGTCTACGTGTTCAGCAGAACGAGTAAATCGTGACAATAACTTACCCGTGGTTTTGAGGTTTAATGACAGCTTGTCGATCAGAAACTGATGAAAATAAAATTACATAACGAGCATGGCAACCGAATCGTCGTATTGTGCGGGAAATCGAATTTGGGAAATCGAATCGAAATCGATATTTTGATTGAATATCGCAAACTCGTCAGCTAATCAGATTTGATAACATAACCAGATTTTTGGATTAAGTTCAAGGAAAATGAGATCATAAATTATGTGCAACTTGAAATTCAATGATATTGTTCATTATAAATCATCACATTCCTCGGAATAATTTGTATTCGATGAGGCAGTGGAAAAGTGGGAATGATGAATCGATGACGTTCGACTTTTTGCGTTCGAGCGGTTGGAGCATCAACCACCGTGCCATCGACCAACCACCACGGGCATCAGAGAAACGAGCTGACAGCTGAGGAAACGTCAAACGTCAAGACGCGACAGGACAGAAGTGTTATTGAGTTTGACTTTCAATTTATTATTTTTAACCAGAGTTGAACTTTTAGAAGAATGATAAACGAATTAGTAGATGACTATTCGAGATATGTGAAGGTTGATTTACAAAAAGAGGTAGGGTCTAGGCTTCACTATTCCTCAGCACCGATGATTTGGGCATTACAATGTGCCTAGGCCTAGGCATTAAGTATAGGCATTAAATTTGTGAACTAGGCCTACAGATTCAATGGCCTAGGCCATTGAATTTGTAGGGTTCCTAGGCTAGGTTGTTGAAAAACAGTCATACAAATAAGAATAAGGGCCCTGGCAACTTTGAGATCCACTGTAGGGCCATTGACATACTGCACACAACTGTTGCATATATCTGCGTATATCCGCGCACGCATATGTACGAGCTTGTACGCTTAGTCCTCGTGAGTGGTGATTCACTGCTCTAGCCTCTATGTGATAAGATCACGGCTAAATGCTCCCAGCGACCAAATGCTTGCCGAAACACAAAATCAACGGTCGTAAGATCGCGGATACATAAGCTAGGCCTATGTACTAGTGCCATCTTAGTGTACTCTCTAATTTCAATTAAAAAGTATTCCTCATCCCATATCAGTAGAAAAATGTTATCCACACAATCTTTTGTTAGCTGCATGCATTTGCCATTCTCCTTATATCGGCTCTAGGCCTACCGTGGTTCCGAGAATCAAAGCGTTCGCAAATGCACATTTTTTTATTATTATCCTATTTTTAGATTTGCTAACCAAATTTAACAGGTATTTTCAAAAACCAAAAATAAGCTAGCAATTTTTTTTGTCTGTACGCTATATTCTGCGTAATATATACTGACACATATATGAAAATGGAAAAAAAATGGTAGGCTTATTGCAAAATAATTTCGTATTAATATGAGATCAGAGCCTGCCTTCAAACTGGTCAAGGCTTTGCTGGGGATTTTTCTCTATCCCGATGGGCCAGTCTGACCCTGCTGTACAAGGCTTTGGCCCCTAATTCTCTTCTGCTTCTCTTCTGCTGCTTTTGCCACTTTTTGCTATGCTCTCGGATCCATTATTAATTCAGGTCTAAACTAAATGTCTACTGTTCATTTTCAGCTGGAACCAGTTGTAGAAACAATTGAGGATATGCTTACTCGCCTTGAAGAATTTGAAAGTTTGATGGATATGGTAAGTGTGTGATGAAAATGAAAAAACTGGACTGCCATTTGATTAAAAATATTAAAATATAATAGGCCTACCGCTTAACGTGTAGCCCCTGCTGCAGGTAAGCTTATCCAGCAAACCCCAGGAAGCACCCATGGACCAACATATTTGGGAATTTATTCAATTGGTTGCAATACATTTTTTATTTATGGCATGATCTTAATCTAATTGTTCCTCAACACAAACTCAATTATTTGTCATGCAAAACATTGGCTTTTCAAGCCATTTTGTTTTCCGCATTCCTTTTCAAAACGTATCTTGTTTCTTGTTGCACTGAGTTATTGAAGATGATTACAACTCAAGTGAGGAGTGAATAAAATTTCAAAATTCAAATTCACATCATAATCACTTCATATTTTGGTTGCATTCAAATTTTAGTACATAAAAATCGGAAGTCAATCTGACACAAGACTTGGTCGTTGTGATTTTTCTAGGAACAGTGTTTGTATCACGAAAACCTGACTGTGATTCGCTATCCTCCTTGACTTCTCCTAACCACTCGTTTAGGCTTATTTCTATATTGTAGGCTACCATATCTCAAATTAAAAACTTCAAGCTAATCTGAAAGCTAGTTCAGTTATTTACAATTTTTTCAAACAATGTCGATCATAGTTTTGAATAAAATTCATCAAATTCGATATCAAATTGAAGTCCCAAAGTATTAATATCGAGAAAAAATACTGAAATCGAACAGCAACCCTAATGAAAATATACTAAATGTCTCACTTGAAATTGCATTGCCAAGTTAAATTTTTGTTTTAGTAGACCTAATAACTGATTTGAGCCGTCTGAAATTTGAAACACATTTCCCTACTCCAGTTTCTCTTCATTTTATAACAATGCTTGTTTGCTTGTACTTTCTAGGTACGAAGTGGTGGTACGAAGTGCCTCAACGGAACAATTCCAGAAATCTTGTCTCGTCAGGGAGAGTTACAAGTCGTGTGCGAGAGAGTTGATAATATGGAACGCTTCGTGGCGAGGGTGAAACAAGATTTGGCTGCTATAGAAACGCAAATGGAAGCTGCGGAGTCTGACCTCAGTATTTCCGACAGCTCGTTCAAGAATATATTCAAACCGTTATTTTTTGTAAGTTGAATGGTTGAATACCGTCTCGTAGTTGTTTCATATAGGCCTAACCTTGGATTATAGCTATCGTACCGATAAATATGAAACAGCATTCCAGATTATTCCAGAACTGTGCAATGTGCTGTAACTGCAGTAGCAATTACACTAGGATCTTCTATATTGCACTACGCGTCTAAGGTTCAGATTCAATGACATATTTTATCATCTTTTCACTCATGAAAACAGAAAAGCAAAAATATGTGTTCACATAATTTTATTTTTCTGCTTTGCATTTCTTCTGTCTATATTGAAGTCTCCTTTAGAGAAGCTACGTGGCACAAATCAGTAAAAACTTCGAATATCACAATAATTCGACTCACAATATAATTTGATGTTCAATCACCATGGAAAACTGAAAGACCCAACAATTCAGCCTCGTGTTTCAAAGCTCTGGAGAGAGTCTGCATTAGGAATGGGAATAAGTTACGTATCCATTGGTACCACAGCAATAATTATCCAAGATATAACTGATAGCTGGTCAAGAAAAATAGAATTCAACTTCTATATAGAAGTTACACTGTAGGTCTACTGATAATATAGGCAGCTACGTTACAAGTACCGGTAACGATAACGATTATCTTCGAATGATGTTCGGTGGGAACAACATAAAACAAAGAACTCAAATTTATTCTTTAATGGAGCTTCGTAAAACCAGACGGTTGTTTGTAGGTGAAATAGAAGTTTCTATGTGTTCATGTAATATGAGATGCTTGTACTCAATTCTGAATAGGGAAAGCAGGAAAATAATAAGGATCTGTTCAACACGATATTATAAAATGTTACAGGGAAGAACTGGGGGGGGGGATGAGACGGTCGGGCACAACATTTGGACGGCCCAAATGTGTGATTTGTTTCAGGACTTCTGTCACCATGAACTACCTACTTTCTATTTCTATAGTAGTGACCAGTTTAACCATTAAACTTCCTTTGTATTATTATTGATTTATACATTGATGAAATGACTGAAGTATCCTGAAGACCTGCTGATTGATGTTGATATTGCATTACGCAAATACCGTTGAAACTAGAGGAGAATCCTATGAGATATCCATAGGGCAGGTAGTAACCCAGCTGACCCCAACTTGATTCATATTGCTTGCAGTGAGTGCATCAGATATTCTGTTTTGTAATAGGATGAGCAAAGCGAATACCCTACTCAACTTCACCGTACTAGAAAAAAACGGCCACGTATTTTTTCTCTTAATTTTTTGTTTTCTTGTTTGCAATTCACAGGTAAGAGAAAAGACTGAATTCAGTTGAAACTTGGTATACACAAGTCTCAACATCTAGTTTGATACTGTATAGTTTTGAGGCGCAATTGTTTGCACCACCTCAGCGAAAACCCATTTCTTAGTTTTTAAAAACTCCGAAGGAATCAATAACCCAGAGGTGATAATTTGGATGAAATATTTCTTTCGAATAAAGTCGAATTTTCACAGAATTTTGATATAATAACGATGCATATTATTCCAAATTTTCACATTAATCGGATCAGCCGTTATGATTCTAAAAAATTATAATCTATATTTTTTACATCAATCAAAGCTATTAAAAACCCATTTATAAGGAATTTAAGCAACAGGTATAACCAATGAAAATGAAGAACGATTGAAATCAGTAATGCCTAAAACAGGAAGGGAGCGACATGAATGTTTTTAATTCGAGGTGCATATGTAGCTCTCTATTACATTTCATATAAATACAGTTAGTTGCGTATATCGCTCGTTCAACAACGCATATGTTGCATTTTCCTAGCACTTAGAGTATGATACTAAGGCTGTATTCGAGAAGTATGGCCTACGATTGAATAGTTTCCAAGTACCACGGCAGGCTCACTATATTATACCTTGACACGCTATACTTGTTTTTCACACGTGTCCAGGAACACTACCATTACGTCTGACATTTAGATTACTGCATACATATCTTAGAATTTATTTTTACAGCTCTACATTTTATGATCTGTTAAGATGGTGAGATTTCTCTTGAAGTGTGTTCATACATGCTGTTAAAAGGGTCGTTAAACAATAAAACACAGAAGAAAGACTTGTTACTAGCCGCATTGAGCTGTTGAAATGATTTTTTTTCATCGAAGTTGAAGTTGTATACTATTTTGTATAGGTCAAGCAAATCCATACATGCTTCAATATAGGATTCAAGTAACATTGAGTTCTGCATGTATAGAACCTTATTTATATCCCTTACATTTGTGCCGTGATTCTTTCTTGTACAAAATTTGGCGTAATGTTGCTTAAATTATATGAATTAATTAATTATGAATGATCATTCTTTGTTTATTCATCTATTTTGTTTCATATTGTGTTTGACAACATACTTCCATGTTGGACTAAGATTCATTGACAACTGTGAATGTGGTGTAAGGTGACAGGCTATTTTTTTGTTAGGTGTGTATGATAGTAGTGGGAAGGTAACAGTGTGAAGGAGCCATCCCAGTATTCACCTAAATGACAGCGAGAAACCTGAGAGATGACGAGAATCGAACCCTGGTCTCCTCATGCACTTTGGTTCGTCATGCACCCAGAACCTACTGGTCCACCTGTCTCGGTTAATAATCTATTAATTGATAGAATAATATTCAAATATTTCATTATTGTGAGCCTAGACAATATCCCCTCTCCTTCCCTGTCACACATAGCGTCGTTAGATGTTACACTGATTTATAATGTAACCATGAGATATTTGAAGATGGAGCCACTTTGAGGTACAACATTGGTTTCGGCCATTGGATTTACAACCGACTAAAAGTAATAGTTTACCCAATCTTACGATTGAGGCATTGAATTGATGCAGCCGTATATTTCTAATGTTTAAATGTATTCTTGTGTTTCTGAATTTTAGAAGAAAACTGAACCTGCCACAGTGCGATCACCGGGACATTATGACGCTCCAGAACTGTTCAGTACTTCTAGCTTTTTCCCACCTCAAGAACACGAGAACTTGTAACAAAAACTGCATCTCATTGTATATAATCCCGTGGTGATATTTGATTTAATATCCAGTTAATTGTATGTACAAATTATTCATTAATCAATTTATCAGCTTATAGAGTTGAAGGTAATCGTTGATTGATGGACAAATCAATTAATTTGATTAGTTGACTTGATTGATAGATCCAATTAATTGATAGTTAATCTTGAACATAGATGATGAGTAATAAATTGAAATAAAATAACGTAAAACTGAGAACGTGAAATAATTTTACCATTCATTTACACTTATTAATTAGCAATTAGCAACTAAAATTGTAAACAAATATCCTTCGTTTATTTAAAAAATTAATATATATTCTCATTCATATTTTTGTTTTTATCACACACGCATGTTGATAACTCTTTGATGAATAATATAACTCATACAATTATTCAGACAGCCTACACACATGAAGCATCTTATGATGCGGCTTCCTGCATCACCTCTTTTGTCAACTTCGAAATTAATTGAAAATTTATATTCATATTTGGTATTGTACCATAATTATATTGTTATATGTGTAGTGTAAATGCAATAATAAAATGATTTGAGAATTGAATAGAATTGTTCATGTCGAGTAAGATCGAGTTTCATGTACCGGGTAAGAGTTAACCGAGACAAATATTTGCTGCGCTCAAGTCTCCAAACTGAATTATGTACAAGTTTGTGTGTAGATTATTAATAACCTCATCATATTTTGAAACATCACAAAAATATAATCTGTTGGATGTGAAATGTGAAATAAATGATTTTTAAACATTTATTTTCATGCAGATAAATGACTCCACAAACATGTAGGTTATACGGGGGTACAAATGAGCGGGTGATAATTAAACGATGAAAGTGTTGATAGGTGAAGGGACATTTACAAAAAGTAAAAACCCATGCCTTATGTGGGACTCGAACCCACTCCCACCAGTGACTTCAGTTCCTAAAGCAGTGCTATTGTTGACTTAGCCACGGGAGTGGCAAGATGAATGAATTGGTGAAAAACATATTTAAAATAGTTTGATTGTATGTTGATACCATGTTGGTTTAGTGAAACCAAAATGTTGAATGCATTCTTCCTGTTATAATGTTATTTCATTTGATGAACAAAGTATTGATGCGACTTACAGAATTGCCTACTTATGTTTACTTTTTAATGTATGTTTCCTACAATTCTGACAAATTGTCTGAACGACATGAAAGTTTGGACCAACACGGATCAAGACTATTGATTTTGATCAAGATGACCGCCAGTAAAGTTGTTATAAACGTAGTAAGAGGGAAAACAATGATAATTGTGCTATATGTAAGAAAGGAGTGTGGTGTGTGTTGAGTGTAATAAATGGTCACATCATAGGTGGTAGAACGGTCGGCTGACCGAACCTCGCCCTTTATGACTGTAATAACATTGTTTTACACGATTAATAGAGACTTTCTATTATTATTATTATTATTATTATAATAGTTATATCTCCTGCAGTTGCACATAAATGCGCGGTGGCAAGTTCCCTATCCCTGTGATCACGGCATTTGATGACCACCATCTAACCTTCTGACGGAATTGTTTCACCCTCATTTCATCCCCCTAAAATATATTTAATATATTTTTGATGTGTGGGTATTTACCAGGGGTGGTTGGTGGATTTACCGCTATGCTCTAAAATGCAATTGTGCGAAGCTGAGGACAATTTACGAGTTAGAGGGGGGAGGCGGGAGAAGTCAACCCACTCAGCCCCTGCAGGTAATTTTTTGGGTTGAGAAATTTTTGAAGTGTTAGATTTGAGGTAAATAGTTATTACTTGCACTAATCTTGACTGTTTCATTTTTATTAAAATTTCAATATCTCTTACAGTTCAAAAGTTATCACAAAAAACTCATATTCCACTAAAATGACTCCCATATAGGGTATACTGCTGGAACATTTATAGGCATATAAATTATAATTGATTTCTTTGAATCGTGAAAGAATAAACTATGGGCCTACTATAGTTCTTCATTAGGCAACATTACAATTAGCAAATAACGTAGTGGTAAGCTATTCAACAAGTTGTGTACATTCATTATACCCTTGGCTACCCATGCTATTTTCTTGAGTATAACCTTTGGGAATACGCCAATTAATTGATGCAAAAGCTGATTGAGATTTTAATTGGCTATTAAATAATTCTAGAGATTAATAAACAAAGTTGATTGCATTTTATAACTTTCTCTTTGAATATCCATTACAATACCACGAGGAAGATTATCAACAATGACGCTTATCTTGGATTATTTTGACAGATTTGTGTGTTTTAACTCATTTCATTTGTTGGTCTCGCATTTGACATGGGTTTTCGTAGACTTACTTTCCCTTATCCTCAGTTCATAATTTCATTATTAACTGCTAATTCGTACCCTCACATAACCTAGTTGCTGGTGGGGAGTTGGTCGTTGGGCAAACAATAACCAATGCATAATATCATAGAGTAAATAAGTCCACTCGTTCAGTACATGCATGATGAATTGTTTAATACCAGCTATCTGGAATTTATTGTCTCAATTTCATGTCAACAGATTTCGTTAATTCATTGAGAAAATGATTTCTCATAGAAGGAGGCTAAAGTTCTCCATTTGATGGGTACAGTATTCAAGGAGGTGTTCCTCATTTTGGTTTCGCCGATTACAATCTATAACATTTCTTGCAGATGTGATCAGTTTCACTGAGTAAGTGATACTGTGTGTTTACGTATGTAAGAGTATTGTTTGCCTAACAACCCCGCAACAACTAAATTATTCTGTAGTTTATGATTGAGCAGGTGATAAGGAAACTATGAAGCGCTGATGAGTGAAAAAACGTTTATGAACCCCTTGCCTTATGTTGGACCCGAACCCACGCCCAACGTTGATTTTTTCTAAAGCGGTGCCTTGGTACTGATACTGAAGTTGTGATTGGGGAGCACAATATGAGGGACATTGTTGTCCACTGAACACAACAATGTGTGACATCACTTGGAAGAAGCCTCTTGCCAATTGTTTATTCTGAAGACTATAATTACGAAAAAGAGGAAAAAGGGCCCCGGGTGGCAATTAAAAATTGGGGCCTGGAGAGAAACAAAGTAAAACAACAACAATCAACTCAATTAATTACAGGCTCCGAAAAAGACCGAAAGAAGATGGAATTTCCGTTGATAATCCCATAGTTGTTGCCACAACGTTTGCATCCTGGTTTTTTAGTAGTTTGATACAAAATGCTACATTTCACATAAAAATAGACAACAAGAAGTGAATGTGAATTAATGCTTTATTCCTACAACACGATAGCATTATCCGTAATAAAAGTTGCCTTGGATATTACCCCGACTATAGAAACTATGGGATAGTGAGCTTAGATTGTTGAAAGATAATAAAACGTAGGATTTAATATCTTTTCAAATGGGGCAACACAAATTACAACTGTATTGTGTTTGCGTAACGCTTCATATACTGTCAAGATGTTAGTTTCTTGCCGTGGAATAGTAATTGCTGTCCGGCTGTGGCATTGTCACCACAATGATGAAAAGTTGAAAATTCCGAGAAAAATGTGGAGAAACTATTTGAAAAATACGGTAAACTATTACATACAACAAAAACAGTAGATAGTTAGCATGAAGCAGAAAATTGATTGATAGATTCGTTGATAAAACCTTCCTCTATCTGACAAACTAAATTTCATCAGCATTTCTATTACCTTCTTGATACAAATGAAGAGTTTCTGTTACTTTGATTTACAACAAAAAAGGCGTGACTTTCCCTGGTCTTGTATGCCAAGCGAGTGCGATTGAACCGTTTATTTTTATTTTCCCAAAAGGCAGTTGTTTTACGAACATTTTGATACCATTCAAGATGAAATATCTCGAAAAGTAATCAAATTATGCACGTAACGCGAGATGCATGTTCTGTGACTATTTTCAGTGTCAAAACTAAAGCATTTAATGAAGTCTCTACTCTACTTTTTTTCGTTGCGAATTTAATTCGCAATTTAAATCGCTAGTGTCTACTTCCGTTTACGGCACATCGAGTGCGTCCACAGTGCTTCGAGTCTAAAGAATCACTACTCAGTTCAAAATGAAATCACTAGGATGAGCTAGAATTGCGAAATTATTTCGCACATCATGGAAACAGCTATGCGAATTAGTTACGCAAAGTTTCGCAGTCATTTTTTTATGTAAGGAAGCTTTATAGCTATTTTTTAAGTGTACCACAAACAGTGAAATAAATTGTACTACGAGTCCATGGGAGGCGATTTAGCCGAATATCATTTTTTTGTGATAATTTTTGAATGGTATGAGGTATCGAAATTCTTATAAAGAGGAAATACAGATATTTCCAATACCTTCAAAACTATTCATCTCAAATCGCATAATTGACATGCGTATACGGTTAAAAAATGTGTTTTTTAGCCGAATACGCGTGGCAATTTGGCGATATGAGACAAATAGGTATTACTTACACCATCTTGAAGTAATGAAAAATATATGTGCTTTCCTCGTATTAGAATTTTGATATCTCATACCGCTAAAATTATCACTAATAAACTGATATGCCGCTAAATCGACTTTCTTAAACGGTCCCACGGTTGATGATGTTCAACTATATTCAGTTTAATGAATGCCTTCAGAGTTTAGATTATGAAAAAGATGTAGAAAATAACTGCTTTCATACAAATAGATGGAAGAGAAACTGCAGAATATACTTGAAACCATTACATGGCATTTGAGTTCATTCAACATTCTCTATGTAAGACATGTGAAATGATATGATTACAGGTACATGCAGTTTCTAACTGCATCATAAATTAGTATTCATGCACTTTTGTAATCGCAACAATGCAGTTGTTCATACAAGCTACAGTGTGACTCACCCTGGGTTTAACTGTTCGTGTGAGATACCGGTAAGTTTAATCAAGTACTAATTGCCATGGGTGTTGGTTTAGTTTAGTGTGTGTAAAAGGAGTTTAACTGGATCAACTCAAACTAATGACTTACGTACATACCTGACAAATACCTTGGCCACATAAAGATGCATCTGTGGGTTCACTGCATACGCTCTCTCTCTCTCTCTCTCTCTCTCTCTCTCTCTCTCTCTCTCTCTCCCTCTCTTACTACAAGGCCCGGAGGTGATTTACATTCAGACGACAGCAAAGACTGTGCGATCTATAAACAAAGGTTTTACATCGTAATAGGTGTACTATAATAATCAGCCACTTGAACGTGTCAAACATGTAACTGGCGAAGTTGTATCTATTATGTATATATACTTATATAAAACTTATAACTATTTTTAGTTGACACATTTTTAGTCGACACAGAATCATTGTTTCCCAAGGATTGAAGGTAGGATCGTTCGGACCGGGCATCTCAAGGGCTAAAATAATACCATAATAAATGATAACTAATCATTAAACAAACTGTAAAATATCTCAAGCCAAGGTGATAAGTTAAGGGATATAGTCAATTCAAGCATTTGCTTGGTTTTGCGGAGGATCAATCTTCGGTGCTATCTGTCATCTTCTTCATCTTTTTTTCTCTCCGATTCATCATTTGTCTTTTCTCAAATCAACTTTTCTTCCTCCATTTTCATACTATTTGACTCGATTATGGCTTGATTTCATTTGGCTATGATTTCATTCCATTCGATTCATATTTTTTGTTCAGATCTCTGATACAGATGAGTATATAATGCAGGGATCATAAATGTTTCTAATTTTTACCGAGGGCGAGGTACTTACTACTCCACATTTCAATGATAAACAAATATATATACCGGTAAGCGAGATTTTAGTTTTTAAGCAACACTCGATATTGATCACAATTTATTAAATTATCTCATGACTTATTTATAGAGTAGAAAACTGATTGTCCATTTACGTACAAATGACTTTCTATTCTACTCCTTTAAAGAATAATGCAAATGAATACAATAAATAAATAGATAAATCTCACCAGCATAAAAACTTACAAGGAGAGAATATTGTTAAAAGTCTTTGATATAATCCTATACCCCTAATTAGATTATAATTACGTATTATTTGTCATAATTTATAAAATCCAAGTACCGTATAGTAGGAAGGCGCAGATTAAACATATTCTCTATAATTACCGGTTACAATAACGTCTTCGCTCTACAGACTTAAAGCTATTACAAAGTATACATGCTATTACAAAACACTTCGATATTATATTTATCATCCAAGAATAGACACAAAACTCTCCTTGACCCGGATCCAATTTTGATACAAGATTTTGATGCAAGATAGAGTTTGCCTAGCTCTAGCGGCGCCCGGTGGCGATAATTATTCTGCAAGTCGGTTTTTAAGGGGGACTAAAAGTGACCAATGGGAACGCCACGATTTGTGACATGACTCAGTTACCGACCCGTGCTATGATATGATAAAGTAGCGTTGGGAAATCATATATTTCCTCACGTTTTGAGGGTCCCATTTGGTTTGACTCCCGATGCTGTTACTTTTTTATTGCAAAATAACTATCAATTAATGTTGACTCGAACGTAGGGTTATGGTTTAGGTTGATTTTTATTCAATTTGACCACAGAAACAAAAATATCTACACAAATGATGTGATTTTTAACTATTGTTTTTAGTCCAATTTAAAAATTGACTTTCAGAAAAATTCTCGCTGCCCGGCGTCGTCACCAAGGATTCTTTCGATACTCTACTGACGATTGAAACAAATATTCAAGTGTTCTTTTCAATCATCACTATGTGTTCTTACACACCGCCTAGATCGATCGATGCAACCAAGAAAAAAATATTTATATATTTATATTGAGATTTACGACACACTGTAATGATAACTAAGATCTAAATTGGCTTCGGATGAAAGATTATTAATATGATGGATGAGACGAAGAGATAGAGGTTTCATATGTGGTAGAAATTGGAAGCGGTTGTCATCTATGAGATATTGTGGAAACCATCCCCATTACCCTAAGCTACAAGAGGAAAAACCACGAAAAATCTTCTGAAGATAGTCGATGGCAGGAATTGAACCGAAGCACGATTAGTTTAATCACCTCACGGTCTTACAAGGAGCAAGCGAGCTACCGCTGTGCTATCAGTGCCGAAAGACAACTTGAAGTGCATGAGGAAGTCCACTGTTTGGACTGACAGTAACACTGGACTTGACATGATTGCAAATGACAGGAAGACAAGTCTCGCTGTGGACTCGATCCGACAGTGTGATTCGAATCTGATCCCGTCTGAATTACAGCTATAATTGATAGAGAAATAAAATTATATATATATATTATTTCAATGACTTTATGATTAACCTCCAGTAGGTTATAGGTATAATCAACCGTAGGTTATTTAATATGGTCTTTGGGTATACTGATCTGATTTGAAACTGTTCAAAAATCACGACCTCCCCGGGACCATTATATATATATATATATATGAATGAATTGAAAACAGTTATGAAAATCTGTCTTTAAATTTGTTTCTCAAGATCAAGTAAATTGTCATAATCGGTGGAAAATGACCTAGATGTCGACGCGCCGCCCAAATATGCATCCATCGCATTCATTCATTCGAATCGGACGTGGATCAAGAAATAAGAGAAGATGAAGAGAAAAAGTTAATTATTTTATGAACCAATCCCCACCAATTTTATGAACATATCCGTTAACGCCCGGTGTTACGGATGGATAGTTATAACTATAAGCAATAGTTAATGGATTAACTTGTTATCACTCATGGCTACACATGTTATTTTCGTGAATTTAACCAATAGTTATAGTGGATTAGAGTACTTGACTGATTCGTAAAACTGGATCCACTATAGATACAACCTCAATAAAGATCACTGTCATTGGAATTTTTATCGGAGCTAGGGGCACTTTATAACCAGATTCTTTGTAGATTTTTGTGAAAAGTTAGGGTTAGGCCTACGTATAGGGTATTTATAGATTAATTACTTTGAAAGTTTTGCTTTCGATTTTACGAAATCATTTGTAGGGAAACTAGTTTTTAATATGACAGATTTATAGCATCGGTGAATCATTAATTTGTTTCTCAATAACGTATACTGGTCTTTTCTATACCACTGATATGTTGTTTTATTGTTTTATTATTTTGCCTTTCTTATATCTATTTTATCGTATGTACATTGTTATTCTGTGTCTTCTTGTAGCAACCTTCCATATGAGACAGAGTCTTATTTTCATTATTGAAGATAATATAACTTATACGTATAAACTCATAAATATATATATATATATATATATATATATATATATATATATATATATATATATCTCTCTCTCTCTCTCTCTCTCTCTCTCTCTCTCTCTCTCTCTCTCTCTCTCTCTCTCTCTCTCTCTCTCTATATATATATATATATATATATATATATATATATATATATATATATATATATATATATATATATACATATATACATATATATATATATATATATATATATATATTTATATTTATATATATTTATATATTTATATATATTTATATATTTATATATATTTCTTATTTTCTGATATTATTATGACATTGGTTTTAATGACCAACCTAAGTGTATAATGGAATGTATGAAACACCAATTAAAAAACTATTCTATATATGTAGGGCATATATATATATATATATATATATATATATATATTCATTTTTATTTTGACCTGTAGAGTATATTGCTGACAATTAACCAGGGGTACCGACGGCACGTGCGTTCGGTTGCATCTGGAATGAACGTAAAATACAATATTCTGTATTCTCAGGTGAAACACAATTTTAATATATTGACGATGTTTTACGTGTTTTACAATCTAATTGATTTATTTACCTCAGAGAAAGTTGAGCTGAAATCATTAAGAGTATTTGTTGTTGAGATCGTTAGTATGAGTTACTTGGAAACATATTGTTTTTACGACTTCTAATAAAATATATAATTAAATGAATAAATGATTGTTTCATTTTATAATCATGGGCCTTTATATGGTGATTGTCAAGGAAGTTAATAACAATGTTTCATTAATCATTGTCCACATCCGCTGTATTAATTCTACCTAAAATGATACCTAAGTGCTATATTTAGCTTTATATTCAGTGCATATTTTTTAACTATTCTATTCGCTTATACTGAGCCAGGCCGAACAAAATGACGTGTAAAAGAGATGCATTTACGAAACTTCAATCCCATACTTTGATGGACGTCTATACAATTCATACTTTGATGTACTCATACAATCCATACTTCGATGGACTTATACAATCCGTACTTTGATGGACTTCTATATAGTTGGGCAGAGCCAACGTCTCAACGACCAATACGGTTGGTGGTCGAGTGGCTAGCACGCCGACGTCTTCATTCAGGAGACGTGGGCTAGATTTCCACCATTGCCGACCATCCTGTCATTGGTTTTTCGTGGTTTCCTTTGTCGTTAAGGTTCATACTGAGAACTTTTCTTAACAACAGACCACAACCAACTTTCTTCCCACTATCAAAAAAGAAACACAGTATCAAACTGAAATAACTTTCAATCCCATCTTCCCATCATCTGATCAATTATTCATCCATCGCCAATATATCTTGGCCATATTTACAGTAAGTTGTGAAACCTAATATAGAATTTAAAGAGTTTGTTTCGTTACTAAAGTACTTGATAGTCATAAACCGTAAAAGAAATAAAATTAAATCAAAAATAACTTTGCTGTTCGAACGGGGGTGAGATATCAACATTCTAATACGGAGCTGAAAAACAGATATCTTTAATACCTTCAAGATGGTATCAGTAAAAACAATTCAACTTATATCCCGTAATTGGCAAACGTATACAACTGAAAATTAGTGCACGTCTGACAATCAGATATAAAATGAATAATTATAATGTATACGGTCTTGAAGGTATCAATCATATCTGTATTTCCCCCGTATTATAATTCTTATATCTTTACTGTTCGAAAGTCATCATCAAAAAACTGATATTTCTCTGAATCGACTCCCATACGCTCTTAATATTCGCTTACTATTGGCTGATGCTCAATTCAGGCTGAAGACTTTTTCCACAACACTGGGTTTCGTACTCGGTTGACCAGAGAAATGAACAACTTCCAGAATAGGTGAAAAGAAAGAATGAAAAGAAAGTGGATGTACATTGGCTGTCTCAAGAACGTGTATTATATATAGACACACAAGAATCTTACCGGGATCAGAATAATATTATTCACATTTTTATGTCATTGAGTGACTTTCACGCTGCAATAAACAACATTATTGTCCGTTCTCTATAGATTCAAATTATACGTTACTTTAAATGTAAACAATTTCTAATTATTATATAAGTTGAACGTCATAAGCAGACCGCCGGATTGCGAGGCACACCTGTCTCTCTTCACTGGAAATAATCTTCTTTTACAACCTTTATCAATTTATATATATAAATTGAGTTCAACGACACACTGTAATTATGATCAAAACCTAGTGGCTTCGGTGTGTGATGAAATACCTCTTGAGCCACAGAATCTATTTTAATAGATTTAATTTATCTTCGATTAGTTTATAGTATGCCTTAGGGGTGGAATAAATATAAGAAATCAACTTAAGAGTCCATGGGAGTCGATTTAGCGGATTATCATTTTTGTATGTGATAACTTCTGAACGATATGAGATATCGGAATTCTGAAAAATAGGAAATACTGATATTTTCAATACCGTCATGCTGGTGTGAGTTCAACTATTTATATCATATTGCATAATTGTCACTTGTATACGGTTAAAAGATTCCTGACAATTAGGCGATTTGAGATGAATAGTTATTACTTACACCATCTTGAACTTATTGAAAATATCTGTGTTTCAGAATTTCGATATCTCTTACCGTTCAAAAGTTATTACCAAAAACTGATATTCTACTAAATTGACTCCCATGGACTCTTAATTATTCAGATTGGGATTTCAGAAAGAATGAACAAAATTACTAATATTAAAGTATCATAGATCTTTCAATGATTTTATAATGTCGTAGCTAATCACTAACGAAGTGAACGCCGTTACTCACGCCTCGAATTGGGAGTGTAGACTTTCTAGATCATTGGAAGTAGCTGATGATCACAAATTACGTCAGATGAATGCCTTCTTGATTTAAAGTAAATCAATGGAAGGGCCAATCATTGCTTAAGTTCAACTAAAATATATTATGGCGTTTCTCGTCTACAAGGGACAGTTTGTGAGCCATGATGCGATGAAATTAAGTGGTAAACCGGAAAGGTAATCAATTCTTAAGGTATTTATTGAGAGTGCGACGATATTCCACAAGATGAGCGAACCACTTGCATCTCTTCTATTATATTAGATTTGATATCGCATGACCACATAACATAGATCAACCAATTGTAATTAAGTAATTGTATCATCTAGAACTTTTATATTTTCTATAATATCTATGTCAGGAGAAGAGGTGTCAACACTCTAACCATAGTGAATGAAATACACGATCTGTCATTATTATTGCTATCCTCATCGTTTTTCATTTTTGAAATCATAATTATTATTTGTATTATTATTAAATCGACAATATGTTATTGAATACGTGAGCAATCGTCCTAGGTTTCACATCAGGGAATTCGATTTAATTTTTATATTTCACTCCATTAACTAGATTGGCTTTTAATTTGAAGTGAATTTCAAATCACATCAATTTCCTTCCGTATTTCGTTATTTAATATGTATAATTCTTGATTCGATTGATTATTACATCAACTGTATACTTCCGGAAATTATGTTTGATTTAATACAAACGTAAGAAAAACATTATCCAATTCCACATTTTTATTATTATTATTATAATTATATTATAATTACCGATGTATGTCACTTTGTGTCGATGCACGTATTGTAAATTTTGAGGATAAATCTCAAATCATTAATCAGGCTTACAGTTAAAATGTTCAATTAAATTTGTAAATCAGTGATTGATGTGTTTCTTAATTACAAACATTCGATTATCAATTTGTATGATTTACTTATATATAAAATTTACAATGTCATCAAAATAAACTATGGCGGACCGGATTGGTTGTGCTCCCGGGTCGGTGTTGGCCCGCGAGACACGAAATTTGGAGATCGACCCCTGCTCTAGATCAAAGATAGAACAAAGTGGATGATCTTCATATATTTTTTTTAAAGTAAATTTGTGAAAGATCATTTAAAAAAGCATTTGAAATTGTATTCGATTTTGTGGTTTACTTGTCGTTGATGCGTAAATTTCTTACAACCTGATTCCGTGGATAATTCATTCATTTCTTTCAGAACAGTTGCTACAATATACTTCCGTCAATTCT
This sequence comes from Brachyptera putata, assembly GCA_907164805.1. Lineage (NCBI taxonomy): Eukaryota > Metazoa > Arthropoda > Insecta > Plecoptera > Taeniopterygidae > Brachyptera > Brachyptera putata. The sequence goes on along the minus strand of OU015471.1, from coordinate 10,055,454 downwards.
ACAGGTTTGACCACTCGCTCAGTAATTGTTCTCACTCTCACTCGTGTGCAGCGTGCGTATTGCTACATTTGGAAGAAATAATTTTGTTTTGATGTTTCTGAAATAATGACTGGACACTAAAAATGTTTACTGTGATTATAATAACTAGAGAGAGTCACTGACTTCTCCGAGACGAAGGTCAGGCAAGCATTTTCTTATTATTTCATTTTTATGATGTTTCAAATACAAATTCAATGTATATATATATTGTTTGATAATTTGTCAGATGGTTTGTTGAAATTTCGTTCCAAGTTTTAGTTTGAATTTGTTGAAAATATCTGTGAGATATAATGATAATTCATAAGTACGTTCATAGTAGGCCTAATAGTTGGAAAGGATGACTCATTTTAAGTTATCTAGTGCAACTTTTTTAAATTATTATTTATTCACGATCTGGTCGTGCTGAGGAGGGAATGAGGCGGTCGTGGCCTGTTAGTACTTAGTAAAGGGAACCGTTTCAGAATTCACTTTCACGACTTCAGGAAACATGAAAAACGTCAATCAGAATGAGCGGCCGTCAGGAATCGAACCCCGCGGTCTCGTGAATGGTGATTCGGCACACTGCCCCGTAGCACAGTGCCCGAATTGTACTGAACCTGTATCGATGAGGCCGATGCCATGTTGCAAGAATGTTCATTTATTTTCATTTATTTTATTCATACCTAGTCTATTGGGTTTAACGACGCACTGTGCTGATGAATACGATCTATTCGCGTCGGTGAATGAATATGAGATGATGGGACGATGAGATGAAAAGTTATTTTATTAGGTTTTTTCGGATAGTGTATAACATCATGCACAATACCGGTAAGGGGGTAAACGCAAAAAATTTGAAATCACGCATTGCTCTACTTCCTTTCCGAATGTATATATTCTATCCTGACCTAACCTAACATCCCACCTTCTCTTTATTGTGTATGGTTTATCATGAATGTTCTTGCATCATGAAGTGAGCATACGCCCCATCGATACAGGTTCAGTACAATTCGGGCACTAACCTACAGGGCAGTGTGCCAATCAACCGACACACTACTCTACCTGTGACGGACTCGAACCCACGCCTGATTAGTCTTCATTACCTTACCTAACTCATTCGCTTCCTTCACTCGCGGCAGTAACTAGGAAAACGCAGAATGTGCGTTGTGAGATGAGGGTAGAAGTATGGAAATCTGGAATTGAAAAATACTCTGTCAGCCCAATCTACATCTACAGACTTTGGGCTACTTCAAACGCTGAAAAACCTTACCTACAACTTGTTGCTATTTATAGAGCAACCTGTCGCATATACACTTTGCATTACATATTTTGATCCTGATATTTGATGAAATGTATACTTTTATTCCGTTTTCTTCGTTGTCTTATCCGATTGTTGTACAAACTACAAATTATTGAAAATGTGATGAAAATGTGAAATTATGATAGTTGTTTTCATATTCTGTATGAATTTGAAAGCTTTTGAAAAATTCTCGTTTTGAAGTATTTTCCCCATGGGTTATTCTCATGGGAATTTTCCAAACTTTCCAAAAAAAATCCGGAAAAACCATTCTACCCATTTTTCTGAAAAACAATCCCAACCTATTCTGGTATGAGACCAATATTCGAAAAAAGTTTGCAGTCGATTGGTCAATTTCCCTGACCTGTATGCCGTGTACAAAATTACAAAATTACCAAAAAAATAAAAAATAAATATAAACGAAGCCCATTTTTTTCGGTGAGTGAAATGGAAGTCTTAGCTACGCTCATCTAATGAGACGAGTAGATCAGTCACTAACGGGCTGAACTGTCATTCGGGAGAGCAAGGTTCGAGTCTCATCTTGGTCGATCATCCTGACAGAGTAGTTTGAAAGTACCTGAAAGTAGTTTTTCTCAGTCATTTGAGTGATTGCTGAGATGTTTCCTTATTATTAGGGCAAGACTCAAGACCATCTCCTTTCCACCCATCGTTGCAAAATATGAAGGAATGCTGTTTGTTTGCTTAGCGACCCCACAAACAGCTAGGTTATTTGGGGGTTAAATGGGGTTATTCACTAAACACATCTCTGGTCACTCTGGTCAAGTCAACATTTTAACAACTGGACTATGAAACTACAATGACAAATCTTGAAAATTGTGCCAATAAAGTAACACAAAACGTCAGCTGGTATTTCGCTAAATCATGTTCTCTAACAATATATGTTCCTTCCACGTCCTAACTTTGCATTGGGCCCCAACGAACTTGATGTTTATTCAATTCAACAATCAAACCTGAAATCTGGTCAGGACAGGACACTTCCAGGAGTGTCCAGGACAGGTCACTTATTAGTCGAGCTCACTCCTAGTCGTACTCCATGTGTACTGCTTAGATTAGGGGAGTACACCTGTATTGTTTTAAAGCAGGAGTCCTGAACAGATCGTAGACAGCAGTGATCGCCATTAAACAAATAAACACAATGTTTGTGTACGATTATTATGGTATTTACGTTGGATTTTTGAAATATCATATTTGTATTCGATTGGTTTTCAATTACCCAATTGGGGTTTGGATTTTGTTTTTTTACATTTTCTGCTAAACAATACAAATATCACAGCTGCACTTGTATAAGCGGGATATTTTCAAGGTATTATGATATTTTCGAGACGATTTTTTTGATAACACCTCAAACACCTTACGCTACAGCAAGTTTATTAATTTCAATAAGTGAAGTTCTTAGAATTATTTAGTTGGTAGACGACCTTCTTCTTTCGTGGATACAAGTATACTAGAAACAAACTTATGAAATCTTGGATGAGATTAAAATGACGATGTGACTAGTCTTATCCATGAAATGTGAAGGCGCGAACCACATAGTGGTGCCATGAGGTGTGTGATTCCCCCCCTCCCCACCTCTTCTTTCCTTCTCTCGTCTTTCATTTGCTGCTTTCTTGAATTCTACTGCGTTGAGAGTTGGTTGTAACACTTAGTAACGAGTTTTTTAACAGAGAATAAAGTGCAACTGTGCAAGAGTATGCTGTTTTTAAAATCAATTCGTTTGCTTCACCTACAATGTTAGGTAGAGAAAGCTGCATTTTTGTTCAGCAATCTGAATAATTAAAAATGCTGTACGGGTACCGACAATTTATGGGAATTATTATTTAACGTCTGAAATCATTTTTTACCGGATGCGCTCAAAACTGTAGGAAAACAAGGGCTTTTTTCGTTGATTGAGCTAAGCTGAGCGCAAGTGTTGGGTCCATACTATGCGCTTTACTGCGCAATATATGAATATATATATATATATATATATATATATATATATATATATATATATATATATATATATATATATATAAATGAATATTTATACCGTATATTAATATAAAGAAAATATATATATATATATAATTATAATAATAAATTTCAATCAACACAATAGTGACGGTATGCGCATGGGGATTCATCAGTGTCATTACACCATAAAAGTTGCAGAAACAAATATACATACTCAAATACAAGATACAAATGTACAACATCAGCTATAAATTGAACAATACAAACAAAACCCTGATGATAATAATGATCAAATCATGGTTCAAAGGAAATTGGAGATGAAAAATATGTGTCATTCAAATACCGCTGGACTGGACTTTACATATTCAATATTTCAAAAGCGTTTTTCTTTTAATTAAAATGGCGACCAGTTTTCCAAACATGGTGTCCAGAAGAAACAAGTAGTTTGAGTACGAGTTGATTTCCAATACTCTGATGTAACAAAAAAAAATACCTCTCCAAGTAGTCTGTGGTATAGTATAGTTGAAGTTGCTGAAATTATGCAAATGCGTGAGAGTGGTATAGAGATATACATCTCTAGTTTAGCAAGTGAATGGCTATGGCCATCAATTGAGTTGATCTATTAAGTGCTATTCTCCTCAGGATACAGACAGAATCAATAAAATTATCCTTACGTGAAGAGATATAAGCCTAGACTGTTTAATTCATTAATCACTATACTTGTTTACTAAACTATATTGAGTGATACTTTCCTCAGGATATAGACAGAATCAATATGATTATCCTTGTGTGGATCCCTGTTTACTTTATGACAAGCATGTCTGCGAATTGTTGTACATGTTAGTTATGCACCGTGGTATCGATTTGTCTTCTTACATGTTATTGCAATGTATTTGTTATAAATGCAACGAAGTGGACATTACCGATCTTAAATGTTAAGGTGCTTCCCAGTAATATTCGTTAAGATCAGAAACAGATAAGATCAGGTTTGAGCTTATTCAGCTGTTTATACTTTATTACAAGCATGTCTACAAATTGTTGTACATGTCAGTTATGCATCACGGTATTGATTTGCTTTCTTAAATGTTATCGCAATATTTTTATTAGCAAGTAAGAAGGCATTGAAGGCCTTAAATGGCAAGGCGCATTCCAATGTGATTTAATCAGGTTTTAGCGAGGTATATACTTCCGGTTGTAGCACAGGTTTGTTTAGCACAGGTTTGAGTTTGGATTTAAGGACCGTCTTTATCTTGATCAGGATGTCCCCACCAACAGCTAAGTTATACGGAAGGACGAAAGAGCACGTGATGAAACTCTGAAGTGAAAATGAGCGAAAGACATTTACCCATGCCTTATGTGGGACGCGAATTCACGCCCGACGGTGACTTCAGTTTCTAAAGCAGTTTCCTAGTTGACTGCGCTACGGAGGAAGGCGTCTTATCTTATACAGGAATGCACTTCCAGAGAGCGTATTTTTGTGCGAATTACATCCGGTTTAAGCGGGCTACTTCCGGTTTTCCAAGTCCCGTTTAGCACATTTTCATACTGATGGCTGTTGTAGTTTGTGAAGGAATGCACCCCCTGTGGTTGTAAATGATCACAACATTATTATGTTTGCATATGAAGACTTTTTGTCAAGTGAAAATGCCAATTAAGAAAATAATTAAAACCAACGCTTGAACATGTAGGTACTAACATTGAAATTATATGATTTTGAATATAATTAATTGTATTCGTGACTGAAAAGTGTATATTTGAGTTTGACAAAGAAAATTATTTGAGAAAGATTTTCTAGCCTGGCTCATCAATTCAACGTTTTCACATCCCTTAAAAAGATCGCAGCCTTAAGACACGAAAATGAACCAACTTTCGGTAATATAGTTTATCCTTTTCGAGTTTTGCCCCCTACCTTCTTTTTGTCAATATATCAACTGTCGAGTAATTATTATAGGGTTTGGTTCTTATCTTGTATAAAATCGTATATGGATTATATTTTTATTTATATATTGGGTTTAAAGACACACTGTACTGAAGACTACGATCTATTGGCGGCGGTGAATGGTATATAGGATGATGAGATGAAAGGTTATTTCATTAGGTGTTTTTGGATAGTGGGAAGGAGTCGATCGTGGCCTGTTGTTAAGGAACCATGAACGACAGATGAAAACCATGAAAAACACCTGCCAGGATGGTCGACGATGGCAGGAATCAAACCCCGGTCTCCTGAATGATAGTTTTGTCTCAGTGAGTGGTTTATACATTTAGTCTAATTTTGCAGTTTTCACAACATAAGGGCTATAAGAGCAGCCATTTCATTATGTATCCACGAAAGACGGCTCGAATCGCCCTTACGATAGAGTTGTTGGGTAGGAGGACGGTCGTTCGTAAACTTTCTTTCGTGGTTACCGCGTTACCACATCTAGTGAGCTCAGTGATAGCTGCATATGTAAAGATGTCGCCAAATTACTGGCTTCACAACTTCTCAAGTAGAAGTAAGTAAGAAGTAGTTTGGATAAGAAGTAGGTGAAGGTCCTTCCAGACAGGTATCTACTCTCAGATATTTTACATCGCACTTGATACTTGAAATAAAAATAGAAGATTGAGTTACATGTTTTTTGGACTATCTTGTATCCATTAAATAAGAAGGTTTCAAGTGACCGTCCCTCCCATATCACAGCACTAGCGCGCGGGTAGTTCGCACCTTCTTTCGTTCAGGATGTCGTCGTTTTAGTGTCAATTTGACGGTCGATCGGGACTACGAGACAGCAAGTAGTAGCGAGACTTTTCAAGTCAATATATTTGAAGAATTTTTTCTTTTTTTTTCTGTTACTTTCTTTCTTCTCTCATGTTTCTTTCACTCCTTTTTCCTTCATTGACTAATTCCTTCATTCATTCGTATTGAATTTATGATTATACAATTTTTTTAATTTCTGAAAATATTTTCCTTACTGTGTTAGAATGCAAAGTAGCTATTTGTCGGACCGGAAGTAGGTTCTAGATTGGTTTGAGTTTAAATGAAATAAGGTCAGAGTATTTGTTTGGTTAGGTTTGTTGATCCGACGCCAATATATCATAGTTATCGTTACAGTGCGTTGTTTGACCCAATATAAAAATAAATGTCGTTAGAATGCCGCTGCCGTTAGAAAGAGTAATTTTAAATATAAAAAAGTTATACCAAGAGAAAAGAAATGAACCGCAAAGTCTAATTATCATTATAAACCATACCCAGAAATGCACAATATCACGACTAAAATAATTAGTAGATTCATTGTTCAATTTTAATTATTTACCCAATGTAATTGCATGTTCTTTGCATACTGAAATCTTGTTATGCTTCTGCATTGTTCGTATATTTGACAATGTCTCCTGTACCGTTGTAGCTCAATGTCTTCACAGATTATTAATGCTGTCGCTTTTGGTTTATTTGTATACTTTCTTAGAGCACAAAATGAAATCTACATATGCAGAAATACATTCTTCATGGTTTCCCACGTTGAAGTATAGTTAAGAGTAAGAACACACATTATAACAATTATTAAAAAATCTTCCTTTGTACGTCGTCAAATTCGTATATTGTTCAGTTTGTACTGCAACAACAGCTATAAAAATGAATTACAATTGATAAATCCATTTGTCAATTGTCATTATTCCAGAAATGCGTCAGTTATTATCTGTTAATCTCACATAAAATTTATAATGTATATACAAAAGAGCCTTTTAATGTCATTAAAACCTTTAAAGGTGTATTGTTTACCTCTTTACAGCTTCAAGGGCTTTCAATTGATGCAATATTTCTTATGTAATCACCAAGCTCCTACAACTTATCCTTGGAGACGATGACGTTGCAGTTGTGGTGACGAGTCAATGTGTGGAAATTAATTGGTCAATTTGTAATAAAACGATTATTGATGCACCTTCACAGAAATATTCAAACTATTTAAACTATCCATTACATTATGTGGTGGTGGTTTTATTGAGTGAGAGGGGGAGGGAGGAATCAAACGTAATTGTTTATTTAATGACCCCACCAACAGATAGGTTATTTGGGGATCAATTAACTATAATATAAATAATATAATGTAATTATAATATAATAAAATTTGTGGACCTTCACAGAACTAAATTCAAACTATTTGAACTAACCATTACAATGTGTGGTGGTGTTGGTGTTGGTGAGGGAGCAAGGGATGATCAAATGTTATTGTTTATTCAACGACCCCACCAACAGTTGGGTTATTTGGGGATCAATTTGTATTCACTTTGAAAATATTTGAAGAAGTGCATTTTCATATTAAATTGAATTTAGTAATAGTGATTGAATAATATTATTCGATTGAAAACTATGTTCTTTATATTCGTGAAATTTTCATGAATTATGATTAATTCCTGGACTAAATGCATAGCGAAGAATACGAAACAACAAATGTCGCGTAAAACGAAAACTTGAGAATTTTCCAATATCAATCAATAAATTTTTATCAGAATTGAATATTTTCGAGGAAGAAAAATCTGGATAAAAACTCTAGACCTATACTTATTTGCTATATTAATCTAAATTGGAAATGAGAAATCCATTTCTTCAAATAAGTGTTGAGGTAGTTCGTCAACAACAACAACACTCTTCTAAAAACATAGCTTGTTATTTTATAGAGATCAATGATCTCCCACCGTGGCCCTGCTTTTAACTGCTCAGTCATAGGCATGGGTTCGACTCTTGCACATTATCACTCTCTCAATCATACCCACAAATAACCTGACTGTTGGTGGGGTCGTTAAGCAAACAATATTTATATATATCAATGGAACAGTCAGTATTCACAGAGCAAGTCAAGAGCAGTTATCTACGTTATTGCATATTCCGTCGATAAGTAAATATTATATATATATATATATATATATATATATATATATATATATATATATATATATATATATATATATATATATATATATAGGCCTACGAGTACAATGGCTTTACGTGGAAATGTACAGCACGTGATGTTGATAGGATGGATATTATCATCAATGAAAAATACCGTCTCGTCGGGGAATCGAACGTCGGTCTTTAAGCTTGATACACATATGTTCTTACCATCTGAGCTAACGAGGGGGGTATCTTTCAATGATATAAATGTAAGTGTAATGGATATTGGTCGTGGATGCCCAAGTGCATCACATGGGAACTATGTTCTTAAATTGGTAGAACATATCTCCACCCCTCAACTTCTATCTCATTGAATATCATTGAAGCATATATTGACCATATCATTGATAATTTAACCAGAAACTATAACTGATATGGATATATATTTATAGTCCACCACATTTGAATCTCATACCTCTCATAATGATACAAATTGCCTAGCTGTTGAAAGTGCATCATGAGAGCGCCAGTGACCATACATTGTAGTGATCAGCCAAGCGGGCACAAAAGAAAGAGGTCAAGTCAGTACATAACAGGTATTATGCATTCTGAAGCGATTTCTGCCCCTGTGAGGTAGATCATGATTCGAGGGGTGGGGGGGAGGGGGTAGGGGGTACGGGATCGAGAGCATATTGTCTTGCTCGAGAGATCGAGTCAGTCGAGAGCAGTCAGCTGTAGCAAGGTGAGCAATAGGCGGGTGGATAATACGAGTGCGTGAGTTTTACCGTGTGTTATCTCTTTTGTTTTAAAACCGAGTAAGTATTATTATATATTAGTATATCAGGTAAATTTGTAGTGTCCTTTACCTAAACGCATGAAATGTATAATATGAAAGTGCACGAAAATACTTTATATGTGGTTTCAAAAAGAAAAATAAATAGATCGCACTCATAACCAGCGACCAAAAGCCTTTAGATATAATTATACGAATTTAATAATTATAAAAATTCAATACAAACAGCTGTCAAAATATAGATATCGATCAAAAAACCATATAAAAGTGAGTTTAAAACCTATGAAAACCCGTGCACAAACTTGAAAATTAAACACCAATTGGCAAAGGGAAAGGTCTCGACAGAATAACCGTATGTAAGTGAGTAATTGTTTTCGAGAGAGAATCAAATCGAATCTTAAATCAGAATTGCAAGGTAAAGAATCTATAAACATAATTAGTTATGAGGCCCTAGGTCTAGATATAAGAATGGCCACTAGGATAAATCAAATATCACCAAATAAATTCGTCTTAATAATTATAATTATCAACTATTACAGACACCATATTATTATATATTATCGGTCATTATCATTATTTCGTGTTAATCAACTTGTCATTCTGAACTGAATAGAAAGCTGGCCGAATGTTTACGAAGATGTACAATTGGAAGTAAAAGTTATTTTTATACAGGCTCCATTGTATAGGGACGTATAATCGTAAATAGAGCTCAATTCTATATTATGTATGACAATGCTTCCTCATATTTAAAATATTGATATATTTTACAGATACTTCTTTTTTAGCGTTAGATAAAAACGTTACATCATTAAGGTAGAAAAGTTGAATTATAATTTTCCTAATTGATGACTAAAAATATATTTCAAACAAATTTTTCACGGTGAAAAACATTGCTATAATTGTTGTCATTTCTCTTATGAAGAATACATGGAAAATATGGAAAAATTTATCTCGTTCGTGTGAGAAGGGAGTGGTCGTGCCTGAATGAATTGAATAATATAATATTTCCATTTTATGTCTGAGGGAAACCATGAATAACCTCAGTGAGTTCGATGCGCGAGCAACCGACCAATCGAACAGTCTCAGCAGAGCACAGGACAGTCGATTTAACGCAATTGTCAGAGTTTTGGTGACAAAAAAACGAACGCACATAGATTTCTAATACAGATAAACGACTCGAAATAAGATAATAATATTGGATTCCAACATTTTCACATGTATACTTCCAAAAAGTGACTTTTTTTTATTGTATAGTTGTGAAAATTGTTTGATATGAGTTAAATAGCTCAGTCAACTAACGCCTTGCATTGGGAACTGAAGTTACCGTTGGGTATGGGTTTTCGTAATCGTTCTTCTCACCTTTCGTCAATTCGTATAGTTTCATCAAAAACACCTAATTCGTACCCCGTATGACATAGCTGTTAGTAGGGTCGTTAAGTAGCATGACAAATAAAAGTTGTTAGTTTCAGATATACTATCGCGAAGGTATTCAAAATATCTGTGTTTTCTTCGTACCATATCAACATTTTTATATCTCATACCGTTTTCTATATCTTATACCGTACAAAAGTTATCACCGAAAAACTGATATTTCGCTGAATCGACTCGCATACGCTCTTACGCAAGTTGAATAAAACACTAGTTTTATTTTACAGCCTTGCAGTTGAATTAAAATTACATTCTACGGTTTTTATTTTCCTCATATATAATTAAAAAGTATGTCTATAATAGTATTAATCGCAAATAGTTTGATATACAGTCAAACAGACAATACGTTTTTCATAATGCAATAGACACTTCCAGTGAGATGTTCAGCGGGATTAAAATACGAAATTATTCGAACTTTTTTATATTTCTAACGAAAAGATTATTTATCTGTTGAAAGCATTTAGTTTTGTAATTGGAATAGCTAATGATGTTGAAAGTACTTTCCTACTGTTCTCTAAACCTTGGATGGAATGCATTAGGTTAATACTTCTAATGAATACATCTGATCGTATTAGATCTAATACTATTAGATTAATGGTGTGGTAAGATCGCCCTTGCGGTGCCCCGTTCAAACGATCTCATATTTCATCCGTATCCTAATTGGGAAACCAAAAAAAAAATATTAATACGTCAAGTACATCCTCTCTAACTGCCGCCCTCGTTAGCTCAGTCAGCTGAGGCACCGCTTCAGAAACTGAAGTCACCGACGGGCGTGGGTTCGAGTCCCGCATAAGGCATTGGTTCTTGTAAACGTCCTTTCACCTATCAACACCTATATTTCATTATCACCTGCTCATTCGTACCCCCGTAGAACCTAGCTGTTGGTGGGGTCGTTAAGGAAACAATAATCATCATCATCCTCTCTAAACTTGGGGATATTTTCTACCGACTCATGATTTACGATTTACATCGTTGTTTCATTCGTCAGACTTTAACAATATTTTATTTGCTTTCGTGTTAAAAAACATCTGGGAAAACCATTGGAACATTTTTATGCGGGCAAAAACAACTTATAATGAATGTGTCTAGTGCAAAGTGGAAGAAGTATTTGTACCGTGTCTTTACGTGGTGTATACGCAACACGGTAATATGTTATGGAATGGATTCAAAATAAAATTCAAACAGAATTTTAAAAGTGAAACTTGTTTTCTGAAGATAATCTGTGATTGATGGTTTTGCTATTTGTGTTACGTTGATAGAGAATTGTAACAATACATACATCTAACCGAAGTTTTGATTCACGCGTTTGATACATAGATTTAAAAACTAGTACACAGGGCGACGTACAGTATCTACACCAGTTCTATAAGAAAAAAAATCGAGGAAGCTGAACAAAAAAGGAAAATTACTTCTCGGATCTCTTATTCAAAATTGATTACTTTTAGATGAGCGAAGACTTCCATTACACATATAAGTCTAAACCAAAAAGAAATCGGGCTTCTTTTTTATGTTTTTTTTTTTTGTAATTCTTTACTCGGTAAAAGTAACCAGTCGATTTGAAACTTTTTCTGCGCATTGATGTCTTACCAGTATATACCGAGATTGTTTTTTTTAATGCTGCTGCTGCTTAACGACCCCACCAACAACTAGGTTATCGGTTTCAATATTTTCGGGAAAAGTTCAGAAAATTAGGAAACGCTCTATAGGCCCCAAGAACTCAACGGAAAATAAGGGGAAAACAAAAACTCGTCAAAAGATCTAGAATGTGTCGATTTGAATACAAGATTTGAATACTGAATACAAAAACGACTAACCACTATCATATACATTTTCAGTGATGTGTATATACATTAATAGGATAAGATATAATAAAGAAAACGCATTATTAATTTAAGGCACGGTATTACGAATAATAAATTTGTTGATTAAGCGATAATTAGTGGATTAGCTTGTTATTACCCTTGGTTACCAATGTTATTTTTGTACTGCAATTGATTAATTAGCTTAATTAACACATTTTTATTATTGGTAATATGAGCCCTAAATATGATTTACACATTATGATCAGAAGGTGTTAAGTAGTTATGCAACAGGTTACACTATAATAACGGGTGACGTAATAAGGTATGTAGATGTAGACTGAGCTAGCTCACAGAATATTTTTCATTCTAGATTTTCATAGTTCTAAGCTCATCTCACAACGCATACACTGCGTTTTCCTAGTTAGATCAGCGTAGCGAAGACTTCCATGTCACATACCGAAAAAAATCCGACTTCGTTTTTATGCGTGTGTTTTTTTTAATTTGTTTTCTGTACGCGGCATACAGGTCAGGTGTATCAGTTTTAAAAGATGTCTACATGTTAGAAGAATGTTTTTACTCTGTGAAAAGTTTCATTTTATTCTGTAATGACTTGTAATGTATTTTTCCTTAGGATTATGGCACTGATTTATATTATTGTAAATAATCAATGGTCAATAAATAAATAAATACATCTTATTCAACGGTTACGTGTATGAAAAAAGTTTATGTAACGTTGAATTGCAGATAGTTATTTTGATGAAGCCACACGCGTAGAAAGCATGGGATGAGTTTATGAACAACTCTTGTGAACATTAGAGGCAGCGTAATCAAGAAAAACAAACCCTAATTATAATCAACTATTCTAACCTGACTTTCACGAATTGAATGGAAATTAATTCCATATTAGACTCTGTATTTAAACATCGAGGAGCTTGCATCAATTTTAATTAAATTTTTTAATCTTTTTATGTGTCAATGAAAATCTCGAATTCTTACAGCAGTATAATCTATGATCGTAATTATTTTAATTAATATGAGTGTTGACAGATTTTTTTTTTAAAAATAACATCGAAACTTTATACAAAATCATTGTTTCCCAATTGAGGCTCTGGATGGAAGACAAGATCGTTTGGACGGATTGAGATCGGGTTGGAGTTCGTTTATGCTCTATTGTCAATGTTGAATTTGATCTATGAAGAAGTATGAGGCAATTCTTATTATTCAGTGAGTATGAGCAAAAGGGAAATATCTAAGTTGAAATAAAATAAACCATTCAAAATTACATGCGACATCGAATATCGAAATCGATATTCAACAGCCAATATTAGAGTGGGTGTCGACTACTAATTTATTTCAATTATGCTATATATATTTGACAATATTTCGATATGTCATTGCAGAAGTTTCATTCTAAATTATTCATGGGATATTTTGTTTAAAATAATCAGATTTCCTCTATACTAACGTATTTTTCTATACCCAACACTACATTCAAGTTTCACAGGCCCACACTTTCTTATGAATACAAGTAATTAGTTGTAGTTTACTACGTGAAATTAGTTTATTATTGTGCGAACATTTCGATCGATCAAGTCGCATGTGAGATGAGCTTAATCGATGTATGAAGTCGATCATTATACACAATTTAAAACAAGGAACGTGTAATTATTTAGTTTGCAGCCTATCAACTATCTTGAAGAAGATGTTCTCGATTATGTAAAAAATATTCAAATTATATGTTGCGATAATATTATGAACTGTGAAAAAGGTTTTCGTAAAATTGTGCCTCACGGCAGCATGAAGGAAGCGAATGTAGCCGAATGTAGCCGAATGTAGCCGAATGCAGCCTGACTGAAATGCTTCAGAATGAATGAATAAATGAATATTTGGGTTTACGACGCGTCTGAATTTAGTTCATTTTGCGCCGAGAAAAAAACGGATCACGAACAGACAAACTACTTGGGGTAAATGTTTGTTGGTTGCATATCCACCTCTTCTAGTTCGAGTGAATTACTCCCAAACGAATATATTCTACTCACACTCAAACTAAAAGATGGAGAGGTTACGCCGGAAAAACGGAAATATTGTACACCGAAAAAAAAACGAACACCGAAAATAACGTACACCAAAAGTAACGTTTATTTGTCCCAAAGCTGTTTGTATGGAATTCATTTGGAATGAGAGGAAGAAATGGCACTAATATGAAAAAAAAAACAATCTCCATGATTAAAAAACTTAAGATAGTGAATGAATCACATATCAAAAAGTGTGGAGTGTATGTAGAAATAATTGAATGGTGTGTTGGATATAATATAATTCAAGCTAAAACTCAGAACTTGTAATATTTTGGTGTGGGTAAGATGAAGTTTTCGGGGTTTAGATGAGGATAGCATGAAAATTAGATGGATGATTCAGAGAATGTAACTGATTTCAAAAATAAAATGAGGTTTTTATATTTCTTACCCATTTCAGGGTGTTGAGGTTGATTGTAGTGGTACTTTTTGAAGGTGAAAAATCAGTTGCTCCTCTAAGAAAAATCAATATTGTCTCGATTTTAAATCAGTTTTCTATTGCTTGTAAACCATATCTTCAATATTCTGAACAAACTAGTGATTTGACCTGCGGTTTCATTGAATTATTTCTAATTTTCCTCAAAAGACAAAGCTAACTTGTGACAACTCTTTAGGTTAGAAAATAAAGGTAGATTTTGATCGGATAATGTTCTCTAGAAGAGCTGAGTATACCATGACAATACGAGATAATAGCAGAGTCACGGTCTCTTATAGAACGCAAAAATGTGACGTAACTTCAGCCCACCTCAAGAGCAGTGCTGGGATTTTTTATAACAACAATGGAAATACACAAGAACTGGACATGTTGCCATGGTACTTGCTCTACTAGTGCACGATGTAGTGATACCAACTTACTTCATCATAAAATAAAGAAGGTGTGCCGACTCAGCCTTCCAATTGGAGGACGTCCGCCGTCATAGAGGGCACATTTGCCTGTAGCGCAACTATCGCTTTTATATCGAACTATATAAAACAACAATGCTCAACAATGCTATAAACGGCTCAGTAGAATTATTACGTTATAGGTAGCATTTGTTTTTCACGAAAATGATAGATTTTATGAGGTCAATAATGTCACCGGTACCGTAGCCACTCAATCTCATCTAGTTCACAAAAGAGTCCGCTAGGGTGAATGGGGGATTTTGGCTCTGATCTGACGGCAAGCAAACAATAATGCCGGCCATGTTATCAGTATGGGAGTCGGCACACCTTCTTTATATTATGATGAAGTAAGTTGGTATCACTACATCATGACTAGTGAATCAAAACTAATCAAAATAATTAGTCTCTAGGAGCTAGTTACCCTATAAAGGACGTTATTTTAAGTGGCTGTCGCGTTGAGGGCCCTGATTACACATGGCTCGTCGTTTCCCTCACCAATCTCTACACTATTCTAGTCGTGCTCGCGTAATTTTGTCGTGAGAATCGCCTTATATGCTTGCTATTCAGAAACACAGATTAGTACCATGTGATAAACTGGTTGTGAATTGTGAGTGGACAACATTTTACACAAATTGTGAAATCTGTGGCATAATTTCCAAGATCCAAAAAGATAATACAACTTTCGCCATCAATTGATCTCTGCACATTGTTCGTCGCGACTTGGCGGCTCTAAACTACCGCTCGTTAACGCGAGAGGATATTTGAGCTACTCGATAAAACCGGCAACTTGTGATGGGATAACGATATTGCATCACAAATTGAAACGATTTGGTATGAACACACAATTACCACCTGTATAATGGATTGAATTAAAAATCTCCTAATATACAAATCGGATTTTTGTTTTAATCAATGTTCATAAATTCATTTTATCATTCGACGGCAAGCCTATGGCATAGTCGTTATTTCATTGTACATGTCAACATAGTCAATTCTCGAGTACAAATGATCGAGTATTTCTTTCATTTTCCATCCATTAATATTTTCATAACCTATAATTATTGAATAAATAAATGAATAATATTTTTCAACCGTCCCCGTGGCTCAATCAACTATCGCTACCAGTAGAAACTGAGGTCATTTCGGGCGTGGGTTCGAGTCCCGCATAAGGCATGGGGTTTTTGTCCTTTCACCTATCATCACTTCATCGTTTCATTATCATCTGATCATTCGTACCCCCGTATAGCCTATAGCTGTTGGGAAGGTCGTAAAGCAGCATACAAAAAAATAGTTCCTATTGTCATCACGCAATAATTAATTACGATCACAACAAGAAGCTATTATAGTACCGGTATTAGTATTCATAAACCTTATTGTATGTAAATCAATATGTGATAGTAGCCAGCCATAAATATTCACTTGTTCACACATAACAAGCCAACGGTCAGAACAAATGTTATGAAATCATTGAATAGGATACAAATAATTAGGTAGCAAAAAGTAATAATAATGGATATATAGAAAGTGACAGTTCTAGAGCCTGATTTCACGAACCGATAGACTGTCATCACCCTTGGTTACCCATGTCATTTTCGCATGTTGACCATTAGTTAGCTAATTAATACCTGATCAAGTGTTCGTAAAACTGGTTCTTAGTATAAACAGCTGAATGAATTAACAATAATTTATAATAAATAGTCATTATATAAATTTTAATGAAGTAATTTTTATATTGCAATTAGGCCTATATAATAATTATAATATTGTAATTAAATATCAATTATAATATTATATTTATGTATGTAAGTATTTATGTTCAGTGAGTAGCAAGAACATAATTATATTGCTCTTCGTAGGCCTATAATTAATTCGATGAAGAAAAAATAAACAATGAATGTAAGAAAATACATAGTTACAAAAGTACAAGTTGAGGACGTTCTCATACGTGATAATTGTGGTAAAACTCGAAGAAATAAAAATGACTCGACTGTCATTTCTTTTGAATGTATATTAGATTGAATTTATAATATAGAATGAAGACAGAAACACGCGATCTTCTGCTTCAATACAATACTATACACGAAGATGATATCAACCAACCATCAACCAATTTTCAGAATGACGAAATATTTCATCTTTGTTTCGATTATTTTTTCATACTTTTTATTACTTGCAATACAATATAAATTAAGCACAACTCATAATAGGGCCTGGTCATAAAAATAAATATTAATAATACACAATCAGTTATATAGATATAGTACGCAAAAGGAAGGTATAATTAATTTTACATTTACATATGATAGTAATTTAGTGCGGCTATCAATTCTACATTTTATTCGAATATTTCAACAATGGTTCTTTTATTTATGATATTATTTTGTTACTCATTGATGGTAATATAAGCACATTTATATTTATAGCTTCAATGTTGTTGATCTTATTTTTATTATTTTATTTCTTTGATAGTATCCTGGAAGTCATTTGATACGTTTGGTTCGATTGATCAAACAGTTTTCAAATATGTCTCTACGTAAATACGTAATACGTGTCAATATCAATACGTCAGATCTCAGACGTTTCAACTTCCCGACTTGTATACTTCTCTTTCGAATCGCATCTGAGGTATGGTGTGGAGTTTCGGGGTCACTCATCAAATATTAATAATAAGATATTCACACTTGAAAAACGAGCAATTCACACCATGACGATGGCCAAACCAACAGCTCACTGCAAATCTCTCTTCAAGAAATTACATATTTTAACCCCTTATAGCCTTTATATAATGCAGTCAATATTGTACATTAAAAATAATCTTTATTCTCTACAAAAAAATTGTGAATTACACAAACAAAATACACGGAACAACATAGACATTCACACCAGTCAGTGTAATACCACACTAACACAAAATAACTCTCATTTCATAAATGTAAAACTATATAATAAATTACCAGAAACTATAAAAAATATTACATCTCTCTCTAAATTCAAAACTAGCCGAAAATCACTTCAAATTACCAAAGCTTATTACTCAATAGACGCATATATAAGAGATGACCTTAAACAATAGAAGGATGATGTGTTAATTATTGTTATGACCATGCATATAAATTGTATATGAGATTGGAGATATAAAGATAAAGATTATTATAAAGAATGAAGGTAGAAGTATAAGATTGTATATATTTTCTGAACAAATTTCACAATTTTTCTATTCACATTTTTATTTCATATTCATATTATTATTTGCTAAAACTGTATGTATATATCCCATCATGAGTGTATACACACATGGATACAATGGATTTTTAAAATGACAATAAAGGATATTATTATTATTCTCATACTATCTCTACTCTAATGTAGACAATAATAGTCATCATTTTGATTAATTACCATTTGAACAGTGTATATATTTATTATACCTTCATTTCTCAGTATAGTTACACAAACCACAGCAACGCATCCGTTTATTACGCCAGTAAATGTCATATTTTATATTCGCTTCTACATTCTGAGACACGTTCTAAGTTGCCATTATAGCTTTGATTATAGCTATCGGTACAATAGCTATATAACCAGCTAATAGCCATGCTTTGAGTCAAGGTTTGAATTATAAGCATGGCACAATTCTCTTGAAAACCAGTGTATAATCTAAAGAAACGTTTTGATTTCTCAATTACATTATCAAATATTATAAATAACAATCTTTATTTCATATTGAGACTACACCATACAGAATATGGTTGCCAATTTCAGAGACGTAAATAATCAGAACTAGTGTTGCAAAATTTAAATCAAAACCAGAGATGAAAGAAAACTTGGCGGTCCCTGTGTCTCAGTCAACTATCGCTAGCGGTAAAAACTGAAACCACCATTAGGCGTGGATGGGTTGGATTTTTGTAAACGTCCCTATCATCACTTCATCGTTTATTATCATCCGCTCATTCGTACCCCCGTATAACCTAGCTGTTGGAGGAGTCGTTGAGCAGAATAAAGAAAACTTGAAGTATGGAGAAACGTGGGAAATGAGAGAATGGAGGATAACTAGTACAGATTCCCAAAATACAAATTAAAATGGGGACTAGTAACTAGTAACTAGTACAGATTCCGAAAATACAAATTAAAATGGGGATTGATTTGGATGACTTCGCAGTACAGCAGTAGAACCTTTTGAAGCCCTAGGAGGCATATACAATTAATACAATCTACATTCAATTTGAATCTACTACAAAACTTGACAGAAGAGTTTGTGATATAGTTTCTCTTGAGCCTATAAACAGACATCAACATTATATTATGCTGAGCGTGGGTAAAGCTGTTGATTCGCAGATTTCTTTTTTTGTTGTCGACTTTGCACAACAACCACAACACAACAGTATTCTAGAGCTAGTCTTCTATTTATATCTAGAAAACTTGAAATTGTTAGTTACCCAACTCTCAATTCATCTTCTTGAGTCATTTATAGTCTTGTATTATCATATTAAAAGACAATAAAATTATTTGAAAATATGTAATACCTAATATTATACGTGTTGTAGAGCTGGTAATTATGTACACGCTATCCATTCTAAGGTTACACGCTTTAATTGGAAAATATAGAATTATCTCTGATAAGTCGGCTGTATAATTACTAACTTGTGAATTAAATGTGCAATTACAGTAAATAAAGCTGAAAAAAGCTGTTATGACGTAACAATGAAAATGACATCGCTTTTTAATGTGTTGTGAAAGATTAATAATTGTATGAACTCGTTGAATTTAATTAATGTTGTGTTCCAAACGATTAATAATACATTTTTTCCATTAAAATCAACAATTTCACATAAACTCACTGTTTCTCAATCAAGGCGTTGGGTGAAAAAATTAGAATTTTTTATCAATTTTTTATCAAATTCCCACCAGAGTGTTTTGCATACAAATAACACCTAACATGTTGTGATTGTTTATTATGTTTTGACAATATATTAGGATAGGTACTTCTCTGTATGGTGTGAAGCATTTTCACAACAATACGTTCATCCGGAAAACCACCTACGATTGTTTACGCTTCATGTTGGCACTGAAAATGTTGACACAAAACATGTAACTCGCGTTACATATGTATCTGATGATGACTACGTCTTGAGATAGTTTCGTGAAGGGTTTCGATGAGTTCGTACACCGTCATATACTAGTACCTAATTGTATCGTTGAAAGAAAGAAGGCTCCGAGCTACCGATCCATATATTAGTGGCGACCGGGAAGAGGTTTTCATTTTTCACCCATTTGTTGTTCTTGACACAATTCAAAAAATGGCAATGACATATCATCAAATCTGATCAAATCTGATCACAACGTTTCAAATCTGTTTCACGTTTCAAATCTGATTATAATCTCGCATCAAGTATCTTCTGTAAGACATGCATTTAATAGGCCTACATCGTCTTGTATACTTGGTCATGATAATCCAAACAATTATGTTTCTTTTCAATTATAACACAATAATTGAATTTATTATTCCTTATAGTAATGCGTAAGATGTTAGGACGGAGTGGTTGCGATGCGGGAGGCGAGGGGAGTTTCGAACCCAGTTCGATCCCCGTCGCCGACTATCTTTACAGGGGTTTTTCATGGTTTTCCTTTGTAGTCTAGGCTAATTCCGGGATGGTTCCTACAAAAAGTCGGCCATGACCGCTTCCTTCCCACCATCCATCCCATTAGCCAAGAACCTTCATCCCATCATCTCATTAATCATCCATCCTACGCCATTAGATCTGCGCTATCATAACAGTGCGTCGTTAAACCCAATAGGCTATATATGAAGAAAAAATATATTAGTCGAAATAGTAAATTGAAAGTATTATTCAAGCAAAGTTTCGAGTATGATTCTCATAAACTTGAAACTAATCAAGCATATTTTGTTTCAGAAATCAGTGTAGGATGCCGTCGGAGGGTATTAGGATTGGCGTGACGGAGTTCTATCAGGACCGCTCGATCCTCGTGACTGGAGGCACGGGGTTCATGGGCAAGGTCCTGGTGGAGAAACTGCTCTACAGTTGTCCGGGAATTGCCAACATCTTCATCATGATGAGGCCCAAGAGGGAGAAAAACGTCAATATGCGACTAGAAGAAATGTTCAAACTACCGGTGAGTTCGATTGGGTGGGTTGGGAGGGGGGGATGAGATGTTATAATTTACCCTTCACGCTATAGGTTAGCTTAGATATGCTTATAGAATGACAAAAGCAAAGTGGCTTAAAATTTAAAACTTGAGCTACTTATGAGCTTAGAGTTACTTAACGCTAGAAGTTATGAGCTACTCCTACGTGATAGTTCCGGCACTATAAGTATTAAGAAATAAGATCGATACTTGATAGTAACCAAAATACGTGGAGAAAGGATAGATGGGGAGGGGAGATTTTATGGTGTTAACTTCCCCTTCTAATGCCTGTGGGAGAAACAAATTGTCTAAAATTGTCCAAAGTTTAATCGTTTTTTAGCGATTTAATTTTAAACTATTTTCAACTTCAGGATTATGTCCAGCTGGCCTATGTTCGCACGAATATTTCTAATTGAATTAGATTTCTGAATATATTTTGTGACTTACAAACAATCGCCTACGGACAGCATGGCGATCCAAGGATAGTGAAGTTAACGTGACAGCTCAAAGTTGCACGTCAGTTTCAAATTATTCAAACTCCTCGAACATTATCAATCCTTCACGCTAATCTTGGGATGATACATATCGAATTTTCCTAGGGTAGTGAACATAAACTATCGAACATTTTTGAAATTGACAATAGAAAATTTGTTTCACCAACTCAATTAATGGGTTCTGACAAACAAAATGTTAACACACACTCTATTTTAAATGAAAAATATCATCTAGTTGCCAGAATTTCAGTAAGACTTGAAAAATTGGAATACACTTTTTTATCGTGCATGTAGTGAACACTTTAGGTGATAAGTTTGCGTCTCTTATCTTCGCGCTGTTCGCTGAAGTTATTTGTATTGACCAATATGTGTTGATCATCGATTTCTGCTTGCTGTGGAAGTATGAAATGGTGTCGCAAGTAGTGTAAACATATTTGACAGAGTTGGATTGAACATTTTGGCTAAGAAACAATTATAATTCATGGGAATCACGATCCAGAATGATAGAATAGAGAATACAAGATTTGCGTTCCAGTTCATTTGATAATTGAAATTGAAAATCAAGCCAGGTATCAATATTGTTCCAGTTCATTTGATAATTGAAATTGAAAATCAAGCCAGGTATCAATATTGTTCCAGTTCATTTGATAATTGAAATTGAAAATCAAGCCAGGTATCAATATTGTTAGGTATTGTAAATTAATAATTGTGGTAAAATGAGAAAGAAAATGTTTTCGATTGAAATTATAGTGCAAATAAAAGATGAAGTGAAAGATTTCTACCTAAAATACTGACAGACGACAAGGCAAGTTGTTGATAGCTATCATAATATGACAGCTGGTGAATAATGACGACTGAGAAAGCGATGTTAACTAGTAGAAGAAATGAAGAGAATACTTGTCGTTGAGAAGAGGAGAAGAACGAATAACTAAATAGTGAGGTATGAGAATTGAGAAAGTTAATTAAATGTGTGGATATATTTGATACAGACTCATGAATCAAAATACTGCCAAGTGCAAGGTTGACGTAGCATCCGGTGTCCGACAAGGTCGTATTCTTTGACCACTTATATTCACAAATGGTTTACGACAAGGCATACAAAATGAGGTTGTTGTCCGATGAGTTAAATGAAGAAGATGGTGAAGTCTGGCTCTTGAAAGTTTCTGGAACCGAGTTGTCCTCAAATGGATTCATTTAATTTTGGATAATGTGCTCTCTACTGGATGAAATGTCGAGAAATTGTTTACACGATGTGAAGTGAGACATTAGAGGCTAACAAAAAGTACATTGGACCTGGAACTAGTGCTGAATAAAGAGTCAGATTGGGGTGAGCAGAGAGGGACTTGTATGTATATATATATACAAATTGATTCATAATTTTCAGATTAAACTTGTGTGATGATGTATAAAATTTGTATTTAACGACGTTTCAAACGAATTACATCGTTTATTTTCAAGTTGAATACAGTTTAAAAGTGTGTCACTCCGACTGATGGTCAAATAGAACTAAAAAGGGAAACTAACAATACAAATTCACATACTAGAAAAAAGAAAAGCTACAGAGAAAACAGAAACAGGGCAGCATAAACAATAAAAACAAATCTAAAAAACTTGAAAATGTATACATCATCACACAAGTTTAATCTGAAAATTATGAATCAATTTGAAACTAATACTCGTGAAAGCTTACACCAATCAATATATATATATATATATATATATATATATATATATATATATATATATATATATATATATATATATATATATATCCTTATGTTTGTACGTATAATATTTCTGAATGGCCCGTCATTTCAACTACTTTCTAGCAGTCATTTTCAAGGGCCAAATAAAAATAAAAATATTATGATTGAAAGAATAGATTTTTGTTAAGAAATGCAAATTCTCAATAAAATTATTTCAAATGTTCAATGAAAAGAAAACCCAATCAAATAATCACATAATACCAATAATTGTACCAAAAATGTTTTGTTCTTGTAAATACCCTAATAACCGGTCTCTTACGTACTGAACCAGACAACTAATTACTAAACTGCTTCTCCAAATGCCAAAAATTCTGTCATTGACCTACAAAATAACGTCCAGTAACTCGTTAGATAGAAACTTGCACATTTGCATCATTTCACACTCTCTAAAGCCTGTTTACCTTGTTGTAACATCTGTATGCATCATCTTTGTGATTCTTATTTTATACATATTTTAGATCAAGGTGGCAATTACTACAGCACCAGTGATGATGGTACACTTGCGGTCACATAAAATAGTTCATTATGAATATTAAAATCTGGTTTTTGATTAAATATACGCACATTTAAGCGCAGATTGTTTCATATAGACTATACGTGAAGTGCCTATGCATAATAATTATATCATTATTTTCAAAAATTTAAATAACAAAATTCTACTTATTCTCATTACTACAATTGATCATTAGCTTTATTATTCAACTTATTATTTCCTGATTACTTGAATGTGAATTTAATTCTGTGAATTCTACATCTGAGAATAGGTGCAGTGTTTGTATACTGATAAATGTTTCCAAAAAATACTGCCGTTTAGTTTTAGTGCGTATAATGTCAGTAAATGCTCTTTAGAATACATTTTAATCTGGCTTGATCGACCACTAGATGTGACCGCAAGTGTACAAGGTTCTGAAGCTGTCATTGCTAATTTCTATGTTTGCCTTTAACGAAGATGATGTTTCCGAATGATCTAATGCCTTGTGTGTGACCCTTGACGCCAAGTATAACTTATATAATGGCACGACACGGATTTAATTTCGACATTAAAACGGTAAAAGGCTATATGGGAAAACTTCAGGGATAAATATAATGAAGGTATCATATTACCTGTATTGTTCGTATTGTGCATGATATACTAATTATGTTGTTATTATACTTATGTTAATAATGAAATGGCATGTAAATATTAGATATCTATGATATAAATAGATGTAAGATTAACTAATTATTTATGTGCCTACAACTTACATTTTTTTAAATGTACCTATATAAAATCAGTTGGGCTTTACTTGTGATCAATTGTGACACAACATTTTGAAATAAATAACAATTCTTCATAATGCAATTGCGTATCGTATAGAGAAAAAATATTTATTCGAATCTGAAAATATTTAATACTGAAAATAATATCAAATATTACACCTTGCATGGATGAGAGACAATTTAATTATTTTTATTTATTTTTGCAGTATGTTGACAAATACCTGTAGAGTGTGTATCGACTATACTCATCACGTATCCGTACTTTAATTACTTCAATTAATATGAACAGCCATTTTTTTTTATAAATTTAATGTAAATTGATATTTTTAAACAATTTTCAATATTTATACTTATTCCATTATCCTTACCGTTACCAAAAATCAAAAGATCACAACAGAGAGACTGTGATGTTGATTGTGAAAAAATGCATTATCTAACACTTTTCGGCATCAATGACGCGATTTAACTTTTTCTTACATAACATAATATAATCTTCTACTTACACCATACATGATTATTTGTGCAATAACATAATTCCAAGTAAAACATTGCACTATGATCGAATGAAACTTTTGTATAAATTAAAATATTTCTCTTAGCAGGGCACACAGAATTCATTGGGTAATTGTGGCTATTTTGTGATGATTGAAATCATATTTTCACTATATTCATACATTTCATATTATGTATTATATATATATCATATTATAATTATATATTTATTTATGTATGCCTATAGGCGTACTATTAATACAGATCGTCTGCGGTACAGATGCGTGTATGAGGTTCGGCTGTCGTCATTGAAGAATAGAGATGGATATATTGTTGGCAGCTGATTATCAAGTTCTGGCCAACCAGTCGAAAACTCTTCTCCGACTTTTACTGTATTATTTGTGCTGCATGTGGTCAGAATCTGTGCTATACCGGTAACTGCTCGAACCAACCTTGCATTAGTGCATGGTGTGAGATAGGGGAATGGTCGCTCGGAACTTTCTCCTTGCGTGGATACTTGAGTATACGAACAGTTGAGACTGAGACGGGTGGACCAGTGGCTAGCATGTTAAACCGTCTTTCAAGAGACCGAGGTTCGATTCCCGCCATGGTCGACCTTCCTGAGAGAGATTTTCCCCAGTCAATTAGATTGATACATTGGAATTGTTCCATAATAACAGACCATGACTGTCTTTCCCACAATCCGTAACAGCTGATAAAATCTCTTCATCTCTTCTTACCATCATTCTTGATACACCGACGCCAATAGATGTTGGTCATCTAAGTCGTCAGATATTGGTCATAGATCTTAGCATTGGTCATAATCGTGGTTGAACTCAATATTTATACAATTAAGAATCTATAAAGTGTTTCTTCAATTTTTACTAACCCTTCATCAATTTTTCCGAAAAATGTCTACAATAATTTCTCTCGAAATATATATTGTCTATAGTGTTGCATATTTTCTCAAACGTTTATTCATGAAAAACGCGACATATTCAGTGTGATATACTTTCAGTTCTCTTTGGTTAGGATATTTCAGGCTTTAGGCCTACTTGAATGCCAACAGAAGGATATATCCACGCTGTGGTATCGAGGCGTCCTTCTGAAGGCGAATCACTAGACATTCTTGAACGAGATCTAAGGGCATTGACGTTACAAGCTTTCTTTCCTCAAGAACTCGCAACATTTGTCCTTTTCACGCATTATTCTCTAATTTCACACTTCTTCATTCACATAGACGTGTTTAACA
This sequence comes from Brachyptera putata, assembly GCA_907164805.1. NCBI lineage: Eukaryota > Metazoa > Arthropoda > Insecta > Plecoptera > Taeniopterygidae > Brachyptera > Brachyptera putata. Next base: position 10,028,919 of record OU015471.1, on the reverse strand, counting down.
TCATTTAATTGTAGATGAGAGTCAAGTCTTGACCAATTGCCATATCTATTTTACTGTATTTTTGTAAGCCCTCTTTGTCCGAACCATATCATGACCTTGGCACCAAGTGTGTCTTGCATTTAGTACTTGCATAAGTTTGGGCAGAATCAGTTGACCCACTTTTAGTAAAATCCAGTTCGAAACATTGAAAACTCGTTAGTGTAACTCGGAGGAGAAAAAATTGTAAAACGTAGCTCTGTGAAAACAGTAAATTTTCCTCTGAACTGAAATGAAACACAATTATATGACTGTGATGAGTAGATGTGACTTTCATATCATTGATAAAACTATCAACTAGTGTGAGTACTAGCATGACGGTGGCGAGTATAGTACCCCAGCGTCAATAACTAGTCTCGCTGTTAAAACTGAATTTGAAAAACGTGTATCTTCTCAGGTTCGAATGATTGAATGATTTGAATTGGATATATTTTTGTTTTCGAAACATCGAAACTTGATACAAAATCATTGATTCCCAATTAATGTCATGTATGAAAGATATGATCTTTGATCGGGGCACACAAGGGTGATTTTACCACAGTTGGATATAATGGACATTTTTAGGCCGTCATGCCAGACCTTGTTCAACGCCTGAGCTATGTCTATATGATTGCTTTGGCATGACTAAGTTTTTGCTGAATTTTATTATTCCAGTTTCTCTTATAGTTTGAGAAGTCGATGCGTAGTCGAATGTCCACCTCTGAATACAAACTGATCGTTTTCAAGTTTGTCATTGTTAAGAAATGTGTCTGTTGAGTCAAGTGAGCAGTATTCTCGCAAATACCTTTGAGATTCAGTATATAGAAGGCTGATCGTTCTATCATTTTGTGGAAATACATGATCTTTACCGGGTTTTGGAAATAAAATGACATTTGATTTGTATATATTCAATGCTGATAGGATAACTTGATCATAGCTTTGGAAATCTTGATATGTAATTGAGCTCTTCACGCGACGCGACTTACATCGCGAAAGCTACCAGAATAGCTTTATGCTCACCAAAAGAAATCTTGACAACTTCAAGCAATTGGTGCTTTTTTATCCTTTAGTTTGCTTAAAGTTGACTAGATTTATTTTGGAGAGCATAACGCTATTCTAATGATATCAATGTGCAGAAAAAGTTTCAAGTTTTTTTGTTACTTTTTCTCACTTGTTTTCCACGTACAAAATGATGAAAAAAAACATGAAAACAAATTACTTTTCCTGACTTGTTTGCCACGTTCAGAATAATGATACACAAAAAAAAAAAAAACGAAGCCCGATTTGTTTTGGTGAATTGAATAGAGTCTCACTACGCTCATTTAATAACTTGAATATCAAATAAATGGTAATACAAAATGATAATACAATTGGGGAAAATCAAACGTAAAATACAACTAAATTAGCTTCATAATTCACATTAGGCCTAAATAGAAATCGGACAAACGAACGCAGATCCGTCATGGAATATTTCACCCTTGAATAGATCTATCACCTTGGAACATTTTCTTACATCATTTGAGTTGAGTCCGTCTTCTTTCTAGCTTGATCTCCTGGACGTCGGTCAAGCAATCGGCTGTAAATCCGATTCTTCAAATCATCACAGTTTTGACAGTATAATCACATAAGAACAGTCACATTCATTTAGTTTTCATGCGTATCGACTATAAGCTATTTGCTTGATTGGGTACAGCTTGAGAGCTGGTATAATTATGGTTATGGTCCAGCGGTTCAGTTGATATTGTCACGCTTCGGAAGGATACCATGCTGTCTTGGTACGCATTTTAAGTCACAGTTGCTGAATAAATCTATAATATAAGTAATTATTCGACATCAATTCATTAAATCATCCGAGTTAACTCGCAATGTTCTCTGTACAAACATGGACAATAATACTACTTATATTTATACTTTTAATATTATACATTCAATATTTATATACATTCATTTTATTCCATACTTTCTTTTGATGTAGTAAATCCTATTTTTCATTCTTAGCCTCAGTTGGGGAATTATGATTCTATATCAATTTTCGATTTTAATAATAATAATCTTTCTGTACATATATCGATAAAAAGAGAGAATATTGTTGTTTGAACATACGTAATTCCACACATAAGACATAATATGTAAATAATTTGCACCGTTTTAGTTGACTTTATATAATTCCAAAGATTAGAATATTTCCTTTTCGTCACTTAAGGCGATAATTCTACAATGTCGAATATGCTTCTGGACAAGGACTCAAGTTAAAGAATATCACAACCCTGAAAATAGATTTATTAAATGGTGACAGTATTTATAATTAATTTTTGTGTCCTCCAGAGACCATAAGTCATTTTAATGAACAAAACTATTAATTAACTATTAGTCACTATTAATGAACAAAATCGAGTATATAATCGTCACGACTAGGAAAAAGGGCCAGATCCTAGAGGGCAAATGAATGTATTTTAACTTCTGTAATTGAGATGATTATTCCTAATTTTTTCTGAAATTTGGGAAAAAAATACTGTCATCTTTCCTTAAATCTAGTTTCAGGCTTGTGGTGTTCTTTATTGATTATATATATGTTATAAGATATATATTATAAATAATAATCATATTTATGAATGAATTACGATAAAGGACCATTACCATTATAAAATGATGATATTATCGTTTTTGTTTGAGTATCTGGAGGGCACCTATCAGTGCAGGTAGCCCGTGTAACATCACACGGCAAATACACATTCGTAAATGTTTTACAGTAACTGAAGACCATGCACGTACAGTAGTACTCAGACAAACGGCTTCTCTAAGAGATGTACTTACTGCCTCTATGTGTCGTGTACGTGGTAAAACGATATAATTACAAATTACTTTTTATTTTTATATTTTGAGATACTTGAAATTTTAAAGTGTGTCGAGAACTGAACACGCACGCTCGCACGCAATAATGTGTCGTGGCAATTCCTTTGAAGAAAGACTATTCTGCATGCTTATTATCACAGTAGGATAACATACAGGTCCCAAGGTTCTAGCTAGACCCTGAGTATAGAGTATTTTTATTTTTTCAAAGTATACGCATATAATTTTTTGAATGTGAAATAGTTGACGGTGATACTGTTTTCTGTGATTCCATGTTTATTATGATGGTGATGATTATTATTGTTTGCTTAACGATCCACCAAAAGCTAGCTTGTGCGTGGCTACGAACGAGAAGGTGATAATGAAACTGATGGATGATGATAAAAGAAAGGAGATTTACTAGCTGTATTAGCTAGTTTTGAAAGCTTGAGTACTGCACATTCCGTATTTCAGATCATAATTCAAGTATACTTAAACCTACTTTCAACTATAGCTTATACTTTATTTTAGTGGTAGTAAGATCGCCCTTGTGGAGCCCCGTTGAAAATATCATAATTTTTCATCCTTGGCCTCTATTGGGAACAGCGCGCTTTATATCAAGTTTTCAATGTTGATGAATTAATAATAATAAAACGAAAACTTCAAGTTTGACAGCCGAATCAAGCATGTAGTAGCAACATTTCAGACAAATGCATATTTTTATGCTGGCATCGTTGTTGTACAGCTCTGATCAAGGTTGTAATCTTTCAATTGTATGGTTTGTCTGATAACCATTATATTTATCATGCTATCGCATTTTAAATGAGCAAGAGTATTCTCTTTTTCCAGAAATTCATCATAAGCCTAATTCTTGTTTCATTTGATATATTTGCATGCTATCTTCGTGACAAACTTGTAAATTTATGCTGCAATTTTTCATGTCTCTCTTATACTTTTTTGTGCGTAATATAGAGTTATTTATTTTTGTTTTCACCACAGTTCAGCCCTAATAAGGATTTGTGGATATAAGCGGTGTAAATTTTGTTTATCTTTTAACAAATACAAAATTTTTGTTTAATTTTGTTTAATTTTCGTTCATCTGTAACGTTCTATAACTCTTGTTTTCTCAACGGATTAACAAAAATATATAGGGGCCTATACATTCTTCAGTGTCAAAAAAAAAATAGACATGTTATGAATCTCAACTCGAACCGATTGATTCTAAACTCTTCCTCCTCTGTCCCCAGATGTTCGAGCGGCTTCGGCGCGATAATCCCTCTGCCATGAAGAAGCTGGTGGTCATCCCAGGGGACGTGACGCTCGACGAGCTCGGGATGTCGAAGGAGGACCGGGAACGAGTCCGTAGGGAGGTGTCGGTGGTCTTCCATTGCGCCGCGACGCTGAGACTGGAAGCGACGCTCAAGGACGCCATTAACATGAACGCGATTGGGACCTGGAGGATGATCGAACTGTGCAGGGGGATGACCCAACTAAAGGTACTCGGAGGTTGAACAAATATATATTTGTATTATTGATAAGAGCAAGTAATGAGAGAGGGGTGAAGTTGAGAATGGTTAATAGTAGAAGAAAACAGAGAAATGGAGGGAGTTGGTGAGAAGAGTTGAGATGGAAGAGGAGGAAGAGCAAAATCATGCAGATGAGGAGTAGTGGAAAAAAGAGGACTTGGGACTGGGAAACCCAAGTTGACACGTTTTTGCCCATAGTTAATATGCACTTAGCTGACTTTGTTAGTAAAAGCATAGTCAATGGTAGGAGTATTGGAAGAAAATTATAGTAGTTGTTCTCAGGTTGTGAAGAAATGAACAAGAAATTTGTGTAGTGATAAAGATAGGGGTCTATAAACGTGTATTTTTTAAATTATATGTTGAATATTTTCGATCTTATACCACAGCTATTGGTCATTTGGGGGTACGAGCGAGTAGGTGATAATAGAACTATGTAAAGTGATGGTGAGTTTAAGGACGTTTACAAAACTCATGCCTTGTGCAGCACTCGAACTCACGCCCAACGGTGACTTCAGTATCTAAAGCAGTGCCTCAATTGACTGATTTAGGATGGGGGTGGCCTAAAATTGAATTACGTACATTTAATCATAAATCCTAATTGAATGGATGAAACATCAGATTCACGTTTTCATTAGGTTTTACTCAATCTTTTTAATGATCGTTATTAATACGATCATTATTATTATTTCAGAAAATGTGTTAACGTTTAGTTGTAATATCATTTAATAACTTAGTATGAAGAAATAAATGCACAGACACCAATAATGAATGAGTAGTCCTATTATATGCGTAGCCATGATGTAATATACTTTTAAATTCAAAGAGTCAAGCTATGGTGAAATTTATATTGAAATAATACGAACGTACTTTCGAGTGAGAGTGCATTATTGTTCGAGAAAAGCGAACAGAAACCTAATTGGACAATTTCTTATATTACATAAACAACTGCAATACAAAACATTATTAACTTACTTCAATTTCACATCAAATTATCGTGAAACGCATTGCGTTCTGGACACGATCATAATTACACAGGTGGTCTTTTGCACAGTAGCAGAAAGTGGTATAGATGATTACGAATCGGGTTGTTTTTGTCGTGGTCTCGAGAAATAGCTTCCCTTTATAACTTGTAATTGGTCCGGTCATCTATTGGTCTGGTCACTGGAAACTTTTCTATTGTGAAGAGAATCGACAAACAGAGTATGAAATTCATTCAGTAACCATTCACTATATAATATATATTTGTGGCTTAACCTTTATTGAAAGTGTTTAGAGGAACTCGCCGTCGAAAAGTCTGTCCTGACGTCGTCCATGCTATAGTATGTATATAGGCTATATGAAAGCGTCGTTTATCGAGAATTGTTGTAATCAGATAGCAATTATGGAACTGACAGCTATAGCATCAGAGGAAAACTGGCATAATGATGACGAATTTCACGATCCAGTAATACTATAGTGCGCATGCGTGGGTGTCAGTGTAACAATCAAGTAACTCAATCGACCTATAATTAATTAACTAAACTTACCAACATGTAAAACCAATAGAATGATAAAACGCTTGAAGTAATCAATAGGTAAATCAGGAAGGCAGTGAGTTGAATACTCAAAATTAAGGTGTAACTTCTCCATTATATTACATCTAAAATCTTCCTCATCTTAAAATGCGTATATTGGGTTTTGCTAGTACATTCCCTTTCACATTAGCACGCAGTAGCAGTAAGAAATTGGTCTAAGAAAATGGTCGCTAACTTCAAACATTGCTCCTAGTTTCACATCAAGCTGGAGCCACGGCCCATTGGCTCACAAATTACCAATAACAAGTTAGCGGTCACTTGGATCAGCTATTGCTAAATTATAAACAAATCATAAACAAGTTCTCATTGGCTAGTTGTTTCTTATACTGTCATATCACTAGTATAGCTAGAATTGTAGCTATCTACGATGGCTACGAAAATGAGAGCGACATTGTTCTGGATCTAGGAAACCGAACTAAAGCCACTGAGATGACTACTCAGGCCATCAACTTAACACCAACCATAACTTATATATAGGCGATCAAGGTGGCGTCGAAGTTGTCGTAACACTGGACCGCTGAGGTCGCACAGTTTGACTGATCATCACACGAAACTTTTTACAATTACGCACACTTATCCAAATTGAAACTGTGTTGTTTTGGGGCCAAATCGAGTCAACCACTTTTAAGAAAAATCATCACGAAATTTGAAAAAAAAAAAAAAAAAATTTGAAACTTTGAAAATCTCTGTTTCTACCGAAGATAAATACATGCAAGATCCACATTCACATTAACATTCAAATTGGACAGCTGTTTCAAAATATTATTTAATACATATTTTTTATTTATCAAATAGCCGGAAATAATATGCACCCGTGTTTCACTCCTTTCTAGACTGGATAGTTTACAAATTAAGGTGCGTAGGCTTTTCGAATATATTTCATATTATTATCTCACTCATCTTTCAACGCATATTTCTATTACGCATAACGCTGTATTTAGTATACCTATTATCGTGGTAATCGTATTATAATAATTATACCTTTTAGTGTTTATCCTAATAGACTGTGCTTCTAATTAGGAGATTTTTTGTCTGGGACAGCACGCACTCGTTTTTCTAGTTTTAATGAAATGTTTTTTTCACTATGATCTGTGACTTGCCGTGGGGAAGGTGGCGTATCAACCTAGGACAGCACGCCAAAGACACGCAACACGCACAATCTTCGCTGCTGTACTTGATACGAGGATTATCGTCATGTTGACATTTCATTGCTATACAGACGAGTGTCTACACCATTACCTACAGAGCTAAGGAGCCTATATATTAGTACAGAGAGTACACTGACTCTTTTCGTTATCAATATGGCCGTCGCTTTTTTAATGTCTACTCTTAATTTGTGAAACATGACCCGCCGCAGCCCCATGACCGATCTCTATGCTATCTCTTAGTTCCATGCTCATGGAGAGCCCATATATATATATATATATATACATATTATATATATATATATATATATATATATATATATATATATATATATATATATATATATGTAGAAAATATGTTGAACTCTTCTCTCGGGACAACTACTTTCGTTCTTTTGGATACAGTTGTTGGATCTGAAAAGATCCGTTGCTCCGACGTTTCGACAAAATCGCACTTGTTATCTTCAGGGATCCGTGTTGGTCAGTAGGCTGCGTGAAATATCGAGTAGGCCTATATATATATATATGAGTGGCCATGGGGACAGAAGTGGCCATGTTTTTGCCGATTAAGCTTTCCTTTTTCTAATCTGTTATTCACTCGAATTCTTAGTTCAGAATTAATTGGATGTAAAATCATCACTTCGACAACTCATAACCTGCCAATATATGACAGAGAGTGGATAATAAGAAAACAACAGCCATGTTTTTGCCAAATAAGTCACTGTATGTCAACTCTCTTCAATCAGTCTAGTCTAATCTAGCTTATTAGAATTTGATATTGTGGCCACTTTCTTATTTATTGACACCATCAAGAAGGCTTTGATGGTCACAGAAATGAATTGTACACACTATCGAGGCATAATTAGATTGTTTTCACCTCATGTGGCATCAAGGTGGTACCACGTATTAGAAGAAAGATTTTAGAAGAAACTAGGCCATCGCAGCATGCGTTGTAAGATGAGCGAGATATTTATATAAAGTATAATCGAAAACTCTACAAATAAAAAGAATCGTTTAAAATATAGATCATTCGGTAACTATCGAATCTAGAAAGCTGTGAATCTCTGCAACATTATTCTGCGATTATTTTTATATCCATTCGATGAATGAAAAAAATTCGGGGAACTATTTTCTTCGAAACAACTGATCCTAAGTACATTCAATTTTCCCGCCCAGCTTAATCTTACAGGGATTTAATAAACTTTGAGATTATGTTTCTCAAAAACGGTTCCACTAATTTGATCCGAAAACTTCACAGAAGTTGGATAAGATAGCGTGTCCAAAACAGTTCAATGTTAGATCAGTCAAACCGTGCAACCTCTGAAGTTCTTATAGAAAACAGAAAGTAACAGACAAGCTCCAAAAGTGTAGGATGGAGTCTTCGCTACCGCTCATCTAACAATGTCAATAACAATTGGAACGTATTTGTTGTGTTTCTAGGCGTTCGTGCATCTGTCCACGGCCTTCTGTCATGTTGACAAGGAGGTGCTGGAAGAGAAGGTGTACGACTCACCTAACGACCCTCACGACATCATGAGGTGCGTGCAGTGGATGGACGACATCGCGCTCAAACAGGTCACAATGAGGTATGTTACTCAAACTGAGTGTCACAAGCCAAACAGTAGGTCAGAGCCGAAGTGCAGTCGTATGTCCATCCGACTATTTTGTCGGGAATTATCGACTGTATACTGTTAGTTTGAAAGTTCGATGATAACAAAAAATTACCTGACCATAACATATCGCTAAGGACTTTTTAAGGTCCATTTCGCTGGCACCCCCAAATTGGAAAAGGCGATTTCTTTGCCAATCGTTTGTGCTTCGTTTGTGCACGTTTGTGCTCGAAACCGCATCGTTTATGCTCAACTCGTTCGCCCGCTAATTAGAAATTAATTTGGGGGTGCCAGCGAAATGCCAGTACCCCCAAATTAATTTCTAATTAGCGGGCGAACGAGTTGAGCACAAACGTTGGTGTTTCGAGCACAAACAAGCACAAACGATTGGCGAAAAAAAATATCGAATTTCCAATTTGGGGGTGCTGTCGTTTCGCTGGCACCCCCAAATGATTTTTTAATTAGCGGGCGAACGAGTTGAGCACAAACGATGCGGTTTCGAGCACAAACGTGTACAAGCGAAGCACAAACGTTTGGCAAAAAAATATTTCTTTTTTTCCAATTTGGGGGTGCCAGTGAAATGGACCTACTCTTTTATAATAATTGAAAAACAAAAAATCCAATTCTGGCAGTATTCGAAGTGAGTGTAGAGATATTCAAGATCAAATTGTCAATCTAGTATATACAATATACATTATAAAACCGTGTGTTTACATACACATTGCAATCTGTTCGATTTTTACTTTCTCTGTGAGAATTCATGAAACCAGATAGGTACTAAAAACATATTAATTGGTGAAAACAATAACGTGAGTTAATACCATCAAGTATTGTTTCGGGAAATTCTTGAATATCACTAAATTATAGCCCATTGGGTTATTTTTTATTCTTATAACTCATTGCTTTTCTTAAATCTCGAAGATTAGGTGAAACTACACGTGTTGTCTTGCATGGTTTCCCAAGTGCTAATTAGTTAGTGACTTAATCTTGATTGGTCAATCTATGAATCAGGTCTGTCTTTACAATTCGATACAAGATATTCATAATCTTATACGTAAGTTATGCAAGATGACTTTTTGTTTGTTCTCCTTTCCCCCTCTCTTGCTTACCCGTCGATTAGTCTTCTGTTTTTTCCTAGTCCTTTCAAAGTCGACAAGCAGTTTGTTCGGTAGCCTATAGGCTTAATTCTTAATTATTATTATTATAATAATACTTTCACGATTTACTCTCGCCTCTCGCTGGTTCTTATTGCAATACTGTTGTAGATTCAAATCATTCACTCTGTGAATAACACTGGTCACAATGCACATTTTTCGCCCCTAGGCCTTATATTTTGCCCCCCCCCCCCTCTCAAGTATATTTATGGATTCAGAATAGCACACTATCTCAGATATATGATGAGTAGTATGTTTTCATTTATAGCACATTTATATTTTTTTGTGGCCAAATTACTATGACCTATATATTTGCTATATACTCACTTTATATATTTTCTTCAATGAGAGGGATAAACCCATAAACTTTGTTTTTTCTAATAATAACTAATGATATATGAAAGTGGCATTATTAATTTCCAACTCACTTATGTTAGCTCACTACAATTCTTCAATTGCAATTCATGAAAAAATGAGAATGAAAAATGAAAATATTACTATCTTTCCATTGTACATTAAAGTTCACCTTCTCAGAAATACTATCTTCCCATTACTTTTTCCGTTCTCGTCTTCATTATTTTCAAATAAATTCTCTTCATACTCTGAATCGTTCTCTAAAAACATCTTCCATTTGATGCACTTAGAATGTGCACTTTTCATTTTTTGTTTTCGATTTCACTTCGCATATCGGTATTATCATCTGGTGAGCTCTATAATTACCATTCACTTCAACTCAACCAGAGCTCTATGCCCCTCGAGCACTTGCCTCATCATCAACGTCATCGGAAATAATGACTTGAATCGCGTCAATGTTTGTGGTAATTCCTCCTACTTTGTCTCGCTACTTTTATCTCGCAACTTAGATTCCGTCGATTCATGCATTCGATACATTAATCCTCACCCATTTTCAAACTTCTTTTCCATTCTTGGTCATTCTTATTATCTTTTCTTCTTCTCATTCCATAATTCGGATGTTCTGTCTCTTCTTTTTCATTTTCATTTATTTATACAACTGCAGGTGCGCACGCTTGCGCGGTGGCAGTTTTCAAATTTACAATTCATAATTCACATTAGTTTTGTATTCTCCTCTTGAATTCTGCAATGGTTTTTGATCTTCTTGCCTCTTCTCCCAGTCCATTCCAATCGATTAACGTTTTCTGAATAAAACCACCTCGACCCAGTTCTGTTATAGCCCTCTCCACAGCAAGCTGCTATCCTCCTCTCACACTCCTCTGAACTCTCGTCCCTATCCTATCTCTCACTTCTTCCCACCCCGTAAAACCATTCCTTGTCCTGAAAAAGTGCAGGAGTCTGTCCTTTTTCCTCCTTTCCTCTAATTTTTCCCAGCCCAATTCTTTTACCATCTCACTGGGCTTTTCTCTTAATTTTTCAACTCTCCCCTTGTCATTTCGTTCTATTCTAAATCTTCTTACCCTTCCTACAACCCTTCTTGCAGCTACTGTCTTCACCACCTCCACTTCTTTTATCAAATTGATGTTGTAGAGATCCCAGACCGAGCCAGCGTACTCCATCATTGGACGTATTAGACTCTTGTAAGCCTTTTCCTCAATGTCAATCCCTGTCCCCTTGAGTTGTCTCATTACGAAATTTAGTGATTCTATTCCCCTTTTTGACAGTTTTCTAATATGTTCCCCCAACCCAAATTCTTATGTAAGTAAATTCCAAGATATTTATAAGCATCCACCCCCTCCAAAATATTATCCCCCAGATTATAGCTTACATTCATGTCCCCCTTTCTATTTTTCCTGGAGAAGTGGACTACCTTACATTTATTTACGTTTAATCCCATTACATTTATTTTTGCCCATTCATTTATTAAATTTAAATCCAGTTGTAATGCAGCTTCATCTCTTCTGATGATCAGATTCATGACAGTGACATAATTCATTGTCTCCGCATCTCATTATCTAGAAAAGAAGCTGAAGAATCTCGCAGGATCTGATGATGGCGAACAAACCTCCTACTACTCGAAGCTGATCATTGTGTCACCCTCGGTAGCTCAGTCAGCTGAGGCACAGCTTCAGATACTGAGGTCACTGTTGGGCGTGGGTTCGTGTCCCACATAGGGTTTTTGTAAACGTCCTTCATTTATCGTCACCTCATAGTTATACAATCATCTGCTCATTCGTATCCCCGTATAACCTAGCTATTGGTGGGGTCGTTAAGCAAACAATAATCATCATCATTTTCATGGTGCCCCCTCATGCCGCGCTCAACTGTAGCTGTTCAGTTTACATCGTCATTCAGGTTGTTGCGTTGCGCTGAAGAATGTCCTTGCATCTTCTTGTTTTGTCGTACTTTCAATGAGTACTATGAATTCTAACAGTTCAGCTAGAAAATACAAACTTATATAACACAAATGAATTGCATCGGTAATAAAGGTGCTGGAAAATAACCTCGAAGCTAACAACCTTCAACAAAGAACGTAGTTTTTAGAAACGATCATTATGAGTCATTATTTTCCTGTACTGGCTCTCATTCACACCGCTTTATCACGATGATTTTATTTTGAACTATTAGATCATTTACAATAGTGATCGGTTAAATAATTGAAAAATCTAAAATTTCCGTGGCTCAAAGCGAGAGGCAAATCACTTTCCACATATTATTGCTCGCTCCTGTTAATCATTCGTATTTAATTGTATAGTATGAATATTTTGAGTCGATTCAGCAGAATATCAATATTTTTGTGATTACATTTGAACGGCCTAATATATCAAAATTCTGAAAACGATGAAACACAGATATTCTCAATGCCTTCCGGATGGTATAAGTAGTAACTATTTATCTCAAATCGCCTGACAATCAGGCGATTTGAGATCGCTTAAAACGCTTACGCCTACTCTATACGCTTAAAAATACACATTTTTTAAGCGTATACGCCTGACGATTATGTTATGTGAGATGAATGGTTACTATGCTTATACCATATTGAAGATATTGAGAAAATCTGCGTTTCTTCGTTTCTAGAATTTTGATTTCTTATGCCGTTCAAAAGTAATCACAAACATTTAATATTCTGCTAAATCGACTCCAGGGGTACGAATGAGTAGGTAGGAATGAAACTATGAGATGATCAGTGGAAAGACGATTACAAAAACCCATACCTTATGCGTAACTCGAACCCACACTCGACGGTGACTTCAGTTCCTAAAGCGGTGTCTTAGTTGACTGAGCATCTGAGGGAGTTTCGTATATTAAATTGGAATGACAATCACCACTGTTCCAATCTATTGGTTATCCTATGTATAAGCTTCAGAATATAAAATTTAATTTATATTCCATTAACAGAATGGACACCGCATTAAAATTATTCCGAATAGAGGTTTATATATATCTTTATTTTTCAGACTGGTTGACCCTCATCCCAACACGTACACGTATTCGAAGCGCCTGTCCGAGACGCTTATTGTTGACGAGTACCCGAACATGCCCATGGTGATCGCAAGACCTGGAATTGGTAATTATATATCAATTATACTCTCCTGAGGGGATGCACGCCATTGGTCGAACTGAGAGGTGGGAAAGCAAGCAAAGAGAAATTGTCACTCCCCCCCCCCCCCCCCCTCTCCTTCCAAATAGTATTATTATTAAGTATACTTATACATAATTGTTTATAACTAGGAAAACGCCATATATGCGTTGTTAGACGAGCGGACATTCAAGTTATAAATGGATAAAAACTGCTTCGAGTGGTACCAATTCAGCACTTTTTATGTTTTTTCTTCAAAATGGCTGAAAATTTCCAAGCTGAAAATAATGGAAGCTGAAAATCTCCAATCATGTATAAAAATGTGATTCAACTTCACGCAAAATTTAATTTTTTGGTAATTTTTTTTTTTCCCCGTTCTAATGGGTATTTTTGAAATCTCTAAAATTCATAAAAATGAAAGTTACCACCCTATAATGCCACAAAACTATACAGATCCAAGTTAGATGAGGAACCATAATGAAAAAAATTTGAACTTGATAGCTGTAACCGTTTTACCTGTGGAGAACCGATAGAAAAAACATAAAAACGAACACCAATTTTTTTCAGTAAGTCAAATTGAACCCTCGCTAAAGCTCGTTTAATAACATTGCTGATTGGTATTCCAGTGACGCCGGCCCACGAAGAGCCTCTGCCAGGCTGGGTGGACTCCCTGAACGGGCCGATTGGGCTGATCGTGGGGGCCGGGAAGGGAGTGATTAGGTCGGTCCACTGCAACGGTCAGTACCGGGCAGAGGTGATACCCGTGGACTTCGCCATCAACGCGATCATTGCGATCGGGTGGAAGATGGGGACGGAGGAGAAGAGGTATTCAACACATTTACATAGTTTTCATTGAAATACGCGACGAAGATCAAGTTCTTGTTTTTGTTTTTCAACTACAATGAATTTGAGTCTTCGCTTCGCTCATCCAGCCAGATGGATCCAGCCTGGAATACCGAAACTGATTTTGTTCATAGCGATAACTAATGTCAGTTTACGTTGTTCATGTATAACCACAAGACTTGACTTCTAGTTAGAGTTATTTCCATGTTGGTGATTTCTGGCCTGGTCAAGAATTACCTTTTCTTTGTAGAGTAAGTATAATTTGTTTGTATAAAAGTTGCCTTACAATAGCTGTTGCGTGAATGAAAAATCCTTCATATCAACATAATAATATTATGTGACTGAATGTTAGTAGTTCTAGCTAGTATAAATTCACCAGGCTTAGTTATGCTTTCCCTTTTCTAAGATCAAGGTAGGCCCTAATGAAAACCAATTAGCTGTCAAATATATCGAGAAAATACCACATATCATCTAATGAAATCTTTTACCATATCAATTAAACTCTGATCTATGTTCAGCCAAGTCCCGACCGGTTGTCTAGTTTACCATGCAGATGTATTATTATGTTGATAACTTATGGAGAAATACTTCATCAGAGAATCCATTTATTATATAATAGTTTTAGTTGCGTAGAAATACTGCTGTTCTTCAGTACGATTTCTCCATTATTCATGAAATAGGAAGAAACCAGTTGATAGTTCAAAACTTTGTATATAATTTCTACTTGTCTTTAAGAAATATATTTTATTTGATTGAAACTTGAGGTGCGCCAACAACTGGTTTACTTTGAAAAATGTTACGTTGAAATAATTTTTAATTGTAAACGCTTTTATAACCAAACCAAACTTGTTCTAAAAGAAAATGCTTGTAGCTATTTTTTATGATAGCTTTTTCTGTTTTCTATTCCGTCAGGTGGTCTTTGATACAAGTTACGATGAATTTCTTCTGAAGCTAAAATATCATATTTCGTATGCAATAAATAATTTTATTGAAGTTGTGTATCCATTGGGAGTGAGATTTTCGGAAAGGACATTAATGAAGAGAAAATCTGTGGAATAGTGTTGAAAGTTGACATATTACAATTCAACGGAAGTCGATTTAGCGTATATCAGTTGGTTGGTGATCATTTTTGAACGGTATAAGATATCGACATTCTAATATAAAACTCAGATATTTTCAATACTTTCAAGATGGTATGAGATGGCTATTCATCTAATATCGCATAATTTTCACGCGTATATGGTTTTAAAAAAATGTGATTTTAGCCGTATACGCTTCACATTTATGCAATATGATATGTATATGATATGTATAAAAAATATGATATGACAGTATGTGGTCCGATATGAAAATACTCAACATTGACACCGCTGTCTGCGACTATACTTTTTCGCCACGGAAAAAGGTTTTCCAGTTCAGAACAAAATGAGTCGTTCTTGTGAAATATCTAGACATTACCAGCATTGGTATTAAAAGTGAACAACAAATGTGGATATCTTCCACTTTGAACTGATTGTCTTAAAAGTCTCTGGAAATCATTGTCACAACTTTTTAAAACAATTAGAATAGTTCATTAGACATTGCATCTATACTTATGTTGATTTAAATGTAGTTATTAGACTACGGAACAATTTCCTTGAAAGTTCGTTGAATGGACATATTATCCATTATCAGATGATTCAAGTAGTTTTACAAGCCATACGTAGGTTCAATTTGATTGAGCTTATGATAGTTTCCTATCCTACGGTTTCATCAGTACATTTATGAGTGAGTGCATTGGATCTGATTTATCTGATTTGGATCTGGTAATAACAATATTTTGGTGATAGCTTTCGAAAGGGACAAGATATCGAAATACTAATAAACCAGAAACACATTTCTCTTTAATACCGCCTAAATGATGTGAAATAAAATGAAAAGATGGAATAAATTAAAATTAAAATTGAATGAATTATAAAATTTCCACATGTGAGCTATGTAATATTTTTCAGCTGTGTATCTGTGAAAATCATACGATATTAGTGTGACTAGTTTTCCAGTCTTGGAGCATAGGTTAATAATATCATTGGTCTTGAAGGGATAAAAAATATATTTGTTTCTTTGTATTAGAATTTTAATATCTCTTACCGTTCAACACTCATCACGAAAAAACTGATATTTTAAAGTTTAAAAATATCAAGTTTCAAAGTTATCAAAATATCAAAGTTTCTTCAAGTTTAAACCGATGGTTTGTTTGGCCAGGCCAGCCGAGATTCCCGTGTTCAACTTGACCGTCTCGTCGGTCAAGGATATCTCCTGGGGGAGAATCCTGGAAGTCGGGAGAACTCTGATCTACAAGTTCCCCTTCGAGTGGACAGTCTGGTATCCAGATGGTAACATTCGAACCAACAAATTAATTCACAATTTGTGCATCATCTTTCTGCATTTCCTGCCTGCATACTTTATCGACTTCCTGCTGACTATCTTCCGACAGAAGCGTATGTGAGTATCCGACAATCAAATTGTCAGTGTGTCAAATATAGATAATAATGAGAAAAATGAATAATACCAATTATTTTGCCAGTCAACATTCTGAGGTATAAAAAAGCTGCCTGCGTAAGCAATGAAGAGTTTTATCACTTTATTTCTAAATCTCAATTTATTCACGTTAAATATGGGTCTAATATCTATGTTACAAGATTTTAAACTAACATTATAATTGAAAAACCATATTAGCTCAATACCAAACCTAACTCAACCTCAAACACTGAGACGAGTGGTCGAGTGGCCAACACACTGAACCGTCATCCAGGAGACCTGGGTTCGATTCCCGCCATGGTCGACCATCCTGTCAGGGGTTTATCGTGCGTGACTTCCTTCAGTCATCCAGGTTAATACGAGAGGTTCCTTAACAAGAGGCCACGATCGACTCCTTCCCGATATCCAAAAACAACAAATAAAATAACCTTTCATCTCATCATCCCATCATCTCATTCATCATTCACCGATCATCAGTACAGTGCGTCGTTAAACCCATTATAAATCAATAAACCCACCTCAAACACTCAAAAATTATATCATGAATTTCGATAATAAGAATGAGTGAGTATTCATACATACATTTGCTGTCACATAACTTTTTTTTTATCTTATTGCAATGTTAATTAACGGTATTTTGTTCACTTCTATACATTCTGTGTTGTTTCATTTGTTCTCTTGTTTTGTAAATAAGATGACGGATAAAAAATGCTATGAAATGAAAATGAAACGAAAAAGTGGTTGATGAAACTATTTAAAGTGCAACCTGAAAATATTTATTGATATTACGCAATAAAATCAGTAGAAAATGTACAGACGCACTCTACGTACAGTATGTGAAAAAACTTGCGCTAAATTATGCGTGAATTTGGTTCAATCACAAATTTTAATTTCGGCAAGAATCATTCTATATGGCAGCAGACATGTATGCCGTAGAATACTGTATGTACTGCTATGCAATCGTACATATATGCTAGCAAATGGAATTGCAAGACTTCGTATTTTCATAATCAACAGAAGGGACAAAGCAATTAGTATATCTCATAACATGCATTTATTTAATTATTTTGTTATTTTAGGTTGGTGCGAATCCAGTGGCGAATTACCGAAGGTCTTGGCGTCTTGCAATATTTCACAACTCGTCAGTGGTGTTTCAAAAGTGCCAATTTTATGAACTTACGTAAAATCATGTCCGAAGAAGACAATAAAAAGTTCTCATTAGAATTTGAAGATATTGAGGACGTCGATTACTTGCTGAAGTGTCTTCTGGGCGCGAGGCAGTACTGTTGTAAAGAAGACCTCTCTTCTCTTCCAAGATGCAGGAGGAACATCAAGATGTAAGTAGGGCGCAGCATCCACATGTTTTATATTTCTCACATCTCAGCTTACCTCATTCATAGTTATGTTAGGGGTCTCCAAAACCACGGCTCGCGAGCACCACCAATCCGGCCCGCCATAGTTTATTTTGATTACATTGTAACCGGCCTCCCATGGTTCATTTTTATGACGTTGTAGAATTTATAATAGCAGTCAATCATACAAAATAATTATCAGATGTTTTTATTCAATCGATCAATTAAAAAACACAATAACTAACATATGCCTACATTTGAAATTGAACATTTTAACTGTAATTAATGATATGAGATTCATCCTGAAATTTCCCAATAAGTGATAGGTAATTTACATAATGCAATTAAACAATAAAATTACGGTTAATGATATTTTATGTAGCTCTCCACAAGAAGACATTGTACTATTGTTGGCCCTTGGGACTTGTTAGTGGAATCAGTGTGGCCCATGGGCTGAAATATTTGGAGACCCTTGAATCGCCGAATAAACTTTCTTTTTTAATAGCATCGAAACTTGATACCAAGTCATTGTTCACCAAAGAACTAACTTACAATGCACTGAATTAAGAACGTAATTTTATTTAAATCATCTACATTTTCCTATAAACTTTTCTATATTGGCCGCCCCGGTGGATCAGTCATCTAAGGCACCACTTTAGATGCTGAAGTCAGGTGGGGCGTGATTTCGAGTCCCGCATAAGGCATGTATCTTTGTAAACGTTCTTTCACCTATCTTAACTTAATCTTTTCATTATCACCTGCTCATTCGCACCCCCGTATAACCTAGCTGTTGGTGAAATCGTTAAGCAACATTAGAATAAATAAATAAACTTTCCTATATAACTTGCATCATCTCTTATCTTACTCACTCTGAAAGTTTGTAAATCTCTCAGAAAATAGTAAACAAATTATTGTTGTAACTACTATCATAATGATAATAATCGAACTCTGTTTCCAAACAATTGGATCAGAGGGTGTTGTGACACCATTACTGGGGCTTAACTTTTCAAAACCGACTAGCCACGCCTGGCGTTTCATCTACTTCCTTCGTTACTACCAGCTTCCTCCACAACTCTCTGTCCTCCCACTGTCTGTCACTGATCACCTCTTCTCATATCCATCCCCTCTCTTGCACGTCCCCTTTAATCACTGCTTTATTCATTCGCGGTATTCATATTCTTCTCTTCACACCCCCCGCTTTTTCAAATTCTCGTCTCGGAATCTTGTCCATGCTCATTCTTTTCATGTGTAAAAGATATTATAAGTAATATGTTCACTGTAACGCACAATAATATAAATCATTCGTGCTAAATAGCATTGACAGCCTGGGACTTTCAAACGCGGGTACTAACATCCCGCGGTACTTCAAACGTTGCCGCTAGATGGCTCTTGAGTTCCACCGATACAATAGCTATAATACCATGTTTTGCTGTTCCTGCTTGCAGCCTATGGGCCGTGGACAAACTGTGGTCGCTGTTCTTCTACTTCATGCTGTTCTGGATGATCTACTCCTATTCGGAGACTGCTCGGTACTGCCTGGACTTCGTCGGGGACCAGCTGCAAGCAGTTCCAGTTCTCCGCAACGTTATCCATAGAGGCGATCAACCCATGTAGCGTCCTAGCCAATCAAACTATTGTTTCCGTCACATTAAGGACGAGTCATAACAGTTTTATCGATTGGTTTAGTCATAGTCTTGGTCTCCGTTTTAAACCCGTTGTAAAGAACTCGGTTCACAATTAACTTATTTCGGTTAACTTCTTGAAATTTTCAATAGAGTGGAGACGTAAATGATGCACAAAGCATAAAGTAAAGAACTTGCTTGATTTTATGCACCAAGCCACAAATTATAATGTTTCCCGCCAATACTGATGCTCTCATCGAGTGTTTTATTTCTTTTCAAAAGTGAAACTTGACTTCGTGTTGTTAATTTGACTAATGCAGTATTGTTTATCGAACCTTCTGATTGGTTGGTTGTGGCTCAGACCTTGTCGGTGACCAA
Organism: Brachyptera putata; assembly: GCA_907164805.1. Taxonomy (NCBI): domain Eukaryota; kingdom Metazoa; phylum Arthropoda; class Insecta; order Plecoptera; family Taeniopterygidae; genus Brachyptera; species Brachyptera putata. The sequence goes on along the minus strand of OU015471.1, from coordinate 10,008,861 downwards.
ATATACCAAATATATAATTGAGGCGATTGTGAACCATAGCATCGATTTCGAAGATCAATACTGAATCCATCCACGTAACTGTTATGAAGTGACCTTTGTGAATATAATCCTCATTTTTACATATTCCACGATTGTTGAAGAGAAACTAACACAACCTACGTTAGCAAGATGAAATATAAATAATTCCTCATGTCCTCAAAAAGGATACGTATATAAACAAGAATTCCCCTGATCGTTTCATATTTTTATGGACTTTGGTTGAAAATTATAACTTCTTTTATTTTTTTCACGACTTTTGATTGGTGAAATATCAGTCTTGTTCAGTCTTGTATCATATCAGTCTTGATTCTTGATTGTACATGAAAAAAAAACAATATTCACTATTGGTAAATTGTGATAAGTATTTTATCCAGTCAGTATAACATGTTTATTCGAGTAGAGAAAAAACGCTTTATTGGCGAGACGTTTTATAGTCAATTGTTCTGTACTCGTTTATCGGATTATTTAGCTACTTTAAAATCATATATGAATGTTCTGAAAGGTATTAGTGCACGGTGAAGGAGAGACATATCTAGCACGGGAGTTACACAGATCAAGAAACAGGAGCAAATGTATCAAAACATAAGCTGTTTCAAATTGAATTCAAACTTTACAAATGTTGCATCACTGAGATTCATCAAAATTGTACTTACTTGAACTACTTGTACTTTCACTTGTAAAATAATTCATCCAACCAGACATTTATTATTGTAATATATGCCTATTCTCTGTATATCCTTATATACGAGCTAGTTCATGCTATGGCCATGACAATGTGAGATATCATGAATATTGATAGTACATTTCCAGTATTGTTGTTTTAAATATCTATAAAAATATAGTTTTAATTCAAGTATATTGTTGCTATAGCAACTAGAATAAATCGTGGGTGAACAATTTAGTAAGGTATGTATTGGTTGAAATGACATCATGGTCGCCGCCCCCGTGACTCAGTCAACTATCTCTAGCGGTAGAAACTGAAGTCGCCGTTTGGCGTGGGTTCGAGTCCTACATAAGGCATGGGTTTTTGTAAACGTCCGTTCACCTATCATCACATCATCGTTTCATTATCGCCCGTTCATTCGTCCCCCGTATAACCTAGCTGTTGGTGGGGTCGTTATAAGTAGCATTAAAACAAACAAGGCACCTCGGTGAGCGCCACGATCTTCTTGAGCAATTACTATAACGTCATGATATCCGTTATTTTAGTAAGTGCAGCTGAAGATGAGGTCTTCAGCTGAAGATAAGGTCTGCAGGTGAAGATGCTCTTACTAAAATAACTCGGACTATAGTTGTAAGAAACCTATAAAACATGGGACCCCTTTAACAGTTAATATAATATAATTTTAATAGTTTGTGATTTACCATGATAAGTTTTCATCAATTATTTTATAGCAAGATTATAATAAGTACTTTGTATTTGTATACTTGAACACATATCTATTATTCTATACTAATTAGTCCACACAAATAGATGTGGATACGGTCAGTCAAAGAGCATATGTTAAACGACAGTTAGAGTGATACATATATGTTGATTCTTTAACTGTGAACCAACTGATTGTTAACAAATAGTAACCTAATTATTCGTTATTTCATATTACTGTATTATATGTTCATCAGATTTGATGTTATCAATAAATATAAGGAACTGTATGGTACAAACTATATTATGTTTTACTTTTGTTTTTTTCCGCTGTGGTGAATGTGGTTTTCATAGTATAAACTTGACATTTACATTCAAGTTTTTGACGAATAATGATTCGACTATCTCACAATCATGTTATTATTTTGATGTCACGAAACTACTCAAAATATGACTGACACTTGTGAGTAGATCCGGACCATCGATCGTTAATGTCGAATAACTCATGGTGGAAAAATAAATATAGCTTGATTAATGTGAAAAAATTCATGAAAGTGCTTATTGGATGAGTTCTCTATGGATGAGCAGAGCGAAGACTCAATTTTTTACTGTTATTGCTAAAGACGGATTTTTTGTGCGCCCCACAGGTCAAATGAAAGTGCAAATGTTGTTGGAACTTGGCATGCACGTGTGTGATCATCGGTTGCACCATTTTTGAGAAAAACCATTTCGAAATTCCAAATACTCAGTAAAAATAATTCAGATTAGGAAGTTTGTGAGAAATATTTCTTACTGATAGATTCAAATTTTCATGGAATTTGAATATCATAATGGTACACATTATTCCGAAGTTTCTCGTAAATCGGATCAGCTCTTTTAATGAGAACAAATCATAATACATATTTTTTACATTATTGGAAGTTAGGGAACAGGTATAACCAATTCAATCGTAAAACGATTAAAATGAGCCACAAATGATACAGGAAACCAGTGACATAATTGTTTCAAACTCAAGGTATACATTTTTATATACTTCGTATATTTTAAGATATACATATATTTTATACATTTTATAGAAATATGCCTACATCGCTCATCCAACAACGCAAATGTTGCGTTTTTCTAGTTATTAATTAAGGTAAAGGAATATAATTGATCAGTAAATAAATATCCTTACGGGATAGAGTGGCAGAGCCCTGGTTCTACTGTCATAACAGACCGTGTTAGTGTTACGCTTGGTAATCCTGCTAGGACTGCTGGTATCACCAAGAAAATGCCATCTGCTAGAGCACTGTTGCGAGTGAATGAGCCAACTTTTTGATTGTTAATGGTCATAGGCTCTGTCATACGGCGAATTGCCTATCTAGAAACTACTTTATCTATGCCAAGGGTTATAACAAATTGATTCGCTAATTATCACGTATTATCGCAACCCACGTATTATGAGTGAAACCACCGAAAGTGAATGAGACAAAATATATGAATCCACTTTGATAATTACATTTTGTATTGTTTTTTTAGATTAAACCGACAGTAAATACGTGAGATATTGAGTGCTCATTGTCTTATCTGGCTTATCTCCTGTTAATGGGCGCTGCACTTGGGTTTCAACTCTTCTTTCTCCCAAATACAATACGACATATTGCCAATTCAAAAGTAATTTGTATCAAGATAACAGCTGTTATCTTTGATAATTGTTCGTGACGTATTGACGGTACCGATATCGCCTCGTCTGATCCCTAGCGCATAGGCGAACGGGGGTTCCAAGCCACCAGTACCAGTGGGCTGTTACAATATTTTAAAACAGACTTTGATTCTTTTCAAGTATTTTGTTATTCAATCACAATTTGAGCAACTTTTTTGAAATAATCGTGTTATCAGTTTTTATCTCAAAACATCGCAGCAAAATTGGTAGTTGGGTTTCGAACCTATTGCTTCGTTGAAAGTTTTAAATGCTTTTGATTAATGTGGAAAATATTATCTTCCAACGATTTTCTCTAAAACGAATGATCTGGTTCATGTGTAATTTATGAATTCTTATACTTAAATTCTTCAAAAATCTGAATATATTTGAAGAATATAGGCCTATTTGAAGATATATTGTATTCTTTCAATTATACTTGTATAATTATCCAAATAATGAAGATTTTTCATTATTATTATTATGCGACGTGACAGCCTCGTCATATTGCTGTAGAGAAGTTCGCTGTTTTTGAGACTCGGCTTGGTATATAAGTGTCGATAAGATAATACCACTTGATACATCATTTGGATTCCGAAGTAAAAGCAAGGTACTGTCGATTCATCATATTAATATTTATTGTTATATTATAAGAAATGGTCGAATGTGAGATTTTTCTGTAAGAGTTAACGGAAGTCGATTCAGCGAAATATCTATTTTTGCTGGTTACTTTTTAAAGTTATAAGATATCCGATATCGGCTATCCGATATAGAGGCGAGACACAGATAATTTTGATATCTCGAAAATGATGTGAAATAAAATTATAATAAACTCATATTATAACATATTGACAGGTATACAGCTGAAGTGTGTTTTTTAGTTACGGCTGTTTAACTATGAAAATTATTTGCGATGAGTGAAATGATTTTTCCTCGAAGGTTTTGAAAATATCCGTGTTTTTCCCGTTTGTTGATATCTCGTGTCAAAATATGAAATATTGACATACCTGAGAGGGGGCAGAGAAAATCCCCTCTCAGAGAAAATTTGAAATCATGTTTATTTCAGTCCTACTTCTGAGTTTTGGTAGTTTCTGGTTTTCAGTTCATTCTCTTTTTAGTAGTGAATATAAATTACCCCGATCTGGAGTATAATGATGCATAACACACACGAGTCACATGACAGGCAGTTTCAACAATAGTTTAATATTACTTGTAAATGAAAATTAAGATAATATATAAGAGGAAAACTAATAACATGTGTAGCATATTGTTAAAACTCGTACTATATTTATATGAAAAATGAAAATTTCTCATGGGAGGATGGTCAACCAGAATTTTATTTTTTTGGCATAATGTAGACCGTAAGTGATTTTCTCGTTTCGAGGAGATGACATCATCCGTTTCTCCCACAAATTTCTCTCACTGGACCTGAGTTAATTTTCAGTTGGTTTGTAAGTTCAAATTCTTAGATTTATACAGTGCTTATTGCAATATTTCTACACGACAATAGCCTACATCATTTTCATTTCGAATGTTGGACCGTATATGAGGAAACAATTATTGATTTTGTCCTGAATCTCATTCTTGTGGACTCATATAAATAATTATTCAATCAATCGAAAGAAGTAGAGCAATGTTGTAAATTGCAAGACACTTGCATTATCACCGTTTTTTCTGCGTTATCGACTCAAATCAAAGAAGAATCAATCTAAATATTTGTTAGTGCTGTCTGATTAGAAATCTGTGATTAGCAATGTCGTCAACATGAGAAGTGGTGTGATTTGTAATTGAACAGACATAATGTTATCTCTTGGAGCCAGAATAAATTGAGGTGTATATTACCATCAACACAATTCAAATATAGTGTAATGATTCAAAACATTATAGAACATAGGAAATGGATTGAACACCAAAGTTCTTAACATATAATTGAATCTATAATTCACCTTCAAAATATAGCCTACTGATACTTGATAACTGTTCAAGAATATTATTGATTCAATAATTTTTGCAATATGGCCTATCTGTGTAGATTTTTGAGTGTAGAAATTGATTCTTAGAATGAGGTAGGAAAATCACGACGAAAATGTTTGATAACTTTCATGAAAATCGGGTGTAGAGTTTCAGATGCTAACAATAATTATAGCTGTTTTTCCCGCTTTCGATTGCATTTTTGAGCTCATCCTTCTATAGCGTTTCCTACGGTTGATGAGAGAAAAAATGAAAAATAGGAAATATTTGTGATACTGGTAGCTCAATGTTCAACTTCTTATTGGATACAAAACTATTTTCACGTCCAACATTTTCTTATTATTTCACTTGAGCTTGTATTTAATTGTTTTGACTTTTTTAATCAAAGTTTTTGACCTCATCCTTCTATAGCGTTTCCAATGGTTGATGAAAAAAAAGTGAGAAAAGGAAATGTCGGTGTTACCGGTAGCTCAATATTCAACTTCTTCTCAGTCTCAAAACTTATCTCATGTTTAAGATGTTCTTGTAATGTCACTTGATCTTGTATTTGACTGATTGTTCTAATGTGAACTGTATTGTTTTGATCACCAGATGAAGATTGCTCTGGTATTCCTGGCGGTCCTCGGACTCACGCTAGCGGCGTCAATCAACGTACAGAAGCGTGAGTTATAATAACAATAAATAACAAACAAGTATACTTACTATACACTACTAAAACCATTACCACCATTGAAAATATGAATCCACTGTGTACTGCTGTGTACTCCATCCGCTGGTGTATACTGTACACCTGATGGCAGTATTGTAATATGTTCGTATTATTTGAAAATAGAAATATGAAATTTTAGCGATGAATAGTATTTTCTTACTCATTGACACGTGAAACCACTAGGGCCTATATATATATGTATGGCGGCCCACCCTGTTCAGCTTTGTTTGAGGCCCGCAAACAGTTATTCAGCTATTGGGAAATGAAAGTAGACAGGTCGGGTATTATATTTTATTTTAGTATCAAGAAATTTAATACAATCTACTATGTGTTAGCGATTGAAACATTGCGCACATTGATTAGTACTATGCACCTTCCCAGATCACGTATTATGGATTTACTATGTAAATATTATTCTACTGCTCGGCCGCATGGATTTTACAAAAATTCATTGTTCTTCATTTTTTTCTTTTCGGGCCCCTATTTTTAATTAGCCCAGGCCCTTTCCCCAGTCCGCCACTGATTATCAACACTATTAATGTTGTTGCAGCGGCAACTCGTACTCTGGAAGATGATTGGATTGAATTCGTCACCTTAATTCCGAGAGGCCCAATCATCAACATCCTCGTCAACCATCTGGCCTCCGATGTCGAGTTCCAAGAAGTTATCCTATACCTGGTCACCGACGAATTCGAAGCCATTGTCGTCGAACTCGACGCCGAGCCTGATTTCCTCAATGTCCTCGACTATCTCGAAGCTCAAGGTCTTACCGCTTACAGTTTCCTCAATACCATCCACGATTTCCTCAATCTGCCCTTGATTCCTGTGCCTACCAGCAGCACTCCTGCAGGACTCGCTGTCAACGTTCCGTCTCTGATCGCTGGCCTTGAGAGCGTGGATATCCAGAAGATAATGACCATCCTGCGCGCAGCTGACTTCGCGAAGAGCTCGTCGAAGGGCTACTGCGATGTGGTAAATGAGATCGCGGCGATCTGGCCCTCGGAGGAGGTCCGAGCTTTCCACCAGGATAAACTTGTCTCCAGTCCGGAGTACATTGCTCTCTTCGAGGCTCTCTCTGCTGATGAATTCCGAGTAAGGAAATGAAATATATTCTTTTTGATTATTTGGTTTTCAACAGCGATTGATTATGTGAAGTCAACTTCTGATATATGCAGTAAAAGCTTCATTCTGAATGTTATTTGGAGAAATGAAAAAAAAATGGCGACTAATTTTAGATATAGATATATCTTTTTTATTCAATACTGTAAGCCTACTTATGAATTATCTATTATCTACATGAATACTTGATGTATTTGATCAAATTTATGCTTAAAACAACAAAAAAGGCACCAATGCCTATGATTATCAAAGCATTTGTTTTGTGGCAAATCTTGAAACCAGAATATCAATACAGTTTCTTATTGTAATCACGTAATTATATGGTTTCGTAACAAAAGATTGTTTTTCCACTCTAGTGCTTGAATTTCAATGAAATAATGAAAATCTCACGCATTTTTCTAAATCCATTCAAGTTGAATCCGTGCCTACAAAATGTTGACTGTTAATTGAATCCGCTAAAACGTGTCGTGTGTTTTGCTCGCAGGTTCTTCTCAACAAATTGATCGTTCTGCCAAGCTGGCAGCTGATTGTGGCAGATTTAGTCAGCATTGGCATCGACGTCGACAACGTTACTCAATGGTTCCGTGATCTGTTCGGCTGGACGCTGTAAACAGAACGATCCTACATCAGGCAACGCGAGTTGGTCGGATAAAAACACGGCTACGTCGTTTCATGACAACATTTGTAAATAATTAATTTTTCAGTATTTACTGTTTTGAAATAAGATCTATATAAAAAACACGATTGCATGGTGATTACTGATATCATTCATGTTTATTTAGCTAATTTCTAATAAAATATTTGTAAAAAAATGATGATGCATTTATTAAAAAGGTAGCCGAGATAATATGGGGGTTATGAGATGTGAGTCAATTACCACATTTTGAATCTCGTAGAAACTGTGGCCGATGTAGTGACACCAACAGACTTTATCATGATTATAAAGAAGGTGTACCCACTCCCATACTAATAACATGGCAGCTATTTGTGGTTTCTTGCAGTCCAATCAGAGCCAACGTCCCATTTGCCTGGTGCAATTTAGCGTATTCCCTTGTGAACAAGTTGTAGATAAGAGTGGTTACGGTGCCGGTGACATTGTTGAACTTCCAGAATCTATAATTTTCGTGATAAACGAATGCCACCTATAAAATAATAATCCTACGGGGCCGTGGATAGCATTGTTGAACATTGTTATTTCATATAGTTCGATTTAAAGCGACAGTTGCGCTACAGGCAAATGGGATCATGGACTCAGATTCTGACTCCGGAAATATCTCACTTGGAAGACGCGAGACCTTCTTTATATTGTGATAAAATCTGCTGGAATCACTACATCGTCTTCGGACTAAATTGCTTGATTGTTGCCAATTATCAATCTGTTCAATTTACGATCCATAATATTTACTTATACGTTGATAAATTATTAATTATTTCTGTGATGAGAGCAAATCGGTATTTTCACAAACCTTTTAATTTCTTCCTTGATTTCACTGTTCCGTTATGTCCAATGACGTGGTGCTTGTCAGAGGTTGGATCAAAATCTATTTGTTGCTGCGTACATCCTGTCAATTGATTAGAAATAAGTTACATTCAGTAAGGATTTGCATTTGCAAAAAACAGTATATATATATATATATATCCACATATGAAGTAAATATGTATGTTTGAACAGAGTTATTGGAAGATGTTGTACTAACGTTCGGTGGATCGCGTTGTTTCGTACCCCCAGATGAAAGCATGACCAAGTGCGACTGCAGGCCTTTCAATAGTCAGGTATAATATAGTAGCGATCACGCTGGAGATCACCAAATCACCCAAAGAAAACCATATCTGAGAATAATCAATCAGGACATACTCATTATGTTCTTACAAAAAGTATAGTGGAATAGTTTATCAAAGTTTTGATATGACAAATGTAGGCTACTATCTTGCGAAATGAGACTTTTCCGTTCAGTATAATGTAATGAATCATATGTAGGCCTGCTTCTGATATTATATACTGAAATTATTGTTCCGTGTAACTTGGATTTTCTTGGACCATAATACGGTTTATTCCACAATATTTTTTCATCATTCTGCCTTTCCAATTCTGTGAATTTCCGCCTCTACAGCCCCATGACTTCTGTGGTACCAACGACCAAATACAACTCTACCCATGTAGAAATGCCTGATATACGCTGGGTAATGACAACGTGGCATTTTCTAAATACATTTTCTTTGGTTTTCTTATAGTTCTGCTACTGTATATGGTTGATAGTACGGACTATTATATTGCAAAGAACAAAATAATTTTACTTACGAACAATATTTATACAGAGGCTGCTGTGAATTGATTACAAATACTGAATAATTGAAGTAGATGTTAAAATGAATTGCCATATGTACTGTACATGCAGAAGACGCAGGCTAACTCGGCACCTCCACCGATATCTTAAAATGTCATATGAATGAATGAATGGTTGAATGTTAGGGTTTGATGGGCCGTCGACACCGAGGTAATTTCAAGACCAACTCCATGTCCGTGTACTATGACATGGTTTTTGGAAGTTGCAAGCGAATGGAGGGAACGGGCAAGAAAAAGAAAATCAATTGAAGATGAGAATAGAGAAGAGGAAAGATGAGGAGAGAAGTGAGAAGTATAACGCAACGTTCAGTACTCCCTCCGGTCACCAAAAGCCTTCCACGCGACCGAGATGGTCCGAACTTGGTCTGAACCCGCACTCCAGAGCTTATCGCCGTGGGTGACCCTGCAGGATGAAAATAATTTTCTACCGACGACAGTTCACGAGTGTACCGCACTGGTCAAGGTGCCATGATCCTTCGAGGAGGTCAATGTCAGATCTAAGTTGGCTATGATATATTTGCGATCAGGGCCGTATCAAGATATTTTTCGCCACTAGGGCCGACATTTTTTGGCGCCCGCTCCCCCCTCCCCCCTCTCAAGTATAGTACCCGGAGGTTAATTCAGAATAGCACACCATCTCAGAAATATGACGAGCACTTATTAAGAAGCATATTTATAATTGTTGTGATGACCTATCTTCCAATGTGAAGGATAATGTTATAATCTTTGTTGTTACTATAATTCATATATTAAAAAATAATATTGAAATTTTTAAAAATTTACAGGAACTAACAAGCTACCACCCAACATTTCGAAAACAGCACTTGCATGATTCATATGGAGAGATGACCGTTTCAAGCTATACATTTCGAGCAGTTCAAATATCGTTTCTGTCAGGGCCCTTATTCTATAACAGTAACGAAATGGATGCGTAACGAAAATGTCAGAGCCCATAAGATACACCGTGTTAAAATATACGAAATAGTTGGGACAAATCGGAGATGGCCTGATTTCGTTTCGTTCTGGAGTTATAGAATAACGTCCCAGGATATTGCAAATTACTGATTTTATTCAGTGTACTGTTTCACTAATTTTGAAAATTTGCCACCCCTTGAGAATTTGCCGCTCTGGGGCTGGCCTCGTGGGCCTGTGTCTTAATACGGCCCTGTTTGCGATGTATTTGTCTCACAATATCTGTGTACGATAAATGTATCTGCGTCCTTGTTTGTCCGAAGTGGTACAGCTGAACGACGGTGTGGCAGAGGAACAGACTGTATGTTATTCTACTGAAAGGGCGAAACCAGGTCCAAGACAGGACGCGGTCCACAACACCTGAAAATAGATATTCAGATAATTAGATGATCGGAAGCGAAGGCACACTTGAACTATGTATAAAATATACAAAATAGTTTTTTACAAAATTGCCCCGCTCCCTCCCCCCCCCCCCTCCCCCACCACCACTCACCAATCAACGTTGTCCTATTAACTAGTTGACAAATCATCTTGAATTTGTTTGTATGTGATTATTGTTACCTCATATACTTGAAAGCTGCAAAATACTTCTTCCTCTAAGAATTACCTTTAATTATACTCTATTTGTTTCAATGGGCAAATTATAGATTAGATACATGATTATGAAAAAAAATCTTAATCTCTTTATTGGTTGATGTTCATAGTTTGTATTGGTTTAGTACCTTCCAGTGACACGATCAATGATACGATAAAAATCCGATACAATTTTCTGAGAATTATCTTTAATTATAGTCTATCAGATTTAATGGGAAAATTATAGATTAGGTATACATAATTATCCTAATTACTTTATTTGTTGGTGTTAATAGTTTGTATTGGTTTAATGGCTTTCAATGACACGAAACAAATCAAACATCACGTATTTATATGCTTCTTTCATAATATTATCTAACTACCAGCTATAAAATTAGGAACATTTATATAGTAATTATAGCTCTCACCTTCACAAGCTTCAAGCGAAAACCATTTAAAGCCATATTATGTCAAGTCATAAATCTTTTAATTGCATGTTTTATTGTAGATATATTTGTAAATGACAATATAATCAAGCTATATCATTATATTTTATTACAAAGTTGAGAGCTAAAACCGATAAGTCCAGGCAACTATAGCTGGAACATCAACACACTTTGTTTCATTTGTCGCAGCTTTGTGGTCATTTAATGTTTCAATCCGTCTTCTCGGAAATGGGACATTGAGAAATTATCTCGATTGCATTAATTATAATTAGCTAGTGTCTGTGTCTTTTCATGACGATTAAACTCATATATTTTAAAAAAACTTCAACCGCACAAGGGATTTATTTATCATATTTCAAATCTCGTCTGCTAGTACATTTATTCCTCCGTTTGTTCTAGCATGACTAGTGCGAGAAAGTACCAACTATCATGAAAATTAACTGTTCTAGAAATCCAACTGACCTAAGAACCAACTGTACTAAAAACCAACTGATTTAAACTTCTACTTCTTGAAACTTCTTAACTTCTAGCTTCTACTTCTGTACATAAGTTGAAGTGGGAGCTAGGTTTGAGTCGTACCCTTCGGAAATTTCATTCGAACATCCTTAACGAGTCTATAAAACATTTGATGGGTGGTAACAATTCGTGAATGTGAAGGGGTGGAGCCAAACCCCTCGATTTTACAGATAGAATTTTGGTTAGCTTGGTTTATAGGTCAGTTTATTTCTAGTTCAGCTGGTTTTTAGTACAGTAGATTTATAGTACAGTTGACTAATTCCCGACTTTTGCCATGTATTTATTTAGTGCTATATATATTGCCATATATTTATTATATTTCAAATCGCCTCCGCGAGAACGTTTGAATGTCTGTGCCTACCTCCATGTCCCAGGGCACAAGTCACGATCGCGCAGCCGACACCCACAGAGAACAGGGTGCGATGCGAAGCTGCGTAGGCCGCCACGAACACTTTGCTCAGCGCGTAGTGGGGGTCGTAGAACAGCACAGCTGCAAATACCATGCTTAGCTGGAGGAGCAGTCCAAACGCCCAGCCAATACGTGCTGTTGTCTGCAAAAATTAGCAGTAAGTGTGGGTGTAAAATTATTGTTGCGATAGCTTAATTTTTAATATTGCAATCATAGTTGGAATAGGCATGTTGCATATGGTATATTGCAAAGTATACTTCAGTTATTTCACAGAAAAAATGCGTGAAGCGTCTTATAGTTTTCAGTATATATCTCTCCAGGATGCATTTCATTGTAGCTTGATCAACAGCTTAATGTGTCCTCAACCGTACGTAAAATTTCGTTTATCCATTTAGATGACTATTCACTGATTATACTAGTTGAAGATGTACGGAAATGGATAATCGATATTAGAAATGTCTCAAGCAATGACCAATGAGCCATACGAAAGAATGTCAATTCATATCGGAATACACTTAATATACGTGTAGTTACCTTCGACATGAGTGTATTTGTTGATCTCATTTTGTGCAGCCAGTAAGCAAATGCCATACCAACAAAATAGGGTCCTGCTCGACAGTAGGCAGTAATGTAGACGGATAAATAGGTCTCATTACTCGAAGTCTGGCCCAAAGTTCTGAAAAAACAAAAGTTACATTCAATTAATTCCTCACTTCAAGTTTAATTATTCTTTGCGTTGGTGAGACCGCCCTTGTGGTGCCTTGCCCAAACGATCTTACCCTTCATCCTTCATCGTTCATTGGGGATAACGATTATGTATCAAGTTTCGATAGTAATGGAGAAAAAAAAACACAGGTTAATTCAAAACCACTTCGAATTCACAATATGTTACTTACCATCTTCCCAATTACAAGTGCATACAGACAAAAAATATTTGCGTTATTTAGACGCCCCGGTGGCTCAGTCAACTATCACTGGCGGTAGAATTGAAGCCAGGTCAGGCGTGGGTTCGAGTCCCGCATCAGGCATGGGTTTATGAAAACGTCCTTTTACCCATCCTTTTACCCATCATCACTTCATCGTTTCATTATAACCCACTCATTCGTACCCCCGTACAAACCTAGCAGTTGATGGGGTCGTTAAAGCAACATTAGAAAAAAATCCTTTTTTCAGGTCATATTTCATCATAGGCGTAGTTTCCTTTGACATATTATTGATTGATCATAAAAATATCGACACTTCTTTATAGCTACCTGAACCAATCATAGCGGCTGTACTCTACTTACGATGGATCAGAAATGATTGTGGGATCCAGGTCTTTTATGTAGGTGATAGTAAATGGTATAATCATAGCCAATGACAACACTCCAACAAAAACCAGATATCCGTTCTTCTTCCACTTGTTTAGACAATAGACAATCAATGGCGCAATCAGAAACATTTGCGTGTCGCACGCAATGTACCACGAAGGGTCAACGCACTGCAAACAAAAGATCCGTTGGTCATTAATCATACATATTAAATATGAATTAATTTTTGAATACGAAATAAACGTGTATAAAAAAGTTGATTGTCAAATTATTCATCAGATTCATTCAACGAGCGTTGATGAGTCGGCACTGCTCATCGTTAGTGTTCATGAATGGGAGATACGATGGTTCGAGTCAGCAAACTGTCTTGACACATATTCCAACAAAGCGAAAGTATTTTGCTCTACTGAAATCACGCGTGTTGAAGGATGTACACTACCGAGCGATAGTAGTAATCCATTATAGACTGTCATCGGATTAATAGAAAACTCACGAGTATAATATTTTTTAAGCATACAAAAAACTATGAAATACATTAACGAGTATAGGGTCTACTTGTCACCGAAGAGGTCATGTGTTTTGAATATTTTTAATCCGGCATTGTTCTTCTATATTGTCAGTGGATCAGTTGGGGAAAGCATCAAAGACGTTACTCATTATAGTTTAGATACCGTCAAGAAGGTCATGGCAAAACCAAATTTGAACTATTATGATGGCATTTTTATTAATTTGACCACCATTTACTGAAAGTAGTTTGACTGCAGTAAATTGTTGTCATAAAGCTTGTAAGCGTTTTATTATAATAATTGTGTTTCATTCTTATTCCGGATCAAAGAGATTGAAATATATTAGTAAGTCTGGAGGACGCATAAGCGCTGAATATCTTGCAAGTTCAGTCCCATTAAGCCAGCCATTCCAGTTAAGCCAGCCAGTCAATAAAGCCATTTTGATGACTATGCACGGTGCACTAAATGTCTACTGGCCTGTTTTCACTGTTCAGTTCTTCGTCTCACTACCGACAGCGTACCTGCAGCTTTTACAGGTTAACCTAAAGCAGTTGCCACCAAAATGGCAGCCTTCAACTGGCAAATATCATCCTGCTGTTTTCTTGTGGAGTGGTAAAGACTTATTATATCAGAAGCGACTATATACAATCCCGTGTAGATCCCAACGCAAGAGCTAAACTCGCTTCAGTTATTGGAAAATAAACCGTAAAACATATTTTTTTGTTTGAAGAAAATACAGTATAAGCCTTCTCAAACTAGACTTAGAGCCACATACAAGAAAAAGAAACACTGAAGAAGATTATAATCTGGCCCAACTTGGGCTAACCATTAAGCTTCTCTGTGCCATAAGCAAATCCCCGAAATATTAACTCTTACGACAATATCACTCTAGATTTTAATTTAGTATTTTATAAAAAAAATCTGGATACTAGAACATTATCAAAAAACCTTATTTCATGAAAACAAAAAAGTTGACAACAGCGAGATTCGAACTGGTGACCTGCGGGTCCACAATCAAACGCATTGCGACCGCGACAAAATAATTCGGTAATACACCAATAAGTAATAACCAATAAGCAAAACTGTATGAGCAAGAAATGCGATAAAAGTGGACAGTGATACGGGCTTGTGTTGACGTGTACCGGATGGTTGGGTCTGACATAGTTGTTGACGTAGAGGATGTTTGTCCACCAGTTGTTAAGACAGTTGTCGCTTTCTTGACCGACCTTCGCCGGCCACAGTGGCCCGTTCGATAAATCTCTCAGGACCAATGCTTCGAACGCGATCACAACCACTAACACCGGTGTCAATCTGAAATCAAGCATACGCACGTATATTATAGGTTTGTTTTCCAATTCAGTGAAGATCCCGCCTTTCGTTGCTCGTCAGCTACGGCAGAGCTTTAGAAAACCGAAACAAGTCGAGTCGAGTCCTGTAAATGATGTATATGTTTGTAAGAGTCCTTTTCACTTCATTAACTTCATTCTATCATTATCATCCGAACATTCCTACCCTCATATAATATAACCTAGATGTTGGTGAGGTGTTTAATAACAATTTAAAAAAAAGGAAAAACTTTGGAAAAAATGTAGAAGTATTACTATTTAAAAAATAAACAATTTATAATCACAACGATAATATACTAGGGCCTTCACCTTTATTTCCATTGTCAGATTTTATTTTGACTGTCAATTTGTCTGCTAACTATATATTTCTCACCATTAAAATAACTGAGATAATTGAAGCAAAATATAGCAATATACAATTCATGAAACTATTTCAGAAATTTACTGCATATCCAATAGACTAATAGTGCATTACTATTGTTTATGTTACTTAGTCACATTTAACCTAGTATCCCAATCCTGTTTTAACTTGAATTAAATTTGTTTCTAAATGTGATATTTGCAAGAGATTTTATGATCAACTTACTTACCTTAGATATCGATAACCATAAAGAGAAAATATATTGAACCGCTTTTTCATTTCATAATATCGACACAAATTCCAACAAATGAGAAATCCACTTATCGTGAAGAAGACGTCTACTATCAGGTGCCCGTTCAGAGCAGCGACACTCAGCATGTCTTCGTACAGCTGAAATATCGAAATACAATTATACGGAGGTACGCTATGAGCGGAACAAAACTGCATGGAGTAGAGCTACATACCAAATGTTAGGAAACCCATACCGAGGGGTTAACAACTCCTGAAATCAGGTGTACACTTGCCATGAAATCCCATGAAATCCCCTTGAAATCCCTGAAATCACTTGAAATCCCTGAAATCCCTTGAAATTCCTGAAATCACTTGAAATCACTTGAAATCACTTGAAATCCCTGAAGTGACTTGAAATCACTTGAAATCACCTGAAATCCCTGAAATCACTTGAAATCACTTGAAATCACTTGAAATCCATTGAAATCCCTGAAATCACCTGAAATCTCCTGAAATCTTGAAATCTGAAATCAGGTGTACACCAAATTTTCGAGTTGTAAACCCCTCGACCCATACCTCCGAAAACCCAAATCTGCAAAAAAACAAATGTTCGAACCGGGTTCGAACTGTCTGAGAAATGAGTTTTCTAGGATTTGGTTAGTCGAGTAAACGAAGTGTTGGATAAATGGGTTTTCGGGATGGGTTTTCTAAGATTTGGTCACGAACTCTCAAACAAATGGTTCGGACCAAGCAGAAAGGTGCTGGACACATACCTTGATTCTGAATCTACCAACTCACTGTCTACCTGATTCAACAAGTATTGATCATTCCAATCGATTTATGATCTGATCAGATTTACCTGTTTATCGTCTTCAATAGATTTCCTGATATCTCCAATTGATGTAGAAAAAGATGATATATATATATATATATATATATATATATATATATATATATATATATATATATATATATATATATATATATATAGGCCCATATATATATCATATCATTATTATAATTAATATTGAAATATTGACACAAAATTCGAATTGGGGCTATGAGGATGAATTGGTAAGAAGTTTTAGAAGCAGCACCTCTTGGTTATTTCAAGTCTTCGACGCGATCTTGTCACAAATATGAATAATTATCCATTGACTATTCTAAATTAGAAACTTCAAACATACAAAATGGCCACAATATCATATGATTTGGAAAAAAAAAAAAATCACCTCTTCAACGGCATTCCCATAAACAAGTGGTCCATTGGAGATGGCTTCTGCACGATGTCCGATCACTATGACAACCATGCTGAGCACTCTCATGCCGTGGATGCAGTTGATCGAAGGAGCATTCTCGGAGCTGCTCACCAATTGTTGCCAATGTGTTCGCACGGAGAATGCGTTGTGCCATGGCAGATCTAGACGAGATCAATAATTTATTCCACATTTAATTTATCTCATTTTTGGTCCACATTACCATTACAGCAATGAACAGTATGACATACAACACAATAACATAATAATAAGGTAGAATACATTTTTTTTTAAACTCTGAAATGTTCTGTATCAAAAATGTAGTTTGAAAAAGAAGTAGTAGGTATGTGTCTATTGAGAGAATAATAATGTAATGTCCGCAAGAATAAGTAGAAGCCCGCAGAAGAAAGATGTGTGGTGAGGGCTGACCAAAATAAGATTGAATGATTCATTTAGATCTAGATCTGTGTACTGCTTTGGAATCCGGTTTCAAAGGTAGGTAAATTGCCTTAATCATTTCAGTATAAAATAAATATAATTATATTCACACCTTTTAAGAAAAAATGTAATAATCAAAATTTCTGTTGAATTGTTAATTTTGTTGTATTGTGTATTTGAGTATAGATATATCAAAGTTTTTTTTTTACAAATTGACTGTTTTGGTAAGCATTTTATTAGCATTTTTGTAAGTAGTTTTATAGGCCCACTTGTAATAATTTTTGTATAAGCATCGATGGAAAGACGAGATTCCCATATCTGATTTTCAGTTTAGGAATGCTGATATTTCAACTACAGACGCATATTGTATCAACAAAAGAAGAAGGTCGTCTACCAACAAAATAATAATGAATACTTCAGTTTTAGTTTCAACTCAAGGTTTCAATGCTTTTGAAAGATAAAGTTTCGTTTCTTATCGTAAACTTAGTACATACAAATTAGAACATTCCGAAAATATCACGGTTTTGTACGAATAAAAGGATGATATTTGAGTTTGTTCCGTTGGTAGATGGCTTTCTTTGTTCGTGAATACAAGTAGAGATAAGAGTTATTACATTGTAGACAAATGACTTACTGGAGCTTGTTAGTGTTGGTCTCTTCACCACCAGGTCGTATATTATGAGAACGAAAATGTAGAGCAGTACTATAATCCTGTGAACGAAAGTAACCTCTATCATACTAATTTCATACATTCTTGTTATAAGTATTCAACAATGTAACCCAAATTGTGTTCACCAATCACAACTGCATTATAAGTTTGTTTGCCATAAACTTCTCTAGTTGCTATGGTAACCTGGCAAATATCAAATTTCCCTATATACAGCTTCAGGTCAACTTACCAAAAGGTTCGCATCTTCAAATACTGTTATACAAATTAATAACTAATGCTAACTAATAAGCCAATAACTTATATTAAATAACCAATAACTTATATTTTTAATGGCAACAACAAATCAGGCACTAATAAATTTGTCTTATACAGTGGTGCTCGATTATAATTATAATAAGTTAGATAATGGTGTGAAAGAAGTAAAGAAGATTGAGAAAATGATATAGAAAAATGTTTGTAACATTTGTTGGGGAGGAATTCAAGTAGTTATGATTTTAGGTCTTCATAAAAGTAAGACAATTATTAAATTGATAAATTCCATGTTCCTGAATTATATTTCTTTCAGGATTTGTTTGTACTGTACTATGAAATGTAATGGCTATATTCCTAAATGAAGAGTTATTATTATTATAAAAACGATCTATATTTGTAAACTGGATTTCCACATTGAAAGTGTATAAAAATTCACCTGAAATGTCCTAACGAATCTCCCGGCTCATTATCTGTTGTGCACATATTACTTTTGATTGAAGTTTTCAAATTTATGAAGTGTAAATCTGTTTCCAGAAATGTCATTCCTAATTGTAGGTCAAGAGCGGTGCATGCTGAGGGCATACATAACCCTAGATGTAGAAGATTCCTCTTGAGTTTCAGACGGTTATCAGACTCCTGGAAACAAGAGGGAAGATGTTATTGCAAAGCTCAACAAATATATCTTCATGTAAATCGCAGAATTTGGTTGGAGTTCCGATAAACAAGGTGCTTGACCGTCAGTAAACAAGTAATATACAACTTTTTCAGTATCACCCTGAACTAAGGTTCTTGATTCAATCCCAAAATATCTTATTGATTTCAAACGGCTTCACAACCCTGAAACTAGATTTCAACTAATAATAACGATATTTATTTCCCTAATTTTAGAGAAAACTAGAAACCATCATCTCAATTTCAGGAATTATGATACATTTATTTGTCCTCCAGGACTTTTTCTGAGTCGTGACGTAGACATTACTCGATTCTGTTTATATGTTTCTATACATAATCAGCAATTCCTACGTCACGATTCATGGCCAATCAATCTCTGGAAGTAATTTAGCCTTCCTCCGTTGCTCAGTCAGTCAGTCAGTCACCGTTGGGCGTGGGTTCGAGTCCCGCATGGTTTTTGTAAGCGTCCTTACACTGATCATTACTCCATAGTTTCAATAAGACCTGCTCATTCAAACCCCTGTATGACTAAGCTGTAGGTCGGATCTGAGCAAACAATCCGACTTAACAGAATGCACTTCTTAATTCAATGCCAAGTTGGCCGACAAATAAACAGTCAACAATGTAACATTTTTAATAACAAGACATTGCGTGCTGCAACATGCGCATGCTTTACTTTGTAACTTTTCACAAGTTCCACTGTTTACCACAGGCAGCGTACCTAATAGCTGCTACTTTTACTGTCGAATAATCATCAAGTAGTTTTTGAACCCACCTGAAGTATGTGCCAGGACGAACATTGGGCGCCGTGATTCAAGCAAGTCGGTTCTTTTACCTTCGGTTGAAACTCGACGCTCACTAAACAGTATTTACCACTGATCTTGGCGTTCCCCAATTCCCCATTGTTTGTATTGATGCATTCATCGTAGTTGCCAAGGTGATACTTGGATCCTCCCAGGATCCCGGAGGGAAACTTTGAGGACGCGTCGAACACTGGAACCAGATACATGTGACCTGACTGTATCCATGAGAAAAATCACTTTTTTAAACTTTTTTCTTTGTATAAATGTGAAGCTAAATAAGATCTAGAGTGTGTAAATAGGTAGGGCCATCTATGAGAAAAATCTTTTTTTTTCAACTTTTTTTTCATATAAATGTGAAGCTAAATAGATCTTCAGTGTGTAAATAGTTATTCCATGAATTCGTGTTCTCATTCTCTACCTAATTAACAATCCAATTATTCAAGATATTCGAGTATTTCGTTTGGAAGAAACCTTAATTTGGGGACAACGATATTGTATCAAATTCTGATGATAATAATAATAGAAGTTTCAGCTTTCTACCGTAAAACTACGCTACTGCATAACCATGGACGAATGGACGTTTCAACGTTGGAGTATCTCTACAGGTAGTTTAAAGTTGTTATCACAATGGTTACCCATGGTATTTGTATTCACTCCCCCCCCCCCCCCCCAGATAAAGGCCAACTACCGGGCCTTCATCACCAAACAGATCTTCAAAATATTGCACATTCAATTGCAATAACGAATAAAATAATGACGATGCATGTTATCACGTTACCTTGTAAATAACAAATGTATGAACTTGTCATCAAAATCCCTCCATAACCTTTCTTTACATATATATAAGATTACATCTAAACACACAGCGTACTTTGAACCGCCCACAGTGTGAAGTTCTCTGCATGCATTTTCTGTGTTGCCAGTTGCCGAATACACTGCTCGTTAGTTGTCACATGTTTGATCTGATCAAATATCGCTGACAAATAATTGCCGCCAAAGAAGCTGCTTGCTGACTTGCTGACACCTTCAAGGTCACATCCTACTGAACCACTGCACCATATGATGACAGATACCAGCAGTAAATGTACGCTATCACCAATCATCTTGAAACCTTGTATAATTAAATGTCACATCAGATTGGGTTCATTGAAGTAATCATGCCTCCTTGATTTCGTGTGGTTTGTGAGGTCTAGGACAAATGTGACGTCTTGATCTAACAGGCAAACAATGCGGTGGTTTTCGTGATTATTGTTTGATTAACATCTAGGTTATTTGGTGGAATTAGACTATCTGATTCCCTGAAATAGAATAGCCTATATGTTGAAAGGTCATTGAAAAACTTGTATTATCAAAGTTCAAGATTCTTTACGATAATGAGCATTATCGTACGAAAAAAATGGAAACATTTTCGAATATTTTCAAATTTGAAAAAATGATAGACTATTTTGGGCACCATAATTGAATTAAATTAGGATGTGATTAATACTATACTATTCTGAATATATATATCCCGAAAAAAAAGTTTTTTTCCATACATCAGAAATTTCTATTTTTACTTGGGTTTGAAGTATTAATTTTCAATAATATTGATTGACAGATTTGAGAAATTTGTGATTTCTTTTGATTCATATGAAGTGAAAACTCTCCGTTACACTGATGATATTTTCATTCCCAAATCGATACGCATTCAATATTATTTACGATTATATCAATATCGATACGCATTTCAAGAATCTGAAACGACACACTGCGACCCATCCATTTCATTATGACAACCTATTTTATTATTTTCACAAATTCTACTATATGTTTATTCTTAGTTTACTCTGCACCTTGAACCTATATTTGTCATAATTCTCTGATATTTGAACCTCCACTTCACCAAATCTTCTTGAGATTATACGTTATGTGCACGGTAAATCACATTTCTATTCATTTGTTGCGATTCCAAATATATTTCACTTATAAATATAACTTCCAAACCTACTCATCACTGTTCTTAATATTAATACTACGGTATTATCAAATACTAATATTTATAAACCAGTCACTTTTCTTGATATTAGTTAGATGCGGTCAAATATTGGTGAAATTATAACTTGACAATTGATTGAAAAATTGAATAACTGAAAAATTGATAACCAATGATTCGATATAGATCCTCGATCAAGTATAATTGTCATAGACATCAGCGACTCCACTGAAAGTCAACACGCAACTGTTGAGCTTAAGAGGAAGACATCAGTCAATAGTGGCACAATGATTGGCGATCTTTTGATTTATGTTATTACTCTTTTTTATACAGTTGAGAAAAACCGAGATCAATGTGTGCATGCAGTTTTATTGAGCAAGGAGTGGGAGGATTGTCTTACAGATTGATTCATGTAATTGTTTTGGTCATTGTTGGGAGACTTCACACAGCCATGAAAATCAACTGCGGTATAGCTGGTAGTTCATTTACATTAAAATTTAATATAAATTTACATATAACTAAATATATATATATATATATATATATATATATATATATATATATATATATATATATATATATATATATATATATATATATATATATACATATATATATATATATATATATATATATATATATATATATATATATATACATATATATATATGGGATGTAATAGTCATGTCACAAAAGATACCCCTCGCTCGGGACTCGATCCTGGGACCTTCTGATTGCCGGTCAGGTGCTCTCCTACTGAACGTAAATATGTGTATTTAGTATATATATATATATATATATATATATATATATATATATATATATTTTTTTTCTCTTCTTCTAGTTCTCGAGAGCACCTGAAGATTTGAAAATCTCAAAGAAGAATTTATTTCAATCAATTCATTTCTTGAGAAATACTGATACAGATGTGAATTTCAACTGGTATTGTCGATATGTAGTGAATGGATAAAATGTATATTAGTAATATCCATTAATAATATACCTGCTGAGTAAATATATAATATGTATTGTGAATAAGACTTAATTAAAGAATATGAATTAGAAAATGTTCTCAGATTATATATCACTGGCGTGGAACGTCCTTGGCGTACAATTATGTGACATTAAAACCTAAATGGTTATAAGATAAAAGATGAGAAAAAGAAAATCAAAACTAAATAATGATACGACTCACGAGATGTCATAATGAAGGTCCCGATCGGTGGTCCCCCCTATAGTATAACATGGACGCTCGGGATAAACCAACACTCGTGGGCACAAGTATTTATGATTATGGGTAAGTTCAATGCTGCATGGCAATGGTTATAGCAATCTATATTGCTATAAAATGAATGCGCTATTTAGACATGAACTTCCAAGTTAGTTTCATAATCTTTTTTTTATTGAACGATAACTCCAGGAAAATTTACACTTGACATCAAGTGAAATCATCGCTATATACTATTAATATTGGCAAAATCTCTCTCTTCCTCTCACTATATATATATATATATATATATATATATATATATATATATATATATATATATATATATATATATGCAGAGAAGAGACGTTAGTGACTGACTGTCACTTGCTATTGGTATATCCGTCATTTTTCGAGTAGACCCTATAGTAGACCCAATGAAATAACACCTTTTTTTTTAATGCTGCTTAACGACCCCACCAACAGCTAGGTTATACGGGGGTACGAATGAGCGGGTGTTAATGAAACGATGAAGTGATGATAGGTGGATGCTACAACCAACCGACTTCACCCAAGTCATTCTTATTCCAAATTGAGTACAGTCAATATCTTGTAACATGATTCGATCATTTAAGAACTTCTTAATCGAACAATTTGTGATAAGCTGTATTAATACTCTCCTCCCTCTCTACCTAATTATCCAATCCAATGAAATTTTTTTTTTTTTTTTTTAATGCTGCTTAACGACCCCACCAACAGCTAGGTTATACGGGGGTACGAATGAGCGGGTGTTAATGGAACGATGAAGTGATGATAGGTGGAAGGACGTTCACAAAAACCCATGTCTTATGCGGGACTCGAACCCACGCCCAACGGTTCTCCTTGTCTAATAATATATCAATATAATTCAATTCCATACGATTCAGAGCTAAGGACATAAGTAAGCTTATTACATTTCACAATGTTGAGAACATCATTTCTCAAATCAGAATAACAATAATTCCTTTTGTATTTATCAATGCTTATACTATCTTAAATAATAAGATTTGCCGCCCCGGTGGCTGAGTCAACTATCGCTAGCGACAGAAACTGAATTCACCGTTGGGCGTGGGTTCGAATCCCGCATAAGGCATGTGTTTTTGTGAACGATCACTTCTTCGTTTCATCATCATCCGCTCATTCGTACCCCCTATAACGTATCTGTTAGTGTGGTCGTTAAGCAGCATTGAAAGGAGAAAAAAAATCTCAAACTATAGTACCCAAATATAACCGAAACAATCATCTAAGGGCCAAGGGCGCAAATAATTCGGGTCCCATCATTATCTTCAACGAATTCTATTGTGCTATATCATCTCTACTAATACTTTAAAATATAAACATTTTCCATAAATCTGACGTATAACATTGCCTAATATTTGTATGCGAATTTAGAGGATTATATTATTTTGAGACATCGTAGAGATTGTGTTGTTTGGAATTAAAAACAACGCGCAGAATCTTGGAGTGTGCAACCTTTGGTCTGCAATGCGCGATTATTAAAACCATTTCACCTAAAATGTAATTCGTGTGCCGAGTGTTCCTTTATCCTGTGACTCGTATACCGGCAGCATGGGGAACGGAGAGAGGAACCACTACATAGGTGACGATGAGAAAAAAAATAAAGGTAATTATATCTAATGATAATAAAAGAGGTAACTAATAATATATGTGTCTTGTGATTTTGGTTACAAAGTTCCATTATCAAAATAAATTGATGGATTATATTGCTGAGATGTTATTAAAAGGTCCATATTCTTTTGGGAAGTCGAGTATATATTCCACATTCAATTATTTCAATTTTCTTTTTTCTTTTAATAATTTATTTGCATAACTAACATAATAATTTACTAATTCGTAACACATCTTTTTTAATTTATTATGACATCAAGTTTTTGTTTGGTGATTTTTTATTCATCACATTTCATGATCTATTATTTTGAATATTTTCAGTAACTATCAATATGATATATAAATGTAAATATGGATTGATAATACATATATTATTAGGTAATATAATAGGGCGTATATCAATCGATATTTTGGAAATTAATGCATCAAACCTAAGAGAAAATGTCTGATGTGTGAAAATATTATTTCATTAAATAGACTAACAATGTTACTGGATGATTAATACAACAATAAGAACGGTACAAATTGAAAATTGAAAACAGATAACAGAGAATATTAGTCGATTTACACGACACGATTACACGATTTACACGGTTAGACGACAGATGAGACGACGTCAGACTAATGAAGCTCAACTAGGGGAAAAAAACAACAGCACATTGTTGAAAAACAACACACAGCTGATTGAATTCCAGCGCCTTCTTGAATTGCGATGAAATATGATAGGCGTATTTCCAACAGAAAAGAATAATCCTACTTTTCAATATGAATTCAGAACAGTACCGTATGTAGTAATTGATCACACCCATTACACCCTACTTTAATCAGGGTAATTTTAAGTGGTGTTATAATTTTTTCAGATTTGTAAAGTATTCAAAAATGTATCCAAGTATACATTATGATCAAAAATCGATCATAATAATCATAATAATCGAAAATAATAATCCTATTTTTCAATAATTCAGAATATTATGTAGTATTTGATCACGTACTTTAATCAGGGTAATTTTAAGATGGGTCATATTTTTTTCAAATTTGAAAGGTATTCAAAAATGTAACCATGTTTTTATTCTGATCAATTATTCTATGTCGACAATGGAAGTCATTGTTTGTGTGACAAAGGCCCAAATATATATATATATATATATATATATATATATATATATATATATATATATGTGTGTGTGTGTAAATAAACTGTAGATCTAGCTATGGTAGCTATTTCAGTGGAATAAATTCTTAAAAATGTAGATTAGGCTCATGGTATTGGAAATACCCACAAATTTCAATCGTTGATTTCCGTGTGTTTTTTCGTCATGGAAATCTAAATGTAAAGTGTTCTTTAATAATATACTCAGTAATCATAACTTACTAATGCGGGCGTTGATATGAACATGTGATGCCGAGTATGAAGATTTCTTAGCAAGTATCTGACCTATATTAGATTCAGGATTATTCATTCATAGTAGAGAAAACATTGTTAATTGTATAGTTTTTGAGTGCTTTTGAATATAAAATGTGTTATGTGTACTGTTCATTTCTTTTTTCAGAAGTTGATCCAAGCACTGAGGAAGCTGATTATGAAAAAGCAATTACTCTAAGTGGTAAGTGCATACAAATTACAATCACACAATGGTTTGTATTATTCGCTAAAACATTATATCAATCAATTAGGCTGCTGTAGGACATTTTCTCAAATATCTACAAATACTACCATTATAACTTATATTAAAACATATTTTTTCAGTCCTTATACATGAAAAATACATATTCCTGAAAAAGTATACAATGTTTTTCATCTTGGGTTATAAACGTAATGAATATTGTTTCCCATGAATGAATGTTGTGAATATAAGGACCCAGTTCTAGGGTATTATTTTCGTCAGGGCCTATACTTACAATATTTAAAATAAAATCCATAACGATCATTTTTTTCATATCGATCATCATTTTGTTGTATTGCTTATTGAATATTCCAATTCGATATCCAATCTTATTACTGAAGTAACGATCGATTGATGATAGCGAAATCAAGCGTTAACACAACTTACAATTATCAGCTAGCGCAAACAATTGATGTATTCTTTTTATTTATATTATGTTTAACGACGCAATGTGCTGATGACTAAGATATATGAGATGATGGGAAGATGAGATGAAAAGTTAATTCATTAGGTGTCCCTGGATAGCGGAAAATGGTCGGTCGTGGCCTGCTGTTATTTATTTATTCCATGTATCTATGTATTGTTCCACAGATTTATACATGATGCAAAGTCAAATATAGGATATATATCAACACTTGAGAACAGAGAGAGATAACTGAAAAATATTGTGAATAGATATATGATTGTTTTTACTGTGGCTTGAAAGGAGAAATTCATCAAGTTCATAGACGGGGGGTTTCTGAAGTAGAACATATTTTAGGCTGTAGTTGAATGATGAAAGTTTGCCAAGGATAGTTATGGGCATATATAATATGGGCAGGTAGTTCATTTTTTTCCAGCAGAAAAAAGACCAGCAGGAGGGTGAAAGTGTTGACTATTTATTCGAGCCGACGAAGTAGGAGGGAAGCACCTCTAATTATTGTAGCTGTACTTTGTTCCATGTGTAGGGACCAGTCTATAGATTGGGAGCTATATGAACTCTGAAAATTTTTGTTGCCATCATGTTTCATTAGTGGGCAAACGGTGGGTGGGTTGGATTCATTATGGGAGTTAATACACATAAATTCAGTTGATTGTAGTGCACATTTGTTATTCAAGCAACTTCATGAGTGAAGTTTGACAATTGACAGTTTGAATGAGGAAAAGGAAAGAGTTGATTCTTTGTATACTCAAGAGGTGATTCGTATCACCAGTAAATAGGAAAAGATACCCAACATGATTGCAGTAATTGAGAAAGGTCGTTGAGCAAGAAGAGAAGAGGGGATAAGACAGAGTCCTGAGGTACACCTGCTTGACAGATTGTGGGTTTGAAATGGAGGGTACAGAGTTGGGGGTATTGGTCCACCCGACTCTATCAGGATTGTCGACCACGGCGGGAATAGAACCCGGTCTCCCGAATGTCGGTTCAGCATGCTTACCATTGCTCCAACCTTTTCAATCAGGATGATCGACCATAGCGTAAATCGAACCCCGATCTGCCGGGTAGATTTAAGTATATTGAATAGTAGAAAGTAGATTTGAGAATGTTAAATGGAAAATGATACCGTGTTTCAGGTCATGGTCGATTCAACTACCTGTTGCTGCTGGTTGCGATTCCCGCCACCTGGAGCAGTGTGTTCGACACCAACAACACCTCCTACTTGCTGCCTGCCGCGGAGTGCGACCTTCACCTCTCGCACTTCGACAAGGGACTGCTCAATGCTGTCTGCTACATAGGTACTTCAGGCCAACATAGAAGAGCTGACAAGGAAATTTGAAATTCTGAAGTTTCAAATTTCGCAATAACTTCACATTTATTTTCTATTTCATTCCACAGTCGCAATAATTTCACATACAAATGTCAAAATATGCATGATTTCAAAGTTTTATATACATCGGATAAGCCGTATTAAAGAATAACGATACATATAAGATTAACGATACGATTACATTGATTGTAACGAATAAAGACGATTCAAATAATAATTTAAATCTGCATTACGAAAAAAGTCAATGACTATACCTTATAGTTTCGAAACCAACGTGTAAATAGATTTCGAGTATATTTTCATACAAATATTCTCTCATCTTACAAGGCATAGCTATATTGAATT
This sequence comes from Brachyptera putata, assembly GCA_907164805.1. Lineage (NCBI taxonomy): Eukaryota > Metazoa > Arthropoda > Insecta > Plecoptera > Taeniopterygidae > Brachyptera > Brachyptera putata. Next base: position 9,980,267 of record OU015471.1, on the reverse strand, counting down.
GACTAGCTCAGTTCATTCATTTTTGTAGCGGCTCGATTTTCTAGTTGCATGTATGTGTTGGGTTCGGTTACAGGCATGGTCGTTAGTGCATTCGGCTGGGGCTTCATATCCGACACGTCGGGTCGTCATCGTCTGCTCGTCATTGGTTATCTGCTGGACTCGGTGTGTAACATAACAGCAAGCTTCTCACAGTCGTTCTGGCTCCTCCTGCTCCTCAAATGTCTCGGAGGAATCATGTAGGTGCAAACAGTTACAAAAGAAATTAATTATTTACTCTCACTTGACTCATTAACTCTTTTTTCGCTCAAAGTAACTTTCAAATATGATCACTGCATAGTTTTATATCACCTGGTCATTTGTACCCCATATGACTTAGCTGTTGGTGGGGTCGTTAAGAGTTCATGGGAGTCGATTGATCAGAATATCAGATTTTTGGTGATAACTTTTGATCTGTGTGAGATATCGAAATTCTAATAAAGATGAAACACAGATATTTTCAATACCTTCGCGGTGGTGTGTGTGTGAGTAACAACTATTTATCTCATATCGCATAATTGTCAGGCGTATACGCTTAAAAATGTTTTTTTCGCATACGCGTGACCATTAGGCGATTTGAGATAAATAGTTATCACTTATATCTTGAAAGTATTGAAAATATATGTGTTTCCCCTTTATCAGAATTTTAATATCCTTTCAAAAGTTTAAAAGTGCAAAAGTTATCCTCAAAAAACTGATATTCTGCTGATTAAATCGACTCTCATGGACTCTTCTTAATCACCATTAGTATTACAGACGGTTGAACGTGAATGTTTTGTGTGATGTTGGTAGAATCTGTGGGCCGATGGTAGTCCTCATGTCGTACCTGGCCGAGTTCCAGGGGGCGGCTCGCCGGGCACAGGTCATGATGTGGACAGGCGTCTACATGGCGCTTGCGCAGTTAATACTACCAGGCAAGATATAGTTTAATATAGTATAGCTCTTAGTCATGGGCGGACTGGGAGAAAAGGGCCTCTTCCTAAGGGTGGTCGGGGATCTGGATCCCAGAGAGAAGCAAAGAAAGATTATGAAATTTTCCAAAACTTTGCTCCGTTGAGAAGTAGAATAACATTCTAAGGGTATACATGCACGGAACTCAGAAAAAAATCATCTTCACTATTTATTTATATGTTTAAGAATCAGTGAAATTGAATAAAACGTACATCAACTCCAAGATAATTTTATGGTCCTCAATTATTATGACAATTCATTTTCATAAATTCAGTCAGTTATGAGATAATACGTACGTCAATGAATACCTCGAGTGTACTGCAATTCATTGACGTATTATCTTAAAACTGAATCAATTCACAGAAACAGAATGTCATATTAATGAAAGATCATCGAATCATCTTGGAGTTGATATGCTTTTCACTCAATTATACTGGTCCGTGCATGCACCCACTTAATAATACATTCATAAGACATGACCCGCCCAACAAGATATAATAGTGTACCTAATAGTAAATATAATAGCAGAAGTTTACTATTATATCTCGTTAATTGGATCCGCCTTATCTGCCTGCGAAAAGAGGACCCTCCCTGATAAGAGTCTGTGTTGTTGTCGCTAGTGATCGCCTGGGCAGTGATACCTCAGCCGTGGCACTGGACATGGACGTGGTTCGGGATGACGATGCACTTCAACTCCTGGAGAGTGTTCCTCGTAGTCTGTGCGTTGCCCAGTTTCCTGGCGTCGGCGTGTCTGTACTTGTTCTTCGACGAGAGCCCGAAGTACCTGATGGCGTGCGGGAGGCGGGAGGAGGCCCTCACTGTATTCAGGAAGATCTACGCCATGAACACAGGACTTCCGGCGAGCACTTATCCAGTAAGGGGGGACGCTGAAGAGCGAATACCGGAATAAAGATGCTTGGTCGTGTGACATTGGTTTCGGGGTACTTTTCAATGGAATGTGGTTAGGTTCAGATAAGCTTGGAAACCCGAATCCATGTTACACAACCGAGTATGCTTTATTCCGGTATTCGATCTTCAGGCGCCCCAAGTAAAGGAAATGAGGAGAGACGAAATAGATAGATGAAAGTTGTAGGAAGAAACGAAACTATTTATAGAAACGAAGATTAAATTTTAACGTACTTGATAAAGCGGAAGTGTTTTCGAACAATTTTCGATATTTTTATTCAATTTCAAACCATCAGCAATTTGTTTGTTCCATTAGAATTTTCCTATCTTCACAGGTGAAATATCTAGTGGACGAGACGCTCGGTGGTTCCGGTGTACTGACGTCAGAGAAGTGGATAAGCAAGAGTCCGTTATCAGTATTAAAGATGGGATGTCGACAAGCGAAACCTCTATTTCTCTTCCCATTGTTACCAAGAGCACTTCTTGTATTCAGCCTTCAGTTCGGTGCTCTTCTAGGGTGAGTCTAGAGACCATAGAGCATAATATTAGTAGAGAGCGCATAGATGAAGCCGATATCCTTGTTGGTGCGGGGACTGCGGGGTGCGAACTTAAGTCACGTGCTTCGGTGATATCAGCCTGACTGGAATATTTCTTTACACATTATCCTTATGGTGGAGTTCAGAGTCAATCCAAATAAATAACTTTATTTCGAAGTGAGATAAAATGGCGGCATCGAAAATCGCTGCGTCGATGAATCGGCTACTGAGTGGTTCGTTTCCTTCATGTCATGATGGAAAATAGAACATGTTCTAATCTATACTATCATAAAAGTTGAGCTGAACTTGCGTTTCACGTTTTTGATGAAACCGTTTTCCTTCACCCTTACTATTTAGACAGATGCAACTTCATGAATTCATGAGCTGAGTCGATACAATCTATAGAATAAGTTGAAGTGAGTAAATCAGGCTTAAGAATTGTGTTGATATAATTTGTTGTGTACTAGAATGAATACACTCCGCTTGTGGATGCCCCAACTGTTCGCCACGATAGAGGAGTACTACAGACACCAGCAACACCTGAACCTGACGACTGGAAGCGAGTCTCTCTGTGATATGCTGTTCTTCAACCACACAGACTCCAGTCTGGGAGAAGTCTTGGTCGATGGACCGTGCAGCGTGGTAAGTATACATTCCAACGACGAATCGCGGCTGAGTATCTTGAGAAGGAGTTGAAATGAATTCTGATCGCTAGAAAAAAATGTTTCAAATTAGAATTTCGGCTATTTGTAATGTTATCAACCTTTATTTCTCATGATATTTCTTCGTTTCTATCCGTACTAAGATTGACCTTACATCTAGAAGGATGTAACTATGTGTTTGTGAACTTAAATGTATCTTGAACGTATCTCAAAAAGGTGGATAATAATAATAATAATACTTTTTCATTATTCACTGTATTCATTGTACATGTTAAGTTTCGTCAACAAAAGATACAAATTCCAAATTAAAGGGGTTTTCCAAAAAATCGCACGTATATGCATACTGCATGTGTTTTTAGGAAAGAAGCTCCAAATATGCTAAATATGGCAAGTGAAGTTAATAACTCTTTTTGTTCTATCAGTCATAATCAGAAATATGTACTGATCAGTTATTAACTATATGCTTAATATAAAGGATAACTGTGATGTGCAGTATTCGACCATTTCACTTCCAACGTAGTAAAAACAATGCACGTATTCCTATTTCCAATCGCTACCAACTGATACGGTACTTGGTTTGATTCCAGTCGATGGTGGAAGACGCAGTTTACATTAACTCTGTCATTGTTGGATCAGTGACGGCCACATCCATCACCTGTGCTGGCTTTCTCATCAACGCGCTGGGCAAGAAGAAAATATTGTGTGAGTATATTGGTACTTTTTTGGAACTAGAGTTGAATGCTATACAGTTACACTGTAATAATGAATAAAGGAGGACATAAGGGTTTATTTTTTTCAAATCCTAAGATATTATTGTTTAAGTCAATGGCTATTTAATAGAATAATAACTGTTAAATACAGATATTGTACAGTTGTATATGATATGTAGCTCATTCAAAATTGTTATTATGTGTCCAGGCAACCTCTTCTGTGAAAGGGAGAGTATCTCTGTTATCTATGTTAGTCTGTGTATTATTATAATACTCTTAATTAACACAATTACACATATTGATAGAATGCTGTTTTATTTAATTAATGGCAGTGAAAAGATACAATATTATATTCTCTGTAAGACTGATGTTCACAGATCTGAATCCAATTTCCTTCTGACTTCAGATTCTTCTCTCTTCTTGACCACCTGTATCATTCCCTCTTTTCATTCTACTTCCTGTTTTCCCAATGCCCCTTCATAGTTTGGTATCCTTCCCCCAAAATATGTAGCCAAATTCAAATAAATATAAGAGTGCAGCACTAATTAGTACAAAATAAATATAATTTTACAAAATAAATTCAATTTTGTAACATACTCAATACGTGCAAACTCCTCATTTCTTTTTTTTTTAGTACTGGGTTTCTTGATTGGTGGAGTGAGTGGTACATGTATCTACTGGTCACGCAGTCTGGCAGCAACATTGGCGTTGTCTTCAATGTACGTCGGCATGTGTGGTATATGCGCGACGGCGGTCGTTAGCGTCGTCGTTGACCTGTTTCCGACGTCGTTGAGGTCGATGGCGATGGCGTTGACGATGATGGCTGGTGAAATCGGGGCCACCCTCGGAAACCTCCTGTTTCCCATCCTACTGGACATTAGCTGTGTTCTGCCGTTCTTTCTCCTTGGCGGCGTAGTGTTAGGTAAACCAGACTAAATCACCTATATACACGAATTTCTTGAGACAGTTACGCTAGTGGAGGATTGGACAACTGTACTAAAAAAACGTGTACTAAAAATCAAATGTACTCAAAATCAACTGAACTAAAAACCAACTGACCTGAAACCCAACTCAACTAAACTTTATTTCTTGAGCAACCTGTACAGAAGTGAAATTGAGGGTTTGACTCGTCCCCCCCACAAATGGTTACCACTCATTGAATGTTCTATAAGCTCTAGTGATGGTTAGGATTAGGTGGGTAAGGTTTGTGTCCAATGCAATTTCTGAAGGGGAGGAGCCAAACCTCCCATTTTCACTTCTGTATACAGGTTGCTCAAGAAGTAGAAGCTCAGGTCAGTTGGTTTTTAGTACAGTTGGTACCTTCTCACGCTACTGCGCATGCGCTGATGCCAGGCAATAACATAATAACCTAAATTGTTATAATCTAACTAACTCGATCGGCTTAACTTGACCAAACTAGTTTAAGCGTCTCATAAAATTCGTGTGTCTAGTTTTTCTTTGTCTAGAAGTCTATAGAATCACGAAATTGAATATTTTCGTGCCACTACGAATATTCGTGTATATAGCACGAATATTCGTGTATATAGCACGAATATTTGTGTATGTATTGGACAGTTGGTAACCTCTCTCATTTCAAATAATCATTTCAATGCATATGTTATTATGGATAATATAAATAGCATAGGACCCACAAAGATATGTCGATTTAGGGTTATTTAGGGTAAAATATCCAGAGTAACTCTCGTCTATCATTATATTGGTGGAGGTGCCGGGTTTGAAAATTTCAATATTTTGATATTTCAGTGAATGAATTAGATTATGGTTTGAGAGCGTGTCGACAGGGAAGTCATGTTATTTCCGTGTATTTTTCCGTAGTTGTCAACCTTGTTAAGAGGTCGCAGGTGTCTGCTAAGCGTGTAAGCTTTCACGCTAAATGAACTCTCTCGACCAAAATACTTTTCAAAATATCAAATTTGTTTTTGTTTCATATTTGTTACTAATGAACAAATCTAGGATAACGCTAATACAGAATTTTGATCAAATAGGACTATATATGTACAGTACTTACTGAACAAAGCACGATAGACTAGTCGAACGATTGGTTCGGTTTCGTTTGGCTGTTCGATTTAACATTGTGAGTCCAGGAATACACGCTTTCATCAGGTGAACGTATAGTTTTTTCATGTTCATAGTTTCAGAAATATCAAATTCACTTCAATTTTATCATTTCACTGGATAAAAATCTAGGTTTACGCTAATACAGAATATTGATAAAACATACGTTTTGAACGCAGCGCTTGATTGATTATACGAACGTTTGAGTTCGTCTCCAACGAAAAGGAAAAGTAGAACTGATTGATGATCAATTGCTAGAATTATTTCTCTCCACGCTCAGAACCAATATTTGATATCAGAATATGCATCTTATGAATTGTGTTTATGTTTTTCAGTCTGTGCCGCTCTGAGTCTTCTATTACCAGTAACCAATAAGAAACCGTTACAGTGACAGTATTTAGCGCCAAAAGGGGACACTACGTTCCATTCGAGGTTATAATAGAGGCAGTCAGCAGACAGTTTTATCAGAAACCAACATGAAAAATTCTTACTTACCATTTTTTACATATTTCCTATTCAATTATAACAGCAAGAAGACAATCAAATGCATTCTCGTAATATAATTCGATTCCTTTTCACAATAAGAAACAATGAGTCAGCATTTACATCAGATCAACATGAATCAGAATTGATGAAATAATATAAAAAATGATACAATAAACTGTCAACAATGTTAGCATATATTTACATAGATAAGTGGAAAATCATCTTCTTGCAAATTTTATCTGAAATCATTTCTAGTCAAAAAGGCATGTTTTACTCAGTTAAAGAGTTCATAGATAAGCGCCAATATTTCATCATTAGGAATTTTTTATTTTTTATGTTGAAATATAGATTTGTAGAGCAAATAATGTTTATATAAGTTATTATAATGCTTTTGAATTGTATGCTTTGTTTTTTAATAAAATGTATTCAAATAATTTACGACTCACTCATTTATAGTTAGGCCAAGTGGCATGTGAAACAGATGTTTTCTAGTCATTCAATTTAGAAATTTAACGGAGATTATTATATATCGAATTGGAAATATTTTTGGAATATTTTCTGGAAGGTATATTAATTAATGTGATGTTCAGGTACTTTGAAGCTTTATTACTCTTTACTATATTATGAACACATATTTGAACACTTCAGTTCATCATACAAATACATATCATATCATTGAAAAAAAACTATGTAAAACCTATAGGCCTATGTAGGTCCTATCGTCTCAATCACATTTTCACTCACTATTTATGTTATGCTCAAGTGCTCAACAAATCTTTTGATACAAATGAATATATGGCTAAACACACAAAATATAGTGGTTCACTAAGGCTGGTCCAAAGTTGAAGTTCTACAGTTTCTTAGATACGATCTTTGATCTTGCACCTGAAAAGAACAATCATTGTGAGAATGTTGAAAATACATTCATATCAAATTATATTCTCAACACACAGCTGACTTTATATTTATATTTGTCACTGACATACTGTTCAATATTCTCTCTGTTTTTAATGAAATAAAGTTTTGAGGTAAAACAAAGCCAAAACTGTTTTATACATATCCTCGAACCGGTATAACACCGATGATAGATGTCTAATATATTTACCACTGACACCCATTGAAAAACGAAAATGAAAATACATGCAGGATTAAAGCAAAGTTATTAAGTTCATGGATTAGGTTTTCAAAATATTAAGGCCTATTCACATCGGAAAATAGTAGTAAACTTGACTTATCGAAATCTTATCTTGAATGAAACATATATGTATACCTGAAAATACCACGGTTTTACCAATATGACGGTTGAATTTACGTTTGCCAAGCTGGAAGAGGACATTTTTCTGTTTCTTGAATACAAGTCACATAATATATTACCACTATATTCTAAGCTTAGTTTTGAATAAAAATTGTTGATAACAGTACATAATAAAGTAAAGCTGAAAGCTTACTGTTACAATAGTCGATAAAACAGTTCTATCTTCTGTAAGTTCACGTCAACTACGGCAGGCCATTACCTCTCGAGCTAAGCTACTTTATAAACTCTACTGTTGCCTCTAAAGTCAATTTACTACTAGTATCCAAACTTTCCGGCGTTATCAATAATACTAGGAAAACGCCATATGCGTTGTTAGACGAGCGGATAGTAATAGCATGGGTAGTAATGTTTAAGAACTGCTTCGAGTGGTACCAATTTAGCACATTTTATTTTTTTTCTTCAAAATGGCTCACCCGATCAAGCTGAAATTTTTTAGAAATGTGTATCAAAATGTGATTCAACTTCACGCAAAATTTCATTTTTTTGGGAAAAAAAAATATTTTCTTTTTTTTCCGCCATGTTATTCTAATGAGTATTTTTGAAATTTCTAAAATTCATAAAAACAAAAGTTACACCCCGATAATGCCACAAAACTATACAGATCTAAGTTGGATGAGGAACCATATCGAAAAAAAGTTTGAAGTTGATAGCTGTAGCCGTTTGACCTGTGGCGAACCGACAAAAAAACATGAAAAAAAAAAAAAAAAACATAAAAACGAACACCAATTTTTTTCAGTATGTCAAATTGAATCCTCGCTAAAGCTCGTCTAATTATCAGAAAGTCAAAACCAAACACAATACATACTATATAAATCACCAGACGAGAATATAGCCCCTTTCCAAACTTCTACTCTGGCTTAGAAGATAAACGAAATAATATAGTTGAGCGGCAGCTCGATAGGAGCCAAGTCCCGTTTTAACATGATGGAGTAAAATATTCATACCAGTTTCATTTCACTATGTCAATAACTATTGATCCTAATACCTATCCATCACACATAAGCATTTTCCCTCTCTTACCGAGTTCACTTGCCCAAAACTATTCATATCATTATTCTTATGTGCCAAAGCGGCGAAGTGTTTGTATAGCAAGGGCTTTATCTACAATTGTTTGTTTTCTTGGGGGGGAATGTGTATTGAAAGAAGAGCCGTGACGTCACACACACAGTGCACAACACATGCGAGATGTAGAATAGTTCAGTGAGAACCACAGCTTACCACCTCCGGTAAGAATACCTTTCAGTTCTTGCATTGGTAAGTCAAATAGTAATGTACTCAATATTGACACCAATATGATAACGGATAGCTCTTCCAATGAGACCTTAGGAGATTTAAACATATGTATATAATAACTATTCAAGTGATTCAGCGAAATAACAATATTTTATATTGGTAGCCTTTGAACGGAATTATTGATAAAACTTCTAATCATAAGCAGATCACACAGATCTTCTAATTTCTTCGAAAATATTAGGCCTGGATGCAAAAAAAAATATGCATCCTAACAAAATGTTTCTCAGCTGTACATGTGAAAATGATAGGATGTACTCAAATAAATAGATTTTTAGTTATTTATTTTACTTAATTTACTTATTTTATTTTCACATTGCAGATCTTACTGCCCCCCTCCCCCTATGCGGGTTCGTGGTTTTTGAAAATGGCTACATTTACATTCAAAATGTTTGTTTCTATCACTGCGTATTGAATGTATTTTTCTGTAAATCTGCATTTCTGATTTATTCAAATTTTGAATATTATTTTCAATTATTTTGAACCTTGAAAATTATCACAGAAAGTACGATATGTTTTGCAAACGTGACGACCCGATGCGGTCTTAAGTAAAGCAAAGTACAGGGTTAAGCCATTTTTAACTGGTTCCAAAACGTTCGAACTTACCGCTGTTAAAAGCGAAAACTCCTGTGAACTTCTCAACGAGGCTACATTATAGAAGAACACCGCAAACTGCGTGAGATACATGGAGTACGAGATCCTGCTCGTAAACACCAACGCCTTAGCACTGAGCACGCCATTGAGCAGGTCACACTGGCCTAGAGCGCATGCGCAGATGAGCCAGCCCAAGGCCAGCGACCACGTGACTGGGGAATACCCCGCGTAGACAGCGGCCTCGAGGGGGTCGTAGGTGAACCCGATGTCGGCCACGTGCGCAGGCGCGAACACGGACAGGTACGCGCAGGCGCCCGCGGCTATCCAGCCGAAATACAGGGCCAACTGCAGACAAAAAAAGCATCAAGTGCCTCAGCTCAGCCTATTCGTCAGGAAAAGTAACAACAAATTCAGTCGTAAATGCAACATGGCCGGCGATATCAGGATAAAAAAACTGAGAACAATGGTAAATTTGTAGTTTGTGTTATATTGCTGTCTGTTGCGCGCGCTTCTTTTCTAATAAAAAAAGAGTTTCTGTTGAAGCAATCACGCGCCGAACTCAGTACGTGTGTTCTACCAATATTCTGTATTGGCATAGCCATAGATTTTTATCCAGTTAAATAATTAAATAAAAATCAATTTGATATCATACGAACTACGGTCGTGAGAGTAGGCCTACACCTCGTGAGAACTCGTTTTCCTCGACTTGCATACAAACGATACGAAACAAATAGTTCGACTAGTCTATCTCGCTTCTGGTCCAGTCAATGTACTCTGTCAACATTATGTATTGGCACAATCCTAGATTTTTTTGTTACTAATTTAACAAAATTGAACAACAGCCAATACGATACAGTCGTAAGAACTTACAGGGCTGCGGTTCTTATGTTGGTATATTATTAAAACGTTGATCAGCATACGTTGTAGCATATTTTATATGGTCAATGAAAATACAATAAAACTAATCAGGTGTACAAACCTTAGGAATGTGAAGTGATTTTTCATGCCTGTAGAGGAAATATCCAACTGCAACACCCATTAGATATGGCGTTGCTCGGTGTGACGACAAACTATAGCTCAGGTTGGCAGTCCTGTAGAGCTGAGCTAGTCTGTGGCAAGAGCGAACCACAACTTGTATAATGACATTGGAGACATTCAATCATATTCTATAGCTACTTTTAGTTTATAAAACTCAATGTTCATATAAATAATTCCACTGGGTATATTATATCTTAAAATCAATTAAAAATTCACTATATTTTTCAATATATCGTTTGGTAATTACTATCTAAACTCTTTGGCATGCAGAAAGAGATAGTTTGTTTCATATATAATGATAGCTGTGTATATGTGTTTTCCTCAATTCTAAGAATTATGGCCAGACTTTACAATTAAAAAGTAGCGAATTATGTTTTATTTCACATTCATTGATTTGCACGCATATTATGTAAGATATCAATTTATATGCATTTAAATGCACTTTTCATGTTAAATGCAAATTATGTAATTGCATAGGCCTACGTATAATTGCATAGTTGCAAGATTGCATACGTAATCATGCACTACAGTAAAAACATTTTTTGGTGGTTCAAAAATAAATACCATAATCTGGGAATTCGTGTACATAACAACTTACATGAATGCATTAATTATAATATTAAGATTAGAGATGAGTCGATTCGATTCGACGAAATATAACATTTTTGATGATAGAATGCAGGAGAAACGCAGATATTTGTAATGCCTTCAATATGGTGTTAAGTAAAAACTATTCAACTTTAATTGCATAACTTGCACATATTTGCAGCTAAAAAAACGTTTTTTTTTTCATCTGTATTCCTGTGAAAATGTAGGAACCAAGATTGATAAATCAATTTCATATCATTTTAAATACATTGAAGAGATCTGTGTTCCTCCCGTATCAGAATTTGATACTTTATGAGTTATAACGATCAACTTCAACCCCCAAAAAATGATAATTTGCTAAATCGACTCGCATGGGCTCCATAATTCCAAGTTATTCATGCAAAATGCAAGCGAGTGATTGTTTTTCTGGCTACTCACGGCATGCCGTGGTAGACGATGAGTGACAGGTGGTTGTTGAGCACGGCGAAGAAGCGCAATGCCGCCGTGGCCCCATGGAGCGCGAGCAAGAGGAACACGCCGAGCGAGGGGTGCCGGTACAGGAGGTAGACGAGGACCGGCGAGAGGAGAGACAACTGCATGTCCAGCGCCAGCTGGTGGGTGTGCGTTGCGCACTGGAACAAACAACGTCGTGGTCACATCAAGAGTTCGATCAGGGTACATTCTATTGCATACCGAATAGAATTTATTGACAAAAACGTACTAAAATGAGTAGAAAATCAAAAACTGAAAGTTTTAACTTGATTTATTGTTCCGAACCCGACTTCCTCTAACATAATTTCCATTCCTGTCTTCAGTCAGTACCACACAGCTCCGTTCCACACGCTCCCATCGCTTTTCACACGCCCCAAACCGCAGAAACTATAGACGTTATACTCGGCAACTACATATACGCTCCATCAAAAATAGCTGAGTGGTGGACTGGTTAACGACATGGATGGAAACAATTATAGTGAGTGGAAGTCGGGTGCGAGACAATAAATCAAGTTGAAACTTTTGGATTTTGACTACGTGTGTGTGCTGGTTTTGTCGACGGCAATGTTAGTTTTTTGTGTCTTGGGGTGGTAAGATCGCCCTCGTGGTGCCCCGTTCAAACGATCTAATCTTTCACCGATGGGAACAATGATTTTGTATCAAGTTTCGATGTTATTACAAAAAAAAAGTGTCTTGGGCGAAGGGATGATAGATGGAGAGCGCGGGGAGGTCGTCAAGTGGTAGAAAGGAGGTGATATTCGGAGACTGTTGGATACCAGTGGCGGTGAGGTACACTCAAGTAAGTGGTGGAAGGAGTAAATAGAAGACTGTATTCATGCCAGTTAATGTATGTATATATATTGGGCCCAACGACGATGCACAATGTACAAGGTGTATATCTGTATATCTGCACCACTACTCTTCTTCTAGTAGACAGATACTGTGAGGCGATCTGTCTGTATTCATATCAACTACTATTGGTAATCATGCGTTGCTCCAGAGTGTGGCTCAGTCTATGTTTACAAATATCAACTAAGGTATTTTTAACATGCTATAAATATTATATATATATATATATATATATATATATATATATATATATATATATATATATATATATATATATATATATATATATATATATATATATATATATATATATATATATATATATATATAACCATACATCTGGATATCGATATTTATATGAGTGCAAAAATTGTACATTTTTTCGTGTAAGGGCGTCATATTTCTTCAAGCCTATTCATATGAATTCGAAATTAAAGAAATATGGAGAAGTAGAAGAGTAGGAAAATAGTTGGTGTAAAGAGAAAAAGGATGGAAAGAACATTAGTTGGAAGAGAAATGGAAAATTAAAGTGATTCTGCAACAGAATGAAATTACAGAACAAGGAGCAAAATTCCATATAGAACACTAACCTAGATGTTGCTAACACACACTGTGGTTATACGAAGAATAGAGATAAAAAGGATTAAATAATAATTACCATCTGTTGAAATGGAAAGAAGTTTTGAATGTATAGAATATTGGACCACAAATGATTTTTACAAAGATCTGCATTCGCTTGAACAACTTTGTTCCACAATGGGCCTTCGCCCAAGTGTTCTAATATATACGCGTAGAACACAACTAGAGCAAGCAGTGCTGGCGTTAATCTGAAATAACAACAACAACAACATTTGAAAATATCATTTGATAACATATAACTATGCAATCATATTCATTTTCTCAAACAGACCCATATACATTCGTTATTTTCAAAATCATATCACCTTCATTTCCAAAACTTCAAATTTTACTTCTGATTTGAAATATTTTGTTTAATTCTTCATGTTTTCGAAAATATTCTTCATTACTTCTATTCGGATGCTAATTATTAATATAATCAAAATATACACATAATTTTTGGATATTTATCAGCATATACGTTTGGATCCATATTATGGGTTCTAATATTTTGTCCATGTGTACTTTTGTATTTGCATATTGATTTATTACGCAGTAAATTTATAGTCCTCTATACATGGACAGCCGTCAATAAATTTCGTATTTCTCTCACTTGCTGAATCACTCGTAGATTAATACATAATAAAATGCATCCTAAAGAAAATTACTGACATTATGCAGGCATCAAAATAATCAAAACATTATAGGCCTACATGCCCATTCCACGTAGGCATATACAGTAGACCTATATGAAACAACAATCAACGCTAATATGCGTAGAATTTATTCACATTTTTATTTTCAAAAAAAAGGGAAAAAAGACAGAGATTGAGAAGAAAAAATCTTGAGGGATTTTCTCTCAATATCTTTTTCTCCTTTAGGAAAAGTATCGAGAAAAAGCTTGAGTGTATATATATACACATCTTTAGTCAAGTTGTATAACAATACGAGATTAAGTCGTGAAACTTGCAAGTTTCGGCAGTATCGCGAAAGATGTTTCCAAACAAGTGACCACGAATCAGTATACCTGATGAATCTCGCTGCGTATCGCTTCATCCAGTCTATCTTGTGTGTTCGCTGCATCTCTTTACTGAGGTTATACGCTGTGAGAACACCGCTCAGCAGCAGGAATGAGTCTGTGTAGATCAGAGATGCGCGGAACACCATGCTCATCGGCTCCAGTGAGACCTGCGCCAACAGAAACATTGCCATCATTTTAATATAACTAGGAAAACGCAGAATGTGCGTTGTTAGATGAGCGTAGAACCAATGGCAGAAGTATGGAAATCTGGGATTAAAAAATATTGTGTTAGCTCAATCTACTTCTACAGACCTTGGATTACTTCAAACTATCAAAAACCTTACCTGCAACTTGATGCAATTTATAGAGCAACCTGTCGCATATACACTTTGCATTGCATGTTTTGATCCTGATATTCGATTAAATGTATGCTTTTATTGAGTTTTCTTTGTTATATCTCATCCAATTGTTGTACAAATTTTCGAAAATGTGAATGATAGTTGTTTACATATTCTGCATTAAAGCTTTTAAAACATTTTCGTTTTTCAAGTATTTTCCCCGTGGGTTATTCTTATGGAGATTTTCCAAACTTTCCAATTTTTTTCCGAAAAAATCGTTCTACCTATTTTTATGGCAAACAATCCCAACCTATTCTGGTGTGATAGCAATATTCTAAATCGGACCGAGGGTTCCGTGGGCGAACTCGATTGAAAAGATTGCAGTCGATTGGTTAATTTTCCTGACCTGTATACCGCGTACAAAATTACAAAAAAAAAAAAAAAAACGAAGCCCATTTTTTTCGGTGTGTAAAATGGACGTCTTCGCTACGCTCATCTAATCTTTCCAATCCCTGTATCATTATGGATAATAGAAATAGCATGGAAAGATATCACGTTTCCTGGTTATGCAATATTCAAAGTAACTCGTCTTTTATTATATTGGTGGAGGTGCCGGGTTTTTAAATATCAATATTTTGTTATGTTAATGAATGAATTAACTTATAGTTTCAAGCCGCGTCAACAGCGAGGCGATTTTCGTGTATTTTCCCATTAGTTGTCTACGTTCGTGGATGTTATAAGCATATGGAGGTAGCGAACAAGAACAAAAAAGTAAGAGGAGATAAGAAAAAAGAAGATGATAGATGAGGTGAGAAGTGAGAAGAAAAACGTAACGCTCAGTATTCCCTCATTCATGGTCATCAGAAGGCTACTACTCGACCGAGACGGTCTGAACTTGTTTGGGCCCATAACTTCAGACCTTTCGCCATGGGTGGCCCTGCTGGGAGCAAATAAATTGCTCCCAGCGACCACTATGGACATCACTGGCCACGCAAGCCCTCACACCACATCAAGGTGCCCAGCTGATCCTTCAAAGGGGTAATATTTTCACATTGGTATGCATGACTAAGCTCCGGGTTTACCAACTGATGTTGAACTATCATTTAGTTAATTATTAGTCAAAGTTCGAAAATATCTTCGTAACCAATGGATGATGACAAGCTAATTCACTTTTTGCTCACTTTTTGCTAATTGCTCAAGGTCTTTTTTGGATAACGACTCATTGTGATGATGAGTTTGATAGCTATGATCTATTGGCGATGGATGAATGATACGATGAAGATTGCTTAGGTATTAATGAGAAGTATAGCGGGAAGGAAGCGAACGTGTCCTATATTGAAGGAACCATCCCGGCATTAGCCTAGACTACACAACGAAACCACCAAACACCCCTGTAAAGGTGGACGGTGGCGGGGATCGAACCAAGGTACCATATGTCCTTAGAGTTCTTAGTATCTTCGAGTATAGTAAGCTTCAGTCCGCTTCGTTTATCCGGTGAAGATATACCTGTGTTATCAGTATCCTGTTGGAGAAGGGAGTGAGCGCGAGAGGCATGACCTTGTGAGCAGCATAGAGCATGATCGTGCACACGGCTCTGATGCCGTGGATGCAGTGGATGTCGCCCTCGACTGGTAGATCGGCAACCAGGGATGACCAATTGCGTTGGAGAGAGAACGCTGCGACGATGCGATGCAACTTGCTCGTTTCTGGTGAAAGGAAAGAGGTTTGTACTGAACCATCTATCAAGTATTTCGATTCTAAATATCAGCGAAAACGGTTTAAGGGTTCAAAGGCGCGTCGACGGCGCGGTCATTTTACATGTATGTTGTTGTCCGTGTGCTAGCCATGGTTGTCAACGTTTCTGTATGTTCATCGAATCATTTTTCGTGTCATGAAAATCTTGATTTTCATGGTTCCTAGTTGAAGAAAAACTATATAATAATAAAACAAAATCATACCCAGTCCAACAATTAGTCGGGTTAGGGGGTTCACCTAATAAACCAAAATCTTGGGTACATTATAACACCCCCTCGCCATCTTCACCCTCTTCAAGTTCCACACTCTCCACAAGCGCCCTCCATAAATCCCTATCGTCCCATCACTCTTCGTCCATTATCACTCTCATCCACGATTCTCTTATTTCTTCCACATCCCATCTTATCACTTATTCCAATATCATTCTTGGCCTCCCTCTTTTCCTCTTTCTTCCGACTGTTCCTCTTTCAAACTCTCAGCTTGGTACCATTCTTCTCATGTGTCCGTACCACCGTATATATACGGTGGTACGGACACATGCGGGAGGACACATAAACACATAAGGGAGACTTGCGGACTCATAAGGGAGAGACTATATATGGGAATGTTATAAAGTTAGTTTGGTTAGGTCTAGATTAGGACAAGACCTTCGATTAGGTAGGTGACTTGGATGAATTTAGGTTAATGTGGTTGCTCTTCAGGTTATTGTCTTGCTCTCACGCATGCGCATTAGTGTCACTATTGCAACTATTGTCACTATACGTGCTGCCTATTTAAAAAGTCCCTTACGGTTTGTATCTGATGCTCTGTTTCTCTCGAGGCTCTCCTCGATTGTGGCAATAAGTGCCAAAATAATTACGAACCCGAACCCAAACCTTTAAACAGAAAATGTGCACACATATTCATATACAAACCTAAATAGAGTATTTGAAAATTGAATTGAATCCAATATCAATTCTTGTTTGTTCGTATAGATAAAAGAGTTTGTTAGCCTCAAGGGCGTAACCGAATAATATCCGTTTATAAATATAAGACTGGATCCGAACACACGACTTCGTCTTTCAGCGATTCCGATACTCAAAAAAAGGACAGCACACACATCTTTGCAAATGACAGAATTAGGAAATCCTGAATGAATAAAATTATATTCTTGATGAACTTCTTGGCTCAAATTTGAAACTTGTTCAAATCCTTTCTTCATAACACATAGTGACGGATGTTGACATGTATCGTTCTTGAGCAAGCTTATCTTTGAATCATCACAGTGACGTCACAGTGACGTCACAGAATAGCATTCATCATTTTCCGTGACCTTTTATTCTAGTTCTATATTCCTACCTCCATTACATCAAATTGTTATCCCATTTCTGAGAATGAATATTTTTTTAAATTTATTTTTGAAGTTGTCATTTTTTTAAACAGTTTATCGACTTGTTTTTGTTTATACGGCTAGTGCTGAACTCACATTACGACGTACGTTACGACATGAACGTTTTTCTTCTGAGTGACGTAGCACATCTTGTCATCTACTCGGACAGTGAACTTGAGGCCCAGCGTGGGAGTCAGGAGACTTCGCATCAGCGTCGCGACGCTCTCAGCCGTGCAGGACGACGGCGAACACACCGCCCAGTTGATGGAGGTGAATTGTGGTGCGAAATGACCAGGCTGGAAATAGAGTGGACATGTTTGTATGACGATGGTTGTGGTGATACCAAATATATTATATTACTTACTGAGATATATTACGGCCATATTGAATATTTTGCTTTGAAGCAAGGCCTTCTCTGGCTTATTCTTATGGGTAAATTGGAAAATAGAAAATTAGTTTTCTCAGAAGTGGTGAAATTCTTCTATGGCTTATTCTTATGGGTAAATTGGAAAATGGAGAATCAGTTTTCTCAAAAGTGGTGCAACCGATTGCGCATAAAAAACTATGAGATTCAATCCAGATGATGACACTTGGGCATGCCAAGTTTCAATTGAATTTGAATTTTCGTTTGACCTGTAGAGCGCGAAAAAAAAATCTTTTTTTTTTCGAGTCAAGTGAAATTGAGTCTTCGCTTCGCTCATCCAAAAAGAAAAATGAAAAAAAAGAGTAAAATAACAAAAAAGAGAAAAATAAATAAAAGAGAAAATGTCCAAAATGGTGGAAACTTCCTGGTTTATAAAGCGGTGTGAAGTTACGCCTTCTCAACGTTGAGTAACGTATCTCGGTAAGGTATAATATATCTATGGTAATACACTCTCAAGCCTGATGCTTCAGAGTTACACGGTAGTCCGGTTTTTTTCCGTCCTGATGAGTCACGTGAACCTAATCCTGAAATGTAAGGAAAGTTTTTGATTGTTCATTTGACTTACTGGGACGAAAGAAAATGTGCAACTATGTTACTACGAATCAGACTTCATTCTGTATCAAAATATTTTTTTCTATGTTACGTGGTTGTTTCTACATTGATACAAAAATGTGTACCGGTAAGTGAACATTTTACAAAAACAAATTGGAATCAATTATCAGGCAAAAAACTAATATATTCCAATATTCTATTCAACTTAATCGGTATAGATCTGCAGTTTGCCTCTCAAGCACAATAATTGTTGTTTACACGTTACAATAGAGGTAGATTCGATAACAATAGAATAGAGGAGTTCAATACAATAGAGGAGTTCTAGATGTCAATATTTCACCCAAAGGTCATCAAGGGGATGTAGCTCAGTGGTAGAGCGTTCGCTTTGCATGTGAAAGGCCCCGGGTTCGATCCCCGGCATCTCCACACTTTTGTTCATCAGATTCTCTATTATATCTTTTCTTTATTTTTCACTTTGACATTGAAATGTGTATTATTATTTTTTAATTTCTTCATTAATAATACGTACCGTAACAAGTTTTATCTGTCTTCTAGTTATATGCTACTTTATCGACTCTGGTAAAACTTTCTTGAACCTAATTCAAATGTTCAAACATTACAATAGATTTTTAAGAAATGCCAAAAATTTAAGTAAAATGAATAATCAATTGTGTATATGAAACCTAGAGAATAAAGATACTTCTCTTCATCAGTGACGTCGAAAACTTGATATAATTATAATGTTTCGTAGTTTTATTGCTCATTTTGTGGAAAATCATTGTTTCCAGTCAATGCGAAGGATGAGTTAGTAAGACCGTTTTAAAATGCGACCTCTTGATTGTTTTAAAACTCCGAGGTGGCCTTGTCACCAATATAAGCAATTATCTATAACCTTTTTGAACTAAAAATATACTAAATTATCAAAAACAAACAAGTATGAAGATACTGAAATATATATTAGCATACCCTGGAATTAGCATTAGTACCCAATTTTAACCCTGAAATAATACCTCCTCTTCGTACTCATCCTTCTGCGTGATGAAATGCCTACATTATTTTGTGATAGTATCAAGGGTAATAATTATGTTTGAATAACATTAAATTTCGTCTTATGGGATTGTCAAACCACGCTTGGCTTTATTCTTTCGTGAGACAGTCCTCCTTCATTTGATGACCCTTTCAAACATTCATTAGAAAGGTACATTCCTTGATTGTCGTAATTAATAATATATCGCCTTAGACTAGATTAAATCACAACTATCATTGTATTCGTATATATGAAAATTGTATATACCGGCACATTTAGCTCAGTTGCTAAGGCGCTTCCCTCATGAAATCGGGGAGATGAGGGGCATATCGGACCTGGTTCGATCGCTACCGTCCATCTTTACATAGATTTTTCGTGGTTTTCCACTATATAATATATAGTCTAATGCCGGGATGGGTCCTATAATATAGGCCACGGTCGCTTCCTTCCCAGTATTCTTCTTATGACCTACGAACCCTCATCTCATAATCTCATTAATCATTTATCCGACGCCAATAGAACTTGGTTATCATCAAAGTGCGTTCATTAAACACAATATAAATAAAAAATAAAATGTATGTATAATCAATATAATAAAATTACTGAAAATCACTCACATCCTCCAACGTGCTCCTTATAAATCCCAGTGACTGTGCTCTTCTGACAGCCTCTTCCAATGACTCCGTTCCATTGACTGGCAAATCAGCTTCGACGTCAACGAGCGCCAAGCAGTACTTGCCTTGAATGCGGATGTCGGCGTCGTCGACGTCGGGAACAGTGGAGCCGGATCTGTCCAGAGCGACGTCCACGGACAGACACTGGTCGTAGTCTCCCAGCTGGTTCACATTGCCTCTCAGTATACCAGACGGTATCTTTGCAGTAGAATCATACACTGAAGAGTGAATAAATAGACAGTATAGAAGCCATCAGATGAATGTCAAAGTAGGATTCAAGTATAATTAAAATGAATTCTCATTTCAGTTATTTCGACTTCAAAATTTGGTATTCGAATTTGAGGCATCATTTCTTCACGTAGTGATTGGCGTGAGTTAATCAGTTTTTTGGTGATAACTTTTGAATGGTATAAAGATATCTAAATTCTGAAAACTAGAAAACACAGATATTTAAAATACCTTCAAGATGGTTTATGTAAAAACTATGTATATCAAATCGCCTAATTGTCAGGCGTATACGGTTACGCATACGCCATACGCCGCATACGCCTGACAATCAGGCGATTTGATATAAATAGTTATTACTTACACCATCTTGAAGGTATTAAAAATATCTACGTGATTATATCGAATATTTAATATTACTATCTTATATTTATTTATTTATTATTTCATTTGTACAACTTAAGGATAAGACACTCTCCTAGGTGGTTGTATAATCTATGGTATGTATTCATTTAGTTAAAACATTTATACATAACTAAATGATTATAAACTAAATGATTATAAATGATAACTAAATGATTATATAGTCACAAATATAGAGCATTCAAGATATGCGACAGATAGATGAAGCCATTATTTACGACCGTCACCCACAACATACAGAAATGACACCCCTATTATTCGATCTGTTCGATCTGAAGAAATAAAACTAGGATTTTATGAAATAGCTAAAACTTACTTTGAAGAGCCCACATTTTGTACCGTCTCAGCTGATGCAAGAACACCCTCGCATGCTCTCTACAAATAGCATCAGGTATTTTCTCAACAATCGGATTTAAGGTTTTAACAGTATCATTAAATATGCTCTCAAATTCGTCGTCTGTTGCAAATGCTTTGAAGTCTATCACATTGACAGTATTCTTTGGTTTAATAGGTTTTGGTATATTTGGGACACTTAATTCAAGATCTGAACTCTGAGTTGGATTATCTACCACACTTTTTATCATTCCTTCGCAGTTTTCGTCACTGCATCCGTAGAAATCTCTCACTAGAGTTGCTTCATCAATGAAATTCCCTGAAGACAAAAATAGATGTGGGTTAGTATTTTCTATTAGGAACAAAAATACTGTAGATGCTATTCAAGTGAATACTATCCCATTATTTCATTCTATTATCATTATTATTATTTCATTTTATTCCACAGGACGTATATATTTAATGATTCATAATCTAACATGTCTGGAACGTCAAATGTTAAATAAAAACTGGGTGAAAACAAATACAATCATTCATTCTGTTCAGTACACATTTATAATTACATTGTCACATTCAGTTTGTTATAAGAAAGTATAAAATGCGGTATAAGTACAATAATGAATGATGATAAAATAAATGATTTTTTTAATAAAAAATAAGATCGCCCTTGTGGTGCCCCGTCCAAACGATCCTACTTTGATCCTTGGCCTTAATAGGGGGACAATGATTTTGTATCAAGTTTCGATGTTATTAAAATATATATATATATATATGCATTGCAAAATTAAAAATTATAAAGTTCATCCATGCACAAGATGCTACTCTGGTCGTTAGGTAATATATATATAAAAAATGTATTTTATTGAAACTGTCAGCTGTTATGGAACTTATCAAATACTCATATATTGAATAATAAATACAACATATATATAATAAATAATAAATATTGATCAATTCAAGCTATGAAGAAAAGGCACCACAAGAGCGATCTTTCCACTCCATAGCCAGTCCGATTCAATAATACAAAATCAATCCAATACGTATATTAATTATTACCAACTACATGAATCCTCTCCAAATATAATACGGAATCTTATTAGTCACTACATATGATAAAAAACAATGTATAATGCACGCATATTATATTAGATTGATCAAGAGTACTTATGCCCTCGCCTATCAGTTGTTGCTGTGTAGACGTCTGTCCATTGTTGTTGAGATTTTGTCTGCTGGTCTCACTTCGAACCACGAGGAATATAGCACAATACGCGATTAGCCGATAAGGGCTGAACGACAGAAGAATCGTATTGAGATCTGCCGAGTAACCCATAATAACAGCACAGTTTATCGGTTAGCGCCGACCCCGACTAGTTAACTCGAACAGTTTATAAATATACCTTGAGACTGACTTCTGGTGACGTAGGCAAACACTACCAACAGCGTGCAATGTTGGACTAGGACGTGAGAATGGGTGCCAACTAAATAAATTGTTTTTCTATTTTGTAAATACAAGTTTAAAAGACATATTTATTAATAGTTTGATTCTTGGATTATGGTGGTGATTTTATTTGTTCAATGCTACATGATACAACTACGTTATTTAGAATAAGTCGGTACCGGTAATTGAAACTTGTGCAATATTATATCACCTGGGATATTTGCAAAAATGTGAATATAACTGTTAGTTAAATTGTAGTTATTTTATCGAGGAAAAAAAAAGGTGAAATTATTGTTGCCCATTATGTTTATGAAATTACGGCCTCATTTTCCAAGGTCTATTTTATAGATCAGAAAACTCAAATTAATAACTACATTTATAAAATAATCACTTGATTGAACCAATTTTGTGAATTGTGAGAACGTAAGAGTGATGTTGATGGCGAGACAATGGCGTTGAATGATGCAACAGTGAAGACCTATAATTCCAAATCATTGATCATAATGAAAATACAAATGTTTAAGCTTGGAGATTGAAGAAAAAAATCTGTTTCATTTGTCGCTAAATCTTGAATATCCTGTAAGCGTATTCATTAGTATAAGACTGTTATAATATAAATATAACATCATTTTTATTCAAACACAGCTCAACATTGAATGAAAATACTAATATTAGACAAACAGTTGGTATGCATATGGTTTGTTTGGGGACTAGAGTGACCAAAAAATAAGTTATCGTATTTTGACAAGTTCGACGCCCTTATAAGCGAATGTTTTATTTGATTATGTAATTTTTTGTTTTATTCATTAGTTAATGAATTTAATTATCATTTTGTGCATTCATTCATTAATTAATTCATACATCCATCCATTCATTCATGCATTCATTAAATTAATCAACCAATCATTTATTAAATCAAAATCAAATCAATAAAGAAATACTTTCGATTAAACATATTACATAAAATTCACACCGTGCATATAACCTTATATTGCCATGAATCTAACACGCACACTGAAATATAGAGCTATGTTATGTAAAATATGATCAATTATTTTCTTATAACTATATTGTGATTATTAATTGAACGAAGTCACCTTCTTTTACTCAATTATAGTAATCTTTATTACTATAGCTCGTGAAATCTTACAAAATTGTATACATTTTACAATTATATATCGAGTTCAACAAGCACTGTACTGATGAATTGCATGTAATGGCGTCGGTAATGATGTATAAGATGAAAGGAGGATAAGATTAAAGGTTATAATTGATTATATATTCTTGAAAATAGTTACATATATTGTAAAGAAAAAAATATATATATATATATATATATATATATATATATATATATATATATATATATAACTTATAATTATATATATATATATATATATATATATATATATATATATATATATATATATATATATATATATATGTTATATATATATATATATATATATATATATATATATATATATATATATATATATATATATATATATATAATTAGACGAGCTTTAGCGAGGATTCAATTTGACATACTGAAAAAAATTGGTGTTCGTTTTTAAGTTTTGTGGCATTATCGGGTGGTAACTTTTTTTTATGAATTTTAGAAATTCCAAAAATACCCATTAGAATAACATGGCGGAAAAAAAAGAAATATTTTCATTTTCCCAAAAAAATGAAATTTTGCGGGAAGTTGAATTACATTTTGATACACATTTCTAAAAAATTTCAGCTTGATCGGGTCAGCAATTTTGAAGTTAAAACAGTAAATGTGCTAAATTGGTACCACTCGAAGCAGTTTTTACCCATTTTTACCCATACTATTACTATCCGCTCGTCTTACAACGCATATATGGCGTTTTCCTAGTATATATAATTACACATCAAATATAGGCCCTATTTAATTTGTTATAATTTGAGATTCAATTTGACATACTGAAAAAAATTGGTGTTCGTTTTTATGTTTTTTTTTTTTATGTTATTTTGTCGGTTCTCCACATGTCGAACGGCTACAGCTATGAACTTCAAACTTTTTCTCAATATGGTTCCTCATCTAACTTAGATCTGTATAGCTTTGTGGCATTATCGGGGCGTAACCCTTTTTTTTATTAATTTTAGGATTTTCAAAAATACTCATTAGAATAACATAGCGGGAAAAAAAAATTTCCAAAAAAATGAAATTTTGCGTGAAGTTGAATTACATTTTGATACACATTTCAAAAAAAATTTAGCTCGATCGGGTCAGCCATTTGGAAAAAAAAAACATAAAATGTGCTGAATTGGTACCACTCGAAGCAGTTTTTACCCATTTTTACTCATACTATTACTATTCGCTCGTCTAACATCGCATATATGGCGTTTTCCTAGTAATGTATCCATAAAGTTCAGCAACCAAGAGGGAGGATCTTTTTTTCATACAGGATTGATTATTGTTATTGATCAAACATTATGCGGGATATTATGTGTTTTTTTTTTCTAGTGCTACACTCATATTTATTATTTATTCATAATACGTTATATATAAGCCAGTGTATTTCACAAGTGATGTATCTAAGGTCAAAACTAATAGTTTTTACCACTGAGAATATATATTTAAAAAAAATTATATATGAGAAGTGATTTATTGCGTGAGTAATGACATGCGTGGAGAAGAAAAATATAGAATATATTAAACATTTTTCAAATGAAAGAGAAACAAGTATTAAAAAACAGCATTGCTTGATATACACCGGATAACTAACCTCTACAACGTTATTTATATTTCTTATATTTTATATTGGTCAGGTGTTGTAACTTCCAACCGGTTCGTGAGATTTATCACATTCCGCCGAGACTATATCCATTATATATATGTAATATGTATTTATATATTTTTTCATTTTGTCTCGCAGACTTTAACGACTCATAATGTATAGAATATATGATACTGATGGATAATTCTAGTCGTTTCGAAAAAGAAACAAAAAAAGCTTCGAAAAGCTTTCAAATTCATACACAATATGAAAACAACACGTATCATGTATCATTACATTTTCAAAAATTTGTTCAATAATCGGATGAAATATAACGAAGAAAACCCAATAAAGATATACACTTCATCGAATATCAGGATCAACAGGTTTTGCAAGTTTTGCACCAGGTTGCACTATAAATACTAGGAAAACGCCATATGCGTTGTTAGACGAGCGGATAGTAATAGTATGGGTTAAAATGGGTGAAAACTGCTTCGAGTGGTACCAATTTAGCACATTTTATGTTTTTTCTTCAAAATGAAAACCCAAAATTCAAAACCCGAACAAGCTGAAAATTTTTAGACATGTGTATCAAAATGTAATTCAACTTCACGCGAAATTTTATTTTTTTGGAGAATAAAAACATTTTCTTTTTTTTTCCGCCATGTTATTCTAATGGGAATTTTTGAAATTTCTTGAATTCATAAAAAAAAAAACCGCCCGATAATACCACAAAACTATACAGATCTAAGTTAGATGAGGAACCATATTGAAAAAAAGTTTGAGGGTGATAGATGTAGCCGTTTGACCTGTGGAGAACCGAAAAAAAAAGAGAAAAAAAACATAAAAACGAACACCAATTTTTTTCAGTATGTCAAATTGAATCTACGCTAAAGCTCGTCTAATCAACAAGTTGCAAGTAAGGTTTTTGAACGGTTGAAGTAATCCAAGGTAGGCCTATGTAGATGTAGATTGAGAATATTTTTTAATCCCAGAGTTCCATACTTCTATACGCTCATCTCACAACGCACATTCTGCGTTTTCCTAGTAGTACAAATTATTGAAAATGTATATGATAGTTGTTAACATATTCTCTATGAATTTGAAAGCTTTTAAAACATTTTCGTCTTTCAAGTATTTTCCTCTGAGTTTTTCTTATAGGGATTTTCCAAACTTTTCAATCCCAACCTATGACTCCAATATGTAGAAAAAGTTTCGAGTCGATTGGTCTTTTTTCTTGACTTGTATGCCACGTACAGAATGTAAAAAAAAAACGGTATGTGAAATGAAAGTGTAAGTCTTCGCTACGCTCATCTAAAAATAATTTCATACACAAAAAATTCACACACTTCATGCTTTTGTGAATTCACAAGAAAACAAGATTTTTTGGCATTATCAGATGAGCGTAGCGAAGACAATTCCATTTCACATACCGAAAAAAATGGGCTTCGCTCTTATGTTTGTATTTTTGTTGTTTTGTAATTTTGTACGCGGCATACAGGTCAGGAAAATTGACTCAGAACTTCTTTTGAATATTGGTGTCACACCTGATTGGGTTGGGATTGTTTTTCAGAAAAATCGGTTGAACGATTTTTCCGGATTTTTTTTTCAAAAGTTCGGAAAATCTCCATAAGTGTGTTCCCATGCAGCCCTCAGTGGAAAATCTGCATATTCTATGAATGAATATATATTTCCATTAAACGTATCTGTTGAAAACAATCTTTCACTATTTTCTACACTTTCAGATCACTCATAATAAATAAAAAAATATTCAATAACTTGGGCCTACCTACCATAGATTTGTTACACAATCTATTTCTAAATGTTCTCAATCAATAATCTTCGCCTGAATACCGAAACATACGTCCTTAAACA
The DNA here is from genome assembly GCA_907164805.1 of Brachyptera putata. NCBI lineage: Eukaryota > Metazoa > Arthropoda > Insecta > Plecoptera > Taeniopterygidae > Brachyptera > Brachyptera putata. The sequence goes on along the minus strand of OU015471.1, from coordinate 9,952,919 downwards.
TAATCTCAATACCAATAACGGTCTGATAATTGACCTTCGCCAACAACCAGTTCCACCTACCTCTCTCTCATGATTTATGTAAGCGTTTGTTGCGAATTCTCCATGAGATTTCGCGCTGAAATAACTCGATTCAGTCTCACACCGGCCCCACGCAAGCACTGTTGATTATCAAACAGCTCTTGCCATTATAACCACGACCGTCACATTCAACTTCTTCTTTTACCTACTACACAAAATAGTTCACATACATTCAAGGTGTGAACAAAAAATCAAATACATCATCTGTTATTTTCGATATACAATAATCGATTTATTGTTTATGTTCGATTATTTTGACAGCTGAAATAATGCGTAATAGTGTAATTCTGTCCTAGTTTCTGTTGCACTATATTTGGTAATTATGAAGTCACACTAATATTATTGTCTTTATATTCACATCCTGCGCGTCAGGCTGTTTTTTCATTTATTAGTCAATCAGCGTTTATTCATGAATTCGTTTAATTGCAGTCTTTTATAAAAGTGGTTTAAGTGTTCAGTCTGGTGACAACAGTGGCCAAGATGTCACATATAAAAGTGTTTGTGCTATTTATTTCGGTGTTGATTGTTTGTAAAGTTGGAATAGTGGAATCTGTGGACAGTGAATGGGCGAGGAAGAACGTCGATAATGTAGTTTATAGTGATTTCTTAAATACTGGTAAGTTTAATAAGTCATTTTTGATAACAAACAATGTATTTTTCAAGGTATTTCAGTAATTTAACTCACTTTTACAAGTGGTTTTCAGTATCTTATATGAATGGATTCCATAATTTCGGAATTAGTGAGCCCTATTAACAGCGTGAGGAAATATAGTTCAAGTCACACACAATTTTTATTGAATTTAACTCATTCTGAAATTGCGAGTCTATGATTGATGTACGAAATTCCAACTTTCAAGCTCAATTTGCATCAATATTAAAATCCTATGAAAATTCATGCGCAACATTTCACTTTCTATACCAAGTAGGGCCAAAACACGCGAGATAAATATACATATACAGATATTTAAAAACAAATTTTCTTGAAGTAATGAAGCATTTCATTATAATTTTTGTTATGTAAGAATGGTGTTCCTAATGGCATCACTTATATACGGGCACCAGAATATCACCTTTTCTTGTTCATAGGGTAAGCGTTGTCCACCATAACAAGTACAAACATAATGACCCTCATTGCCCTCGTATAACCTCAACCAACTCAGATAAAGTGGTTTCAAAAAAGTGAAACTGGTGATTTTCAAGTTTCATGTTGGTAAGCATGTGGTCTCGACTCTTTGTAGATTAATATTATCACGGTCATGGATACTTATTTTCCCTCAGATAAATCACATATAAATAGGATTAAGATTAATTTCTTTGGAATAAATTCCATGTTTGTTTTTCTCTCTTCGAAGAGCCCAGATGCAGTGATGTATTTATACCATCATGAAAATAGTATAACCTAAATGCACAAAAGATTCAGATAGTATTTATGTAATATTAAACCATTGTCATAATCTATTAGAGAATGTATTAATAATATAGACATATTTAAAATGTTCTTCCTAGATGAAATAAACAAGAAAAATAATGTCACCGACAAGAAAAGAGAAGACAGAACTATTTACAGCTCTTCTTATCGATCAATTCAAGATGTGATTCCTGATCTGTCGTCCTATAAATCATTGAATGAGAAGATCAAGAACCCTGAGTGTCGCAGGGATGCTGAACTCCTACTGAACAGAATTAAACATCTCGACATGTGGGCGCTAAAAAGTAAGTCATTTCAACCTACAATTATTTTCAAATTTTTAGTCAAGTTGATTATATTATTTAATTTGGATCATTCAGTAGAAAGGATATACAGACAAGTCGTGCAGAAACAAGATGTAGAAGTTTATTCGATTATTTAGTACAAATTACCATTCATATGCTAAACATAATTAAAAAACGAATCGTCAGACACAAATATTGTATCAATGATTGCATAAAATATACTATATATACATTGCATACTGTGCAATATGTTTGATTGAAAAATATATATTTCTATATATAGATATATGATTCAACACCAACGAATATCATTGACTAACAAACAATTCCATTATTCAATTTTATTTTCATGATATTGTGATGACTCCAATACAGGACCACCCTTTCGTGTCTTTCGTATTTGTCACGGATGAGAACTGACAATAGACTATAAATCTTTTTTATTCACATTATCAAATATTCTATATTTTCATTACTCTATGCTTTCCAACATATTCCTGAAATATAGAAAGATGTCACAAGATATAATACAAACCCCTGATATACGAGTAAAATAATGAAACTAAGAGTTTTTATTGAATCAATTATTTGAAACAATTTGCAACTGATTGGACTAATTACATACAGGTAATAATTATATAGTCAACTCCTATTACAAGGCGATGACCTTAACCCGCTTAGACGAAACACCAGCGGCTTCTTGACCTTATTGTTGGCACGTGTATATGATGGTGCGAACCAACCGTGTGCTAGTGGTGTGGGATAGGGGGACGGTCGCTCGGAACTCATCTTTCTTGGCTAGACATGGCTATGTCATATCACTTGGTTCGAGCTGGATCGGAACTACCGGTCAGTAATGATAGTTGATAGGAGAGATAGTGAATCGGGACAGGCAATACTCGTTGTTGATGGCAGTGCATAACCAATCAGCAGTTGTTTACTATTTTTTATAATTATTATGAACTTCAATATTTTATTTATTGCATTTATTATTATATGTTGTAACAGATAATTTTGCAACAGTTATAATCGAATATTGGGCTGGTAAGATCGCCTTTGTGGTGCTCCATTCAAACGATCCTAAACTTCCATAATTTGCCTTCATAGGGACACAATGGCCTTGTGTCAAGTTTTCGATTTTATTGAAAAAGAAATGATAATAATTATTATTTTATTATTTTCATTATCAATAGGCCTACATTACGCCTACATACATACGCCTACATACGCCTACATAGGCCTACATTCGAATTGAGTAATTATATTTAGTTTGTGCATATATTGATGGTTATAGCCATATTGGGTAGTTGGGCCAAATACGAAAGATATGCTACCTTGATTATATGCTAAAACAATTAGTGACATCTCTCTCGACATCTCCATTCCCCTTGCCTATATCCGCAAGTAGTACAGCGTTCCGAACGCCAGAAAGCGCTACGATAGCATGTTGGCGATAACCAATCACAATTCATTGAAGAGCTGGGCTGGTGTTGTTGGGTCAACAACGGCTCATGTAGAAACACGAAAAAGAAATAAAATATAGTTCCAAAATAGCTGAGAACAAAAATATTCTAGCCCAAAACCAATGACCCAGAAACCTTTATATGTGATATAACTCCCCAAAAAAGTAGTGGTACGCATGCGTATAGAGGTTTGACCTATTTTGCCCAAAGTACTCATCCAATCAAGCGCGGTTTTCGTGCATTTCAGCGTTCGGAAATACTATTACATGGTGGAGGGTTAGAAGAGAGTGATATAGAAAGTAGAGGGGAATCAGTTTGATTTCAAGATTGCGTGATTAAGCTTAAGTATGTATTTCGTTCATGGCCAGGCTTCAGAGTCAAGTTCTAATTTGGCCAATGGACTACTATACTAAACCGTAATGAATAGAAAATAATTAGATAGATAATTATTATAAGCGAATATTCCACGAAATATGTCAATGCCTTAATTGTTAGATTTAGAAAAAACTAGTGATTTCTTGTTCTAGTTTAGACATACGAACTCTCCTTGAAACACTCAGAGGCTATTAGTAACTTGGCCCTGTGTGTTTGCCACAATCAACTCAACAAAATATATATTTTTTTTATATTGGGTGTAACGACGCTCTGTTATGATAGCGCAGATCTAATGGCGTCGGATGGATGATTAATGAGATGATGGGATGATGAGATGGAGGTTCTTGGGTAATGGGAAGGATAGTGAGAAGGAAGCGGTCACTTATTGTAGGACCCAACCCGGTATTAGCCTGGACTACAGAGGGAAACCATGAAAAACCCTGTAGAGATGATCAGTGGCGGGTATCGAAGTGTGTTCGAAATTCCCCTCGCCTCCCGGATCACCTCAAGCTAATACAATAAGCGAACACAATCTTGAACAAAGGGCATAACGGATATTATTGAAATATTTTACAAATATTCCAACATTTTTGAGAATTTGATTTCATATATTTCTTATCAAAAATTATAAGGCTATTGAGCAAACAAATAGAAGCTATAAGCCTACTTTTTTAAATTCTGGTTGATGATCCAACAATAATTCAGGCTTATCACTCATTTTTTCCATTGTGCAATGATGCACTGTACATCTTCTATCAATGAAAAGAAGTGGACATTGACTAATATACATTTTAGTTCAAATTGGAAGCTATCAACATTCGTGTTTTTGGTTTCCTATTAACACCAATGTAATGTTGGTAATGTCCCGATATATCACAAAAATAGTTTATACTCAAAACGTATCCCGGACAGTTGGAAACTGAATGGTCAAGTATGATTACAGATAGCGCAGTTTTGGTGTGAAAGTCTTTAATTGGAAAAAAGTAAAATGGGGTAGTAAGATCGCCCTTGTGGAGCCCCGTCATAAACTTCGTGATAGCCTATTTAGTTTTCCTACTTTCATTGATAGCTTTAATCAATGATTTTTTTTTTAATAACATCGAAACTTGATACAAAATCATTGTTCCCCTATTGAGGCTATAAGGATGAAACTACTGATTATGAAGGTAGGCTCGTTTGTACGGGATATGTTCTGTAATGATAATTCTGTAGCAAGTTTCGATGTTATCAAAAAATAATGATAATAATAAAATGTAAATATTTACACCTAGATAATATCCTTACTTCACGGGTAATGAATACATTGATTAACTGCATGAATGATTTAACAATGTCTTTGTTTCAGTGTTCGACTCTTCTGGCCGAATGAGCTCGGGTCTTCTGAACGGCAACGTCAATCAGCTTGGTGACTTCGACCAATGCCTATCAGTAGACTCCAGCACAGACTCGTGGGACGCCGATAACACAGTCGGCCGGGCTATCGGCCAAAACTTGACCAATGAGAAACTAGAAACTGCTATCACTGGCAAATATTGTCTCGCCTTTCTGGATGTGAAAATTGTAAACAATTTGCATATGGATGAGTTAGTCCATTCGTACGGAGCCTTCCACAGTAATCTGTCAGACGTAAGTACCCTGATGAATTTCAAAAAATATAAACGGTTTAATATTTCCTTAATTAGTTTCAACGACTTTTGAGGGCCTAGCTGGTTCCAATTTCATTTCATTTACGTATTTCATTTCAAAAGTCTAGGACTTTGGTTAATATTCCTTAGAAGAACTAAAAGTACCAGGAAGTGTACAGTCACTCTTAACCACCCTAATCTGACAGGATGAGAGATTCTGCTGGATACCTGGACTCGTGGCTATCAAAGTCTAGATTGATTAATTTCTCAACCGAAATGAACCATTATTAAAAATGTGTGATTCAATTATCGATTCAACTTCTTTCCGTTCCATTCTTTTAATACATTGTATTAAAATTCTCTACCATCTTAATGCTGGTCTTCAAATACTATAGGTTGACTAATCGAAAAAAAGTCGTGCGTATGGTTTTATATGAATAATTCATTGAGGAACCTCGATCGTATTGTCTGCTTTACTTTTACCTGACTTCCACAAGGCTAGAAATGCTGTGGTTCTACCAGCACATAACATTACTATGATATTCATTATTCCAGACAGTATTGCATTTACAATTGCTATGTCTTATTATTTCTTATATGTCATGAAGATACGAATAAACTAAAATCAACCTGTTGTGAATAATAGCAATTATTAAAGGCACGTTTCATTAAAAGTTGACCAATTTGTGTTTTAAATTACCTCCAATACTGACGAATATTCATGATGTCACGACTGGACATTTAAATTATATGCAATAAAAATGAATAGGATATTTATTATGAATAATTACAAGGTGATGTAATCTGACCAACATCCATTAGATTATACATTCAATACAGAGTTATCTACTCGCTCGATATATACTTTCTTCAAAGTTGTAACTTGTTCTCTTGTTCAACTTGTTCTATAGTAATGAGTGATGCGTAATTTTATATTCAAAATTATCTGTTATTATTTTTTAATTGTGTGAAGCTATTTGTTCTTAATTTATACTTATCTAATTTATACAATTAATGAACTTCAAATTAAATTTTAATATGAATGTGAATGAATTTTTGAATTTATCTGAAATCTGAATCAACTATTAATAACATACAACAGAGACCTCGAGAATTCTACAATAATTACCGGACACATTTTAGTTAATGGATGGCCTCGGTACATCTGATTATTAGATAATTATGTATATTCTTATATTTGAGATGATTATAATTTATTTTTGTTCAGTTCATTCGTTTGAGAACAAAGTTCTATAAAACACTCGTGTTTTTTTGGAATAAGTTATTATGTGTTTATGCCCTTGATTTTAATTTAAAAGTTGTGCTAAGAATTTGCTGTGCGTAAATGTTTTCTCACCCATGGATTACGACCGAGCAGATGTATCAACTATGCCGAACATTAAAATTGAGATAAATGCGATGATATGAAAATATTCTCAATACTTGAAATCAAACAATTTCTCTAAAATGTATTATAGTATTCATTTTCAATGCAAAAACTGCAAAAAATACACTTGTACAGGCACATTGAAGAATATAAATGAATATTTGTTGACTTCAATTTAATTTGAAATTTTTATCATAAAACTAAAATATGAAATTAGGTCTCGACAAAAACAGCCGCCATGAATCAATTCACGTGATAAATGGATCGTTAATCAGATTTTTTTTACTTATAATTAACACATGCAAATCTATCGTTGCATTACATTAAAATGTCTAGCCGGATTCATTTTTATAGAATGAATCGTGTTATCATAAAGTCAGTGAATGATTCAGTGAGGTACACTTGCTGTCACATAAAGTGGTCAATAGCTACATTCAAATGCACCCTAAAGAAAATATACTGCCATCACATACGCACTCAAATTAGAAGACAATGTGCATATGCACGCCACGCTAGTCTATTGGAAAAAATTATCGGTTAAATGTGCGTAGATTTTATTCAAATTTGAATCTAAATTTCGGATGTAACTATTTTATGTGACTGACAAGTGACACAGTGACACTCAACTGCAAGAAAATGTTCGAATTACAAAACAGGAATTGCACAATCATTAAAAAACACTCCCAACATGAAAAAAACAAAATTATAGGATATAAGTGCGTTGTTTAGAGGTCATTAAAATGAGTTATTGATTCTCGAAACGTCATTCTGTGAATTTATTAACCTTCGTGGAAGATCTCTTCTGATGTCTATCTATAATAGAGGTAATGAAAGGCTCTGTCTCGTGTCCATGGTCCTATGGTTCTGTGATTGAGGTGCAATCACGCTGCTCATTCAAATAGAGAAATTCATCTTCACTATTTTTTTCTATATATTCACTATAATGAACTAAAAAAGTATACCAACTCTAAGATAATGTTTTGTTATTCATTTGATATGACATTCTATTTTTTTGAATTCAATCAGTTTTAAGATAATACTTCAATGAATTTCAACAAATTCTTGGTATTCATTGAGGTATTATCCCAAAACTTATTGATTTCACAAAAACAGAATGACATAATGATCAAAAAGTATAAAATCATCTTAGAGTTGGTATACTTTTTTATTCAATTCGATCACACTGGTTCGTTGACATGAAAAAAAATAACAGAGGTGAATGTCTCTGTTTGTAAAAGCACCGGGTATGCCAACTCTTGAAGGTTTTGTCTGTTGTTCATGACCCTGTATTGTTTTAGCCCGGTCACCGCGTGGCCAGATTCTCGACGGTCAGCTGGGGTGTCTGCCTGCCCTCATCCTGCACATCAGAAGATCTGCAACAATGGCTGACTGACATGTGGACCAACAACACCGACATCTCCGTCCAGGTCAAGGTCGAAGCTAACATGTGCTACACCAATCAGAAGAAACCATTCTCAGCGGCCAAAACAATTACATAGTAAGATTACGATTATTTAAAACGATTAAGATCAAGAGTGTTCGGGAGTCGGTTGAGCGAAATATAATTTGTATCCTCTTAACTTTCGAGCGGTATGAGATGTTCAAAATCTAATTCAACAGACACAGATATTTTAAATACCGTCAAGATGTTATAATTAAAAACTGCTCGACTTCTATTGCTTAACTGTCAAGCGGGCTACAGCTAAAAAATGTATGTTCAGCTATAGGCATTCGGTTGAAAATTATGCGATACGAGTTGAAAAGTAATAACTTATACCATGTTGAAGGTATTGAGAATATCTGTGTTTTCTTATATTGAAATTTTGATACCTCCTACCGTTCGAAAGTTATCAAGATAAAACTGCCATTTCTCTAAATCGACTGCCATGTGATCTGTCTTCTCGCTGCTCTGGGCGAGGAGCTACCATATGATACGTCCTGTCCTGGCGCAGGACAGGAGTGTAGTGAACTAGTGTCGTGTATACCACTGTCGTGTACGCAGTACCCATTCAGAAGCTCACTCAAAAAGTATAAGTTTTGGTCTTTTGGGTTTTATTACAGTTCGTTTTTCGGATAATTGGTTCTCAGGACAGTCGAGTTTTAGAATAGTTGATTATCAGTTGGTACTTCCTCATTTTAGAGAACCACCATGTAGAATAGTGTATATTGTACGGTTCTTATTTTTTCTGCTTATTCTCCTACGCCAGGTGAACGCTATATGAATTGAAGTGTTTTCAAGATGTTATGATGGAGCTCACACATCTACACAATTTGTTGAAATAATATATTATTAACTTCAGGCCACAAGTTATGAAACTGATCATCCATTTTTCAAGTAAAAGATGAATGAAATGTAGGCATATGTAATGAATAGGCGTGGTGAAAGGAGGGAGTCCCATATTCTATTTTGACCACACATCTCAAAATATTACTGTTCCTTATTTCCTAGCTCATCCTTCACGACATAAGGAAATTCGCTTAGCTTGCTTCCTGGAGTAAGTAGACCTAATATTGTACAATGTTTTCTCGTTACAGTGTTGTATTCGGTGCCATATTACTAATGGCGGTCCTTGGGTCTTTCATGAAAGAGGAAGAGGTCAGTAAAAAAGCAGTGAACACGAATGAAGGTGAGTGAGAAGACAGTTACTATTTATGTGGAATAAATCGTTTACATCGGAGGAGCGTGATTGACCAATCATCAGAAACATAATGTCAAAAGGATTAGCGTTCCGATGAAAGGAAGCGCTATATTATAATGAAGGACGAATTGCGATAAGTTTCGTTTAGCACTCATAGTTTCCCATAGTGTTATTCGTATGAGCGATGATTTGACACATTAAATGAAAAAAACGGATATCGTTTTTATGTTTTTTGTTATTGGTTCACCAAAGGTCAAACGGTAAGACAGATCACTCTCTCATTCCTAATGATATTGTAACTGCTATTAAAAATTGAAGAATATGGAGGCCTTGGTTGGAGAAGGCCCAGCTGAGTGTATGTGATACTTCAATTATTCAATAGGATTCAATAGATTTCTTATTACTGGCCATAACTGAAACAGTGGAAATATTCATGTGTGCATTACATATAGATTGTTCAATCATAATAAGGGAGGTATTTTTTTATCACAATCGAAACACGAAGTCATTATTTCTCGGTCAAGAGAAGCTACTTGAGACGACAAATTAGGATCTTTCAGACGGGGCACCGCAAGGACGATTTTTAATCCCTTAACAAAATATAGGCCTATAGCCCCTATTGAATATTTTCATAATGGTCCCCCCAAAAATCTCGCTGTTGATGGGGTCGTTTAAAGGACAATAAACATCGTTCCTGAAAAAGAAATAATCCATTCATGACAGAAGATGACATAAATTTCACATCTGATTTTTTTTTTTTTTTTAATCAACATTTCAAGGAAAATGTACCTACATTCAACACTGGAGCCCGCAAAGCCCATTTGGGCTCGTCTGTGGCATAAACATAATATAATAAGCAAACAAAAACGTGAATACAAAATGAATTCGTTATTCAGTAATATAATGGAAATTGAATGGTTACTAATTCCTCGTCTAATGTTTCTGTTTCAGTGAGCCTTGTGAAGATTGTGCGTTCGTTCTCCCTGCGCAAGAACCTGTCTGCGTTGTTTGCCACGTCGACATCTGCCGAAGACGTGACGTGTCTGCACGGGATCCGAGCACTGAGCGCTATCTGCCTCATCATCTTCCACAAGTCGGCGGCCATCATGTTCAACCCGTACGCCAACAGGACGGCGATGGCAAAGGTAACTATTGGTGGCAAGCTGCTATAGATTACTATGGCTGCGTTCTGAAACCTCCAGAATCTACTGCAAGCGTACTGGATGGGAGATTGGTCAACTATACTGAAAATCAACTGTACTAAATACCAACTGTACTAAAAACTAACTGACCTACAATCCAATTGACCTAAACTTCGATTTCTTGAGCAATCTGTACAGAAGTAAAATTGTGGGGTTTGACTCCTTCCCGTTACAAATTGTTACCACTCATTGAATGTTCTGTAGGACTAGGCTCTAGTGATAGTTAGGGTTAGGTGGGTCAGGTTTGTGTCCAATGCAATTTCTGAAGGGGAAGACACAAACCTCCCATTTTTACTTCTGTACAGATTGTTCAACGAGTAGAAGCTTAGTTCAGTTGGTTTTTAGAACAGTTGGTTTTTAGGTCAGTTGGTTTTCAGTACACTTGATTTTTAGAACAGTTTGTTATATATATATATATATATATATATATATATATATATATATATATATATATATATATATATATATATATATATATATATTATGTATGGGCCTACGTTCAGATATGATTGAGCCGATTGTTTCACTATTGCACTCTTCTGATTTCAGTCTCTTGGCTTAGCGTGGTCTGTGATTGGTCGCACAGCGATCATCTACACAGATTCCTTCATCTTCCTGAGTGGCCTTCTCACTTCTTATATCATCATTAAAGATCTGGACAAGAAAGGCAAAATCAGTGTCAAGGATAAATATTGGACACGTTTCTTCAGGTAATGTGAATTCTATTTTATTAGATCATGAATGTTTTAATTGTCAGTTATTACACTCGCGGTTGAACAAGGTCAGCAACGCCAAAGGTATGAGCCATTGAAATTCTACTGCGGATGAAATACAGAGAATTGTAATGCCTTAAAGATTGTGTACAATTATATACCGGTAATCAACTTTGTTTTATAACATTCTTACAGCCAAAAATGAGTTTTTCCAGCTGCATACCGGTGAAAATTATGCGGTAAAAGTTGGATAGTTTTTACTTGCCATTCTGAAGGTATTGAAAATATCTGTGTTTCTCTTATATTAGTGTTCTGATATCTCATACCGTTTCAAATACCTGCGCCAAATCTACTTAGGTTCGGTTTTACGAATGGTTAGTTAGTGAATTGAGCAATAGTTAGTGGATTAACTTGTTGTAACCCTTGGTTACGTATATTATTCTTGTACCTTTAACTAATAGTTAGCGGATTAGTACTTGACTAAGATTCGTAAAACTGACTCTCATAGTTAGTTAGTGTTCGGGTTCAAAGGTGCGTCGACAGCTAAGTCATTTTGCGGCTATGTTCATGTCAGTGTACTTTGCCATAGTTGTCAACATTTGTAGATGTTTCAAGGATATGGAGAAAGCAGGACAGAAAAAGCTAGGAAAGTAAGATTAGATGACATAGAATGACTTGAAATAAATGATGACGATATATGAAGAGAAAAGTGAAAAGAGAACGAAATAAACTTCCATGCAGTTGTTTATGAACTGTCCGTGTGTTGCAGGATTGTGCCGAACTTCGTGGCCGTCATCTTGTTCTGCACGTATGTGATGGTGGACATGGGCTCGGGCCCTCAGTGGAACCTCGTGGTCAAACATCACTCTGACATCTGCAAGATCAACATGTGGAGGAACCTGATGTTCATACATAACTACTTCGGCTTCGAGAACATGGTACGAGCTTCTACTCAAAACATCTGAGTTCAGAGTTTACTCTTAAGATTTTAATATCTTTTATCAGAAATAAGAATGTACTAATGGGAGTACAATCTGTAGGGACACCCAGAGAGTACACAAGAGTACAAAGGAAGTTAACATTTGGCGTACACAATTGTTTTTGAGGCGCAATCGTTTGCACCACTTCTGAGAAGAAACATCTCGAAGTTATCAAAAATCTGATAAGAATTACCCGGAAAAGAGAATTAGACTCAAATGTTTCTCTCGAATGAATGCAAATTCTCGCGGAATTTCAATACATGGTAATGGTACACATTATTCCGAAGTTTCACATAAGTCGAATCAGTAGTTCTGATGAAAAATATATATGATGCATTTTGTATATATCAATTAAAGTTAGTAAGGAATCTATCAAGAATATAAGCAACATATTTAACCAATCAAATTGAAGAACGATTGAAATGAGTAATCAATGAAAGTGGATTGTAGTGATATTATATTGTTTTGAACTCAAGTGCATAGCTTTCCATTACACTTAATATAAATATGGCTCGCTCATCCAACAACGCTCAAGTTGCTTTTCCCTACTTTTAGCCTATACTAGCGTACTTCTTTTCTCCATAATGCCTATATCGTTTCTATATTTAATAAATGTACATTTTTTGTATTTTCACGTAGATGTTGCGTCTATTAAGCTGCATCTTGTTGGTATCCCGTATAATACACGGACATTCAGCCATTAATAAATGTTAATTCTCCTTCGTATGTTGATTCCAGTGTTTAACGCATACCCATCAGCTGGGTATCGACATGCAGCTCTTTATCGTCGCGCCGTTCATTATTTGGTTGCTCTGGCGTTACACGAAGACCGGAATGCTCGCCGTGGTTTCATTGGCAGCACTATCCACTCTTCTCAGATACACCGTGGCGCTAGACAAACAGCTCAGTCCAGTCCTGTACTTCGGGGCAACGTGAGTCAAACCAGTGCTGTGTTTCATAATGTCTCAGACAGGACCCGCATTATACAAATGCTCGACTAAGAGCAGAAAGAGCATTTATTTATTCGATTTATTTGAGAGTGCGTGGGAGTCTTTTTAGACAAATAATAGTTTGATGATGAAAAGTTATAAGTTATACTTATAAGGTCAAAAGTTATACTGAAAGACTGTTTATTTCACTAAATCTACTCCTATGCACTCATAAGGAGTATGAACTAGTTTGACTACCATGGTATCAGTATTGCTCAGTGTAAATGGTTATCATTATAATATAATGGTAGCAGTTATTTATTTGTATAATCATATTTCTTGGAACTATAGTGAAGTCTCTCAACGATACAATTACATTTCTTCTACGGTACTATCCCTAGAAACGCTCGATATATAACACCAATCTTTTCCATGGTAGGCCTTCCTTTACTTATACATGAGATCTTATTCCGTTAAAGAGAAGATTGATTTTTAATTTGCTCAATATCTATAACTATATTCAGTTGCACAATTTTTGGATAAAAGTTTGCATGCTCAAGTTCAAAAATTGGACTCAAATCACGAGATAGATAACGTACCAACACCTTGAATCTTACGTTTGTCCACAGTGTGTCTCAGATGTTCGATACTGCCAATCTGTCCTACATCCTGCCCACGCATAGGGCCACAGTCTACCTCATGGGGATATCCATCGGCTACATGCTGAGGAGAGTCAAGACCATCAATCTCAACAAGGTAGGCGTAATGATAGACAACAGAATCAAAGCCAATGTTTTTTGTCTGTAACTTCACATTTTCTGTGAGTGTATATAATTAAACAAATACCGGCACATGCAGCGCAGTTATTAACGCAGTTGGCTTGTGACAAAAGGCGCGCCCAAGATAGTGAGCCGGTCAGATTTTGGTGATGCAGACCGCATTTTGAAAAAATCACCACGACCAAGTTGTCAGGCTACATCCGAATGACTTCACAATTGTTGTATATATATACTACTAATTGAATGCGTCCATCAAATGACGTGTGACGAATCAACTCTGATAATCCTCCAAGTGCCCTGTTTTCAGTTCCAAGTGACCGCGATGTACTTCTTGGGGCTGGGGCTCGGCGCCTACGCCATGCTGGGGCCGTACGAGATGGCGCGCAGAGGATACGTGTACTCGGCGCTCGAAGCGGCCAAATGGAACGCCTCCGCTCCCATCATGTGGTCCACGATGATGTGTATCTGCGTCATTCTATGCACTTATGGATACGGAGGTACGATTATTCCATTCGCTACCCATGACGAGCTTATAGTAGAGATTTACAAATAGCATTATCATTCATTCAAGAGAGCTCCAAGAAGTTATTGAATGGGACATAATGCGTTGGAATAGTATAGTAATTCTAGGATGAATGTAAGCGAAGACTCAATGTTATACCGTACTTGAAAAATGAAAGATGAATTGAGAAATTGAAAATGAAAGTTTTGTTCGCGCTCGACAGGTCCAACGAGAAAACAACTTTTGTGGAAACTTGGCATGCGCATATGTCATCCTCCAACTCGATACTGTATAGTTTTGAGGTTTAATCGATTGCATCCCTTGAGAAAAGACATTTTGAAAGTTGAAAAATACCTATAAGAATAATTCAGAGCGAGAAATAAAAATATGGGAAAAACATTTTCATATAATCAATTCAAAGTTTAACGAATTAAATCATGAAAATGATACAAATTATCACAACATTTTTCATCGAATCAGTCGTTTTGAAAGAAAAAATTATAAAGTCATTTTTTCACATCACTTAGGCCTATGATACTTTTGAGAAGATCAACAGGTAAAACCGATTAGAGCGCAAAATGATTCAAATGAGCAACAGGTTAAACAGGAAGGCAGTTACTTATGAATTACAAGTTTTACACTACATTTCGTATATACATTTCTCGCTCACCTTACAATAGCATACACCAGAACAAAATATACTCAGGTGTATGATTGGGCTTGGGTGTCGAACCTTATCTGAACCCTGACCACATTTACAATCATCCATTCAAAGCTATACCCAAGCCCATGGCACACAGTCGAGTATACCTTATTCCGGTATACGCTCTCCAGTCTCCAGCGTTTCCTGATTGGTCATGACCTCACACTGACATTATCCCGCAGGTTTCTTGAACGACATCCTCTCATGGAAGGGCTTCATAGTCTTCACGCGCATGGCTTACAGCGTTTACCTAACGCAGTTTCCAGTCTACTTCTACAACGTCGGCTCGCAGAGGGTTCCAGAACAATACTCGCCTCTCATGCTGGTCAGTCTAATGCGAATCAGATCTGTTCAGATCAGACGTTATATCTGAATACTCTTTACTACTAATACCATCAAATACTATAGCTATATCACTGACGACCCATTCATTCAGCTGAGGGCATTGTTTTTACGCCAAACCTAGCACCAACGAGGGAAAAAGTTTCCCGGAAAATGTACGGATTTTAATGATCATAATGAAATATTACCCGAGGAAGATACGAATATAATAAATCCATCACAAGATTTAAAAGTTGAAAATGCTAATGAGTCCGAATTTTCATGAAAGCAAGGGTGGAAAGATCAGTTGTTTGTAATGGTAAAACTCGATATTTTGGCCATCGATTTTTACTTCACTGCTTACCGTTACATACAAACAATGTGTAACCTATCTAAAGTTAATGTTTTTAATGGATCTACAGTATTTTACAGAATACTTCTCCGAAATTATTGTAGGTCTATATGAAGCTACAAAGTGGGCGACAAACGGAAAGCCACTGCGATCGTTTATATGTTGTGTTGACACTCAATATGTGTCACGTTGTGGGTAGATCCCCCTTGAAGAAATATTTTGATTTTGGAGCAATAAGTTGAACAAATTGAGACGTTGCATCCACGATAGCTCGTCGTCTAAGTCTATGTTTCAGGAAATGAAGTCAAATCACACGTGGATTCGAGTCCCACATAAGGCATAGATTTTTGTAAAACAATTGTTCAAATCGTCCACTCATTACTCCCCCCAAATAAGCTAGCTGTTGGTGGAGTCGTTGAGTGAACAAATAACATCCAGTCAATTAAAAAGACAACTATATGTACCTTTGGTATGTGTGTTGTACGTTGTAGAGGATAAGTCATCCGATTTTGTCGTCAGCGAAGGCGAAATCGGCGATTTCCTTCCAACATTTTAATGTTTTGTCTTTATCTTTGGTTCCATAGTTCGAGTTCGCAGAAGTGGGAGTGATTATGGTAGCTTCGATCACATTAACTGTACTTATTGATTTACCATTCCAATCGATCAAGAAAATGTCATGGAAATCGACGACAGCTAAGCGTAAGTACATATATTCTATTCATGTTGAAGAAATAATCGGATATGATTTTTAATATTTGAATGAGATGAGTTTTTATTAGTGAGTTTTAATGAGTTTGAATGAGTTTTTGAGTTTGAGTTAAATGAGCTTTTGAGTTAAATGCTGTTTTTATTTGATTCTACGCACTTTCCAACTCATTAAATTGTTAAGCATATGAGCAAGGACTTATATCAACTTACTTTATAAGTCCATGATATAAGGATGTTCAATAATTCCTAGTTGATCATAAAACTTTCATTTACAAACTTGATATACTAGTCTATAAAACTTCGTACGCTGGAACCCTGATTCATTTATTTTGTAGATAGTTATACCAATACAATTCTTACCAAAGAATCTATCAAGGACAACTACTTGGATATTCTTGATTGCCGAGCACCTACATCTTCATTCTTAACTGACTTTCTTTGACAAATTCGCGATTTCATCTTCAAATCAGGATAACATTATTTCTATTTCGAGAGACTGCATGATCGAGTGTTTTTCATGATCATCTTCATAATAATATAACTCAGTTGGCATTCATTCATCTTTTATCATAATTTCATTCGATTATATCTTCAATTGTTAATTTCGTAAATTATTTCAACATTGTATTTTTTTTCAATACTTTCATTATTTTGGTTTACTCGTGTGTGCATGGATAGTATAGAATAAAATGTATTTCTCTATCTATTAGTACGTAATTATAATTATTCGTATTGATTTTTTTGACTTATTTCCTACAGATATGAAAGCAGAATCTGAAGAAACGGTCAATGGTGCTGAAGTAAGAACTGGCCAAGTTGTGAAACCGAGAGGGCACACAGACTTGACAAAGCGAATTATTCATGGAGCTAGAACGGGTTGAGATGTAGTAGAAATCTACTAAAAGGCTGTACATAATGTATTAAATCGTAGTCATATTCTCTTTTGTATATTTTACACTTGTTTATTGTTTTATTTCAAACTCTTCCCTGATTATCTATCCATTTTTACAAGAACCTTCCACACGCTCGATTCCAAACATTGCTATAGGGTCACGTTTCAAACACTTGAAAATAAACGTCATCACAACCATCCTTTATAAATCAAAGATGAACTTTTCGTAATTTGATATATTTCAATATTTTTCAATTTTGTCTCAATCATTTCATTTCGTTTCATGGCAATATAATTCAAATAACATTTTAGTTACAAGTATTTATATGCTATCATCCAATACAAAAACAGAGAACAATTTTTCTATATATAGGCGTAATAAACTATATTTTCAATATTGTGGGCAAATTAAGTGACGTTTTACTATATCTTTCAAAATTGTATATTTGCCTCAAAACATGAAGCAATCAGTTAACCATCCATCACTTATCATCACGTTCATCCATCAACAAGATAATATATAGCGTTTAGCTATACTAATACAGTTAGCAGTAATTTCTCGTATCACAAAGTTTTTGTGTCACTTTCCGTCGCCCGTGAATCCTTCGTTCTCCTGACCATCAGCTAGACTGCTTTTGATGCCGCTTTGGATCTCGATCTCATTATATCTTTCTTTCAATATCTTCTCAACATCCTTGTGTCCCGATTTATCTACTCGCCCGCCTGGAAATAAAACACATATTTTAGCCTCGATTGGAAAATATTTACTACATCAATGATGACTTTGTAAAAATGTATTTAATAACGGAAAATTTATAAATTTATACTTGATTCAATGTACACTTGCGGTCAAATCAAATGAAGTGGTCGATCAAGCTACATTAAATTGCATCCTGAATAAAATATATACTGATACTGTAGAAACTATAGAAACTATAGAAGACAATGTGCGTATAAGCACTCCATGCCTAGTCTGTGAAGTAATTAGCTGTAATTAGTGTGAATTATGTAAAGATTTAACGCATTTGAACATTCCCAAAATTAAATTTCAAATTTCTGACCAAACCATTCTATGTGACTGCAAATTACCTAAAATCGGGTAATGAAATTTAAAAATTTAATTGATTTACTTTATTCGATTTTTTTTTTCAATGCTGCTTATAATGACCTCACCAACAGCTAGGTTATACGGGAGTACGATTAAGCGGGTGATAATGAAAGATGAAGTGATAATAGGAGAAAGGACGTTCACAAAAACACATGCCGTATATGCAGGACTCGAACTCACGCCCGGCTTGACTTCAGATTTTACCGTTAGCGATAGTTGAATAAGCCACGGAAGCTGCTGTGTATTTTATCCGTATCATCTGTTATATAGTATGGATGTATTAATTTTCATTATTGTTCAACACATTTTCCACGATTTACTTACCACTCCCCAGAAGATATTTCTCTATTATTATGGCCGGCGATTCGAACATCACCGACAGCACGAAGGCGCAGACAAACGAGATTATTATGTCTCCAAAGTATTTAGTCACCTGAATTACAAGAAAATATATTATTTATAATATAATACAATAGCGAAAAGATGACGATTAGGCCTAATATCATATATTAGTATATTTTTCATGAAACGTAAACATTATTTTTCAGTTTTCTTTTTCAACGTTTCTGATTTCTGCGTACAGTAACTATTTAAGGCCCGGGAAGAGCTATACTGTTAACCAACTCACTCGCCAGACGACGCATGGATCACTTCGCTTTGAGATAGCCATAAAGAGCATATCTATGTCAATCTAAGCTCCGAGAGACAAGTTTGCAATTTGAACACTCGTAATGCACAGAGATAAGTGGAAATACAATATCCCTTCCTTTATTCATGTCAACCAATAACAAAGCTCTGCCGTTACCATCCTCAACACTACAGCTGGCCGAGTAAGGACACAGTATGGGCTGATGATAATAATTCAATCTCACTGATTTACGGTATTAGCTCAAATTTTGATCATCGTTGAAAGTTACATCAACTTCCTCGGAGTATATTTTGATCTGAGATTGGGTAGTACTCACAATGGTTCTGTCGCTGATGTACTCAGGAGTCCTTACTGACGCGCCAATCCAGCTCATCACAGTGAAATGGGTCAGGTACACGGTGTACGTGAAACGACCCAACACTTGGAAAACTTCCCACGACAGAAAACTGTTTATTAAACCTGAAACCGAAACAAAATGTAGGTGAAATTGAAACGAGTTAGTCCGTCCAATAGTTGCTGCCCCTCAAATTGGTAAAGACACTACTATCATTTAACCTATTTGAATTGAATTATATTTATAATATAGTTAATTATTACACATTAGCATGTTCAACATGTGTATGTAGATGTTTTTGTTTTTCATCTATTTAAACCACAGATAAGCCACATATGGCTTAGTGGACGAGAGTTTAATATGTATTACATTGAATTCTATAAACTAATTTGTGACACTAAAAAAAAATGTCTGACTATTATGTTTATGTAATAAATCAGATGATCTCGTACCTCCGTATCCCTTGACACAAGCGAATATGATCCAGGCCAGTCCCAGTGCCCAGCCCGGCCTCATGAGGCACGTGTACAGGGACTCGAACACGCGCTCGTACTGATGCCCCGGCTGCTGGAACCGATGCGCCAGAAGCCACGTGGTCAGCAGGAGTCCTGCGCTAAGCAGCCAGCCTACAGTCACTACCAGTGGTGTCAAATGAAGAGTGGTGTGCTTCGTGTGATGGAGCAGGTAACCCAGCCCGATGCCGAGCAGCCAAGGGGTGAAGCGGGTGTGAGTGGGGAAGTATTGCATTTTACCAGCATCCCTGCAAATGTACAGGAATGGAATTTGATGAGGTTTGGCAAGGACCCGGACCAGAATATTCAGGTTCAAGTTCCGCTTTCGGTTCTGGTACAACTATACATGTTACGAGATTTTCGGTCTCGGTTCCGGTATCAACTTGAATCAATATGAAGGTTCCGGTTCCGGCTCCTAACGGTTCCAAACGGTTCACTTTCGAGTTACAAGCTTTGAAGAGTGTGTTTGGTTCAGAAACGAAAGAAGTATCAGGGTTCTTTTCAGAAAAAAAACACACTCCTCAAAGAAGGGCAAATTTCCGCAAAACTAGACTCAATTACCATCAAAACTTTAGACATCACACACACATATATTATATATATATATATATATATATATATATATATATATATATATATATATATATATATATATATATATATATATATATATATATATTTGAACGGAATCTGTTAGTTCGCTAGATACGTTCCCTCAATTCCAAAGACTCACCCTCCGCCTGCTACTGCAGTGATGTTGAACTCATTGATGTAAGGCACTAAGAAAGCTACCAACAAACCGGCAACGAACAGCAACACCAAAAGAGGTTTCCCATACTTGGGCCATCTGAAACAAATCATTCAAATTGATTATCATAGAGAAAACACGGTTTCTATTGGACAGAATCGTCACTGAATTTCAAAACGGTATTTTTTCATGTAAACTGACATTCAGATATATCATGATTGATTCATATGAGGTCAACAATTCCATGATCATCAATTAACATATGGTCAACAAAGTATTTTGTGAAACTACATATTTCATAATTGTTTTCCTTCTTCTAGGAATAATTAACTAAATCAATAGTTCTCCTTATTTAGAAAGCTGATATTCTTATCGTTTGAAAGATTTTACCAAAATATTACATTTCTCTATTTGATAATCTTGAATAAATATTGAATCAATCTCAGCTTGCGCGACGAATATTGGAGCACAAACAACCTGTCAAGATTGATTTGATGAATCTACACGAAAGTTATTTCTCAACCATAAATACATGACGTAACGCCATCACACGTGACGACATTGGTTCACTAAAATCATCACGACCATTCATTCATTTGTATTTATGAAATTGCCTTATAACTCGATGGTTGAATTCAAGTTGCGTTGAGCGATGGCTTCTGAACACACACATTTTACAGGAATTTTAAATTTCAAATTCCAGTCTTGTAATAATTACCCTTTTGTTAGAAATATATATATTTCAGAATTAGTCAATTTAGAAGTCAAGTTCACTGAAACAAATCGAATTATATTCTATCTTTTGGAAATTTTTGAGAGCAAAATACACGAGAAATTTGAGATGTTCAGTGTATTTGATGTTTGTAAGATTCAATATATTATATAATATTCTTATTTCATCATGGCTTGATATGTGAACGAGCAATTTGAAAAATAATTCAGGTTGAACCAATAGTTATTCAAAAGAAAAAAATGTTCCGAAAAGTTGTTGAGGGAATGCCAGAATAGCTTGGAAGAGATTGAGGTTTTTATGCAACATTCCTCAAATGAAACATCGTAGTTATTCCTGCCATGATGCCTCCATGATGCCTGGATGTACTTACCTCCAGAGAGGGTAGAGGATCAGGGGGGACAGCCAGAACAACTGCATGTCAACCGCGAGGTACCAAGCCTGCCCAAGACACTGAAAACAAATCTAGGAGGTTACTTCAGAACTAGAATTACTCACATTACAGGACTTGTCACAACACAAAAATTGATTCCTGTTTATATTAATTATATTTCGTTATAGCTGGTTCTACCAACTAACAACTAAATATTGAAAATAGCATATTTATTGCTTAATTAACTAATAATCAGTTGGAACTAAAAGCTCCCTACCATTTTGAATATTTAAAAAAATATAGGAGTACAAAAAATTTGAAAATCATCCTACACAAATATTGTATTATAGATTGTATCTCACAGCGTACCGTTACATTCGAATAACAATTAACATACTGTGAGTGTTTATTATGAGTCGACAGTATACTCCTCTGAATGGTGTTAAGCAATCTCAATACAATATACTCAGACGGCAAAACTAGCCCAATACAACAATGTATATGGTATGTTAACAAGAAAAAAGTTCCACTGTGGGTATGTGCCCCTTAAGTGAACTGGAAACTAATTTGTGAATGATGCGTTTTATATCACAACTTGCCATTGAATCTATCTTCACATAGTTGTTGACGTAGAGCATGCTTGCCCACCAGCTGTCCTCACAGCTCTCCCGCGTAAACTGCATGTTGACGTTCCAGAAGGGTCCGTCACCCACGTGACTTATCAGCGTGGCCGACAGCAGCATCATCACGCCAAACGCTGGGGTCAACCTGTTGAGTCACAAGCATCACTGTGAAGACTGCCATATGGTATTGCTATCATTGAATACAAATATGTATATATTCGATCGCTGATGTTCGTCCCGACAAGACACCTGAAGATGAGGGATGAAATTCCTTCGAAACGTCGATCTCCGTCATCTACAAGACGTGGCAGAACCGTAGAACTTATTCTACCATGTACCATCGGCCACGAGATTCTCCGTCAACATGTGTATATATATATTTGCTGCGTTTTCCTGTAGTTATGGTCCTCAGACGCCCCGTTATGATTCCGAACTTCCCATACAGCGATCGATTCACACTGAGTAGTGGAGCTTCTATATTCACAGCTTACATTTACTCCACATTTTCCAACTTACACTGTACACAAAATCGGTTGAACCTGTTCGGTTGAGAATGAACTATATTTGTGAAATCTACAGACACGTTTCGTTATGTTGAAAAGGCTGAAAAAGCGCGAAAATTAAAATAATAATAAAGAAAACATTTCTTTCATTCCGAGTACATGAAAATAAGTTTTCGTTCCGCTTATCCAATTAATGTTATATTTTCTCTACGTGATTTATATAAAATCAAAACAAGGCCCTTCCACCAAAATATTTTCCAACCGTTTAAAAATAAGGCCCTTCCACCGAAATGTTTTTTGAACCATTTTTTAAAATCAGCTTGGATCAACCTTCCTTATCAACTCGAGGTCAACCATGGTTTTGAATTCACTTTTGGGCCAGTTCTAGCAAGGGATCGCGAGTAACAGTCTAGTAATAACAGTACAGTCTACACCCTAGTAAGTAGTAACAGTCTAGTAACAGTCTAGTAACAATGCATCACCTGATGTATCTGTGCAGGTAATAGAGTGGTACATTGAACCTGGCTCCCTTCTCCATCTCCTTAAGGAATATGTAGCAGACCAGGACCCCGCTCAACAGGAAGAACGAGTCGACAGAAAGCGTGGCATTCGTAATAATTATGTGCTTCCAATCTGATAAATACTGAAACAAATTGGAAGAACTCACGTCAATACTTTGATTCGTTTTTCTGGTGAGATGCTATCCTTTGAGAACATATTTTAATGATTTATTTGAAAGTTTATCAACTTGACCAATGATAACTAGTTTAGTAGACACTAAAATCCAAAAAGAGTATCAGCAAATACATTATAGAAAGTGTGCTGTGTCATTTGTTATTTGCTCTGTTATTTGTTATGTTTTTATTTACCGAATAAAATAAATCACTTTCACAATACTCAATACATCTCATTTATAGTCTAATTGGATAAGGGAAGTGAATTATTCAGTTTTATTCCAATTGGAAATAACTTTTTGTTTCGCGCACTGCAGGTCAAACGGAAGAATTCGTTTTGATGAAACTTGACATACATCACATGTGTCATCAATCATCCAACACGATACACTGTGTAGTTTTGGGACTTCCGATTTCCCTATAATTTCAGTCTTCCCTTTTTCCTTGGCCAAAATGTGTAATGTAACTAGACTTTGTCAAAATTAAAATATGGAAAACTCCGCCATCTAGCGGTGGTGACTGGAACTCTTAGAATGTCATCCCCTTTCCGCTTTACAACCCTGGTAGGAAGTGTAGCCCAACTATGAATACTGAATAGACGCATTTCGAAGAAAAATGTTTTCAGCAAGATGCGGGCTCTTCAAGTGGGAAACAATGATTGTAAACCAAGATATGAATGAATGATTTGAACGATTTGAATGAGGAAAAAACTCACTCCTACGACGACGAAAGTGTTGATTGCTGGCGTCAACACACTGAACAAGTAGCGATGGCCAAGAACTACCCACATCATACTGAAGAACCTCACGCCGTGCAGCGCCTGCAGAGAATCGCTGCTTGGAGGCCCAACGTTCAATAATTTACGGCCGTTAGTGTACACGGAAAACGATAAGAGAAGGTTGTTGCGAGATTCTGGTTGGAAAAAAATATTAGAAGTGATTGAATTATGTTCATGTTTATACATTTAGTATATATTAATTATGGAAGGCATCAGGTACCAAATTTCCAAAAACTAATATATATTTATATTCACGTTTACTCATAGACCAATACTATTTCGTCTTTAGTAGGCCTACTCTTTGATGTATGGTTTAATTTGTTCAGAACGTTCCTTTTCAAATGATTCTTAGTTTCAAGGTATACTGTAGATATACTCCGTCTATAGTTTCAATCCGAATGTATAACACCGACAAAAATTACATATCAAATTTTGAGCAAGTTTAGCAAAGGCCAACAAATTTCCTAACCGAGACGGTTACATACACTGTATTGTACATGTACATGTACATGTAACTTGATTTGTTTGAGAGTGAAATTTATTTTAAAAAAAAATGATGACCTGAAAATCATTTCACTCTAAATAATTATTGATTGTATGTCCAATGAAAATACCTGAGTTTGTGTTGAAAAGATCATAGGCTGTGCTGAGAACGACCAGAAGTACGAAGAAGGACATGAAACCCCTGGAATGAAAGTCAAATGATGAGAGAATGTTCACATAAGATGAGAAAGGTTCCGTATTACGAGTTGTAGTATTTTAATTAGGAAAACGCAGCACATGCGTTGCAAGATGAGCGATATAGAAATATTTATTATGATTAAATATAATCAAAAGCTATACACCTTCATTTTAGAAATCATTGAGCCACTTGTTGTTTTGTTTAAATCTAATTGGTTTGACATTTTGATATCATTGATAGCTCTTTAATTGATCTAGAGAAAGACTACATTGGAAGTATTTTCTTGAAAACGGCTGATCCAATTCAAATCAACTTTGGAATTATATGTTAGAATGTTAGAATAGGTTTCATCGCACAGTTTGAGACATTTAACAATTATACATAGTATTCTCGGTGGTGTGAAGGTTCAAAATGTATCATTCTTATGTTCAAATTCCGTGTAAATTTGAATTAATTTAAAAAAATCTCCTCCAGTTTATTCTTCTTTTTTAAACACTTCGAATTTTTTTTTTCGAAAAATGGGACCATGGACTTAGATTGTAACGTAAACATATTTCAGTTGGGAGACGCGAGTGGGTATACACCTTGTTTAGCCTATATTATGATAAGATCTGTAACTGGTATCACTACATCGTGGATCAAATAATGAATACAAAATAAATACAATTAAAAAAAGAATAACAAACAAATTACAAATAAGTTGAACTTATATAACGAGAACAAATAAATTGAAATTACACTGCAAACCAGTCGCTAGCCGTGAACGCTATCTTGTTAGCTCTGCTGCTGCATGTCATCTCGGCAACTTTCAACGACGCGTTTCCGAGAACAGCTTTGAGTGCGTGGTTGAGATGCAGCTGCAGGTCGTTGGAACGGCAAGAAGAAGGGATGCAAATCGACCACTTGACAAGTCCAGCCGATATCAATGAACCAGTACCACCACCCTGGCAATGAAAAAAAAATCAACTTCAATTATGTGAAATACGTGCACCTACTAAAGAAGAAGTACCCTCAGGGACGTCGTTAGGGGGTCCAAGGTGTGGCGCTTGCTCCACCAATCGACATTTGCGCCCCACCAATAATGTATCCTTCTTTAAAATTTATATGTTGACCTACAAATGAACACACAATAAAATATTTTGCTGGGAGAAATCGTGAAAATAACTTCGAAAATGTCCATATTCTTTGAAATATTAGAAATAGCTTCGGAAATGTCCATTATATTATTATAATGGTTCAATAACTAGACGTCCATCTTTACATTTTTTTTTTCGTGGTTTCCTTCTGTAGTCTAGGCTAATGCTGAGATGGTTCCCATAATATAGGTCACGACCGCTTTCTTCCCACAATCCTTCCCGTTACCCAAGAAACCTTCATCTCATCATCTCATGAAATCATCCATTCGACGTCAATAGATCTGAGTTATCACCATAGTGAGTGGTTGAACCCAATATTGATGATAATAATAATTTAAAAAATCTTTACCTCAAACCACAGAAGCCGGAAATGACTTTGTGGTCGAGAGATTGACTTATTCATTATTATGTGTGTATTTGTAACTTCCTTATAAAGCTACTTTTTCATTCGTAGAATTTATGCTGGATTCAGATAGATTCATTCATGTGTTCTCAAAACAATTATTCTTATCATTAAACAAGAAAAAAAGCTTTTCTTAACCTTTTTTTCAAGATAAAAAAATATATATTGATTATACAAATGTGTGTAGAAATTACATTTGTGAAGGGAATAATAGATACCAATATTGATCGATGAAATAAACTTTAAAAATAATATCAACCCAAAAATTATAATTTCTTAATAGGCCCTCATTCAGTACGATATTGAAGCCAATGTTATGAAAATAAACATTATGAAATAACTATATACTCACTGTATTCACTATAGGCCTACCAACTAATTATTTAACATTGTTTAACCATATATTTAAATATTTTACAACATTTAACAACAAAGTGATAAGAGATTACAACTGTTTTGTGAACAATCGACATTTATATTCTCATTCAATTAATTATATCGTAAGTATTACTAATAATAAACTATCAATGAAGTCTATTTTTCTATTACCGGTAAATTATAATAATGTTTAATAAATAGATGCAAGGTAGGTCAATAGAAAATGACGTGCTATCTACAAAGAAAATGGCTACTCCAAAATGTGATTGTGTATTTTTAGCATGCTAAATATAAATGAATCATATTGCGTTATCAACTCATTAATCGGTAGCAATCAAAAGTGCTAAAATTGCGTCGACTCACTGGATTATTGTTGTGTAACGAATTCGTCTACTAGTAACTAGTATGACCTTTGAATTCAGTCTGTAAGATAAATAATCATGTATCAGATTTTACCGGAAGTTTTTTCATGTACTTCAATGATTACCGGTGACCAGTCATAATGATAAGACACGAAGCAGTAGTTACAATATTCAATTGAAAAAGAAATAGACCAATGATATTCCCAGATCGATGATATATCATGTAATATTAAATTGCATCTAATATTTCATTCATTGAACCAACCGAATGGAAAGATTGATTTTTAATTTGAATGCCGTCAAAACATCAACTTATCATAACTTTTCGAAAGAATTCAATTTCATTCTTATATTAGCTCATCCATCAACGCGGAAACACGAACGCGTTTTCCTAGTAATAAAGTTGAAACACAATTAATTGTATCTTTCAGAAGCGGTATTTTTCAAAGCTGCTGTAAGTTTCTCTACAACCATAAAATTATTACAATAATTCAGTTGGTAGCGACCTTAATCTCTCGTTAATACTAAAGCCTAGTATCTACGCAAATTTTACATTTTTAAATTCATTCAGCTCAATATTTTAACATGACATGTTTTTTCAAACTGTAAACTTCTTGACTCAATTCACATGTATCTCGAAAGCAGTTTTGATTATTGTATCTGTCGGTCTTGGGTGGTTGATGAGGTGGGAGGGGGTGATTTCCATCACATTTATAACTTCATTATGAAAAGATTCAATAAAATATATATTCAAGGAGAATATCCACCGACCAAACACTTACTCCTTTAGTTCTATTGTCTCTGTTGTCGTCATTTGCTGGTAGAAATCTAATTGGATCTCGGGTTTGGAAATGTCCCATATCTGTTGGAGACGCACTTTTCCCCAACTGCACCATACAGTACTGTCCGCTGAACGGTCCGAAACTTGAGGGCAAGTCCTCGAGTTCAACACATTCGTCGTAGTTACCCATCTGCACGACGTTACCCATCAGAATACCGTCTGAAACCTTGGAGCTGGCGTCCAGCACTGTAAGAAAACAAGACGACTATTATGAGTCCATGGGAGTCGATTTAGAGGAATATCAGATTTTTGGTAAAAACTTTTGAACGGTTTTAGATATCGAAATTCTGAAAACGAGAAGACACATATATTTTCAATACTTTCTAAAAGGTGTAAGTAATAACTATTTATCTCTGATCGCTTGATTGTCAGACGCATACGCTTAAAAATATATATTTTTTAACTATACGCCTGACAATTATGTGATTCGAGGTGAATAGTTATTACTTTCACCGTCGTGAACGTATTGAAAATATCTGTGTTTCCTTGTTTTCAGAATTTCGATATCTCATACCGTTCAAAAGCTATCACCAAAAACATGAATTCCGCTAAATCGACTCTTATCGACACTGAAGGGGGTGCAATGGGGTAGTATTTTCCTACCGTAAAACATCATGGTGGCCAACCAGCCATCCGGAATTTGCCGACATCAACAATGTCATCGAGAATTCGTTAAAAAACTGCTGCTTGTAGAAAGTAAATGCAGTCGACAACCAATGAAACTGCCTGACTCTAACGAGTGCACTAAGTCTGATACTTTCAGCATATACGAATCCTTCGTCTAGGACAACATTCTATCCTTATTCTATCCCATTCAAAATCCCTTCTGTCTCCTACAAACATTCATATATTCTGTATTTACCTAGGAACAATTAAAATGCATTTTTGAAATGTTATAAATATTGATAATATAACTTGGATGCAGCTATCGTGTTGATGGACAGACAACAGCGTTTCAGAGCTGTATAACCAGTTATATACTGAAAACCAAAAACTTGCTGGCACCTTAATAGTTGTAACAACTGTGCCTGTAGAACTTGTCTATAGCCATTATCCAAGATGATAGTAATACGATAGTACGATAGTACGATAGTACGATGACTTATTGAAGATGAGAATATAATTTTATGTCCACATCAGCTTCCTGAGAGTTGAGTATTTAGATTTAGACCATCTGCCTGATGTAGGTCCTACATTGCATTCATGAAACAATTGCTTATGTTATCAATTCGTAACGCATACCAATCGTCAAGATATAATTTGTTGTTACTCACTTTTCAAAGCCCACATTTCATATTTTTTCACGGCATCTTTATACAATCTGCTGTGATTTCTACACAGATCATTGTCGAAAGAATCAGATACCGGAGCGTAAATATTCAAAATACTGTCTATAATTGCATCAGTAATTCCATTTCTGTTTTCTGTATTTAAATTGAATTTTTGATTAAAAACTGAATCGACATATGGATTATTGTCAGCTAAAACCGCACTCCCTTGAACAGCAAACCAAACGGCGAATAACAATATATTAACGCGATCACACTTCATGTTTGATCTTCTTCGAACACTTTCAATTAACCAGGTGTTTCATGCAGGTGCATCTTTTATAACACAGCGCAGTGATTCAATAAAATATTTTAAAAGTGTATTGGTTCCAATAGTCTATAATTATCTCTTTCTATTGAACTTTTTCATTATTGATATTATTATCTGACCTGATAATCCCCCCACCCACCCAGACATCAGTCAAGAGCTTTTACATCATATTACGTAGACTCATTTCGCCATCGTGATGTCATTGTTATATGAATAGAATGGACTCATAAGGTTTAGTAAGGAAATAGTATTGAAATGAGGGAGGGATATATCATTGTTCAATGTTCAGTATCGATTGTCATGATAAGGCATAATGTAAGGAATTGCACCATAATTATCCATGCTAATAAGAAAGCATATATAGGCCTACTACTGTCATAGATTTACATTTGAATAATTCAATGTAGAATATCATAATCCCTCTCACACAGAACCAGTGTTGAGTTCCGAGATTTTGTTGCGGGGGAGCTTTTTTGTTTTTCGGGAGAGCAAGGGATAAGTACACAACATTATTAGGCCTATATATAAATACAAAAATACGCAGTTTTTTAATTTTAAGTCAGTTTATTATGAAACGATTATAATACTAATTCTTAATAATATGATAAGAGATAATTACAATATAACGAGTACCGGTAGTATACACTCGACTGATTTCTTAATGTATGATTTTTCTTCTTTTCCGCAGTCCACATGTTAAACAGAAGAAAATATTTTGCTGAAACTTGGCATACACATCATCTATAACTCTATACTGTATAGTTTTGAGGCGCAATCGGTCGAACCACTTTAAAGAAAAATAATTTCGAGATTTTGCAAACCCCATAAGAATAATCCAGAGGGGAAAATATGAACAAACGATTACTCCGAATGAATTCAGATTTCAACGGAATCAATCAAGCACATGCATGATGCACATTATTTCCGAAGTTTAGAATAAATCGGATAAGCCGTTTCAAATATGAGTTTACATAAATTGAAGAGCTCTATTGAGACAGTTATTGAACGATGATCACCTGTGATTATTTTACAGTCTGTCGTAAACGAGACTGAGTTTCACATACATACAAGAAAAATGTATCAAAAGTAATATTTCGTTGTTTGCGGAGAAGTATGCAGTACACTTCACACTCGATCCAAATATCAGGAATATGCGGGAGAATATGAACTTTACAGTTTCTGTGGAAAAATCGGTTTAACTACCTTTGAGAAAATCGTACTGGAATAATGAAAATCACAATAAGAAAAACTCAGCTTCCAAAATTTCGCATATGAATCACTATAGTTTAAATTTATATTGATCTGAAAGATTTGTTTTCAATTCCATTCCATTTCATGTTTGAATTATTTCTAATGCCTTCAAGAGATTTTTCATTTTATCACCACTGCACAGTCTGCACTTATCTCATTATTATAGTTTGAAGATTCAACCCCTAATCAAATGATCCCCCATCTTTTCCTCGCTAAAAAATGAAGTCGGTTTGCAAATTTGACAATAATCTTTTTATATTTTATATGGCTGTTGTCAATATTGATGCTAATTCGATTTATTCCCATGCCCTCTTCAGATTTATCGTTTATTTTATTTATTCATTTTAGTTTTTGCCATTTAAGAAAGAAAGTACAGACAGCAATAAGCCATTGGACGTGCTAAGAGTGTCCTCTTTAGCCGCGTGGGGTACTACATGTTGACTGTTGTGTATACCTAAACCCAAACAGTTGTGTGAGACAAGTTGCCTACAATAAGTAAAGATGTTTTAAATTTTTCCTACATTGTTCATTCAAGTTGTATTTAAAATGTATTTCCTTGTTATACCTTATACAAATAATAGTACACACACAAACACAAACATTTGCAACAATAGCTGAGTAATTATTGTGGTAATTTTGAATTATTATGTCTTCGTAATGTTATCAAATGAGCATAATAGGCCTATATTTGTTTTCTTATGTTGGTATTTCAAGCACTACGCTACGGCTAACATGGCAAGTGTTCTGTCAAGTGTCACAGGTGTTAAGCCTATAGGCCTAGAATTAATCTGTGTAATGCAAAACGGAATGCATTTCAATTGTTTTATAACTAAAATAATTATGCACTGTTCCCGTGATTAGTAATACAACGAATGATTTTTACTGATAGAGAGTCAATAAGGTGAGTGTAGAATCTCTTCGATTTGGGGGCTCGGCCAGACCTTTGCATAACTGCAACATTGAGTTTATAGGCAATGGCCTAGGCCTACCTAGGCCTTAATTGAGGTTAGATTTTTTCTGGCCATTTAGGCCAATCTTCATAGTGAGGCCATAATGTCTTGCATTTTTGATGACTTTATATATGAATTTCTAATACTTCTTATTATGGATTTTCATTACGACAAACAAGAATAGACCTAAAAACCTACCGTACCACATTTGCTTCAGTTCGGACACAGGAGCCTAGATTCACTCGTGGAAAGAATAAAATATTACAGGGTCTATCAACAGCAGACAAGTGGGAATAATAATTGGTTGTCAGTCAATCAAATATTCAAAACATGCCGCATTCATCTCATAAATCCTGCCCTCAATAGTTGAGTCAGCTTAGCAACTCTTTTGAAACTTAACAGTCACTGTTGGGCGCAGGTTCGAGTCCCTCATAAAATATAGATTTTTGTAAATGTTGTGTCACTTATCACTTGTCAGTTCTTAGTTTCATCATTGGATTCATTATCACCTGCTCATTGGTACGCCTACCCCCATAACTTGGCTGCTGGTGGGGTCGTTAAGCAAACAATAGTCATCTTCATTATTATCCCACAAAGCATCGACCTAACAATACACTTAGAAGGAAGAGAATCACTGCCTTTGTTGAAGTATCTACTGAAAATGTATTTTCTTTTCAAGTTTTGATAAAGGTCTGATGTAGGCCTAGACCTATACCATTCCTATACTGGTAGGCCTATCTTAACAAACTAAACTGTGTAACTGTGTGGCACTAATCTGTGCCGTATTTGACTTGGTACCGATCTGTAATTCTAAGAACTGATGATCTCAACGCTAATTAATTATCCCCATAAGCCTAGTAGGCCTACTGTATGTCTACTGTGTTATTCTAGATCAAATCATTTTCTGTTTTTATACTTTTCAGATGGCCGAGTCCAATGGAGCGGTCTCTGATAGTGAACGCAAATTCCAAGAAGATTTAGCGAAGGCTCAAGCTCTCAGTTTAGAGAGTCTGGAATTAGAAAAATACCAACGTCAAAGAAAGCTACGTTCAAATTCTACAACAAATGTCTCGACGGTTACAATATCTAGACAAGAAGTTAGTGGTGTTGATCGAACTACTAGTGTTATTTCATTACCGCGTCCTGGATCTTTCAGAGGTCATCGGGGACCACTACCTAAGATTGCTCCTCCTCCAGCATCACAAAGACGTAACAGTGCTGCTCCTACTGGAAATACGATAGCATCTGAAACAAATGTCAGTGATCTTATTTCTTTCAGTCCTTCTCCAACTGACAAGAAAAAACTTTTCGAAGAATTCGATGATGACGATGCGAATACATCAACGTGGAACTCGAGAGTTAAATTGGATTTTAGTAATATCAATACATCTGGTACGAGCCATATGAATTATAATACTACTCCGTCTCAATACAATGTAGTGGGCCTACTCCAGAATGCCACTCCGAATTATAATCAATATGCCTTAATACAACCTAATGTGCCGCCATATTTGGGTAGTAGCCCGGGAAAAAATATATACATCCCGGGCTACAATGCTACAATCTCTAATCAAACCCAAGGTTTTCAAAATGTATTCAACTTTCCTGACCGTCCAAATGTTGCCCCACAAAATACAATGACATTTGATCGAACTTCCCATGAACCTCCGAAAGCAATAACGGAAACAGATTTTCGGGGCGTTATGAAAGTTGTTGAGAAAAGAGACAACAGTAATTTGATTGATCTAACAATGTTTGATAAGAGTCCAGAGGACATGGGGGAGAAATCATCTCAAAGTGTTCTAGAAGCTTTTGATCCGTTGATGACTAAAGTTCATATAACAAAGCCTAAAGTAGTAGCCACAAATGAAGTGAGTTCTGAAACGTCAACTGATTCACAAACTCAGACAGCAGGTGAAGAAGCAACAGGTGAGCTATAACAATGCTTAGATTAATTTTACTTTGGCCTGGTATCAATTACCAAGTCCAATTAGCCTTTCTCTGAGAATTTGTGAAAACAAATAGCATGGGTAACTATAACCACTTTGAACCGTCAGTTGGACTGGCCCCACATTAGTAATTCTGGCAATTAGTGCCCGAATTTCCAATGAATGTGGGAGTAGCTCTAACTGGGATTTAAAGCCAGTTGCCACCATGTGGTTAATAGTGCAGTACTGTTGGGTTTCACCAACTCTCAGAATAAGGCTAACTGGTGTTGGTAATACTGGGGCTGATTTGTATGGGCCTAAATTTGTATTGTACCAGTTTATAAATTGATCATTCAAATGTGAAAGCCAATAGGCCTATATTGAAAAAATGGCACATAATTCATGCTCGAACTACAAGCATTTCAAATTATAGGCCTTATTGGGGTATTTTTTATGAACTGTCGTAGCATTGTCTTCTAGCACCATATTTTAGCCAACGTGGTGTGCCTGGAAAATCTTCATGACATAGGATAGTTTCATTAATTTACATTGTAGTAGGCTTGCCTATCTACAGCTCATGCATAATTAACAACATGCCTAGCATACGTGTAGGCCTGGCTCTTCAAATAGATAAAACAATGACCGGTAGGCCTACGCTTATCACCAGGGGCAGTGAATTTGTAGTGCTCATCCACATCATTGAGTTTGTAGTTACGTAGTTACTATAAAGTCAATGTCCACATGTTGGAGTAGGCACCTAAGCTGTTGACAGGTTTGGCATTTGTTGGAAACTAGGTCAAGGTCAAACTACCCGTACGCTTGACTTTGGCCATTTACAAATTCAATGCTTTGGCTAAGCCACTATCGAACTGATTTCTCTGAAATATAGGCCTAATCATTCTTCCTTAATTATTATTGTATTGTTTTATTTCTTGAATCTGAAGTTTTCACTAAAAAACGACCCACCATTGAAAAGTCAAGTTTTTAGAACTACAGTACCGTACCGTGATAGTCGACCGCAGGTATAGAGATTCTGAACATTATGACATTATGACTCATAATGTCTTGCTTGGTGCACAAGCTAGCAGAACCGAGGATTTTGGCAAAACTGCTTTTCATAGTGATCTTAATCTTTGTAAAAGTACGCAATGCATTCATTAACGCTTTCGATTAATTGTGGATAGAGAAATAGAATCTTGTCTTAACGAATTCATTAATCCGGCCTGTAACGATCTATCATATTGATTTGAAATCGCCGCCCTCGTTAGCTCAGTCAGCTGAGGCACGCTTCGGAGACTGAAGTGACCGTTGGGCGTGGGTTCGAATCCCGCATAAGGCATGGGTTTTTGTAAACGGCCTTTCACCTATCACCACTTCCTCGTTGCATTATCACCCGCTCATTCGTACCCCCGTATAACCTAGCTGTTGGTGAGGTCGTTAAGCACCATTGAAAAAAAAAAAATGAAATCTTGCGTACCGTAATAAAAAGAAAGAGAATCACACTGCTGGAGCCTGGATCTGAACTGGTATTCATTATGGTTTTATTATTGTATTACATATTAGGCTATATACAGTGCGTTACTACTTACTAGCTTGATATTTTTGAAAGATGTTGAAATGTTCTAGATAATATATTTTCCGTGTAGGCCCTATGAGGTAATTTAGGATTATTGTAGGCCTAATCACTTTCATCAATATCCGGTAAGCATTCCCAGTTATTCAAAAAGCAGTTTCATATGATTTGATTTACCAGAATTGGTAGCTTAGTAGTAGGCCCTAATGTGCTTGCTCCATGTGACTGGGAGCTGAGGGTAGATTGGGCCTCGGTTTGATCCCCATCACTGTTCATCTTTAGAGAGGTTTATTGTGGTTTCCCTCGATACCCTATAGGTAAGTGCGGGAATAGTTCCTACAATTTAGGCCACAATTGTTTTCTTCCCACTATCCTTCTCACTACCGGTACCTGTACCAAAGAAACGTTCCTTATCATTTATCCGACGCGGATAGGCCTTATCATTATAGTACATCGTTGAACTCAATACAAATGAATTGAAAATGAAATGTACTATTTATTTGATCTGTATTTCAGATGATGCCGAGGGTGATGATGTCAACTCTGAGTGTAGCTTCTACAATCCTTACGATCCGTTTGATTTGCACGCTCCCGACGAGCAAGACACCCCGGTCTACGCAACCGTCAACAAAAAGAGAAGAAGTTCTACTCCTCCGCCACCGCTGCCACCGAGGCCTTCAGGCTGGACAACCATCGACAAGAGAAGAGGGACAATTGAAGGGGTAAGACCTAAGAGTAGTACGTAATTGATCTGTTTCAATCGAGTTTATGAAACAATCAACATGATTTTTTAAACTATTGAAAGACATCACAAGGCCGCTGAAACTAGATTTCAACGAATAATGACAATATTTATATCCCTGATTTCAGAGAAAACTAGAAATCATCATCACAATTTCAGAAATTATAACCAATTCATCTATTCTCCAGGACCCGACCCATTTCTAAGTCGTGACGTAGACATTACTTGATTTTGTTTATGTTTCTTCAGAGAATCGGTAATGCCTTTGTCGTGACTCATGGTCTCTGGAGGACCAATATATTGATTTTAATGTCTGAAATTTAGATGATGATCACTTGTTTTCTCTATATTAGGGAAATTAATATCGTCAATATTGATTGAAATCTAGTGTCAGGGTTGTGATGTCATTTAAATACTCAAATGTGGAAGAAGATATAGGGCCTAGAAATTGTCTGGTTTTCTGACCAAATGGCACAGTAGCCTCACTCCTATACTCCTATTGATTCCTATTGACAGTAAAAACATTCATGAGCCAACAAGATTGCCAAGTCGACGACGGCGCTTTTGTCGCTGCAGCGTCTATGCTTCGTATCACTTTGCTATCACCGATCACGTATCAGTTGCTAGAAGCAACATCAGATGTGCGCTCAACTACATGTAGTTCGATGCATGAACACCAGGAGCGACTTGACATGCGTGGTATTTTTTGCTGAAACCACAGCTACCTAGGTGACGCTACTGAACTCTGACTCCAAAGACATTGGTTGATAATGAGTTAACTAGATAATAAGATCTTTGTCGTCTATTTGCTGTGGTATTGGCACCAACAATCTTACCATCACTGATGTCAGTGCCATCAAGATAGTATATAAGACTAGGTGTCATCTGGACAGAGTCTGTGGACCTAACAGGCATAGTTTTGTTTATAAATAGAAGCTAGTAAGTAACAAAATGTACTCAAAATTATGTGTGATTTACAGCATCGTGCAAGAAGTCGTCTGTATGAGAATATTCAAGTGGAGAAACGGAGAGCGGCCCTCCACGATTCAGACCTTCAAGCATTCCACGCTATGGTGAAAGGTCTAAGAGGTATGTAAGGCGTACATTTTACGATACACATTGTAACATTCGGTAGCAGTACCGTAGGCCTGGATTCTACACGAGAGCTGTGTGCTGTGGCAGCCATTTTGTTGCCAAGTGAGCGTTCCATTTCCCAAGTTACTACTTATTCTAGTAGCTTATTCGTAGTTCAGAATGGAATTAATTAATAATCCATCATTATTTGCATGTATATAACACATAAACCTGTCTATACGTGCTACAATGGACATTAAAAAAGTGGTGAGCATGCTTTTGCCAAAAAGTCACTGTGTGGCCACTCTCTTAAATGTACAATCTCACTGTTTGGCTCATTAGGCTCTCTACATAGGCCTAGTACCAAACGGAAACCTTTCTACCTTTCACATTCACCAAACCAACATATTTACGCCTATCTAGAATAGGCTGATGCCCTGTTTAATGAATTGATATTTAGTGGATTGAGCAATAGTTAGTGGATTAACTTGTTATCAACCTTTGTTCACTCTTAACTAATAGTTAGACCTAGCTAATTAATACTCAACTGAGAATTCGTAAAACCAGCACAAAGATGAATGAGTTATTGCCGGTTTGGTTTCTAGATACAATACTTCTTATTTGATTGACTGTTGTGTTATGTGATTTTGTTTGTTCAGCCAAGTTTCCCAGCAGCGATTTAGAAACAAACGTTGGTCTCGTCATCAGTCCAACAATAGACAGCAGGTACATCGAAGGAACGAGCATCAAACTGATTGTTCATTCGAAAAGCGGCGCCAGTCCCATCACATTTGCTTGTGACGGTAAGTTAGTGCCATTGCCTCCTCTCGGGCGTGTCATAATGCCTCCAACCTGCCCTCCATTCTCCATTACTCGTTCACGTGAAAATTGTTCAGTGGTAGTGGTTGCTTACTTCTAGACATGTGCACCTACGTTCTAATTCGTACAAGAACCGTTCAAAATTTTCACTTCGTGGTACCTAGTCGAAGTTCTCTCCATGCCATATTTTTATTTGGTTCACAAGTTCTAACAGCAGACCAAAACAGTTGAATCGTAAAACGATTATTAATGCAATGAATGAAACAGGGAGGCTGTGAGATAGTATCTCCAAAGTCAATATGTGTGTGAAACCTCTATGTATCGTTTGTCAAGGGACTAGGATAAATGAATCATATATGCAGGATAACGATCCATGCGGGAAAATTCAATATTGGTTATATGGGAGTGAGGTGGGAAAAAAATAAAAATGAATGATGGAAACAGGAAAACAATGGATTTGGGAACGTTACATTGAGGATGCACTCTATAGCTTTCTATTGCATTTCATATAAATGTGCCGCTATCGCTCATCCATCAACGCATGTGGTTCGTGTTCCTGGTTACCATTATCTGTACGTTGTTGTTGTTGTTGTTAGTTTCATTGATATTTTGCTAGAGCCCACAAAGCCAATTTAGGCTTGTCTGTGGCATAAACATAATTCAATCAACAAACAATTTACGTGAACACAAAATAAAATGTCAAATTCAGGTTACAATAGCATCAAAAAGAACAGTCCTAAAAATAAACAGTACATACAAGATAGAATATAATAGTAATAAAGATATGTTTGTTGTTGTGCGTGCCAGTGAGCACGACGATCGAGCACGTGATCCTACACGTGGTGTGCTCGCTAGAGGGTGACTTGTGCGGGGACGCTCGAGACTATCACCTGAAGGTGTGGGGCCTGGCCGAGTACTTCTCGTCGGGCACGAGCCTGGCAGACTACGAGCACATCCACCAGTGCCTGAAGCTCGAGGAGGACGTTGTGCTGGCCATCGTGCACAACGACCACCTCGCACGACCCCTGGCGCGCACGCAGCTCGACGACAACAGAGACAGCGACATGACGCTCGAGAACCTGTTGCCCAACGAGCCGGCGCAGCCCATCTCGTACGATTCTCTGCGGATTCTTTTGGGTGAGTTACTAGTGTGTGTGTGAGTCGATTTAGCAGAATATATCAGTTGTTTGATGAGAACTTTTGAACGGTATGATATGTCAAAATTCAAATACAAGAGAAACACAGATGTATTTATACCCTCAAGATGGTACGAGTTAAATCTACCATGACTTGTATATCTCTTATTTGTTGAATGTATACGGCTGAAAATCTTTTTTTTATTTGTAGGGCGTATACGTTTGATAATTATGCGATATAGGCGCAAGTTGAATAATATAAAATGTATTAATGTATTATGTATTACTAATGTAATAGGCCTAATATAAAAATAATATGGTCTGATATTCCAAGTCTGGAGTTTGAAATACAGCATTTTAAAACAGGATTAAGAAGTTCTTGATGCTGAACTAACGTCTTGATAATAAATTTATTGAATCTATATTTATTAGTTAGATCTAGGCCTAAATAGTACATTTTCGAACAGATTAGAATATTTTCTTAAACATAACTTTTAGTGGTGATGCCTTAGTAATTAGTATTGGGATTACAGAATCTGGTACAATATTTTTATACCCAATTTTTTGTGAAGATTTACTCAACAGTGCTCGAGAGATAAAAAATGTATTAGTCATAGTCGCGAACTTTATTCATAACATGTGAACGGTTCTTAAACCTCATCGTCATTTGCAATATTCTACTTGTGTCAGAAACTGTTGAACGTGAGATGGAGCGTTTGATAACTCAGATCACGGACCGCAGTTCGACCGGCCCGAAAGCTCCGCTGCAAGTGAAGAGCGTAATGCAGGCTGTGAAAGCCATATGTACGCTCATGGGCAACATCGAGACCCAAGACCTCACGGACGCTGTCGACGGGCTCAGCTTGGCTTGTAGACATTACAACCCAACGCAGGTAAACCAGCTGTAGCAATTGTAATGTTTTGGATTTACGATTTGGTTTGAAAAATAATGTTTCAATTGGCTGATACCTAAATGAGAATGGATTAACTGCTCTGTTGATACCGTAGTTGGTTCAACGTCGATATCCGTACTACGTATTTATTTTCACAAACTCTTGAGTAGGCCTACAAACCAGTTTTGTATTACAGCGCCTCTAGTTTTTACATTGGGGTGTATTTTTTATTAGCCTGTCTTCTTTGTGGGTCTTTTATTGGAATTTCAATGTTCGACGTGAGATTACTTCAATCCATACCATTTATCCATTAGGCTAGTGCGTGTGCATTTCTCCTGTGGTAGAATTCTGATACCTCTCAATGGTTCAAACATTATTACCGGTATGTATTACCCAGAAACTGATATTTCACTCGATCAACTTCTACCTGATTTTCAACGGTGATATTTTGATTTGATTTATTTTATTTAAACGATTTAAACGCTTTAACGACGTGCTGTAGGCCTACTGATGGCTGTACGCGTTGGTTTTCAGGACATTAGGTATACCGTATATCATTTTCTCAGTCTGTGGTGCATTTACCTGTCAATAGGAGAGTGCTGCCGAGAAGTGGTCCCGACCGGAGATAGTCAGCGAAGAGGGAGATTTTGCCATGGTTACGCTACGTCCCCAGAGCACCAGCGACTCGATCCAGAACTCGATAGCGATTCAATGCGAGAGAATTCGAGACGCTATCCAATCACTCATTGAAACGTACTGTCAGGCATTCCGAGTCGACTTCCAACTCAACTCGAGAGCCGAACTATCTACAAGTATGTTGGAGAAACATTGACATGATTTAGAGTGCAAGCGTGCTAGAGTATGTTAGTTATAGAGTGTAAGCTAGTTATAGAGTGTAAGCCACATGAAAAGACGTAGATATATTGGCCTACTGCTGATTATCATGAAGTATTTTCTCAGTAGAATTGCTACATCAGTCATAACAATCGATGAATCAAGTAATTTATTTGGTCTGACTCGGAGCTCCGCCATAAGGATAACGTGTAAAGAAAAATTCCCAGTCAGGCTGGTATCAACGAAGCACAAGACTTACGTTCACCCCCGGCAGACTCCGTGCCACCAAGCATGTTGGTTTCATCTAGGCCTATGTGCCATCTACTAATTTTAAGCTCTGTGCACTATACAGATATAAAAAAAAAAACATTCTCCATCATACCTGTGTAGATGTCATAGTTTCAGATTATTTTATTTTATTCCACCTAATTTGTATGTAATACGTAAAAAGCTACGTGTTTCTCTCGTATTATAATTTCGATATCTTATATCGCTCAAAAGTAGGCCTAACCAAAAAACTGATATTTCGCTAAATTGTCTCTCATGCACTCTTAGCAAAAATAGTAAATTTGTAAAAATGAAATGTCTTAAATTCATGAAGCCTTTTACAGTGAAACCTCTGTCTATCGTTTTTCAAGGGACCTGGAAAATAAAACCATCCATGCAGGAAAATGATCCATCCAGGAAAATTTAACATTAATTATATGGGTGTGAGGTGAGATAAAATGAATCATACAAGCAGGAAAATGATGGATACAAGAACGATGCATACAGATTCCACTGTATATACGTATATGACTAAACCGATGACAATCACCCGGTCTCCAAGAATTATGCACCGAGCCATGGATATGTTTCCTATCCCACAGGCTGTCGCCTGAGCTGCGACGTTCTGGATTCGGTGTACGTCCACGTCGGCTGCCTCCATCGCCTGCTGCATGGCTGGCAACACGACGAGTTCTATCTATCAGCCCAGATCTACCACGGGACGCAACCCGTCGGACAGACCGTCAAC
Source organism: Brachyptera putata (assembly GCA_907164805.1). NCBI lineage: Eukaryota > Metazoa > Arthropoda > Insecta > Plecoptera > Taeniopterygidae > Brachyptera > Brachyptera putata. Next base: position 9,910,910 of record OU015471.1, on the reverse strand, counting down.
TCTCAGCCGGCAAAGAGGTCCACCAGCTTCTTCACTCGAGTCAAGTTCAATTTTGTGTGAGTACTAGTAGCAACTACAAGGAGAGAGAGGGGGTATAGGGAAGAAAGTATAAAAGAAAGAAAGAGGGAAAGAAAAAAGAAGAAGAAGGATAGAATTATTGTAAAATCACTTTTTCATTTTTGGCTCATAAAAAGGAGTCGCCTGGATTTAAACACATATAATACACACTTGCACATAACGATGCATACTCGCTACAAATTGTTGGATGTAGGCCTAATAAAAAAAATGTATTCTTTTTTACAGTCTTACAATCGTGTTTTTGACCTGTAATATTTGAAACGTGATCCTGCGCTTCATGTAAATAAACAAAAAGGTTTCCAAAATGAGTCGGAAAGTAGGGGTGCGTCTAAAACGCCAGTGCATCTTATTCGCTTGTAAATACTGTCCTACGGCCTTTATGCCTGCCGTGTCCCATTAATAAGTGTGATCACGTCGCAGGTTGAACTTCCACTCGACGAGCGTGTGCATGTTGCCGCTCGAGTCGCGCGTCGTGTTGGTACTGCACGGGCGCACGGTGCTGCCACCTGAGAGTGGCGACAGCAAGGACCCAGAGCCGCAGGTGCAGGAGGTGGAACTGGCCTGGGCAGCCACACAGTTCTTCAGTTTTGAAGGGTGAGCGGGCAGAGTATAATGTGTGCACGTCTTTAGTCTTGAGTAAAATGTGCTTGAAGCATGAGTAATAGAGTTGCCGTTTGCTGCTGATTTTTCTGATCAATTCGATGTTTTATACTTGCGATTCGATATCGAACTATGTCAAGAGACGCATTGCTCAAATATGCAGCCTCCTCCTTTGCTCAGTCAGCTAATGCACCGCATCAGAAAATGAAGTGGCCGTTGAGCGTGGGTTCACGTCTCGCATGAGGCATGATTTTTTTAAAACGTCCTTACACTTATTGTGAATTCATGGTTTCATTATCACCTGCTTATCTGTACCACCATGTAACCTAGTTTTTGGTGGGGTCATTGAGCAAACAATAATCATCATAGTCATCAAATGCGCATGGTGGATTCCAATTTAAAAGCTTGGGTTAGTTGATACTGGAACCTGACTAAGCTGGTGGTTTACCGAGTGTCACCATGGTCACTAAGCTTGTGATCACCCAAACTTCATGATTCACTGCTATCTGGATATCTGTTGCACTTTCCAGTAGGGCCTAGTATTCATTTCCTCAATGAAGTATTTATAGAAATGTCAAGTTTTCTAATGATGGATGAATTGAATCATCACTGTTACAACATGTTTTGGCCATAGGCTCAAGTATGCAGTTATTCTTTATGAAGTATGAATATACTCTCTTTCAAAATCAATGTATATACATTATTGTTTCTTGTTTGTAGTCTAGATTTCTATCTAGTTATGAATAATTTTGTTGGTCTAATGGATTTTGAATTGCTTTGTTTCTAGGATATTGATGCAGGGCAGTTTCTTGCTGTCGTGTTGGCCTTCTGTAGCGGACAAACGTCTGGGCCCAGCCCCCGCCGCTGGCACACATCCTCAAGGACACACCGACCCGGTCTTGTGTACGTTCATACACTCTCAAGTGGCCAGCTGTTTAACTCGGTTCATTCAGTTTCAAGCTAACTTATAACAATAGTCTGAATGCTCAATTGAAAACTAATTACTCTCATAATTCTTGAGCAACTTTGATGCTGGATGAACATTGAATGTACAACTGAAAATGACTAGTGCTAGCTCATGTCCCTATTGAGTTGAGCATGGATTCCTCAATGTACTTGGTGACCAATCATCCACACTGATCTCAGCCTTAACCTCTTCGCTCTTCTTGTACATTGTAGCACACGTCGGTTCCACCTAGCCGTCCTTGCGACCAAAGAATATGGGCCTGCCAACGTCTCTTCTCATGATGAATCCATTCATATTCAACATTCACTGTCATTTGAAATGTTTTGCGGTCCTATTTGAATTCTGTAATTAAAAGACCTGTGGTACCTAAGTAAAACTACTGCTATTTCACCTGCCTAAAATACCAAAAAAATGTTGAACTGAAGTAAAACTAGGTTTGTATAGGGGGAATAGCCTGATGCTTGATATATCACTTGGGTAAAACGGAAAGAAAGAACAGCAGTTTACCGAGGTTCATAAATAAATGAGTCTACTCATGGTGGAGTGACATTGAAAGAACCCAGAGATAATTTAGTCATGCAAGGTCTCGACGTTTCGGCTATTGCCTGGGTTTAGACTGAGACTGGATTGTGAGACTAGATTGCTGATATGACGTGTGTGGTGTTTAGGGGTGGAGCTGCCCGACTACGGTAGCCGCACGATATTCCCGCCCAAGAGACGGCTGGAGAATGCTCAGAAGTACGACTTCGCAAGCCTCGATCACAACACTCAACAACAGCTGCTTACCATCACCGCTCAGGACACCTTCACAAGGTAGCAAAGCCTCCTTGTTTCACAGAATATTGTTTTCATTATATTTTAATAGCACCGTTTGTGCATATCCTGTTTGTCCATGAAGACATGTACACATATTCTTGGTTTTTAACATGTAGACATACTTTGAATTAATGTGTGAGGAGCCACCTCATAATTTGAATAAATATCAGGATACCTGTTAGTGTAGGCCTTACAATTTATATATTATAACTAGGGGTGTGCGAGTTCGAGAATTTAAGTTGGAGTCGAGTTCGAGTTCAAGAGAAAATAACGAATTTCGAGTTCGAGTTCAAAGAAAAAAAAACGGCTCATCAAAAATTGAGTTTTTAATTGGTTCTGAGTAAAGTTCTGACTGAAATTCGGAAAAAAATTAGGGCCTAGGCCTACATTAATTTTTTTTTTTTCTTTTCGAACTCAAAATTTTCGAGTTCAGCTAAATTTGAACTCGAACTAGTACATACAACTCGAAACTCGAACTCGAAAATTATCGCACACCCCTAATTATAACTCCAACTGGTGCAACAATTATTAGAAGTTTGTATTTGGATCTGCAAATTTTATTGAGGCACTTCAACACATTCAAACCTCTCACGTTTTTATATGTATTAATGCTTCTTAACGACCCCAACAACAGTTGGGTTGTAGGGGGGCACGAATGAGTGGGTGATAATGAGTTAATGAAACGATGAGGTGATGATGGGTGAAAGAATCTTATGCGGTACTTGAACGTACGCCCAATTGACTTCAGTTCCTAACGTAGTGCGATAGTTAACTGACTCACTGGTACATGTGCCTGTACTAACGGCGTATCGTGTTGTGCGTAGACCGCCGCTGGAGGAGCGAGAAGTGCTGTGGGAAAAGCGGCACTACCTGCACGGTCACCCGCAGGCGCTGCCCAAGGTGCTACTGGCTGCGCACACCTGGGACTGGGGCTGTCTGGCGGACCTGCACACCATGCTAGACACCTGGACGCCCATGGAGCCCGTTAGCGCTCTGCAACTCCTGCTGCCCTGGTATGTTCTCAACACGAATAGTACTTCAATTCAAGACGGATCGAGCGTACATGGTGGTTTCACTGGGTGGTCAAGCTCATTCTATTTCATGAGTACTGTCCTTGAAGCCACCGATCGCTGCTCGCCATTATGTACAATATTAAACAATGCGTCGTGCATCATATACCTCAAATAATGGCATTTCAGATGATTGTTCTGCTGGTTGTACCAACCGTTGATTAGTAAATTGAGCATAAATTGGTAAATTCACTTGTTATTTATCAGTCACCCTTGGTTACTAGGTTTTGTATACCTTGGCTAATAGTCAACTACGTAATTAATATTTGATTATCAGTGAGTTCAACTGGTTCTAATATATATTTTACAAATATCACCAAGAACCTCTTTAGTAAGTTTCTCTGTAGTACATTCTTCATCTTAGTAAGTTTTAGTTTTTGATCCCATCCATATGCTTCCACATGTTATATAGTTTCTTTAGTAAGTTTTTCACTTCTTAATTTTTTCTGTCTGGTCCCCTGAAAAACGTACTAAAGAGGTTCTACTGTAGGAATATTCCCAAGTATACTTGAAGTCGGTAGGCCTAAAGAAAATGGTTCCAAGTGACAGTCCTCCCCATTTCACACCACTAGCAATTTCTTCTTTTGTTGCTACAAGTAGGCTACCGGTGTAGCGATTTGTGTAAATTGACAAGAAACAATCAAATTTGACAGCCATGCTAAGTTTGGTGGGATTTCAAGTTTTGTTATGAATTGTCCGTAGTTTCCCGGACATGGAAGTGCGTCGCATGGCCGTGAAGTGGATCAGCTACATATCTAACGACGAGCTGGTCGACTACATACCGCAGCTGGTCCAAGCGTTGAAACACCAGACGTTCGAGACGTCTCCGCTGGCCGAGTTTCTGCTGGAACGATCGTTGTCGTCACCGCGTGTAGCTCACCACCTGTACTGGCTACTCATGCAGACTCTGCCTGGACAATGTCCCCAGGTAAATCACTCTGCTCACTCTGTTCGACTGTTCGTCACTCTGCTTACTCTGTTGTAACTTTGCTGACGGAGTGACCACTCTGCTGATCACTTTGGTGTCACTGTATAGGCATTGTAGTTGGTTCAGTTTTTACAAAGTATTAGCGCCATTTATTACATTTATTTATTTTCATTGTTATTCCGACTCATCCACGTCTTGAACAAGTAAGTGGTGCAGCATTTCATACCCTCAAAAATACAGTCAACTAATTTCTGACTTTCTTGGTGCCCTGTCGCCAACACAAAGTAATCAACTAATTAAATAACACATACGGTAAACCCTTGTTAATTCGAAGGAAAAGCAATGATACAAAAAAAGTTGGATCTGATCTATTAAAATTTGGATGAACCAAATAACTCCGTTTCCATGATATCACCAGTCTTTCCGCGTAGAATTTAGTTAGTTTGGTGTTGCGCGCTAGAGAAAGCTATGCTACAAGGCGTGACTATGTGTGAAAAACTGTTGAGAGGGGCCAAATCGCTTACGATGTGTGCAAATGTCTTGTGATTATCTCGAGACTGACTGACTGATTGTGGCCTCCTCGCGAAGGTCAGATCGCACTCAATCGGATGACACACATGAAGCAGGGAACAACTCAACAAGCTTAGGAATATTTTTCGCTTCAAACACATTGAACAAAAAGACATGGAAATTGGAAAGATATAATTATTTGAAAGAATGCATTCAAACTGTTTCGAATGATCTAATCTGAAAACAACTTGTAGCAATTGAGGGTCGTTAGTTCGAACTGCGGTTTAGCTGGAATTCACTTGCCTGGGTTCCACTCTCTGTCACGTGCAGGCAGATTCTCACACTTTGTCGTGTTGTTTGCAGAACTCGTCTGTTGAGCCCGGCGATGACGACTTGAGCCTGAGCGAAGCGCGATATCACCGCCGCCTGCAGCTGATGCTCCGAGCGTTGTTCGCCATCTCCGGAGAAGCCTTGCGCGGCAAGTTTCTCTCGCAGCAGATATTAGTCAAGGTTGGTTCTTTGTTTAGTCACTCGATGAAAATTTTATCAATTATATTTCAGATCTCGTCGTAGGCCTAATGTCAATTTCAAAAGATTCGTCCATTTGGCTTAACAATCATCCATATAATACCGTAACTCATCATGAAGCATAAAAAGTATTCATTTCACCTTTTTTTTCAACTTCATCTGTGGTTATTAATGGATTTTCCAATTATGTTCATTTTTTTATCGTTGTCATTTGTTTCTGTTTCAAGTTACTAATTTGATATTAGTAGACCTAATCATTGTATAATATTTGATATTGATAAATAAGCTGGATCCTAGTGGTATGTCACAATTATTGTGAGCAGCGGACAATAGAGTGGGTTATCTCTGTTGTACTCGACAAAGAACAAATTCAGCTATCAACAAAACAAACACAATTGTTGTTATATTTACAGATAGAACATCTTTTATACAATTCTCATTTATATGAATTTCATATCTGGATGTACTTTCTAGGTAGCCCAACCGTTCTCCATCAGACTGCGTGTTAATTTCCTTCTGCGATGTGACTCATGAATTTTTGTACATGTAGGCCTACACCTCAATTTCTGGTCCTCTTTCTATATTTTCAATAATCCCAGTCAGATATTCATCATAAAATCATAAAAACCCACGCTTGATGTTTTTTCTCTGACGTGATGGAACCGATTACGCCTCATAACTAGGGCCTATAGGCCTACAGTATCGGGTTAAATGATGACACATGTTCATGCCAAATCTCATCAACACTTGTGCTGTCATTTGATCTGTGGAGCGCAAACAATTTTTTTTCCATGTAGGCCTACGGTGAAAAATTGAGTCTTGCTTCGCTCGTCCAATTATGTTGAATACCGGTATTAACTCTGTTCTCAGAGCATGTACGATATAGCGGAGAGTGTGAAGAGCACAAAAGAGTCACTGCGTTTGAAGATGTTGGCGCAAGAACTCGCAGGCTTGCATCATATCCTGGAAGATTCGCCCACGTGCCTGCCACTCAGCCCCAGCCTGGAAGTGTCTGGAGTGCAAGTCCGGACCTGTTCTTATTTCCCGTCGAACACGCTCCCGTTGAAGATAAACTTTCTCAGCGCCGAGACTGGCATCATACCTGCTATATTCAAGGTAAGCTGCTGTTTGTTCAATGGTATCGTCATTCAATCAGTCTGGTCTCTCGGGCAGCTTGTTGAATGAATATTGAGGTTCAACAACATGACAAGGTATAGCAACCCACTTGTCTAGAATGTCATGTACAGTAAACCCTCGATATTATTCGAACTCGGTTAATTTGAATTTCGCGCTTATTCGAACTAGAGAAATGACCCCGGCCGCTGGTAGGCCTATAGGGATATCAATGTCAATTCATTTCGATAATTCAAATTCTTATTATTTCAAATTTCGAACTGACAATTAGTCCGAACTTCTGTTTTATTATTGTTTTATGTTTGTTTAATTCGAATTTCAGCAAAAATTAGGTGTTGCAATCAAATATTCTGTTACCTGAAATCGTCTATAATTCGAACTCCCTGTAGGCCTACATGAGTGATTGTTCTTTTACAGTAATGAAATTGATGAATATTATTATTATTATCATTATAAAGTGTCGTTAATTCAAACTCGGATTATTCTAATTTCGCTAGAATTCAAACAATATTTCTGCTCCCTACAGACTACCGTAAATTAATCCATAAGATCAGTGTTGAATACTACCATCATTCAAACTTCAATCATTCAAATCGGGTAATTTTGGGTCCATTGATTTTTCATGAAGTGGATCTACTGTACTAGAATAACAATTTTTTGTACCCTCGTTTCTCACTTTCCAGTTAAGCTACACAACAACTATGCATCTTCTCGTTATTTTCATCCGTAAGCAAATTGTTATTAACGATCGTGTGAATTTCCACCAGGTCGGCGATGACCTTCAACAAGACATGTTGACCCTCCAGATGGTCCGTATCATGGACAAGCTTTGGCTGAAAGAAGGCCTTGACCTGAAGATGGTGACCTTTGCTTGTGTGCCGACGGGGGTCAAGCGAGGCATGATAGAGATGGTTTCCAATGCAGAGACGTTGAGGAAGATTCAAGTCGAGCTGGGCCTCACCGGCTCGTTCAAAGACAGGCCCATCGCAGAGTGGCTGGCCAAGCATAATCCATCCAAGTTTGAGTACGAGAGGGCGGTGAGCAATTTTACGGGTGAGTTTTCAAGCTTCGTAGTGGAATTGAAAAAGGGTAGGAAACGATTGAGGTGTAACGGGCTTACTTAAGACTTGCGTGATTATATGCGCTGATGGCCTGACAGCGCAAGCGTGTGTAGACGCATATACGTGTCCACGACCGTCGAATGGTTGAAGAGAAGGCCCAAATCTTTCCATTCCCACTGTCCAAAGCATGTGAATAGAATGATCTTATATCTCATCTTTCCTTCATCTCATATATTAATTTATGTATTATTAATTACTTGCAACTTTTATTATTCATCAGTCACCAATGCCAATATCAACGTAAGTCATCAAATATATAGCCGCCGCCCCGGTGGCCAAGTCAATTATCGCTAGCGGTAGTAACTGAAGTCACCGTTGGGCGTGGGTTTGAGTCCCGCATAAGGCATGGGTTTTTGTAAACGTCCTTTCACCTATCATCACTTCATCGTCTCACTATCATCCGCTCATTCGTACCCCCGTATAACCTAGCTGTTGGTGGGGTCGTTAAGCAACATTGAAAAAAAAAAAAAAAATATAGGCAGAACATATGCTACATTAACCCCACCTATAACTATTTCCAAATTTTTATATTCGTACGTTTATATTTGGTAGTAGGGCCAGAGAACATGTTACCTTACTGATACCGGTGCTAGAGACCTACTCGTTGTTTGTGCTCAATTGTAGATTTGATTTGATGTTCTTGTTTTATGATTGGTTAGCATCCTGCGCTGGCTACAGTGTCGCAACGTACATACTGGGTATTTGCGATCGTCACAACGACAACATCATGCTGAAAACATCGGGCCACCTCTTCCACATTGACTTTGGCAAGTTTCTCGGAGATGCGCAGATGTTCGGTAACTTCAAACGGTGAGAACAACTATGCAGATATTTACAACTTACGTTATCATAATTGTTCGGGAGCGAGACTCGCAGGTTTTGACCTTTTCTTGAAGGGCTTAACTGAACTTCATGTGAAGGCGTAAAGGATAGCACTATTCCACTGAAAGCTCACGTTTGTCAAATGAGTGTTGGACTTTAATTACAGTGAACCTCGATGCGTCGTTCCTGGTTCCATCGTTTTTTTCGCGCCCATCATTTGGTTTGTTCCACCCTACTTCCATATAACCAGTGTTGAATTTTTCTGAATGGATCGTTTCTCTACCCTGGTTCCTTTAAAAACAAAGCATAGAGGTTTCGTTGTAATCCCTAAAATCGTTATTTTACTCTTCTGTTCAATTACTCCTATTCAATGTTGACACCTTAGTTTCTATTGTTAATTCATTGTTGTGTAGGCTTCTCTTCTCTAAACTTGCTCGCCTCTGTGACCTTGAAATCCTCTAATTCCAGAGACCGAACGCCGTTCGTCCTGACCTCCGACATGGCGTACGTGATTAACGGCGGCGAGAGAGCGACGGCCAAGTTCCACCACTTCGTTGACCTGTGCTGCCAGGCGTTCAATATCGTCCGTAAACACGGCAACCTGCTGCTCAACCTGTTTGGCCTCGTAAGTGTTGCTCAATGTACGGGGGAGGAGGGCGATTTTATCGTATGTTAAAGTAAGAAATGTGCAATCCAGGTCATTTAAAATTGGAGCTCAAATAGGCAATATGACTTGACACAAGACAAAAATTAGGCCCAATCTATTTGCCAACATAACTTCTCATTTGTTTTTAATGTTAGGCCCTTTAACATTCTTATTTCAGTTACCTCAATCTGATTGATGGTTTTAAATCTAATCCAGGAGGCATGTAATCATGTAGCTCGTGTATCAGTAAACTTGCCCGCGTGCCTCTAGGAACTCGAGACTACCATTTAAACAGAACTCATATCTCTGGCGTTCTCAGTCAGCATACTGAGATCGGCAGATCTAATTTGCCTGTTTCAACATTTGGCCTCTAGGAATTGTATGTAAATTCATACAGCCCTACGTACATTAAATGTAATAAAAGATAATTCTGTAATTTTCAATTAATAAAAAATAAATCTATTAAAATATGTTCTCTACAAGATTTTGAATATAGATAATTCCTGGAATGTGTTAGTTTTTCTTCATTTATTGATCACAATACTGTAGTTGGTAATTAGTCTAATTACTAATTATCAATGGCATAGGTCGTTAGATACCTTTTTGAAAACTGACAGCGTAATCAACTTGATGGCATCATTTGCGTTGGAGCTTTTACAATACATTAATGAAATCTACTTTTTCAAATGATCAGGTGATAGACAATTGAATATACAGTGCAACCTCCATGCATTGTTCCTGCATCCATCGTTCTCCCACTTTTATCTTTCACTTTGTTCCATATTACTCGCATCTGATGTTCAGCGATGTTGAATATTCCTGGATACATTTTTTTCCTGCTTGGTTGGTTCTAGTTTCTTAATCTCTTGAAAAATAATGGATAGAGGTTTCACTATACAGTACGTAGTAGGAAGATGTGTGAGGTGTGTAGGAAGATCAATGAGTGAGATATATAACAGATAGGCTTACTTAGTGTACTATTTCACGCCTCACTTTCAATTATTCATTTATTATAGTAGGCCTACCTATGTTTATTTTCATGTTATGGTTGTTTTTATTGTTTGTGTTCATGTATGTGTTGTCCATTCATTAAATTAGCACTAGTGGGAATGTATTTTTCTATTGCTAATAAAGACTAAATCAATCAATCAAATCACTGTAGAAGTGCCACGGAGACGTGATGACATGGTTGCGTGTTGTGGTGTAGATGGCGAGCGCGGGCATCCCGGGCGTGACGATGGATGCCGTGTGCTACGTCCAGAAGGCTCTGCTGCCGGGCCGTTCAAACGCCGAGGCGGCCGCCATGTTCACGCGCATGATCGAGAGCTCGCTCAAGTCCTGGTTCACTCAGTTCAACTTCTTCCTGCACAACATCGCGCAGCTGCGCTTCACCGGGGACCACAACGATGGGGAGCTGCTCAGCTTCATACCCAAGACTTACACGTAAGAACAAGTATAGTACAACCTCGGTAATCCCAAACAGAAGGGACTCAAAATACTAAAATTTGATTTATAAAAATTCGGATTAAGAATGTCGATGTAGAGAATCAATAATTCGATCAGTGGTGTAAATATTGATGGTGTAGTGGCACAGGGGCCCACAGCAAAATTTACTGTAGGGGGGCCCACTGAGACTGAAGTTATTTTCTAAAATTATCATTCATAATTTATACGTTTACATTTTTTTTTACTATAAACGAGAGACTCAGTGCGGGTTCAATTTTATCGATTGAATCCGAGAAAGGAAGGCGGATTCATATTTGTGAGCTGTAGACATTTTGCAGAGCAAAAAGCAATGCGAAGGAACTGTGTAACAATCAATGAGTGAGTGAAATAAATGTGAATAAATTGAATTCTACGTGGTTTTAAACCTACGTTAGCTACGTACCTGAGGCACGCTTGAAGCGAACCGTTGGGCATGGGTTCGAATCCCGCATAAGACATGGGTTTTTGTAAGCGTCCTTTCCTCATCATTACTTCATAGTTTCATAATCACCTGCCCATTAGTATCCCCGTATAACCTAGCTGTTGGTGGGGTCGTTAAGCAATCAATAATCAATCAATCAAGAATGAATCAAAATAACAAACATTCAAAGAAGGCACACGAGTGCTTTTCGTAGCTTGAGGCAAATATGGAAAAAGGGAGAGGGCCCATTTATACATTTTGCACTCTTGTCTCATCAAACCGTGTTATGCCACTGAATTTGATTAAGATTTCGATTTGGATTTTGAGATTTCGATTTCGGATTAAGAATGTCAATTCACGGTTTTGTCACTATCCTTCCCATTACCCAAGAAACATTCATCTCGTCATCCCATCATTTCATGAGTCATTCATCCGACGCCAATGGATCTTAGTTAGGCCTATCATTAGAGTATGTCGTTAAACCCAGTATAATTGACACAAGTGAAAATGAGCGAATATGATTTGCCTCTCAGAATGCAGCAAGAAGGTCGTATCCGCGGTGTGGGAATATTTGGCTACCAGAAACGTTACGACCCCGAGAAGTACTATGTTTACATCGTGAGAGTCGAACGAGACAACCAACCGGACCCGGCTTACCTCTTCCGATCTTACAAAGAGTTCTGCGAACTTCATCAGAAGCTGTGCATCCTCTTTCCGCTTGCCAAATGCCACAGGTAAGCTGAAACCACTACTAACTCAACACCATTAAATCTCGGTACGGAGATTGATCTGATCTCCGTGAAAACCTTTTCCCTTCCATGATATATATTAATTTTGTGTAAGATGTGAATATTTTGGAAATTAGATTTTTTAAGGGATCTCAAAGTGTATTCAATCTGAAAAATTTGAATCAATGGAAAAAAGTAGAATAACGGCAAAATGGTAGTAGGATGGGATGGCTCTAATAGTAGGATGGCTCTAATGCTGAAACAACGCTGTTCAAAGCTTCCCGTGTGTATAGTCTGTGTATAGTTGAGTGATCGCTACCTGAGTGACCCGAAGACGCCAGATACAACATCGATAGACCGCTCAATTTACGGGCACGTACCAACACTTTATTACGTAAATTATTGAAAAATCGCCAATGAAACATATTGAATGTAGATGAGTGTAGATGAGGCGTTGGAACAAGGCGACAACTGAAATTAATTTTTATAACAAATATAGTTTATAATCTTGGGGAGAAAATGTTCTTGGTACAGTAGTTTATTTTTTCTACTTGTATTTTCCACGTTATGCTGGTGGTCTAGTGCCGTGAGGCCATCTACCAGCTGATTGCAACTCAACTCGCAAGAACAATGGTTCTCTGTTTGCAACAGACGAGATATAAATGTAATCGCAGAGATGAAAAATACTTGCTTTTTTTGTTTTTCAAGAGACCAGGAAAACAATCCATCCAGCAAAATTTAATGTTGGTTATATTGGGTAAGGATAGAACAGAATGAATTAGGTAGGCCTATATTATGGAATTACCAAGGGTTCACTGCACAGTTTAACAAAGAAAGAAACTTCATGTTGCGTACTAACTTTATAGGTGCTATAAGAGACAGAGAGAGACATACATCATTAGGGTTGCCATTAGGGTAAGGGTTGAGTAGGTCTAGAACTGGTATAATACATACTACATAGGACCTACATATTTTACTGTATATTACATACATATCATCCATCTTGGTTTTATAGTAACTTTTACACCTTTGGCAAAAAATTATCTTTTTGAAATTTGTTGTCAACAATCACTTTTTAATCTTCTTCGTACGTGAGTACTGGGTATGCTTTAATTGTAACATGCTAATTTGTTTAAATTACATAAAATATAGGCCTACAGATGTAAAAGACAATTTTGTAATTGGTCTGCATGATAGAAAAATTACTTCAATGTTCATGTCTTTTTGGGACGTGAGTAACATTTTATTTTTGCTCTCATCCGAGACATAGTAACAACAGAAGTAGGGGCCTATTAACAAATCTGTTTTCAAACATATAACATATGTTCATCCAACTCTCTCCATTACCGTACTTTGATGGAGTCACTTGTGAATTGAATAGAATTTAGACCTAATATTTGAGAATTAAGACCTCTTAGAAACTTGCTAGGCCTACGTTTTGTTTGTTAGATGTTGTAAACTGTAATAGGCCTACTACGTTTCAGTTTTATGCGTGCTTTTAGTTGTATACGTTTTAAACAAATTATACGTTGCAATTATATGTAGGCCAATATTGAATAATTCGGTTGTAGATATTTACATAGGCCTTCCCATCGCTGTCGGTACTCATTGACCTAATAATGTAGGCTATATCAATTATCAAAATAGAAAAAAATCAATATTCCAAATCGATTCGATAATCAATTTAAAATTATTGCTAATTAAATACGGTATATCAATGTTACATGCTTCAATTCTGTATAAAGTAAGCCGACTGAGAAAAGTAAGCTGGAATAGATAGTAAGTAGGAAATGGAAGTCAGCGGAGGCCTACAGTAGTTGTAGAAGTAACTTGTAAGCATTCAATTTTCAATCTTAATTCAATTTTTCATTAGCAGGAGACTGATCATGATGGAGTACAAGAAATGTTCCCCCCGCCCGAATTTTTCGAATTGAAAATGATTATCGATGTATATATTTTATCGGTACCGAAAACACAAGTCGAGAACACAATTGGATCAGTTGTGAACTATATCTATTGTATATCAAGTTATCAACTGACAACCGTACAAATAATTAACCTCTTGAAAATTAGTTTGACCTTGACCAAAAGCCAGTCACGGTCACACGCACACATATTTCTACGTTTGAAAAGCTATGCAAATATAATTTTATAAAAGATTTGCTTGTCTGTATGATACACTGTATGAATGATTTGAAGAGTATGACAATCGATTACGTAATATTGAAAATGTTTCCTCACATTATTAAATGTCATCCAAAATCGAGTCTGACTATTTTCAGACGAATAAATACACTCACTCATCATCACTTACTGTTGTTACATTTTCAATTATTCTATCAAACACTTTGTCCTTCACGTTTCACTTTCTTCTTCCATATCGTAAAACGTTTGCCGTTCCGGAGCCTTTATTGAACTTCCGCTGTATCCTGTATCATCCAATTCTAAATATATGTCATCATCCGGCATATCGTAAAGGGAGTGACTCATTTCCTTGGGAGACTTGTACGCGGCCATTCCCATAGCAGCCGGGTTTCTGATAGCGCGGTTCTCTTGCTGCGGAATCGGCGATACCATCTGATTCAATTGGCCCCGCGACGGCTGCATCAGGCCAAACGTCTTCATAGTCTGCGGCATGCCGTTTGGTAGTTCCGGGGCTTTTGGTGGTGCGAAATTGAACACTCTTTCTTTTTCCAGTGGCGACTGATCTTTTGGTTTTGATTTCTCGTAGTTGGGTTGAATAAACGGGAAAGCATTATTCTGTGATATTTGACTTGATGACTCTGGGGTATTCAGAACCTGCTCTTTTGTTTTTGTAGGGGCGTTCACGTTGGCAACTTTGGAATCAATATTTTTTACATCTTTTGCTTTAGGTTCTTTGACTTTGGGCTCCTTAGTTTTAACCTCTTTGACCTTGGGATCCTTGGTTTTAACCACTTTGACTTTGGGCTCCTTAGTTTTTACTTCTTTAATCTTGGGCTCCTTGGTTTTTACCTCTTTGACAATGGGGACCTTTGTTTTCACATCTTTCTCCTTGGGTTCCTTAGCTTTCGTAACGAGTTTTACCTTGGGCGCTTTGGATTGTACTTCCTCTACTTTTTTCTCCTTTGTCTTAACTTCTTTTGTCTTGAGCAACCCAGAAGTGCTTGCCACTGCACTGTTTGGCATGGCCGTACGCTGAGCCGATGTGTCCTGAGGCACTGGCGTTATGATACTTGGGCGGACATAATCGAACACGCTGTCGTCAGTGAAAGTTCTGCGGTAAACCCCAGTGTATGTCGATGGTTGAGCAGCTGGAGGTTGATCGAATGTCATTCTTGCTCGGAACCATCTCAGCTTGAGACCCATCAGAATGAGTAGCGAGAGCATGCACCCCGCCGCACCAAGTGTTACCGCTGTGGGCGCGTGACCTGAACAAGTGAAAAGTTTTTTTTATCTCGTAGAAGTTGACTTTGATTAGGAAGGCTTCGTACTAGAAGACCAAACTTCTGTGTGTGATGTACGACAGGAGGGATGATGAATTTTATAAGTCACAAAGCTGCTGCCATTTTGATTTTCCAAAACACTTTTGCAGCAAGAGGTTTGCCTTATAAATTTACCAGCCAATGAGATCACTCATTGAAAAGCATCAAATAAGAAGAAAGCTTTCAAAATTTGAAACAAACGGCAGATTTAAAGACTTGACTTTGACTCGCAAATCTAGTCTAAAGTATTTTCAACGATTTCGATTCTGGCGGAGAATCAGACTCAGACTCAAAATTTGATATACTCGCACACCTCTAAACAATTGAGACCAATTAGTTTATAATCATAATCAATTTTATTAGAATAATAATAATTGTATATGATTAGGGCTTATATACGTAGAGTTCATGTGGGGAATTAATGACTAGAAAGAAAGAAGGTCGTCTGCCACCATAACAAACACAAGTTTTTCAAAAGCGTTGAATATTCAAAGTGCACTTAGTTTTTTAACTTTTAAACAAAAGATTTTGTAATTATTCATTCGATGTACATCTTCTCTCTTGGATACAAATATGAGAGAAAGAATTAATGCAGAACAAGTGAATTAAATGTTAATGACACTGATGAGGTTGGAAGAGACGTACTAGCTTGATATACAAGCCACCCTACGTGGTTCAGTCAACTTAAGACCCAAAATCTAGTCACATCGGGAACGGGTGAGATTCTCGCGTAATGCATGGGTTTATTTAAACATCCATTCACTTATCATGGCTTCATAGTTATATTATCACCCGCTCATTTGTACCCCCGTATAACCTAGCTGTTGTTGGGGTCGTTAAGCAAACAATACTCATAATAGTAATCATGCACACTCAAATCATCAGTACATGAGCCACTCAAATGTGTTTCAAATATTTTCAAATGAGATTGGACAATCGATTGTTTTCCTAGTCAAAAAACTGTTATCACTTTCTCATATTTATTGAATGAGTTATCTCTTGGAATTTAAGACATGATAATCTTTGATATGTAACAATCTAACCTTGCCCTCGTTATACTTACTGATCACATACAGTCTATGTTTATAAAATAAAATGTTCATTTACTACAGTAAATAAAATGTCAAATATTATGAAATTGCTCGCCTCATTAGTTGATCTATTATCTTAATCGACTAATCACACGTAATATACGTACTAGTTTATATTGATTGCACTTTTATGAATTACTGTACTTTATAGGCCTTGCCTATTGCCAAAACATTGCCACTTTCTCTAGAATCGAAAAAAAAAAATTGATAAGAAGGGTCTTTTTTGTACCTTTGGAATTGATGTACGCCCACACCTATTTTTTTTTTTCTCATATGTGTACGTAGGGTGTACATGAGAAGTTGAATTTTCTATCCAAGTCTGTGTTAACGTGTAGTTATGAAGTATAATGATCAGACGTGTATTATTTGTAATACTTTTTTTTTTAAAGATCGTGATACAAGTACGGTAATAGAGTATGTAGTTATTCACTCTCCAGTTATAAACTTGTACAACTTGTGTCCCAGTAATAATTTGGTACTTTGAAGGATGGCCAGTATTTATGAGCCTGTTCGTATACCGCTATATTTGTTCAATATATCCTTCTGAATTAAATGTAGGTGTAACTAGGAAAGCACAGCATATGCGTTGTTGGATGAGTGATCTAGGCATATTTATATGAAATGGCATGGAAAGCTACAGTATATAATTATATGCACCTTGAGTTCAAAACAATTATGTCACTGCCTTCCTGTTTCATGCGTTACTCATTTGAGTTATTCCACAATTTGATTGGTTATACCTGTTAATAGCTTTCTCAATACTGCTTTGATTGATATAAAAAAATTCCATTATAATTTATTCTTATCAAAACTATGAATTTGATTTATGTGAAACTTCAGATTAATGTGTTTCATTACTATATCAAAATTCCGTGAAATTTTTAATATAGGCCTACTGGTAGTATGAGAATGTAATATTTTTGAAGAAATTTCTACTCTGTTATTCTTATGGGTCTTTGAAAACTTGGTGGGTTTTCTCAGAAATGGTGCAATCGATTGCGCCTCAAAGCTATTCAGTATCGAATTAGTTGATGACACATATGTACGCCAAGTTTCAACTGAATTTAAACTTTCACTTGACCTGTGGAGCGCAAACAAAAAAATGAGAAAAAAACATCCATTTTCTTCGAGTACGGTGAAATTGAGTCTTTGCTTTGCTCATCCAATAAATAAGCCTCCTGATAATTTATTTTCCACATGTAGGCCCTACTGGCAACTAATTAATAGGCAATGCAGAAATGGTATCTTATTCTCAGCACACTGTATATTAGACTGTATCTCATCATGATCAAAACATTCACTTTTATTCTCTCATTCTCTAATTATATGCTGGACTTGGATGAACATTACGTGCAAAACGAGAACATAATGAACATCAGATACGTGAACATCTGTGTCGATTACAGCATTAGGCAGTTTAGGCCTAAATTAATTTGTTCGTCCTGACTAACCAGTAACCATAAATTACGTAGCAACAATATACCTTTTATGTGCTCCAACATTTTCACAGGACACTTCGTATGAATTCAACACAAAAATATCATTTAGCACATAGAATGTAGCAAAAGCTCACTAAAGATTATGATACTACCTAAGCCTTCCTATTGTGACATATTGGCTTATAGATAGGCCCCGTTGATAATCATGAGTTTATCAGTAAAGTAGATTACTGGTACAGTATTGTGATTATTATCAGAAGTTTTTCGTGTGTATAAAAAATGATTTCCAAGATGAAAATATTAATCATGAATGATTGATTGTGTCACTCGCACGCAGGTTGCTTGCTGTGGCATTGCCACATATTAACATGAAAGTTGTTTCATTGAATGATTCAAATAATTCAGATAAAATATACATGTGTAAGTTGGTCAATCTGTTACCATTTATCCATGTTATTTACGTATTTTGTGGGATGTAAAATGTTACTTATTTGGTCAATATTGTACCATATATTTTTACATTTGAATTAACATTTAAATTTTGGGGAAAATTATTGTTTATTATTGTTGTAAATATAGCATGAAGGTCTTCTTTCAACTATTAGGTCTAACAGTGTGTTTAATTAGCATTTAGATTTTCTGTGCATGTGCTGATTTTTACATTTTCAAATTCTGGGGGGTTTTTTAGTTGGAATAGTCACAAGTCACATTCCTAATTGTCTCTGGTCTTGATGCTCCCATCAAAGAGTTTTATATCAGTTATAATTAAAATAGTGTAAAGATATCAAAAAGCCCCTACTTGTTTCATAGTATTTGTAAGCCGTTCAAAATTATTTTTAAATACCGGTACCGGTAAACATTAAATATCAATAAACTGTCAATACTGTAACTTATTGTGGGGCATGTTTTTCACTCTCCCCGCCTCCACGTCTTCCAGTACGTATTTACATTTGTAATCAGTGTGTTTGCTTACCTAGATAAAATAGTCCAGATATTACTTTTTGTGTTTAATCTTATCGAAATGATTTTTTATGTCATCTTTATCAGAATAATTTTCTGTGTCTTTCCTTTATCTTAGTCTAGACAATTTTTCTCGAGTTTTAGAAGATTGTTTCTATAGAAATTCACCCAAAACCAAATTTATCAGTTGCCCTAAGAATGATACGTGCCGTGACTTTGAACTGACTCGGAGCTCTGCCATAAGGTTAATGTGTAGCGAAATATTCCAGTCGGACTGCTGGCACCGTAGCACGTGACTTACGTTCGCACCCCGCAGACCCCGCAGACCCCAAGCATGTCGGCCTCATCTAAACGCACTCGACCCACTTCAAGCTCTATGGTTGCTCCCTCCAACTTAACCCGCGTAGGCCTACTCTTCTCGGTAACCCGTCTTGCTCTATCCTTATAGTGTGTCCATACAAATAAAGCTTCGACTTCCCACGTAAAATGTAGTCAATAATCAAATGCTTTGTATTTCTTCAATTTTCAGCTTGCCAACTGGTTTATCGATGGGCCGTTCAAACATCAAACAAGTGGCTGAACGGAGACGATCTGATATCGAATTGTTCTTACAATCGTTATTCAAGATGGCCGACGAAATATCTCATTCCGATGTCGTGTACACATTCTTCCATCCCCTGCTTAGAGACCAGCAAGAATCAAATATTCACGCACGTAAAGTGAAAGGTAAATGCTTTTTTTTTTTTTTGTCTCTTTGGAAGGAATACACAAGTTCTTTGAGACCTTGTCATGCATAGTTGGAAAGGAATTGATCAAGGTCTGATATTAGAGAACTATTGAATGACTATTGAACTATTGAATGACTCAGTGAATGACTCATTTGAACTATTTTCACTCGAATGATTCACTTGAACTGTTGTCACTTGAACGATTGTCATTTGAGTTTTAGTTTTAGCTGAGCTTTAGCCTACCGGTAGTCTATAACGAATCGTATATCGGTACATACTACATTGTATTTATCAAATGGAGAAGGCCCATTAATTTTGTAAAGAATTTTTAATTGGAGAAGATGTAATAGAGGCTAGAGCTTATAAGTTTATTGGCTTCGAGAGGATCAATTGCCATATTACGAAATCTTTTATACGGCCAACATCTCATTTAATTGTCTATTCTCACTTTAGTATTATTAATTTATATTTTCGTTTGTTCTTTTGTTTTACCAACTCACCCCGCACCCGTATTACCATTCCATTATTGATTCTCTGATTTTCTATAAAAGTAATGCATTGTTTGTGTACACTTTGTTATACTGTGTCCGTGTGGCAACCGTTTTGGCTGCAGTGTTTAAATAAATGAACTTTTCTCTCTCTAAAAGAAAAAAATTCTCCCATTCGATCAAGAAAAGAAGATTATTCTCAAACCGAAATACAAATGGCCAATATCTCATCAATGGACCTTTTTCAACTATCATCTTTTCATTATTATTTATAATTTTAATGATGTAATCCACAAGTTGAAGTACGTGGCACTTCATAATACATATTTTAATTATTATGTTACCGGTACGGTAGTAATGTTTATAGGCCTACATATGCTTAGTAATAGTTTCTGTTTTGTACCTTTTTATCCTGTTTTTGGTACCTAATTGTAAAATGTTAACTGTAGTACTGTAGACGGTTAGGGGAAGAGCGGTAAACAAACCGAACCTCGCCCTTTTACGTTTGTTTTTCATTACTGAACGTAAATTAAGTCATCTCTATCTATCTATCTATCTCTATCCGTCTCTATCTATCTATCTCTAAATGAATGAACGAATGTATAAAAGCGTCCAATCGTGTGTTGTAGATGTGAAAGCCCCTGCCCCCTCCAGCAGCGAGTCCCGCCGCCTGTGTGGCCAGCTGAAGCTGTCCGTGAACTTCTCGCGCGACGTCCTGACGGTAATGGTGCATCACGCGAGAGGTCTGCCGCTGTTGGCAGCCGGCAGCGAACCCTCCCCGTACGTCAAGGTCTACCTACTCCCCGATCCCGACAAAAGGACCAAACGGAAAACGAAGGTTGTCAAACGAAACTGTCATCCAACTTTCATGGAAATGGTATAGTATAAAACTCTTTATATTATGTTGGCCCTAGTGAATATTATAATAACTGCAGTCCACTCGAAATTGAAAATCATGATCTTACATAATTATGATAACATTTGAATTATAGGCCTATCACAACATTTTTTTTTTTAAATTGAACATTTTTTTTTTCTTTATTTGTTCGAGAATTTATGGTATTTGTCTATTCAACTAATTTGATGGAAGGTAATTAAGCAGGATAGTGTCTGAGGGAAAGTGGCCACTTCAAGACGTACACACACTCGTCTTTATCCATCCTGACTTGTTTTTTTGTGGTTTCCCACAGTCTGCAAAGGTTTCACTAAACTAATAGTACTAATACCTGCTTTGATTGATGATCACGTTTGCAACTGGTGTCGTTTGTGACTCAGCTGGAGTATCGCCGCCTCAGCCTGGAGGTGGCGCAGCGGCGCACGATTCAGGCGACCGTGTGGAACCACGACACGCTGCAGGAGAACGAGTTCCTCGGCGGAGTCACGCTCGCGCTGGACGCCATCGACTTGTCGGGAGAATCAGTCGAGTGGTACTCGCTCGGAAACGTGCACCGGACGTGAGCGTCGGAGCAACGGAGCCGAGCACTGCTTGCAGAATGAGCCGCAAACGTTCGCGACTTTGTCGAGTCAATTGTTTGATGTTCTTGTTACAGGATTCTATTCAAGCTCAAATTGGATAGTAATATAACAAGTGACTCTTATTTCCTGTAGGTTTCTTAATATTCTATTGTAAGACTTGCTGACTGATTTCATTGGATCTAAGATAGAAGTAGATAATTTGAGAGAGTAGCGCAAGTGCGTTCAGATTTAAATCTCGCATCCCGCGAAAGAAAGAATCCGTCGAAGATATGACGAGCTAATGGACGGAATCTTGTCAAAATAATGGAATAGAGCTTCGAGTGCTGGTTCGTGTTTTGGTTAAACAGGACTAAATTATAAAAATGTGATAGCAATTGGATATGGCAAGAATATAGGAGACTTATAATCCTGTTGCAAAATAAGGGACGCACCAAGTTAGTGAAATTGGAGATTCAAACTCAATTTTTATATATTATATATAATATATATATTTATAGGCCTATATATATATATATATATATATATATATATATATATATATATATATATATATATATATAATATATATATATATATATATATATATATAGGCCTATATATATATATATATATATATATATATATATATATATATATATATATATATATATATATATATATATATATATATATATATATATATATATACAGTGAAACCTCTATCCATCGTTTTTCAAGGGACCATGAAAGTAAAACCATCCATCCAGGAAAATTTAGCATTGATTATATGAGAGTGGGGTTAGAAAGAATGAATGATACAAGCAGGAAAATGATGGATCCGGGAACGATGCATGGAGGTTTTACTGTATATGTAGGGTATATTTTATATATATAGGCCTATATATATATATATATATATATATATACATATATATAGCCCTACTATACCTATAGACCATAATACGGTAATTTATTTATGAGAATAGATTTTAATTTGCTATATAGGCTATTTTTAAGCTAGAAAATCTATTTTTTACTCTTGAATATCTCAAAGATATTAGCTGATAGTTTCAAATTCCCTGATTTAAGTGTGTTCTCTGTATCAATTTTGAATGAACTTC
Source organism: Brachyptera putata (assembly GCA_907164805.1). NCBI lineage: Eukaryota > Metazoa > Arthropoda > Insecta > Plecoptera > Taeniopterygidae > Brachyptera > Brachyptera putata. Next base: position 9,888,310 of record OU015471.1, on the reverse strand, counting down.
TTCTATTTAATTTTAATTAGGTATTGAAACTCTAAATAATCTAAATCAACTTATCTCCTGGGTAACGTACCTAGATGGTCATCATAAAGTGTGCAAGCCTTAACCGCACTTACGGTTTTATTGCTGGAAATTGTAACTGTACATGGCTGTGGCCTAGCTGAACTGCAATACTTAATCAAGTTGCGTACTGATACATACCCTATTTTAGTATTTGCAGAAGGTGATTTAAGAATGATAATCAATAGTCGTATTTACATGTGGGTATGTTGTAGACTGATGGGTATTGAACAATAACTGGCTCGGTCTGGTTTTCACTCGTATGATGGGCTGGATCGGGAGTCACTTCACGAATGTTTTACTTTTCAATACAAGTCAATTGTGTGCTCTTCTCATATACAATTCACATGTTTTGCGTAACATGCGAGTTGTATACGATCCACTTTTATTTATATTTTTTTAATTTTTTTCGTTACCAATTTAAGATGCATGATTAATTTAATGAGGTATTTTCTCAACAGAGAGGGTTAGCACTTGGAGAGTATTGAATATTATGTGTAGGCACGTCTTATTTATTGTAAATTTTGCATTGGTAATGTTTTTCACATTTCATAGCATAATATATTTTATCGTGAAACCTGCTAGTATTTTTGTGTTTATATTGAGATTTTATAATCACATCAGTAATATAAGCTAATAATAGCTACAGCTAATTGGTAAAAGCTTAATTTATTATAGTTCAGCTGTTTACCAGAACATAATTCAATTTAATTTATTGTTCATTGTATTAAACTACTGGTATTTGCTTAACTGGTATGCCTGATATGCCTGTTATACTGAATGTCCACATTTTAGGAATTATTTGAATGTTATCACCAAGGTAAATAAGGTAGGTACGTAACACTGGTGTCCATAATATACCGGTAAATTGAATTTTAATTATATTATAATACTTGGGCATTTACAATGGGGCCTACTGTATATCTAGTACGGTCATATATGTACCCAGTCTACCAGTTCTAGGTGTAATGAGTTGTGTTTTATCTACAGTAACTCGACATTCTAACATATCTACCAGCTTTAGCTATGAGTTGAGCATTCAGTTATAACAGCTCAAAAATTTGAGCTTAGTATAAAGTAATACAACAAATCGTCGTTTGTCAATATTTAATGGGGCTAAATCAGAGTGTTCACTTCCATGCTTGACAGTTGAAACACATTATACAACCTGTAATATAATTATTTACAAACTACCTTAGGTCTGCCATTCATTAACAAATTTTAATAAATTCTATTACTGTAATTCTGTTTACTTTGTAGTGGTATGTGTACTACATCCTTAATATACCTATTATCGCTTATGATTCTTAATTGGTATGCCTACATATTGTTTAATGTTGATACAAAAAATGTGCTGTAATTTTTGAGTAAAAAAAATCATTCGGTAAGTTTTGATGTATCAAATTTAATTACTAAAGTATTAATATCTTTTTGTTTTTCTCTGGTGCTGGTTCTAGGAACTATTCTAGAATATCGGTACATCCCTCTTTTACCTCTTTTACGTAAACCCTCTTTTGAGTATTCTGTTTTGAGAATATTGAATGAATGTTTGGTCTCTTCGAATGCCAAAAGTCAATTGGAGACTTCTTTTCGATTGCATATTACTAATTAGTGCTATGAGTTACATTTATTTATCACAAATTGATTGCCATTTAGTCCTATAATTTGACGATCACATTTGAGTTTAAATATTGTGCAAAAGAACATAATATATGTACACACTGGTTGAAAATCATAATAAACCAGAATGAAGATGCTTGATAGGGAATGAGAGGGGGGAAAGTGAGAGAGACAGTAATTATACGCGGAATCATTAAGAAATGAGCCAAGCTCAGAACCTTCAATACTCGATCAGTTACGTTGGGAGGAATTGAACGTGAAATATCTGGCATTTTCGACGGGCATTTTCTACCAGATGTTTCATTATTCTAACGGCAGTCGAAGCGTTCTTCGTGTCAGTAATATATTGATCAAAGAATTACCCGCAGGATGAACTTGATTTATCAATCTAGATAAAATGCTATTCAATTTAATAGCCTTATGTGCTAAGCCAATATGGAATGAAAAATTGATGAACAGACAAAATCTAGTACCGGTAAGTACTAGGTACTGGTAGGCCATATACTAAAGTGACATGAAGAGTAAATACAGTGAAACCTCTATGCATCGTGTTTCAAGGGACCAGGAAAATAAAACCATCCATGCAAGAAAATTCAACATCGATTGTATGGGAGTGGGGTGAGAAAAAATGAATGATACAAGCAGGAAAACGATGGATCCGGGAACGATGCATAGAGGTTTCACTGTATACCATTTTGGGGAAAATTATTCAACATCTATTTGTGTAATGAACAAAACACTTCTGTTGCATGAAGCCAATATATTTCAATTTTATTCTTTGAGTGAATTTTTTCCGCCAAGTACATTTCAAACATCCATAGACGACGTAATTTTATTACTTACTCTAAGATACAGCTGAATTGTCCAGTTCAAGTGGCCATTAAGTATACCACGCAATACGACAACTTTCTCATTAATTTATTTAATACTACATTACAGGATGACAACAAACTCTCAGTCATCCCAACAATGGTCATCCTATTGTACCGTACAACTAATTAAAATTACATGCAAATCAATTCTACAATAACACTTTTCAATAACAGTAAAAAATTGAAAATAGGCCTTTATACAAAAATGTATTCAATATTATTGTAGCAATAAAATACTCACTCTATTCCAGTCTAGAAAATAGAAATATAAAATTGATGAGATCTAATATTTAACTATTGCCAAGGTGAATGAAACTAGCTATTATGTCTACATAAAAATCACAGCATTTTGAATTTGGTTTTCCTCCTCGCTAGAAGCTTTGCACGAACAAGTCCGAGTCGTCAATCGGAGATATTATGTGATTGCTCTCGTAGTACGGGGCTATCGTCCCGATCCGAAACACCCTCGGTGGAGATTGGTTCTGGAAATCTCTGATCTTCTTACGTATTAGATTCTTAAATGAAAAATAGAGTGGTAACAATTCAGTAGACAGAAGTGAGATGTGAACGTACGTTAGGGCTAACTGGGTATCGGACTAGAACATTGAAATTGGCCGTGCATCATGCTATGTTGCTAGTAATAATCATGATGTCATTATTACACAAGCTGATCAATATATTTGACCCTAAGTTGTATGTTTAGTTTACTTTACTTCCAAAAATAGGCTGTACATAAATTGTACATAAAATACATTTGGTTACAAACAGTAGCACATCAGACATATACAGTCAATACATGTAGCACGAACAAAGAAGCACACGATTACAAACAAAACATCGCAAAATAGGACTAAGCATAAACATCTTTATATTAAGTAAATGACTGGTGGGTATAAGTGATCGTTTTAAGTTACCGGTAAGTGGGATAAGTTGGACGATCTTGAACAGTAAAAACCTGAAACTATGTAATTAGATGAGCGTAGCGAAGATTTTCATTCCATATACCGAAAAAATTTGGGCTCGGTTTTTATGTTTTTTTTTTTTTTTTGTTTTTTTGTTTTTTTGTGTGTAATTTTGTACGCGGCATACAGGTCAGGAAAAAGTTTCAATCAACTCGAAACTTTTTTTACAAATTGGTGTTATACCAGAATAGGTTGGGATTGTTTTTCAGAAAAATCGGTCAAACGGATTTTCCGGAAAAAAATCGGAAAGTATGGAAATTCCCCATAAGAATGGGCCAGGGGAGAAATACTTGGAATTTTATTTTTTTCAAAAGCTCTCAAATTTATACTGAGTGTGTAAAGATCTATCATACCTATTTCAAGCGATTTATGGAACAATCGGATGTGAAATAACGAAGAAAACGCATTTTTAAGGTACTTTTTTACACATCAATAAAAGCAATTAAGAAAGCAATTAAGGAACTATTAAATATGAGCAACAAGTGTCACCAATAAATTAAAACGTTTAAAATCTGTGATGTATATGAAGAAGGCACTGGTTTGATTGTTTGGAAACCAAGGTCCATATACCAACAGACGGCCGCGGTTTTTAAACCTTTGAAGTGATCCATGGCCTGTATATGTACATTGAGCTGACAAAATGTTCTTAATTCTACATTTCCATACTTCTAAGCTCATCTCACAACGCATATAAGGCGTTTTCCTAGTGATAATGTAATGATAAAGGGCGTAAATTGAAAGATGAGATATGTTTCTGTCAATTGTAGGAGAGGTATACATTCACAAGAATCATTTCATTACATACATACATTCGAAGGGGTTCCAATCCCTTCGATTGGAACCGAGGAATTTTGTAAGAGATTATTTGAAAGAGCAGATTGAGGGGGATGACTTAATCGAGGATGGGATGTACGCAGCCGTCTGTACATCCCACCCACCAATATACATTTGTCCAAAATTTAAAATATAAACTTGGTGGTGTAACGACGGTTGGTTTTTCTATTGAACTGTTATAAATTTGAGTAGGGATGCCACCGATTATTGATTAATCGATTGATTATCACTCAGACCTCAAGCTACTAATCAAGCTGCGTCAGCCAGTAAATCAGTGAAATTGATCGAGTAACAATTATTATTGATTATTGGTCAGAGTGCATGCTTTCAAGACGAATATTTGATGGGTACCAATGTAGCAAGCTCTGCATGTGGGCTCGTACCATATTTTTCATCTGTACGTAATTGTTTGGACATAATATATTGTGAATGAAATGCATTCATTCAACGACTCAGTATACGCGTGGCTCATAAACTAGCCTTTGAGATGAATATCACGTGAGTGGTCATTTAGCTCGAAATTTACCACAGCTTTAAGAGCCCCGCTTGATTGGGTACTATGTCTTATGACGGCAAGTAGGCGAGGAAACGAAAGTGATCAATCATATTGCTGTAGCTATTTTTGCCAATTAACACTTTGATTAATAAAATCATAGATTATCGCTTGATCGATTGTAAGAAATTTGATTAATTAATGTCACTACAGTACTACAATACTACAATCTACAATAGTTCACATAAATACATTAAGACCCAAATTGAATTGCAAACCAAACATTCTAACCAGGAATATTATGCTAATCACAGCGTGCTGGCACCGTGTTGCAAGGAAAGTAGTCCATGCCCCAGTCATAGAGTCAATCAGAAAGGTTGTAGCAATTAAAGTACCACATCAAAAACAACCTGAAAGTGATTATAAGGTATGCTCCTGTCCACAAAAGAAGAATGTTGTCTGCATAGTCGTAAAAACTTTGGTAATTATTGAATATTGTTGCATTTTTATGGATTTAATGCTTTGAAAAATGCAGTTCTGTTTATACTGTAAAAATACCACATCTGTATGAATAGTGATATTTGGATTTGCTAATTTGGTAGCCAACCAACTTCTTTCATTTATTTATACCAGTATTTTGTATCATGCAAGTGCAGTTTGAAACCAAAATCTGTAGTCCACCTTTTGACGTCTGCGACAAGTGCACCCCTTGGACCTGTGTCCTTGACCTTTGACCCGAGACCCAAGCTGACCATGATTACCGCGTGGTATCGCTTTTACCTCAGTGCTGTCAATGTTTATGTGATTACTTGTCTCTTCAGTCGGAGCAGCCAATTGAGTAGTGCTGGGTCTGCAATAATTAATGTAAAGAAGTAATTTTGAAAATAGTTCTACATATGGAAAATTTTTAGTTGTGCTTTATTGAACAAGTATATTAAATTGCATCAAAAACACTCTCATAGTTTTCTCGCCAAAGTTGCAGCACTTAAAAAATATTAAATAGCTATTTTGAATTCACTTTGGTAAAACAATAGGTATAGACCTACTGTTTTTCTATTCAAAATTAGTGTGATTCAAAAATGAGTTTTAATCATTTCTCGTGTTTGCACAAATGCTGTTTTGGCATAACCCAGCTTATTTCTACAGACATTTTTTTTGTCCACTACGGTCAAGAGAGTTGACAGCGTGTAAGCTTACACGCAGACACCTGTGACCTTTCAAGGTGAGTAAGTACAGTAGTTGTGAAGTAGCTTTCATAATGTGACGTGGATACCAACACTTGTGAATGTAAGAATTGTCACGTACTGCTAATTGAGATGTTTCTGTTTAATTACCTGTCCGACTCAGCGCAGTATTGCTCCCACACTTTTAGAGAGCACGATGACTTGCAACATTCCTCGACAATACCAGAAGCACCTGAAAATAAGTTTGAAACATTTAGCCTTTTATTATAAATTTCAAGATTATAAGTTTAGTTTTTCAGTCTAAGCAAATGTGTTATAATTATGCACAACTAACGTTTGGTCCTATGATACATGGGTGGACTGTTGTAACCTCGATTTTTGCATACAAGCGCTAGAAAGTCTGCTAAGTGTTGTCCGCACATTCTGTAAGTAGAAGCGGACTCGACTTCTGGTAGCAACGTGAATAACGCAGCCATCACGAGCATAGCACACGCAGGCCACACTATCATTCCTACAAACAATCAAGCATTTTATTAGCAGAATTATTAGACTTATTACTATTATCAAAATATTATTTTAATTTTTTACATACACATAAATGCTTCTAACTGAAGAAATGTCAGAATGTTTAGTCATGGAAAAAGGTAAAAACGTGTCTCACCAACATCAAAATATACAGGAATTTAATTCATCTAACAATAATTATGAACATTTTTTTTGTCAAATGCAATTATTTTGTTAATAATACAATGCTACTTGCAAATATTCAGTGGTTTTATAATATTAAGAATGTAGTAATTTCAGTCCTTATCAACACAACAACAATCAAATATTAACTTGTGGATCAATTTGTTATCATGACTCTTAACTCACAGGTTTTTTTGGTAGAAATTGGTGAATTATAAAAAAAAAGAAAGGGCAATTCAGAATTAAAATAAACCTTATCATTCACCAAGAATTATTAAAAAATCCCAGGCTATTTTATATTCATAATAAATATAATTTTGAATTAATTTCAAAGTTAAAATGAAATGATTTTCAAGAATTTAAAAAAAATATGTAGGGCGTACAATATAAAGTTATGTAGAATATAAAATTAGACTTCAAAATTGTGCATTGGAGTTTCAGGGTGTCTACAAGACTGGAAAAGTCAGGGAATTTGTTTTTTTCTGGAATTTTACTCAAAATGTAAAAAACATGCATTATGGCACCATTAAATGTTTAGTCTCCTATATACTGTAAAAGTAGTTTTGAGTATTATATTGTACGTGATTTCTGGAATATCTCCAAAAATATTTTGTTTTATATAAATTCAATTTGTCAAAACCGAAATTGAATTTGTGAACAATTTTTCCTATATTATAATCGACGGAAAAGCCAAATTTTCAAACTGAAAAAAATATAATTTTTCATCTGGAAAACCTGGTAAAGTCAGTGAATTTTGTAATGGAAAATTTGTAGACACACCGAGTTTGATGAGACTGATAATAATTATGGCCACTTTGTAGACGATACTATTCCTACCCAGACTGGGAGATGAAGATGAGTTTTCCCAACATGGAGATATTTGATTATTGACCAATAGTATTTCAATCCAAAATCACTTTTCTAGTAGGCCTTAATATATAAGGAATTATTTTAATTTCGAAAAATTCAAATCAACTATTCCAATCCAAAATCTTTATATGAAACTTTTCATATCTTCAAAATACTTCCTCTCGTGAAAAAGAAGTATGAACAACATGAATGGAGTCAAGGATATTTAAATTTTTTCGAAATAACCGTGCACTGGGATGAATAATGACACACAGGATTAGCAAGTTGATTAATTACTATAAATATACTTTTCAGTTTTTTATACTTCAAAATTCATGCACATAGCTGAGAACTTTTTTTCGAAATTATAAATTTTTCGTTTTTGCCAAGTTTGTGCCATAATTTATTTTTGGATTGGAATTCAAGTAATTGGGTTTTATCGGATTGTAGTATTGACAACCCAAACACATGTTGTAGGTCTATCTATTTTCTGTATATATATAGAGAGAGGAAATTTCCTGGTCATCTTTCAACATAATAAGTGCATTGATGATATTCCAAATCGAATAATGATGAGTAATGGGTTTTTGGGGATAAAATTTATAGACATGCAAGTTGCTCATTGCTCATCTCTCGACCTTTATCTCGATCTCTAAACCATACATCAACCATCGCCACAAATTATTATACCTCTCGCAAAATTCCAGATTTGGAAGAAACATTAATGAGTGCTGCTTGATGAAATACGTGTAGGCCCTAATATAGCAACATGACACTTCATTTTACCGTTTATATTTTATAATTTTTTTATATCATAATTATTATTAATTATATTATATTTTCTTTCTGTAGCTATTATTATTTAATATACCGGTAATTACATTACTAATTATATGGTATGTAGACTAGAATTTAGTCCGACTTACTGTTAGGTAATGATATAACGTCCCAGTGTGTTATGTCGAATAAACTGCAAGATAATAAGAACCTGTGCAACTTGCCACTGCACTTTATACCACCCCCCCCCCCCCCCCCCTTACCGTCACACTTGAATCATCTAGACATGCTTGCTCTTGCATACTTCGCGCACCCCCTTCAGCCAGTAGTATTACCACATTGTGTTCCCATTGATCAGTTCTCGAAATTATTTCAAACGATAGAAAATTATTGTAGTACTCTCACTTACAATATTATTTACTAATTGTAACTCTTATTTACAATACGTATTCGTCTATAAAACTGAATGTAGGAAAATAGATTAAATTGAAGGTTAGATAATTTGTTGATTACCAATGTTAGCCATTAACGTTTTAAGTATATCGTTTAATGGCTATTAGCATATATGATTCTTAATATAAACTAGGGATAGGTGGTACGTATTTAGAAGAGATAAAGACGTGAAACACCAGTGCGCTAGTGCTGTTGGATAGGGGAGACGGTCGCTCGGAACCTTTATCTCTCGTGGAGTCAAGTATAGTATAACTTGAATAGATCGGAGACAGTATCACACATTAAGGAAATCTGTCCTTTATCTAGGATAGTATATTAAATGCATATAGTGTCTTGTTTATATTGAAGTAAATGTATCTTAATTCAACAAAAAGATAAGATACTTTTCACAAACATCTGCAAATAAGTCATGTCTATTATTTTTACATAAGAAGTTGAGATTAGAGAATTTTGAAAAATGGAAATATGTATTCGGTCGATTATGTACGCGTGCGGTGACATGGAATATTTTTTCCCGAAATCAAAATTCAGCTGATACTTCTTGCGCAGACTATGAGTGGATTGCTTATAATGCACATCGTCCCGTAGTTTCAATGCGTTTATCAGTATATTCTTTTCAGGATGCATTTTAATGTGGCTTGATTGACCACTTGATGTGACCGCAACCGTATTTGGTACGATATTTTGAAGTAGGATATTTCAAGAGTTTTTAAAGTTCATTATAATTTGGAAGGCCCAAGTACCAATTGTATCCTGGTACAATCTTGATTATATATTTGCCCATATATGTTCTTAATCCATTATAATAGAAGTTGAATTGTATTTCCATATTGTTTTCGCATCTCAACTTAAAAAGGCAGTACATACGTTATTTGTGTCTGATGATACTCAGCAAGGTAATTGAATACGAGGTAACGAATTGGACAAGTTATTGAATTTATCGTTTTTATAACCAGTGGGAAACACTAAAACACTGTTATATTGTTGAAGCAGGTGTTATAATTGATATTTGACCTCGGGTCAAGTTACCGTGGTACCAGGTTCAACGCCATCACCATTCAGATAGCCACCCTTCCTACTCGGCCTCGTTTGAGGGGATGTTACGTTCATTAATAAACGAATTGTAATCGTGTACCTGTCATGTTACATCGAGCTGCAGATTAAAGTCTCCAAATCGAAATTTGATGAAGTTTATTGTTTTTTTTTTCTAACAGAGAGAGAGAGAGAATATCAAATTCTGAGTTTGTAGGTTGATTTATATCAACTTTTATGAATTTTTGTTTCATTATTATCAACGGAACTTGATACGAAATTATTGTTCCCCCATTAAGGCTATGAATGAAAGTTATATCGTTTGATCGAGCCACCACAAGGGCGATCTTACCACCCCATTTCAATTATTTTAAATATAAATAATAATGTATTTCTTGTGGATTAGATTTATGGGTGATCTCGGAACTACAATTACGTACTTTTCTCCTCATAATATTTATATTGCGCTTGAACAATAGTAGAAGTCAGTTTCCTATTTGAGTGATAGGCTACCTGTTGAATCGTATGTGATATTACAACTTGGTAGAAAAAGGACTTCTTACTTTTGGCCGAAACTTTGTTCGCAAATACCCGGGCCAACTTCCACGTGAATCTCCGTAGTCGGGATATGAACACAATCACTTTTCACTATCAGTTGAGACAATTGTTTCCCCGAAAATTTGATCAAGGGTGTATCAATTGCTATTTCTAAAAGTATTCAAATTTAAGTTTTAGATCCAGGTATTAATTATTTAAGGGATGTATACAATTATCACCCATTGGGCTATAACCATTCAGAAATCAGAGGGTATTATACATTAACAAATCTAGTTCCCGAATAACTCCTTTTTGACTCATCCCATCCAAGAGCAATAACCGAAATATCAACAAATGTATAATAATATCATTGTCACTAAGGGAATGTATGTCCACTGCAGAAGTTACAATAGTAATTTGTTGAGACACTAACTGACGATTAAATATTAATGTATTGAATAAATATGAATCGTGATTATTAGTTACGATATGAAAATGACATATGTAACCAAAAGGGCGATGCAAATTGGATTCAGCTCTAAGAAATATATTAAATATAAAGCACTTACTACTACTGGAACGTTTCTGTGACCTGCTTATTAGAGTTTAGATCTTGAACTAAATATAACAAAATGCTATATGCACAACTATGGACAACAAGTTTCTGTGCCTCGTGTCAGTTTATAATACCGCAGTTGTTGTCATTTGTGTTTGCGTCAACTCTTCAATGAATGACTATTTCAAACGAAAACAATTTGCTTTGAACAAAAATGACTTCTACTAAAATGACTCATTATTCATTACAGATGAGTAGATACTTTCAGTTTTCCAGTCTTGTCTCATGTGCAGAGATAAGGGCTGTCTTTGCTGTTAGCGCCGCGATAGTAGCATATCGTGCGGATAGTCACAACAATGGGGTTGTAAGAGCTAGGAGTAATCTTGCAGACGTTGAGGGCCACACGTGGGATGTCTGTAACACGAGAGAGATCTTGGAAAGCAAAACGAGTATGTCTTGTCTATGGCGGGCATCGGCACGTGTGGATGACTTGTCGTTATAAAACTGGGAGTTTAGAAAGATAATGGAGGTGTTAATATAAATATAGGGCCTATATATATATATATATATATATATATATATATATATATATATATACTAAGGTGACCAGACGTCCCGGTTTTCCCGGAATTGTCTTATTTAAGTTTCCTATCCTGGCGTCCCGAGGAATGGTCTCGAAGTCCCTTTTTTTAAAAAAAACAGAAGAGATATAAGACCCTATGTATTTTTCGTACCGGTACTCTAAAATGTATCTTCTCATAATTCATTTTCGTATTCAATTTAAAAAACTGCTGATATTTGTTGAACCAATTTTCAAAATGCACATCAAATTCAAATAACTTTCTATCATTCACATGCATGGGCTACAATCCCGCTATATCATCAGAGTACAAAGTTGTAGGCCTATGCAATTACTATACACTATAGAAAAAAGATTTTGTGAGTAGAAAAAACACCCAAAATATTACTAGAAGACTACAAATTCCCAAAAATTTACCTGCGGGGCTGTTGATCCCTCGGGCCCACCACCCCTGACACAATTTGGAAGGAAAGATTTTGACTACACACGTCTTGGATTAGTGCCGGATTTTCCATTTTTGACTGTCAGTGTCACCCCAATATATATATATATATATATATATATATATATATATATATATATATATATATATATATATATATATATATATGAATTTGTAAAAATGTGTATGATTCATGTGAATTCACATTCGGTGAAAATTTGAATGTTTTTGGAAAGATTTTATTTCTCCAATTTTACCGCCCAGCCCAATCTTATGGGGTATTTAAAAACTTTGAAAAGGTGTTTCTTAAAAATGATCCACTAGATTCAACCCGAAAAATATTCAGTTCCAATGTGGATAAGTCTGCGTATATAGGCCTACAGAGAGAGTTCCGTGTCGATCGGTCAAACCGACGTACTTAGGCCTACAGAAAACTCAGCAAGTTCCGTAAGAGTGGGATGGAAGTCAATTCGCTATCGCTCATCCAATGAATTTTCATTATTGTGCTCGCTTGAATTTGAAAAACATCACAATGCATGTCCATCGGTCGATGTAATATTTCATATTTGTTAAATTGTAAAATGAATTGTAGAATAATTTATAAAAATCGTCTGTTCAACATGTAATATTTCATTACAAAAAAGTATTTCGATCAAAATCATTTTGGATGAACCTATTTTAAAAATTTTTCGTTCTGGATAACATTAGTATATAGCTCGGAAAAAAGAATGATTTTATGAAAAAAAATCAGTGGGCAATTTTTCCCTGATGTTTGTGATTAAATATATGCTAGGGCTACTATATAGTATTGCAAGTCTTTGTAATGTATTTGTATTTTCTTTGTAAGTCTTTATTTGGTCAATATTTGTATGAAAATTATAATATAATATATAGTAATAAATTGATATACAACGATTGCACAGAGTAGCACAGGTTAACTATTTAAAGTGGTCTTCCACCCAAGCCTTTAATTGCATTGGTAGCATTTACCAGTTAATGGTATTTTGGTAATATATTAGCCAATGGTAGTATTACTATATTATTAGCACATGCTGTTTGTAGCATGGGGTAGTTATTGAACCCTTAGTCACGGCTCTATTCGAAATCGGAACTCCTAGGGTTTTCTCTTAGGGTGGATTGCAAGAACGAAGTTTAGCCCCGGTCTACTTTAGACGCCGTCTAAGTACAAAATAGCATTGCCTCGTCAATGCTATTTTGTACTTAGACGGCGTCTAAGAAGACCGGGGTTTAAACTTCGTTCTTGCAATCCACCCTTAGACTTTATGATTCAATTGAATGACATTCTCTATGAGAATTTGAGCCCTAAAAAGAAATGGCGGGTTGATTTCTATACCAGGCCATTAGCCAAATCATAGTGAACATTGTAGAGACCGCGTCGGAGCACAGTCAGGCAAGCTGCTCCCGATCTGCCCTGTACTAAAAATACAAAGCATGGCCTTCTTGAGACAATACGTGTATACAACTAGTCAACTACTGTCAGCCATAGAGATAGGTTTGTTCGTCTGTCTTGCACCCTCCAGAACTGTTGTACACTTGTAAGGGGCGGAGCTAGTTGAGTGCAAGGTCAAGTGACGTCATAGTGTTATGACAGATGAAGAACGACCGTACGTCATTTCGCGCGCAATCAGGAACATGCTTGAAAACGTAAAATGTGTCTTGCTCAGTCTAAAAACAAAATTGGCACAACCGATTTGGCATGTTAAAGAATAATGAAAATGTTTAACTATTGGCATAATAATATAATGTGTTGAGTATTCCTACATCACAAGGAAATACACCAAACACAACTCCAAAAAAAGTGTTTACTAATGGAAAAATAATACAATGTGTTGAGTATTCCTACATCACAAGGAAACTAAGCCAATATGTATAATACAAAACATGTGTCTTGCTCAGTCTAAAAACAAAATTGGCACAACTGATTTGGCATGTTAAAGAATAATGAAAATGTTAAACTGATGGCATAATTAAAAATATGGCAATCATCGAAAACATGAGGCTGTAAATAATATGCCTCTACAGACTCCATGCTGTCAGCCATATTTTGCGCTTGTTCTTCTCTTTGCACCGCTTTACACCTTCTACACCACCTACGAGAGTGAGTGTGGAAAGTGCAGAACTTTCGGCACTCATCCTGACAGAAGAACGGCAAAGCGGTCTACTTTACCGACCAGTGTACGAAAGTGTGAAAAGTGCAAGACAGACGAACAAACCTATGCTGTCAGCTGGTAGGCCTATCGTGAATTTAATTTCAATATGGCTGCGATGTGCATATGCTATGAGAAGTGCATCAAGATTGAGTGAATTTGCAATGACAGATTCAAATTGAATATTTTAAACCATAGAAATGAAGTCGTCTTATACCAATGATATAGGCCTAGCTGTTGTCAAGACCATTTTTGTTATTATTGAATGAATATTGTACAGTTTTGGGAAAACCTACGCCTGGACATGGCCTGGATGTAGATGTAGGCCTACTCAGTGGCCTGCAGTCAAATGACAATAATAATGTAAGTATTCTTGTGTGTAGTTTCAATTCTACTTAAACGTAGGCATACTGCATTTAGTGCTCAAAAATTCACCTCGCTCTATCAGTGAAGTAATAGGAGCATGTAATATTTGTACTCGACTAAAGACATCAACTTTAACCCAACTTTTTTATGTCTAGGCCTACATCGTCCATCGTACTTAACTAGGCCTACCCCCACCAACAACTAAGTTATATGGGGAGGTAGGTCAATAAATAATTGCCGTAATAAATAAACTCTGATTCTCAATATATGTTGTAAATGAACCGCACCATGTCACTAGATTCAGTATCTCTGTATAGGCGCCTAGGTCTAGGACTCTGTTGAAGGGGGGGGGGGGGGGGGGGGGGGGGAGACTGACAGGGAAGGAGGAAACACTAGCTTACCTAGATCTATGTCGAAATGTGTCTTTTGAACTCTCACTACAAAACACTCCTTATACTAGAATATTTTGAAATAATTGAGTATAATATGTGAAACTCGACTGCCGTAACATAAGATTTTTTTTCATCAAAACTCAATACCTAGGCCTACAAATGGTTGAATAACATGGAACACTTTGAAGGTCAACAAAATATAAGTAGAATATTGGAAGAGAAGCTAAAATATCATAGAATGACCTTGGAATATAATTTCCTTTATAAAAGAGTATACAATCCCATTCCTTTTTTTATATCATCAACAATGTATTGTATTTACAAGTACGTACCGGTAATATCATCGACTGACAGTCATTTCATAGTTCTATGAGCCTATTTGTTTTCCGTTGATACAATTTAACAAGTGAAAGTCTAAGAAGTTGCTGATGTGTTACCGGTCGGGTAGGCCTATATCAATTAACTTCTCAAAATAACTATGATGGTCACATATAGGCGAACTAATTTGTTGTAATATTTTACAGTTGATAGTATTTTCAATACAATGCATGAAAATACGATGGAAGTTGGAGAGAAACAAAGCGGAGACAGGATGAACGAAGAGAGAGCAGGTCGAGTGACAAGGGGAAGGAAGAGTGAAGAAGAAGAGGAAGTCCGGGACTCATCAGCGATACATCGTGACCGGTGAGTACTAGTATACTTGGTGTAATTTTGTAGGCGAACTGGTAAGACTCTAACTCTACAGTAGCCCTAAAGTAATCTTTTCGTAAATTTCTCAGTACTGTTTGTAATACGAGAACTCAAATCTGGTCTCCGTGCCAATGTGGAGTTCAATTTAGGCCTAAAGATTTTAGAATAACTCAAGAATAACTTGATACCGGGATATTTGTCATATTTTCAGTCAGTACACATTCAGTCATTCACAAATCAGTGCAGTTATGACATCATCAGCTTGACTGGAACTTTTTTAGACCCGAGTTCTATCCTCCTCACCTGCAAATACCATGCTATCGACCCAGTAGTAGTAGTATTTATTCCTTTAACCCTCTTTCGAGGAAGTCGGTACACAGATGACATATTTTATAATATACGGTAACTTATAGATAGTCAACAATAAATCCTTGAGTGTGGCAGAATCCTCATTCACAAATTATTAGTAAATTAGTGATTACAGTATATTAAACAATTATTACAACAAATAATGATACATTCAAAGAACTACATGAATATAACTAGATAGGGGCCTAGGCCTACTATGCATAATCATTTGAATAGCGTGCAATAAAAGAAAAAGAATTACTGAAAGGTGCTCTTTGAGGAGTAGTCCTTTGTTATTTTAAGACGTTCTACTTCTATTGATTTGTACGAAATAGACCTATCTGTGACGTTTCATTACGATATGTTTTTGTTACAGTTGTGACCGACAGATGATGCCAGTACACGTATCAACTAGCAGTTCCGTTGAAGAGGGAAGAGAAGGCAACCAAGACGGCAATACAATATAGACGGTGCTATTCTGATGTAGACGATGCTATGCTAGAAGATGTTGCGGTGAGGATGTAGGCAGGAGAGAGATGAAGAGAAGAAGATGGAATGCAAAGACGAGAACTACGTCGCGAACGATCGAGGACGATGTCAGTAACTGTACCAGCTAGCAGTTACGTTGAAGAAGGAAGAGAAGGCAACTAAGACGGCAGCTCAATGTATAAGTTGACACAGTGAGGACGTAGCAAGAAGAGGGAAGGAGGAAAGAAGATGAACGTAACAAAGAGAACTACAAGAACGATGCCAGTAAGTAGAGAAACACAGTTACTATTTTTAGCAGTCTTGACGCAGTCGTTGAATGTCAGAAAACTTTCAGTTGAATTTCTTAGTTCTGTTTTCAATGTATTTAAGAGTGAACAAATAAAAACTCGAAACAGGTCTCAGTTACAAAATTGACTAAAATTTAGAGTTTTTAGAGCAGAAAAAGCTTGGCGTATTTGTACCTTATGTATCATGGATATTCACGTGTGAGTGCTAGAAATATAATATTTTTGGAAAAGTACAGTGAAATTGGATTTTTAAAATGTCCTTTCGTCGTCTTAGGAAATTTGAGACAGTTCCAAAATCATGATTTTCTGCCTTTTTATACGTTTTTCAAATTGGATTTCTGACATCAATTTTGGTTGTAAAATTTCCATAAGAATGTTTTCTGCCTAGAAGTGAATCTTCTTGCTGAATATGTAAACATAATTGGCCAATTGTCGTTATTTCGAAAGACTTCTGAAAGTTAGCTGAAATCTCCGTTTTTTATAAATCAGTGACGTTTTTCTTGGCAACCGCAAAGGCAATCCTGACGGAAATTTCTGATGATTTAAAGATCCTGAAGTTATAATTACCAAAAAATACTAGAACATCATAGGTCTCACCAGTTCATAGAAATTAATTGCCCAGTTCTATTGTTATGTATGTGTAATGTGATCAAATTGGAACATGAATTCGGTCTCAGTTTCGAAATTGAGCCCAATTTGAAGATTGTAGAGCCAAAAATAACTTGGTATCATTTGCCATGTTAGGGCCCATATAGAAATTTAGAATCCTTGATATTACTTGAAAAAAAAAGAAAATTGGAAACATTTCATCGGAATTGAGTTTTTGAAATGCCCTATCGTCTTCCTACAAAATTTCAGACAAATCATAAGTTAAAATTTTTAGTCTTTCATCCTTTTTTCAAATTTGATTTCTGACGTCAATTTTGATTTAAAAATTTCTGAAAGGATATTTACTTCTTCAGAATTGAATCTTCTTGCTGAATATGTACACATAATTGCACAATTGTTGTTATTTCAAAAGGCCGTTCTGAAAGTTGGCTGAAAATGTCCGTTTTTTGATAAATCAGCGACGTTTTTCTTGGCAACCGCAAGGGTAATCCTGACGGAACTTTCTGATGATTTGGAGATCCTAAAGTTATAATTACAAAAAAATACTAGAACATCATAGGTCTCACCAGTTCATAGAAATTAATTGCGAAAGGTCAAAAAGTAGCTAACAACCTCTGCTTTTTGATGATTTTTTTGGGGGGTTTGAAATTTTTGGTTGAATTTCCAAGTTCTATTGTTATGTGTGATGAAATTGGAGAACAAATCCGGTCTCAGTTTCGAAATTGAGTCCAATTTGAAGAGTTTAGAGTAAAAAAAAAATTGTATCATTTGCCATGTTAGGGCCCACATATAAATTTAGAATCCTCGTAATTACTTTAAAAAAATGAAAATTGTGAAAATGTCAGAGTATTTGTTGTTTCAGAATGCCCTTTTGTCATCCTACAAAATTTAAGACAATTTATTTTTTTTTTTTTATTTTTACTTCTTTCAAATTTGATTTCTGACGTCAAATTTGGTTTTAAAATTTCCAAAAAGATATTTTCTTGTTTAGAATTGAATCTTCTTGCTGACTATGAAAACATTTTGGACAATTGTCGTTATTTCAAAAGACCGTTTTGAAAGTTGGCTGAAAATGTCCGTTTTTTGATGAATCAGCAACGTTTTTCTTGGCAACTGCCAGAGCAATATTAACGAAACTCTCCAATGATTTAAAGATCCCGAAGTTATGAACATAAAAAAATACTAGAACATCATAGCTTATACCAGTTCGAAGAAATTAATTGCGAAAGGTCCAAAAGTAACTTAGTTAACCCTGTACATTTCGGTCAAAAATTTTTGTCCTCTGAAATTCATTGTTGAATTTCTCAGTTCTGTTGTTATTTATTCATATGGTTATCAAATTCGAACACAAATCCGGTCTCCGTTTCAAAATCGAGTTTAATTTAAAGATTTTAGAGCAAAAATCAACTTAGTGTTCTCACCATGGTAGGGTCCTATATAGAATTCTGGAATCCTTCTAATTACTTTTCCATTAGCATTATTAGCAAAATTTCAACGGAATAACTCTTCTGATATGTCCTCTTGTCTTCCTACAAAATTTTAGCCGAATCAAAAATGATGATTTTTTATGACTCTGAAATGTGGCTGGAAATTGCAGTTTTTGGGTAATTCAGACACCTTTTTCTTGGAAATGGCTGATGCGAGTATAGCCAAATTTGCTGAGGATTTAGGGACCATCAAGTTATACTCATAAAAAAATACTAGAACATCATAGCTCTCACCAGTTCATAGAAATTAATTGCGAAAGGTCCAAAAGTACCTTAGTTAACCCTGTACATTTCGGTCAAAAATTTTTGTCCTCTGAAATTCATTGTTGAATTTCTCAGTTCTGTTGTTATTTATTCATATGGTTATCAAATTCGAACACAAATCCGGTCTCCGTTTCAAAATCGAGTTTAATTTAAAGATTTTAGAGCAAAAATCAACTTAGTGTTCTCACCATGGTAGGGTCCTATATAGAATTCTGGAATCCTTCTAATTACTTCTCCATTAGCATTATTAGCAAAATTTCAACGGAATAACTCTTCTGAAATGTCCTCTTGTCTTCCTACAAAATTTTAGCCGAATCAAAAATGATGATTTTTATGACTCTGAAATGTGGCTGGAAATTGCAGTTTTTGGGTAATTCAGACACCTTTTTCTTGGAAATGGCTGATGCGAGTATAGCCAAATTTGCTGAGGATTTAGGGACCATCAAGTTATACTCATAAAAAATACTAGAACATCATAGCTCTCACCAGTTCATAGAAATTAATTGCGAAAGGTCCAAAAGTACCTTAGTTAACCCTGTACATTTCGGTCAAAAATTTTTGTCCTCTGAAATTCATTGTTGAATTTCTCAGTTCTGTTGTTATTTATTCATATGGTTATCAAATTCGAACACAAATCCGGTCTCCGTTTCAAAATCGAGTTTAATTTAAAGATTTTAGAGCAAAAATCAACTTAGTGTTCTCACCATGGTAGGGTCCTATATAGAATTCTGGAATCCTTCTAATTACTTTCCCATTAGCATTATTAGCAAAATTTCAACGGAATAACTCTTCTGAAATGTCCTCTTGTCTTCCTACAAAATTTTAGCCGAATCAAAAATGATGATTTTTTATGACTCTGAAATGTGGCTGGAAATTGCAGTTTTTGGGTAATTCAGACACCTTTTTCTTGGAAATGGCTGATGCGAGTATAGCCAAATTTGCTGAGGATTTAGGGACCATCAAGTTATACTCATAAAAAAATACTAGAACATCATAGCTCTCACCAGTTCATAGAAATTAATTGCGAAAGGTCCAAAAGTACCTTAGTTAACCCTGTACATTTCGGTCAAAAATTTTTGTCCTCTGAAATTCATTGTTGAATTTCTCAGTTCTGTTGTTATTTATTCATATGGTTATCAAATTCGAACACAAATCCGGTCTCCGTTTCAAAATCGAGTTTAATTTAAAGATTTTAGAGCAAAAATCAACTTAGTGTTCTCACCATGGTAGGGTCCTATATAGAATTCTGGAATCCTTCTAATTACTTTTCCATTAGCATTATTAGCAAAATTTCAACGAAATAACTCTTCTGAAATGTCCTCTTGTCTTCCTACAAAATTTTAGCCGAATCAAAAATGATGATTTTTTATGACTCTGAAATGTGGCTGGAAATTGCAGTTTTTGGGTAATTCAGACACCTTTTTCTTGGAAATGGCTGATGCGAGTATAGCCAAATTTGCTGAGGATTTAGGGACCATCAAGTTATACTCATAAAAAAATACTAGAACATCATAGCTCTCACCAGTTCATAGAAATTAATTGCGAAAGGTCCAAAAGTACCTTAGTTAACCCTGTACATTTCGGTCAAAAATTTTTGTCCTCTGAAATTCATTGTTGAATTTCTCAGTTCTGTTGTTATTTATTCATATGGTTATCAAATTCGAACACAAATCCGGTCTCCGTTTCAAAATCGAGTTTAATTTAAAGATTTTAGAGCAAAAATCAACTTGGTATTATTTGCCATGTTAGGGCCCATATAGAAATTTAAAATCTTTGTAGTTACTTCAAAAAAATTAAAATTGGGAAAATGTCAGTGGATTTGTTGTTTTAGAATGCCCCTCTGTCATCCTACAAAATTTAAGACAAATAAAAAATAATGAATTTTTTATTTTTACTTCTTTCAAATTTGATTTCTGACGTCAAATTTGGTTTTGAAATTTCCAAAAAGATATTTTCTTGTTTAGAATTGAATCTTCTTGCTGACTATGAAAACATAATTGGACAATTGTCGTTATTTCAAAAGACCGTTTTGAAAGTTGGCTGAAAATGTCCGTTTTTTGATAAATCAGCGACGTTTTTCTTGGCAACTGCCAGAGCAATATTTACGAAACTCTCCAATGATTTAAAGATCCCAAAGTTATGAACATAAAAAAATACGAGAACATCATAGCTCTCACCAGTTCGAAGAAATTAATTGCGAAAGGTCAAAAAGTACCTTAGTAACCCCTGTGCTTTTTGGTGATTTTTTTTGGGTGTCTGAAATTTTGTGTTGAATTTCTCATTTCTATTATTATACATGTGTAATGCGATCAAATTGGAACACAAATCCGGTCTCAGTTTTCAAATTGAGTTTAATTTAAAGATTTTAGAGCGAAAATCAATTTGGTACTATTGCCATGGTAGGGCCTATGTAGAATTTTAAAATCCTTATAATTACTTTGAAATGGAATAAAATTGAATAATTTCAATGGAATTGTGTTTTTTAACTCATTATGAAGTGTAATATAGTACACCTACAATATTTCGAGTAAGATTTATTCTAATGTTAATTCTTTGTTGTGTTGCAGGCTCTAGCTTACCTTGAAGACCGATTTCGTGGAGCATCGTGGCAGTACATAGGATTAAGTTGGTTCGGTAAGCTGCACCGGCAAGTGGGTAAACTGACCCCCCTGCGCCCGCACCCCCAAAGGTATGATCCAGCCTAAACTGATCCCTGAGCCGGGTAGGCCAGCCTAGCGTGGTTTGATCAGCCCTGATGCCTTAATCCAACTCGATCAAACTCAGAATGGTGGAGTTTCCGGCCTAGAGTCCAACAACAGGCAGTGACCAAGCAAAGTCATAGTAAATAAACTACTGCTCCGAGTAGGGATCTTGTTGCCCTGAGCTAAAAGAAACCTGATAACCATGAGCACTGGTGCCTGTTCTCACCTGGACTGTGGCTAAAAGTCTGACCCCACCTGGGCCGTGGCAAAAGGTTGCCTGCACCTAGGCTGTGGATAAAGTGCCTACCCCTGGGGGGCGAGAGAAGGAATCTGGATCGTTCTTTGACGAGACGTTTACTCTTGCGTGCGAGACAGACTCGTGGGAGTCTGTCTTTCATTCAAGGCTACACTGTCACGCGTCTTACCACCATCTAAGATTGTGGACGGGCTTTGGTGAAGACCTTGTACTCGAGCATGTGAGAAGGACTTGTGTAGATTCTTCGGAAGCTACCTTGCCTCTCTCGCATGCTAGGGTACATCGCCCTCCCCAAATCCCCTCCCTCCTTCCCTCGCCCCCCCCCCCTGCGGGCGCAGGCGGAGTATCTAAAGTATGTGGTGATCATGATCAGGATAGACCAGGTGTACAACAACATCAAAAACATCATAATTACAATGTACCTAATCATCAGTTTATTATCACTTTCTGTACAATTTGTATCAATAAATCATTCTATCACACAATTATCACTTGTTTGCTAATCATTATTCTCGATAATCACAATGCCCTAATTGAAGTTGAGAAATATCTCAGCTAGCCAACTGCATTGGAAGCTGCAGCTGTGATTACTGCAACCAACTGCATTGGAAGCTGCAGCTGTGATTACTGCAACGGACGGAGGGGACTCGATGCAAGTGATACTCGCAGACGCCTGGGCATGTCATCGGCTTGTAAACCTGCAACAAGTGGAAAGAAATCCGTTAGTCATATATTAGTCTAATCTGACCACTCGGGAATGGCTCCAATGGCATCTTGTTTACACTAACTAGAGTATGAAAAAGGAAGGATACGAAGAAATAAAAAACTATAGAGCCTAATTAAATTTTTGGTTTATGGAGCTAGTCCATACGAAAAATAATCACAAAACATTACATACCGGTATGCCTAAAAACAAAAAAGGTACTACAAATCTTCTCATCTGAGGCCTATGAAGATATTCCTACCACCAAAAGTACGGCCTGGATTCTGAAAACCCACCATTCGAAAAATAATATACACATACTGGTAGTAGACAAATTGCCAAATTATCTCATTGATTATCTACTGCTAAACTCATTTTTAAAAAAATAAATTCCGTGAATATGGGAATAGGAAACATTCCCGGGAATATTCCCACTAGCGGAAACATTCCCATGCGCCCATCACTAACTGCATGACTTATATAGTTCTTCAACTTCAATCAGAATTGAATATTATTTGGCATTTGATGACTTTTTTCAAATACATTTTTCAGCATGTGTTTCTACAGTTGAATCTGTTGAATACCCAGAAGCTTATTCAGTCATTCCTTCCACTTCACCCTTCACTTACACCCTGCACTATACTATAAGATGCCTAGAAGCCTCATTCAGCCATTCCTCCCACTTCACTTATACCCTGCACTGTACTATAAGACACTTAGAAGCCTCATTCAGTCATTCCTCCCACTTCACCCGTCACTTATACCCTGCACTGTACTATGAGACATCTAAAAGCCTCATTCAGCCATTCCTTCCACTTCACCCTTCACTTATACCCTGCACTGTACTATGAGACACCTAAAAGCCTCATTCAGCCATTCCTTCCACTTCACTCTTCACTTATACCCTGCACCGTACTATAATACACCCAAAAGCTTATTCAGTAATTCGTCCTCCCACTTCACCCGTTACTTATACCCTGCACTGTACTATAAGATGCCTAGAAGCCTCAATCAGCTATCCCTTCCACTTCACCCTTCACTTATACCCTGCACTGTACCATCAGACACATAGAAGCTCAATTCAGCCATTCCCTCCACTTTGTCTTTCACTTATACCCTGCACTGTACTATAAGACACCTAGAAGCCTCATTCAGCCATTCTTTCCACTTCACCCTTCACTTATACCCTGCACCGTACTATGAGACACCTAGAAGCCTCATTCAGCCATTCCTTCCACTTCACTTATACTCTGCACTGTACTATAAGACACCCCAAAAGCTTATTCAGTAATTCGTCCTCCCACTTCACCCTTTACTTATACCCTGCACTGTACTATAAAATGCCTAGAAGCCTCAATCAGCTATTCCTTCCACTTCACCCTTCACTTATACCCTGCACTGTACCATGAGACACCTAGAAGCTCAATTCAGCCATTCCTTCCACTTCACCCTTCACTTATACTCTGCACTGTACTATAAGACACCCAAATTTTATCTGTTCAACAATATGAGATAACAAAACAATGAAAATACTGATAAGGGAGATACATATTAGCGTGGGATTAATGATTAATGAGATGAAGGATGAAGGTTTCGGAGGTAATGGGAAGGAAGCGGTCGTGACCCATATTGGAGGAACATCCCAGAATTGAGCTCAGACTACAGAAGAAAACCACAGAAAAATGTGAATATAGACGATGGTGGGGATCGAAGCACGACCTAAAACGCCCCTCCCGTATCACATGAAAAAGCGCGTTAGCAGCTGAGCTACATGTGTTGGTCCCATTTACCATAGTCGTAGTTTGAGAATTGAAATTTGATTGTGTTTCACTTTCATTACCTGAACATTGTATCCATGTGGGATTCCAGAGTACGAACGGTACAGTCGGTTGGACTCGGTGAGTATACAGCATGCATCCTTGGAGAGCTGATTCCAACAACACCTGAAATCGGCACCGTTGATACTTCTCGCTAGGACCAACGAGCCACCGGAGACGTGGTTGGTGCAACTGCTGCAAAAATAGAAAACACATCTCCATCCATTACGTAGTACAGGGGTAGCCTAGATTATCGATAATGTCGGTCATTTGAATAGTTGTATAAAAAATGATTCGGACCTTAGAACACACTAACATTAATTTCGACCAATGTTTGATATATCATACATTCGATTCTCATTGAACGGAACTACTGATTTTTTTATACTTTTCATAAATATTGAAATAGTATTATGATAATTAATAATGTATATTTTCAAAATTTACATTAGGGCCTACAATGATATTGAACAGTCGAAGAATAAATTGAAAAATGTTCAACCGTATGCGTTGGCACACTAGACCAGGGAAAGTCATGATTTTTTTTCTTCGTAAATCAAGGTACTGGTGACAGAAACTAATTATTTGTACCAAAACATCCATAGGTTTGCTTATGAAATTTAGCTTAGCTGATGGAGGAAGGTTTACCAAACCAATGTATCAATTGACATTTTAATGCTAACCATCTACTGGTTTTCGTGTCTGTAACGGTGTAGCGTATTTTTCAAAAAATTCTTGGTATTTTCAATTTTGTTTTGAATTTAAAATATACTATTTTAACCTTGATACATCAATAAGAAACAAAATATTCGATACCGGTACATTTTTGTGGGTGGGTTCCCCTTAATAGTAACCGATTTTGGTTGCCCGTCTGGCTCAGTCGGCTAAAGCTCCGTGTTGAAAACTGCCGTCAAGTTGGGCGTGGGTTCGAGTCCCGCATGAGGAATGTTATTTCAATGTTTATGTCAAATCTCATTCAAGCATCATCCGCTCATTCGTACCTCCAAATGGCCTGAATGTTGGTGGAGTTGTTGAGCAAACAATAATCACAATCATGAGGTTGGAAATTTCCAAACTGGAGACAGACTACCGACGACATCAATTTTGTTTCAGTTCATTCATCTTTTCAATAATTATTTGGAGGAATACATATATTTTTATTTTTATTCAATTTCGGTTATGGTTAACACTAAACTAGCATCAAATAAGAACAAAGCAAGGTTAGAAGTACCACAAATTGTTGTCCACATCTGTCCCTACACATCTGTCCACAAGTGCCCCATACCTAAAAATAAGTTATTTCAACTTGTGCACAGATTGTGGTCAAATATTTGAGGTAGGCCTAATGAATACCATAAATTTAAATGTATTTGATCAAAGATTCAATGTAATGAAATCAAAATTGTGTGATGTTACTGTATTTCAAGGTATAAATCAACAAACACCGTTACGAATGTTATGCTCCAAAAAAATTATTGCAAATAACTTCTGACAGAGATAACCAATCAAGCTGAAACTTCCCTGGCAGTTGTAGTATTTATTGCTTCAGTCAATCTAGGCCAAAAAGAGGCGTAACCCCAAACAGATTGTAACAGATTTTTTTTCAAGTGCATTTTGATTGCCCCAGTATTTCAAACTGAATTGAAAAAAAATGCTCAAATCGGAGCCGCCATCTTGTTTTCAATCAAATTTTCATGAAAACCCTTTTTTTACTGGCCGTCGTGAGTGAATTACATTTTCAAGTGTCATTTTAAAATTACACAGGACTGTGAGGAAACTTTTTCAAATTCAGTTTGAAATACTGGGGCAATCAAAATGCACTGAAAAAGTTTTCACTTTTCTGTTACATTTTGTTTGCTCAAGGCTAGGCCTAAATCTAAGTTTGACTGTGGAGTAGGCCTATATAATATGGTTGCTATATATGTTGATAATTTTCTTACATATTGGGGGAGAGACATTCCATTTGTCCACATGTGCCTCCTTCCCCCACCCATATTATTTGTTTTCTCCAACTTTCAGATTAGGCTAGACATGAACTTTGTGATACTGGGCCTTGGTATAAGATCATTATTCAAAGTTTGTTAAATGACTGGGCCTACAGTGGAATTACCTCTTACAGACAGTAATAGCTAAATGTATTTATGTAACATAGCAAACATTGCTTATAAAGATATATTATTATTAATTATTCGTAAGATCGCCCTTGTGGTGTCATGTGACGTTACTATCCCTACAGGGCCTCCCACGTGAGACTTTTAAAAGGGCCCTTCCTCTTCGACGTGTATCTTATTTCATTCATTTATATTGAGTTTAGCAATACCCCGTACTGATAAATAAGATCTATTGACATCGGTGAATGATGCCAACTGAATCGTGGGAAGATGAGATGATAGGTAATTTTATTAGGTGATTTTTGAACAGTGGAAAAGGGGTCAGCCGTGGCCAATTCTGAAAGAATCTTCCCAGTATGAACTTGAACGACGAAGGGAAACTACGATTTAAACCTTTGTCAGGATGGTGAAACATGACGAAAATCGGTCTCCTGAATGACGGTTCAACGTGCGCACATCTTATTCTTACCTCTTCTTATACTCGCATCAGCCATTTCCAAGAAAAAGGTGTCTGAATTACTCAAAAACTGCAATTTCCAGCCACTTTTCAGAGTCATCAAAAATTATCATTTTTGATTCGGCTGAAATTTTGTAG
Source organism: Brachyptera putata (assembly GCA_907164805.1). NCBI lineage: Eukaryota > Metazoa > Arthropoda > Insecta > Plecoptera > Taeniopterygidae > Brachyptera > Brachyptera putata. The sequence goes on along the minus strand of OU015471.1, from coordinate 9,861,091 downwards.
GAAGACGAGAGGACATTTCAGAAGACTTATTCCGTTGAAATTTTGCTAATAATGCTAATGGAAAAGTAATTAGAAGGATTCCAGAATTCTATAATTATGGGACTCTACCATGGTGAGTACACTAAGTTGTTTTTCGCTCTAAAATCTTTAAATTAAACTCGATTTAGGAACGGAGACCGGATTTGTGTTCGAATTTTATCACACTACACATACATAACAACAGAACTGAGAAATTCAACCAAAAATTTCAAGCGACAAAAAATTTGACCAAAATGTACAGGGTTAACTAAGGTACTTTTGGACCTTTCGCAATTAATTTCTATGAACTGGTGAGAGCTATGATGTTCTAGTATTTTTTTAAGAGTATAACTTGATGGTCCCTAAATCCTCAGCAAATTTGGCTATACTCGCATCAGCCATTTCCAAGAAAAAGGTGTCTGAATTTCCCAAAAACTGCAATTTCCAGCCACTTTTCAGAGTCATAAAAAATCATCATTTTTGATTCGGCTAAAATTTTGTAGGAAGACAAGAGGACATTTCAGAAGAGTTATTCCGTTGAAATTTTGCTAATAATGCTAATGGAAAAGTAATTAGAAGGATTCCAGAATTCTATAATATGGGACTCTACCATGGTGAGTACACTAAGTTGTTTTTCGCTCTAAAATCTCTAAATTAAACGCGATTTAGGAACGGAGACCGGATTTGTGTTCCAATTTTATCACACTACACATACATAACAACAGAACTGAGAAATTCAACCAAAAATTTCAAGCGACAAAAAAATTTGGCCAAAATGTACAGGGTTAACTAAGGTACTTTTGGACCTTTCGCAATTAATTTCTATGAACTGGTGAGAGCTATGATGTTCTAGTATTTTTTCAAGAGTATAACTTGATGGTCCCTAAATCCTCAGCAAATTTGGCTATACTCGCATCAGCCATTTCCAAGAAAAAGGTGTCTGAATTTCCCAAAAACTGCAATTTCCAGCCACTTTTCAGAGTCATAAAAAATCATCATTTTTGATTCGGCTAAAATTTTGTAGGAAGACAAGAGGACATTTCAGAAGAGTTATTCCGTTGAAATTTTGCTAATAATGCTAATGGAAAAGTAATTAGAAGGATTCCAGAATTCTATAATATGGGACTCTACCATGGTGAGTACACTAAGTTGTTTTTCGCTCTAAAATCTTAAATTAAACTCGATTTAGGAACGGAGACCGGATTTGTGTTCCAATTTTATCACACTACACATACATAACAACAGAACTGAGAAATTCAACCAAAAATTTCAAGCGACAAAAAAATTTGACCAAAATGTACAGGGTTAACTAAGGTACTTTTGGACCTTTCGCAATTAATTTCTATGAACTGGTGAGAGCTATGATGTTCTAGTATTTTTTAAGAGTATAACTTGATGGTCCCTAAATCCTCAGCAAATTTGGCTATACTCGCATCAGCCATTTCCAAGAAAAAGGTGTCTGAATTTCCCAAAAACTGCAATTTCCAGCCACTTTTCAGAGTCATAAAAAATCATCATTTTTGATTCGGCTAAAATTTTGTAGGAAGACAAGAGGACATTTCAGAAGAGTTATTCCGTTGAAATTTTGCTAATAATGCTAATGGAAAAGTAATTAGAAGGATTCCAGAATTCTATAATATGGGACTCTACCATGGTGAGTACACTAAGTTGTTTTTCGCTCTAAAATCTTAAAATTGAACTCGATTTAGGAACGGAGACCGGATTTGTGTTCCAATTTTATCACACTACACATACATAACAACAGAACTGAGAAATTCAACCAAAAATTTCAAGCGACAAAAAAATTTGGCCAAAATGTACAGGGTTAACTAAGGTACTTTTGGACCTTTCGCAATTAATTTCTATGAACTGGTGAGAGCTATGATGTTCTAGTATTTTTTCAAGAGTATAACTTGATGGTCCCTAAATCCTCAGCAAATTTGGCTATACTCGCATCAGCCATTTCCAAGAAAAAGGTGTCTGAATTTCCCAAAAACTGCAATTTCCAGCCACTTTTCAGAGTCATAAAAAATCATCATTTTTGATTCGGCTAAAATTTTGTAGGAAGACAAGAGGACATTTCAGAAGAGTTATTCCGTTGAAATTTTGCTAATAATGCTAATGGAAAGTAATTAGAAGGATTCCAGAATTCTATAATATGGGACTCTACCATGGTGAGTACACTAAGTTGTTTTTCGCTCTAAAATCTTTAAATTGAACTCGATTTAGGAACGGAGACCGGATTTGTGTTCCAATTTTATCACACTACACATACATAACAACAGAACTGAGAAATTCAACCAAAAATTTCAAGCGACAAAAAAATTTGACCAAAATGTACAGGGTTAACTAAGGTACTTTTGGACCTTTCGCAATTAATTTCTATGAACTGGTGAGAGCTATGATGTTCTAGTATTTTTTTAAGAGTATAACTTGATGGTCCCTAAATCCTCAGCAAATTTGGCTATACTCGCATCAGCCATTTCCAAGAAAAAGGTGTCTGAATTTCCCAAAAACTGCAATTTCCAGCCACTTTTCAGAGTCATAAAAAATCATCATTTTTGATTCGGCTAAAATTTTGTAGGAAGACAAGAGGACATTTCAGAAGAGTTATTCCGTTGAAATTTTGCTAATAATGCTAATGGAAAAGTAATTAGAAGGATTCCAGAATTCTATAATATGGGACTCTACCATGGTGAGTACACTAAGTTGTTTTTCGCTCTAAAATCTCTAAATTAAACGCGATTTAGGAACGGAGACCGGATTTGTGTTCCAATTTTATCACACTACACATACATAACAACAGAACTGAGAAATTCAACCAAAAATTTCAAGCGACAAAAAAATTTGGCCAAAATGTACAGGGTTAACTAAGGTACTTTTGGACCTTTCGCAATTAATTTCTATGAACTGGTGAGAGCTATGATGTTCTAGTATTTTTTCAAGAGTATAACTTGATGGTCCCTAAATCCTCAGCAAATTTGGCTATACTCGCATCAGCCATTTCCAAGAAAAAGGTGTCTGAATTTCCCAAAAACTGCAATTTCCAGCCACTTTTCAGAGTCATAAAAAATCATCATTTTTGATTCGGCTAAAATTTTGTAGGAAGACAAGAGGACATTTCAGAAGAGTTATTCCGTTGAAATTTTGCTAATAATGCTAATGGAAAAGTAATTAGAAGGATTCCAGAATTCTATAATATGGGACTCTACCATGGTGAGTACACTAAGTTGTTTTTCGCTCTAAATCTCTAAATTGAACGCGATTTAGGAACGGAGACCGGATTTGTGTTCCAATTTTATCACACTACACATACATAACAACAGAACTGAGAAATTCAACCAAAAATTTCAAGCGACAAAAAAATTTGACCAAAATGTACAGGGTTAACTAAGGTACTTTTGGACCTTTCGCAATTAATTTCTATGAACTGGTGAGAGCTATGATGTTCTAGTATTTTTTTAAGAGTATAACTTGATGGTCCCTAAATCCTCAGCAAATTTGGCTATACTCGCATCAGCCATTTCCAAGAAAAAGGTGTCTGAATTTCCCAAAAACTGCAATTTCCAGCCACTTTTCAGAGTCATAAAAAATCATCATTTTTGATTCGGCTAAAATTTTGTAGGAAGACAAGAGGACATTTCAGAAGAGTTATTCCGTTGAAATTTTGCTAATAATGCTAATGGAAAAGTAATTAGAAGGATTCCAGAATTCTATAATATGGGACTCTACCATGGTGAGTACACTAAGTTGTTTTTCGCTCTAAAATCTCTAAATTAAACGCGATTTAGGAACGGAGACCGGATTTGTGTTCCAATTTCATCACACTACACATACATAACAACAGAACTGAGAAATTCAACCAAAAATTTCAAGCGACAAAAAAATTTGGCCAAAATGTACAGGGTTAACTAAGGTACTTTTGGACCTTTCGCAATTAATTTCTATGAACTGGTGAGAGCTATGATGTTCTAGTATTTTTTAAGAGTATAACTTGATGGTCCCTAAATCCTCAGCAAATTTGGCTATACTCGCATCAGCCATTTCCAAGAAAAAGGTGTCTGAATTTCCCAAAAACTGCAATTTCCAGCCACTTTTCAGAGTCATAAAAAATCATCATTTTTGATTCGGCTAAAATTTTGTAGGAAGACAAGAGGACATTTCAGAAGAGTTATTCCGTTGAAATTTTGCTAATAATGCTAATGGAAAAGTAATTAGAAGGATTCCAGAATTCTATAATATGGGACTCTACCATGGTGAGTACACTAAGTTGTTTTTCGCTCTAAAATCTCTAAATTAAACGCGATTTAGGAACGGAGACCGGATTTGTGTTCCAATTTTATCACACTACACATACATAACAACAGAACTGAGAAATTCAACCAAAAATTTCAAGCGACAAAAAAATTGGCCAAAATGTACAGGGTTAACTAAGGTACTTTTGGACCTTTCGCAATTAATTTCTATGAACTGGTGAGAGCTATGATGTTCTAGTATTTTTTCAAGAGTATAACTTGATGGTCCCTAAATCCTCAGCAAATTTGGCTATACTCGCATCAGCCATTTCCAAGAAAAAGGTGTCTGAATTTCCCAAAAACTGCAATTTCCAGCCACTTTTCAGAGTCATAAAAAATCATCATTTTTGATTCGGCTAAAATTTTGTAGGAAGACAAGAGGACATTTCAGAAGAGTTATTCCGTTGAAATTTTGCTAATAATGCTAATGGAAAAGTAATTAGAAGGATTCCAGAATTCTATAATATGGGACTCTACCATGGTGAGTACACTAAGTTGTTTTTCGCTCTAAAATCTCTAAATTAAACGCGATTTAGGAACGGAGACCGGATTTGTGTTCCAATTTTATCACACTACACATACATAACAACAGAACTGAGAAATTCAACCAAAAATTTCAAGCGACAAAAAAATTTGGCCAAAATGTACAGGGTTAACTAAGGTACTTTTGGACCTTTCGCAATTAATTTCTATGAACTGGTGAGAGCTATGATGTTCTAGTATTTTTTTAAGAGTATAACTTGATGGTCCCTAAATCCTCAGCAAATTTGGCTATACTCGCATCAGCCATTTCCAAGAAAAAGGTGTCTGAATTTCCCAAAAACTGCAATTTCCAGCCACTTTTCAGAGTCATAAAAAATCATCATTTTTGATTCGGCTAAAATTTTGTAGGAAGACAAGAGGACATTTCAGAAGAGTTATTCCGTTGAAATTTTGCTAATAATGCTAATGGAAAAGTAATTAGAAGGATTCCAGAATTCTATAATATGGGACTCTACCATGGTGAGTACACTAAGTTGTTTTTCGCTCTAAAATCTCTAAATTAAACGCGATTTAGGAACGGAGACCGGATTTGTGTTCCAATTTTATCACACTACACATACATAACAACAGAACTGAGAAATTCAACCAAAAATTTCAAGCGACAAAAAAATTTGGCCAAAATGTACAGGGTTAACTAAGGTACTTTTGGACCTTTCGCAATTAATTTCTATGAACTGGTGAGAGCTATGATGTTCTAGTATTTTTTAAGAGTATAACTTGATGGTCCCTAAATCCTCAGCAAATTTGGCTATACTCGCATCAGCCATTTCCAAGAAAAAGGTGTCTGAATTTCCCAAAAACTGCAATTTCCAGCCACTTTTCAGAGTCATAAAAAATCATCATTTTTGATTCGGCTAAAATTTTGTAGGAAGACAAGAGGACATTTCAGAAGAGTTATTCCGTTGAAATTTTGCTAATAATGCTAATGGAAAAGTAATTAGAAGGATTCCAGAATTCTATAATATGGGACTCTACCATGGTGAGTACACTAAGTTGTTTTTCGCTCTAAAATCTCTAAATTAACGCGATTTAGGAACGGAGACCGGATTTGTGTTCCAATTTTATCACACTACACATACATAACAACAGAACTGAGAAATTCAACCAAAAATTTCAAGCGACAAAAAAATTTGGCCAAAATGTACAGGGTTAACTAAGGTACTTTTGGACCTTTCGCAATTAATTTCTATGAACTGGTGAGAGCTATGATGTTCTTGTATTTTTTCAAGAGTATAACTTGATGGTCCCTAAATCCTCAGCAAATTTGGCTATACTCGCATCAGCCATTTCCAAGAAAAAGGTGTCTGAATTTCCCAAAAACTGCAATTTCCAGCCACTTTTCAGAGTCATAAAAAATCATCATTTTTGATTCGGCTAAAATTTTGTAGGAAGACAAGAGGACATTTCAGAAGAGTTATTCCGTTGAAATTTTGCTAATAATGCTAATTGAAAAGTAATTAGAAGGATTCCAGAATTCTATAATATGGGACTCTACCATGGTGAGTACACTAAGTTGTTTTTCGCTCTAAAATCTCTAAATTAAACGCGATTTAGGAACGGAGACCGGATTTGTGTTCCAATTTTATCACACTACACATACATAACAACAGAACTGAGAAATTCAACCAAAAATTTCAAGCGACAAAAAAATTTGGCCAAAATGTACAGGGTTAACTAAGGTACTTTTGGACCTTTCGCAATTAATTTCTATGAACTGGTGAGAGCTATGATGTTCTAGTATTTTTTCAAGAGTATAACTTGATGGTCCCTAAATCCTCAGCAAATTTGGCTATACTCGCATCAGCCATTTCCAAGAAAAAGGTGTCTGAATTTCCCAAAAACTGCAATTTCCAGCCACTTTTCAGAGTCATAAAAAATCATCATTTTTGATTCGGCTAAAATTTTGTAGGAAGACAAGAGGACATTTCAGAAGAGTTATTCCGTTGAAATTTTGCTAATAATGCTAATGGAAAAGTAATTAGAAGGATTCCAGAATTCTATAATATGGGACTCTACCATGGTGAGTACACTAAGTTGTTTTTCGCTCTAAAATCTCTAAATTAAACGCGATTTAGGAACGGAGACCGGATTTGTGTTCCAATTTATCACACTACACATACATAACAACAGAACTGAGAAATTCAACCAAAAATTTCAAGCGACAAAAAAATTTGGCCAAAATGTACAGGGTTAACTAAGGTACTTTTGGACCTTTCGCAATTAATTTCTATGAACTGGTGAGAGCTATGATGTTCTAGTATTTTTTTCAAGAGTATAACTTGATGGTCCCTAAATCCTCAGCAAATTTGGCTATACTCGCATCAGCCATTTCCAAGAAAAAGGTGTCTGAATTTCCCAAAAACTGCAATTTCCAGCCACTTTTCAGAGTCATAAAAAATCATCATTTTTGATTCGGCTAAAATTTTGTAGGAAGACAAGAGGACATTTCAGAAGAGTTATTCCGTTGAAATTTTGCTAATAATGCTAATGGAAAAGTAATTAGAAGGATTCCAGAATTCTATAATATGGGACTCTACCATGGTGAGTACACTAAGTTGTTTTTCGCTCTAAAATCTCTAAATTAAACGCGATTTAGGAACGGAGACCGGATTTGTGTTCCAATTTTATCACACTACACATACATAACAACAGAACTGAGAAATTCAACCAGAAATTTCGAGCGACAAAAAAATTTGGCCAAAATGTACAGGGTTAACTAAGGTACTTTTGGACCTTTCGCAATTAATTTCTATGAACTGGTGAGAGCTATGATGTTCTTGTATTTTTTCAAGAGTATAACTTGATGGTTCCTAAATCCTCAGCAAATTTGGCTATACTCGCATCAGCCATTTCCAAGAAAAAGGTGTCTGAATTTCCCAAAAACTGCAATTTCCAGCCACTTTTCAGAGTCATAAAAAATCATCATTTTTGATTCGGCTAAAATTTTGTAGGAAGACAAGAGGACATTTCAGAAGAGTTATTCCGTTGAAATTTTGCTAATAATGCTAATTGAAAAGTAATTAGAAGGATTCCAGAATTCTATAATATGGGACTCTACCATGGTGAGTACACTAAGTTGTTTTTCGCTCTAAAATCTCTAAATTAAACGCGATTAGGAACGGAGACCGGATTTGTGTTCCAATTTTATCACACTACACATACATAACAACAGAACTGAGAAATTCAACCCAAAATTTCAAGCGACAAAAAAATTTGGCCAAAATGTACAGGGTTAACTAAGGTACTTTTGGACCTTTCGCAATTAATTTCTATGAACTGGTGAGAGCTATGATGTTCTAGTATTTTTTTAAGAGTATAACTTGATGGTCCCTAAATCCTCAGCAAATTTGGCTATACTCGCATCAGCCATTTCCAAGAAAAAGGTGTCTGAATTTCCCAAAAACTGCAATTTCCAGCCACTTTTCAGAGTCATAAAAAATCATCATTTTTGATTCGGCTAAAATTTTGTAGGAAGACAAGAGGACATTTCAGAAGAGTTATTCCGTTGAAATTTTGCTAATAATGCTAATGGAAAAGTAATTAGAAGGATTCCAGAATTCTATAATATGGGACTCTACCATGGTGAGTACACTAAGTTGTTTTTCGCTCTAAAATCTCTAAATTAAACGCGATTTAGGAACGGAGACCGGATTTGTGTTCCAATTTTATCACACTACACATACATAACAACAGAACTGAGAAATTCAACCAGAAATTTCGAGCGACAAAAAAAATTTGCCAAAATGTACAGGGTTAACTAAGGTACTTTTGGACCTTTCGCAATTAATTTCTATGAACTGGTGAGAGCTATGATGTTCTTGTATTTTTTCAAGAGTATAACTTGATGGTCCCTAAATCCTCAGCAAATTTGGCTATACTCGCATCAGCCATTTCCAAGAAAAAGGTGTCTGAATTTCCCAAAAACTGCAATTTCCAGCCACTTTTCAGAGTCATAAAAAATCATCATTTTTGATTCGGCTAAAATTTTGTAGGAAGACAAGAGGACATTTCAGAAGAGTTATTCCGTTGAAATTTTGCCAATAATGCTAATTGAAAAGTAATTAGAAGGATTCCAGAATTCTATAATATGGGACTCTACCATGGTGAGTACACTAAGTTGTTTTTCGCTCTAAAATCTCTGAATTAAACGCGATTCAGGAACGGAGACCGAATTTGTGTTCCAATTTTATCATACTACACATACATAACAACAGAACTGAGAAATTCAACCAAAAATTTCAAGCGAGAAAAAAAATTGACCAAAATGTACAGGGTTAACCAAGGTACTTTTGGACCTTTCGCAATCAATTTCTATGAACTGGTGAGAGCTATGATGTTCTAGTATTTTTTTAAGAGTATAACTTGATGGTCCCTAAATCCTCAGCAAATTTGGCTATACTCGCATCAGCCATTTCCAAGAAAAAGGTGTCTGAATTTCCCCAAAACTGCAATTTTCAGCCACTTTTCAGAGTCATAAAAAATCATCATTTTTGATTCGGCTAAAATTTTGTAGGAAGACAAGAGGACATTTCAGAAGAGTTATTCCGTTGAAATTTTGCTAATAAAGCCAATGGGAAAGTAATTAGAAGGATTCCAGAATTCTATAATATGGGACTCTACCATGGTGAGTACACTAAGTTGTTTTTCGCTCTAAAATCTTTAAATTAAACTCGATTTAGGAACGGAGACCGGATTTGTGTTCCAATTTCATCACACTACACATACATAACAACAGAACTGAGAAATTCAACCAAAAATTCCAAGCGACAAAAAAATTTGACCAAAATGTACAGGGTTAACTAAGGTACTTTTGGACCTTTCGCAATTAATTTCTATGAACTGGTGAGAGCTATGATGTTCTAGTATTTTTTCAAGAGTATAACTTGATGGTCCCTAAATCCTCAGCAAATTTGGCTATATTACTTATTCTTTAGTACATAGTACAGAGATTAATTCAGTACAGTGCGTTGTTGAACCAATATAAATAAAAAACGAACGGAACGATTTGTTTAAAAAATGTTTGTATGCGTATGGTACTCAAACTTTGGTCAAGTTGGATCGTCTATGGTGGGAATTGAACCATGGTCTACTGAATGCCGGTTCAGCGTACTAGTATGTCATCTACCAGTCTCAGTACCATCCTTGGCAACCCTTATTCACCATGCCCTTTCAACCTAAGCCTATTTTCAATTGCCAAATAATTATTTTAGACACTAATACATTTTCAGATGTCAAAATAGTTTGTTATTGTTAGAGTTTAAAGGAGCGTCGACAGCGAGGTCATTTTGCGCCTAAAAAATGTTGTCGGCTATCCTAACCCTTAAATTGATGAACAAGGAGATTTTGATTGACATTGAATGTCATTCACACCCAAAATTGAAAGTAGATAGCACCATTATTGACACCATCAACCTTGGACCTTCCGGTAGGGGTCTACAAGTGCTACGTTAGGCCTACTCTACACGTGAACTTACTTGAGGTAGGTAGGCCGATGACCGATATATTTCTAGCCGTCAAAACAGATCTGCTCAAAACAGCTAGAGTATTCCTGGAGTGACCGGAGGATTAAACTCAATGACCAGAGTCAACACCAACCTGGAAAAAATGTTCAACGTTGTGAAATCATAGGCATAGCTAGGTCTAAGCTAGATCATTTGATTAAATGTCCTTATACCCACTGCAGACTACAACAACTCGACGACCACTGTTCGGGGCACAACCTGTAGGCTAGGGCTAGGCCATTGAATTTGAAATGTCTAGGCCTAGGCCTAGGCATGGGCCTGGTCTCAATGACTTTGGCCCCAAGACAACATCCTTACTGAACAAACAAAGCAGAGGCTAGGCCTACTTGGGTTTTTTAATAGCTCTTCATGATTAAAATGAGTATTGAACTTGAATCCAATTATATAATTCAAATTAAATGAAGAAATAAATACCGGCACAACGTGGTCAAGATCGGCCTAGGGCCTAGATTTATGTCCGTCCTGAACGAATTAAGCAGGATGCAAAATTTGCCCGTTTAAATGTGCCTATCTCTTTAGAAATGAGTATTGATGCAGAATTCAATTGTACAAGTAAATTGAGCAATAAATCACGGTACCGGGTGGGCCTACAGCATATTTAGATGAAAGAAATTACCTTCGATCTGCCGCAGACGCCATTTTCTTGATTGTGGCAGTGAGTAGTGGCGACTTGTAGATTACGAAGTAGGTGGCACTGGTGACTTGGAAAGTAGGCCTTCTACCAACCTAAATTACACGTTTTTTGGTACACGCAATGGGTCGAGGAACACTTGCCTTACAACTCAACAAGCTTGCCTATTACAGCTGTTCGAGAACGTCTAGTGGCTTAAATTTTATGATCTGTGTATTTTAAGGTTAAGTAGGTAACAATTATTGGTTCATCTTCAACTTCGGCATTGACTTCGGGGATTAGTGGAACATAAACTTGGTCCAGTTGTTGACTGAAAACTTGGAAGTTGAAAGAATAGGGAGAATGTCAAGATTTTGTTATAAGACTTTCAGTTTAACACTTCACAATAATGGAAGAGCTACCTTCTCATCTTTATTTCAAACACATGGAGTGGGCCTAGGCCTAGTCCATGTTCAGCAAAGAAGCACGTCTTCAAATTCAAGTCCTGCTGTAGATGTAGACCAAGATGTTCGAGCTGATATCCCTATCATTACAAGCCGAACATTGAACTTTCCACCACAGTACAAGAAACCTCGTCAGGCGTGGGTTGAAAATATGGACTCTGTCGAAGAAAAGAAGATGGGGATGATAGATTTACACCCGGATATTTTTGGAGCACAGCCAAGAATTGATCTTATTCATCAAAATGTACACTGGCAGCAAATGTACCGCTTTGTGTGCTATGCTCACACGAAGACACGAGCAGAGGTTAGGGGTGGCGGCCACAAACCTTGGCCACAGAAAGGATTGGGAAGAGCTCGTCATTCAAGTATCAGATCTCCCCTTTGGCGTGGCGGTGGCATTGCTCATGGTCCACGTTCTCCAACTACTCATTTTTATATGCTACCTTTCTATAACCGAGTGCATGGTCTCACGTCAACTCTGTCCGTAAAATTGGCTCAGGATGATCTTCACATAGTTGATTCTTTGGATATACCAACAGATGATGGAGGTTTCCTTGAAGATCTAATAAGTAAAAGGAATTGGGGACCATCAGTGTTAATTGTTGATGATACAGATATATTGCCTAAAAACATTACGTTGGCAACAGACTCAATCAAACATGTAAACTTAATGCCTGTTTATGGTTTGAATGTATATAGTATGCTCAAGCATAATACCCTTGTTCTTTCTGTGGCTGCTGTGAATCGTATAGAAGAGAAACTTTTACATCATTTACACAAGAGTGACGTGAGAAGTGTCCAGAAAAAGTTTCAAGTTAATCAAGTTGGTTAAAAAGAATATAAGGGTAGGCCTATACATAAGAGCACACAATCTCAATGATAAGAGTAAATAGGTAGATAGTAGATAGCTATTGTCCTAGGTTTATCACAGCTGAGAAACGGTTTAGCCAAATCGAATTGGTTTGAAATAACTAAAATATTTCACCTTGATCACGATACCTTGAATTGTTATAGGCCTAGTCAAAATAATTTAAAAATCAAAAAACGCCAGCTATACTCGCTTATTGACACGGCCGTGTTATTATCTTGGAGTTTCAGGCACACCCATCCACATTATTGTGGCCTGTCATCCACAAACTTTCGATACAATTTTACAGTGCCAAATTGCATCTTGAGTGTTAGAACTGGATTGTTTTTGCCTTAAATCGACGTTTATGAGCATGTTTGAACCGTTTCAGGCTGAATAGATTTGGCTGAACCATTTTCCGACAGTATGATGAACGTAGTCTATGTTGGGTAATGGTAGGGTTAGGTTTGACCTTCAAAACTATGGTCTTATCCATTCAGCACAAACCTTAGGGCCTACCTTAAGCATTGAGTTTGTGTAACTACAAACTCAATGCCTCAAGTACCCTAACCTTCACTGAAAAACCTGACCCTTGAAATGACCGGCACAGCTTACGGAAAGGGCCCATTCAACAAATTAAATCACGAAATCCTTAACACCTGTTGTCAATACAGTTTGATTAAACAGCTAGACTTATGTGACTGGTTGGCTATATGGGTATGAACTACCCCAGCAGTTGCCCAAGTTTTGAGAGCTCGTGACTCCAACAAGATAGTAATACCTTGACCAGTCTAATTATTTTTGTTTCATTTCTGTTCATTTCTTCAAGTGATTAGTTTGAATGCCAAAAAAGGTCTCGATATTCAAGATTTCAACAGCCAAGGTACCAGTATATTGTATATATCTGCAGGTTTATAGGCCTTCACAAATTATTCACAATCTTGGGCAATTCTGTAACAATTCTACTGCAACTCTTATGGAAATTCAGACAACAAAATTTCCAAAGCATTGAAAAAACTCTTTTGTCTGGCCTAGAAGGCACTAGGTCTAGTCTATTCATGAAATATTAATATTTCGTGAAGACATGACTAGACCTATGTTGTGCAGACATTTCCTATCATCATTTACAGTACCTACTACATCTGCCACAAAAAATATCTGTACACAATGAAGTAGGCCTACTGACAAATATACTATTTACAGATCTGTAACATCAATGTTGTCTCTATAATCAATGTGGGTAGCTTCCTGGTCATGAACCACTAATAGTTTAGTTATATCTTAGAGGATGAAAAACTCAAATAATTGTATTATGTATTGGCTATTTTGTATAGAAGCTGGGCATATGACTGAAAACTATTAGCCTGCAAAATAAAACTTGCAGAAATAATATTTTGGTTTACCGTTACTGTATTAAGTTTCATAGCTATCATTAAAGTCGTACTTTCCGCAATGCATATTTCATTTATACTGAACAATTACCAATGACAGAAAAGAAGCGAGCTGTTGGCATAGTCCAAGTATATTCTTGCATACCAGTAATATATTTAGACTATGAGCTGTTGGTTTTAATTTATAAATCAGCTACTGGTATAAATAATACCTTTGAACATAACTGTACTTCGTTCCTAGAGATGTGTTTTAAACGGATACCGAGACTTGAGGCATTGATTCAATATGCTTTGGGTATGGTTCTGGAACATGGGTCTTAATTATTTATGAAGTGAATTTTTTGTCGTTGACAGAAGTCCTGGTTACAGTTATGAAGTAAATTTAATAAAGGTCCCAGTTGCCATTAGGTAACATTTCAAAAGCCCTGGTTGCAGTTAGGGCAGTGGTACAATCAACCGCAGGAGTAGCCGGAGGCCCATGTTGTATTGTTTCTCACGTAAATGGCTCTCGGTTTTGCAATACGCTACTTGCAATCAGCTCGCTCGAGTAGAAAAGCAAAATAATATCAAACGATAAATTATTTATTAATAAGAAAACATTTATAAGTACATTATATTTATTCGATCAATCTTGATCACTTGAATACGTTTTATTGTCAATTCCGTTCTTCTCTATACTTTTCTTTGGAATCATGGCAAGTTGATTCATCTCTTCTTCTTCTTTCAAGTTGACATATTTATAGTTCCAAGCCATTGCCGCAAATATCAGCATATCAAGGAACATGAGACCAGCAAACAAAAGGAACTCGTAGACCTTAGAAGAACAAAATAGGGTATCTTAATTTAGAAGTAAATGAAAATGAACAATTGTAAATTCTGTAATGCCTAACGAAAATGTAACACAGATACCATCACCTGTTACACTTGACGTGCTCTGCAAATTAATAGTATCAATTGCTTTACTGATGACTGATAACGTGATAAGCATTTATTTACGACTTGCTCAAAGAATCTTCAGGCTGTCGGTTAAGCCAGATAATGGGCAAGGTAGAGCTGATGAGTACTTAAGTATTAAAGTATTAATAAAAAATAATTTAATGTCGGGGATTTATTTACATACCTGGCTGTCAAATATTTTAGACTCGGCAATAATGACGACAATGACGTTACCGAAGGCTACTGTGAGGAGCCACGCAGCTTGCAAGACGGCTTTCATGCTGACTGGAGCCTACAAACCAAACAACAAACAATGTTTTTATGTTTGGAACAAAGTTGAGAATTGTAAAGAGACGATAAACACAAATATATATATATATATATATATATATACTGAACCAACCTCAACACAAACAACCTATTTACTGTAGCCGTAACAATGTGAAAGTCAGCGCCAACTATCGAACGTCTACGGTCATACTACTATAGAGGGTACGTATTCAATAATCACTTGACCTCATTACTTGCGAATAAATAAAATAATGGTGCACTAAAAGCTTCTTTACCGCAAACCGTTTTCTTACAAAACCAACTCTAATGATTCCCTGATGATACATCGACTCACAGTCTCAGTCCATACAACTAGTCCAAACATACCTGTGTGAAAGAGAATTGCACACCCGTCACCGAGTACATCACCTCCCCAGCTGTCATGACGATATACTGGGGCAGTAGCCACAGCATATGAATACTGTTAGGTTGAGTTATCGTGTTGAGCTGATGGATCTACAATGAAAGAGAATAATGTGTACTAGCATTAGGAAAGTCCGACGTCATTAGATCTGCGCTATCATAACAGTACGTCGTTGAACCCAATTAAAAAAAATCTAACCATATTTAGAAAATCGAATTAAAAATGCAGTCACATTGGCACTCTCAAATCCTATGCCTTCACCATTTTTATTTTGCCTTTTTCTTTCATAAAACTTTGCTTGCATAGTTTGTCATTCTTATTTAAACTATAGGCCTATTTCAATGAAAGTATTTTTTTAATGAATGACATTCTTTTCAAAAACTAGAATTACTAATTAGGTAATATTTCAGAAAAGATGTAGCAAAAATATTGTTGAGAGATTTAAAAAATGTACTTACAAATTTGTTTGATTCATATTCGTTGATAAGAAGCGAATACACTCCTCCGACTTCCAGCTGTACTTTAGCTACGATACTATTTTGATACATAACTTCGTAACTGAAATATCAACAAACAATGTTAGTCCAAGTGCGTGAGATGGTCAAGGGATAAAAGGACTCTTGTCATAATGTACAACGCAATCAAATAAAACAATTGGAACACGTATAGAAATTAGAAATATATGCATCAGAGAAATGGTAGGATCAGATTTTGTGGAGCATATTTGCCATCCAAATTTTGAATTGCATTTTGAAAATTATACATCAAAGTTGAACGTTAATATATTTTTCCTATTCACTTGTTTAAATTGTACGGAAAGTTGCTTCTTGGCAGATGGCAGACGAAGTCACTTAACGGAGGGTTATCAAAAACATTCTGTACCGTGTCAGTGGGGAAAAGTTGTAAGACTTTGTGCAATGAGAGATGCCTATTTAAGCATTTATACAAGGCCAAATGCTGACAACTGCTCTTTCACAATGAACTCATCAAGAAGTAAATTGCTTCTCTATTCCATTGGAACTACCAGAACTACATTGGAACATTCCGTTGTCAACTGAATTTTGAGAAAGAATCGTCAAGTACGATGACATTTCCTCTCTCGCAATTTTCAATACGTTAGGCCTATTGGAAATCCCATCTATGCCAGGTGCTGTATTATTTTGAAAATTTTGGATGATGCTCTGAATGGCCCTGTTCGAGTTGTGAATTTCTCCTTTGCATTCCGTTTTTACAAAGTTTCTTCCCCTTATCATTCACTTCGTTTGAAACATTCATCCATATCCCTATTAATCATTATTCAAGGCCTCAGCCTTTTCTGACCTGACACAATGTTGACAACCATTGTCTAATGTTGGTATGTCGTTCCCACAATTTTTTTCTGTTTCTATATGCAGTAGGCCTAGTGGAAGATACTTCTCCAGCTTTTATTTTCAATTTTTCATCATTTATTCCATCTAACATACCTAGGCCTACCCACTAAAAAATGCATTTTTGCATTTTTTTTTCCTAATCAAAATCTTATAATTATCTGATTTTTTTCTTTCATAAACATCAGCGCGCAAGTCTGTCAGATGTCAGATTGCCGTAGAAATTTTACGGAAAAATCTGTAATGGGGCATATATAATTTTTGGGATTATTTCTAGTAGGCCTATTCTTGTAATTATTTCTAGCTCCCAGTAAACAATATCGGCTATATTCCGTTTCAACTGAAGTAGCTTTGAAAATAAATCCGCTCAAGTAGCATAATAGCTGCAGGTTGGCTGCAGGTACAAGATTGCCGACGGGCTAGCTTCACTCTGGTTAGCTTTAATGGGGGGAACCATAGGCCACTCATCAGCGCCACGGCTTCCTCGCTGCTTCACACGTTGACAGACAGTTCGCTACTATACACTATCCACGTCAAAAGGTGAGCCAAACGGTCAGCTTAAACAACGCTTTCAATTAACAAACGTTTCCACTTACCTTGAAATACCAAACTCAATATACTCTGTTCCAACAAGAGTTCCATTCAACTTGACATCTGTTATAGTCCCATCACTTGCTTTAAATTGTAATGTTTTTTCTCCGTCGACAAGGAAATCATAAACGACCCTGAAACAAATGATCAACTGGTTGGCATACAAATATTCAGACTGAAATACCTAAGAAATATTAATAAAAATTTGATTGAAATGGTAGTTGAATAATGAATATTCCCTCGGCTAATGAGGGACCTAATTTGTGTATTCATGTTGGAAAATTAACTAACAAGACCATGTTGGCAAATGTACTATACGAGATTCGAAGGTTCTGATCGACCGCGTGACTATCCCCCACCACTAGCGCATGAGTGGTTCGATTGGATATAAATAATGAATATACTAAGTCTAATGTACCACATCATAGATAGCATATCATTTTTACAGGTCACTCATATGTTTTGTGATATCAATAATGTGGTCATTTTGGTGTCAGCACCATTTTCTTTCATTTTTTCCGTGTAACATTTATTGTTTATTGCCGAAAATTGAAGTAGGCCCCTACACCTATTTGGGTAATACAATATTAAAATATCATTTTCACATTTCTATATCTGCAGCAATTATTACTTGCAGCACACAAATTTACTTCCAAGGAAAAAACTGCAATAAAGCATATCAATACTGCAATAAAGCGTTTAGGAGCTAATAGTACCGTAAGTGATAAAATATTACCATCATCAGGATAACGAGGAAATCGCAGCATATGCGTTGTAAAATGTGCAAAATAGGTCCATATATGTGATGATATGTAATGAAAAGCTACAGATTGACCCACCTTGATTTTGAATCCACTGATGTGAGGCCTTTCTGGTTTACTGTTGCTAATTTCAATTAGGGTGGTTGTTGAATGTTTTAATTGGTTTTACATTTTGATCTTCTTTAATAACTTTTAAATTGACTGAAAAAAAAACTAAATTTTCTACAAAATGACTGATCCAATTTATGTGAACCTTGGAAATAATATTCACCATTTTTATTTTCAATTTCCGTGGAAATTTGAATTTATTTGAAGAAAATATTTTTTACGAATTTTCTCATCTGGGTTATTCTTGCGATTTTTTTTTAAATTTCAGATTGTTCTTTTCAACATTGGTGCAACCAATTGCGCCTCAAAACTAACAGTATTAAGTTGGATGAAACACATGTGTAGGCCTACGTCAAGTTTGAACAAAATGTGTATTTTCGTTTGACCTGTAGAGTGTTGAAAAAAGAGAGAATAATTGTTTTTTTTCGAGTAGGGTAAAATTGAGTCTTCACTTCCCTCATCCAATTAGTTACCTTATCTTGGGATTGGCATTAGAAGTCTTCTCCACATCATCAAATGACAGTTGTTTGACAGATATTCCCGTAGTTCCCGTTTCGTACGATATCAAATATGACGTTGCTTTCTCCTCCGTTAGTTTCACAGTCGTTCTATAATTTTCTCCGCTGTTCGGGCAACCAGCACCTTGAGTTACTTCAAACGCATAAATTTTCTCAACACTAACAGCCCAATTCTTGATTTCCCACATTTCTAATGACTTCATGATGTGATTATGCTCGGGATTGTCTTCAGCAAATTCTGCTTTCACCGTTACATCACAATTGAATCCATTATAAAATCTGAGTTGTCCGTTACCAGCAGAAGGTACCACTGCATATGTTGGCTGAAATGGTACAAAAATACAGTGTGATAAATCTATTAGAAATTTGACATACCGGTAGTTTCAATCTCATAGAATATCGGTAGGGTACTGTCTTTCTAACTCTTGTACCTGTTTTGACAAGAAACACAAAATTCCTGATCTTGGGCGGGTAATGCAAGAAGGATGGGGAATTTTGTTTCTCCTGCCGTAAATAAATGTATTTGCTGCAGTAGCACGAACATGATACTGCAAAAAGGTCCCCAGAGCTGTTTCCACTCTCTGATAACTTACGGCGCGAGCAGGGCTCGCTTGTCAGGAATATCATAATCATGCAACCAGGAGCATCAGAACACATTGAAAGTTGGGGGGGTAAGCTCAACAATTGCGACCAAACTGACAGCTAATTTTAACATTTGAGTGGGTTTCAACAGGAGACAACGAGACAAACTGAGTCTTGCAAGTCCATCACAAATTGAATTCTTTCAATTGATATGTGAAAAATACTGCCTGTTTCAATTAGGAAACATACTTTATTCAATGAGATATACATACCTCAAGACTCAATTCTACAAAAGCAGAAATGAGGAAAGACAATCCCGCTAGAATTCCGCCCATTCCTAACCGCTGCAACGGTTTCGTCAGCAGATTGCACTTAGCGAGCAAGGGGTAGACGGCAACGTCAAACAGCGGAACGAAGGCGAGAATCAGCAACGGGTTTATCACTTGCATCTGTTCGGCTTTCAGCGTCCAGCTGCCGATCTGGCCGTCCATTCTGGTGGCTTGGAAAGTCCAGCGAGAGCCCTGGAATCGAGAGGCTCAATCATAACTCGTTGTCACACAAACTTGCTTCACTTCGGACATGTTATGGATAACGTCAAAAACATTGGTTTTTGAAATGAATGTGAAACATTCCATAATAACAGTAATGTTTCCCACTTTTAACACGATATGTCCATACTCAGATTATTCAACACAGAAGGCTTATACCAGCCACTAGTCTAGACTTCAGACCAGTCAAAAAACATACTCTTTGCATACTTTCATGATATTTATATTACCACCCTGAGATGAATCTAATGACTGTGATTTATTCAATCAGTAAAATGTTGCCATTAGTCCATATTATTTCAACTCATAGGCTTATGCCGTTACAATTTGTACGAAACCAACTTTTATTTCACTTACAAGCAATCGTTATGTGAATAAAGCAAATGTGACGACTACATTGTGAAGGCCATGAACACTCGTCCAGCAGCCCAGGTCATTGACCCGCACTCACCTGCTGGTCGTACAGAGCCCAGAAGATGGGGAGCGGAATGTACAAGAAGACAACGCGCAGCATCAGCTTGATATCGTGGACCGACTTCTTGCCGAACTTGTCCACGGCATGATCGAGCCAATGTTCTTTCTTGTCCTTCGACTTTCGCTTCTGGCAAAGTGCATGCTACAAAACACAAACAACATTAATTATTTTTCGAAACTAGTACGCCCTGCTGCAATACAGTAGAATGTCTGTCTGTTACACGATTCTATTTCATATCATACGTCTTGAAACGTTCAAATGTCCATCACTGCTGTGAACCAGTATACCCATACTATAGCTAAACACTATAGGCCTACTATATATATTTTAATTATTCATTAATTTACTGTATTTATATTTGGTTCATTGGCACAGATAATGACAACTACGATCTATTGATGTTGGACAATTGGTAATGAAATTAAGGTTTCTTAAGTTCCTAATCTCCTAACTCCAATTCTCAACTGTTTTCTGTGACCTTTACGTTTATTGAAGTACCGTATGTGGTATGTTCATTTCAAAAAGTGAAAATAAATAAATAACTATTTGGTTATCTATCTGAATAGGTCAGTCAGGCAAGAGATGAGTGCATACAATGGACTAGGATAACGGCCCATTGACAGCTCCCCAACTTGCATTAGTGAAAAGTTATCAAAATACTCACCCAGATTACTCTGAAGATCTCCATTATGATATTTCCTTCGGGTTTTTTCATGATGTAAAACTGTTTTCCAATCAGGAAGATGACTAAAAGCAAACAAATAACAAGGTTGATGACTGATTACTGATTAGGTATTGGGTAATTTTTATAACCTAATAACTTTTTTAGGCCTACGTTCTTCGAGAATATGTGAAATAAACAAGTTATTTATGAGTGATAAATAAGTGAAATATTGATATATTTTATTTGAATATTGGTATACTATAGGCCTACGTAAAAAGGATCCATGTTCTTTGAAAGGGAAATACAAAATGAACTACCCATGAACTCAGATGATATTTTCAAATATTGACATATTCGAAAAATTCGAACATCGATATAGGCCTACCGTGGAAAAAGAAAAAAAATATCTTGAAAGTCTGAGCCATCAACACTCCCCTTCTGTGAGCCTGGCTAGCAAACGTAGAGTCTGTGTCAATCGCTCGCCTGTTATCAACGCGAAATTACGCCACTCCCCCTTAGCTCAGTCAACTTAGGTACCACTTTAGGAACAGCAGTCACTGTTGAGCGCGGGTTCCGAGTCCTTGGTTTTCTATCAGCGTCCTTTCATTTTTCTTATCTCTTTATAGTAGGCTACATCACCTGCTTAGTCACATCCCCTAATAACCTAGCTGTTGGTGGGATCGTTGAGGAGACAATAATCATCAACACCCGAAATGACTCACTGATTGAAGTGACCATGAGCACCGCGGGAACCCCGAACGCGATGGGATAACAGCTGTCTGCTCCGAGACATTGTATGTCCTCCCTCAGGATGGGCGTGATGAAGGTGGACAGGAAGCTGCCGGAGTTGATGGTGAAATAGAAGATGGAGAAAAAGCGTTCCAACTGAACCTGCTGCTGAGGCACAATGAACTGGTCGCCACCGAATGCAGCCACGCAAGGTTTGATCCCGCCCGTTCCAATAGCAATCAGGAACAGCCCGATCATGCTCACTTCTCTGGAATCATCAGTAGAAGAAATGTGTTATCTTTTTTTATATTGGGTTTAACGACGCACTGTTATGATAACTGAGATCTAATGGCGTCGAATGGAGGATTAATGAGATGATGGGATGATGAGATGAAGGTTCTTGGGTAATTGGAAGAAGCGGTCATGGCCGACTTATTGTAGGAACCGTCACAGCATTAGCCTGGACTACAGAGGGAAACCATGAAAAACCTCTGTAAAGACGGTCGGCGGCGGGGATCGAACTGGGTTCGGAATTCCCCTCGCCTGCCGGATCACATGAAGCGAGCGTGCTAACCACTACGCTGCATGTGCCGGTAATGTGTTATCTTTTGGTTAAGTGAATCAATTAGGAAATAGTGTAAAATCGTATATATTTTTATTTTTTTTGATTAACAAAAGCTAACTAAGTGATTAAAGCCATTGAATTATTGATTTCTCTTATTTTGAACGACCGATCGATAATCGACCATTTCAAGACTGGAGAACAATGGATCATTCACTTTATTAAAGAAATAATAGGCAGAAATGAACACAAAAATATAATTAAATACATATTATTTACAATATAGGGCCTACTAATCCAGTATTGTAGGCCCTACAATATAATATTTTTCAAGAGATCTTCAAAGTATTGATGAACATCAATCAAATGAATGATAATCGTTGATCAATTGATTTTGATCGATTACTGGTTCATACGGATCGATTAGCGATCCAATGTCTGATGCTCGACAATTGGCGGTATCCTTAATATTAGAATAAGTTGATCAAAAAGTCGATCAAAAGTCTATACAAAAAGTTTCAAAGTCTATTCTGTACAACTCATTATTACTGGAATACAGGTACTTGACCGGCAATAAACAAACAGAAGCAATTAGACTGAGCATGAATCAATAAGACCGTTTTGAAGCGGATTCAAGACTTTGAGGGGGTCTTGTCACAAAAAAAAATTGATAGATAGATAGGTATGTAGATAGATATACAAACCACTTGAGTATACCTGGCAGGAATTCCAATTGCATCATTTGCAGAAGCTACGGTGAGGGTGATATTACCAATAGCAAACACGATCGATAAGTAGACGATTGTCTTGAACTTTCCAAGCAGACTGTCGGCAATGATCGCGCCAAACACGGGGAAGAAGTAGCACAGCGATATGAAGACGTGGTAGATGACAGTCGACGTGTCATCATCGTAGAGCAGGATCGTGTTCAAGTAAATGGCCAACAACGCTGGAAAGTAATTAGTATAATCAGACGAGCGGAAGTCAAGCCAATTTCAACGTGAGAATTGCTTGAAATAATAATAATTTTTGTATTGTTTTGGTTTGGTTTGCGCATCACAGGTCACGCAAAAAACAAATTTCGAGGAAATTTGGCAAAACGTCATTATGTAGCTTCGTAGGGCCTACTGCGTAGGTTTTGGATGAACTCGTTTTACCACTTTTGAGAGATACCGTATCGAAATTTCAAAAAACTTCAAAAGAATATCCCAGAGGGGTAAATTGAGCAAAATACTTCCAGAAAAAATGGAATTAATATAGAATTAACACAAGTTGGTACACATTATTAGAAATGATTGCATACATCATAGCAGACATTTGAAGAAAACAATTATAAATGTATGTTTTGTAGATCAAATAAAAGTTATTAGTGCAGGAGGCAATGAGTGACTATAGACCTGATAGTTTAAAAAACAAGGTATGCACACCTTGGTTTCCATTTCAATTGTATTTCATGCAAATATAATATGGCTCATCTTACAACAATTTAATTTATATATAATAGAGATCACTTAATATTTTAATCAATATCAATATACTATCATTGATTTTAATTATACACAAAAGTTTATATCCAAGATGACAATACACATTGTAAAACCATTCCACAATGTTATTATATAATAATTAAGTATTAATATTTGATTGTCAATGATTAATGATAATAAACTATTTTATGATGGAACATCTAGTTTCCATCAACCATTAGTGACTTATATGTTACTGTATCACACTGAATGCTGATTTCAAACACGTGAACTTCTATCATGTTATTATTAGGCAAGAAAATGTTTGCACTTTCACTTTAAAGTTTAAACCACTAAAAACTAGATGGCATTACAAAATAAATATGCTAATCATGAACACTATTGCAGATATGCAATTTGTTAGATATGTCATTTCAGTAAATAGCAGTTAGGGCGTATGAGCTATGAGGGCACCTGAATAACAGTGGTAAAAATGTGACAAAAAGCTGTATCTTTTTACGATTGAAAAATCATTTCCAAAATAAATTCTTATTCAAAATTACTACCAAGCTAACATGACTTCATCTATTATTAAATGAATACCGTATGTATAATTTTTGTGATGTCAGGCACAACATCTGTTCAGTCCCAAACCATATTGATACACCCACTTTTTATCAACAGATCTGATTTCAGAATACAGAATACTCCCCCCTCCCCAACTTCCCTCTGTCCACTATCTCCATACATCTCCAGTTGATCACCAATTGTTTAAAAGGATACTTCAAACAAATATGAATACATTGTTGGTTATTTTTTTCATCACAGGAGTTTGGGGATTTGACAACACGAAACAAGTCCGCTGGCTTCCAAACACAAACTTTGACAATCCAATGAACTGGGATTTGAAACGCGTGCCTTGCGAGAATGACCGAGTTATATTTCCTTCTGGACTGGAATTAGGCGTCACCTTACCCGAAGGTGTCACAATTCTCAGGTAAACAACCACAGGTGTAGTGTAAGATGAAATCATCTATTTAGGATACAATTAGAGTGGGGAAATGATGACATGAAATGAAAATCTCACCACCAATTTATTTCATTTTTACTTCATAGGTAAAGATATCTTGAGTCTTCACATACTTCAAGTTCTAGTTGCATGAACTGGGTGAAAGGGAAAGAAAGAACTGCAGCTTACAGATGTAGAGATACTCATTGAGGAGAGCCCGGTGATAGAAAACAAATAAGAACACAAACACATGGCATTTTTGACATTTTGACTACTGCCATGCTAACTGTAGAGTAGAGATGAACTTTTGATGTGATTGTCGCACAATTCATCACACTCGAGCTTCCACACAAAATCGAGATAGCATACTCGATCTACAACACATTCACATCCATAAAGGCACTGAATCCGCAACCACTCCAGAACTCGCACTATATTCCCCAGCACACCTTTGATGAATAACAAAACATTAATCCTTTATCCAGGGAACTGGTTCTCTCCCGTTCAGGAGAGCTGTTTCTCCCAAACGACGGCGCGCTTCAGATCCGTGGGCCTGTTCCGGAGAGCTCTGGATGCAAGGGAGAAGACATCGCATTCACGCGGCAAGTTATCGAGTCTTGGTTGAACCCTGGCCACTGGCAATCAGACCGTGCGACGATGAAGCCCGTGCCTCACACGGACCGGATCCCGTGCCAGCACGACACGCTCGTGTTCCAACTGAGCAACAGCTTCCGAGTGCAGCTGCCGCAAGCAGACATTAAAGTCGGGAAAATCTTCTTCGGAGACCAGGTAATAATTTAGCAGAACTTGGCCATATTTACACAAGTCAGGTTAGCGTTTGAGTAGAGCCTATCAAGGGGTGGGGAGGAGAGGGTGGGGGCTGGGACAATGAAAATGGTATGAAATCAATGAGGATTTAGTGAGATATGAACTAAGCCAAACATGTCATGTAACACGTTATGTCGTTTACTGTTTTCAACTCAACTGTGATTCGGCATATATCTTAATCATTCTATCATTTTGATTGCTTTATTTTCATCATTTTTATATAAAAAAAGGAGTTGAAATCAAGTATTTAATACCACTTACTTCATTCTTAGTTCACATTTTATTTGTGTACTGTTATTATATTTATGACCTGCCTTATGTTGTGCATGACTCTGATGTTTGTATCTTGTACTCACACCAAAAATGTGTCTATATAGGCTCTATGCAATTGAATGAATAAATAAAATGAAATAGAATATCTCGAAATCAAAGTATGAAAAACAGTATCTTTGGGGAATTTCACTACAAAATGGAGTAAACAATGGCCAGGAAAATTAATAGAATTAATAGTCAGCTGACCAAGAGTACAGAGGTAAGCACTGGTTTGCTTGCTATTCACAGTTTTCTGATCACCAACTACAACATTATATAATCATCCCCAGGAAATGTCCAATGCTGAATGGGGTTTATGGCTCGACTCTGAAGCCGGTAGCCGAGAGTTCGTGGGCCGCGAGGAAGATCGGAAGACATCCGTCACCATCCAGTCTCCGTTGTCGTTCAAATGTAATTTAAAATCAGGCTGTTCTTGCCAGACGGACACTTCCCAGCGTATTCTACGACAAGTCTGCAGCTACGTTAGCTGCGACAAGACGTTGCCGTGCTATTCCCCAGTCACACCGTACGGTCACTGTTGTCCCGTGTGCGGTTCCTTCTTGCTCTTGAACTACGACAAAGCGTTCAGAATAGAACACCTTCAAGAGATACTCGATGATTACTCGGCTATGGAAGAGTACTCGAATGTGTTGAGTTATGCAAAGAAGACACCGTACTATAAGGATAATATACAGATTGTGTTGGTTGAGGGAGCTCAGTATGATGGCACCAGCACGAAATTGGCAGCTATATTACGAGACGACATTATTAAAGGTGAATTTACTCATTATCTATCATTTTAAGACCTACTGGATGGTGTGATTGTTAAAGGACCAAAAATTTGTTTTAAAATTGGTTGAGAAATAGTATATAATATCATTTATTTTCATAAAGGATTTAAGCTTGAAGCTTTACATTAGAACAAATTCACGAATTAGGCCTATACATCTATTTTCTAGACATTTGACTGACTTAGACTTTCTTGAATTGTTAACACACTTGAATTTACTGACCACAAAAATAAAATTTTCATACAACAGTTTGAAGAAATTCTAGTCGAACTTGACCCACAAGAAAAGGAATGTAGACCTGCATTGAAAATAATATTCTATATAATAGGCAGCATCTATTAACCATTTTCTTTTATTGGATAAACTGAAAAGAAAACAGTCTAGATTGTAGGAACCACGAAGATGATATAAGGAGATATGACAACCAAATTTTATTGTATTCAGTTACAATTTTTTTTTTTGTAAAATGACAGAAAGAGGTTTTCCTGTGCCACTGCGTTCGTAGTATGTATGTACTACAAACTCAATGATTGTACATAACATGTTTACTAATATTTTTTTTTCTTCCTTGAAGATATGGATTTAGGTTTAACACGGGTCACAATACACACAGCTGGCACTCCCATCCTCGGATCGAAACTAGCACACGCTGCTCGAACGATATTCGGAACTTTCTTCGCCGTCTTCATCTTCCTCGCGCTAGTGTTCTACGTATTCGTCGTCTATCGGAAAGGAATCACATTCGGAGCTTCTAACTACCAGCTGTTCCAGTTTGCACGTTTCGAGAATGCGCCAGGCGAAGAAGACGGAGTATTAGCTATCGGAAACAATCGAGACTTGGATCCAGCGATCGACGAAGACGACAACGCCAGCTCGACGAAAGCATTCGACAACCCGATGTACGGCGCGTCATCCGTAGTGGGAGACGCTAGAACTAACTTCGACTCCGCCCCGGTAATGAAACACGGGGAAGTGACCCACGAGAACCCCGTTTATAGCGAGCTGAAGAGGCGGGAAGACGCCAAAGATGAGAGCTCGGAGGACCAAGACGACAATACCGAAGAAAAAGAAGAGGATGAAGACGACGTAGAAAATCAAGAGGAACCTGACGAAGGGCAGTTTTATGACATCTTAATCGATAAAAAAGAATGAACAGTTTGAATGATTGGACACGGTATCTGTGAATATTTATCTGCAAGACGAATTACTAAAATGGAAATCTGGGTTTATGGAAATTACATAGATTGGATGTTGTAATGCATGAATGATTCCGTGTACTTACTCCGTAACCCGTAGAAGGAGAATCTTTCACAGAACTCATTGGTGATGATGAAGAACACAGACTTGGGGTATTTAAGTTTCTGAGAAAGAGAGAATAACATAATGATTAGTATTGCTAGTATTATGGTATACTACACAAATAAAAAATACAGACACATTATTAACTCATAGATTAACATCTGGTAATTACACTTTATTGGCAGAAGAAATATGAAACGTTTTGGTTAATTTAGGGATATTGGTTGAATAATTATTAACAATATTATAATATTATTAAAATGTGAAACTTTTTCAAGATGATTTTTTGTTCCTTCAATTTGGAAAAAGTATTCAAAATAAGTGAATGATCAAATTCTCAACTCATTTAGTTTCATGATTGGTTATTATTAGATACAACACTACATGAAGGCACTGAGATCTGCACATGTTTACATATTCAAGTAAACTATTCTTGATTCAACATCAGTATACAATACTGCAGGCTATAAGGTGAAGCAAGGTGTAACACCTCGAAGGGGGGGGGGGGTTGATGGTATAAGAATAAAGGTCTCAAAAATTACGTAGATGCTTGCTCAAGATATTCTGTGCAACAAATAAGTTAGAACACAGTCAAGTTAAAGAACAGGAGGGAAACCATAAAGTATGTTTATCTATGTCATATTTATTGAGATATTTGTCATGGATTATACTACTAATCATTAAATCATTAGTCGGAATACTTATACTAAGTGCCGGGAAGATTAATTTAGTGAACTTGCTTAGATATTATATGAATATGAAAAATTTACCATGTCAGTGGCCAGATCTAACCAAGGCAAGTGCTCGATACACATCAGGAAAACAATTGAGGGGACATATTTTGACTTCCCGAAGTAAGTATTTCCACGTTATATTATTAGATAGGCGTGGATTCAAGTCACGCATAAGGCATTTTTTTTTAATGTCCTTTCACTTATCATCACTTCATCATTTCATTATCAACCGCCCATTCGCACCCCCGTATAACTTAGCTGTTGGTGGGGCATTTAGAAAAAAAAGTAGATAGATAGAGAAGACTTATGCGGACCAAATCGTGTCTTTCTCGGTTTGATTATTCGTAATTTTGTGGATGCTCCACAGGTCACAATAACACAATCACACCATGAAATGTTTTCTAGCCATTACTCCTCTCTTAACTTGGAACTCTGCAGCTTTGGGCAACAATCAGCTACGAAGAATTGGAGAAATGGATGATTTATAATTTTGAAAATACCCATCCCTTAAGAATGACAAACCAAAAAAAAATGTTTAATGATTTATAATACAGAATGAAACATGAAATAAAATATAGAATGAAATGGAACAAAATAAAATAAAATATATAAAATGAAAATTTAAATAATTGTATCTAAAAAATATTTCATATAGAGATGTTTTGAACTCAGTCTTACTGATGCTTGACCAGCACTCAAAAAGCATTACTCAATTGACACATTTTTATATCAGAAAGCATAAATAGCAGTGATCGGTGAAGCCGAACGACACTACTAGGCCTACTACGTCTGACGTCAGTGAAGGACTTGTGTTCCGTCAACTGTAAACCAGGCAACCTGTCGAGGAAGTCGACGTCGCTGATGGATTATAGTCAGTCATAAGAACGTAACGAGATATTGCAATCTACTCAAGGCCGACTCACTGCGAATTAAAGTGAAAACATACATTTCTAGTAATGTACACAATTTATTAAATTCTTTGTAGTTCACTCGATTCTTTACTATACTAGTCCTCTATTAAATGTTGGGATGGTTCCTAAAATATAAACACGACCGCTTCCTTCCCACTATCAGGAACGTCTTTAGAATTTGTGAACTGGTGGGAGGGGGGGGGGGGGGGGGCAGTAAATGAAATGACCACTCAGCTGGACACCAGCCGCGCGCTAAAAGTGGGTCTGCAGCCCCGCAGTGAATTGTTTTTCATATGCTGATTTTTCAAGTGATTTTTCCGATTCCAAGCAATTTTGGAGTCAAACAATTGAATCATTGAGGATATTTTCAATAATTGAACCACTAAGGACATTTTTATTTATAAGTGATTTTCGTGATTTCCCCCAGCAAAATATTTTCTGTGTGTTTATTTGTAGGTCGACGTATATATATATATACATATATATTTTTTTAAAGAAGGATACATTATTGGTGGGGCAAGCGCCCCACTTTGGACCTATAAGAAACCTTCATCTCAACATCTCATTAATCATTCTCCCGACGCCAATAGATCTCAGATATAATTTTAGTGTGACGTTGAACCCACATATAAATGGAATATTGTCTCCCTACGTGCCTCAGTCAACTAAAGTACCGTATTAGAAAATCAAGTGACAGCGTGGTTTCGAGTCCCGCAGAAAGCATGGGTTTTTTGTAAACGTCCTTACACTCATCATCTATTCATAGTTTCATTATCACATGCTCATTCGTACCCCCAAATAAGCTAGGCGATTGTGGGGTCGCGGGTCGATAAGTGAACAATCACTTTTTCTATTCATAGTTTCATTATCACCTGCTAATTCGTACCCCCAAATAAGCTAGCCGACGGTGGGGTTGGTAAGTGAACAATCATTCTGATAGGAAATTGTACTTCGATCTATAGAATGTAATGAGTATATAGCCTGTATACAACCTGTTGCCCGTTACACAAGCTCATATGTGTGTGTATAACTGTGATATACTTTCTAATTGATATACATTCTACGCTATCCCATATCTAATTGAGGGTAATTTGAAGGGGAACAAGAGATAATACTTTCGCTGGAATTCCGAATTGGGCACGGATTTTTTCAACACCATTTAATTTACAATCTATAAACATACTTGTATTCACATAAGAAGATCATCTGTACCAACAAAAGAAACACAATTATCACAGTCATATTTGTATACTGTATAGCAGGGATATTTTTAGGCTAATATGTTTTTTAGGTTTAAGTTCACGATTAGAAACGAAACAACATCTTTCAATAGAGTGAAAAACTTTGAAGTTGCAGCGAGATTAGGTAACTATAATAACCGAAGTTCTTACGATTATTTCATTGGTGGATGATTGTCTTCTTTCGTGGATTGAAGTGTAGACCTATCTATCAACTCTGATTCGTATATCCAACTAATCTAGTTGCTGATGAGTGATATGAGTGACCAACCTCTAAGCAATAATCTTGTTCTGGCTCGTGAAATGCAAGCAGCAAGATTTAGAGAGAAAATTAACATTGAGCTTGTCAAGTTACCTCTCAGCTCTTCCCTTGATAGTTGTGTAGGCCTACTCTATTTGACTGAGGATGACTTGAACAATCGAATACGTCACAGAAAAAAAACGAAAAGTTTGAAGAGTTGTATCGAATGAAAGTCTCGGGGTTTTCCATAAAGAGACAGTAATCTGCTGCGATCTAGTATCTTGATAGTTCTGGTTTTTCACCTCGGTTTTTCATTCATACTCTTGGCATTGTTATTGCTAGCTATAGCTTTATGGATACGCAACTCCTGCTAATTCCTAATGCACACTTTCTCCAGAGCTCAGAAACGTGAGGGTGATTGTTGGATCTTTCAGTTTTGCATGGTGAATCAAGTTCGAATTATATTTTGAATCTGATTATTGTGATCCTCGACATTTTCTTGATCGAGTAGTGAACTGTTTTTATCCGATTTCTGAGAGATAACTTCTACAAAGAAGACTTCGATGTAGACAGAAGAAATGATACTCGGAAAAATTCTGTGTGAACACGTATAACTATTAAACCTCCATATTTTTAAAATAAATTTTATGTGAAAATGATGACAACTTTTATAATATAAATTAGTATACATGGGGACTATTTAAAAAACATTTTTTATCCCTCGCTCATTCAACAACCGCTCTACTTATATGAATGATGACTAAGACCTATTGGCGTCGATGAATGATGAATGAGATGGTGCGATGAGAGGTTATTATGTTGGATGTTTTTGCATGGTGAGAAGGTGTCAGTCGTGGAAATCATCCCAATATGAAACTAAACAATAGATTAACACCACGATGCATCTCTGTCAGAATCGAACCCCGGTCTCCTGAACGACTATTCAGCGTGCTAGCCACTGATCCACCCGTCTCAGTAAACGCTCTCCAGCTATTTATATTAACTTGATAAAAAGGTCACGTGCAATTTATATTCAGTTACATTTCTCGACTTGCCTAATTATTTGTAAACACCTTGTTACATAAGCCAAGTCAAACTGACAAGTGTGTACTGCAATTGAGCGTATCTAGTTGGGTTAGATCGTGGTCGAGTGGACGGCCTACTTGGAAGTCAAACAGCTCCTCGCTCACCGTTATTACACGGCTATCAGTCGTATGAGTATGACCTGTATCTGGGTGATTGCTGTAAACTGCCCACTCGATACAAACACGAAACAACTGCGACCATTTAAATATCAATAATATATGATACTCGTTTGCATAGCTAGCGTTTATCCCGCAATTATTACTTTATTGACATCGATCTTGTTATTAGGTAGATCGTATCAGCTGAGAGAGAAAGGCACGAACCATCCGTGTGCTAGTGGTGTGGGATAGGAGGGACGGTCGCTCGGAACCGTCTTCCGTGAACTTGTGCTAATTTGAAATATGTATGAATATTTTTAGAAATTCCAAATGGTACTGATAAAATTCCAATACCAACTGGAAATCATGTTCAGATTCATAGTCATCCTTTCTTTAATTCTTTCAAGATTATTTCAGCTCCTCAATAGATCAACACGTGCATGTAGGCCTATTATGAGTTCATAGTATGAATCGGAATTCAAATTTTTGGTACTGGAGAGTTAAATTATTGTGATGGAATGTTTTATTAAAAACACGATGAACAAATGAACAAATGAATAATTTTAGTTTTTGTTGTTTTTAATTTTCTATGTTCGAGTAAATTTGATCGTCGGTTACGAAAATAAAACGAGAAACAAATGGCACTGCATACTGATCTATCAATATGACACTTATTCAGTACATAGCATATTTCCTCGGATCTAGACTCAGATGGGTTTATACGTATTATTAAGTAATTAGTTGAAATAATTTTATTTGCAATAATGTACTTTGCATCTCTATACAATACGCCTTCTGCTATGACTATATAACTATAGGTACTTGGGGGTCTCCACCGAACCTACGTCACAGCTGTTAGCAAATCACACATCTTCACTTTCAAGTGCAAGTGAATAAAAGTGATGCGGCGTTCAAACGAAATTTATCGCTACCAGTATTTTTATATTAAAAACATCGCAATACTATGATGAAATTCATTTGTCAAGTCATATTCCATTTTGTTCTGATTAATTTTTAATAACTAGACAGGTAGGAAGTACTATAAAATGATACCACTACATTCTACGAATGGTGGAGGGTCGACACCCCCGACCGTTAGTAATGATTGAATGGAGGGAGACGGTCGTTCGGGACCCCAGTCGTGGCACGCAGTATAAGATTTTTTTATTGTACCGTAGTAATAAAATAATCAGGTGTGAAGTGAATAACTTACACGCAAAACAACTCAACAAAATAGCAGTAATTCCGTTATAAGAAAACAATCATATGACATGAAGAATAATTGAAAGAATACCTTATTTTAAACTTTACCAAAGTTTTTTGGTCAAAATATTGATAGAAAATATAGAATGATAAATATATTTCAAAATGATGTATTCTTTTGATTGAAGCAGTAATTCCGTTTTAGATGAGAGGAAATATATGTATACTTGCGGTCACATAAAATAGTTCATTACGAAATTTTAATTTTAATTTTTATAAAAACTACACGCATTGCCCGCTATTTTTTTCACAGTCACACACACAGAATGCGTATGCACATTGTCTTCTAGTTTTAGTGCGTATAAAATCAGTCTGGTTTCCTCAGGATGCATTCAAATATAGCTCGATCGACCACATTAGGTGACCACAAGTGTACGTATGGTCATGCAGTATATCCATAGAGCTCATCGCAGAGTTCCTTTGAGCATAGTCTTGAAATAACGAATTTACCGAGGGGTTTACAACTCGCAAATTTGGTGTACACCTGATTTCAGGTGATTTCAGAGATTTCAGGGGATTTTGAGAAATTTCATAAGGATTTCAAGGGGACTTCAAGTGATTTCAGGAATTTCATGGATTTCAATGGGGTTTCATGGCAAGTGTACACCGGATTTCAGGAGTTGTTAGCTCATCGGAATTTACTGTGTGACAATAATTGTTCAAAAGGGGAAGGATACTTTGTATTTTTTACTTTTCAGAAGGTTGACCTAAAAAGGCTTTTTTTCTTAAAAAGTCTACCTTTGTATAATTTTGGTGGATATTACACAATTATGTTTAGGACAATTGTCTTTAGTTGTAATTGATTACGTAAACACATCTAAATCGATATAGAGAGAAATACACGTAACTTCATTATGGTGATCGGTGGTCATAAAATGGCAAAACATAAAATTGACTCCCTATTTCATTCATTTATTTTTTCATTTTCATTTGTTTGTTTATGGCTAAAGAAATGGTAAAAATTGGACATCTCACTGCATTAATTTATTTATTCATTGATTATTGTTATTCACTTGTTTGTTTATTGTTATTAATTGGATCTCGGCACCAATAATAACCACAACTTGCAGTACGCGAACCATCAAGTGATGTGATCTAGTTCTACTGATTTGGAATACTTGCTGTAAATGCGCATTGTTTATTACGTAAGGGAAACGATTAAAAGCATATAAAAGAGTAGATTACAGCAAACTACATTCCCTGGTATAAGCGACAACAAGTAAAGTTATTACCTGTGGATCGACATGTCATCACTTGGACTTCTATTGATCAATGATATGCACGCATGCACTTGGGCTCATGTCAATATTGTCTAGCTGAAACAAATCACCTATAAGCTCCGAAGGGTACAGTTTAACTGTCCGAACTGTCGATATTGAAACTTGATTCGAGATCAAAAATAATTAAAACTGAATAAAATGTATAATTAATTCTGAACATTAACAAA
This sequence comes from Brachyptera putata, assembly GCA_907164805.1. Taxonomy (NCBI): domain Eukaryota; kingdom Metazoa; phylum Arthropoda; class Insecta; order Plecoptera; family Taeniopterygidae; genus Brachyptera; species Brachyptera putata. The sequence continues at coordinate 9,826,143 of OU015471.1, read as the reverse complement.
TGTTTGAATATAGACCTCGACCGCTTCCTTCCTGCAATCCTTTCCATTACCTAAGAAACCTCCATCTCACCTCATTAATAGATCTTAGCCGCCAATAGATCTTATAGTTATGATAACAGTTATGATACAGTGCGTCGTTTAACCCCTATATAGATGAATTTAAAAAATGTATTCTTTTCTAATTGTTTGATACACTGTTATAAATCTGTTATGAATATTTGAAAAAGAATTACAGGGAACAACATAGGCCTACAATGATACAGAAAACAATATAACTATTTTTTTTTTAAATGAGAAATTGTATAATTAATAATGATTAGTTAACTACCATAAAATTGTAAACGAGATCAGACAGAGGTTAGAAGCAAGTTCTTTTACACCAAAGGTGAATATTTACCAATAACAAACCTAATAATTATGATTCAGTAATTACAATATTTACCAGTTTGAATGAAAATATCCCCATGTTTGCCTCTCACACACGCTCAAATATCACCAATAACAATATCACCAAACATTCACCGTGCTCTCTACTAGGTGTATATGACACGGTACATGGAATCAAATGCTTGACAGCGAGCCAAACTATCTCAACCTTTCCACCGGCAGTTCGAGCAACAATAAACACGTTGGAAAGAAGCAGTGAAAGAGAGAGTATATAAAACAGTTCCAACAGCACGTGGTGTGATTGGCTGTTATGATGCTGCCGAACAATCTGCATCATTGACAAACAAATGAAAACTAGAAGATGTTACGAGAGATGATGTAAATACTAGGAAAAACATTATGATTGATGAGTGCTGTTATGGTTGTCTGAATGGATGTGTCAAGTTTATTGTTTGCTATGGCTTCTGGATGGGTGCGTTAAGTACTGAAGTCAGTCAGACGTGGGTTCGAATCCCGTATGAAACACGGGTTTTTGTAAAAAATAATGATGTATTATTCATTCATTGCGAATAACCGACAGCTGTTGCAACGATAATTTTTTTACCAACAAAATGATAAAAATAGAATATGATGGGATATTTTAAAATTATCGACTTATATAGATAGATGAGGCATAATGTATTTTTATTCCAATTTTTAATTATTTGTTTTGAAGCTCACTTTGTGATGGATTTGAATTAAGTTTTTTTTTCATGACTGTGCTTATACTTACACATGTACTTATTACTTAAATTATCTGTAATTTTACATTTTATCGCGTAGTCCCTATTATAGTCGCCTAGTCTCTGTACTAGTTTATTTGATATACAAGTGAATACATTTTGATTCATAATATAGAAATCGCTTCGCATATAAAACAATGAAATTATATTATGGTACTTGTCATATGCCACTAGAACTGAATAAAAAATAGTGCAGCTCGATCTCTGATTTAGTTTCCGAAAGCATTTATTGAAAATGCAATAGTTCTCGTAAGGGGTCAAAAAAATCTTGGTTTAGACCTTTCAAACATGTTTGTTGAAACACTGAGATAAAATAATTATGTAATTTTGGAAATTCCACACATGGATGCCTATAATCAATAAGGCGAGAAAATAAAGGCGACAAAAAGGTTGAGTTTTAAAAAGGTTTTGAAGATAACGAAAAGCAATATGTATATACACTATATCCACGAGAAACAAAGGTTCCGATCGACCGTCTCCCCTATCCCCCACCACTAGCACACGGGTGGTTCAAGCCTTCATGCCTTGTCAATACAAGTTTATCTACCTAACCATGTAACTAGAGATTTTTGAGTAAATATATTTTGTATGTGAAATCGTTGTTTAAATTAGTTTGTACTTTGACTTGTGAGGTACTTTCCTCATATACCCATAGCAATGAGAGTAATTGTTTACAAACTTCGCTAATTACAATAATCTCACTGTAACTTACAGACTAAAGTTGCGTTTCTTTTCGTCGTAAACATCGTCCTGAAAAATCATAATAATCCTGAAATTACGCTAGCTATATAAATATAAAGCTGATATTTATATAGTTTTAGTACACGACCTTCGTGGAAACAAGCATACTATTACTATTAAATATATACAGTATTCACAGCACTGCAGCATAAGTTGGTTGACTGACCATCGGTAACGACCCCACGAACAGCTAGGTTATTTGGGATACGAATGACCAGGTGATGATAGAGCTGTGAAGTATACGGTATTCGTATACAGAATATATGGAAAATATATTTTCTCCCATTATCCATTCTTCCCTTATTTTGACAACCCCAACGCTAGAAGAAGAACTGATCGAGCCTATCAAGCCACAATTTAATTATCAAAAACTAGGTATAACTATATCGAGTATTTTATTGTTGTAAAGTCTGTAAAAGGCGTAAAAGACGACATGATGGTTGAATCTGGACTTGTACCCGCGTCGTGGTTAAATATTTAGACCGTAGAACGCAAGACATCCAAATCCAATGATCCAAGCAGAGGTATAGTTTTATCTTCAAATTAACTGCAAATTGGTGTATTAATTGATTTATATCGAGTTTAACGACGCACTGTGCTGATGAGGACTAATGATTAGATGAGATGTTATTTTACTATAGGTGTTTTTGGACCATCCCAGAGGCCACCTGAACCACAGAGGGAAACCACGAAAAACCCCTATATCACGATGGTAGACCATGGCGGGAATCGAACTTTTCTTGTAATAAAAATGTGACGTATACGACATAATATATTTATACTGTAACTATTTAATTAACGAGGGTAATCAAAACAAACGAGTGAAGAGAAAAAAATATACCAATGTTAACCGGGCTTCGCACCCACGTCTTCTTTTCTCTTTGCCTATCTGCGTATTTGACCCATTAAAATACCGGTAGCTGTGGTAAACAAAGCAGATTATAATTGCGTATCATTGAACTAATACCATTCAACAGTTAGTTTAAATGCCCACTCACTAATATTGTTATGTAGGTTGCGACGACTATGTTCGCATATTATTCCGGTATGCAGATCATTTCATAATATTGTGGATCGTATAGAACCAGTCCAGAATACCAAAAAAACACTACACAATAGATTCGTGTCCAGTTGACCTACAGGTTTATTCGTGGTTCTGCTTGTGGTCATCGAATTCCTAAGACCTAGAGCTTCTTCACGTGGAGTCTTTGAAGAGCAGAGGCTATGCTGAAGGAGCACAACGGCACGTGTCGCGAGAACAACATACACGCGGTCGAAGAGATGGGGTGCCGCCCTCGGTAGCTCAGTCAGCTGAGGCACCGCTTCAGAAACTGAATTCACCGTTGGGCGTCGGTTCGAGTCCCGCATAAGGCATGGGTTTTTGTAAAAGTTCTTCACTTATCATTACTTCATATGTACATAATCATCTGCTCATTCGTACCCCCGTAAAACCTAGCTGTTGGTGGGGTCGTTAAGCAAACAATAATCATCATCCAAGAGATGGAAAAATCCGAGGATTGAGGAACACAAGGAACAATAATGTTGAAAGTCTGGAGCTATTGTCTCTTATGCACAGTAATTGAGACGGGTGGGCCAGTGGCTAGCACGCTGAACCGTCCTTCAGGAGGCCGGTTTCGATTCCCGTCATGGTCGACCATCCTGACAAGACAGGTGTACCAGTGGATCTACGCTGAATCGTCACTCAGGAGACCGGGGTTCGATTCCCGCCGCGGTCGACCATCCTGAAGAGACGGGTGGACCAGTGGATATACGCTGACCTTTCACTCAGGAGGCCGGAGTTCGATTTCCACTATGGTCGACCACCCTGATAGGGGTTATCTGTGGTTCATCGTTGTCGTTAGGGTGAATACGGGGATGGTTCTTCAATAATATGCCACGACCGACTCCTTCCCATGAATCCACAGGCTAAAGCCACTAGCCATATTCACTAGCCATACACTGCAATGGTAACTTACATAAACTTGAAAAAATAAAGTGCAATTGTGTCATCTAGTAGATTTATAACCGACAGTACATTTATCGGTACACGTTAATAAGTCATAAAAGTACACACATCTTCCATAATCACATGACAATATATCATTGTCAAAGTCACCACTTTGATATGTTTACATTCTAAAACTAAATCCATGCAATTGCAAGAAACTTGTTCATTCGAGTGGCCTGCATGTCGATAGAAGGGGGGGCCGGGGGGGGGGGGGTGTACTGGGGTCAGTTGACGATACGCTCACGTGCGTGTGGTGTTTGCTGCCCAAACATAGTATTATAAATACCAAGTCCGTTCCAAGATTCTATTGAACGGTAATTGTCCTCACATAACAAAAAAGAGATGTACAGTTTTAGAACTGAACCTATCGCAATGGTCTTGGGAAACAACTCGGTGGAATCACTTCTGAGAAAAATATCAGAAAAAAGTATCAATTCAAGTATTGAATGTTCTCAAATGAAATAAAATGAGCAAATGACAAGACTATCGATGTATTCATATACGAAATTCACTAACTCACTTAGGGCTTATGTCAGGTTTAGGTTCATGTGATTCGGGAGGTGAGGGGCATATCGGTTCTGATTCGAACCCCGCCATCATCCATCATTACAGACGATTTTCGTGGTTACCCTCGGCAGTCTGGGTGAATGCAGAGATGGTATACCTACAATATGAGCCACGACCTATACTAACTGATGATGATTATTGTCTGCTTAACGACCCTACAAACAGCTAGGTTTTAAGGGGGTACGTATGAGCTGGTGATAATGAAACTATTAAGTGATGATAAGTGAAAGGACTTTTACAAAAACCATGCCTTATGCGGGATTCGAACCCACGCCCAATGGTGACCTCAGTGTCTGAAGCGTGCCTCAGCTGACTGAGCTAACTGTCCCTCCCATTACTAAGACACCTTCATCTCATTATCCCGCCATCTCATTGATCATTCATCCGACGCTAATAGATCCAAGTTATCATTATAGTGCGTCGATTTATCCAATTAAAATCCAATAAATCCAGGTATGAGAGCTGGCAGGCGTTGGAAACAAATTGATAAAATCGCATGCCGGTAATCAATCAAGCGCTTTTGTGCAAAATAGATATTTATTTGATCAATATTCCGTTTTGGCGTAAACATAGCTAACTGATTGCTTAACGACCCTATACAGATAGCTAGATTGTTTGGGGATACGAATGAGCAGATTATAGGCCTAGATGAATGATATTTTCAAAAACACATGCCACGGGGGGCGGTCCTATAGCTCATTTCTCCAGTAACAAAATGGAACAAAAATTTGATATTTTCAAAAAAGACGGTCGTGAGAAAATGAACAGCGTGAAAGCTTTATCTACGCCTGCGTGAGGTTTCACGGCGTGACAGCTTACACGCCTAGCAGATGCATGCGAATTATTTATACTATAAAACTTCCGAGACAATGTATCAATAATTTAATATGCATGATAAAGTGATGCAAATTCCTAAAAAATACACTCATGCTGACCTTCGCTAGTATGGCTAAAAGATAAGACAATCTATAAATTTATTTGAAATGGTGTCAATTTCAAGTTTAGCCTCAAACTTATCATGTCTCATGTTTTTGCACATTCCATCAATTGAAAGGTCAAACAATTTAAAACAAATATAATGCATAAGATTACTATCTTATAGATTTCGATGTTTTCGAGCGCACGCACTCCTTATGAATCAACGACATGTGTGCCATTTTCCTGGCACTATTTGTATATTCCGTACATGTTTTGTACATCTCCAAGTCTATATATTGATATTCTCTCACTTCATCTCCCACGAATAAATTATTCGAATTGTTTTCGGAAAGGCCTACTAAAAGCTATACTGATGACAGGTAGGATCGTTTGGACGGGGCACCACAAGGGCGATTTTATCACCTTTATTCCATACGTTTACAAGCTGATTGAATTTATTTATTGATACTAGTCTAGAGCAAGAACAAACGTGTCGAATTTTGGATTTTGTATGATTTTCATGTTAGTCCTTTTTTTCCATGTCAAAAATATAATTCATGTCATTTAAATGAAAAGCCGGAAATAAGGAAAACCATCAGAAATAACACTCTTGTTCTTAAATGCTAGTGTAATTACCAATCATGTATGTAACCAATGAATAATTGTCAAAACAACTACATTCGAACAATTCTTGCCACCGAATAATGAAAGATCAAGAAACTTAAAAGAGTTCAGATGGAAAAACACTGACTATTGTAATTAAACTGCAGATGGTGCCCAAATACTTTTGTTTTCTTATTTTGTCGTCTGAAATTAATTCAAACTATACTTTTTGTCGTAACATCGTAACGACTGGATGTAAATATTGGATGTTCCTGTTTGTTTTGTTTATGAGGACGGTTGAGTTGCCACGTGTAAATGTAAGTCATGAGGAAGGTGATAACGTCGGTTGGTCGTCACTCATTCACTATCGACACCTATCCGACGAGTAGGCCACAAGTGGAAGTTTTTACAACAAAATCAACGTATCGGCAGTCATGAATATGGATAGTATGCAAACGATTTGATTCATGAGTCCCATAAAGTGATCGATAACGCTAATTTTTTCATAAAGAAGGAAATATAGTAATATTATACGCGCAACTAGAAGACAATGTGCAAACGAACTTCACCTACTGGAAAACAATTAGTGGTTAAATGTTATTTGTATTATTTTTAATATTGTTTATACTATTGATACTATTATATCGCTGCCCCACATGCTCATGGTGCATGGTTCGACTCCCGACTCGGTCACTTTGAAAAAAACAACTATTAAATACTGTCTCGAACGCAGGGTTATGATAAAGGTTCATTTTTCTCTTCGATGTGATCACAGAAACGAAAATAAGTACTGGAATGTTGTGACTTTCAACTATTGTTTTTAGTTTCATTTAAAGCCCGACTTGCAGCAAAACATGTCTGACATGGACTAAAGAGTTATACAAAGACAGTTCACCCAACGTTAAATTAAGATTCATCCCCCCTCCACCCTTCCACACACCTTACCATGTAGTACCGTCAATCACCGCTAAGAGTGCTGAAAATCGTTTCAGCGATTGTGCTTCAGTCGACGGTAACAAGAATGCTTGATGGTTGTTTGTCAAGTCTTCAACTTGACTGCTATAGCAGCGCTTTAGGAATGAGTAGCGATGATTGACGTAGCTTCAGGAAATAGTAAGAGTTTTGAATCTCGTGAAGTAACTAACGAGGGACGTCTTGTATATCTTCGGTCAATGCTTGTGATATTGCATACGATGTAACAGGTATCAGACGGACAGAAAACGAAATTTGACTTTTGGATCAAGCTCTACAATAATTATATCATATAGAATGACACATTACGGGTTTTTATAAACAGGGGTTTCCGCTTTATGACGAGTACTTCGGTAGATTGTTACTCTCCACTCATATTGTTCGAATCATGTAATTGCCTTGATGACTTATGCATTGTGATACGCTAATTAACAGCATTGTTATAACAGCTTGGTATAAGCATCGTTACAACTGACTGAAATGAGACACTGACTCACGGGAAGATGAAATAGCCATTTTATAAAATGATTCACATTCATACAATGTAATACTGTCCTAATACATATTATCATGAAGGTTCTTTACATTGTTCATCATAAATATAAAAAATAGAGATTTAATTATATAGTATAAGAGTAGCGAGAGAGAAAGAGAGAACAGGATCGCTTATACTGGACGAAATACTTGTGTAATCAATTGTTGCTCATTACCAGTTGATCACCAGGCAGCTGATCGGCAAAACCAATCAATGCTTCAAGATTTTTCTGATATACAATAATCTAAACCAACTAAAAATCGAAAAATCACGAAGCGGAGACGGCAATTGTTCATAAACAAATTCAATCTGTTCCTTACAAAAAAAGCAAACTTGACCCTACCAACAGCTATAAAAGGCTACATAGGCCTACTATCACATCGAAATCCCACTTGTTAGAAAAACTTTAGAATTACAAAGACTCGTTCCCTATGTGGGACTCGAATTCTCACCCGAATTGCCATCAGTTTCTTAGCTGAATGAGCTACTGCGAAAGGGGAGAGAAAGACAATAATACATTAACTGTGCAGACTTACGATTTCACTTCCTTCTTCGTCGACTTGACCTCTGCTGATGTCTTTTTCGTTCAGCAAGGCAGTGGCTGTAACAACGAATACGATACATTAATTATTTATAAATAGCTATATTATTTCCAATGCGACAGAATCGGGGCATTGGCCAATTGATGCCTTAATGTCCTCAATTGAACAGTTCATTGGTCGTACTAGACTTAATTGATAACTTGACTTTATTTTTTTTGGTATTGAGTTTAACGACGCACTGTAATGATAGCGAAGATCTATTGTCGTCGGATGGATGATTAATGAGATGATGGGATGATGATATGAAGGTTTCTTAGGTAATGGGAAGGATGTTGGGAAGGAAGCGGTCGTGGCCTATATTATGGGAATCATCCCGGTAGTAGCCTAGGCTACAGAGGGAAACCACGAAAAACCCATGTAAAGATGGACGGCGGCGGGGATCGAACCGGGTCCGAAAACCCTTCGCCTCCCGGATCACATGAAGCGAGCGCGTTAACCACTGCGCTACATGCGCCGGTACATTACTTTGAATAAGAAAAATATATTCAATGGAATATGCGTTCTATGATGACAAACTAAATACAATGAGACTAGACAACGAATATTAATTTTAAAAAAATCAAAAACTACTTGGATTAATTTACTTCAATAAATTGTCTGGCAGATCCCCGCAGATTAAAACATTGTATCTGGTATGTAAGCTGATAAGTTGAAGAGGTAATTGTTTCATACTGGCTACGAGCTTGGAGAGATAAGATAAACAATTTAATTGTGTCGACGTAAAGAAGTTAATTGGTTTATAACACGTCTGATACGTCATTTACAGCTGCATGTACGCGGTGGATTCAAATCACTGATAACGTTTAAATTAGAAGGTGAGAGGGAGAGGAAGAGAGAGAGGCAAAGAGATAGGAGAAAAGGGAGAGCATGAAAGAAAACAGAGCGGATTTATCATTATAACTATACGCCTATATAGAAATCATTTTTCAAAAATATATCTTTATTAGAAGTTTCATTCTTTACCTTTCCGTAATTTTTTTGTAAACTAAAACTCGACTCGACAATTTCATACAATTAAAATATAATATTTTCCGACCGTTTCTCCTATCCGACATATAACGTATACCGGTGGCTCGCTTCTCATCTTTCGATCGACGGCTATTAAGTGCTTTTAAATAGCCAGAGGTTATTTGTGATTACGAATGAGCGGATGATAGAACCCATGACTTATGAGGGATTCGAACCCTTGCCTTATGAGGGATTCGAACCCGTGTCTTATGTGGGACTCGAACCCGTGCCCCAAATGACTTCAGTTTCCAGAGCAATCCGAGGCGGCATTCATTAAGAGTGCATAGGAGTCGATTTAGCAAATTCTCTGTTTTTCGTTGATAACTTATGAAGAGTATGAGATATCAAAATTCTAATACAGGGGAAACACAGATATTTTTAATACCTTCGAGCCGGGAAAATTTATAAATAACTATTCAAGTCATATCGCAGAATTGTTAGAACGTATCCAATTGAAAAAGAAACATTCAGCTAGATATGTTTGGCAATTATGCGATATGATGGATATGATGGTTTTCAGTTTTTTACTATTACCATCTTGAAGGTATTAAAAATATATGTTTCTCTCGTACTAGAATCTTGATATATAATACCGTTCGAAAACTATCATCAAAAACCTGATATTTCACCAGATCGACTCCGCATGCACTCCTAAACTCTCGCGACTACATCTCGACGATTATGAAGCACCAACCTTCTCCCAGCTCATCCTCGTCATAGTCGTCATAGTCGGTCGCGTGCGACGTATCGCTGTCATGTCTATGACGCGTGCCATGTCTATGACGCGGGGGTCCCATCGGTCAGTCGAAGGCGCTGACATTCGGCGACATGTGGAGACGAGGCGGGACAAGCGGACAACACATTGACACCTTACAGATGGAACACAAGCAATACGTCAGCGAGACATCAAGAGAGTATAGTGTGGGTGAATGGTATTTCAACTTCAAATCCTGAAGTATAAGTTTCATTAGTTTTACCGACCTATTGTTACAGATTTATATAAATTTCCATAAAATTGTACAACAATTTCTTGCGATAACTTTTTTTTTTTTTCAATAACATCGAAACTTGATACAAAATCATTGTTCCCCTATTGAGGCTAAGGATGAAAGTAGGATCGTTTGGACGGGGCACCACAAGGGCGATCTTACCACCCATTTTATTATCATTTTAAATTAAAAGCAAAGAACTTTGACACCCAGGTCTACGCTGTCTGTGACCACACTTCTTCGCCGCAGATAAAAGTCTTCAGTTGCCGAAAGTCCGGAACGCATAAGTATAAACCATTCTTGCGATAAAAAGTTTATATTAATTAAATGGCCAAACGATCCTATCTATCGTCCGTAGCCTTGGTTGCATGAGAAACAACGACTTCGTATCAAGTTTCGATGTCGTTGAAGATAAAATAAATATTTTCAGATCGCTCATCCTCATATAAATATATACAAATATTATGAAAACTGATTACAGACAAACCACATAGTGGCTCAGTGGGGCTATATACATTATTACTAGCACATAGTATTTGAATGGATGAAAAAAATTGCCAAAAAATGACTAACCACTACAAGTACAGTAGCAACAATGAACACAATACGAGATATTGTACTATTTTAATAACTAAATGTTGAGGCAGATTTCCAGACGGTATACGTCTGACAGTTGGTTATACGGTACTTTGTAACTAAAACAGTTACGCCCAACCCTAAGGATATGGAATACCTGATCCTTTAATTCGGAGCAAAAGAAATTATATGTACCATATTTGAATCAGAGGCACTCCTATACATACTATCTGTAAGACCTATATAATACATGAGATGGTCATGTGAGGCCTAATTGTTATTATCGCAGTCATAACATTAATTTGATTGAATCATAGAGCAAAGATCGATGGTCCATGGTTAAATGCTAATTATATTGATGTTCATTCATGACAAGTACCTCAACTAAACAACATCGCACCCAAACATAAGTTTATACGCGACACCTGGATCGATAGTTCGCCATCTATGACCGCTTACTTCTCACTACTAAGGCAACCTTCATCTCATAGCCCCATCAAATCATTGATCATCTATCTGACACCAATAGATCTTAGTTAGACGAGCTTTAGCGAAGATTCAATTTGACATACTGAAACAAATTGGTGTTCGTTTTCATGTTTTTTTTTTATTTTTTTGTCGGTTATCCACAGGTCAAACGACAACAGCTATCAACTTCAAACTTTTTTTCAATATGGTTACTCATCTGACTTAGTTTTGTATAGTTTTGTGGCATTATTAAGTGGTAACTTTTTTTTTATGAATTTAATGAATTTCAAAAATACCCATTAGAATAACACAGCGGAAAAATAAAAAAAATATTTCTAGATTTTCCAAAAAAAATGAATTTTCGCGTGAAGTTGAATTACATTTTGATACACATTTTGAGAGATTTTCAGCTTGATCGGGTCAGCCATTTTGAAGAAAAAATATAAAATGTGCTAAATTGGTATCATTCGAAGCAGTTTTTACCCATTTTTACCCATACTATTACTATCCGCTCGTCTAACAACGCATATATGGCGTTTTCCTAGTTTGTTAAGGGGGTGCATGCACGATGCTCATGAAAGTAAAGAGAAATTCATCGTTACAATTTTTGTACATGTTCAAGAACAGGTGTAATTGAATAAAAAGTATATCAACCTCAAGATAATTGTATGCTTCAATCAATATGACCTTCTATTTTTGTGAATTCAATCAGTTTTACGATGATACGTCAATGAATACCAAGAATGTGATGAAATTAATTGACATATTACCTCAAAACTGATCAAATTCACTAGAATAGAATGTCATATTAATTGGAGACCATAAAATTATTTTGGAGTTGATATGCTTTTTATTCAACTACACTGGTTCGTGAACATAGATGAAACTGTAAAGATGAGTTTCTCTATTTTTATAAGCATCGTTCATGCACTCCCTTACAAGAACAAAATCAATACTAACGAAATGAAGATCTTATGTTCCAATTAACCACATCGAAATAGTGAAAAAATGGACATTCGTAATCTTGTAATGACTATGGGTAATGTTAGATATATGATAGGTGATAATGATGAGTGATCATAATATTGATAATGATAAATTATGATCGATGTATTTATCGGGCATATATCAAATTCACACCAAGTTCGTTGAACTTTGCCCTGCCACCCCTTTTTAAATCTTCGTTCTAACGAAGTTCAACCTAGGAGGATTTAATAAACTAGCTAATTGTCGAGTTTGCACTTGATGACTATCCTCATTCCTAATCGCTGATTTCTCTTCCATTTATTTTCGATAAAAAGGCATTTTATAGCAGATAAAAATGATTTGACCACTTTCGAAAGAAAAAGAAGTGAACATTGCCTAAGAGACTCAGTTCAGAAGTGGATGCTATCAACATTCGCGTGTTTGGTTTACTCTTAATATACCAATGCTGCATGGTGATGTTCGGATATATCGCTAAAACCGTTCACACTTATGAGTTCCTGACGTTGGGAAATTGAAATACTTTAACTGCGGCGAATAAGTATGACCACGAAAAGCGCAGTCCTTGTGTCTATAAGTTCCTTATTAACAATTTATAATAGTAAATGGAGAATCATTTATATTGGTGACTTGACCGCCTCGAAGTCTCAACAACCAAGAGGTGCCATACGTCAAAACGTTCTCATTAATTCATCCTTAGCCTTAATTCGAAAATCATTATTGTATCAAGATTTCGACGTTGAATAATAAAAAACATTGAAATGGAACGAAATGCTCAAATTCAGAATTTGTTCATGACAATAAACTCCGCTATCAAAACATCGTTTTATTTATTACTTTTATAAGAATTTGATAGGCCTATTATTATATTCTATATTATGACTATATAAAAAGTCGTGAAAGCGCCACAACAATGCACTTTCACGACAGGGTCGCCAATGATGAATGTAGTCATGTAAACGATAACCACATTACAATGTAAGTCTGAATACCCGTTAAAAAATGCCTCCCTCCGTAGTTCAGTCGGCCGAGGCACCGCCTTAGAAACTGAAGTCGACGGAGGGCGCTGAAGAGCGTATACCGGAATAAAGTATACTCGGCTGTGTGACATGGGCTTGGGGTATACTCCTGAATGGATGATTGTAAAATGCTGTTAGGTTTCAGTTAAGGTTTGTCACCCAAGGACATGCATGAGCTAGTTACACAACCGAATATACTTTATTCCGGTATACGCTCTTCAGGCGCCCCAGTGAACGTTGGGCGTAGGTTAGAGTCCCGCATAAGGCATGGGTTTTTGTATACGTTCTTTACTTATCACCACTTCATTGTTTCGTTATCACCTGTTCATTCGTACCCCCGTAAAACAGCTAGCTGTCTATGGGGTCGTATATAGCAAACAATAATCATCATCATTCCATTAAAAAGGACTGGCCCTCACTTCGACAAATGGCAGTATGAAGAAATCCAATAATATACATTTCAAACCCTGTAGATAACATAGCTAATATAAATAGCTAATTATTCTGCCATATCAATCTGATATAAATTTAATGGTATATATATAAAAACTGAAATAGCATTATCAGCTTTCACTTTACATGATTAATTAGGTTATTAGTTGGTATACATATCTGAAACCTACCTGAAATTAAGACATAAGACACAGTGGAGTCAATGTAATATATGCCTAATCTGGTCCTTTCTGAAGGAATACAATCTATCAGATTTGTGTTAATAAAGAAGATTTATGTGTACATTCAATAATGTAATTGCTGATCCCATCAATTTGACGGATGATAATTTAATCCCGCTGAGGTGACAGAATATTTGATTGACAGTTAGATTATTAATAGATTTGTAACAAATCTTTATGACTTGATAATGTTTCAACGATTTATCAGTAAAGATTGACGAATACCTCCATGCGAGTCCATTTTTGTTTGTTTGTTTGTTTTGCTCAGCGCATAAGTACTACTGTGGTTCGATCGACAAGTAACGCAGTATAAGTGACTAGACTATAGTTTGAAAACTATAATGTAGATAGGCCTATGTTGTTTTCAATTACATTTCTTTCAAATATCTGCCTCATACAACGCGTGCATTGTCAGGGGATATATTCCTACAAGATGAAGGTTTTTCCATCCTTGCATTCTCAGTTATGAGGAGGTACCAGGGATGTTTTTGGGCCCTTTTGATCGGATCTTAGAAAGGAATTGACCCCCTTTCCAAAGATGAGCGCATTTTTCATAATGGCTATAAGTTGTCTCCGCATAATTTTGTGTTTTAGTGGTTTTAGTGGTGCGTATAGTGTCAGGTAAAAATAGGTCGTTTGGGGCCCTCTTTGGCTTCAGTTGGGGCCAAATGCCTCCTCGGCCACTTTGAAACCCCCACTGTGTATATACTCGTTGCTTTGCATCAATTCCAATAATCGATAGAATTGCATCAATTCCAATAATCGATAGAATACTCGATTCCAATAATCAGATACAGTTTCGGTTGCGGTTGGATCAAGCTACAATAAAATGCATCCTGAAGAAAATATATAGTCACCCAAACGCATACTAGGCCTATAACCATATACTATACTATTTCCTGGTTATTATATTTATTATGCCATAACTATTAGGCTTACTATATTTTTATACCGTAGTAGGCCTATATTTATTTACTAGTATAGGCCCTACTGTTGATGTCCTCATTGCACCTACCTATATATACATTGCAAGTTGAAAACGAAAGTTTAGCTATCTGCAGAAGCCGAACCGCCAACGATATTTATTTTAATAACACATTATGCAATTAGTTTCGCGAATTTACGTAATGACCTGTGTAAGTCCTCATCACAACTACCTGTTTTATTAATCAAGAGGACAACACCTTCTCCCATTCACTTGCGAAACTTACACAGATAATATATCAGGAGAATAAACAGGTTCGGGTTTTTCTATATATATATATACATATAGGCTATAAAACGTACATAATAAATAATTTCGATTGATTGAATTGTCAGATTTAGTACGTTTGATGTATGTGGTTTGATGAATATCGTGTTTTTGTATTTTTTACATTGCATACGAACACTTATAATGAATATAGTATATACTATTTTAACTCGATTCTCAGTCATTCTCTTCTAAAAGAACTGATAGAATCTCTCGTTTGACTTGTGGAGACCAAAACAAATTAATTTTTTTCACGTAATCTCCAATAATTTAAAATACACACCTCAACTGAAAAGATAACACAATTTCAGGTGAGCTATTACAGTAATTCTATATACACGAGTGATGTAAACACGATGACTATCTGGTATGTATTGCCCTACATTTGAGCATAAACATATTTAATGTTCCGCAGCTATAAGTTCAATAGTTAAGGCGTCCCCAGTCTCCAAAAGGTAATATGTTCTCGCCAGAGTGATTTCACAGATATAAATAACCATAAACTTTCAACGGTGCAAGATGCAAAATTCACAAATACACCATAAAATGTAGGCCTAGACAATATTTGTGGAAGATTCTAACAACTCAAATTTCAAAATAACAAAGGTGGAAAGATCACTTATATGTAACCGTAACACTCGATGTTTCAGCCATCGATTTGTACCTACAGCGAACCGTTACATACAAGTGACATGTAATATTTTGTAAATATTTATTGTGGATCGACAGAATTATGTAAGAGACTTTTCTGAAGGGTGTTGAGCAGTTTCACAATACCAGTATGTTCACAAGGAAAGCCACTGATTGCTATATGTTACAAATTGGATGACACTGAAAATATTTCGCTGCCGGTTGGTTCCCCTTAACAAGATTATCGTTGCTCTTAGACCTGCTGTTTAAACATTCAGGCGTTAAAACAATTACTGTTTCAATTAGCGGACGAAATAATAATTATTGTATAAATTGTAAATATTTCCATAAATTCGCTACACACTGATTGCTCGGAGAGTAGAGGCTACTCTTTTTCAGTGTGCGTACATAAATAACACGTACATGACTGGTATACATAAATAATGATGGTCAAACTAAAGTAACATTAAAAATTTCACACGAATTGTCCGGTGACGACGTAACTCATGGAAGAACGACTTTGTCGAATCTCGCACTTTCAGATATTTTTAATGATACTGAATAAAGACCTTAATAATCTCATTCTAAACTCATCTCTTTCTAAACTCATCTCATTCTAAACTCATCTCATTCTAAACACATCCCATTCTAAAATCATCTCTTTCTGAACTCTTCTCATTCTAAACTCATCTCTTACTGAACTCATCTCTTTCTGAACTCATCTCATTCTAAACTCATCTCTTACTGAACTCATCTCTTTCTGAAGTCATCTCATTCTAAACTCATCTCATTCTTAATGCATTCCTTTCTGAACTCATCTCATTCTGAACTCATCTCATTCTGAACTCATCTCATTCTGAACTCATCTCATTCTAAACACATCTCATTTGAAATGAACCAGTATGTTGGCTGTCTAATCTCATCTCATTCCAAAGTTATCTCTTTTTTATGTTGGGTTTAACGACGCACTGTTATGATAGCGCAGATCTAATGGCGTCGGATGAATGAATAATGAGATGATGGGATGATGAGATGAAGGTTCTTGGGTAATGGGAAGGATAGTGTGATCGAAGCGGTCATGGCCGACTTATTGTAAGAACCATCCCGGCATTAGCCTAGAACACAGAGGGAAACCATGAAACACCCCTATAAAGATGGTCGGCGGTGGTGATCGAACCGGGTCTGAAAACCCCTCGCCTCCCGGATCACATGAAGTGAGCGCGTTAACTACTGCGCTGCATGTGCCGGTATCATTCTTCCTTTTATATTTCTTTGTACTTTTTGTCCTCGTGTCTAATTCATGGGAGGGGCGATCGCTCGCATAGCTCCCTTTGTGTCAACCACTGGTCACAATTCACAGGACAACACAGGACGCCGTTGCACCAAAAGCAATGTTCAGAAATGGCAACAAACTACTTACGAGTCGTTGCCAGCGTCCGGCTTTTGTCGACTACCGACGTCTTGGGCGTCCCATCCCCACCGACCGTAAACGACGCCGTCTTCGATTTCACGTCACTTCCCGACGTTTCGCCCGTTTTCGGAAAGCTTTCGATCTCATTTACCGACGTTTTCGGTGAGCTTTTTACCTCACTTATCGACGTTTTCGGTGAGCTTTTTACCTCACTTATCGACGTTTTCGGTGAGCTTTTCACATCACTGACCGACGGTTGAACTTCAGCTGGCAAAGAAACCGACTTTTGACTTCCCGCCGAAGACTTCCGAGGCTGCGTCTCATCAGCCATCGCTTACAAGATCAACTAAGCGACGCGACTGAATCCGATACCGATATTCTAGACGATAGAATCCTGGATGAAACTAATTAATTTACTGACCAGTTCAGATAACCTTATCATCATGTACTGATACCGATCTCAATGAAGCACTGCGCTATCGTCAGGCTACCGCGACTTCACAATCAGTTTTTCGTAAGCTGTTTAGACCGAATGGCATAAAAACATATTACTGTAATCACAGATAAAACGAAATAATATCTAGGTATAAGCCTTCAAACTGTGTGTACCTTTGATTGCATGTGGAATCTGGATTGATTTTTAATCTGTCGATTTAATCATTTTCTGATGATTACTGGTACAATTGTATGTGTAATTTTCAAGACTGATATCCTTGGGAAAACCATCAAGAATCGAATTGTTCAGCATTGGGCTATAGGCCTGCACACACACGAAAA
Source organism: Brachyptera putata (assembly GCA_907164805.1). NCBI lineage: Eukaryota > Metazoa > Arthropoda > Insecta > Plecoptera > Taeniopterygidae > Brachyptera > Brachyptera putata. The sequence continues at coordinate 9,808,240 of OU015471.1, read as the reverse complement.
TCACTAAAGTACATTCATGTTTTTTCATTATGTTTTCATGCTGAAAAATTGGGTGGTCAACTGCACTAACTGTATGCCTACTTAAAATACAACTGACCTAAAAACAATCTGAACTAAACTTGTACTTCTTGAGCAACCTGTACAGAAGTAAAATTGAGGGGTATGGCTCCTCCCCTTCACAAATTGTTACCACCCAAAAAATTTCCATGGGCTAATATAGTGCTTGTTGAGGTTTATGTCGGATGAAAATTTTGACGAGGAGTCAAACCTCCCATCTCAACTTCTGTACAGGCTGCTCTAGTAGAAGTTTGGGTCAGTTGGATTTAAGTACATTTGATTTTTAGGACAGTTGGTACCTCTCGTCACCGATTTTGATTTATAATCAAACGAATGAAACACGACAACGAATAAGTCACTCAGTGACGTTCTTTATAATAGATTCGATGCAACATGTCACAATAGACACTGTTTGTACGCAAGGACCTCAGTCAAGAATGTGCCATGCCTCTAGATGAGGAAACTCGTCGTTGGGTTCCTCCAGCATCAGTAACGGCGAGCTCTCGAACAAGATCGTCGAGCCGTCGTACTCCAGAGGGGCGTAAATGTAATTAGCTGTCATTTTCAGGAACAGGACCATATCCACCAGGATCAGACCGGCGAACAGGAAGAACTCATTGGCCTGCAAGGACATGTTGCACTATAAATCAAACTATCGGGTACGCGTGTGCAGTTTGGTGTCGTTTGACAAATTGGGCATATTTTTTATAATATATCGTTGTCGGCTGCCGTTTTTTTAGATTCTTATTACTTCAGATGATTGAAATATAATAATAATATCAAGTCTGGTATAGGCTTGTTATTCATTGGATGGGCGAAGAGTGAAGACTCAATTTTATCGTACTCGAAAACAATGAACATAGGCTTATTTAATTTGTATTAATTCATTTATTTTTTGTTCGCGCTCCACACGTCAAACAGAACCACATATTCTATTAAAACTTGACATACACAAGTGTCATCTAAATCGATGCTGTGAAGTTTTGAGGCGGACTCGGTAGCACCACTTGGGAAAAAATTAAAGAACCCCACACAAAAAAAACTGGAGAAGAAAATTTGAAAAACATATTTTCTTCGAATAAATTCGAATTTCAACTGTATTTGTAGATTTATAGGCCTACACACTACTCCAAGTTTCACATGAATCGGAGCAGCCGTTTTGTAGAAAACGATTATATTGTGAATTTTCAGATCAATTTGAAAGCTACAAGAAGATCGAATTGTGAAACAAATCAAATCGTTAAACGCTCAAAAATAAGCAATAAGTAGAACAGCAGGCCAAGCATTGATGGTTTTAAAAACAATGTGTGTCTCTTCCCTTTCAATTACACATGAATAGGCCTATATCGCTCACGCATGTGCTGTTTGTTCCTAAGTAATAAAAATACTATTTTTTCTCTTTTACGATTCGCTTTTAAGTGTGCTGAATAAATTATCACACTGAGGTTATTTGTTAAATGTTTCAATGTATGCCCATTTCTTTCTGACTCGAGACGGTTATTTCGATAAAACTACACTTGAGAGTGTGATATGGGAGATGATTTAGAGAAACATCAGATGTTTGGTGATAACTTTCGAACGGTATGAGATACCAGAATTATAATACAGGGGAAAACATATTTTTATACCTTCTCGACGGTATGAGGAAAAATTATTCAACTTAGCATGATTATCAAACGTAAACAGCTACAAAATTGATTGACTCAATTTATGAAAGATATTGATTAGGGAAGTATGCATGATAGTGGAGTATTATAAGTCCACGGTCCAACTGAGAAAAGGCTATTGTTCTGAATCCATTGTTTAATAAATAATAAATGAGTAATGCCATAATCGATAGGCCTACGCTGCAATGAGGAAAATATCCTCTTAATTATAAGAACTCGCGCAAACTAGTAATTTAATTTTGGTTAATTTATATTTGACGCACTGTACTGATAACCAAGATCTATTGGCGTCCAATAACATGATGATGGAAGATTAGATGAAAGGTTATATTTTATCAGGTGTTTTTGGATATTGGGAAGGAGTCGATCATGGCCTGTTGTCAACCTCAACGACAGAGGGAAACCACGAAAAACCTTTATCAGGATGATCAACCGTGGCACGGGAATCGAACCCGGTCTCCTGAATGACGGCTCAGCGCGCTAACCACTCGACGACCCGTCCCAGCGAAAGAATAAATTATAACCGAGACAAATCGGCACGAATATGCATCATGGGTAGATCAAAATTAAATTTCTTCAAATTGAATATGAATGTAGGCCTAGGCCTACATTTAAAATAAATTGCTTTTATTGAAGTCAGATGAATTTGTAATATTTTGTGTGTAAATTGAACATGCCAATCTGCGCCTCCACACACCGACCACGCACCACAAACCGGTGTTTTTATTGAAATAACCAAATACATAAGTCACAAATAAATGTTGACTTCCGTGTGGTATTTTATTTACAACCATAATACAATAATTTGAAAAGATCGAGACTAATGATATCTTTATGCCACATAATATCAAGTCAAGAAATTATATATTTATTTATATTGGGTTTAACGACGTACTGTAATGATAACTCAGATCTATTGGCATCGGATGAATGAATAATGAGATGACGGGATGATGAGATATAGGTTTCTTGGGTATTGGGAAGGATAGTGGGAAAGAAGCGATCGTGGCCTATATTGTAGAAACCACCCGGCATTTAGGCACCCAAGACTACAGAGGGAAACCACGAAAAACACATGCACGTATGGTTGGACGATGGCGGAGATCTTGACATTATATATTATTTAACAATTACCAATGATCCGAAATAATGAACGGAAAATGTACCAATAACTTATTTCGGTCCACTCATTAATGTCCAAGACTATAGTGCAACTTGCACATATGGCTCATCTAAACAAATCCACGAAAGAAGAAGGTTGTCTACCAACTAAATAATGTAAAACGTTCGGTAATGAAACCGGTAATGTATGGTAATACGGTAATTATGGTGATGGAAAATTTCAATGAAATGAATCCAGTGAATTCCATTGGATTCACAGAAAATTATTAATGAATTAGACATTTTCTGAAAATTTTCATTGAAAATTTCAATACATTTTCATTGAAAATTTCAATAAATTTCATTGAAAAGTTTCAATTAATTGAAAATGTTCAAAGTCCATCACTATATTTTCACCTGACTCTTGACTATTTTCGACTGTGTGATGACGATAACCAGCATGTTTCCCACAGCCACGGAGACGTACCAGCCCGCCAGGGTGACGGTTTTCATGGACTTGGGAGCCTGAGGAGGAACACAACACGACTGGTTTGGGAGGCGATTCAGAGAGATAGCAATCTTTGAAAAAGTATTTCGAAAAATAAAAATGGATGGTCTTTTACTCTTAAAAAATACACAGCTCAATTATGGACTGGTCAAAGTATAGAACATCCATATTACATGCCTATATAGGCCCACAACAAATTGATTTCGGCCAAAAATAACCGAAAATAATACTATAGAAAATAAAAAAAAGGAATATAAAAGAATGAAAATAATACTGTAGTAACTAGGCGTCGTTTTTTCAAAAAAATAATAATCGAAGTGAAAAAAGGGTATTTTATTCTTAAAAAATACACAGCTCAATTATGGACTGTTCAAAGTATAGAACAACCATATTACATGGCTATATACGACAAATTGACTACGGCAAATCGCATGTACCAAATATAATACTATCGAAAATAAAAAAAAAAAAAACTACAAAATAATAAAAATAATACTGTATGTTTACTACCAAGCGTCGTTTTTTCCAAAAAATAATAATCGAAGTGACAAAAAGTTTATACTCCGCTCACTGAGCCGCCGACTTTGATGAGGCCCTTATTAGTCTACATGGTAAGGCTATCTATATTTACCTTCTCGAAACTAGATTGTACAGGTGTCTCTGTTACATGCGTCGTAATTATTGAATAACACACGGAGATGAGGTTTACATTATCTTGTACCCCGTCGGATCCTCGTTATCAATTATCAAGTGCAGGGGAACAATGGGTATTTCGTAATTACAAGTGAGATTACAATAAGTATGATGGTACGTCATATAATGTATGATTTTGATATGATGTATACGAAGATTAAAAATAACAATTAATGTTCCAAAAAAATTAAGAAATGAATGAATTGAAGTTTTTATTAAAAGTTGAATGGTAATTACACTTATTGAATATAAAAGTGATGAAGTAATGAACTGCTATCTCACCCGGTATTTTTTTTTCACCTGCTTGATTGATTAAATAGGAAAACTGACTAGTTGACAAATCAACTCAGATTTGTAGAGTTTACATACATTTGAGTAAAATCCCGTCACTAATTTAATCCACAAAAAAGGAATATTTTGAGGAACCAAGCAACTTTTTTGGCATTCTATCTTCATTGTTTTTATCTTTTATAAAAAATATATTAAAGTCTCTATAATTTTTCAACTCTTAACTCCATTAAGTTTATCCGTAATTATATTCAAAAAATGTTTCAATACCCCATCCCAATTTTTCCCGGATTTAATTATCCAAAAATTGACGAAGACAATTATTTGTATTAGTTCAGTTAAGCCATGAAACTATCACCTAACGTACAACAGCACACAAGAGAAACATACCAACTGATATTTTTAGTACAATTAGCATCCAACAGTAGGCCTATGTTGAACCTACGCCTTATCTGCCACCTGCATTTGCAACTACATTTTGGTTTACCAAATTTCAACTTCTAAATACTAAATTCACCCTTTTGTACACCCCAATTGCTATAATTTTGGAAAAAATAGCATCTATAGAACTACCGCCCTCTACTCCGACCATAGATTTCATATTGCTAATACATTGAAACATTGCGTAATGCATGTAGCACTTCGTCGCCTTTTCAAAAACATGATCAAACAACATAAGATGCATTGGAACATGAAGTGTAACATGAAACATGAACAGCATGTATTGAAGCAGTTTAAAATTCCATCATTTCCATAGAAATTCCAATGCGATTTAATTGTATATAATTGTTTGGCATTCCTTACTTGTGTGAATGAGAACTGGAGGCCCGCAATGGCAAACATCACCTCGCCAATAGAAATGAGCAGATACTGAGGTATGAGCCACATCATGTGCACCGTGTTTGGTGACGTCATGGTATACAACTTGGAAAACTGTAAGGCAAGGACGAGGAATCAGGATACTCCTAGCGAACAAACTTATTGTTCTGTTAAACGAACCCACCTATAGATAGGTTATTTGGGTGTACGATAGATGCGATGCGATAGATAGAGCAAACGATGGATGAATGATTTTACAAAACCCTTGCTTTATGCGGGCCTCGAAGCCATGTCCGACTGGACTTCGGTCTCTAACGCAGTGCTTCAACTGACAAGAAGCCAGATTGGCGGCAACACTCGAATAAACCGGCGAGTAGTCCATCGGAATAAATCCAATTGATATTTGTAATCGAGTATGATATTACGTGTAAGTAATTATAAGTATAGTGAAACCTCTATCTATTGTTTTTCAAAGGACCAGGTAAATAAAACCATCCATGCAGGAAAATTCAATATTGGTTTTATGGGAGCACAGTGGAAAAAATGAATAAGCAGGAAACCGTTGTATCCCGGATCGATGCAATAATGCCTGGAATACATATTAGCTATTTACAAACTCACGGTTATTTGCCCGTCTACTTCCATGACAACTAACGAGTAGACTCCGCCGAGACGTAGTATAATCTCCTCCTCGTAGAGGATCTTTGTGCTGTCATCGTAAGACAGAGAGTAATTGTATCTGTGAAACGGCGTAATTTCACTTTCAGTTCACGCTATCAGAATACTGAACTATATTCTATAGAGTGTCTTTACAGGTAGGGCCTACGACTGCAGTAACAACACATAATAGAAAAACAAATAAAGTGAAAGATGTTACAAGAAAATCGAAGTGTAAGGTGCGACTAGAATAATTTTCATAATTCCACAAGTGAATTCGTTCGTCACCGCTGATCGTTGAGAAGTCGAGGGAATGGTCGACTCTTAGAGTGAACTGTATCAACGGTGGAACCTCTTTAGTACACTTTTCAGAGGACTGGACATAAAACTTTCACAAGTGAAAAACTTGGGCTTACTAAAGAAACTATACCTACACAATATGAGCAAGCATGGAATGAGTTGAAAAAAGAATGTATCAAGGTAGTGAATGAGCTGAAGAGAGGCTTAAAGAGGTTTTACTGTTTATGGCATATCGAAATAGATATCGTAATGATACTAAAGATTTCTAGAAATGATGATAAAGCTTTTAAAACTACCTAATGCCTTCACCATTACTTGATTGTTTTCATAGCTCCTGTAAGACTATTATACATACGGTATATACTTTAATGGAGAACTACAATATTTTTTAAATTATTGACTGCACACTTAGGCAATGCTAAGTTCCTCTTTTATTCATCTAGGTAAGCTGCTGGTTCGTCAATTTTTTGTTCCAACACAGTACCTGAAGATGTATTGAGGTTACACGGTGGTTTGACTTGCCTGGCAAAACTGTTCCATTTCATGAGTACTGTCCTTGAACCTATGGATTGTTGCTCTACCTAGTTTACATTTGAAACTATACGTCTTGCCTTCGATATACCGGTAGCTCAAATATTGGCATTTTATAGATGCAGGACATATTGCCATCCACGATATGGTGGAGATAAACAACTGTGGTCGGCTTATGGTAGGGGATATTTAGTATTTGCCGATTGTGCACTAAATATACAATACAAATACTCATTTATTTGAGGCATGCATACTCCTCTCACGATTTTGATTACATATATCAACCATCTGGATGTATAAGCAACTTGCAATATAGCTTGCATTATTAGGAATCACTTCACAATTTAATACCGCTTATTTTAACCACACTATCTCCATTTTATGTTATGAAGAGACTCTTGCAAACATCCGAGCAAACGTAAACGCAATTTTGCTTCTATTTGTAAACAGTCAGTGCCTTGTATCACTACTTGATGACTCACGATCGGTGGGTTCAGAGATCTGTACCATGAATTGGTACTTATTTTCAATATTGGTGGGATGGCAGGTTGAACCACCATAAGGCAGTGGCCGATGAACGCAATTCTCAATACATCTCGACTATCTGAAGTGAGAGGAGCTCCTCAAACTCAGATACCTCAAGAGAGGTATGTACTTGGACGAGTATGAAAACTCTTCCTTATCCCACACAATTACTGAATTAGTAATTTGGTTAAAATGCTGACCTTCCTGGATCCAAAACCATGTACGCAGAAACACCCAATTGCTTTTCGGGCGTGTAATATGAATCCGTCAGCCCTCGTTTACTGCTCAAGGTTATTTTAGCTGAGTGGAATGTTGGGGACCCTTGTAAGAAAATCACTCTGTAATTAACAGATCCAACATGTATATATGATGGCTGGGTTTATAAACTGGTATGTTTCACATATGAATGTTTCAAATTTAACAGCAATCAACGATTTACCATGAAGCCCATAAGAACTAGATTTACCTTATTTTAGGTTTTCCACTCAACGACTTTTTCAAATCATCAGGATCCACGATAAAAGATCTGAGCTCGGAGCCAATTTGACCGAGAACAACCGTATCAATCTGAAATTGATAGCGTCTCAACAAAACATGTGCTCGGTACTTAAAACTAGTTGGTTTATTAAAAAATCTACAAAAAATAAAGTATTGCACCCAGCAATGACATTCCTAGTTACGGCAGTGCTAGCTACTAGTTAGTACCTATATTGATTTTAGTTACATAAATATAAAAACATGAATATGTCTACCTATATTTTAATCAGATCGAGTTATCAAGCACTATATGCACCACTTCCAAATCTCATGGAAATTTTATTTCACTACACGGAAGATATGAAGATATTTAGAGTACCGGTATCACTGACATTTCGTTTTTTTGTTTCTCTACTGATTGTTCAACTACGTTGCTCGTAATTCACGTCTCATAGTACTTTAACACAAGTGCTTCTGTAGCCCGACAATATAATTTTTGAAGATTTCAACAAATACGTAACAAACCAGCATTGTCAATGAGCACACAAAAAAAGTTCCTCATAAGTCTTAACACAAGAGAAACGTTTGAATGAAGGAATGAGTCTTCACAGACGATACAACTGATAGACCTACCTGAGATTCCGTGGCTAAACAATTCAATTCTAATGTCGGCCATTCTAGTTGTTTGACTCCGCAAAGTTTCGGCACAACGGCAATTATTTTATAACTCGTGCTATTATCGGCCACGACATTTCGGAAAACGTGATTCATTGTCGAATTGATCACTTGTATTTTATTGAACGGATTAACAAGGTGAATGTCACACGGTAGCGTGTTGATAATGTTCACGTGAGCCTCACCGCGTTGAGGCAGGATAGGATAAGTGCTCTACACAGAATAAACAAATGTAAGTCAAAACTTGGATTGTAACTATCGTACTATCGTATAAGCAACATCGTTTGAGAGCTGAGCAATCATCACTATATACTAAAAACCAAATGTGCTGTTACCACGGTAAAAATTACTCTACTTTGATATATATTACGCTACGCATTGAACGTCAAGTCGAAATTAGACAGAAAAGCGCATTATACAGGTTCATGTAATTTTCTCTGAGCATTTCTTCTGTCCTTATTGAAGTCTTCTTTGTAGCAGATATCTCGCACAAATAAAAAAAAGCAGCAGACTACACAATCAAGAAAATGTCGTGGATCACAGTATAATTCATACTTTTTCACCGAGGAAAACTGCAAGATCCAACAGTTCAGCCTCATGTTTCTTAGCTCTGGAGAGACTTGCATTAAGAATTTGTAAGAGTTCTAGTATAGTCCGATCTAAACCATTCTAGCTTCATAGTATAAAACATATTGATATACGTACACCAATATTCATCAATATATTTTACAGCTACAGGTACGATCAAGAATTTATAAAAGGTACGAGATACGTATGCAAAAAAATAAATAGAAAATATCGGGAAATTATGAGTTCCGTTCAATGTTGAATCGAAATGATGATATTGAACATCGATCAAAATCATCAACATTTACTTTAGGTCTAAATCATGTCTTTTTAGCCTTCTGTAATTATTTTGTGAAGTGCAGTGAGGATTTGTCGCAAAAGTCATCGCTGGTTATTACTCTCATCCTAGCCTGGTGAAACCGAGTCAGGAAGTTATAGCATACTTCTGCTCATTTATTCTCGACGTCTAATGAAGAAACTATTTTAAAACCGAGTAACGGAAACCAGTCCTGCGATTTACCTCCAACGACATCTCAAGAATGCCAGACGCAATGAATGCCAGTCCAGCTATGAGTCCTCCGATGGCCATTTTATGTAACGCTGACGTCCTGAAACGTTTCTCCATCCACGGATATAGAACTTTGTCAAACAACGGGATCAGGAGCATAACGATGGCGGGATTTATCACTTGCATCTGATCAGGGAATATGTGGATGCCTGCTATCTCGCCATCCATTCGCGATGCTTGAAAAGTCCACCGGGAACCCTTTTTACAAATAAGTTTCAGATATGTACGTCAGGTATGTTGAAAATGACAATCAACAAATATGCAACAATATGAAAGCTATTGCTAATCAGTTCTATAGTCAGTTCTGTGGGAATACTCAAATATATATATATTTAGATGCAACGTTTTATGGAAAGAAATTTCTCTTCACCATTTTCTTTCAAGAGAAGGATTCCGTACACACATTGAAATCTTGCATTTAAATGAATACTTCTCAGCATTTCCGCAAAACTGAATACACTATTTCTACCATCGTTTACCTGTTGGTCGAACAGACTCCAGAATATCGGTAACGGAAGGAATGTATACATGATTGACAGAACAATCTTCATATCCCTAACCAACTTTTCGTCAAATTTCTTTTCTGCATAATCCAACCAATGGTCCTTTTTCACATCCTTTTTTCCTGTTTTATACTTCCCAATAACGGCACTCTAAGAAGTAAATAATATATGTAGATATTTCAGTTCGGTATCCCAGCGTTAGAATACGAGGCCATATGGTGTTTCATCTAGTCAAGAGCCAATAAACTTACAGACGCACATTTAAAACAATGCAACAGAATATTTTCCTGCGGCGCTTTTATCTTGTATAGTGGTTTACCAGCGAGAAAAAGTACTGAAAAAACAATTACAAGCAAATAAATTGATTTTTGCACGACGTATTATGAGTGCACATATAAAATTACATATTATGAAAGGTGATGCAAATGTTCTATATATTTTTTGATTTCAAGAAAATAAACATAGGCCTAGGCCTACCATAACAAATTTATTCTTGAGAATGACCAGAAGACTGAATATGAATTTTACACAGAATACCTTTTTCACATGACTTGGGCATTGACAAGTCACTCAATATTGAATACAGCATTCGACAGAAAAAGTTGCTGTGGTGTTAAAAAGTAGAACTACTGAAGGGGAAAAGTTTGCGCATATTTTCAACAATGACATAGATTGGAATATTACATTGTCGATTGGTCTTTTGTAACCACACGTCAGTCATATTGCATTTGTAGGCGCATTCTGTTAATACTTTTCATGTAGAATAAAAATGTTTTTCAAATTTTATTTTGAACTTTACGTTTTAATGCCTACCAGAATAGAAGATGATTGCTCTATTCAATTCTGATTGGAGAAATTGCTTTTAATTGAACAAATAAAGTGTATACTCTAAAACAAAATAATTTGATGGTCTCTAGTCTCTCTAGTCTCTAGTAGTCTGCTATGTTTAATTTGCTGATTCATTAAAAGACTGGTTTAGGAATCAATCAATATTTTGGAAAAATATTGATTGATTCAATCAAATCAATATTTTTGTATCTTCCTCACTTCTCCAATAATCCAAAATCCTGTTTTCTCAACTTGAATATTACAGAATACACACTAAGCAGTACTTACGTAGTGCGATTATCATAAGTCCAGCAGGAAACCCAAATCCCAAAGCGTAACATGATTCATCGCCGAAACACGTTACTGATTTGCGTAAGATTGGCGTTATTATCATTCCCATCAAACCTCCGAAATTGATCATGAAATAAAATATAGAAAAGAACTCTTGCAATCGTATTTCTTGCTGTGGTAACGTAAACTGGTCACCTCCGAATGCAGCAACACACGGCTTAATGCCGCCCGTGCCTATCGCTATCAACGTCAAGCCAAGTATGGTCGTAGAACTGAAAACATTTCACCACTTCAAGCAACAGAAGCATCAAGAGGAAATTAGTACGATTCGGCTTACAATTCAAAACGTTTAGGACTGAAGAACGTTGTATATGAATCTAAGTAAAGTAAAAACGAAACTTTTACAATTGAATGATTACATGTTTTAGAGTATTACCAATAATTTTTTTTATATCAACTCTTTCATGCATTTTCCACGTATATTACTTTGATCAATCAACGTTATTTTGTATTTAATTATTGATCACTATTTTATAACAATCTTATCAGGGGCCAATAAAAGTTATACTACGTACCAGTATGTATTAATATATATATATTCACTCAGAGATAACCTGTGTGAAATAATTCAAACAACCCCGGAAAAAATATTATACGGTGTTACCGATTTTAAGAACTCCAAATATTGGTATACAAATGTGATACACATGAACGATTGAAAAGAAGTGAAGTTCTAAATTTTGAAAGTGTAGTTTATAAATTAGGTATATTTTTATGTATAATATATTTATACTGATGAAACGACAAAGCTTTTAGATCACACTTACATGGGGGGCAGGGCGACAGGAGGGGTAGCTGCTAAAGACATCAACGTATTTCCCACAGCATAAATAAGAGAGAAATAGAATATTGTGCTAGAAACAATGAATTTTATACAAAATATATTTAAACGCATATCATCATAATCGTTACCAACAATTCGTAGATCTACATTAAATGTTCATATAGAATTAGCCATGGCCCCTTGGGCTGTCTCAAAGTTATTGCTGAATTGAATATTTTATTGTATGTATATTGTATTAAATCAATTATGTGCTTAAATAAAGTAATTGAAATGCATGTCGTCAAAGTATTTGGTACAAGGCTAGGTCAGTCATCATCACCTGAATCTGCCAATGAGACTGTCGGCAAGAATAGCTCCAACAACCGGTACCAAATAGCACAGCATTATGAACACATGGTAGATTATTGTGGAAGTATTCTCGTGGAAAAGAAGAATGTTTCTCAGGTAGAGGGAAAGAATTGCTAGAAACCAAAAATATTGGTATTAAACACCTTCAAGATTGAATGTGAAAATCAACTTTTTGAGAAAAATAATTAGGTAGGCCTAAATGAAGATACAATTTCTCAAGAATGATTTCTGAACGAAAATCAGTTTCAACTTTCAAATTGTAGGCCTACTGTAACCAAATATATTTAGTATATTTACACATATAGGCCTACATATATATATATAGACACATTTTTATATTATGGATGACCTAAAGTAAGTACGGTATATATAATACTCATCATGTTATTGCATTGAGCACTGTACAAATGAGTCCAATGTAATTGTGGGAACTATTTCTCATCCAAACCCACCAACGTATCTACTGAAATCTCAGATAGAAGTAATTAAATCAGGACTATGAGGATCAACAGAAGACTTACACAAAGTAAACGAATAATAATACATACTTCTTAATCCACAAAATGAGAACCGTTCACAGAATTCTGTTGCAATAATAAGGAATATCGATCTAGGATACTTTATGATAGCCTTCATAATGTTGTAAGTCGGCCCACCGCAATGTAACGGTCTAGGTTAGGAACACCGATAAGGCAATAGCAGAGAATCGATGATCTGAAATGACAAAGTCAAGTACTTCAGAGCAATCTGTTTTCAGAACAGTACTACATCATTTGAAAACAGTGCCTTAAACCAAGTCAGTTGAGAACTACATATAATTTATATTTTATGACCCAGTTCCTACATTTTCAGTATTATGCTGCACATAATCAAACCGTGAATAAATATGCAAAAATGAATTATTTCACAAGTGCAGAAGAATCATCTGCATATAAGTCTGCAATTGAAAACGGACACTGTCGGAGTCAAAATAGGTATGAGCTTAGGAGACGATCCTGCGACAAAGCCAGCTGTTTTCCATCTTTGGGTTTGCAGAGGGCTGACCGAGTGAAAAGGGCCCGGGCGGAGATAAAAAATAAGGGACGTTGAGAAAGAGTAAAACGACAATGAACAAGTGCAAAAATTACAGGCCGAGTAACAGAATAACATATCAAATTTGAATCCATACATAAGACGTAAAGTGTGTAGGAGCAGCCCAGATTTTATTACAATAAGCCCTCGCATGGCCTTGTACCAACAATGATATTGAAATGAATACCGAAACAAAGATAGATAATAATAAATGATCAACAATAGACCCCTACTTACCAATTAAAAATTAAATTATTAACAAAATGTAATCAGCCAATCACATACTACGTACTTATGTAGACCTTATAAATACAATGAACTGAACGAGGTTGGTACAGTCATGAAATCATATACCAGTAGACCAAATTCAATCCTAATGATTGATATACACCCTAGATTATTGGCAACCATTGATTCATCAAGGGACCAAGCCTTCTTTAAACATGTTCAATTTTGTTAAAAAAGTCAGTGAAAATGTACATGTAGGATCCAATGGGCCTGATATTATGGTCAAAACAAAAGAAAATTTTAGAAAACAATTCAAATCATTTTTGCTGGATTGAGAAGGATTTCTAATATTTCCATCAACTAACTTGTATGATACAAGAAAATGTCAGTTCTTCATGAAAATGACTCAGTTTGTTTATCTGATGGCGGAGGTGATAATTTAGCTCAGCAAAAACCTACATACAAGACACTCCTTTCACAAAATAGATATTACACACATGTGACACCTCGTCGAATTCCAACAACACCTACGACTTCTAAAAGCTCGGTCAACATTCTCACGAGAACACCAACCATGAGTCAAAAACTTACGAAATGCAGAAGAGCAATATCTTTGGAAGATTTAACACCAGAAAAAAAGAAAAACAGAGATCGAGAAGAAACACGTCATGGAAAGAGGTAGGCCGAGGCACAAACCAAGATTCATAATACTTGGACAAATTACATTTTTTCTAAAAAATTTGCAATTACAATTTTACCAAAGTTACAAAATATGTTGATTTAAACTTTTAAGTGTTATTACGTAAATGGGTGTATTTCATGTTTGAATCGGCGTATCAAAGTGTGGGTCACAGTTAGTACAACATTTCAAGATACAATTAATTATAAAATTGAATTAATTTAAATATCGTAGTAGGCCCTACCTACATATTGTTGAAGCAACAGAGAACCAATACTATCATATTCATACTGACTTTTCATCTTTTCATGACTTTTCATACCGACTTTTCAATTGATCTTACATTTTGAATCAGTCGTAAAAATATAGGCCTACTCCTCTTAAATACGAAATATAATATCTTGAAAATTGAAATATCAATTCAAGGTGTCCTGCACAAGTCTCACATGGTGAAATGTTCCAAAAAGAGAAAGAGCTCTTATCCAAGCAGACGCTAGAGAAACTGTCAGCTCAACGACTCTGTCAAGTCCTCACTTTGAATGCTTGGCGCAATCAACGGAAATACGCACACATTCTGAAACTTGAAACGAAACAAACAATTGACCAGGTACGTTGGCCCAATTGATTCTCTATCCATCAAAATGAGACAAGTTTAAAACTACTGCCAACTAGTGGCGAGGTTTACTTATGACATTGCCTGCATGTTAGGCGTCTATATGTGTGAAATAATTATGGAGCTGGTAGGCCCTATAGTTACCTATCAGTCTTATTAGTTGTATTATTATTAATACCTTCAATACGTTCTAATCAAACCAAGCTGAGTATAGTAGGCCCTATGTGATAATACCTTCATCGTAAGCAATTTGTACGCATAAGCTGATACCAAATATCTGGTAGGTTTTTACACCTTATTCGTCTTGAAATACAGTGATATTGATAGTGGCTATTTATTGTCTTCCATGAGGCGTTCACGAGCACAATATTGTTATGTAGTATAAGGTTGGATTAGGATGTCTTCAACAATTCATTCATGTCTAAATTCATGACAATATAATCTCCATAGGTCGATGACTTCCATAAACAAACGGCAGTGCTCATGCAGATGCTGAATACCGAGAAGAAGCGCATGACACAGGCGGGACTAGAGCTCCAGACCAAGATCGAGCAGATGGAGGAGAGCAATGCCAATCTCAATCTCATTTCAAACGTATGTTTATTTATTCTATTGGCACTGCTTAACGATCCCACCAACAGCTAGGTTATAGGGAGTATGAATGAGCAGATGATAAATGAAACGATGAGATGATTGACAGATGATAAGACATTTACATGAACCCATGCCTAAAGCGGGACTCGAACCCACGCCCGTCTTGACTTTAGTTTCTAGCGCTAGCGATAGTTGACTAAGCCACACAGAGCGCCAAAATAGGTATGTAAATACCTACTCTTATCAGACATTAGTTATGGAGACTGGTTTGTATGCGCCCACAAATGATTCCCAATTGGAAAAATAGATTCGAAAACATATTTCGTTCTTGTTGTAGGATAAATTGGACCTCGAGAAAAAACTTGTCGGCTTGGAAATTGAATTGACAAAGATGGAAACGAAATTGGAAAACGATGTAGATAACTACAAAGATGAAGAAGACCACTACAACGTTGTTCGGCAAGATCTCATGCAAATAAAGATCAACTTGGAGCAACAATCAGAAGAAAACATGAATCTATGTAAAATGGTATGGTTATACGGTAACACATTAACTTATCATCTGAAAAATATTATGCTTCTACCATAAATTGTTTAAAAAATTATTGTTCGGGTTCATTATAAATTATAATACTAAAAAATTTGTAGATCTATATCAATACGATAATTTTTGTGTTTACATTTTCAGATTACTGACAAGGAACGAACACTTTTCAAAATGGATGAAGTAAAAATTTTCCTTGAGAATAAAATGGATGTTCTGAAATCACAAGCTTCAATGAGATTGGAATCACTAGAGGCTGCAAACAATAAGCAGATGAAAGATCACAAAGCTATGTCAATGGAACGCAAACAAAGAGATGATAGAGATGATGCTGTAACCAAGGCTACAATTAAATGGAACACTTTATCGAGTCGAATTAAGATGCTAAAAGCAGAATTGGTGGAAAGAGATGCTTGGAAACACAAAATAGAAGAGACTATTAGCTACAAAGAGTAAGTTTACGGCACCGGTTATTCAACAGTTACCGTGTCAACATGTTGCTTAATTATGTTTTGAGCAATTTTTGAATTAATAATGGCAGATAACCTAGCAACAAAGATAAAGATCTCACAAATGAGACTCTCATGTCTCATGGCCAATTGAAACTTTCATGGCCGCACTTCATGAGATATTATCTACGCTCCCCCGCTCTGGGTCTGGCTGGCAAACGCTGGGTTTTCTCAAGCGCTTGCCCGCTCTCAAGTTTCTGTATTAGCAATTTTCTTGATAAGAATGTATGTAAATAGCGGTATGATAGAATTGTATCAAGTATTATTAAATTATATCAAATATATTTTTTTATCAACGTCGAAACTTGATACAAAATCATTGTTCCCCAATTAGGGCTAAGGATGACCGACTAAAACGATCGTTCGGACGAGGCACCACACGGAATACTTAATAATAATATACTCATTCAACAAACAATAGATCTTAAGGTACCGGTACCATATGTTCAAAATATAATGAACAGTAAAGAAGGGGAAAAAAAATTCCATCAAGTAATTTCATTGATATTCTTTTTCTTCCCATTCTTGAATTGAATTCTTCTTTCTTATTCTGTCTTTTCCATTCTTGTACAGTAATCATTATATTATTATTATCATTTTTTTTTTAATTTTGTAAATAATTTGTCACTAATTATTAATTTATTTATGAATAAATATGTAGCTAATTCACCATTATATGTACCTGTTATTCTGTTTGTTTAGGCAGCCATTATGAATGGCAGTCTTTATTAATTAATGGCATTAATTAACAAAGATGTCTTAAAAGAGAATGTGATACATGGATCATGCCACTATGATGATGTACATGGCTGACCAAAATGATCTTTCTCATTTCAGAAGGGAGATAGCCAGTTTAAAAACACACGTTGAAAACCAAGAAATGCAGTTACTGGAAACGTCGTGGAGAAAGCAAGTTCGAAATGTGGCAAAGTCAGCGGTTCCGTTAGTAAACTACATACTCACGCAGCGAGTCAGCTAAACTTCCAAACACCTATTGTAACATCAACGTCAGTCATAGTTCGTAGACAAAATGACGGTTATTTTTCCTCGGCAAATATCTCGACTCAAACCATGTTAATTCTCCAATCGCCTTGAATAATTAGATGTAGAAAGATTTATTTGCTACTAGTACGAGATAGGATTGCACTAATCCAGCAATGTTTCTATGCTAGAACTATCCCGCCAATGAAACTAGTACGAGATATACAAGTTGGTCAACTTTACAACCATTGACATATAAAGTAGGCCTATGGTTATTCTAGTCGAACAGAGATTGCTGTGATGTTAAAATTCAGGAAATGAGAAATATTATCTTTTCTCCCCAAAAAATTACCAAAACTCAATTTGGGGAAATTCTCAACTCTTTTGTCGATTCATTGGAGTTGAAAACGTGTTGCTGTTTATACGTATATAGGCCTATTATAGTCTTTCCATATGAATTATTATTTGATATTCCATTGAAACTTCACTTATTTTTGTATTCACCCCTCCTCCCCTCCTCCCACATACATTTGATAAATCAAATAACATATTTTCTAAAAACGTTTATTCTTTGATAAGGCCTGAATTGCCATACTATTTAGTATTTATCTACCGGTATATGTACTATGGAAAATGCCGTGGTTTGATATAAATTTGAAGCCCTCAAGCAGACTTATCATGGAATGTCTTATACAATATTATGCAACTTCAACTATGTAGTCTGGTAATAAATAATCATGATGTACAAAAATGTTTTCATTAGTTTTTTATTCAAAGGAATAAAATGTCTAGGCTAATAGTATTCTAAAACAGTCATATACTGTCCTGGTGCACGTGACAAATTATGATCGACGGATCAAGCATGTATTTATTATCCAACTTCATATTGGATCATTTTGGGGCACGATTTGACCACTTTTGAGAAAATGCATTTCAAAATTTCTAAAAACTAGATAAGAATACCCTGGGAGAAACGTTGGAAAAAACATTTTATGAGAAAGAAAAAAAAATTATATGGAATTGGAGCACAAAAATAATAAAACATTATTCCATAATTTATACATAAATGGGATCAGTTGTTGTGAAGAAAAAAAGGAGATGTCATTCTTCTAGATTCATTAAAATTAAATCTATCAATTATATCTACTAAAATTATCAATGGATCATTGATTGCAGTAGTCTATAATTATAATTAAATGTAAAATCAATTATCGGTGCATAACAAACGCGATGAAGTGATTACACAGAGGTTCCGTTTTACGGATGTAATAAATTTGTTGATTTGTCGATAATTAGTGGATTAACTTGTTATTATCATCGTTTATCAATGAGATTTCTGTAACTTGATTATTGATTAGTTTCTTCAACACATTTTTACAATGGTCTATACGTAAAATGCGATCTCAATAGTAGTTTCAAAATGAAGGTTTAGTGGTATAGCTTTCAAGTGGATTTCATCCAAATGTCTTGGTTATCTTACAATGCATGATGTATTTCCGTAGAGTAGACCAATCATGTAGAAATTAATACCCGTAGATCATAATACTTCTTTCAAATACCTAGCGCACTGCTGAATAATATCAGCGAGCAACAAGTCACGCGATTAAATGAACTCTAAATATAAAACTTACCTTGACTGGAATACCGGTAGGCCGCGAGAGATTCTTCTATATAAGCCAGGCAATGTTCTACCACTTGTCTATAGTAACACTGCACAAAGACCGGTGGGTCTATCTGTCATACTTAGGTGATCATGAAATATTTCAGATCTGTACGTCTATGGATGAAGAACTTGCATCCTAAAAAAAAAGAATTATTCATTTTTAATTTCTTCATAATTTTATCTAGGCTAGCCTAATACTCAATTCATTCCGAGACGTTAGGTGTGTATGCTTTTACGGAATGAACTCTCGTGACCGTACTTCTTGAAATATAAAATTGGTTTTTGTTTCCATTTGTAACTAATGAAAAAATCCAGTATTATGCCAGTCCAGAATGTAGATAAAACATACATACGGGGCTACTGAAACAAAAGCAAGATGGACTATTGTAAACGACTGGGTTCATTTTGTTTGCCTGCTTGCTTTAGCATTAGAAGTCTGGGGAGGGGGGCATTCCTGTACGATGTAATCCGATTTTAGTGAAGAATATACCAAAAAACAAAAGAAAATCGGTATTATCCTATATCAACAGCCCATACACAGCCACCTTGAACTGTGGGTTTATCTTGTACATGAATACGTGGGAGTGCAAGCTTCACGAGGTGCACTCTCATGACAGGAGTTTTTGTACTAAGAAATTGATTTTCATTTCATTATATGTTACCGTACTAAATTAAAAGTGTAGGTTTATGTCACTAGGTCTACAGAATTTGATAAATGCTTCATTAATTATGCACTCACTCAAGTTCGTCTCAAAGCTTGCCACTCTTTACTGACCATATATAAAAAAATGTTTTCACCAAAAGTCCCACATGTACCCAGATATAGGTAGGCCCTACTTCAGTAGGTTACATCTACGACCACCAAAAACCAGAAGGGTTTCATCACGGCTTTATTATTGTTACACCCGACATTGCGTTTGTAGTACGATTTGTGTATAATATGCCATTGCCATAATACTTACCGGTATTACAAACTTTATGAACTGGGCATAATTATGTTGGTCAATAGGCAACAGGTTGCCAATAACCTTAAAAAAGTTACAACCAACTTTCCCAATTTGATTTTTCTGTGGTAATCACAGAATTATTGTGTGAACATTATATTTTTAGTTTACGAGTAATATAAGCAATACAATGTAGACTTACAGTGTGATTGAGTAGGCCTATGTCTTGGTTTTTGCAACGTGTTAATCAATTTGTTGACACTGACAGATCGCCGACTGTACAGGTGCACGCAGTGCACGTGTATTTTCTAATGAGAGGATTGTCGCTTTGGTCGGGGACAACTTACCTTGAGGCTTGATGGTGATGGAAAATATCGAAGTGGTCCAAACAGAATGCAAACAGCCCTATTGATTACTGTTTTTACAACTGTTTATTTGGATTAAATTATGTTAGTTTTCGGATATAATAAATTAGTAAATAATAAATTATAGATTATAGATAGTAAATTAGATCAAGATAATAAGAAGATTCAAGACTTCTTCTCTCCAATGTAAATGTTTGAATTGTTTTCTATCCCTGAAATTATTATACCTCGAAATGTATTGTTTTTTAAATGAGTTATACAATTATTAATTAATTTTTATGGTGGTAGGGCCTAAGATCGCCCATGTGGTGCCCCGTCCGAACGATTCTACTTTTCATCCTTATCCTTATTTGGGTAACAATGATTTTATATCGAATTTTCGATATTAATAAAAACAAAAGATCAATAATATGTTCTCAATCAATGTATTTTAATATGTATATTTACAATTTAGCGCATGCAATAATGAAATGAATCAATGTTAGTTGACGATTTGGTGTTCCACTGCTGGGGCTGAGATACGCGCGGGTCCGCAGGCCACTCCTGTCACTTCAGCAAAGTCCATCCCTGGGAGCGTCAACTCTATCGTTTCCCGGATCTTACTCTCGATCAAGTTCATGATCACGTTCTTGAACATCCATGTGAACACGTCAATCATGGCGTTCCAGATCTCGTCGAAGAACCAGGTTCCATCCAGGTGAATGTCCAGCTTCCTGCAACACCACAATTCAGGGGATAGCACGAGATCCTTATTGACCATTATTTGTATTCAGTTGACGAATACTTTTATTCATAATGGAGATAGTTGTGAAGTTTTAAACTGTAATTGTCAATAAAATGTGTTGTATGGCCTACTTGTAATTGTTATATTATTATTTTAATGCAAAATGTGATTGTGTATATTTGTAGGCCTATGTAGGGCCTACTATGTAATGTATGATTCACATGTTTGTAATATATACTGTAATTTAATTTAATTGGTTGTGTTATTGTTCTGTATGATAACTGTTATCAATCTTGACTCAATCAAATTGTCACAGACCTCAGAATAACATTCGACAGTAAAAGTAGCAGGTACGCAGATTACATTGTTGAATGTTTATTTATTACGTTCCGTCGGCCATATTGGCATTTAGGAGCGCATTCTGTTGTTACTTTTAGTGTTGAATAGTCGTTGACGAGCCGCAAAACCCTGTTATTATTCACTCTACATGCAGTCTATACACATGCTACACGTACTCACCCAGAGTCTGAGATGAAGATGTCTTTAAGTGTTGCGTCACAAGTATCAAGATCCACAAGGAGATCGACCGATAAGAGCAAATCTTTCACGTAACCGATAACATCGCCTTTAGGTCCTACGTTCATGATCTTAGCCTTGTATTGGTATTGCATCTGTGGAAAATATAACGTATGCATTAACAACAAGATTATGATTATTATTATGCCTTACTTTTTATTATGCTTGGATCCAAAATTCTGAATTGGAAACTTCACGATGAAGAAGAAGGAGTCGATCGGTGTCTGGTAAAAATTGGATTCCTTTCGTGACTATATACCACGTGGATCATTCATAAATCATTTCGTTTACCTATGCATAAAGAGAGCTATAGTATACTATAGTGTCTAGCGACGCTATAGCGTCACTCCCATACCTTTTCATAACAATTTCTAACTAAGCAATAGCTAAGCTAAGCTATTTCGAAGCTATATAGGGCCTACTGTGTTTATATTTCGTATTACATCAAAGATGATAATTGTGAAAATTGTAACCTCATAATTTTTATTGAAAGTACCTCTTTTCACCCCCCCCCCCCCCCCCTAGACACTAGCGTTCGTAGTGAGTACATGATGAACTATCACACCCGGAAGTGAAACTAGCAGAAAGCACTGCTTTTTAAAAATTACATTAAAAATTTAAAAAATCAGTGTGTTTTTGGTTTATGACGTCATGCACCAAGTAGCTAATTTCTGAAATAAACTTTCATAAAATGGCTGCAGACTTACGAATAGCTGGTCGAATCGGACGTACGTCCTGATCTCCATGATGTTCTCTTTCTGAGACACTTCAGCCTCCCCGGCACGCACGATCGTGGACAAGTTCTGGAGCCATCCATTTTGGAACCAGAGTTCGCCGTGGTATCTGATGAACAGGAATGTCTATGGAAGGAAAGTTATTAGTTGAGCGAGGCGAACACTTTCATTCCTCATACCGTCAAGTTTACCTATCAAGTGTGAAGAATTTTGGGTAAACCATTCACTATTTTTAACTACCTATATAGGCCTGCCGCCTGAATGTATTTTTTTGAGTATTTAGCTATGTATAACATTGGAAAAAAATCACTTTCTCTTATTTCAAATCATTTTATATTATTATCTCTTGAATTTCATCCCATTTCATTTCTTGAACATACTTCTATAATTTTCATTAATTTTGACAGACAATTGTGTCCACACAAAAGAGATGAAGGTGCGAACCACCCGTGCGCTCGTGGACTAGAGTCAGGAGACGGTTGATCGGATCCTTCATCTTTCTTAGATCTAATTGTGATCGACTTACGATGCTGAACCCGTAGAGTTCGTCGGGCAGCTGCATGGGGTCAAGGCCGTATTCGATGGCCTTGATCCTCAGCTGTTCCAAGATGGCGTCCACGAACTCATTGCCGTCCTCGATCAACACCTTTCCGTCATTCACGGCGCTAAACAAAATATCATCTCATTATTCTAATTTCAACAGAATTTAAACGAATTTCATGCTAGAGTTCTAAGAATATTGTCAACAGGTATAATATGATGATCATATTTGACTTTTTCAAATTCAATTTCAGGGAGGTTATAAAATTAATATTGTCATGAGCCAGCTAGGAATTGTGATTAAAAAACAACATCCATCAAGCCCTGGATTTCAATAGTTCTTCAGAGACTCAACTATGGACCGAAAGTAGGTTAAGCATGTTTGTCTGTTGAGATAGTTTAGATTAGGTTAGTTTGGATAAGTTTAAGCTGGTGGTTAGATGGGTTAGTTTCGGTTAGTTTATAGGCTCCACCATAGGGAATGGCTGCACGCAACAACAATAACAACAACGTACACATGTTGTGATACACCGATGGTCCGACGAAAGAGGCGCCATCCAGTAGGCTGATTTATTGATTAGCCAATAGAATAACGTCACAGGTAACCAAGGGAGATAACAAATAAACAGCTGATTAAGTTCCAACGAACTATTGTGAAACCATGTTGTTGTTGTTATTCGTGAGATGAGCGTGGCGATAAATGGCAAATATTTGTTCAATGAATCAGTTCAAATAACCACTTTTTAAAATATGAGTTTGATTTCGCGATTCCAAATTTGAATAATCTCAAGTAGGCAAAGTTAAAAAATTGAATATGTAAAAAAAAATGATTTTTTCAACGAATTGACGGATACTTTTAATTACCTACATTATTGTAATTGTATCTTCAATCAATCCAGCAGTAGGCCTACTTATGATTTCTTCTCACTCATTCTCGAGAGTATACAACGGCATGTATAGCGATTTCTAATTCTAATTCACTTAGTCTATCTCTTTGGGTATTGCACAAGGGCAATTGATGGAAGATTTTGTCACCGTCATCGTTATTGACAACTTGAGTGTGATAACTTGTTGAAATACTGTAATCAATTCGGAGATTCTCAATTATGTTATCTCCCATGCTTGTGATTTTATCAGTGATTTAATGGAATCATTCAATAATTGATTGATTGATTTTTTTTTATTTTTCGTTTTTTGTAGTTATTTTCTACTAACTCATCAACCGTAAGCACAAACAGAAAACTAGAACGATGCAATTTTATGAACAATCGAGTTATAGCACTAATTATAGGCAACTTACTAATTTAATATTTTATTGATATTAAATGTGAGCCGAACTATTTTTTTCATTATTGTGTGATAGTTTGGTAGGCATACATAGTGTTTTGAGTTGTGCACTGTGAACACCCATCATATAGTCACAGGTGTTGGTTCTCAATTGTCGAATTCATTTTTCGGAAAAGTTTAATATAGACTGAACTAAATTTCAATTGTGCTCATCAAATTTTCAGTATTTTCGGACTTTTGAAATATTTCTTATTTCTGTTTCATTCCTGATGGGGTATCTAAAAATTTAAATTATATTTTTCTCAAAATTGAAAATATCAAATTATTTCAAAAATATATAGTAGTACGTGTTAGTGCCTACCTTGGTCTTTTGACATCCTTGGTCAAAGCGTTGAGGAGCGGACTGCTGTTGGCTACCTGTATCCCAGCCAACAGGAGGATGCCGAAGCACAATAGCAGCTTCATGATCTAATCTGTAGGGATGTTTGACAGTGAATACGTTTCGCTTTTATACAATGACTGAATTTAAATCCACTTATCAATCACAGGTACAAGTTCAAGATGTCTCAATCAACGCGTCGTTTTAATAACAATTCAAAAAAATGTCAAGTCGATTTATTTAAATATTGTAAACACTTGAAAGAAGATAAGATAAGAATACTATATAAATGTGTGAAATTGATTAACATCATTGTATTGACAAATCTCAGATGATTATCTGCGTATATTTATCAATATCTACTATCTAGTAAAGGTTATCACAGAAATAGGCACACAAAAGGATCTGAAATTTTATATCAGGAGTCAAGAGCTAGAACAATGAGATCAAACGAAGCGCGCCACTTTACAGCAAATTTCACGAACGATTGTGCGGTTAATGAGTGGTCGTACGTTTAAAGGAAATCAGGAATACGCGTAGATTCCAGAAATTGGACTACTTTGTTATCCTGAACTTATATGCCAAAGAAAAAGAAAAAAATGTTTGGGTTCAAATAATGTACGATTTTATTGATAAATGCATCAAACGATAATTAAAATACATGGAATGTAAGTTAAATATCTTCTCCAAGTAACGAGAATATCAAATAATTCAGATCACTTATTTCACTGAAAACAGACATAACTTACAGAAGTCTACAAATTCAAGTATGGATCATTAACAATAATTGTTTAAATATAATAAATATTTATAATTTAAAATTAAATATGAAATAGTTCAGTTGACATGTACTGAACTACATTGTGTATGATTTATGTCTTTTTTTGACATTTTCCCGAAGTGACATTCTCCGGCCAGTCGCAGATTGTCATCTCTTGGTTCCAGTGAGTTCCAGGCTTACAGGAGAACTCCAGAGGTTTGTCGTGGACACAGCGGTAGTACTGCAAACAAATATTCAACTCATTCAATCATTCAAATAAAGAATTACATTTCGGTTACATAAAGTGGTTCAATCTGTAATTAAAATTTTAAGGAGGGACTCGGGTGGAAACCCGATCTTTGGTAATATTGATTGTATACACATCAACACATGGACAACTATAATGCTGAAACGGATAAAAAATCCACAGTGACAAATATTTGAACAATGAAAAACAATTTCCAACAATGAAATTTTTCGTTTTAAGCTCATACAATTTTTTTCATTCTTTTCACGATAATGTTGCTGGAGTATTCGTATCTTTTTTTATATTCCTGTTATATTTCAAGGTATGATTTTATACGCCCTTTTTTTAAATATAATTTTATTTAAAATGTATTCAGTATTTATTTTCTACCTCCACTGTTGGATGAGATATGAAAAAAGTGATATGTCCAACCCATCATTAAGTAACAATGAACATTCACAAAATAAATCAAGACAATTGAACAATTTTTATAGACGTAGCACAAAAAACAAATGCTTGTTTTGTGAAAAAAATGTATTGCAGTAGGCTCTCTGAAGATAGACAATGTGAATTTCTATATTGAAAATGAGCAGACGGCTCGACGCACAGTGACACTAAATAATTCATTTCAGGTATGACTAAGATATTTTACAATATTTTGAAACAAATCACTCGTAAAAACATCAAAATATATAATTATTTGAAGGAAAAAATAAGAAACTTTTTCAGAAAAATAAGCATTTCACCTGATTCTCCTGGTCAATGGAATTTCAAATGAAATCTACGCACATTTATCCTTTAATACATTCTCCGACCATGCGTGGATTGCGTATCCACAATGTTTTCTAGTTTCAGTGCGTATCAATATCATATTTCCTTCAGGATGCACTTTAATGTAGCTTGAGCCTTGATGGACCACTTCATATGAGCACAACCAGGAATGATGTGATAATATCAGCTATCGGTATGCATGCGTATAGCACGCCAATATATCTTAGTTATCATAACGGTGCGTCGTTAAACCCAATATAAAAATCACACTGCCACCTGTTTAACGACATCACCTTTAACGTACCTTGGAGCACTCATTGTGAGCAATATAGTCCTGATTCTTGCAATCCACGTTTCCGTCTGGGTTTGATAGGACATCGTTGGGTATATTCCCGGGTTCGATCTGCGGTTCCTCGGGAACGACTGGGGGCTTGGGTGGGGGCTTGGGTTGGGCCTGGGTGGGGGCCTGTGTGGGGGCCTGAGTAGGGGCAGGTGTAGGAGCAGGTGTAGGGGCAGGAGTAGGGGCGGGCGTAGGAGCAGGAGTAGGGGCAGGTTTCTTGACAGTAGTAGGGGCAGAGGTAGGCTTGGGAGTTACGGGGTCACTACCACTCTGACCGACGGTGCTTGGGGGCTTAGCCCATTCCGGCTGAAATTAGGAACATTCAATTAAAGTGTTATCTATGACTATGAAAATGATGAAAATAATCATTAGTGAAGAGGCACTTGTCTTTTGTGTTGATAATATTCACGTAAGTGGTTAGGTCCTACTGTCATTTGAAGATAGATGTTCAACATTACCAATTGTTTCAACTTTTATCTCACTTTTCATTAGTAAAACACTTGATCAAAATTAATTGAATTTGTTGACAATACTCGTTCCATCTCTATTAACACTAGAATTTAGAAACCAACTTCCTAAACTTCTACTTCTTGAAAACCTGTACAGAAATTAAAGTGGGAGGTTTGACTCCTCCTTTCAGAAATTTAATTCAACACAAACCGTATCCACCTAGCCTCAACTATCACTAGAGCCTATAGAACATTCAATGAGTGGTAACAATTTGTGAAGTGGAGGAGCCAAAGCCCTCGGGTAGTTGGTTTTTAGTACAGTTGGTTTTTAGTACATTTAGTCGTTTTTTCAGGTCAGTTTTTTCAGGTCATATTTTTAGTCCAGTTGACCAATCCCCACAAGACCTACCCGTGGAGTGGTGACGATTGTCGGCGTGGGCACTTGATAAGCCTTCATGTTGCTGTGCATGATGTTGATGAGAGGGTTGACGGGGCCACAGAGCCCGTTGAAGTCGTCAAGGTCAATGGCCCAGGTCATCGCGCCTGCGTACCCCTTGGCCTTGATGAAGTCCATCTTGATCTGCACACTCTTAGCGTCTTCGTATCCAACCCACTGGGTATCTACAACAACAAAACAACATTCAGCACACGTAGCTCAGTTGCTGCGCACTCGCTTCACGCGATCCGGGAGGTGAGGGGCATCTTGATCTGCACGCTCTTAGCGTCTTCGTAGCCAACCCACTGGGTATCTACAACCAAACAACAACATTCAGCTCACGTAGCTCAGTTGCTAGCGCACTCGCTTCACGCGATCCGGGAGATGAGGGGCATATCGGACTCGGTTCGATTTCCGCCACCTTTACAGGGTTTTTTCGTGGCTTTTCTCTCTGAAGTCTCTTGGCTATTCTTAGCTCTGTATAATGTTTATTTACATGTATACGATGTAATACACAAAAATAAAATAAAAAATGTATTTATATATATATATATATATATATATATATATATATATATAGTTATATAATGGGACAAAATCAAGGTATTTGTCAGCAGTAATTGATCAGAATCAGCACTCCAACCCCAGCTGACTACTGAAGGAGTAGATAAGATAATGATATATGGAGTAGGCCTACAAGATAGAGATGAGTGATCAAGATGTGATAGAATAAGAACGATAGCTGTTGATACTGTTTCACTAATCAATTCTCCAGATTATTTACCAATCCAATCTTACACAATTAAGTCATTCAATAACTCAATGATTTTATCGTTAAACAAACGAATTAAGATTGAATATCATTGTGAATTTGTGATTGATCATTTTTAGTTGTCACACTTGTCCTACAAACGCACGAAACTACAATCAAAGTTTAACATAACAAGCTGAAGTTGAATTCAACTTTTTAACGAATGTATCATGTCATCTTCGTGCCACCTTGTTGTATGTAACGGTTTACCGTATTCATAAACTAGTTTTTCCCTAATTTTCTCGGATTTTTCTACTTTTTACATTTTAGATTCTTAATATACTATTTCAACTTTGATACATCATTGAATAACAAAAAAATTGATTCATTTTTGTGGATGTGTTCCCATTAAAATCGAGTGGAACTTCATGGACTGTACCTTTATAAGCATATGGAACTTTGCCGGCTTCGTCCCACTTCTGTGTCCATCCATTGTCCTTCTGTTGCAGCAAGTCGCAAATCTACGAAAGAAAAACCACAGGTTGACACCATTTTCACTCCACTAAAATCATCAGCGTTATTCTGTTTGATTACGTTAACAAAAATGTACTCTGTAAACAGATTTATTCATGCGCTTATACGTTTTAAAACTGAGAAATGAATATTGGTTTTGTATAGAAATACTAATTGGATATGTTTTATGTATTGTTGTAATACTATACAGTGAATGTAGTAAGTTTTTATAGCTATTAGAATTTGACATTTGTAATTTTTTCATTCCCCAACTGATTATCGATTGAGACTCTCAGACTTATGTACTCGTTTAAATGACAACCCTATTATTTATATATTAGGCCTACGTGCATAAGAAAAATCTTGATTGTTATGTGTATTTGTTTCGTAAACATTTGAATTATGTCAAAATGATAACAGTATAGATGAAAATTAGAACCTGGTTCAATTAAATTTGAGATCGATCTACGTTTAGAGGGTGCTTATAAAAATGGAGAAATTCACCTTCACTAATTTTTTTCTTTGTTCAAAAACCAGTGTCATTGAATGAAAAGTTCACATCCCTTAGACAATTTTATGTTCTTTAATCAATGTGACATTCTATTTCAGTGGATTCAATCAGTTTTGAGATAATACGTCAGTGAATGAAAGAATGTGATTAAATTCATTGACATTATCTCAAAACTGATTGAAACTGATATACTTCACAAAAATGAAATGTCATATTAATTAAAGAGCATGAAATTATCTTGGGAATGTGAACTTTTCATTCAATTACACTGGGTGGATTGCACTTGCAGAGAGGAAGTTTAAACACCAGACTACCTTAGACGCCGTCTAGGTACAAAATTGCATTGCAGAGGCAATGCAATTTTGTACTTGGACGCCGTCTAAGGTAGGCTGGGGTTTAAACTTCGTAATTGCAATCCACCCACTGGTTTTTTAAAAAGGAAAAAAATAGTAAGGATAGATTTCTCGATTTGTGTAACCATCGTGCATGCACCCCCTTAAATCGTATTCGTCGGTATATCACAACAGTCATAAATGAGCCACGGTGAAATAAGAATGGTTTTGAATCTGACCTCGAAGTAGGCCATAGTTCCCTTGGCGTTGGTGTAGTTGGCCGGCGCGCCGCCTCCAGCCTCCTTGTTGATGTAGGCGCCCAGCTTGTAGTCCTTGTTGCCGCTGCTCAGCGTGAAGGAGCGGCCGTAGAACGGGATCCCGACCACCAGGCGGTCTGGGGGGCAGCCGTAGTCCACCCACAACTGGAGGCCGTCGTTCTGACAAATAATAGGAAAAACAAGTTCATAAATAGGTATTAAGGGAAACCTATACCAAGTAATGGGAAAATATATACGTATCTAGGATGAGCGTATTGTTGTAAAACTGCTTCACACCATTTAGAGTAACTTTTGCTCACCTGGTGACTGCTGGGGATGCCTTAATAGTCTTTTGAAAAGAAAGAATTAAAATATCTATAAAAATGATACTCAGCAATAATTATTTGGAAAAAATCCGCAATTCTACATGAAAAACGGGTGTGTGGTATGTGTATAGTATGAGTAAGTTAATAGAAACAGAAGAAAAGTGGAATAAACAGCCATAATAGATATTGGTGGAGGTGCCGAGTTGAGGGCGGCACCTCCACGCATATCTTATTATATATAACCCGCTGTAGGATATTATTCCTTGGTTTCTCAGTCTGATGTAGATAACTATGAAAAATATTTTTGATATTTATAAAAACTTGATAGTTCTCTTCGACAATATTAATTGCCTCGGTCGTTGGTGGGCACACCTCTGACCGGGCGTGTGTTCGAGTCCCAAATGAGACATTAGTTTTTGTTGTCATCATACATTCCTGCGATTTGAAGTACATCGAATGGTAAGCCATTCGATGTATTTCAAAGTGGAGTCAAATGACATTACTTGGTTGGGTCGATGATGGGTCGATGAATAATCCATCATGGTCATCTTAATTACTTATCATCAATAAATCGTTAACTATGGTGAAGATTGGAATGGTTTGTGGCGGATTCGGGACGGGGGCCCAACGTTCAGAGAATTAAGAAAATATGTGGTAGTCCAGAATGAAATCTTGAGAGTTTTTGTTGGTTTCTTAGATTCTTACTCATCAAGTATTTACCGGGCTACTATATATATAACTCATAATCAGATGCTAAAGGGCTACTTACGACGTTGAGTTTCTCGTAAGCGTACTGGTCGTGAGGCCGCGTGTACAGAGGGCTGTGCGTGTCAGCGAACCCGGCCCAGTTGCCCCGCAGGTCGTAGGACATGACGTGGATGGCGTCAATCAGCTGACATAGTTCTGGCACGTGGTAGCCCTCGTTCAGCCGGAACTTGGCCAGAGGCACGGCCATGGTGATCTCCCAGCCCTTGCCTTGTTTGTCGAATGCTCGGCGCAACTCCTCCACGAAATATAGGAAGCGGTCCTTGTCGGAGAAACTACCGCCTCTGTCGGCGGCTCCAGGATATTCCCAGTCCAGATCGAATCCGTCGAATCCGTAACGGTTCATGAATTCTGTAAGGAATTGTTGCATCAATTGAGAAGTGCATTCAATTCAATTCGCTTGCATTCTATTCAGCAAATAGAACTGGAAATCTCTCTTTTTCATCTTTTTGAGATTCATTTTTTTTAGGAATCCTAGATGGGCTCTTGATCATTCAACTTGGATACTTGGGATTTTTTTTCAAATTCTTCGTTCTTCAATTTGCATCATTTCCGGATGTTTGTTGATTATAGATTATATTTTGAGTTTACTGATCATACTCTTACTTTTTCAAATTTATATTTTCCAATTTCTAGAAACATTTTCTGAGTTATAAAAAAAGTATCACATCAATTACACTAATCTTTACTATCTTGTAGTCAATTAAACTCTATTCTACGTCATGCAGAGACGAGATACTAACCGACAACACTAGCAATGAAGCTGTCGCGGCGTCCTTGCGACCCGACCATAGCCGAGTACTTGCGACCACCCTCGGCCCACCCGCCCACCGCCAGCTGTGTCTTCAGACCGGGGAACTTGTTCTTCAAGGCGGTGAAGTTCGAGAAGCCAGTCATGTCGATATCGATCTGGACAAGCAACAACATACTGATGACATCTCGGGATCAAGAATGGTCAAAGAGATTTATCTTATATATTGCTAGGTTCAATGACGTACTGTGATGATAACTAAAATATATTGGCGTCGGATGAATGATGATAGAGATGAAGGTTTCTTATGTTATGGGAGAGATAGTGGGAAGGGAGCGGTCGTGGCCTACATTGTGGAAATCATCCCGGCATAGCCTATGGTAAAGAGGGGAACCATTCCCGAACAATCCTGTATAGGCCTACAGACGAACGGTGGCGGGGATCGAACCAGATTCGATATGCCCCTCACATCCCGGATCACATGCAGCGAGTCTACGTGTGCCGTTGCAGTAATGTTTAATTATCCAACCACTAAGTTCTAATTGTTCAAATCATTCACTAAGTTCAAATCAATAATATACAAATCTTAAATTTAATCTTGAAATTTTAAGGCAGCCACCGGAAATATGAGTTTCATACTCGTACGATCTGTATTTTTAAGTTGAATTAGCATACATTTTCCAAACATTATCGTCAACATCGAAGTTTGGTTACAAAACACTTTTTTTTTGTGTGGGGGGGGGGGGGGGGGGGTATAAATACAACATTTCATCCTTCATCAATAGCCTTAATTGAGAAACAACGGTTTTGTATCAAGTTTTGGCGTTCATAAAAAATATATATATAGGGCCTACATTTTGAGAAATAATGGAAAATGTGTAATTTCGCAACAAATTATGAGATTAATGTTACTTAGGCGTCGACTCGGGCATATCACCACATCCACATTTATTCGACGCCAAGTATCCCGTTTTCCTAAGTATTTCAATTACATTGCAAGAACAAAGAACGTCAAAGAACACGTCCAGTAAATCTTCTCTCCAAATGAAGGCAAGACGCCAATTGTGGACGCTGTTCTTCATAAGGTTAGCGATGATAATATATATATACTTATGGGGACCATCGGACAATCATAGAATAAAGAGTGACACTTATATCAAACGCCAACTAACTAGGTCTACAAGGATGATGTCTCTGAAGGCTCATTCACAATGCAACACGACGCAAACATTAACATGTAACACAAACGCCCGACGTATGACGTGAACATGAAATCCGAGCTGTCTATATCCACAAAACACTAACGTAGAATAATAAAATATCAGCCAATCAGAATTCTAGCTTATTGCCATTGTCATAAATGCACCCTCAATCATCAAACTAAATCTGGCGACCTGGGTAGTTCGGTTTACCTGCCACTTGTCTCTCATTGTTACGAAATTGAAAGTATTTCAATATACAATTATTTTCATTATATTAAAAATAAAATTGTATACTATGGCCTATATAGGCCTATATTTATGATTTTTCGCAGATATGGGGTCCCAGCCTTCGTAGACAGAAAAACTTGAAATTTGAACCCGTTTTATTGTTATTTGACCATCTTAGAAGCTTTATATAACTCAAGTTGGCGTGTATTCCGACGAGAGTGAGTGAGTGCGGGAGTGTTAATAAGGGGCATATAGCGTGAAGGAGTCAGGAGCCCCCCCCCCCCAGGCAGGAGTGACCATCCTCACCTCTGGATCGAGGACCAGGACGTCCCACGTGACGTTGCTGACGCCGACGAAGGAGTAGATGACATGCGTACACAGGTCGCCGGGCACGTCGTCGATCTTGTAGCTGCCGATACCGGGCCGGTAGATCGCCCAGTTGCTGAAGTAGCATACGACCCGGGCCGGCTTGTCTGTTAATAGGACCAATCAGCGCTCGTCACCAAATAACACGAACAAGGACAAATCGCACATTTAAAAAAATATATATCTTGATATACAAAAAAATCCTTATAGGCCTAGTTATTATCAATAAAAAAAAGATAGAAAGTTCTGCATTAAAACTTTGGATACGACAAATATAAATTCAAATGAATTTGAAATTTATTCGAAATTGATATTGCAACCAAGATTCCCAAGATCATAGTCTAACCATTCATGGCCAGAATTACCATTTTGATTTTGGTTTGATTTTCATTGACATATTATAATTACCATCACGCATTTTGATTTTTGATGGCGATCAAACCACAGCTATTTTGAGATGTATTTTTAACACTTTCTTGATCAAATTTGAATTTAAATGCTACAGATGCTGAAAGTAATGGTTGAGCGAGGTATTCTAATTGCAATGTTTTTGTAATGTGAGGGAAAAGCGCAGTTCAACACGCGTCTATATAGCAAATATTATCGAGTGTTTCCTCATGTTTAATCCTGTTATTGCATGTAATTGCATTATTATACGACACTCTCATCGATTATATTAATCTTGTATGCGTAAATTATAACTCGAATGTGCCAAGTAAACATACCAAGTGACGTTCAGAACTTGGAGTATGTTTTAATGTTTGCATTTGTTAGTCCATCACAACACTGAAACTACATTTTGATGATTTACGACGATATATTTCATTTCCCTCATTTTAGAGAAAACTAGAAATCATCGTCTTAATTCCAGAGATTATAATTGATTTTTTTGTCCTCCAGAGATCACGAGTCATTACGTAGGCATTACCGATTCTGTATAGAAACACAAACTGAATCGAGTAATATGTATACGTCACCACTCAGAAAACGGGCCGGGTCCTGGAGGATAAATAAATTATCCATAATTTTTCTAATTGAGATAATGATTTCCAGTTTTCGTTAAAATTAGAGACATGAATGTCGTCGTTATTCGTTAGCATCTAGTTTCAGGGTTGTGGTATCCTTCAATGTTGGTAGCAGATATAGGTAAATGTTTGGAGATATCGCACATGTAGGCCCATGTTGTTAATAAATGAACAGAAACTCTTCGAAGATCCCAACGTTTAATTCATTTATTATATATTCATTTATTTATATCAGGTTTAACGACCTACTGTACTGATGGCTCTAAGATCTATTGGCATCGGTGAATGATATATGAGATTATGGGAAGACGAGATGATAGACGTTATTTTATTATGTGTTTTTGGATAGTGGCCGAAATGTTGAGGAAACATCTCAGTATCAACCTGAATGACAGAGGGAAACGACTACGCACCCACGCGCTCAGGATGGTCGATCACGGCGGGAATCGAACCCTGGTCTCCTGAACGACGGTTTAGTGCTAATGTTCTACGTGTCTCAGTAGTGGGATTTATTGGAATTAAAATATAAACTCATATGAACTAGTATAAAGCTCAATTGCTGACATACCTGCAAGCACCAGAGTCGATGATAGAGCCAAAGCGGCTCCGAGGATTAACACAAGATGTGATGTAGCCATTGTAAACAATTATCTGTAACAAAATAATTTAAAGGAATTATCAGAATATGGTATATATTTTCTCATTCTTTTTCTTATTAATAATTTCTTCCGTTATTTTTCTTGGCGTATCTTTTCATCTTTATCTTTTAAAGATAACTTTTATATTTTTTACTTTTATTCCTTTATTCTTCAGTATTTTATTATTTTATTTTATATAATCTAATTTGTGCGTTTCAACATCGTAATGTTGAATTTATTCAAGATAATTTAGATACAAAATGTATTAAACATCATTATTGTATTTCTTTATACAATGAAAAAATAAAATGGAGTGTTAATAAAATACAATTTTGAAGAGACAGTCAA
This sequence comes from Brachyptera putata, assembly GCA_907164805.1. NCBI lineage: Eukaryota > Metazoa > Arthropoda > Insecta > Plecoptera > Taeniopterygidae > Brachyptera > Brachyptera putata. The sequence continues at coordinate 9,772,546 of OU015471.1, read as the reverse complement.
GTACTATGAATGTAAATAAATAAAGTTCAATAGATATGGTCCTAATTATCATTTAACTCTCGTTTAATTAATTTTACGCAATAATGGTAATTGTTGTATTTTTAATTAGATTAAATTTAATGAATACAAACAATATGTACATGAAATACTTCAATTGTGCATGTTTATACCGCCTTATGTTCATGTTAGAAGGTAAAACAATTTTGAATATTAGTTCCTATATTGAGAAGTAGGCGTTTACCTTTGAGACGTCCACCCTCACCGACGCCTTGAGTCCAACTGATCTTTGCAGCACGACGAAAACACAAGAAGAGGAAAAGAATATGTTTCAATGTCCAGTTATTGACCTCTAGCATCCGATCACGAACAAAAGGTATCAAAATACCCCCCTTAAGTGTTTTAACGAGATGCACCATGGCTGTATACAATACCGGTATATAAAACATTGGAACCGGTTTCCATAGATGTTTCGATGAACCAATGAACCCTCGTTTAGGCCTACGTACGTAGACAACTTTAGTCTTGTTGACTCGAAAACGAGTTTTCAAACTTACGAAATACAACACTATTTATTTTAATTATATTTGATTTCATTTAGATCTTTATTAAGTTCAAGTTTTGGTTCATGTTTTTTGGTTTAAATGTTCATTACATACTGTCAATTTATTGTTTTCCTCTAGTTTTTACCAACTTCCAGAATTTGTTGTCTGATTAAAATATGTAAATACGAGATGAATCTGGGCGTTGTGGTTTAGAAAGGTCAGTGGCAGAAAGAATTCCATGTTGGTATATATTTTAAAATGTTGACAGTAACAGTTACGATGACCCAAACAACATTTTTTAAACAGCTCGTTATTTGAGTCAGTTAAAAAGTTTGGAGTCGCGTGTAGAATGAAACTGTCGGTCACAACAGATCACAAGTCTTGCATCCCAACATTTTTATTTTCTCTGCCCTTGAAAGTCCATACAATGCAACAAGTTTATTGCCTCCAGAATACCAACTACGCCGACCTTGACGGAATCTTTTATTGGCAAAATATATTATTATTGTTCTTTGCAAATTGCATTTACCTTTAGACAGAATTGGATTTTGTGGAACTTGCCATCAGCGTGTTCAATGGAGCATGCATTTTAGATTGGATGGTTGTATAGGGTTGTATAATAATAAAACATGAAAATGTAACAAAGAAATCAACTTCATAATATGTGTATATTTATATTTGATTTTGTTAAGAAACAATTTCATATTATTTAGCATATATACACAATATAACAGTTAATTGACATTATAATTATTCATAATTGATACACACTACTATACCTTTTTGATATTTGTTATAATCATCAACACTCAACTCTAATATATTTATTTACGCTCATACACATCATTCTCACTCACACATCAAAAACAAATATCTCAAATGAAGAAATAAAATAAAATACCTCAGTAAACTAATATATTTATGTACACATATATAATGAGAAATGGGGTTAGCTCACTTAAATATAATTCATATTATTTATGACTTCTTGCTCAAACGAGGTTATGCTTGAGAAGTACAAAAATATATTAACCATAAATCATGCACTGTAACTAAATATTTGTTTTTAACAATGATAAAAATAATATTTGCTATCATTTTACTACAGATTAAGTAACAAATTTGACACCTTAAGATAGATTACTAATTAATTAGTACTGATATAATAGCTGGTCATCACATAGAATATGAATTTGACAGCAAGCCTCGATCTTATTGCCTTTTCACTGTCCTGAGTTTCGAACCATTAGTTTTCTTAATGGCAAACATACATTATATTAAATTAATTGAATAATTTAAATAATATAGATTTGGTGTATAATATTGGGGTATACTATTCACACTGTCATACTTTTTTGTGCTACATTCTACCCCATTCATGCATACTAGAATAATAATTGCTCATTTACATTTGCTAAACACCCTGTTTATTTGACACATAATAATTTCTTTGCTTTTTTAAACTTTAAATAAACTACATAATGTAAATATGTATAATACATGCTATACTACAATACATTTCACTTGTATTATGCCCTTGTATGGCTTTTCGCTTGTGCTATTTATTAATCGAATAACATCACAATAATCATATCAACAATGGAATGTTATATAAATTAAGTACAACTTTTGGTAAATATTGTACTTCATCGTCATATTATTTCAGTTCAATTAGAGTTATTTAATTGATATAGTCCATGAATTACTTATATTTAGTATTGTGTGCACAGTAAATACTGCAACCTATTGATAGAAATTGTGCACTGTTGCAGACAACATGGAAGACCAAACACAACCCCACAATTCACTCTTGCCATTAGCTATATAATAGCAACTATAAATATTATTACGCCCTGAATTATCCACGGTTCATACTAAATTAATAGTTAATACCATCTATTATATCCCAATAATTGATCCAGGGATGTGGCATATTCTTTTATCCATATTGGTAATGGTACTCTACACAATTTTCAATTTGTCGATGATATATTATCGTGAAACTGACTACAATGTTTTGGCTATTGGATATTTGGTGACTACGAGTAGAAGTTGTCTCGTTGCTGATAAAGCGGCAGCGGCTGAACAGGAGATAAGTCGTCGTCGTCGAAACACGGTTCTTGGTCCGTCAACGGAAGAGTTGCCAGCGCTTTAACTGCACAACCGGTTGGCAGAGGGGAATTAATTAGTACACTCAAATTGTAACCAGGATCAATATATCAAGATAGCATGTGAGATAAACCCCTTCCACGAAAAACCTGTTTCTATATTACGTTGTAACTATAATACATTTTTAGTTGGTAATTTAATTGGGCATTGCTAAAAGAACCAAACCAAACTTAGCCAATCTAGAATGAATTTCTAACTTCTACAGTAAACAATCGAAAATACAGTAGAACATACAAAATTGAAAAGAGTTTATAGAGATACATGTAGGTGTATGTAATCATCAATGAAAAGACTGAAAAATATACATATGTAGTGAATTAATAAGTAGGGGAGACTGGGGATGGATGGGAATGCCTAGCTACATTCCCCTATAAGGTTTTTAAAAATAATGTGAACATAACTTTAGTAACACAGCATTTCCTCATTTCAATTCAAACACAATGAAAACTGTAGTTGATTTCTTTTTGATCATCAAGCCTAGACACTTTTGATTCTACTGTACTACAGTTTAGGCCTACTATAAAATTCCTTGAAACTAAATGCAACTAACTCTCCACAAATATATTTTAGATTGGTATATTAGATAACGTGTTAAGAAATAGTTTAAAGTAGATAGAAAAAAATACATGCTTGCCCTTCAAGTAGGCTTATAGTATGTAGTCTATTCACACGTCAGAATTGTCCCATTGAACTCGTGGAAGTTAGACAACTGCTATAAAACAACTTGCTCAGAAGAGGGAAAACTAAAAACATGAGCAGCCAACCAGAAATAAAATAAATTGTCAGCATTATTATGTTAATGGAAAACAAAAATAAACAAACCTCAATTTTTGCGAAGCAGCAACAAAATGGTAAAACATAATCATTCCTGGGATGACATACAGGTGGTACCTAGATTAAATAACTCTCATTAGAAACAAACACTACAAAAACAAACTAAAACACATGCATAGCAAAAAAGTATAAAATAATAAAAACTAAATGATAAAAAAATAATGCATAGCAAAAAGTATAAAATAACAAAAACTAAATAATAAATAATTAATTAATTGAATAACTAGGCCTAATAATTAATCAACGAAGCTACATAAATGTTTTTCAAGCCACTAAAGGTTGGTAAAGTCAATATATTTGCTTACCGGCTACCATCTTGCTTTTCTCCATTACTTGTTTAGCAAGAATTTGATTAAGCTCAAGTAAATGCTCTCGTTGACGTTTTTCAGCAAGTACTTTCTTCTTCAACGTTGACGTTGGTTCGTCCTCTAGTTCGTCATCGTGGTCTGAGAAACAAAACAAAAAAGCTCATCGTCAATAAATGCATTGAATGATTTGAAAGACAGCTGAAATATTGCTGAAAAACTAGCTGAACAACCCTGGTGAGAACTTTTTGCTCTACAATGACTGGGGACGCCTTAATCTGTCCCCTGACAAACGTACCAACAAGGTTCCACTGTAATATGTAATAGAATGTTATTGAATTCAATACAGTAATTGAAATCTATAATTGATTATTTCTTATGGAGATAATTGATTACGTAAATTACGTCACAACCACACCATGTAAGTTGTTCGACTTTACGAATGAGCGGGCAATAGATGACTGATGTTTAAAATTGAAGAACGGTCCATGCTTTATGCGATACTCGAAGCCACCTCCAACATGAGCTCAGTTTTCCGAGACTGAATGAGCCACGAGGGTTACAACACCATCTTACCTTTGAGGTCTGGAGTAGAGACAGAACCCGTTTCAGACAGCATTTTCCTGATTGACTCGGCTTTCCGCAGTCGGTGCAATTGCTCTTCAGCTGACAATTCCGGAGCCTTCAGAAAAAAACAACAACAAATTGTTAACTTGATTTATGATCAATTCCATCTTTAATGTCTTAATCAATACAATTTCCGTCAGCTAAGTTGGTGGACGCAACTGACTGCTCTGTTCATTGGCTCAAACGGCCAACTTTGTCGACACGTCAACTTGGCTGACGGGAAAAAAGTAAGTGAAAAATTAGTTGGGCAAGTAGATCCCATCTTACTTCAAATGCAACACAAAATATTTACTTTCAATCAACACTTGTAGAATGAAGTATATAGAAAAGAATCAATCTATTATGGGACAAAGCCTAACCAAGAACAACAAACTGTAATTTGACTATTTGCAATAGGGAACACAAAATTGTTCCTCACCTGCTCTGGAATATATCTTTCGGGAATGAGAATCTTATTTGGCGTCCCTAAAATGCTGTCGATTGTATTTTCGTTATATTTGAAGTCCTTGTGGCTCATCGTCGACCGGACAACATCGGGAGCGTTGATTCGGGGTCGAAGGGCGCGCTCCATGTCCAGGTCATCTCGTGACCTTGCGGAGCCCTGAGAACACAAACAGAGAACATCCGTTTAGTTTTGTGATACGCAATAGAGCACAGGATGTTATTCAGAAGAATACAGAACAAAACGGGAGCACATAAAAAGTAAAAAACGATTCGAGCCGTGAAATGGGAAGGAAATTTTAAAATAAAAAATAAAATATTGATGGCTACGTATTTTGGAATTATGGTTGATCTGGTTGTAATTAGGTTAAAAAAAGTCTACCTTATAGGCTGTTCAGGCCTGGTGTAGTAGCTCATTCAATGGTTGAGGTAAAAAAATAATGAGCAAATTACAAAACTCAAGAACCAATATTTTTACTGAACTAGATGTAGGTACTTCAAATTGACTTGAAATTACGCAGAATTGTAGAAACATTCTTCAATACAAAGACGATAAATTAAACGAGTAGGGTACGAAAAAGATCGAGAATATTAGTGAAATATTAGCATTATTAAAGTAAAAAAATGTTACCTATAAGAATTTATCGAGAAAAGTCCCTTGGAAATAGATAGAAACAAAAATAAAGAATAAACATTATTTTGAACAAAGAAGTCAAAAGAGAGGATGTAAAAAAGAAGAAAGCAGAATGGAAGAAAGAGGGAAGTAACAGATAACACACAGGAGAAATTTAGGATAATTTCTGTGAAAATTAGTATTTTATAATTCAAATGCATTTGGGTTATTCAAAAGCAGATTAGTAAGTAGTAGTTCTAGAGCAAACACAACTAAGGATCAGTATTTGTCAGTGTCTCCACGTAAGCCCCTCCACCGATAAACACTCGGCCAAGTACCATCAGTGAAAACGTTGTGTCCGCGTCGTATAACGGCCGTCCACTCGTCACCGTGTGATGCCTTCGCTTCTCTTTCGGCACGACGCGCTTCATAGGTGAGTCTTCCCTCATCGTGGCCATCTCCATGACGATCGCCCTTGCTGCCTCGCTCTTGAACACCGGGCTCAGCTGGGGCGAGTCGGAGCCGTAGTTAGGGCCAAACAGCTGCTCGTGCGCCGTCAGGTTACGGGTGCCGCTGGGACTAGCGGTACGCTGACTATTTACGCTCTCACCGCTACTGCTACCACCACTACCGCTTTCAAACTGAACGGGTTCAAATGGAGGGGGAAAAAATAAAGAAATCAATAAATCATAAGTATGGGAGAAGTGTATTGAAGATTTAGAAAAGAATGAAATATTTTTTGGAAAAATTATAAATAATTTAATTCACTATAGCCTAACTGTTGGCATTTGTAAGCAAGCACGTCTTGACTGACTGTATTTGTATTATATTGTTTTATTAAATTTGTATTTGCAGTAGGCTAACATTCATCCTATGTGGTTGTACGCTTTTTCATGTATAAATAGTTAATTACATATAAATTGGGTATGTGAAATTAAGATGGTAAACTTAATTTTATATAAAACAGTTTGGTTCAAATTACTAATAATACTATAACTACATTCTTGGCATTGAATAAATAATTACAGCATCGACATAAAATGACCATATCGATGCTTATAATGCTTCACATGCCCAACTGGTTTGTATTATTTATTCATTATATACAGTTTAGTTTATAAATACATAATCTAAAGTGGTTTGAAGAACTAGAAGTCGCCTTACCCTGACTCGATGACGCGCGATCATCAGATTCCTCAGTGCCGTGTGACTGTCGCTCCTTGGGGACGGCACCCGTAGGGGGGGCGGTGGGGGCTGTTGGTACGCGACCCTGCCCTTGCTGCCGAAACCTCTCGGTAGCGACATCGACCTCTGGAACTGCATCAGCACGGGGTCATCCTCGATTCCCAGCATCTGGTCCTCTTCCAGCACGCGATCTAGGGGCTGGTAAGGAAAACACTTTGTTTATAGCAACAGAAAATATAAAATAATTACTAGGGGTGGGCGATCCATGTTTTTTATTTCTAACCGAATCCGAACCGAATCTTCATCAAAATTACCGAATCCGAACCCGAATCCGAATCTTTTAGCATGCATTGTGAAGTGTAATACTGGGACAAACGACACTGCTGATCAAGTTACACTTGATCCAGGAAGTGAAAATATTGTCTCAGCATTCTCATAATTACCCCTGCATAAAATATTTCATGCAACACAAGTCTAACCATTACATCAATTGTTCTTTAAACTTAAAAATACATTAAAAATACAAGATTCAAATTTTTTGAATCTTTTGTGTTAGACCGAATCCGAATCTGAAAGTGGAATCGGATTCGATTCGAAAAACATGGATTCGCACACCCCTAATAATTACGGTATACAAATATTATATTAGTCTTCATTGAGATCTCTGCCCATGTGCATCACGGGTTGCCTAATGGCACAGAATAGTAACACGACTCAAAACTAGGAATGGATAGAAATGGAACATAAATATGTGAAACAATAACAAATATATTTTTCAAAGATAAAATAATGAATACAATTCAATTCAATTGTTCAAAAATGAATTGAATTGGAATCAAATTTCATCTATTGGATGAATTATTCTATGCTAGAGCCTTAAGGTTACTTTTAAACAAATATCTATATATTTTAATTAAAATATTATAAATAATAGTCACTAATAATATCTTACCTCGATAAGTTGTGCCTCATCAGGTATTGGTAACCGTTTCGGAGCACTCCCGTTGGTAACTATGGGAATTCCGATATTACCGCTTCGGTCCCGTTCTTTCTGGCGTCTCTCCGATTCTCGCTTCACGATCCGCACCGTTTTTATCTCTTGTTTGTTTTCACGCGGTATTATTCCTGAATTGATCAACATTCATAGGCTATATTAGTGGCATATCCAAGTACGATGTAACAGACAGATGTTTGACACTAAACACTACGCTCACACCATCAACAATAATTATGAACGGAGAAATTATTTTTTTAATCTATTAATTAATAAGTAATAGGCCTAGTGTTAATTATTGAAAAACTAGGATGTACACTGTCCTTACTTTCAATTATACTTTTGTCATTATACTTCAGTCAAGTCTGAGATTTATAATGAAAATATTTCAATTTAAAACTCCCTACCACTTCTATTTTCACATCACAACTGTGGAGCTCAAGTTTTCAACTGCAGAATGTCTCATTTGCATTAAACACAACAACATAATTAACACCTTCAAATTGTTACACTGGTCTAGCTTTCACAGCCATGCATTAGTGAGATAGTGTTGGCACCACTAACTGATTTAGCCTCACTGGAAGGTGCACTGTTTAGACGGTATCAGCTAATGACTACTGAAGGATGTGACACTACAATATCAGTACTGTTCTTATCAAGCTTATTCACCTGAGGAACCGTGAAGAGGAAGTAATTCAGAAAACCTGTTTTTGAGTTGGCCTACATGATAATAGAGCTACTGTTATTGGTGATATTGTTCTTATGTTAACAATTAGCAACACTATTACACTTTCTATTCATAGAATCAAGGAACTGTCTTGTTTTACATTGCTTCAAATTTCTTTTCTAGATATCTTCTCAGAGAACTTGTAATGCATGTGAACTATATTTCAATTTTTAATAAATCCAATGCTGCTTCCGAATCATTATGTAATTGTAAACAAACATGAGTATGACTAGGGTAGGTACATGAAGAGATGCCGAGTCACTTTCAGAAAGTAATTTGTGAATGTATTCGATTCGGCATCTGAACCGGGTTGTTAAGTAGAAGCTAGTGTTACTGAATATAGGACAGACAGCAGTTGTTGGGTTTTGCTGTGCCAATCTTTTCTCATAAAAACAGTGGTTCATAAACTTTTCTGATCACAACTCTTTTTCAAGAAAGCACATGTTTTGGTGACCCAAATGATGATTCATACCCCTACCCTCCCCCAAATTAATGTTGTTTAGAATATAAAAAATTGTCTGCTGATGAAAATGACACTAGTTTATACTTAGGGGCCTACATAATGTAAGAGTTGCCTTCTCAGAAAAAGTAGATGTTGTTTTATAATTATTTTTGACTTCTAGAGGTACAGTCAAAGGACTGAGTATTATGATTAGGATTCTTAAAACTTTCCTACCAGACCTAGTGCTGTCTTCATACATATCTTTGTCCCCGTATCTTCATACACCACTGTAGAGGTTGTAGACAAGCAAATACAATTTCTCATTCTTTCTCTCAAATTCCTTCTTCCCAAAGTAGCTTCAACAATTGGATATTTATTTATTGAAGAATTGGTGCATACTTATATAATATAGACGCTCAAAATCGGCTCAAGTTTTGAAAAATTCCACGACCCACGCAAATACACTGTCTGAAAAGTATTCTTCATATTACATACCGTAAAACCTTTTCATCCGATCGTCAGCTTCGCTGATGTCCATCTGGTAGTGGCCATTCGTGTTTGCGAACATATCTTCTTTGGGTGGCGGTGGGGGAGGGGGTGGGTAGTCGGGAGGAAGCTCTGGGGGAGCGGGGATGGGGGGAGGTAAGAAGTCTTCGTCAGTCGTATCGTAATCGCTCGGGTCTGACAAGAAATATTGAAAAATCTTAGATTAAAATGGTGAATCATAGGATTCATAGCATATTTCAAACAGTAAATTATTGTATTTATTCAATTTTTGTACTGTATAAGTAAGGAGTGGATATCAGTGTGACACATGCTAAGGATTGGATTTTCTTCACTTTAATTATTTTACATAATATTTGTTAGTCTACAACGATTGTTAGTTATATACACATAGATTTGAATGTCAGGAGATTAATGTGAAGGTGTTAGTTGTTGATGAATTCTCATTTTATAACTAAACATAACTAATTTTCAGTGGACTTTGAAAGTTCACAATATTTGGATATATCACATTTTTATTTTTTACATACAAAAATCACTCAGACTACAAGTGAAACCCTGATGCATTGCTCTCGCTGACTTAATTTATTTTGACCTCATTTCATTAAACGATAGATGGAGGTATCACTGTAATCTAAAAAGCCTATTATCGAGTTTCGACTACTGAAATACGTAAAAAAATGAAATGTTTCTCACGCTTTGAAAACTTGTCGCCCGAAAGATGAGAGAAATGTTCCACGACACTAACTTATCGTTACGCCCATGCTCTCCCTCATGCTACGACTCTGACAAAGATAATTACCCAATCTGATTTTGTCCGCGTTCATATAGAGTGGCATGTGATCTGCTGGCAGGGTTTTGTGGCCGACGATGGCCGGCAGGTGTTGGGGACTGGCGGGCGATTCCAGGCCGCGGTCCAGCGTGACGAGGGAGTCCAGATCTGTTTCCAGCCAGGTGGTGTGGTGACGTTTGCGCCCCGGAATAGCGCCTGCTCCTGGGGAAACAGTCAACACTTTATCGCAGCTGGAGAAACACGAGAATCACAACCAGACAAGAGTACATGATATTGGTATTGTTCAAGAGTATCGCTTTTTCAAACGGTTAAATATTATCAGTTTTGGATTAGATTTGACACAAATTGATATGTGTTATACTTTTAAATGTCAAGATTTGTCATTTTTGTTCACCAAACATTGATACAACCTATCAAATTCATGTACAGTGAACCCTCGTTAATTCTGTCTTGGTTAAATCGACTATCGCGATAATTAGAAGTGCTTAATTGACCCCATCTATTGGTATGGGGATTTCAATGTTAATTTAATTAATTCAAGATTTTGAATTGAAATTTATTCCAAACTGCTGATTTGTTAGGGTTTTGTATGTGTGTAATTTGAATTTCAGCAAAAATTGCCTACAGAACTTGTAACAACTACGCATTTACATTAGCTAATACAATTATCCATCTGTATCTCTCTCTTTCTCCACTCATTAATTCCCACCCTAATGCTATATAACCAATGATGAATGTTCTTGCTTTTCCCAGTCCCTTTAAAAGCAATATATGGAGGTTTCACTGCATTCTCAATATTCTCACATTTCCACCATCTCCACAGTTGCCATATGGCGATGAGTTTTACCTGAGACGCCCGTGGGTCCGGGCCTGATCTGCTGCACGAGGTTGTGAGACTTCTCCGTGAGCTGCCTGACTTGCACGCTGAGCTCCTGCCTCTGCCGCTGCAGATCCCCGACCAGCTGCTGGACACGCCTCAGCTCGGCCTCCAGCGCCGCCGTCGTGGCGCTGGCCTGGTCCGACGAACGCTGCAGCGCCGGGTGCTGGAGCGAGCTGCGCCGGCTCGCCTGCAGCTTCTGACGCAGCACGACGAGGTCTTGCTCGAGGCGGGCGTTCTCCGCCACCGTCTCCTCCAGTTTCTACAACACGGGCACGAGTTACTCACTGCGGTAAAGTGATTAGCAATACTTCATTCGGAATGTTAATGTGATGCCATGGAATAAAGAGTTGGGGAAGAACTTTATAGCTCATAGGCCAATTGCTGCACGAATCGGACGACCGGCGTCGTTAGATAAGTTTTAGTTCAACATTTAATACATAGACAGCACTACTGTACAACACTTTCTATTGCTACTTCTATTCTCTCACTCTTGTTTGTTGACTGTGAATACGTCCTAATGAGCCATATACTCCTTTGATTGTTTGCGCAAAAGTTGTTGGCAAAGGATTCGGATGTGTGTGGCGATTCGGGTAGCGATAAACAGATTAGATGTTGAATTATAGAACTAATCTTCAAAAACAAGCAGAGACAATTACCTAAACATTGGCCATAATATTCTTCCCTAACTGTTTATTACCGGTATATGGTGAATGGTGATGGAATGATGGAATTACCTGGTGGCGTATGAAACCTCCGGTATACTATCAACAGAAAGTAGCAGTAAATAAATGTGAAACTATGAAAATAATATTGGCAAAGTTGTAAAAGTTTCAATTTTGTCCTCTTTGATCCGTCTAGACAGTATCCAATGAGGACATTTTTCCGAGCGATAACTCTTTCAAGAATATGTTTATATATCATCATTAATGGCGGCTGATTTAGGCACGATCCTTCCATATCATCAATTCTATAATGTATAATATGATTGACCACTTTCGTTTTGTCCGCCCCTTCAACGTCACAAAACACAACATCCAAGGTGAACTTTTTGTTTTCTGGTAAATTCGACATATCTCATCAGGGAATCTCTAAATAATCACAAACGATACAGATCTAACCATTCGATTAATAAGCCACGCTTGTCCTCAATCGACAGGTCTCCACACAAATTGCCAGTTATTATAACAATGAATCTGTTACCTTGGAGTTGTGAGCGAGCAGCATTCTGATCCGACTCAGCTCGCGCTCCAGTAGTCGCTGCTGCTTGCGGTAACGTTCCGCCTCCGCCGGGCTCGACCGACTCTCTTGGAGCTTGTGTCTCAGACCGCCCAGAGCTTTCTCAAGGAGTTCCTAGAACAAGTCAGTCAACACGTCAATAAAATCAAATAAAAATTAGCATAACTTGAATAATACGCACAAAATCTCAATTTCTTCTGATATTGTAGGAGTCTATGATGGATTATTTTGTGGGAATACTTTTGTTTCATCATAAAGTGTTTGAAAAACATTGAAACATGAAGAAATGAGAACTACTGAACTAGTGATAATAATGTAATATTGGGTATGTTAATAATTTTCTTGAATAAATAACAGATATGAGATAGTTGATATTTTTGCAAACCAAATCATAGATGATGTCAGAAGAGAAACTAATTCACCATCTTCAAAAAAAGTTTATTTGAGCTATTGAATGAGACTAACAAAGGGGTCAATTAACAAAATTTCGAGTTATAATAGGCCCAATATTTCTCTTATGAAGCAATGCAATCATCTACAAAAAGACATCTCAACAAAATGAGAAACAAGACTAGAAATATGATAAGACAATCTTGAAGCCTTAAAACAACCAAGAGATGTCGCTTCTCAACGGTCTTACCAACTCATACGTAGTCTCAATTGGAAAACGATGATTTAAAATCAAGATATCAATATTAATGAAAGAAATAATAAGAAAATATCAGTGAAGTACCAACCTTATCCTGTTGGAGACTTTGAAGCGTTCCCGACTCCTCCTGAAGCAAGCGATCGAGTCGATACAACTCCTGCACCTTGGCCTGGAGTTGTCCGCGGTCCGGGTTCAGTCTATCCCAGTCTTTGCGCTCCTCCGCCAGCAGCCTCTGCTCCTGGACCTTCTGGTTGAACTCGAGGCGCTCCATCGCGCCCGCTGGGGCCAGATGTGTTCCCGTGCCGCGGTACAGCGAGCCCAGCTTCACCATGTTGTCCACCAGGTTCACCAGCGGCTTGCCTTTCTCGTACTGGCACACAAAAACGGCAACGTATCACTCTTTCAATCATTCATACTGGGTCTAACGACACACTGTAATGATGACCAAGATCTATTGGCATCAGATGAATGATCAATGAGAATGATGGGATGCTGAGATGGAGGTAATGGGTAGAAGCTGCGTGGACTATATTCTAGGAACCATCCCGGCATTAGCCCAGACTACAGAGGGAAACCATGCACGAAAACCCTTGTAAAAACGGTCAGTGAGACACTTGCGGGGATCGAATAAGTGCATTAACTTGTTATTACCCTTAGTTACGTATGTAATTTTCATACCTAGAGTATTCAATTAACACATTTATATTTAATCATCAATTGTTACAATTGTCTCTTAGGAGTTATAAAGTATAAAATATCAATATAGAACCATGGATTGGATTTTGTTTTATACACCCACGTTACAAAGGGAATCACAACAATTTTTTCCAATACTTTTCAATGTAGAATGTACCATAGTTCAATTAATTTACCTGCTTCTCCAGATCTAAGAGATGCCTCTTGAGATCCTCGAGCCTCTGCAGATGTTCCAGCCTCTTGGGTGTTTCCAGTTCAGCCAACCGAGCCTGAGAAGCAAACAAACACACGTCAGGCACTTGACAACAGTGGTAGGCGAACCGGTACCTGGTTTATGTACAAACAGTGAAAGCATAATATTCGGAAGAGAGCCGCCAATCCCCCACCATTCCTCATTCTTTCAAACCTGCAGAGAAGATTGATTAGTGGATGTTAGGTAAAGCATTTCTATTCAATATATGCATCAATTCATTTTTTTAAATTACATATAATATACATAATGAAGCCACGCACCAAAAGAAAAAAAATCAGTATCCTGGGCCTATTATAAACTTCAAACAATTCAAAAAATGAAAGGAAACTCGACAAAGTTCAAGTATTATTTTTTATTCAAATCATAAGCTAGGTTTTAAATAAGGTTTTCATGCATTAATTTTCATCTTGAATAATGAAACAGAAAGCAATCATCTTTGTCAAAGCAAATGATGAAAAACTGGTTTAAGTTAGTAGTAATCATTATCAATTTATTATTGTTATGTAATTAATAGGCATGTATTTACAAAACTACAACAAAGGAAATTGAAAGCAAATAATAATTGTTATACAGGCTATTATAATACAATACCTTGATATTGTTATTCATATTGTTATTCATGTTATTCATGTATTTTATAGAAACTTATCATCAAATTATTTCATCACATAGACCCTGGAATGTCACATTAATTATTTAAAGCATTGTTATTTTGTTGTTAGTAGCATTTTTAATATTTTATTCATAGCAAAATTATATATTTTCACCCTATATTATATACATAGATGGCACTAGAACCAGGTGTGAAAATTACACATATATTATATATATATTATTCCCGTTAAATCCGATGTAGTTAACGTTAAGAGAGGATCCGAAACACCGTCTTTGAAGCACAGTTCACCGTCCGTCACCCATGTGGTTGAAACCTGACAAACCTGAGCCTCTATCTCGATATGGCACGTTTCCATTGCCTTGCAAACCCCCGCGCTCTGGCGCCGCAGTTGGATGAGCAGGAGGACAAGCTCCTCGTGGGTCCGCCCGAGCAGTTCGCCCGCAGACACGTTCAGGCTCCAAGACGCAACCCCGCGCGCCTGCCGTTCACATACCACACATAAATACAACGCTACTCAGATGTTCATCTGTAATGATCTAACTACTAAATTTACTTTTATTCAATATATATCAACATCAGAATGTGATACAAAATAATTATACCCTAAATAAAGTTACGGGTGAGAGGTAGGATCGTTCGGGGCGGGATACCACAAGGGCGATCTTACCACCCTGAAGAATTATTAATAATAATAAATTTCATTCAACAAACAATACATCTTGAGGTAATAATTTCAGGGATGGTTAACAATTGAAACAAGTGCTTTGGGAAGAAATAAACTTTAAACTTCTTATTATCAACATCTCATTTTTCTTTTTACTCTTCAATTCTTCTTTGTTCTTCTTTATTCTTTGTTATTGTATTTATTAAAGTATAGGTAATTTTTTCGATTTTTTTTCCAACAACTATACTTACTGACTCTAAATCTGGTACAGTAGTAACTTGACTAATCAAAGTCACAGATCAAAATCAAGTTTCACATCAATTTTCCGCAGTTATCTGAAGACTTCTTTGTAGCTCATACATCGACAATAATTCAATACAATATTCTAAAAATACTTGGAGGATGTACTTGGCATTAGCCAGGAATTGATAATATTTCCAATTCAAATAATAGCTACTGCATATTGATATAATGACACGATACACTTTGAAGTTTCATTATCTATCCAAGTGACGCTACAAGTATGTCAAAGGGTTTTCCCAGAATCAATGTATTATTCATGGAGCAACACATACTGACACCTATCCCTTTGTTCTGATGAATACACTAACGGTGTGCTCCGGTATTGGCAACGGATCTAATGAGAACTTGACATTTTTGGATGGAGTGCAATTCACTGACCTGACCCCCTTGCCTCACCCAGTTGTTTCTTAGATACCTACAATTAGACACTTTCCATCATTTTGAAGAACGTTTACATTATTCACAAACACACAGCATGTCGGAATGTTTTTCTAAATCCTTATCACCTTAATGTAATTTGATTCAGTTTTAGAGTACGGTAACTCAAACCTAATTTTGGAACATAACGAACCCTATTTTAGTACAAGGTACCAATTAAATGGAGAAAAAAGATACAAAACAATACTATACACTTGCGGTCACATAAACAGTTTTACCAAAAATTGAATTCAAATTAATTTTTTTCTTCAACAACTAGTACGTTGGGTATGTATGTACATCATCTGCTAGTTTTAGTCGTAGAAAGTCCAAACATGTTCTTCAGTTTGCGACTTGAATGAGCACTTTATGTGACCGTGAGTGTACAAGTCATACATACAACAAGTTCAACACCTCCAATTGTTCATCACAGATACCTCCCAATCTCCAGCGTAGAGTCAGGTGTACGGTCGGTCCAGAACACCAACATCTAAGAAGGAGATGTATTGCGTAGCCTGACGTTGAAAGAAAAGTGCCCAGTGAATTAAACATACCTTCTTCTCTTTTCTCTCGAGCGTGTCTCCTCGGTCTGAGATACTAGGGTCGCGCGAGTCGTTCAGTCCCATATTGTGAGACGATCCCATATTGTGAGACGGCCCCATGTTGTGAGACGATCCCATATTATGAGATGGCCCCATATTGTGAGACGATCCCATGTTGTGAGTCGACCCCATATTATGAGACGATCCCATATTGTGAGACGAACCAATGTTGTGAGACGATCCCATGTTGTGATTCATGCCGACGTTGTGACTCAGCGCTGTGTTGTGAGAAGGCCCGATGTTGTGGCCCGAACCCATCATGTTGTGGTGGCTCGGCGACGACATTAGGCTCGGGCTCGAGACAACGTGACTGCGGTCGACCGAGCTTTGCATGATCGTGTGGCCCCTGTATTCAACGGGACTCTGCATCATCGAATGATTTCTGGTGAAGAAATAATTAGTTATCACTCATCACGACTAACTTACCCAAGTTCATGGCACTCTTTGACCTTGGATCTATTGAGCCAGCAATTCACAGCTATCTAAACTTTAGTTATGCTATTGAAATTAAGTTATGATGGGAAAAACTGTCAAAATCAACAAAGATGGTTGCCACCATTCCTTGTTTACGTATTAGTGATGTTTTTGACGATATGTTAATAGTACCTACCCTCTCAGTGATTGGAGATAGATATTGTAAGCCTATTATTTCGAGTGTCTTAACAATAATGAAAAGTAATGTTGAGGGTTATTTGTGTGTTTATGACCGTAATGTAAAGCAGTGGAGTTAACGCCTGGGCAACTTAGCGTGACCTGACGTAAACTGATATGACCGGTAAGGGTGAGAGTAGAAGACTCACCCCGAATCCTTGCTGCTCCCGGTATTCCTGTACTCGGTCGAGTCGTGCGAGTAGTTCCGGGGCTGATGGAGCTCCACGGGAGACTTGGACTTGTCCTCCGTCGTCACGGTGATCACCGGCGGAGCTTTCTTCGTCGGCTGAGTGATCGCCATCGTCGATATCGATCGAGGTGGGAGGGGATCTCGACCAATCACCGAGCCTGATCCAGACGCTGGAAGAATAATAAGCCATTCAATAAAGTAAAGTTGATTCTAGTCTTCATCTATCTAGATCTAGTCTAGATTCCATCTAGTCTTCACATTTCCTTAAATTACCAAATGGACAATCCTTTTTGTATAATTGATTAGCTGAAGTATCATTTTTTTTAAATCAACATCTAGAACTTGATATCAAGTCATTGTTTCCCAATGAAGGTGAAGGATGCAGGTTTAGGATCGATTGAACAAGGCCCAAAAAGGGTAATCGTACCTACCCATATCACATCAGTTGGGTGGACACGGTTTAAAAAAGGTTATTGTTACCGTACACCATGTTCTAGTTAGAAAAGAGCCAGCTCTATCAACTGATAATCAAATATTCACTTGATAGTTACTTGACTATCGAAGTAATTTTTAGGTAATGTAAAAAAATAGCACAGTAACCAAGGGTGACAACAAGGTTATTAACTAATTATTGTTTAATCGACTATATATATCAGTTATATATCTGTGATTATTCGTATCACTTGTACCCTATTTGATATAATTGTATTTTATGTTGAACCATTCAACTGAAAAGCAACTAAAGCAGATCCAAGACCAAGACAGTCAATAGAGACATCAGATAGAATGTTGGGAAGAAATATTCTGGCAGTGACCCATATAAAACACCTGTTCTGTCAGTCCAGCTATTCAACATGTGACCTATTTAAAGATCAGTCTCGATTGAACATCTTGGTCTGGATGTCTCATCTCTCTACACTCTACAGGTTATATATCCCAATCATTAAAATTCAAAACAATAACATTTAATGTGGAAATAAGTGAAAAAAGTTGAAGTTGAACATTGTTGCCATTGTTGGTGCTTTAATTCTTTAATAGTAATTTTATAGTACTTTAATAGTGCTTTAATAGTACTAAATTCACAGATTTTTTTATCAACATCGAAATCTTGATATACCAGTAATTGTTTCTCAGTTAAGGCTGAGGATGAATCTGTAAGACCGTTTAGAAGCGGCACCTATTGGTTGTTTCAAAATTTCGATGTGGTCTTGTCAACAAATATGAATAATTATATTTAAACTGAAAAACAATGGACCATACTTCTTCGCCGCCGAAACATGTATTTCAGTTTCCAAAATGTCCGAAACATTTTAAAATAAATGAACAATTTTTTGTTACACACGCAAGTTATCTTCCACTTTGAAACCAAGTCTCTTACGCAATGTTCACTTCCTTCCTTCAACAGCAGAGATGTCAAGTTTGTCAATAAGCCATCAATAAAATGTAATGAGCGATAATAGTGCAATTATCACTTTATATTAATTAAAATTCGTAAATTTGTCATAAATAGTAATTAATAATACAGATAATATAATAATAGTCAGTCCTAAAAACGAAGCATTCTAGAAGATATTAAGATCGATTCAGCGAAGCCCTGAAGATATACGCCTGGTAGTACTTGATCACATTGTGAAAATTCTAACAAAAGCTGTAATTCAATTACTAACACATCACAAAAACGAGATAGAATTAGTTCCTAATTCATCAATTAGGTCAACTCCAATTGGCCGGATCGTATTCCGGGCGAACGCACAACCGTGTAGATGACATTGTTACGTGTTCGATGATCCCAGGATGTGGGAGTGGAAAGGTAACCAAAGAATTCCACGCACACTCATATGTATATATACCCATATTCCCCGTGTGAATAATAATAGGAAAATGTCTGGGTTTGGCTTGGAATCAGAAAACTTTGAACGTAAATGAGTATGGAATTTATTCAATTCAATGGAGTACTAGACTCGACCAGGAAATCTATATTATACTAAACGAGGGTCATAGAAAAATAATATAGACGTGATTGCAATGGCAATAATAATACAACACATTTTTGTATTGCTTTCTCTTTAAACACGTGGTCTAAATAACGTAGAATTAACGATCAACCGATTATAAAAGTGGATACAAATCGCACACAATTACATTTTCACTGATTTTTTTTCAATATTAAAGAGCTAGTAGTTCTGTGTACTACAAAATAGAGCAGTACGCTACGTATGACAATTAACTTCTCTTGAAATAATATTCAAGTGTATTCTATAAAAATCACACTTGACACTCACACTATCCACAGAAGTGGAGCCAAAAGCTATACACTTGGCCCACACATTATTTCGTTGTAAGTTGAATCGTACTAACTTACAAAATGTGGATGGGAAAAAGTAGAGTGAAACAAGACGAGTGGTAGAATGGCTGAGGACACTGAATTCCATTACTCATGTGACCGGGGTTCGATTCCCGCTATGTTCGACCATCATAACAAGGTTTCTTCGAGGTTTCCTTCTCTCGTTTACGTCAATACTCGGAAGGTTCCTTAACAACAGACCGCGACCGACTCCTTCCCATAATAAAAAAAAACACCTGATAAAATAACCTTTCATCTCATATTCCCATCATTTCACATATCATTCACCGTCGCCAATAGATCGTAGTCATCAATACAGTGCGTCGTTAAACACAATAAAAACAAAAAGTAGAGTGAACCAACATGGATACGAAAAAAAGTCAACCCAAAAAAGATACAGATCACAGATCTTAAGGGCACGGCCGGTACTCACAGAAATCGAGAAATGTATCTTTACTATTTTTTTTCCTTTTTCAAAAACCAGTGTAATTGAATGAAAAGTTCACAACTCCAAGATATGTTTATGCTCTTTAATTAATATGACAATGCATTTTTGTAAATTCAATCAGTTTTGAGATAATACGTCAATGAATTTCACCCCCCTTCTTTTCATTCATTGACGTATAGTATCTTAGAACTGATTGAATTCACTGAAATAGAATGCCGTATTAATTGAAGAGCATAAAATTATCTTTGGAGATGTGAACTTTTCATTCAGTTAAACTGGTTTTTGAACATGGTAAAAGATTAGTGAAGGTGAATTTCTCCATTTTTCTATCAGCACCGTGCATGAACTCCCTTAATACTTCCACTAAGCAATAAAAATGCTATCATCGCTGATATTTCTAGGGGACACAATATTTGACGAAAGTGATATCTCAATTAAATGTACTTCATCCGGCCTCCCAGTCCTAATGAGACACAGGCCTTCAAGTACCAACACTCATGGCGCCATTGTTACTCACGTTTTCATTGAAGGGGGGGATGAAATTGTTGTTGAAAACATACGAGATCTGATCATCTCTCGCTTTTCGTGTTTCCTTGGCAACTACCCCCGTCCATCCCTTGACTTGATAGTGGGCGGAGGGAGGGGGGGGGGGGGCAAGGCCTGCACGCAATACAAGGCCAGACGTGGCGCCAGCATTACAGACAAATAACTTCGAAAAGACGGGGAAACTTTTGCAGACGATTCGAGCAGAAATTACGCAATAGGGGGTTAATTGTATCACTGGAGCAATCTATTTATAGCTTGATCCATCTCGTTTGACAAGAAAGAGGTTGAGGTTGATTAAATTAACAACATGATTACACCTTTAACCTACAATATGCTAATCATATATCTTCATTCTACATCGGGTTAGAGATGCACTGTAATAATAACTGAAATTTATTGGCGTCGTATGAATGATTAGTGAGATGACGGGATGATGAGACAGATGTTTCTTAGGTAATGGTAATTGGATATAGTGGGAAGGAAGCGGTCGTAGCTTATATCGTAGGAACCTTTATCAGCCTATGTACTATAACAGAGGGTTGGTTATACGCACTAAAGCTATAGACAATATGCATACGCACTCCACGCATAGCTTATGGCAAAATTAACGGTTAAATGTAAGTCGAGTTTTATTCAAATTTGAATTCTAATTTCGGAAAAAAATTCAAGTGAACACTCAATTAAACTGGTTAATGATTGTATGATTTTTGTATTGAACAGAGGTCTGTAATTGGGTGGTCCATGCACAGATCGGATGAATATAAACTGCGGAAATACGAGTCCATTACATATTCCTCCGATTCATTTGGTTGCGTTCTGTGACCTTGCAAGGTGATTAAAAATAGACAGATTGAAAAATAAACTGAATACAATCTTTTTGGGTCGTATCGATTTCTGGATAATCTCCAAATATCAGTTTCTCTGTTCTAATTCGAAAAACCAGAAAACACAGTTGATGAGTGAAACAGTTGACGTTCCCACAGTCACTATTTCAATGAAATCCATCTATGGTATCCGTAAATCAGGCTTATGTATTACGTTTCTTGTGTTCGTTATTGTGTTGGAATCTAGTTAATTAGTGGCAAGTCCATTCGATCGCGAAACAAACAAGAACCTTTGAACTGTTTATCAAGAAAAGCATTATTAATGCAGCGAAAGGATTTGATTGAAATTGATTGAAGAACAAAAAGTCATTCTCTATAGTCAGTTCTGACCCTCTGGAAAATTGGTTAGGGTTCAGGTAATCAGGTTGCACACCCAAACCCATGACACACAACCGAGTCGACCTTATTCCGGTATATGCTCTTCAGGCGCCCCGATATTTAATACCAACACTTCGAAAAGAACCATAATATTAACATTGTCAAAACGCTGTCAAAAATATTTCAACGAATAATTACCATGAAAAGTAAATCTACACTCATTTATTTACTTAATCCTAATGGAAATGACAATGGGTTCAAGAAACCATTTCACAAATAGCGACTTCACATACGGAGTCAAAATGGGTGACGACTGGTATAATGATTTATAGGGGCTTACACAGTAAGAAACAAGGAGCGCACCTCGGGTAATTTCATATAGGCCTGGGAAACAGCTTTTGTTTCAACATACAAACTTTTATGGGAGATGGAATGGCATTGATAACGGAATAGCACACCAACTATACATCGGATCGATTATCAAACCATTTAAAACGACATAAATTGACTTTCATAACGGTCTATAATTTGATACGATAATAATTCAAACTAATTAAATTAATTATAGCAGTGTGCGACAATATGGCATAATTATTATTTATAAGCTACTAAAAGATAATTATCGCGATATATTCAAATCGTTATGTTGTGGCAGAAAATAGCACGAGCAAAGTTCATTTCAATGCGTTAAAGGACATCACAAACTTGGAACTAAATTTTAATGATTGATGACGATATTTATTTCCCTAATTTAGAGAATACTAGAGATCATCAACTCAATTTCAGACATAATTATTTTTTTGTCGTCCAGATCGTGAGTCGAATTATCGAATAGGCATTATCGATTCTGTATAGAAACATAAACAGAATCGAGTAATATCTACGTCACGACTCAGAAAAATACGGGTTCTGGAGGAAGAATGAATTAATTTTAATTTCTGAAATTGAGGAGATGATTTCTAGTTTTCTCAAAAATTGGAGGAGCAAATATCGTAATTCGTTAAAATCTAGTTTCAGGCTTGTATGATGTCCTTTAATTAATCTTTACCATCGATTTGATACATTGGTAGCAGTGTAACCAGCCATGAAAGCCTACGATATGTGCACATCATTCTACATGAAACAACTTTGCCGTCCACAATTATATCAAAAGAATCCGCAATTAAAACGTTTCCTGGGACTATACTGGCCGCCAGCGGAAAGCCGCCAGTAAATTACATCAGGAACGTTAAAAAAGAGACAAATTGTAAGGAAAAAAATAGAAAACTGCTAGGGGAATTGTGTGGCGTTATTCGTTATGGGTCTGTTGTTCAACATCGGCCAAAGACACTCTATTGTAAGAGCGAGCACAAAATGGATCAAGTGAAATATAGTTTTTTGGCGAAAACTTGAAAATAAAAAGATTTACAAAAATCTCGAAACTCTACTGCAGTGTATAGACCGACCTGTGACTAAGACATGCTAGACATAATGGAGATAAATGTCATATAATTTGTATTTGTACTCTGTCATAGAAATGTTGACATCTCTAAAAATATATTACACTGAATTCATCTCTGGTCACTCCTCGAAAGGAGACTTTCTGACCATTAGTTTCCGAACAACAGCTTATGGAAACATCGTCATCGATCCATCTCGATCTATCAAATTCGTCTCGATCTATCAAACTCATCTCGACGTCAAGTACGTAGCATTGCTGCCAATAAAACATGGCAATTTCGCATTGCAGTTAGAATGGAACTCATCTGCAGCAACAACTAACTATATATATCATACCTTTTTTTATTATTATAAGCATTGAAATTTTGTCAAAACAAAAATATCGAAATCGAAATCTCATTTCCGATAGAAAAATAGTTGCGATTAAGGAGGACCTACCTACAGCGTAACAGTTTCAGTGTTAATATAACATATAAAAAATCGTAGTGACTTTGCGGATAAACATTTTGTAATAGTAAAACTGCTTCACACCATTCAGAGAAGTATCTTATAAAATATTGTCGGTCCATAATAAACATTCACGATAATTCACTTGTTTTTGTATGTAACGGTACGCGTTAAAATCGATGGAAAAAATATCGGATGTTACTGTTAGATACAATTAATCTTTCCACCTTTGTTATTATAAAATTTGACTCATTAGCATTTTCGACAAATATTGTCTCCATCCTATGATGTATTTTTTAATCATGTATGTTGCACTTCCCAAACTTCATGATCATTCACACTTCTGAAATAACCCTGGGGGGAACTTTTAGCCCTATGGTAACTATGGTCACCTTAATACAGAGATAATTCTCGTGAAAAGTACTGATACAGTAATGAATTAAAACTGCAGCAGGAAGCGTACAATACAATTGATGATGATGCGGACATTTCGTGCTGCATATGAGTTATATTCAGTCACTATAAACTACCGTCATATACACTATTGGTTTCCATCAAAACTGCATCGCAACAGTAAAACGCATCTGACTCCTGCATACGTCTACCTCGTCGCTTCGACCCTATAGAGGTTCTGTTCACGGCACTGCATGCAATGCACACGACGGTTGCGATAGAAACTTGACAATTATAAATAGTACTTCATTATTATGGGAGTACCTAATCAGTGGTTATTATATTATGACTGTACCAACTTGTTACATTAATAATAATTAATATTACATAATGTCACGTACATTAATTTAATTGATAATAACGCTCAATACAGATTACACATACGTGTTGCTATAGCACACATGATCACAGTTCAACATGTAGAACACCTTTCTTAGATACATTATTCATATACTGTTTTCGCTGCTGTTTCTTACAAGATGTGACAATAACTAGCTGCATGTTCACTTCATTCTTGTCAAATTTTACACAGATATAGTTTGTATTATAGTTTCTAGTCGAGAGTGGGGATAATTGAAGATGAGGCTTCTTCAGACTGTTGGAATGATGGGAAGGTGACGGTCGTGGCCTAATATCAAGGAACCATCCAGTATTCACTTTCCCGACTGATGGAAACAACGGAGAACCCAAGTGAGGATGGTGGACCACGACGGGAATCGAACCCAGGCCAAATATTCAGCGTGCTCGAGAGTGATCGAACCTCCAGTCAGTCTCGAGACATAGGTCTATTTGTGCTGAGATGATAAACGGTAACACTATTCTTGCACAAGTTAAACAGAATAGTTCATTGAAATATCAATTTTATAGTAAATGATAATCGCACCAAAACTACGAATCCAATTCCAAGTGGAAAAACATGGTATATATTCCCACGAGCTCCCATAAGAGGCCATGTTAAATTTTCGAGTTTTGGACTTGAATACCTCGAACATTAGTGGGGGGGACACCAATGGTGTCGTAGAACCCGAATATCTACAACAGCATTGCGCAAACTTTTGATCAGAAGGGCCATTTTACCTTTTCTGGATAGTTGTACGCGGGCCACACATTGTGCAAGTGTACCGGAAAATTATACGAATAACACGAAAAGATGTGTAAAGCACACGCCACGGAGGCCCTCCTTGACCCAGAGTAGGCTACTCTGGTCACTCTCCACGTTACAAGGAAAATAAAGCATAATCGGCATTTAATTGAAACCCTCAAGGAAAAAAAAAGAAAAATGTTACCAAATATTTAACTACGATTTACTCGCCGTTTCTGTGTGGGAATAAACGAATAAAACGCACAGATGTTAACAATATAGTATACTTGATGTATACACAGCATTGTAGATTGTTAACATTCTAATTGAATGATGTGTCGCGTACAAAGCATGTTAATTAAGTGACTGCATGCACTAATGAGCTGTTGTATACGAGCGAGGAGGACCTATAATAGGTGTGATTACCTCCGACATGATGACATGTGTACACGCTCGTATCGTGAAATACGCGAGCTGGTTAACTTCGGATTAAAAGTCAGCTTACAGTGTCATTCGACACGGATCTAATTGATGTTCACTTCATGAGGCTAATTTTTAATCGATTTTCCTTCCATCATGTGAAAGGTTTGACTAGAATTGATTATTTTGAAATGAACAATTGTATGAAATATTGGTAAATGTAACGACTGCAAAGTAGCTTGAACACCAGTACTGATAATATATTCAAACCTTGAAAAAGTTTACGATTGTTTTAATTTTAGCCTCGATCTCATTTATGAAGAGTGCATAATAGTCGATTTAGCGAAAGATCAGATTTTTTGTGATGGCTTTTTGGGATATCAAAATTCTAGTACGGAAGAAACATGTGTATTTTTGATACCTTCAAGACGGTATAAGTAAAAACTATTCAACTTATATCGTATCATTTTCAAAAAGATAACACAACTTTTAGCTGCATGTTCGAAAATTATGCTATATGAGTTTAAAAGTTGTTATACTTATGCCATCTTGAAGGTATTGAAAATGTATGTGTTTCCCCTTCATATTATAACTTTGATACCTCATAGGCCTATCATTCAAAAGTTATCAACAAAAAAGTGTTATTTTACTAAATCCACTCCCATGCACTCTAACACTGAACTAGAAGTGAGGAGTGCCATTAAACACGGATGTATAGGCATAAGTCATTTTCAGTTCATGAGGTTAATTTTTAATCGTTTTTCCTCAGATCGGTAAAAGGTTAGTTATGACTATTACACGGGATTAATATTATTTTAAAATGAACAAGCATTTAAAATGTCAAAAAACGTGACGACTGGATATTGGTAGCTTAAAGATCAGTTAATTGATATCCAATATTCAATCCTATGAGAAAAAAGTTTACGATTGTTTTAAATCGAGTTTCATCTCATGTTTTGAAGGATATATGTTGAGGTAACATGCGGATTGTTACATGTGTGTAAGTGGTTGCCGAAAACAAGTCGATAAAAGATGAGGAATAATGTATTATTATTCACGAGTCGGGTTAAAGTCGTGATCTTTTAAACCAACACGCTATTTACCGGTAGTCACATCATACACATAGACATGGACCTAGCTGTCACTTTAAACTAGACAGGTTTCCAAACACGTGAGGATAGTATAATCTTCTATAATAATTATCATTTGATTGATGATTATTGTTTGCCTAACGACCCAACCAACAGCCAGGTTGTTTGGGGGTTGGAAGAAGCGAGTGATAATAAAACGTTGAAGTGATACAGGACGTTTAAAAAACCAAAGTCTTGTGCGGGACTCGAACCCCGGCCCGACCTGACTTGCAGCCACGTACTTTAGTTGACTGAGCTACAGAGGGCGGTGATTATGATAGTGATATTTATTTCTTGAAAGCTGATAATAATTGTACAATAATATCGGAAACTTCAATACTAACATTAAATACGCATTTTTTCACAATATTCTTGATGAATAGTTGATTTTTCAGAGCAAGTCATAACATATATATGAGAAAATGTTGAATCTGTAACTACCGGGTTAGTTTAATTTGAATAATTATAAATTTTCATAATATTCTGTGTTACATTATCACCCATGGATTAAGCAACGCAAATCTGACGGAATGTACCGCATCCCACTATTACGAAAAAATGAATCTCTAACCATAATATAAATTATTCCAAAATTGGATAAAAATACGAAGCAGTTAAAGAAACTTTCTATATATTTATGAGCTTACGGTAAAATATACTCAGCTGTTACAAATAATAATGGTATCAAAAGAAGGCATTTTCACACCTCGACCTTCTATCAACGTATTTTTGTTATTATAAATTGTTATTTACAAACATATATAGGCCTCGGTATGAAGCTATTCCAATTCCCTCTAATAACCCACGTTTTAATTACTAGAAATCCATGCAAATGACTACAAAAACACGTCGAGCCGTGCAAGAAAACTGGTTTACGCGTAATTCAAAGAAGAGTGCACCTGAAACGCATTCAGATATCTAAATAAATCACACAGCCTTTTTTATAAACGATGTAAAAACAACTTTGTATAAATAATAAAAATTCCGTCAATGAAACGGTAAATTTAAAATATTACTGAATGAACCGGTACATTAGCAGGCTTACTTGCCCAACGTAATTCGAAGCATTGCTACATAATATTATGTATTAAAATATGTAAGGTTATAATTTGGCTAGATGACGATGTATATCATGAACAAATAAAGTAATGATCATGTACTAAAATCATTACAACATTCGTTCGGCGTGTAATCATAATAATATCATGGATATAAAACTTGATATAGTGCAACACAAACCAACAAATTGATATATATTTTTTAAATGCCGATATAATAAATATTCAATAACACGAATCTTTAATACACGCAGGCTATCGATTTACAAGTTAGTCAATTTCATGATAATTTTATGTATAATAAGTAACCAGATACTTTCACAATTGATACCGCAAGAGAAAAATATGTGTAACTAAATCTTAATACACAGCTTAATCAAACCTTTATATGCAGCATCACTAATGCCAATTCAAAGAGATCAGAAATAAGACACTGCCTATCTGATTGGGACATGAAAACTATATTTAGGCTGCTGTCAAACTAGAATGATCGACATCTTACGACAGTAACATAAGAATGTATCGTAACCAGTTACAAGTTGATTCATTGGGTTTCTAGTGTGCACAAGCTCTGACTGCGTGGTGTAGGTTATAGCCTTCTTGCGAGTGATGTCACACATTGTTGTGGACAACAATATCCCCAAAATTGTGTTTTCCAATCACACCTTCAGTATCAGTTCGTTTACTCCCAACACTTCTAGACGCTATAGTAACCTAATAAGTTTTGACATTTAAGGCTAATTATTCGATATATACATTTTTTTTTCCATCAACATCGAAAACTTGACAAAACTATATTGTTTCCCAATTGAGGCGAAGGATTGTCACCACAAAGGCGATATAACACCCCAAAGAAAAGCTAGATATAACCACCCAATTGATAACTCAATCACCCAATGGTAAAAATTCTAATTAATAGTGATAAAAAATAAAAAATTCTTATAAACTATTATAATAATGTTGACACTCACGCGTCCAACAGCAAATAAGTCCGACTTTGCCACCCATGTTCATCGGAGAGTCGGGCTATCCGCACTTTACCGCGTGCTACTGCCTGCCACTCGAGGTCAGTAGTTCTATTCCGGGCCGTGCCTACTTGGCTACTGTCACTCCGTCGCCACACGACTTCCTGACTTCGCTGGCCGCGACTACACAGTACACTGGACTGGTTCGCGCTACATTCCTCCTTACCCTAGCATTCCCTCCCCCTCTCCCCCCCCCCCCCAACAAACCCATACGACTGTTTCCCCTAATTCACCCGCTCATCCCACCCCGAGGTCGCGGGGAAAAAGGCAAGTGCGTAAAATCAATCATTTTAGAATATTGCACATTACAATACATTTGTTTATGTCTTTTTGTTTTACGGTTTCAAGTTGGGAAAACAACACCCAACTCAACAACAAAAACACAAACAATAATATCACCTTAGTCCTAAGGCGTTTAATTGATGAGGAAGAAAATGTTCCTTACAATCAACAGCCTGAGAAAATATTGACTATTCATGAATAGGAGCTTTTTCTCAATAGGTATTCCCAATTGGAAAGAGAATTATTTCTCTAAAAAGAGAGATAACCTTAAATGATGACCGAAAACAGTCACAGATTTTGCTTTTGGAACCGAAACAGTAACACATCAACAAGAACACGTAAGAACGAGTCATATATTTATGAGCTTACGGTAAAATATACTCCGTAATAAGTAATAATTCTGCGTTATAATTTATAAATAAAATATATATTTTACATTATTTTCTGAATAAGATTTTGTATTCGGAACCTCTACAACATGAAGTTATTTTGGAATTGTTTTGTTTCGAGGTAGCACAGGAGTGCCACCACGGATGAATACGATTAGAGAAAACTTTAAAATTCTCAAAACTAAAATTCAAAATGTATAGAGATTAATTGAGGAGGGAAATCACACGTAGGACTAGTCGAGCCCACTTTGACAAGAAATGTTATCGAATAAGGTCGGAACGCCATTAAAACGACGTGTATGTTTGTCGAGTCCGCCACCAAGCAATATACAAGAGCAATGCTGTATTCAGTACGATATGAAGGTGAACCATCCTGAAGGAGTCTAGGGGATGATACGAGGCTGAAGAGGGTAGCCACACCCTCACACGACCATCACTTACACCCATTATAAGAGCGACATAACGCACAGGTTTACTTGTTTAATACTAAGACAGTTTGTGCTTGGAGGTTTGAGCACCCGAAAATTAATTGAAACATTCATTCAATAAAATCTGCAAAATAATATACTTTCATACGCACTCTAGTGCGTATAGACGCAGCGACAACATAGCAGCAGACCAAAGATATACTTTCAAGGAAATACGAGTTTTACTGGACGTTATTGTTAATTGAAAAATATTAATGAAGATCGATCTGAACTATGGAGCCCCCCTCAACTTCCTCATTTACTCCAATCACCCCCCTCCCCTCCCCTCCGCCAACAGTACACAAAAAATCATCGTGATATGACCACAACTATTCTAGATATTATTGTTGAATGGAGTAGTCGGGGAGGGAGGAAGGGTCTCGGGGAGTTAATATAATGTAGACTACGTAAATCAGAATATACACATCGTAACTGAATAATTAAATTGACAACATCACAGATGAGAAGTTGTCAATTATTAAAAGCATTTGTGAGTGGAATGGATCGATACGATATCGCATAAGCTCGGGGGGGGGGGGGGGGGGAGGGTGATCGAAATGAGAGCGGGGAACGGGGGAGTAGCCACAACGGCTCTTTATCTCCCCCTTTCGATTTGAACCGGGGGGTGCGTCACCCAACCCCTACGTCACTTAACGCGTCGTTTTCCTACGGAGGGTAGCTTACTGTTGAAGACATTCTGTAAACACTGGAAGAGGTGGCTAGCCAATTGCAGGAGATGTCTTAAGAGCACTCTGCATGTTCAATTGGCAACATAGCAATTTCATGATAACTACTTCAAGACAATTAGCTGTAAATATTGATTAAGAGTGCACGGGAGTCGATTTAGCGAAGTGGTAATTGTTTGGTGATAACTCCCGAACTAGATAAAATATCAAAGCTCTAGTACTACAGAAACACAGATATGTATAATACCTTCAATACGGTATTTGGGTTATATATTATCTATAAATTGTCAATCATATAGGCCTACAGCTGAAGATTTTTTTTTAGCTGCATACGCTTGACAATTATGCGGTACAAGTTGAATAGTTTTTATTTATACTGTCTTTAAGGCATTAAAAACACATACCGTATATATGTTTCCCCAATATCAGAATTTAGATACCTCTTACCATTCGGGAGTTATCACCAAACAACTGACCATTCGCTAAATCGACTCCCATGTAGTCTTAAAACATGGCTACGAACGTGAGTAGGCCGTACACTACAAGCCCTTAACGTGTATCATTACATACGTAATTATTACATCACAGTCTTTATGGGACAAAATGTTTCTTTTATTGAGTAACTAATGGAAATAAGCACAGCAAGACCAAAAAGTTGGTTTTAAAAACAAAAATGAACTGACGGTTCGTTCTTCACAAATTGTAAAAATGATGAACGTATCCATGTATCCACGAAAGAAGGTTCCGATCGACCGTCCCCCTACCCTGCCGTCACTAGCGCACGGGTGGTTCGCGCGTTTATCTGTCGTGACTACAAGTATACCAGTTTGGTTGATCGACCCTTCTTGAGATTTCGCTTATTTATAATATATGCGTAATGCTGAATACAACCTTTATTGGTCTCTGACAAGATTGTTACAAGATAATAATCAATAAATACATACATAATAATATCAACAGATCGAAGTGATACGTTCCGAAACACGTAAAAAGTTGATAACGATTTACAAAAAAGATCACATTTTTTTTTTTTTTTAAATTTGTGATTGTTCAATTTACAAATTGACTTTTCCAAATTCTCCAAATTGAAATAAAGTACATTATCAATTTGCTATATTCACTCAGTAAGTATACTAATTAGATTTTTCCCAGAACACAATTCAAGTTTGGTCGCGACCTCATATCTCCAACACTTAGCAAATCGTAAAATCGTCCCGAATTATCACAGAATAATAATCAATCATCATCAAAACGCATTATCGTGACGTAGACTACTTAACTTACTAATTAAACTTATCGACTAGATTTTCAGAACCGGCCAGGATTTAATCATTTCAAATATATTAAAATAATAATACAGTATTTGAATGAGGACCTAGCCCCAAGACCGATTTACAAAGACGAAGAATAGAAAGATTATGACTGTGATGAATTAGATTACCTAATAAATTCATTAAACATCTTCATTTTGATCCCCTACAGACTTTTTAAATCGTGGATCGTTGACTTCAAACAACTCCGTTCCGACTGCTAATAACAACATTTGCATATTTAGAGCACGGTTGAAACAAGTCACTCTATTTTAAGATCAATCACAACAAACAAGACGTGAACTGTGATCACCTAATAAGCATAACTGTCTACAATAGCTTCTTTATTGAAGAGAATAAAGCAGAAACAAATTGATCTTCGATGTTGAAATATCAATCTATTATAGGAAAACGTTACAGATGTCGCATTGAAGTGTGAAAACGCAAAGTTTAAGGTTTTGAATTTACATAAAAGAACACTTTTATTTATATTTAATTTACTCCGATTAGAATGCAATTTTTGAACATATATTTGGGCTGTTTTTTAATAAAATGTTTCTGCATTTTAAAAGCCGGGCTTGTTTTCTGAAAAGTCTTTAAATCAGGTTGTATCGATGCAGCTTAGGTATACCGATTACATTGAAATACCGGAACATTTAGCTCAAAATGTTAATGTTAAAATGTTAACGCGCTCGCTTCATGTGATCCGGAAGGTGAGGGCATTTCGGATCTTGGTTCGATCCCTGCCACAGTCCATCTCTATACGGTTTTTAGTGGTTTGCCTCTGTTTTAGGGCGTTAATGCCGGGATGGTTCCTACAATATAGGCCACGACCGCTTCCATCCCATTTTCTTTCAAATTATCTATACGAAACCTTCATCTCTTCATCCCATCAACTCAAAAATCATTTTTCAGACGCCAATAGATATTGGTTATCATTAAAGTGTATCGTTAAACTCAATACACACATTAATAAATACATTATAATGTAGCATGTTCAAGACTAGACAAGGAGCAACAAGTAAAAGTGGATCCATTTTGCTTAAGTGGAGGCATATCGCTGTATACGTGCACGACACTTGTCACATTGTTGTCCATAATATGCACCTATGTTTGCTCAGTGATAGTCAATCAGTCTCTCACCATGACTACATCCATGATTACTTATGTGGCAGCTTCGCTCGGAGACTGAGTATATAGTATCACTAACTACTCACTATTAGTGTGGTAAGGATTTTCTTTAGAGTTCACCTATGCAGTCATCAAACCGATTCAACAATATGGTCATCAAAATGACAGTGCTTATTTGACTATTTGATCGAACAATTCGAAAAAAAAAATCTGAAACGAATTATTTTCAGAGAATAATAATTGTATGTGGATTCTTATGAAATACCTGAATAACTCATATGAATAAAGTGGATTATTCTAGAAGTAGACAGTTAACAAATGAACAAATGAACAAAATATTAATGTTTGATTTGGATCACTTTTTAGCTTCAAATCGGAGGTTTTGACAATATTCATCACAAATTCTCTAAACGTAGATCAGGATGGTCATGTGTCCAACTTCTGTTCGTTTTTTTATAGAATATGTTCCTCGTATTAAAAATTTTGAGTCCAGTTTAAGATGAAAAAACAACATAGTATTTCCAAGAGGCTAAATATCTTGAATATCTCGAGAATTATTCCAGGGAGACCAATGATTTTGTTTCGATGTTATGACGTTGCATGGAAATATTTACAACCACACAGAACGACGTTGATTTACAGGTATCTGAGGGTCGCAAAGAAATCTCATCGAAAAAATATATTTTTTACATCTAAATCAGAAATTTCAAATTTGTCAGATAAAACAACTGAACTTAGGGCCGGTATTATAAAGAATAGTTATGTGGCCAAATAGCGCTATCTGGCCACATAAGCAGGTCGAATAGCTTATTGGCAGTATTATGAGCGCCAGGTTAGACTATTCGTACACATAAACTGACCGAATAGCTATTGGGTGCTATGACCATTAGTCAAATACTAGACCTTTTCAGCCGAGATTTGCCAGTCAACTTTATCCTTTACTACCACTTCTCGAGGGTGCTATGCAATGAAGTAAAAAGGAAAGGTAAAACGGGAGAATCTTATCGATATATAATTTGATTGATTCTATTTGATATACGCTGTTCAAGCTGGCGGTTGAATTCCTCGTACGTTGAACATCTCTCAATCCAAATACTAGAATCTTATACGTTTGGTAATCTGTGGTAACGGAGAAGTTGTCGCAGTACGGTTAACAAAACAACCACAAACATGTGCGATTACGAAAAACTTGCATTAAAAAAATGCGTTAGTAAATGTAACTGTTAAAAGAAACCAATAAAAACCATACTAGAACAGTTTTTCTACATTGTAACTGAAAATATGAATGAGCACAAAAAAACTTTAATCATATCTCATTAAATTGTTAGTGTGCTCAGTACGTGGTCGCTTTATATGTTATACGATACGCTTTACGTTATCACGCGATATCAATCATTCCAGACCATCACACAGATAGAGGTTGAAGTGTCCGACAATGGGAACTCGTTCCTCCAAGGGACCTTTGGACACCAATAACACATTTTACAACAGCACGTAGACCTATAAACTAACGCAGATGACGGTGTCGAAGTTGCGTATAAGACAGTCCTCAAGAAAGGGTAGGATATATTCTAATAAAGATTATGCAACTAAATTCCAAACTGTAAAGCTTCAATAAGAGTGCATGGGAGTCGATTTAGCGAAATAGTAGTTTTTTGGCGATTTCTTTGGAACGGTATGATATATCGAAATTCTGACAACAAGAAAACACAGATATTTTCAATACCTTCAAGTCAAGATGGTGTGAGTGATAACTATTCACCTCAAATTACCTAATTGTCACGCGTATACGGTTAAAAATACACATTTTAAACCGTATACGCCTGACAATTAGGCGACATCGGATGAATAGTTATTACTTACACCACCTGGAAGATATTAACAATATCTGTGTTTCCTTGTTTTCAGAATTTCGATATATCATACCGTTCCAAAGTTATTACCAAAAAACAGATATTCCGCTAAATCGACTCCCATGTACGGATTAGTGAAATGTGCCGTAAATTGAACTCACCTGTTGAACTAGGAGCTGGATTATCTTCGCCGTCTGGTGTACTCTTGTGCGGTAGTGTTTGTGATAGCTGCCTTCCCCCCTCCCCCAGTAGTGCCACCCCCGGCGCCCCTGCTAGTGCCCGACCTGTCCGCAGAGGGGCGCTGGACATGAGGTCCCACTGACGCAACGTCTCGCGGTCGATCTCGAACGAGGGCGCGGGCGGAGGAAGGCTGCCATCCTCTAAAAAAGCCTGCGGTGAATTGGTTCTTTGGTTCTCGTCACCTTCTCTACTTTCATCACCTTTACGAAATGTTTCTCGATCTTCGTCCCAGACGTAACCTTCTAAATAGGTTTGTCCTCTTCGGGTTCTTTCTAAGCTTTCCGAATACCTCGACAACCTCTCATAATGAACGCCATCATCTCTTAAATCTTCTCCATTCGGTTTTCTACGTATTCGTTTTCGTCCTTCCCGATAGTCCTCTTCATACTCTCGACTTCCACTCGGGTTTTGGCCTCGTACCATGCTGTCGTTAACATACGTCACCTCTCTATTAATCTTTCTGCCAGACAGAGCATCCACGCTTCTTCTTCCGCTATTCTGTTCGACAGTCGACGTGGTAATCGTACTCGTATTGCTCAAGCGACTACTACTCCGTCCACGACCTCCATCAAGATTGTCCAGTGAACGTGTATGCCTGAGACTGACACGACGAAGACTTTCTCTCCAGAGCGCATCTTCTTCCCAAAGATCATCACCTTCGCACGGAGGTGGTTCTTGAGCGGATGCAGACGCTCGAGGAGTTTGGCCTACTGCCCTCTGAGGGTGCGCCACGACGCGTTCAGCTGGATGTAATACAGGACGTTGATTGGGCACACTGGACTGTGGGACGTTTATCATTGATGTTGTGAAATTGACAGTCGATAACGGATTACGGTGTTCATTGAAATTAAGGAATTCTGGGTCGTCTAAAAGTCCCTCTAAAGATCTGCTACGCCGCTGATGTGCGCCTGTATATTCACTTGTGAAGTTTCGAGCCGATGACGGTAGAGATTTATCACGAAGACCTTGTGGGTATAGGTTCATGGCATTGGTAGGGTGAGCTCCCACATCCTGCTCGAGGACCTGGTACTGTCGTTCTTGTTGGCCTGCTGGTTTCCTCCGCTGCAACGTATCAGCTTCATAAAGATTTCTTTGGTCAACTTGACCACGTTTATCAGCTGCGTCTAGGAAATGAACTGTGGTTGTTCTTAGCTCATGAGCCAGAAGACGGCTCTCATCTTCTGAGGATAGGCGTTGATGTTGAGGATAATGGTTGATAGGGTTGACCTTTCTACCAATATCATCCTTTTTAATAAGCAAATTTCGATCTGAATCGCCTCGCTGGTTATTTAAACCATTAATTCTGGCACCATTTCTCAAACTATGGTTTCCCATGGAATTACCTGGGTAACCTCTCAAACTCTGTAAACTTCTCTCTGAAGCTGAGCTCATCAATCCAGGATCTTCTTCAGTTTTTAATAGATCTGAATAGTAGTATGGCGCTCCTGCAATTTGATCCTCATCGCCGTCTCTAATTACTGGTAGGCGTGACGAATCAGAGTCACTTCGCCTGTGAGAACTAGCGACTGAAGTCATACCTTGATCAGACGGGTCACTGGCATGTTCAGGAGGGGGTGGTAGAATGATCTGTAAATTTTCATACAGTACTTCTTCGTCATGGGGCGGAGGCAAAGTGATCCTTTGTGGAGATGTCTCTATGTCTGACAGAGATAAATGATACTGAGGAAGGCCACTAGCATGACCATCGCTTGAGAAACTTTGATCGGATGGTTTTGTTTTCGGTGAAACTTTATCAGTAATTGGATAATTTTCATTCAGTCCATGCATATCCTGATATGATCGATAATATCCGTAGTTATGATCTTTAGAATACAAATCAACATTGAAAGCGTCTCTCGCTTGTAAATCTTCCAGGTACTGGTCAAGGTCAATACTTATTCCATCATCCAAGTCCATTGCTAGTCGACTTCGACTACCAATCGAATCCAAATCACTTCCACTTCGGCGCCCCATGAAAGAACTTACATATCTCGAATCATCTAAACTCGTCAATAAGTCGTCTGACACAGGACGTCGTTTGAGAAGTCGTTCAGCTGTTTCCGGATGACGCAACTCGACTGCTTCACTATCGCTTGGAGATTTACTAAATGGTGATTTACTCCACAATCTGACAGTATTATCTTTCAGTGGTTTCTCGAAAGGTGAAGGCTTCTTTATTTCTAGCGACGAATCTTGTAGCTCAAGAGATGTCTCTAGATCATCAAGTGGAGGTGGACTTGTTGGAATCGGCGGTGGAGATACAAGATCACTGTCAGATGAATCATGATGTTCCGACGCTAAGCCTAGTCCGGAAATCAAGGCACTGCTAGCTCCGAGATAGTATGAGGCAGGTCGGAAAGTATCTGACAGACTGAATCGTGGATGTCTAGGAGCATCTAGCGAATCAAGGTCTTTTGAAGCTTCGTCATCTGCGTCCGAGCTGTCTCTGTCTGAAGTCTTCTGAGCCGAGGCGTTTGGCGAGCCACAAATGTCAGGTAAGCTTGTTCGTGGTGGTGTGGGTGGCACAATATCAAGGGCCTCCTCTCGTAGCCTTTCGGCTGATCCTCCAGACCCTCTCAAAGTCGAATCTGAACTGCCTTTAATCTCATCGCTGTCTCCTCCAGAGCCTTTGGCCGCATCCTCCTTAGTCTTCAAGATATCTAATAAGGGACTTACCTCCATGTAAAGAGGCTCATACTGTGTAGATGCTTTGTACATGTACTCGTAGTGTGATCCTCCACCTTTTCCGATTTCACAATAACGTGGGCTATCTGGAATAGCGTAAGTTGAGTTGGAGTCACCAGAGTTGAGTCGTTTAAGATCGAATTTAGAAAATTGGGGGTCAGGTGCAAGTAATGACCGTCCAAGACCACCTTCCGTCATCTCAACATAAGAACTTTCTTCCAGTTCCAAACCATTGCCAAATATGTTCTCCATTATAGCAGAATGGTTTTTAAATGCATCTGGAGGTGCCAGAACTGCTTTCCTAGACGGTGTCATTGGCATGTAATACTCCTCGGGATTGTCTTCCGAATCTATTCTACTTTCAATCGCTTCGGTTGTATTGACTGCTTCGTCTATGGCAATGTCAATTTCTGTACGCTGAGAGTCCGTAGGCGTGCAGCAAATTGATTCTTCGTCTTCATGTGTTCCCAAGGATTCAGTCAAGCTAAGTCTCAAGTATCCGGGAGTGATTATAGTCTCTAAATTGTCGATTGCGCCTACTTTAGACGTCTTTCTTTTTCGTCGGCGATCACCGTGGTAATCATAATCCCGATTTCTACCCATATCTCTGCAAGAACTATAGAACTTGTCAGTTTTTCCTAAAGCAGCTGCTACTTCATCATCTTTGTCATCATCATCACTTAAAGCTGGACCCAACCTCGACACTGACCTTTGCCTGATATGGATTGGCAAGGACCGTTTTTTGACTTCATGACCATCGGTATCACTTGACGTATCATAAAGTAATGTTTCGGTATCACTGAACACAAAACGCTTACCAGGACCTCCTTCATTGCTACGCTCTTCTTCTGCTTCTTGACGTTCCTTAACCAACTTCGACTTTCTTTCAAAATCGGCTAATAGATCTCGAACAGATTTCACTTTTTTATCAACCTCCTTGAAACCTTTTCGTCTGTTTTTAATCTCGTAACCTCCATCCTGGTTATCTTCTGGTGAGGACACAGAATCCCCTAAAGCAAAACTCTTAACATCATTATGATGAGATTTTCTGAAGTCTTCGAACGCTAAATCTGAGCTTCGAAGACTCGATACGTGAGCTTCATTTGGTTGATACATGGGTGGTGACAGTTTCAGAGGTTCTTGCATTTTTATCGAGACGTTTGTTGCTACTCTTACAACTCCCTCGTCTTCAAATACCTTAATTCGATTTTGTACTATATTCTTTGGAGGTGAGTCTACCTTTTTCTTGACAACTTCGACACTTGCCTCAGGACTTACGTATTGGTACGATATTTCCTTAGCACGCCTAGCGTCATCTAGTATTTTTTCTTCTTTATCCCACAGTACTTCTTGGAGTGTGCAAACTGCTTCCGTTCTCATCTTTGTATCAAATCCTGATCGTTGAAATCGTAACAAGTCTTGCGGAATAGATTTTCCTATTTGAAGGGTGTCGTAGCCGCTATCGGAATACTTGCCATTCGAGCAATTGTCGTCCGGAGTAGCAGGAAACCGTTCACTAATCTCTATTCTTTTAACTGGTACATCTACTTTATTGGCATATTGTGACTGGGCCTTGTGTGGCTTTGGAGGTAACATTTGCAATGAATTTTTCTTAGATTTAACTTCAACTGGTAATGGGTGAACTTCTACTGATGTATCAAGTTCTCTGCTCTTATATCCATTGCTATCAATCTTCACCCTGTCAGGGTTACGCCTATTACTGTTAAAATGGTAATCTACGTCATATGCAACGTCAGACCGAGTCAACTCTTCCGGCGGTTGATTCTGTACATCTCTCTGATCATTCGAGTCCCTTATTATGACATTGGGGTTCGTTTTTGGATAAACTAGTGAAATGTTCTCGTAATCTGGGGAGGTGCCGCTATAGGGGTGGCGACGACTGGACCTTCCTGCCTGGGAGGGACGACGCACACGTTTGCGAGCCTTTCGCTGATCTTCACCCAGCTCTGAATAAACAAGGGGGCCAAAAAAGTGAATTTTGATATTTTATGAGAAATGGTTTAATGGTATCCTAGATGTATGAATTATTAATATGTGGTGTTAAGATTAGTTATCACGATTCACATTCACCGCAAAATATATTATTAAAACCATTCCAAATAAATATTTAAGTTAGTAGAAGAATAGAAATTGAATTTTAGACATGCAACAAAAATCAACTCATCAATTCAAACAATTGATAAATATATTTCAAAAATCAATTGTAGTATCAAGGAATTGATTCCCATGCCACCGTCAGGTTACCAGAGCAGGGAGAGATCGTCGAATGGTTAGTTAATGCATTATCCCACAAGCAGGAAGGTAGGGAGACATTATTGAGGGTTATAGAAAATTGACTAACTTGTATGCTTCATCTGAAGCTTCAGAGCAGCCAGCCATAAAATGTTATCATGCGCAGAAAGCTGCGCAGTCATTATATTATTCTCACGCAAATTAAGCTATGTTAGACTATGAAATGAATAAGCATGCTAGATGTAAACTGAGAGTTTATTAAGGAGGTGCATGCACGGTGCTTATAAAAATAGAGAAATTCATCTTTACTTTTTTTTTCTTCATCACGAACAAGAGTATTTGAATAAAAAGTATATCAAACCCAAGATAATTTTATGCTCTTTAATTATTATGACATTCTATTCTTGTTAATTCAACTAGTTTCAAGATAATACGTCAATTAATATCAAGAACGTGGTAAAATTCATTGACATATTATTTTAAAACTGATTGAATTCACAGAAATAGAATGTCGTACTAATCAAAGAGCATAAAATTATCTTGGATTTGATATACTTTTTATTCAAATACACTTGTTCGTGATAAAGAAAAAAAATAGCATCTCTATTTTTATAAGCACTGTGCATGCACCGCCTCAAGTACAAGCAAATGATAATGAATATTATATTCATCAATATAAACTGTGTTAAAAATAGTTATAGGCCTTGAATAATTCATATGCTTGGCACATACAGAAAAGTTAGTACTTACGAAGAGTAATAAAATAATTATCCTACCCATTCTAAAGAAAAAGACTACTACGATTTTCAAGGCGAAATACCATAGGTCCGCATACTGATATTATTACCGAAATAAACCCATAATTATCAAGTTAAAATAGGATTGAGCATCAATCTAAACTCTATTATGTACCGTACCAGTTTAGAGTTTCAATACACAATTATAACAAATGTAAGCGATCGAATTGTACTACTAATACTTGATAAAATATGAAAAGATTGCATGAATATTTCTCTGATTTCTACCTTATTTCACTACACTATTATTATTGAGAAGGTATCCAAAGATTTCATTGCAATATTTTAGCAAGACTATCTGATTTGATACAAATCTTGCACATAGCCTTGAGCAACCTTATCTGTCTTTTGGTGTTAAAAATTACCGTCAGGAAATTGTTTGACTAAATGTCAGCCATACACAGACATTATCGTGTTGATTTCACACTAGAGTCATTCTTTTCATGAAATAAAATCTGCTTCAACATTTTACTTATAATCCAGGCTGCATTGGCATTATCAACAAAAATGTAATTAAAAGTCCACAAACCCATGAAATCAGAATCTAAAAATATAGCCAGACTAATACACCATTAGCTAAGGTAGCAAAAGTGTATCAACCGTGTGTTAAATGTTTTTATAAGAGTTAATCATCTTCATCTACATTCAGTCGGGTCATCTGATTGAACCAATCATCACTCATTGATTGACTCACTCATTTTTTTAATTAGAGGTGACAAAATTTGACCAATTCAAGTCCTAAACATAGTGACTTGATAAATATATCGGGCCGAAATAGATACTAAACCTTCAACACTCTGTGCATTTACTAAAACCAGCAGCTTACCTTGTTACTCGGGCGGCACTGTCTACGTTAGGCCTTAACTAGTGTTAAATGCACGCAACAATTCTGTAAGCTGCAAGCTTCTGAAGATTCCATAACAGACTCAATTCCTCTCTTCTTACACTATATGAGATGAACATATTTGTGGTCTAAGCTATTGAATAGTATGCATATCTATTTTCTGGTATTTTTATGATTTGCATTTTGTTATATAACTTATATTAGATATTGCACAAATCATTGTATAAGCTTACTAAATTGACACGATACGTTATCACATATTTTTATTGTAAGAATTTTCAATTAAAATAAAATTCCAGCGACTACTGTGAAAAAAAAGTGACGTATATGTCCATTACTAAAAAATAGAGTAGAACCACAATATGAGTCATGTGTTATATCATGAATCAGCAGGCCAGCCTTACTGGAGATGAAACTAGAGAAATCTTACTGCCGTCTTACCTTCGTCGTCGGAAGAATAACTGTTGTATCTATTCAGCGAGGTCGACGACCGGCGTCCATCTTGGCTCCTGCTCCTGAGGCTTGCGCGGCCGTCGTCCTGGTGCGACCGCCTGCGCGTGGCCCTCGACTCGTCGCGGCTACGAGCCTCCTGATTGGCCAACTCGCGCAACACCTGTTGCTTGTAGTACTTGGACAGCTCGTTCTGAGCCGTGCCCCGATTGGACGAGCCCGACGGCTTGCGACTCAGGGGAGACTGGAGCATACGCTGTTTCCATTCCAAGAGGCGCTTCATTGATTCTTCTCTCTGCAAGTAACAATACGAACATTCTATAAATACATGAATTGGGTGAAATGGAAAGAATGAACGGCAGCTTAGTGAAGTTAAGAAGTAGAGATACTCATCGAGGAGAGCCCGTTGATAGAAAACAAAGAAGTACATAGACACAAGAGATTTTTGATGTTTTGGATATTGCCTTGCCTGTTTTAGATTAGCTCTAGTATTTTTTATATTTCTGGACAGGTTATTTCCATGAAAATAAATGTCATTCCACAACTGATATATCAATCAATTTTCAGGCACAATTGACGGTTTATACTGCGCGTCCTGGTAAACCATTCCCAGGACATTGACTCATAAAAGCGACGATCCTGGCTAATCTGGGACGAATTAGCGGTGGGGATATGAAAAATCTAAATGATGAATTTGTTGAAAGGCATTCAATTACAAGGATAATAAAGAACTCTGATTATGAAATGGTTATGAAATGAAATGACAAAGCCTATATAGCTCAGGACTCGGGGTAGAAACACCAGCTGGTCTTCACATGCTATAAGAAAAAAGCTCTACATATTTTTCACACATATCATACATCTGTATCTTTGTTAATCTTGTATATTTCAGAAGATCCAAATGTATAGGTCAGTTTTAATTTTCAAATAATAATATAAATTAATGAATAGTTGATAACTTATGCATAATTATTCGAGAAACAAAAAGTCGGCACTTCCACCAAGAGTGAATATTGATGGCTAACAAAGCCACCAACAGCTGGAAAACTTGGACGCGATGAGATATATGACACAACACTTGATCATTAGCTGAACCTCAGCATTGACGTCAGAGCGAACTGGGTAATTACCAATTACGTATACTTTCGAGGTATGGGAGAATGGTTTTGGCATTACTAATACCAAGTGCATGATCCTAGTATTACAGCACTTAAAATGATCCTAGCTGAATACTGCTATTTCGAATTAGTATGGTACTTTTCTAACTTAATGACGAGTACATTGAAGTGTTGATCTTTAAAAATATTGGCATACAATTTTATCGAACTGCATCATACCTGTTGAATCTTTTTCTCTCCCTCTCTCACATCCGACGTGGATCTCTGCCTGTGATCGTCTCCGTCCAAGTCTTCGTTCTCTTCGTCCTCGTATCGGCTCTTGGGCAGCCTCGCGCTGGCGCTCCTTACGAACGTACCCCCCTCCCCGTACTCGCTCCACCGCCTCTGCTGCTGCCGCTGTTGCTGCTGCGACGCGCTTCTCATCGTCACGGCAACTGGCTCCGTCCTGACGGGTGTCCGGAACACTTCGCTCGCTACGCTGCCCCCCGAACTCACGCCCCCCACCTGCACGCTGTCGGCCGTGCTCAGTCCCAGCGGCGTCGTCAGGTGAACGGAGGGGGTGGTGGCCCGGGAGGACGATTGTACTCTCGTGGGGGTGTGTAAGTACGAAGCAGATTGTCGCATTTTTTGAGCATAACTTTCTTCCGACCAGTAATAATCGTTGATACCGACATCGCCGGGTCCGATCACATCCAAACTTGATTTCGGACGAGGAAGACGACCGGTTTTGGTTTTCGATGAGTACGTTTTCTCCTCTATGTTCTGAACGGAATGATCTCTAGTGATGAC
Organism: Brachyptera putata; assembly: GCA_907164805.1. Taxonomy (NCBI): domain Eukaryota; kingdom Metazoa; phylum Arthropoda; class Insecta; order Plecoptera; family Taeniopterygidae; genus Brachyptera; species Brachyptera putata. The sequence continues at coordinate 9,728,325 of OU015471.1, read as the reverse complement.
ACTCTTCTCTTGGTATAACTGTTCTTCGTAATAACGTCTTGTATCGTACTCTAGGAAGTCGGCACTGTGGGGTCTGGGAGGTTGCTGACGCCTCTGTCGGCTTGGCTGAACACTTTGGTCGTCGAGTTTCGCTGGGTATACGTTGGGTGCCGCAGCAGCCTGACCTTGCGGCGGATACCGGTAATAACTCTGTCCGTACTGACTTCCTGGAACTATTTCAACGGGGTAATTTTGCGGGAAAGGTATGGGAGGCCCTGAACCTTTCAGAAACGCAGCTTGACCAGATGGCCTCCTGTACACTTGTCCTGCATTTGACCTATTGTTATTATACACATCTTCGTAATCGGTTCCCTTCACTTTGACAGGTCCAGGAGTCGTCGAGTTCGACCGGCCGTACGTATCCGGCGTCCTTCTTTCCGCGTTCGGGAGAAAAACTTGAGCATTTGGGTGTTGAACCGGTTGCGGTTGAAACCTCTGCGGAGTCTGACCTACTGCCTGATAATGGTATCGCAAATCGACTCCGCCTCTTTCGTTTCTAACAATAACTGGTTGTTGTGGTTGAGCAGTTTTTGGTGTATAACTTTTAAAGCTGTCTCCATCTGGTGTTTTCGTTCCTTCTAGCCGCTTGGAAGGAGAAGGCTCTGGAGATGACAACCCTTCGCGGTCTGCTAATCTTCTCGGTTTAGGTGGCGCATTGGCGTACAATGGTTGCTGATAAATGATAGGTTTCTGCGCACCCCAACCGTTTGACGTCGTGGAATCGTGACTGGTGTTCAACTGAGCCTCCTCTTTGGTAGGTTTGGCGTCGGATCGAATGCGGTAACCGTGGAAGCCGGAGTCGCTATCGTCGTTGCTCGGGAGCGACGTTGCGGAAGAGACGCTCGGTCGGCCCGATCGGTGCTCCTCCCAGTTGATGCCCTCTTGCAGTATGGACGCGAGGCTGAGAGCGTTCATCCACTGGACCATCAGCTCGCGAGTGTCCGCAGCGAAGTAGTACGTCCGCATGTTGGCGTGCTCCGCTTTGAACGCAAACTTGCGGAACACGCGGTCGTCGGGCGAGCACGGAGATATCTTGTACGACGGAAGAAGAATGGAACCTAAGAGCTTTTCTTCCTCGGCACCTGCAACGACAGAATGTTTGTATTAATATATATGATATCTGTCTGATCTTTAAAGGGTCCATTTTCATTCTCTGGAACTATCTCTACCCGTACGGTCATATTGCATGACCATAACCATCAATTGACAATCTCTCCCCTTGTTACTTTCAATATTTATCATTATAACATTTTTTTCATTTTATTACTGCATATTAACAATAATATTACTAGCAAACATTTCAAAAATTGTTCTATCATCTCATCATTATTCTAAATTCTTACCGGTATATATGCAATTGTATATTGTATATTTATTATTCTGTATCAATAGCACATTGACAGCAAAATTGTTGATATTTCTCTAGAAGTCTAGAATTGAAAGAAATTAGTATTTGATTTGAGTACAGTATACACACTATTAATTCTGATATAAATTCGTCAACATTCTCAATACTGGAATGCATCATTTAAATCACTTCAAACTAAGATTGAAAACATAGCCTGGGTGATTCTAATACGCATACTAAACACAAACTGAGAAAGAATAATCAACTAATTCCGTGTGAGAATTACAAAAACGACAATTAAAATAAATTACTTGCAACTACTTATTCTAGAACCATCTTAATGGTTCTATAGTAATTATCTAGTGAAATTAATTTCATTAAACTCTTGCTCCGTTACGTTCGTTGTTCTCACTTTTGTAGTAGAAGAGGCAATACTCGGAGAGGACGAACCACCTCTTCTTCCACAGCATGAGTCCCTCGCTGCCTTGCTTGTGCAGCCATCCTTGTAGGGCGACGGGCGCAGCAACGGGCCGTTTGACCACGGGCGAGCGCAGCGCCTGATTGCCCCCCGTACTCCCACCGCTCCTCCTGCGCCCCACTGTCTGCGCCTGACTCAACTGAAAACACAAAGGCCAAACGTCAACTTGGGAAATAGTCATCATAATTATCAATTTTTCATCATTTTTATTTTTGATTGATTTATTATACAACTTTGGATTCACATAAATGTCTCATGACATCTTCTTTTCTTTTTCTAAATAAGAATAGTGAATAAATGATAAGAATGATTGTATTGATTAATAAATAGAATCATGAACCATAGAATATATAGGTATATGTGCTACAAAAAACAGATTGAGTACAGTAGTGGTGTTGTTCAGTTATGATGGTATATTGTTCAGGATGCTGTTCCACAGAAGAATGGGAATGAGATCTTCCCGAGGACGAACGGCGGCTGGAATCTGTTATATGCTTATTATATTAATTATTGTAGCACTAGCATTACATGTTATTTGTAATGGTACAAGTGTATTTTGTTCTTTTAATAAATATATATGATTATATGAACCGATAAAACGATGATTAAATAATTCAGTAACCTGAAAATTGATTAAATTCTGAATGATTAACTGAATATTGAATAATAGTACGCCTAATAAATTATTGCTGCTGCTTGTACCACCTGATAATCACGAGTTTTCAGTTGGGTATTAGCTATGAGGTACGAAAATAAGGGTCATATCAAGTTGATTCACTATTTATTGCTTGAATCACTAATTGTCAGTTGGTACAACCCACTCTCAATTAATTAATTGATGGATAAACAAACAAATAAAAATAAAGTTGATAAAGGAGAGAATTGAATAGAGTGTGGTTCGAATCGAGACCTTTAGGCTCTCCTATAAACCAATATCCTCATGTCACACAGCATCCCATTAAACCAAAGCCCTCTTCATTTTTTCTTCCAAAAAAATTCTGGAACTGGGACCCCTTATTACAAAGTAAAACTTAGTTTTAATTGGGCATCTAATTAGCCACATTTTCGAGAAATAAGTTGGTAATAAGGCATAACACCATGCTGTACAATGCAAGACTTGAAAACTTGGCTCCATTCACTATGACTATGACGGATGTCTAGCCTGGTAAAACGCGGCAAGTGTATTATTGCATTAATAAATTACTAGTACAAGCGGCAGGGGTGGGTAGGGGAGAGGAGGGGATGGAATAACGGTCCACAGTCACACTAATTGGGAAGTATTCTGGGTTACAGAAGGGTTGTTTAGGTGCGATATAAATAAACATGATGCACCCACTGCTTCAGAACTCATGGATATTTCATCTGTTATACTCATTTATAGTTGACAGAAGCCCCATATTACGTATTCCAGTTACACTTTATATAAGTTGAAAACAAGCATGGGTAAGCATGGTGATAACAACTTCAAACTACCAGTTAGAGCTAATCCCACGTTGGTAATTCAAGCACTTAATCTTGGAGTATATAGTTTTGTATCGGTAAAATAGCCGCTACAATCCAATATTAAATGCATGTTTGACTGCGGTACAAGTCTATACTAGTATACTGTATAATTTGTTTTTATAAGAAATGAAGACAAGTCTTTACCTTGCTTTTCCCCCATAGTAACAAATGCAATTTGAAGCTGCACGTATACCAACTGATTCAAAACTGCGTTTTATAACCGCAATCTGCCTCACAAATGGAATAAAAGTTGAAGAAACGTTCGATACAAACAAAATATAATGTTTTTACATTCTTTTTAGCACTAACCGAGAATTCAAAAGCATAAAAACATTGTTCACACCAAACCACATTAAAACAAAACTACATGAACATAGAATGTAAGTTATACGAAAATCCAGACATAGAGGCATTTTGTAGAGCTTCATTCCCTATAGAAACTATTGCTAGAAATTATTGGCGCTGGAGAACAAAATACTTCATTCACTTGGCTGCACTTTGAAACAAGAATATGTTTCTCTGTTACATAAGCTAACTTATTCGCGAAGGAAGTTTCCGAACGGCCGTCCCCCAACTTCACACCACTAGCGCACGGGTGTTTCGCCCCTTCTTCTCTCGTTAACACAAGTATATATCAGGGTTGTGGTCGATTTTTATATATATGTTCATTCGCACAACGAATGGATGAATTCTATAGTTGTATTGTATCCACGATATGGAAGAAATTACCTACCAGAATAGAAATCCGAACACATCGTTATTTCTTATAGCTTGGCATTTTTATTGTTATCTGATTCTTCAGGACGAGGTTTACAATACGTAACGCAATTACTTGTTCCGAAGGTGATCAATACTTTTGATTTATCCATCTATATTGGCCTTGACAACGCAATGTACTGATGACTGAGATATATTGGCGGCGTTGAATGAGGAATGTAATGATGGGAAGATGAGATGAAAAGATATTATTATTATTCATTGTATTTTATTTTATTTTGACTTGTCATTACTCATTGAGGAGTCATCTCAGTATCAGCCTGAACGACAGAGGGAAACCTCGAGAAACATCTGTCAGAATAGCCGACCATGGCGGGAATCGCACCCTGGTATCCTGAATGACGGTTCGGTGTGCTAGCCACTCGACCACTCGACGACAGTTTTACAGTGATCGATGGTATTTAGTTGTTTAGTTGATACATCCACCATAATACTATAAACATGACGTCCGAAATCACCACAACCTTTCGAAAGCTGTTCTGCAATCTGCATACTATGACATGTGAAGGCTCATTCACAATACAACACAACACTGACATCAATGTAACAATAAAGCCCAACGTATAACGAGAACATGAAATCCAAACTCTCTATTCACAAAACACACCAACGTTAACGGAGAACAGGAAAATATAAGCCAATCAGAATTCAAAGTGCCCTTGTCACTGCACCCTCAACTGTCAAACTGAATCTGGCGACCAGTCCGGGTAATTCGGTTTATCCGCCAATTGTATCTCATTGTTCCGAAATTTCTATTGGCTGATTCTTATACTTTACAGCAATGTCTACATGAAAGCTTGAGCTTGCAAGCTTTCATGCTCGCGATCGTCTTGGCAATATGGTTAGTGGTGGTTGTGAATATAGAATAAGGATACCCCATAATACAAACATTTCTCGCGTAAGTGTTAGGGGACGTGTTACGCGTTGGGGCGCCTGAAGAGCATATACCGGAATAAAGTCGACTCGATTGTGTGACATAGGTTTGGGTGTCCAACCTTACCCGGACCCCGCACCACATTTTACAACCATCCATTCATAAGTACCCCGAAGCTCATGTCACACGAACGAGTCGATTTTATTCCGGTATACGCTCTTCAGCGCACCCTACGCGTTGATGTTAGTGTTGCCTTGTGAATGGGCCTCAACACTCTACCATGCAGTTATCATCGCCACGACGAGTTCCACTGCACTTGTACATACATGTCATGCAAATAAAATACACTCCCGGCATCGATCGGAACCATCATGCTGCATGCTTGAAGCCACTACAGTTGACGGAGCAAAACACCGAATCGTTAGTGGTGTGGGATAGGGAGGACGGTCGATCGGAACCATCATGCTGCATGCTTGAAGCCACTACAGTTGACGGAGCAAAACACCGAACTCGTTAGTAGTGTGGGATGGGGAGGACGGTCGATCGGAACCATCCTGCTGCACGCTTGTAGCCACTACAGTTGACGAAGCGAAACACCGAATCGTTAGTGGTGTGGGATAGGAGAGGACGGTCGATCGTAACCTTCTCATTACGTGGGTACAAGATTTGAACACGGAGGTAGGGAGAATTCGCATCGTGGAATGTTTCCAGGAGCAGTTTCAACTGCTCCAAGGCGTCCCCAATGTCCATAAGGCAAAAAATTCCCGTCAGGGTGAATTCACAGATGTAAATGATTATAAAACTTGGACTGTGCGAGAAACGAAATCAACAAATACATCACCTTATGCAGACAATATATGTCGAAAAAGGTAATGAATCAAAATGTTATAACAAAGGTGGAAAGATCACTTGTATGTAACAGTAACACTCCATATTTTTGTGATTGTTTATTCATGGATAGACAGTATTTCAGACGTTACTTCTCTTCACGGTCTGAAGCAGTTTAATCACTACAATATATTTCGACGAAAAGTCGCTTTTCGTTTCAAGTAGTGGTTCATGAAGTTTTCTCATAACTGGTTGAACCGATTGCGCCTCAAAACTATCGAGGATCGAGTTATATGATGGCAAAACTCCACGCCAAGTTTCATCAGAAAGTAATCTCGGTTTGACCTGTGGAGCGTGAAAAGAAAACAACAAGTGCTCGTTTTTTCTCGAGTACGGTATAAAATTGAGTCTTTGCTGTGCTCATCCAATAGCATTTATATTGTTTGACAATCCGATGCACGATCTAACTTACAGCGTGAAAAAGTGAATCGTTGACTGAAACAAGTACGAGAGATGTAACAAGTATAATGAGCCTATCCAGAAAAAAGAAAAAAGAAAACAATGGAGAAAAATTAACGACAAGAAATAGTGATGAAGAAATAATATAAAACAAACATAAAAATACGGATATCAGATAAAATACATAAATTTCAAAAAAAACGAGTCTAATATATAAACTTCTCAGTTTTTAGCTCCTAGGTGTAACGATGGAAGGAGTCGGCCGTGGTTTCATGATATTAGATGGACATTCCTATTCAAGTCGGTTCTGACTCGGAACAAGGATGCGTGGCTTCGTGCCATCACACAACGCGTGCTGGGACACCAATTGGCCATTGTCTCTGACCCACGGCACAAGAGGGGGGAGGGGGAAGGGAGACTACCCCCCCCCCCACTAATGTACCTGACTCCCCACTCTCAGACATTTTCACTTACTTCCATCAGAGTACACGCTAATGCTTCTAAGATGGTCAAAGAACAATAAAAGGGTTGGTAATTTTTCGCCTCCGGTGGCTGGGGCAGATCCTGTATATGTGCGAGAAACCCAAGACGTATTACATTCTGTTTCACAATTATGTTACCCCCTCCCCCTCCACCACACACTTACACTAATCAAAGTTCCTACACACCTGCTGATCTGACTCTACACATGATTCGCAGACTTGCTTGGATACAATGTCAACTCAGAGAAGAAATGCTTTGGAGCGTTCACTTGGATGTATTATATTATGGCTCCCAGCCACTTGGTTATTGTACACCCGACTACAGCGACTTGCGGCCGACTCCTACGATCAGGTTCACTGACGATCAAGGTGGATAGGCTAGGGCGAGCAGATATGAAATCACGTCAATAATCGAAACGTAAGAAACAAATAAAAAGTACTTTAAGAGTACGTGTGGATCGTGTCCAAGTTACTGCACAGGTTTTTGATACGCGAATCGTGAAAATGAATAACTTGGTTTTTTATTTTTGCAAACCATAGTCCATGAGATTTGCACGTGATAGTCGATGTTTCATACATTTCATAACACAATACACCTGATTCAAAACAGCAGTTAGAAATAAATCAATTACAAGATGTAATAGAATTATAAAATGATTATTGTTTGCTTTACGACCTCACCAGCAGCTAGGTTAACTGGGGGTACGAATGAGCAGGTGATAATGAAACTATCAAATGATGACAAGTGAAAGGACCTTAACAAAAACCAATTACTTGTGCGGGACTCGAACTCACGTCCAACGTGACTTCAGTTTAAAAGCGAGGTTGTAGTTTAACGGGGTCTATCCTAGGGGGATCACCAGCATGGTGAGCAAACAATTACCGTATACCAGAAACTCAAGAGTGTATTTTAAGTGTGAGTACCGGTATTATATGTGCTTTCTCGGTACGGTCGGGTACTATCACCATCTCCTCATTGACAATATTTTATAAATATATATACATATATATATATATATGAAATACATATCTATATGCTCATGGCATATATTTATATATTTCATATACAATATTTCATATAGGCCCAATAATTCACATTTTTGGTATATCTATCCACTTTTGTATGTTTTTTTTTAAATATTTTAATTCATTTATTCATTTATTCACTACGCTAGAACAGAATGAGAAATGAACCTATACTCACAGTATTGCTTGTAGAATTAGCTCTATATTAGCCCATAGGAGGTTGAAAAGAAGAACACATAATTTAGTGAGATAGCAAAAGGGCATTACATTAAATAAGGGCTTATAGTGTTTGGACGTGCGTAAGCATCTCAATTATCTTGAGCATTTCATATAGGCTGCAACACGCGTCGCCGATCGCAGTTGAGTCTGCTAAAAGTGCACAATCATCATTACTCATTCATTCAGTTCGTTTGTAATGAAGATATTATTTGAGATCAAGATTGACGGAAGAGAACTTGATCGTTTAATAGTGCAGGTTTAATAGACGTGCAATTCGTTTTAAACTTATTTCCATTCTTACAAGTTTGGCATGGTCTGGTGGTAGTGTAGTACCGTGATATAGTGATACCAACAGACTTTATCATAATATAAAGAAAGTGTACCGACTCCCATACTATAATAACTTGGCAGGCATTTGTGGTTTCTTGCGGTCAAACCAGGACCCATTTGCCTGTAGCGATTTAGTGGATCCCCTTGTGAACTATAGATGTAGATAAGAGTTGTTAAGGTACCGGTGAGGCGGTGACACTTTTGAACTTACAAAATATATTATTGTTTCATATTATTTTAATAATCTTTGGGGTGATAAAACCTATCCGAACGATCCTAACTTTCATCCTCAATTTCAATTTGGGAACAAAATGAACAAGTTTCGATATTGATTTTAAAAAATCGCACAGTCGGCGAGGTTCAAGAAAACAATACATCTCAATTACAATTGAACCATTTATTAGTTTATAAATGATCAGAAATCTCATTTGCTATATGTCAGCGCTGACAACTGAGATGTAGAGGCGCCCAAAAACTTGAGCCTGCGTAAACACTAATCATTGGTGGAGGCGCCCAGTTGGTACGGTTAGTAACGAGGGGCATATATAATATTCGACTGGGTTTAAGGAAACGGCACCATTGATAACGTGTTCTGATCCTCCTAGTACGCCCATTCACTACACCGACTGATGAAGAACACGTATACAACCAGAATGGTAGACCAACGAGGAATCGAACCCATGGTCTCCTCAATTACTATCGGCTGATCCATCCAGTCTCCGTTCGAGGGACAAGTCTATTTGTTTCATGCTTGGAAAGAGATTATTCCTGTTTCCTCCAGTACCGTACTTTATGTTATTTTTGTTTGGGTTCAACGCGACGCACTGTAATGATGATCTACATTAAATTGGCATTGGACGAATAATTAATGAGATGATGGGATGATAAGATGATGGTGAGATGATGGGATGATAAGATGATGGTTTCTGAGGTAATGGAAAAGATGTGGGCAGGAAGCGGTCGTGGCCTATATTGTAGGAACCATCCCGGCATTAGCCATGCAGTATAGGAAGCCACGAAAATGGACGGAGCAGGGATCGAACCCTGGGCCGATGCCCCTAATCTCCCGGATCACACAAAGCGAGCGTGTAAGCAACTGAGTTCAGTGTGTAAAATTTAATCTAGATGCGAGTTCGATAACTTGTGCAGTCAGTAGGGCCTATACCCTATATAGACCTACCCGAGGGCCGACGAGATCATAATAAGGTATTTGGCCGAGAACCCTCAAAGCCCTGTAACCACTTCGGTCAACGCCTTCTGTATCCACAACCCTCTTGATAATCCCATACGCTCCTATATTTTAAAACTTGATAGGCCTATATTGGTCAATGCTGATCAACCGATAATCAAGTAGCCTATATTAATTGCATCGTTAATGATCGATCAATGTATACGAAAATAACGTGAGGATAACCAAGGGCGAAAACAAGTCAATTAGTTCAGTTGACTTTGGTTATTGGTTAATTATTGGTTAATTCACTAATCATCAGTTAGTGAAACTGGCTCTCATTGCTATTTTACAAGTATACTTGTATCCACGAAAGAAGACGGTCGTCTACCAAATCAACAAACACAAATATCACTGTTGTAATATATAAATGTAGGTATGTATATATAGAGACTTTGTATTGTAAATCAGGACAAAACCAGGACGAATTCACAATAATTAAATTGGTAGACGACCTTCTTCTTTCATAAATACAAGTATAGGACTGTCTATATTGATATATATATATATATATATATATATATATATATATATATATATATATATATATATATATATATATATATATATCGAAATTATCAATTATTTCTGAACTCCTTCCTAATAAAGTATCTTAATTTGTACGTAAATCGGCAAAAATCTCACTTATTTGATACGCTCCAAAACCTTGACAATATGGCTTTTCAACACGCGTTTGTTCAAGTAAACTGACATTACTTTCATGCCAACTTCGTAAAACAATCTGTCCTTGGGTGCAGAAATGTCGATGATTTGACAGCCGCCCGTCACGGCCGAGTGCTTCCGCGCCTGAGGCATGTCCCACGCTCGAATCCCGGTCAACCGATGTGGGTCCATCTATACTCGCTCACCCAATAGCAACCACAAGCCCGTCATGCAGAGCTACGCTTCACAAATAACAATAATCAACAGTATAGCTGTCTTCTGGAACATTTTCACATCATCTAACCAGCTATATAAACCGTATCTTTTATATCGAAGTCTATAAATTCTACGCGATTGATGACTTGAAATAGGACTCTGCTCCATAGAGGTTGGTTGTTTCGTACATACATTTTTATTTCACATTAAACTAATGTATATACTCTCCAGAAAGACGGGAACTTTTACTGTTCGTGTCTTCATTTCGCGTTTAAACTTGGGCAAAAGATAAAAACTTCCCAAGTTATTCTGAAAACATCGAAAGTATCTAAACTCAATTTGAGTTGACACTTTTCAATACGGAACGCTATTATCTATGAAACACGCACTCATGTGTCTCTCAACGGCAAAACAAACAGAACGGCGAGGAAAAATTATCTTCAGTTTCTTCCCTATCTATCCTGTTTCTTCCCTTTCTCTCCTGTTGGTAGTTTCCTCACGTGGCGGCCCAATAAGATCTCGTGAGGAGAGGGAGGAGAATGTCGACTAGCGATTCTAGCGATACGGCGACGAGAAGTGGAACTGAAGACGCGATCGACGACTTGAAATGGGTCGCTAATCCGTATAGAGGTAGTTGTTACTTCCTACATTTTTATTTCTTATCGAACTTAAATTCTATGCGTAGGCCTATGGTTCGAATAAAACGAATTAAGGTGCCCCCTGACTTCATGGGCGAGAAGTTACCGCGCCAGGGATTACAATCTTATAATAACAACGGTGGAAAGATCAGATATATATAAACAGATGTAACACTCGATATTTTTTCCATCGATTATCCATTTTCACCTCACCGCTAGGCCTACCGTTACATACAAATGACATGTAACATATTGTGAATGTTTATTATGTATCGTCTGTACTTCATAATAATAATAATAATAATATTTATTAAATTGATCAATTACATGATATTGAGACATTACTTCTCTGCATGGTGTGAAGCAGTTTCAATACAATATGTTCATCCGGAAAGTCCCCGAGATCGTTTATATTATCTTATGTTGACACTAAAAATGATACGCTGTGGATGGGTTTCCCTCAGATATGTTCTGATACACTAATTAATATACTAAACAATGCTATTAGAAACAATACAATGGACAACACTTTATACAGTCCAGCGATAGGCGTTCTAGCTCGAAGGAACAAAGTTCCGAATGCAGCCATATCACTGCTTATGTACATGCGTTAAAACCACTCAAGTATTACATTTTAATGTAGACCCGCATTAGTGTATTCTATTGTAATCTACTACCGAAGGGCTTACATAACTGCAGTGTTACTGGCGTTGTTCCAATACGTCTGAACATCTAATGTCGGTTTGCGATAACTGCATTATATTGCAGCCTTGTGATGCGGTTTGCGGGTAGACAAGGGGTAGACACGGCGGCTGACAGTTGCTCGAAGCAGTGCCGGGTTCATTGTGGTCAACAATGCTTGTAGTTTGTTAGTAATTGAAGGAATTGTTGGCCACCGTAAACATATACCGCTCTTACAGAGGTTCGATTGTTACTCAAAGTGATAAAAAAAATGCTCTACTTCGGATATCTGATGGGTATAACTGGTTTATATACACTATAATGGGAAAAGAAAAAATAGTATTTCTGAAATAATTTCTGAAATATGAACAGTCAAAGTTCAACAAATGTCATTTATATTAGCAACGGTTGCTATGGTAGAACCGATGCTGTTCTCAATGTTGTCTGCCAACTGAATTATTGTAAAAACTTTGGTATTTTCAATCTACTCGTATCTACTCATAAAGGCCAACTTATTACGAACGAGAAAAATAAATTTATTATTAATGAAAATTGTATGTGTATAATAACACAAGACTATTACATATCAAAGCTCCTGTAAAATCATCTGAAATCAAATAATAGTATAAAAGAGTTAAAGAGAACGGATGCTCTGAATGGAAGAAGGGCTAGAGTGGGCCTCGGGTTACTGTGATAAGAGACTCGATTATTGGATAAAGAAATCTCAGATTACTCGACTCACAACTAATAGACATCACATTCAATTTCAAACCCCTTGGAAGAAATATCTCTCTGCTATATTGTACGAGAAGAATATAACGTGATGAATTCGAGAGCGCTGTCAAGACTGAGTTGAAATAAAAACTTGTGCACAATGAATTGTTCGCTATTAGTTGGCGGGTCGAGACGTCCGAGTGTTAGTGGTATGGGATATGGAGAACTCCTCGTCGAATAGAACTGCCAACTATCATTAATAGAAGTAGATTAACCTTATTCCTTTGGCAATTCTTTTCTATTTCCATTTCTGAAAAACTCTTGTAATATTATTCTCGTGAGTAATACGTGTTTTGCTATAAAACAGAGAGAATATTTCATGGTGTTTTATTACCACAGAAATAAAGACAAACAATACGATTGGAATAACGTATGATGGATTCAGAGCGTACAGTTTTACCAATGATTTACTAAATTAAAAAGAGAAATGGAATGGTAAAAGACCTGGTCAAACATGAATATTATTTATGATAATTCAAACTTTTCTTTGGATACGATCCAATATCGAGATATTTAGGATGTGATGGTCATGTCATAAAAGATGCGTCTCGACCGGGACTCAAACCCGTGCCGGGCAGGTCCTCTCCCAATAAGCTAACTATATTACTTTCAAGACTTGAGTATTCTTTGAGTGACGACACTCAGGGCCGTCGGAACACTTTCAAAATGGGGGAAGGCAAGCTGGCAAAAGTGAAAACAAAATGACAGCTAATTATAACAAAGTGGGTTTCAACAGGAAACAACGAGACAAATTGAGTCTTGCAAGAACTCATATGAATATATATATATATATATATATATATATATATATATATATATATATATATATATATATATATATATATATATATATATATATATATGAATGAACATTTTTAGGGATTTCTGCGTATAATTAAAACAGAGGCGAATCAGATTTTGTACAATTATTTCAATATAATGATGAGCTTGACATTTCTGGAGTCTTGTCGGTCCTTAATTTCTTCAGAGTAATAATTTTCAAGTTTTGTAGAAGTTTTTTTTTCAACTTGCAGAGTGTTTGTATCTGAGCTAAAGGAAGGGGTCACCCCTCCCGTTAGCTTAGATGGTAATACCATATGTGTATCGAGCATAAGGTACGGGGTTCGATTCCCCGACGGGGCGGTATTTTTCAGTGATAATAATATCCATCTATATATAGGACTACATCGCAGGTTAATTGCTGCAGTGATTAATGTGTTTAACATAGGTACTGTGTACATAGTAGCACGTGTGTACGCATGCAGACAATGTAAGTTTTGAGCTACTGTAACTGTTCACTATTCTACACATGCACGAACATGCGTCTTGCTGCGAGCTGATGGTGAATTGCACGAGTCGTGCCGTTTCACGATGCGACACGAAACCGTTCGGGTGGCACAACAGAAAAACAACTTCGGAAACTGAGGACGAAAAATATATGTTTGTATAGGACTGTATTATAACTTGAAAGTTTCTTTGCTCTTGACTTTTTGTGTTTTAGGGCTGAACTGTATACATGCAGAAGTACACTGGCTGACTTGCGGTCACTGAAAATAATTGGCAATCGAAATTAGAACAAACCTAAAACTTGACATATTTCAAACCCATTTTTTCTTGTGGGGGGGGGGGGATTGTAGGTGGTGCGCAATCAAGTATCTAGGAGTCATAAACCATACATATAGTACTGATATATTTAATGTGTGTGTGTGTGCATGTTCATAATATATATATATTGCAACATTGAATGAACTTTCGAAAATCAAAAATCAATAGACTCAAGTGTGCCCCCCCCCCCCCCCCCCCCTCGCCTCTCGACGCGTTCGATTTCCGACCATTTACCTAGGTCACGTGAGGTCATCGACCTATAATCAGAAGCGAGGTCACTGAAACAAGGTGAAGGCCGTTCAATAACTCAGTTTCTTCAATCTGAATATTGGCAAATGACAATTATTCGAAGATGAATTCGGAGGTAAACACCAAATTGTCATCGCTCAAAAAGGTGTATATATTCATATAACTAGTGAATAATTGATTTACAGCCCAAACATACAAGCCAAAAGTATTATTTTCGTCGATTCATTCTGAATTATATGTTTTTCTAATGATTGCTTTGAAATTTACGACTAGATATAGTAGAGCTTTTTGAAAATCCACGTTTGATTAGTAAGGAAATTAATTCAGTGATTATTAATGCTCTCCCGCTGTATGTTGATACATTTTCAGTGATTTATATGTAAAAATTTGATACTTCGTCGACATTTTCAGTATTTGACATGTTAATTATTTTACTTTGACATTTTCGAGCTGCCTTGCTCATCTAACGAGTCTAGTAGCGTTTCCCTGCATAAGGTGTGAAAGTGTCAAAGTTATCAAAGGTTATAAAAGCGTGTGCGTGCTTCTGATGAGTGATGACTACAGGAGACGTCCCCAAAGGACTATCAAATGTACGATTTTTGTACGAGTTAGCTATTAATCAGAAAACAAATTCAAATCATTCTACGTGGTTAGAATTTCAAATTAAAATTATAAAGCGGAAAATTTTTATTCAATGATTATATATATATATATATATATATATATATATATATATATATATATATATATATATATATATATATATATATATATATATATATATATATATATATATATATATATATATATATGCCTGTATATGCCTCAAAACTATACAGTAACGAATTAGATGAAGACTTATGTGAGTGCCAATTTTCATCGACAAATTTTTCTTTCATTTGACCTGTAGAGCACGCAAAATACTGATGAAAAAAAAATCGCTTTTTCAAGTACGGTTATAATTGAATATTCGCTTCGCCCTTCCAACCAGACCGATTATGTTTGATTATGCTATGCTAATCCTTCTTGTGATCCTTCTGTCAGCTCTAGTGACAGCTACCTATAAAGCGAACAGACGTTTTGTCTCTCCTAAGAGTGAACGCATTCGAGCGAAGTTTCCCGAGCGTTTATCTCGTCTGGCCGTGCAATCTGCACACGCATGTCATACCTGAACAATAGGCGAAAACAACCGAACATGTCCGAACATCGTTAACAAAATCTCACGCACGACATAACGAGTATAGTGTACCTGATTGTTGACATCAGACAGTTCATGTTTGCGTGTTTCAACTGAGTATTTGGAAAAAATTATATTGTGTTATAATGTGTATTTTACCAACATATTGGCGTCGGATGAATGATAAGATGATGACATGAAGATTTTTTTAGGTAATGATAATGATAGTGGGAAGAAATCGGTCACGGTCAATATTGTAGGAACCATCCTGAACTACAGAGGGAAACGAAGGAGAAACCTGTACAAATAGACGGTAGCGGGGATCGAACTAGGCCTGATATGCCCCTCACCAACCGGATCACAACGAAGCGAGCGCGTTAGCAACTGAGCCACATGTGCAGGTGAACTATATAAGAAATGGTAGACAGTAATAAACGAGATCTTACAAATACGAAATGAAAAGATCTTCATCTCACCATAATCCAGAGTAGATTCGAACTCACATCTTGTGTGACAATTTTTATTCTATTTTTTTTATATTTATCTCGAAAGAGATATAAACTTTTGAAATTGCTCACAAGGAAAAGACGTTCATAGGTATAAACGTATATTCTATTCGTCGCTGTCGAAGGTGTCTTCAATTGAAAGTTATATGTGTACTGTATGGATAGGTATAGATAGATATATTTATATGTGTGGGGACATATATATATATATATATAGGCCTATATATAATATCCGTGGGGACAGCATCCTTGAACTCGTATGACCTATATGTGACCCGCAGGTCTAGACTGGAGATACGAAAAGTTTGTACTGATCCCAAGTGTCATTATATGTCATTATAAATTCAATCACATTTTGTTGGTCTTTTTTCAATAAAAGGTCACAGTATCTTGGATGTGCCAGTTTTGTTGACACAGTAATGAACACTATTTTTTCAAGGGGGAAAGGCGAGACAAAATTTCGGTGCTAATACTTCTTGATGACTATAGGCTATATAACTAATAGTGGGCAGAGTACGCTGTAGAATTAATTACACATGGTGTCCTCATGAATCATCACTTCTAAGAAGATATTAATTTGAGGCACAAAATGTTAATATATTTTCATTTTTATTATTGAAATTATTTTTATTTGCAGTATGAAAATGGTTGGTAAAATAGACAAGACATGACATAAAACCCCAATTGTTGATAATATAATCTAAGAGTGAATTATTAAAATTCTTGGTTATTCGAGATTCATTTATTATAATAGCATTAACTTTGAAGGTTTGCACCTTCTTGTAAATTAAATTTTTGTAATTATTCACCATTGATAGATAGATATATATAGTTTTCAGTTGCTACAGTTTAACGTTACCACAGAGTATTCTTCCCAGCGGAGCTAATTCCCTGAACCACTCATGCGTTGAACAATTGTTCAAAAGTTTTTAATTCATTCAAGAGTATAATTATTTTACATCACCGTGTTTTGCTTTCATCATTTTAGATTGTATCTCCGGCGTGAAACAACGTAGCACATGTGTTTAGCCAAGGAACATTTAGCGTGCTACGCAAGAGTTGTGTTTGTAGAAAACGTCAATATTTACTCGTTCGTTTAATTGCTTCTCTAGTCAGTAATTACTCGTGCGAATTACATAGGGGACACAGCACAATGCACATGAGTTGTAAGATGAGGGAGATATTCATATGAGAACTTATGCAATAGCTCTACACATATTGATTTTGAAACTATCAAGTCATCTTGGGTGGAATGTTGAATATTCAATAATATGATAAAATGTATCGAAAACAAGACTGATTATGTGTATGGATTTTCGGTCACATGAAGTGGTCGTTAAAAACTACATAGAAATGCATCTTGAAGAAAATATAGGGGCCTACTGATATTATATACGTACTGAAAATAAAGAACAACTTATGACAGGTGTGTGTTTTAATAATATCGAAATGCAATTCAGTATTCAATATATTTTTGATATATTTTTCAACTTCAATATGTTATTAGAACATATATAGGCCTAGTAGGCAGGCCTATACGCTATATAATGTGTTGAAAGATTTTTCTTATATAAATATATATATATATATATATATATATATATATATATATATATATATATATATATATATATATATATATAGGGCTATATATACATCTGTAAAATATGATCAGTGTATAGCCTAAAATCGGTATGTAATAAACACATGTAATAAATATGGGCCCAGTAAAATATGTACGCACTTGAATTCTTTGTGCGCCATAGAAATTAACCCCTGGTTTACATAATTGATAGATAACTGATTACGTAGTCAAGATACATACTCCTGCAACATACGTCCTATTGGCTCACCTCTAACGTGTACACCGCTTCATACAAGTCACGTTTCTTAACGGTCAAGGCAAACATTGTGTAGGCCTTCGACTCGGAATAATGATGTTTGAAAATAGTGCAAAATTAATCTATTGTTTAAAAAAGTATACGCATGTCAAAAATAAGAAAAACGATAGACTGAATAAATAAAAATATTTCAAACGCTGATGTTGATTTATTTGGTGTTTCACTTAGAAACAGTTTGTCGTCGTAAAAAGTAATCCAAAAAATATAGGGCAACCCTAATAATGCAAACTGCTTGTTCTCAATAAATATACATTTCTTTATAATTCATGCTTGAAGCAAAGACTTTTTTATCTGATTTTGATTTATCGTCTTTCTGTAGAACTAAATCTACTTCCGACAATTCAGCTTTGTAACGTTATAAAAAAAAACTCCAAACGAAAACCTCCTCCTATAGCCAATCAGCAGGCACGTATAGAAAGAAACGTTTGAATAATTCTACTTCCGTTTATTCTGAGAAAGATATTCAGACTCGCTTCAAATATCTCGACACCTAAATCAGTAATCCTTCAGATAAACCAGTTGCATAATAATCAAGAGCGGGAGTCGATTTAACGAAATAGCAATTAGGGGATAATTTTTAAACAGTATAAGAGGTTCTAAAATTCGAATACAACAAAAACACAGATATTTTTGGTACCTTCAATTGAATATACGTAAAACTTGATCAACAATATCGCATAATTTTCACAAGTAGACACATTTTTTAGTTGTAAACCTGTAAAAATCATGCAGTTATATATAGCTTGGATGCGTTTTACATAGGTACACCTCGAAGGTATCAAGAATATCTGTGTTTCGATCGTTTTAGAATTGGATTTCTCATACCGTTCAAAAGTATCCCCCTAAAAGTGCATTCCATTAAATCGACTCCCGGTTTTTCTACGCCCATAAGATTTTACAGTTTCAAAATATTCATGACTTCCGTCCGGTACGCTCGTCGGTGGGAAGTTGTCCCACTCAATAGCCTCGTATATAAATAATAAGATGATTGATAGTTTGTGCGGCAAAAGAAACACCTGTAGCTCGACGATATGCCCAGTAGTTTGTATATAGACACTAGCACATGTGAGACGGGGCGTGGTGCAAGCAACAAACTATACACCAATCCAGTTCGAATCTTGCACAAACTTCAGCTAAATATACCAGCACGAATCCGAACCTTTCAATTTCTAGACGAACAGAGTTGTTTTCTTACATCATTAATTCGTTGTTTTCTCGCTTGCGTGTTTCTGGGCATAGCGTGATTTCGTTGCCAAGCTAAATCTCAGAACTGACTTTACCCAACTTGGATACAAAAGGAAATAATAAATGATTTTCAACACGATTGTGCCCTCTATATAGAATATACGATAGCGAACAACTAAGGAATTTTCAATATAGCCCTCAAGTAAACTCTCAATTTTAATCTATCGGAATATTATAATTCCATTTATTATCTCCTTGCCGTTTTCACTGCTGAAGGCTCTGCACATATTTTATTGGCTAAGTGAGTTCAACTTCTTTGTTTCTGGTGCAATAAGCCCATCATCTCTCTCTCAGGCCGAACGCGAGAATTTTTCTGCAAGACGATTTTTAAATGAGAATAAAAACAATAGCTAAAAATCACTACATTTGTGTACATATTTTTGTTTGTGTTCCAACTGGAAGAAAAAATAACCCTTGACCATAACCCTGCGCTCTAGACAATATATGATAGCTGTATTGTTCAAAAATATTATTAAAAAAAGATACTGCGCCGGGAGTCGAACCATGGAACACGAGCATATGAAGCAGCGATATTAACAAAAACCACACAGCTACCATACTGCTACCATATTATATCGTAGCACGGGTCGGTAACTGAGTCATGACGTCACAAATCTTGGCGTTCCCATTGGTCACTTTTAGTCCCACTTAAAAACCGACTAGCAGATAATGTCTCTCAGGCCGGACATTACAGTTTCATACGATGTCATTTGTTCGGTAAAAGTATTGTCATGTTTAGGATCGCCAGTAAACAAGTAATGTCCGGCATAAAATCTAGGAGGACTCCAAAAGGACGGCCAACGGTCGGGATGACGACGTCTACGCGGGTGTCAAGAGTAATCAGCGACCCCTGTATCCACGGTGTGGAACTTAATTTCTTATTTTTACGTTTACTTAATTGTTCTTCGTACAGCTTCCATCGCTCTTCTCTTCTACTTATCGTATATGTGTACGTCTGAACCTATCCTCACAGACATATTCTCCTATTGATCTGAGTGCCTCTTGAATCATCTCCCCGACCTGACACATCGGGCTACGGGCAAACGTTCCATCCAGGGTGATTTCACAAATTTGAATGATCATGAAACTTGAACCGTGGAAGATACAGAATTAACAAATACATCATAACAGACAATATTTGTCGGAAATGCTGGAGAGTCAAATTTTCTAATAACACGTGTGGAAAGGTCAGTTGTATGGAACAGTAATATTCGATATTTTTGCCATCTATTTTCACCTCACAGTGTACTGTTACATGAAAATAGCATGTAACATATTGTGAATGTTCAATATGGATAGACAGTGTTTTAGAAGATACTTCTCTGCACGGTTTGAAGCAGTTTCACTACATGAGTAAGTTCATCCGGAAAGTCACTACGATCGTTTAGGCGTTTAGGCACATATGTAAAATCGCGACTACTTCCACTTTGAGAAATTTATACGTTTTGGACCAGAATTAAAATTAACATTACAAAAAATCTCTGATATCTCAAAATCCTCAGAATTACTTTGGTCGTATACTATTTAGTTAATATTTTTGTTACGTTCTTCTAACGATCCTGACCACCACTGTTTACTTGTGCCTTCATGAGCTCTCAGCTCCCTCATTTGGTGGGGCTAGCACCTCTTTACTCACCTTTTTGTTGTCCATGGACAGCAGTGTCTGACTGGGCAGGGAGGCGGTCACAGCCGGGTCCAGCCTGCAATCACAAGACAAACACTCTTAGGGCCAAGATCTCTCACAAGACAAAAACTCGTAGGGCCGTATTGAGCTCGTATTAGCTCGTATTGACGTCAATCATTCACTCAATAACTCGATATCAACGACCTGCAGGAGCGGGGAAACTTTGACATGAGTGTAGCCGGGGGGGAGCATAATATTGTAAATCACGGAGTCTGCCCCAGCCGTAGATGGATAATTTAAATCCCTTTAATTGTCGTTCGAGGGGGCTCTGAAGAGCGTATACCGGAATCAAGTCGATTTGGTCGTGTGATATGGACTTCGGGCTACTTTTCAATGAAATGTGGTTAGGGTTCAGGTAAGGTTGGACACCCAAACCTATGTCACACAACCGAGCTGATTTTATTCCGATACGCTCTTTTAATTTAACGACGCACTGTACTGATGACTACGATCTATTGGCGTCAGTGAATGATATATGAGATGATGGGATGACGAGATGAAAGGTTTTTTATTAGGTGTTTTTGGATGATGGGAAGGAGTCGGTCGTAGCCTGTTGTTAAGGAACCATCCCAGTATTGACCTGAACGACAGAGGAAAACCACGAAAAACCCCCGTCAGGATGGTCGACCATGGCGGGAATTGAACCCCGAACGACGGTTAAGTGTATTAACCACTCGGCCACTCGTATCAGTCGATACGCTCTTCGGGCGCCCCTCGTTTGACTATTGTTTGATCATCTTATGCATATTTAACCTGAGTTAGCATGTATTCTGACAACCGTAAGTGATTGTGGGGGTGTTGTGGCATATATAAAGAGGAGGGGGGGCAGACGCATTAATGGGGGGGGGTATTTCCCCCCCTCATCACCCCCCTTCCTACACGCCTGATTACCTATCATGAATAATGAATAGTGAGTGAATAGTAAACAATGGGATGGTGATAATATGCTAGGACAGCAGTCTATGAATAATTTAAAACTCTGGTATAAAAACAAAAGTATACGTGGACAGATTTTATTTATTTTTTGTCAATATTGAATGGTCCCCGATTAAGAGTAAGGATGAAAGGTAGGATCGTTCTGACGAGCGATCTGACCATCCCAAAGGCTAACGACTAACTAAAAACTAGGAATGACTGAAGTGAAAGGTGGATTTACTAACTTTTGCGATATTGTAGAAAACGGTAATTTCCGGCACAGAAAAATGATGTATAGCTAGTATTTACGTTCATATATCACGAACGATTTCCATTTACTTCCAAATATCCTAATTTAGCGGAATAAGATATGGAACCGTTACCGCAAAGACTGAATATTCAATACTGTGATACTTTCGCCACAACAAGACCACTAATGCCTCAAAAATACTGAAAAACTACTGCGAAAACGATCAAGATTCAAATGGTTCAAGTTCGTAATACCCCGTTCACACTATAATCACTAACTGCTGTTAAGCCACTAACTGATGTTAGCAACGTAGTGTGAACGTAGCGCAGTTAGTACTAACTGACATCAAACTCTATAACTTCGTTCTGTAAACGCAGTTAGCCGATGTTGGTTAGTACTAACAGCAGTTAGTGAACATAGTGTGAACAGGGTAAAAGGGTCATAACTGAGGATGGGATGGCTATGCAAATGCATGTTTCTGATTATGACTGATGGAACAACCAGAGTTAATCATCTTCACCCAGGATTCAAGGATTCTACAAAGGATTCCAGGACTCTACAAATATCAATCACGTTTTCATTTTACATATTTTGAACATTTTCCTGGAAACACTGCATTAAACCTATTTGTACATTTTTAAAATAGTGCATATAGGGTACCTGGATGTTTCAGTGCATAGTGTTGTCTTTTTTTCTAAAATATTCCAAAATCTTGTAAAATACTAATAAAAATACACTGGAGATCAAATTTGAAAAGCCGTAATATTGAATTGAATCATTTCACTCAATTTAAAAATTACATTGATGAACTTGAAACTGACAATTCAGAAATATAGAAAATGGATCAAGATTTGTGTAGCCATAAAAGGAAACCGATTGAACTATGAGAAGCCTGTGTCCATATGAGTGTAACATTCTGGGAAAAGTTGAATCCACTTATCTCCAGAACTCTAAAAGAAAATAGAGTCTTCAATTGTCAAATTCCCAGACATAAAATTAGGTACAAAACGTAACATTACGTAGCGACTGCAGTTGTTTACTTTTGATATCACTGTTGACACCGTATAAACGAAGCCGGTCAGACAATAATCTAAATGCCAGCTACGACTTGTGTATATATAAAGTAATAAACCTAATTTTTATATTCTCATATAATATTCCAAAAAAACATAAACCCTCTACTAACACGACAATCTACCTTGTGACTACGTCAACAATACAGGTAAAAACAAACTACATACCATGACAGACACTGCCAGAACACTGTAAGCATTATGCCCGATCGCTGGATAGAAAATCAGCTTAAAATATCTCCTCACACCACGTTACAACACCAATAATCCACCCAATCATCACACAATATACATTTCACATGTGCATATAGAGTTACTAGAATAATGATTTGTAAATTCGAGCTGGGCTACATGGTTTCGGCAGGCGGGCATGGCGAGAGATCGACCACGACTGAAACTGGTCCGGGTTTCCGGGTTTGGGGGGTTGGGGGGGTTGGGGGGTGAGTGCGCGGCAGACGTCGGCGTCGTCGTGTATACGCTGGTAACTATATAGTACACGTATTTTCTACACGAAGTTCAAAGGTTACGCAAATACCGCGTGATTGTCGTATTAGCTATAGCTGGAGGATAGGGGATGCTCATGTAAGCGGATGATGTGATAGCTAGACAATTGTTATAACTATATAATATAGAAGGTTTATATGGGAGTTATCGATCAACTTGAAAATGTAAATGCGTTCTGAGGACATTATTAAGAATCGTGTTTGTTCAAATAACCATACAATTAAGTGTCGGTATCAGCTATGGCTGAATTGTTCATCTTTTTTATTTGTTAATATTTTCTATCTAGTTATTTAATTGAATATATAAGAAAATATTTATTGAAAGCTGAAGAAAAACCATAATCTTACAACTAATTCATCTGAAGAGTAATCAAGTGATGTGAGATTCATCGGAAATTGAAAATTTTATAATTGAAATACACAGCTGAAAATAATTCCATTTGGCATCTGTATTTCATTTCTGTGACGTGTAAAGATTTATATATTGAACCATACGAAACATATACGTTTCACAATTTTTTGTTTACTTGCGAAGTCCAGTTGATACATCAATGGTACATTAATGCAACCAATTGAATATATAATCGTAAAACACAATTTAATTTGGGAATTAGCCGGTTTTGTAAAACTGTTAGCTAAATATTCTGAAATAACACTGAGACTTTCCTTCAAGATGAGAAGAGATGAATAATATCCAAATACAAAGTAGGTCAATAAGAACAATACAAATTAACAATGAAACATTAATTTGGCTACATCACAAAATTGTCATTTTGACATTGTTTCCACTTTTCACTCACAACTTGAAAACATCTTCTCGAATTCCAACTTCTGTTTGTATTCAGCGATCAATTGTCTCTTCTAATGAGATAACTTTCACATTTCGTGACTGCACAATGTGCTAAGAACTTATTATCGTATATTCAAAACTGTCCGTTGTGCATTGTTATTTGTTATAAGTTGGCATGAAATTAACAAATTGTAGGAAAGGACCAATCTACAGAAAAATATATAATAGACGATTTGTCATTTTTTAGATTTGTTGACGTGGAAATTTAGACTACAATATCTGGTATGGATAATAGAAGTACGCAATGGTATAAGCGTTATAAGAACAGTTGTGATATTAATTCGCATATTCTATCCTTCAAAGTTCATTAATGGCATGAACATTCAAAACCTTCAATCCAATCAACACAAATTATTTATAATTATACAAAATTATTTCGAATCAAATTCTCAGAATGCCTATCAAAAATGGATAGTGTTACGAGCGTACGTGTGGAGTGAACATGATAGAAAAGTCATGCAATATTAAAAACAGGCCAACATGTAGAATCAGAAAAGTAAGAGCTTCTATATCTGGTACAATTTCATATCATACGTAAATCACTTGCTTTTTATGACAAACTAAAGTAGCATGGTTTATA
Source organism: Brachyptera putata (assembly GCA_907164805.1). Taxonomy (NCBI): domain Eukaryota; kingdom Metazoa; phylum Arthropoda; class Insecta; order Plecoptera; family Taeniopterygidae; genus Brachyptera; species Brachyptera putata. Next base: position 9,703,224 of record OU015471.1, on the reverse strand, counting down.
ATCAAGAGTCGATTAAGAGTGCATATAGGAGTCGATTTAGCGAAATACCAGTTTCTTGGTGATAGCTTTGGAAAGGTATGAGATATCAGAATTCTAATACGGGAGAAACAGAAACAGACATTCTCAATACCTTCAAGATGGTATAAGTTACATCATTATTACACATATCGCGTAATTGTCAAACGTACAGAGCTAAAAAAGACCCATTTTCAGCTTTATATTTTTGACAATAATTATGCGTTATGAAATAAATAGTTGAGACTTACCGTCTTGAATGTATTAAAAATATATATTTCCCTATTAGAATTTTGATGTGTCATACCGTTCAAAAATTATCACCAGAAACTGATTTTTCGCCAATTCGACTCCCGCTTGACTACCCGGGCCAACTGGGTCGGATTAGAGAGGCTATATACTTTTATAAAAGTAGGCCTATATAGCCTCTCTAGGTCGGATTGTTGTCCTCACCTGTTATCCGATGGCGACGCTGCTGCTGGCCTCGGCCTGGCCGCTGGAGGACTGAGCCCGGCGACATGGTGCGAGTCGTCCTCCTGCTCGACGGCCGCACGGCTGCAAACGTCAATCACACCACATCATTAGTCAACGTCGCTAACACACTGTCGTTAGGAGAACGAAAAAACGAAAGAACATTGAGTGAAAGGATTTTTTTTGTTATTATGAACATCGGAACTTGATACAAAATCAATGTTCCTCAGTTAAGGCTATAGGGATCGTTCGGAGGAGGCACCACAAGGACGATCTTACCACCCCACAGAATCGTCAATGATAATATAACTCAATTAACTAACAATAAATATCGAGGTAATAATTACAGAGATAATTCAAACTTTAGCATTGGTAGGGTAAATAAATAGGAAAAAATATAAAGACCTAGCCCTTATTGGACTTGGGTCTTTTATAGTTTTTTCTTCAGTTTAGTTCATGTTGCTTAACGACCCCACCAACAGCTATAGGTTATACGGCTTTAGCTTAGTTCTATTTATACTGGGAAACGAAAAACTCTAAAGATAACCACGTACTATTACCATCGGATGAATATGATTAATGAGATGATGGGATGATGAGATGAAGGTTTCGTGTATAGAAACGTACGGTGGGGTGGTATGGTACGTTTCATATGGGAAGGATAATGGGAAGGAAGCGGTCCTGGCCCAAATTGTAAGTAGTACCATCCCGGCGTTAGCCTAAACTACAGAGGAAAACCTATAAAACCCCTGTAAGGATAGACGGTGGCGGGGATCGAACCAAGGCCCGATATGACCCTCATCTCCCGGATCTCCTGAGGCAATCTTCATTTAAGACTAAGTTTTTTGACAGTTTTTTAAATTGAAACAAAATCACAGTAAAAGAAGAATACAAAAGAAGTCGAGTATTTGACGTCTTACTGTCAATAATGGATTTCTGGTTAACACTTTTCTACAAAATTGAAGATATACATTTTTAAGACATATATGACGATTAGGCCTATATATTGCTTAATACACTAGTATCGACTATCGATATATGCGATATATTTGTAATTTATATTCTACAGAAAAAAACGATGTTTCTCATTTGTTTCAAGACAATGCAGCACACAGTATAGTGACACTACGTGAGAACAATTGTATAATATTATATTATAGTATGTTCTCTATAGACCTGTATATATGAGACGTGCAGAAAAACACAGAAATGTGATCAGCGTATAGCTGAGAGGATTGTAATTGAAAATGAAACAACAGCGATCTATTCAGTTGTTAATTATATATTATTACACCATTTCGCTACAAAGAATTGATTTATACCTTTGATCATTTTTAACGGTGTTTTATGACCCCACCAGGTGCTACGATATATGGGGCATAGGCTCTTTGAACTTGCTTGGAAACTCGAACTTTCAATCAAGACATCTCGACTACTTTAACAGTAATTGAAAATACTAACAGTACATCACAACCCTGAAACTAGATTTTGACGAATAATGACGAGATTTATTTGCCCAATTTTGGAGAAAACTAGAAATCATCTTCTCAATTTCAGGAATCATAATTAATTATTTCTCCTCCAGATACTATGACGTAGGCAATACCGATTCTGTATACAACCATAAGCAGAATACAGTACGACTAAGGAAATTGGTCCCGTTCTGGAGGACAAATAAATTAATTGTAATTTCTGAAATTGAGATGATTTCTAGTTTTCTCTAAAATTAGGAAAATAAACATCGTCATTATTCGTTAGCATCTAGTTTCAGGGTTGTAATGTCCATTAAAATTAAATTACGAAAAATCCGATATTTCCCCTTTAGATTCCCTTTACGCTCTTCATGAAACTTTCAGTGACACTATCAACGTACATATTCTATTGGAAAAAAAATTAAATAACCGAAAAACAAACAAAAAAAACATCACAACTACTAATCACCAAACCCCACTCGATCCACACGTTTGATGTAATAGCGGAAATTTTCGTTTGTCATTTCTTATCGTTCAATCCCAGTCAAAGAAAAGATAAGACAAAGTCTGTAACACTTTCTTCTATAAACATTACTCACCCCATTGCAAATGAGTGACGCAAACACGTTGTCGCTACAACAAAACTAGATATTATAAAACAAACGAATAGAACAATGCCGATATTAACACGAAACTCTGATCAGTAATCTATCCCTCCACTCGATTCATATCGCACATACACACGCCCCATTCTTTCTTCTATTGTTTTCACAGATACGTGTGTTCATTGCAGCGGAAAGAAAGAACTGTACATCTAACATATGAGTGTATGGAAGTCCTTTAGTGAAATATCAGTTTTTTTGTGACAGCTTCATCAAAATTATAATAGGCCTACAATCGAAAAAAAATGAAAAAAATTATGAAAATAATAATAGTATTGGATGCCAACATAAACACAGACGACTTGAAAAAATGTATCACCTGTATAATTGTGAAAATTATGCGATTTATATGAGGTAAATAATTTTTAAGCTCACTGACTTGCAGGTATTAAAATTATCTGTGTTTCTGTTGTATTAAAGTTTTTTTTATCTCACACCGTTCGAAAGTTATCACGAAAACTCTGATATTTCGCCGAATCAACTCTTCACCATGCGCTCTAGCTTGTTATAGACCGAATCCAGTGAACTCTAGCCCGCGACACCTGGTGTTTGTTTCTAGCACTGATAAGGAGAGTAACATACAAGGCAGGTCATAGCGCTATCACGGAACCGTTCGATGGGTTATCACGGAAGAAAGTTGTGCAGGCAATTGTTTGCATTGATAAGGGTATTATTTTATGTTGCCGTTTCCGATCATTAGGATAATGAACTGTCAGAAATACTCTCTGTTCAAAAGGAAAGCTCCGTATTTTCTAGTTAGGTAAAAGATAGAAAAAGTGAGCTAATGAACATCGTGAAAAGTATAAGTTATTCAAATAATTCATGTTTTACACAATCAGATTTAGTTTTTTTTCGTATATATTTGGATGAGAAAAGCGAAGACACAATTTTACCGTAATTAAAAAAAAAGGTTTTTCTTTTCTTTTTTGTTTTCGACTCCGCAGGCCAAACGGAAGAAATGTTTTGATGAAACTTCATAAGAGTAGGCCTAACGCCGAGGGATATCCAAATTTTCTACGGAATACAAGCGCACGAATGATACACATTATCTCAAAAGTTCTACAATTTAAAACTACGTGAATCCGATCAGCCGTTTTAAAAATGAAAATTGATATGTAATCTTTGTTAAAAACTGATCAACTGGTAGAACCAATTGGATCATAAAACAATTGAAATTATCAATAGACCCTAGGTGAATCAGGTATGCAGTGAGTTAATTGATTAAAAATCGAGTTAATCATTCTTGAAAGTTTCATTCATGAATTTTGCTCAGGTTTAATTGAAGTATGTTTATATATATTGCATTTTCTTCAGAGAAATAATTATGTTTACTGTTCATTTGGCAATAATTGGAGCGAATTTTTATAGCTCTTGCGGTGGGGCACAAATAAATATATATATATATATATATATATATATATATATATATATATATATATATATATATATATATATATACGGGATTGTAAAGTCGCCTCCGGCAGCCCTTTGGGTGTAATTCTATGCGCTACCAACAGCCAATAAGACCAATAACAGACATACCACAGTGAAAGAATCTGCATAGTCGTACGACGATACATTTTCTAGTTCAGGTTTTATTGGAGACTGAAATCTAATCGCATACCAGCCAACGAAACCAACTTTATAGCAGTTTTATTCAATCTGTATTCCGTACAGCGCGGTATACGTTAATCAATCAAATGAGCCAGAACCGTTCTTTCTCGTTTTAAAAACTGAAATATGAATAATTCTAGAATTGTGCGAGTATTTGAAAAACAAAATATAAGATATTGTATGAATAAATACCGAGTAAGGAAACGCTGCGCGTGCGATGTAAGACGAGCGAGATAATTATATGAAATGCAGAATAAAAACCTGCACAGTTTGATCACCGCTACATATATGTATACAACTTTTCATACAACTTTTCAAACATCGCCACCATTGTTGGGCTTCATCGCAAAACATCATCGCAAAATGTATTCATTTTCGGGGAAAAATTCAGTTTTTTCACATGTTATTCTTATGGGTGTATTCAGAGAAACCCATAAGATATGATCAATACTAATAATTCTGCAGCTCTTATAGAGTAGTAAAAAAATAATTGATACGTAAACAATGTAAACAGTATAATCAGCAGATGAAGCATTCAATAAAGACACTATAAAATCCTTATCGTAACGTATTACATTTTTATGTTTTATCCACAACAGTTGATCCGATTCCTGTGAAACTTTGGAGCAAAACGTTTATTACTCTTGTATTGAAATTCCATATACACATTCATTTTTCTCTCATTTTACTTTTCGAGTCATTATCAAGGATTTGTCGAAATTTCGAAACGGATATCAAGAAGGATAATAGCATATACATACAATCAACTTTCACCATAATGTGTATTTTCGTTTGATCTATAGAGACCAAAACCAAAAACTTCGCAATTTTTCAAATATGAAAAAATTAAGTTAGGGCTTTAATACATACAAAATTCCATATTAAATTCATAAGATCACTGTTTGATCTAAATCAACTGTCGACAAAATTCTTTAAAAAAAATCACGCAGTTTGATTAAAAGATGACACTCATCTCATCACAGAGTGAAACTATCCCGTCATGTCGAGTTAACCACATCCCTGCTGAGAGTTTTGGCATGCAAGCACTCTCTTTCGCGTCTCCATGCTCGCACAATGTCGCAGAGCACGGCCCCTTATTTGACTACATTATTGTTTTATGGAAGACGGGAGCTAAAAGCCAAGCCAACCAAAGCAAGGGTACTTGAAAACTTTTATTCAGATGCGGTATCATCTCTCTCGGGGCACGGGGGGCTTGAACACACACACACTGAGATTCTTCGAGAGCGAGAAGCTTTAAAGACGAACATCAGCGCGAGGAGATCTTGCGCAAAAAATGGTAATGTTGAATACAAATCTACGTTAAGGGGGTGAATGCACGGTGCTGATAAAAATAGAGATTTTTTTTTTTTGTCCATGAACACAAACCAGTGTAATTTAATAACAATTATATCAAGCCTAAGATAATTTTATGCTCTTTAATTAATATGACATTCTATTTTTGTACATTCAACCAGTTTTAAGATAATGTCAATGAATTTCATCTCGTTCTTGCTATTCATTGACGAATTATCTTGAAACTGATTGAATTCACAAAAATAGAATGTCATACCATATTGATTAAAGAGCATAACATTATATATAGGGGTTGATATACTTTTTAATTCAATTACACTAGTTCGTGAACATAGAAAAAAATAGCGAAGATGAATTTCTCTATTTTTAATTATTTATCAGCACCGTGCATGCACCCCGTTGATAATATAATGTGTTCAGTCAGTCGGCGAAATATCAGTATTTTAGTGATAGCTTTCGAACTGTATACGAGATACAAAATTCTAATAACGAAATACAGATATTTTTAATACCTTCACAATGACATGGAATAAAATTATTTATCTTCAATCCCAACATTTTCACACGGGTATACAGCTAAAAATAATATGTCTTTCTGTTTATATGTATACGCCTACCTGTGGAAATCATATGATATACTTGTTAATTAGCACTTATACAGTGCATGCTATTGAAGGTACCGTATGGTAAACATATCTGTGTTTCTACTGAAGTAGAAGTTTGATCTTCCATTAAAAAGTTGTCAAAAAATGATCGTTCATATTATGCCAACATGCATGGTCACATGCATAAAAAAGTGCAATGGTTACATTTTCATCTTATAGCAATATTACCAGCGTTTCGCGATCAGACTGATAGAAGCTTGAATTGTAACTTACTAGATGTTATGCGTAGGGGCATAACTAATCTAAATTGTGATGAAGAATGCGCGAACTGTTCAGAAAGTATCATTCATTCTCAGATGATAAAAATTACATACATCATACCTGTTGAAGGTTGTCACTTGTCAATACATAGGCACCCAATGAAAAGTCAATTCTACTCTCAGGTGTGAGCTATCTGGCAGCGCTCGGTGTCATGGGTCAAGGTAGTGTTCGTCAAGGAAATACAATACATTAAAAAAGAAGTAATAAACAGAAAACCTCCTATATAAAATAAGGTAATTTATTTGACTAAATAGTGACAATCAGTAATACAACTTTAAAACTGGGCCTATACAAGATTGTTTAAATTTTATATTCAAACTTTTTGCAACAAAAAATTGAATATAGGCCCTATAATTGACGATCTAACAGTCTATCCCTACGAATCTATTACTTGTTATTGTTGTGCTGTGGCCATATTTAGCTTATTAGATAGTGGCAAGTAAGCGGTCGTCGTTCAATCTAGAAGAATTAGGAAAACCACTACAAATAAATTTCTTTCATTGCTCTATCCAGAATCGAGCCCCGATCTCCTGTATGACACGTTATATAAAATAAGTATCATTCCCAAACATTTCAGTGGGATTTCACCACAATATATTTCCCATGATTGGCCTACGTACTAATACTGGCTTTGAATTCCTACAATAGCACAATAATCATCCACTCCAGTCAACACTACAATGGAACAAACACAAAAGGTGAGTATATCATTCTGCAAGGTATTACATCACGGGAAGGTGTTGTGTATACGCCTACACCCAAACTTGCATTCAGAAAGAAAATAAATCGGCCATCAAAGGGAAACCACCATCACCAATTTCTATGGCTTGAAACACGTCAAAGTTTTCAGATCGTTAGCAATGCGCCTTGGGCATTGATGACGTCAAAGTTATAATAGGATTATAACGAAGATAGGTCTACATTTTCTCCGAAGAGTAATAATTAGTAGTATTAAGCCTCAAGTTTTGAAATAATATTTATGATACCTAAGAAAAAAGTGAACAATGAAGTAAAAATAATCATACATTTCATCTCCATGTTGATACAACAGCTTGAACATATCATTCAATTCAAAACCGAAGCATGTGGAACCGAATTCTCTCTATGAAGCACTTAAATTAAATTATGATATAGGACACAGACTATTCTGCACAACTAGTATACGTATCTTCTTAGATAACGTATAGGATATTAATTCCTTCGATCAACTATTGATAATTTACACGTAGGCCTATAAACCAGTATCACAGCCACTGCATTAGATTGGAATACACCAGCCATAGCCGTCTTATACAATCCCATGTCTTCTATAATCAAAGAGGCACGAATAAAGTTAATGGCATACGGTATATAAGCAATTTACAGGTGAAGACTCAATTTATCAAATACTAGAAATTATAGAATAAAATACCGTTTTTTGGACTCAATAGTTATGAATTATTGTGGTTTATTTGATACTATAGTTTGGACATATTATTCATGAATTGTATTATTATTAGGGGATTGCAATTATGGGATTGAGGTATGACCAACCAAAATTGTTGAAGCATGTGAGAAAATCACTCTTTTATTAAGAAGTAGCCTACTGAAGGCAAGAAGAACTGTGCTTATATATATACAAAAATAATGTTGGACTAATGTATGCCTACAAAATAATGGAAACGTAACCCGTTGATTCAATTTGAACTTGATTACACCATCATTCATACATGTACTTTCGTTTTCTTGCCCCCTTGACGTTACAAAACATGACGTCCAATCAAGTGGGCTGTTTATTATTGGGGAGGGGAGGAGGGGGGGGGAGGTTCAAAATCTCCAAATCGGGGTGGGTCAAGTTGCTTAGATCTGGCCGATTAAAGGACATTACAATCCTTTACTAGATTTTAAGAAGTATAATGGCGATTTCCCTAATTTACGATAAAACTATAAATCATATCAATTTCAGAAATTAAAATCCCTTCATTTAACCTCCAGGACCCGGCCTTTTTTCTGAATCGTGACTTGGACATTACTCGTTTCTGTTCATGTTTCTATAAAGATCAGTAATGCCTATACGGTAATTTACAATAAAATTACCTATAACTTCTGAAATTGAGATGGTGATTTATATTTTTCCCTCAAATTAGGGAAATAGATATCTTTATTATTTATTTAAATCTAGTTTCAGGGTTGTGATGTCCTTTAACCAGCCACACATATATCACTATTCACCAGTCATGCAACCCCAAATAACAAAATGAAAATAATATCTGTACCACACGACTAAAAATGAGCCTCAACCACCGGAAATGTATTCAAAATAATTAAATAAATCGTGTAACCTACAAGCATTATAATTGTAATGGTTTTAGGTACAACGTGCAGTCAGTGTAGTTAGCCGAAGTTGTGGTTCCAATTCGGTCAAGTACGATAATTGAATTACATCATCGACAAGCGAAAGTAATTTAATAAATAATGTTATTTGATAGTAATGCAAACAGATTCTATTGTGATACACGACTGTATAACCAGGAATTGCAATATCATAAATCCAGGTCAACAGGTATATACGTCTATCATCACATAATTATAAAACTAGTTAATCCTTAAAAGGAGCCGGTACAAACAGTGACTTGCATTTTCCAAATGTGTTATAAACATAAAATGAAATGTGAATATAGTGTTTTCTTCAGCAACACGGCACTCCACACGACGCAGATTAGGGCCTACTGATTACGTCAGTGAATATATGCAGGAAACTTAGCCCCCAAGCGTCAAGATGAAAATATATCTTCCTTTAGAATAATGGCTATACATATTACACATGTTTACATTTAATTAAATTATATTTAACAAGGAAAACTCTGCGTGTATGCGTTGTGAGATCAGAGAAATGTTTAGGGCCCATATAGAATATACTCGAAAGTTACTAATAATATACTTATAATATACTACTATAGTATACTTACAAATACACACATTGATTTTCAGATTATTATAAGGCCTTTCTTATCCTTCGATTCATATCATTTCATTCTTATAGCTCATAGCCTTGCAACATGGAGATTATCACTGACAATCTTTAATCTCATTATAAGTAATATTCCAATATTATATCATTCATTTTCTCAAAAACAACCGATCCATTTGTTTTTAAATTCAGAAGAAATGTTTTAGAACGATATCAACATTTTATGTGAATTACATATCAATTACGGATAAAACTGAAAGATTGAAATAACTACCCAGTGCTATTCTTTGGGGAATTTTCCAAAATTTCCGAATTATTTCCGAGAAAACCGTCAAACCGATATTGCTAGAAAACAATCCCGTCTATTCGATTCCAATCTAAATCGATTGGTTACTTTCCCTGACCTGTATGCCGCGTTCAAAATTACAATGATGCATGGAAACGAAATCCGATTTTTTTTTCGATAAATGAAATGGAAGTCTTCGCTACGCTCATCTAGCAAACAGATTCAATTCAGAATAGGAACCGTGCACAAGATGATTTGAAAAATGAACTGTAGATTTTGGAGTATAGGACCAAGGGTATGAAGCCCCCAAACCTCCTATTAGTTCCCACGAGACATGACGAGAAAGGGGAGAAAGGAAGTGACCCTAATGGTCTTGTTATCGCACCATTATATTAGACCTAGGTGTATGCTCTATCTACACCTTGAGAACCGGCAAGAAATAAACGACAGAAGATAAGGTTGTCGAAGCATGTTTGTAGAACGCCTATCTACACACCTACATACATACTTATTACCACGCTAAATTACTGGAAATTATTCTGTACCTTCATATATTAATTGCCTGTAAATTTGATATTATTTATATTTTTGTTACGAATGAGCATGAAGTAAAACGATGAAGTGATGAAGGACGTTTACAAAAACCCAAGCCTTATGCGGGACTCGAACCCACACCTGACCTGACTTCAGGTTCTACCACTAGCGATAGTTGACTGGGCCACGTGGGCGGCTATGCATAGGCCTATAGATATATATCACATAAATTGGCTTAAAACAAATTTGCTGCATTTTTCTCCTCATAAAATTTTTCATGAATTCAAAATCCCTCCAAAATCTCAATCTGAAGACAAATTCATGACATCCTGAGTTTCCATCTATGCAGCAACTGTGTGACATGCGACGGAGGGCGGGAGGAATCGAGACGCGACGGTTTTGTCACATGCACTCAAGTCAGGCGAATCGCTGCATTGCGACGCATCTCATTTATATATAGCCTATAACGACCAGCTGTTGCAGAGGATCACGATCTCAAAAATATCACTCCATCGACAACATCAACAGAAATATCTCAGGAAAGTCGTTAAATAGGAAAACGCAATAAGAGATGACCGGATGCGCAAGTGACATATAAACAAATAATATTCATTCATTTTCATTAGAATTGGATTCAACGAACCACTTACCACTAAGATCTATTGACATCGGTGAATGATTAATGAGATTTATAGATGTTTTAGCTAGTAGGAAGGAAACGGTCGTGGACTGTTATTGAACACGCTCTCAAGCCATCGAGAGACGCTTTTGTAACAACGAACATAAATTGAACATTACAATACGATACTATACTTGGACATTTGATTATCGAATAAGAGAAAAAATCGATATATTACGATTAATTATCGATGTGATGTGAACGATAATCGACATAGAATTTCACATCAAGAAACAACCCTTGTTATTAATAAGGTACCAAACGTACATCAGCTGTTCTATAATACGATTTTCACTTTTTGTCGAACTTCAATCTCGATACTTCTGAGTGAGGAGCATGTTTTGTATTGTATAGTTGTACGCCATCCACGCTTCCATGTCTCACTCTGCTTCTCACGTCAGCGTGATGCATCGCCCGACAGAAACTACAGATGGATATCATTCACTGCAGTGTGTCAGTTCAACGACATCGACACTTATACAAAATCGTCATCGTTTAAGGCGCGTCCCCAGTCTTCGGGGAAAAAATCATAGATAATAATAATATCGTTCATTTTTGTCATTTGGATCCCTGCATGTTACATAATATTAAAATATTTCGTTAGGATGTACAGAATAAAATATAATAAAATACATAATGAAATGGTGAAATGGTTGAGGCTATGGTTGAGGCTTAACAGATTAGAAAGAATTACGAATAATTTTAAAGTTTAAAGGGTGTTATAGTGTATCGAACTCGAAGGGTTGTTTATTTTTTAAATTGTGTTTTTATAGTATGAAAGTTTATTTTGAAAATTGTTCACGGTAGTCTATTTTACTTTCAAGTTTGATATAATAGTCATAGATATAAATGATCTTAAAACTTGGACCGTGCAAGAAACTAAATAACAAATAGGGCATACATCATCTGATGCAGACAATATTTGTCGAAAATGCTAATGACTCGTCGAATTTTATAATAACAATGACAATAACAATATCGAATGATGACTTGTATGTAACAGTAACACTCGATATTTTTGCCATTGATTTTTGTCACACATCATAAATACAAATAACACGTAACACATTGTGAATGTTTGTTATGGATCGAACAATATGTTAGAATATATATTTCTCCGCACAGTGTGAAGCAGTTTCATTACAATACGTTCATCCGGAAACTCACTGCAATCGTTTTATATGTTGTCTAGACACGATGATAAGATATGATAAGATTTCGCGAGATGTCATTTTTTCATGACAACTCTCAAACGGTATGAGATATCGAAATTCTAATAACAGGGAACACAGATAATTTAAATACCACCCATAGAGGATAAAGTAAACTAAAAACTATTGAATAATTGCACATGTAGGCTATACACCAAAAACATATATCTGCGTACACCTTGGGTTTCCTAAAGCGAAATTGCCTGAAGTATTTCTCTGCTCGCACTAATAAACTTCTCTACCTTTCTACAATTCGTCCCCTTATTGAATACGCTTCGGTCATCTGGAATCCCCACCACAAAACACTTAGTGCTGCTACTGAGAGGATTCAGCAGAGATTCGTCAAGTGGATGTGCCTCAAGACAGATAAAGAATACCGTTCGGCGAACTATAGCATTACGTGCGCAGAACTGAAAGTGCCTTTACTCACGAGACGCAGGGAGCTGTCTGACCTGTGTTTTCTCCACAAACTTCTCAACAATGTAATTGATTGTCCCCAACTTATCAACAAAATCAACTTTTTTGTTCCCCCGCGCGTTACACGTCAACAACAACTGTTTCAAACACTCAAAAGTCGGATTAACCTGTTCACACATGCAATCATGAACCGAGTCATGCATACATTTAACCGCTTCGCTGTAACTTTTCCAGATTATGACCCCTACTCAGATTCACTGACAATATATCTGCGTACACCTGTGAAAATATTAGAATCCGACGTTCGTAATTTTATAACGAATCATTTTGAATGTTTTAAAAATAACTGTGTTTTCCCCCGTAGACGTCAACCTTTTTGATTTACAATTATATCTCCCCCCCCCCCCCCCCCCCCCCCCCCCCCCCCCCCCCCCCCCCCCCCCCCCCCCCCCCCCCCCCACTCAAATCTAATTCCCTACGCGCCTGCAGATATCATTTATTACAGTATGTCAGTTCATCGACATCAACACCTATATATATAAAATCGTCATCGCTTCACGACATTCAAATCCAGTAGAAAAAAACGCTCCTCCGGTTCGTAAAACGACAACGCTTGTACCGATCCGATGCCAGGAATGTGAATGACGATCAAGAGTTGGAAGATGTCATAATCAGGAGGCAAGAGCAATGCCCCTCCCTGACCCGCTGTACCAGCATCCATCGGCGATCCTTTCACTGGCGCGTAACACCTAAACCCGTTCGCACACAGCTCACCTGGGCCGTGTTTCGGACGCAACCAGCTGTACTCTGGGTGAACTGGAAGAGACCCCTGCACATCCCTGACCAGCATCACACTACGTCACAACAGTGGGGTAGACCAGTGGTGTGGTCGTAAAAAATAAACTGGCAGGGTGGTGGCATCACTACGTTTGCCGGCAGTGGTACTGTCGTAAAAATAACGAGGTATACCCCAAAATTTCCCATGAAAGATCGATATGTAATTTAAATAGCAGTCAATGCGATTCCAAATTGGTGGTGAGCTAGCCCCCCCACAACGCCCCGCGAGGGAAAAATTTGAAAATTGTTTTTGTGAACTATTATATTCAGTAAGTTTTGGTACTTGTAATTCTAGCACGTGTTTCTAGCACGTAATTCTAGGGCTACGCCCTGCCCCCCCCCCAAAAAAAAAGTATCAGGGCGCGGCCCTGGGCCACCCTGGCCCCACTGCATGCCTGGGGTAGACTGTGGCCACCGACACTGGTACCTCAATGCTAATGCGCTTGCTCCATGTCACTAGGAGATTAGAGTAGATCTGGCCTAGGTTCGAGCCCCGCCACCATCTATCTTTACAGGGGTTTTCGTAGTGTCCCTCTGTATAGCGTACAGGCAAATGCTGGGATGGTTCCTATAGTATATAGGTCACGACTACTTTTTCCCCACTATACTATCGAAACGACGAAATCTCCATCTTATTAACCATTCATCCGACACCAATAGATCTTGATTCACAGCCCGTCGTTGACCCCAATATGAATAAATAGAATATCATAACTGCATACTTGTTCACTTCCATTATCCTGAATAAAGTGAGATGAAACTGGGTGAATGCTCAGAGAGAAACGTAGTTTTGAATATATATACATATATAGATAAGATGTAATTGTTGCGAGTTTTGGCGACTAATCTAAACCACCTGAGGACTGCCAATGCTTTGCTATGTAGATGGATGATGTGGGTCTAGTACGTACAATTGATGTTTTTACTCTCCTGTACCTTGTCAACTGAATTATTACTGAGTGTTTTCTATACCCGATTATCAACTATTCGTGCACTACGACAATAACAAGTACTATTGTAGGTATCGGGAAATGTTTAAACAATATGCCGGTATAGGTGCATGGTATTGATTACAACGTATATAGCCTATACGCAATTATTTAGAAAGAACACCAAATTCAGTGATGTATATTCTTTAAAAAAATGCTATTCGTAACTTTGTTCATATCACCCATTCACCCTATACATGCGGACTTTTACTGCGCCCCTAAATTGCCCTTTATAAAAATGTACCTAATGTATAATCAACCTAATTTAATCAACCAATCATAAACTGATGCAATCTAAACCATGGTTCATGTCTCAACTGAAACAAACTTGAAATTTAGAATGAATCTAAAATCGCGGCATTGCACATGTAGGCCTACTACCGGTCCGATAAATAATCACTCAAAAAAGTAGTTACCGGTACCTATAAACGGCGAAGTGGCTATTCGTCAGACCGGAAGTAGGTTTTAGATTGCTTTTAGTTTAGATTAAATCAGTTTACTATGATTGCTTGGATGGGTGAATCAGTTTAGGTTAGTCTGGTTCGACTAACAGTTAGATTGAGTTGATTTAGGTTAGTTTAGGCTGCGCGTCAAAACAACAACGATGTCCTCATGTGGTGACTGGTGACATAACCGATGGTCCGATGAATAACAGCTGTCATAAACAAGAACCAAATATATATCTAGTATGCAACTGCTACGAATGACTTTGTATATTACCGAGTATGTTCGGTGCGCCTAGTTAAATTAGGTTAGGAAAGGTCAGGTTTCACTGAGCATTGCACATCGTAACGCAAGACCCGCAGACCTGCATGAGCGTACACAGATACTCCGTCGAGCCGCGATAATCGACAATATGACACGCCAATAATTCCACAACAAGAGTATTGGCGGGGGCGAAAGTGCGAAACCCCCGAGTGCAACTACCGGCAAAGACTACTCCGTCGAGCCGCGATAATCGACAATATGACACGCCAATAATTCCACAACTATGAGTATTGGCGGGGGCGAAAGTGCGAAACCCCCGAGCGCAACTACCGGCAGAAACTATAGGTGCAAGCCCGTATAGATCGCATCAGTCGATATTCGTGACACGAGACTCCCACTCGATTGTGCTTTTCTAAATACGATGCATGATTTTCAGTCTCCTCAATACAAGTCATGTGCAGTGCCAACTTTCTGCATGTAACCCATACTGGCATTTAGATAGTTGTAGAATGCGGCTAGCGGGTTGCATTACCTATTGATACGTGAGCTGCGGTAAGAAAACTGTCTTGAAATTATCCAGATATTCTTGCAAGAAATGGCTTGAAAATAACTAGCGATGTCAAATATATCCAATAGAGGCCTATTTTAAGCAATCTTAGTCATATAAGAGTTTTTTCGCTATCAATAATATATTAATTGTTTTGATTTGCTTTTATTTTTAGATTTTATGTCACTTTTAACCTTTTTTCTAGATGAGATATGTATCACTAAATGGCAATTTTGATCCAATAAAATCCCTCTGTATTAACGGTACCGGTATCCTTATGTGATCCTTATGTGTATCCTTATGTGAACTACTTTACTAGTCATTAGTTATGTGAAATACGCCCGATATTATTATTTACCCGTTTTAACCAACAATTAAACTCTTTTCCAATAGGTTTGTGAATGTTTTCTTATATTTGTACCGGTATCTTCATTCCTGTGTTTTTGAAGGAGACCAATGATGTCAAATTTAAAAAATTGGTAATTACTGTGAAAATAGCATTTGTTGAGACCGTCCCCCGTACAATCACCCATCCCCAGTCCCTTGCATCCACGTTATGCCCGTGCTACAGGCCGAACGCTTAGCGTCGCGATGCGGCGTCACAAACAACTGTCTCAGTACCTTATGATCGTCGTCCTCGTCCGATCGTTGACATAATTAACAGCGACGTCCTGACTGGTAGGCGCGTGGATCCGACTGTCATGCTGATGATCGCTTCTTTGGATTCGCTGCGACGCCATGACTACAAACCACGATCACTGACGCATCACTTAGGTGAGAAACCAATTCACAGAACCACCATCATTATGATTTCATTTACACACACAAAAAACGAATACGTGCCCGGATGGCGGATGTGTATATAATCATTATTCAAAGTTCAAAAATGGAACAAAAAAAATGAGGTGTGTTATTTGCACCCATTCAGAACGAAGGTTTTGTTGAACACAGAAAAAAAAATGGTGTATCACTAGCCACTATATAAGGATGTAGAAGAAAATCTATTGAATATTTCTTCAATAATCAGTGAACTTTCGAAGTGGAAATAATTACCGTGACAAAAGAAACGTGTCAAATTATAATTGTGTTCACTAGTTATGCGATTTATTCGGGCTCGGCCAGATTTGTCGCGCGACACAATTTACCCATCAGTCACGTAATTCGAGAGATACGCGACACACATTTCATACTTTCCGAGAAGATTCATCTTCCAAGGTACAGGTACATAATTACCTTCGTGACAATCACTTTAATAAACGATTACAACTTCTTTTCGTGATAAACACAAACTTAACGAGATAGCAGCACGATACTTCAAAGCACCGGCCGGTAGGCCTATCCAAGAGAATCAGAATAACCTCACTTTTATCAACGATGCACTTCTAGATTTGTTATCACATTTCTCGATCTGTTGACGTGATTCAGTTAGAAATTTGATTGTTATATGACATTGTTGACGTTGATTGTTGGCGTTGTGGTGAACGCCAGGAGGCTGTATGTAGCCAGTTGCGAGCCGAGCCGGAGACTAGCAAGCCGGCTGAAGAGTTGGTGCCCACTCCTCGCATTCATCTCCTCACCTCGGCTAACTGGACCTGCACCTAAACCTCCCCTCCCGCGCCCCTCACTAACCTGCACTAGCCGTTCCGAATACATCGGACACAAACAATGCCATTCTACAGCTTGTATTGGGAGACTTTTGATGGACAAGTACAGGTGTTTTATTCTGTCAATCTGTGATGGAGATTCAATTTCAAATGTGTTATTTGGAACGATTGTAGAAACGTCAATTCTATTTCAGATATCATCCATATAGGCTGATGAAAATTGTGGAGAAATATTACATTGTAAGACAGAAAATAATTACATATATAAATATTAAATGGGCCTATAGGGCCCATGTGGTATGATTTAAAACTGTTCAAAAATCGCGACCTCCCAAGTTGATAAAATAATAAGGCCATATATAAATATAATATATCTATAAATTTATCACAATAAAACAATGTCTTCAAAAAATTGATTTTGATCATACACTCCAAATTAATCGAAAAAACGATATTTTTCACATATTAAAAGTCAGTCATTGACGGTATGACAAAAAGTCACGACAGTGAAATTTCAGTTTCTGCCTGATAGTACAGGTACCGACACATGAATAATAGATTCCTGGATACCTCTTTCTAACTGTAAATACCTCTCCTCCATAACCAAGTGGGACCATCATTCATTCGAAAACGTTTCGTTAGTTTGCATTCATTCAAAAACGTTCGCATATTCGGTAGCATTGTACATTTCCAAATTCCAATTCACGAAAATTTGAAAAATGACACTAGAAGGTAATGAACGAAATACGTGCAAACAGACGTACCAAGGCACAGACCAAGGTAATAAATACCTAAATAATTTCCATTCATTCTATCATTTCATTTGTTGAAACATTTCTCATATTTTCGGTCAGTCGAGTCAAATATCATGGTAAAAATGGATATTCTTATTCATTGTGATGTAACACATAAATGAATGAATAAATGATTAAATAGATGAAATGATCATATCGAGATACCACACGTTTTGTATACTCTCGAATAAAACTATTTATGAATAATTATGAGCCTATACTATGAATAGGTCACGACTGGAACGATGTGTAATAACCCGACAGCGTTTGAAGAGAAAAGATGACGTTCTTCCTCCACCGTGTTTGTTTTGCTCTCATGAGAAGCGTACCAAGGATGCTGTGGCCAAGGCAACAACCAACAGCCACCCAAGACGACAATTACATGATAGGCTGGAGGGTAAGAGAGAAAGGGTGACGGCCAAGAGGGGGGCGGTGCGACTCATAAAAAACTACCCCATTATTAAAAACTATGTGTCCGATCTCTTTTTACATTTACATAAAAGATGTTTGCCTTTATTTTATCTATATACTTGATCGTCTGTGACATGCAGAGATGCTTGCTATCCGCTACCAAGTCTATTCACTCAAGATTATGTATTATATATATACGTAGTGAGTTCGCGTACAGTTGCGGTCACATGAAGTGGTCGATCAAGCTACTGAAGAAAAAACATACTGATATTATAAGCACTGAAAGTAGTAGAAAATATGCATGCGAACTTCAAACATAGTCTATGCAAAAATTACATGATTCCATGGGAGTCGATTTAGCGGACTATCAGTTTTTTCGTAATAACTTTTGAACGGTAAGAGATATCGAAATTCTACTAAAGAGCATACAGATATTCTCAATACCTTCAAGATGTTATAACTTATAAGTGATATATATTCATCTCTTATCACCCACTTGCCACGCGTATACGGTTAAAAAATGTGTTTTTTTAGTCGTATTATAGTCTACGCGTGGCAATTATAGGCGATATAAGATATAGTTCTTAAATATACCGTCCTGTAGGTATAGAATATATTTGTGTTTCCTCTTCATTAGAACTTTGATATCTCATACCGTTCAAAAGTTATCATGAAAAAACTGATGTTCCGCTAAATCGACTCCCATGGTCTCTCAAATGTGGGTAGATTCAAAATTGTAATTTTAATCTCTGATCAAACCACTCTATGTGAACGCGAGTATACATATGTACAGTACATAGCTGGGAAGGTAAATATTGAATAATTATTATTTGTATGAGTTTCATACTGAAACATACATTCGAGCCATGGCACTCGCTGAACCTAATGGGAACATGAATAATTAAAATGGTCTTTCAAGTATTTTGATTGACTGAATGAAACCTGAGTGTGAAATAAATTGGTATCTCTGAGTAGGGCCTAGACATATCAGGTATCTGCATGTCTTTGAGAATAGTTTACATAATAACATGTATAGCCCGTGTACGTACACACACACACACAGCGAGTAATAAAACATTTAAACACCATTACTAAACGTTAATAAACACGAACATTGGTGTATTGTAGGCAACAAGAATCGCTTTTCTATAATTATGGATAATATTTCAATCACAATAGATACGATACTAAGAATAAATAACTTCATATACTATTTATTTCAACAAAAAATTGTAGATTTCTTCAAAATTGGTATGAATAACCAATTGATATCAGTTAATGTGGATAGTATGTATCTTGTTTCACAGAATAAATCAAGTCAAAAATTGAAGACAAAGTTGTTTTGCACCCACTGATAATTGTTTGGATCAATAAGGTGAATCTAGCTGTATATATATATAATACCGGTACATAAGTTCAACTGAAAAGGATTGATCAGTGGCTATAGCACACTGAACCGTCATTCAGAAGACCAGGGTTCGATTCCCGACGTGGTCGACCATCACATACTGGGATCGACGATCGATGCCCTCACATAATCAAAAACACCAGATAAAATAACCTTCCGTCTCAACTTCCAATTCATCTCATTCATCATATACACGGACGCCAATAGATCTTCTTATACAAATGTTCAGATGTTTATAATCACAATTTGTTTTTAAAACAGCTGTGGTATAATGATACTCTGATGATAATAAAGAAATTAAAGTAATACGTATTCAACTATAATTATCACAGTCATCGTTAAAATGTGTCGGTAAACTCAATATGAAATAAAACAAGAAAAAAAACAAATTAAGATATTTTCAACATCTCGTTTTTATAACAATTATACCAACGTACCGTGAGAACCACTGAAAACATTTCGTCGCATCCACACACGCATCTAAAATCCCTCGCTGGAACGGAGGTGCTTTGCTACACCACAACCAATGTCATCAGGATGTATAGGGTGCCATACGTCCCAAATTTGGCGGGACAGTCCCGGACGCCTTACACTTCTAAGTCCCGCGTCCCGCCAAGATATCAAGCGGGACACTTTTGTCCCGCTTGGTTGTGTAATTTATGAAGTATTCATATTTTCGCGCCTCGTGAATGTCAAATATTTTGCGTTATTGAAAATTTCGAACATGCTACGATCTTAAAAGTAAAATTACATTTCAAATAATTTATACATAATACATGTAATTTATTCATGTGTGTCTCATCACACACTGATATTGTGTAGCTTGTTCGTATGATCTTTCTTGAATTTCTTCAAAGCAAATTCTCCAAATTTCTTCAAAACAGGGATGTGCATTCTTTCGTTAATGAAACATCGAACCTATCGATTGATAATGCATTTTTTCTTACAGATAGTAGGCCCTACCATTATTTTTTGCACATTTGGAAATGACTGGAAATCATTAAAATTGGGTGTTAAGGTCGCCCGTGTGGTGCCCCGTCCAAGCGATCCTACTTTCATCTATAGGCTTAATTGAGGAACAATTAATTTGTATCACGTTTAAAAACAACATTTGGACCTTTTTTATTGCATTAATGCATGCGTATATTTCAATTTGACGGCTTCCTATATAGTTATCAATAACTTAACCTCAGTTTGACGAAAAGAACATCGAAGCTTGATAGCCATGCGACAGACAGTGAATTGCCAAGTCCCAGGTGCAAGCCTAGAGTGATCGAGAATCGAACGCGAAACTGTATTGATGGCATGAATCGCACGACTCGATAGAAATATCGCAGGCAGTAGTCGAACCCAGTAATTATTCGAGCCGGTAATTTGTACGGTCAGGCGGTGGAGATTGTCGTACACCTTGGGAGAGACCGGCTGGGGTCGTGACTTGAGAGTGTGAGAGAGAGAGAGAGAGAAAGAGAGAGAGAGAGTTGCGCGTAGGAAAAGAGTTCAGGGAGGGAGGGGAAAGAACAATAATTGTAAATCAAAAGTAAATATATAATAAGTACAATTTTCGCACGTACGGGGTCTGGAGGGTGACAAATATTACCCATTTATTGCATGTCGTTTGACTATATTAGAAACATATATATCCCACATATATATAGAAACATCTCCCTATATATATGAACATATAATTATAGGCCCATATATATATATATATATATATATATATATATATATATATATATATATATATATATATATATATATATATATATATATATATATATATCCTCCTAGGAGAAACCACGAAAAAAACCTGTGAGGTCGGTCAAGCATGGCGCGCTCCTGAAAGACGGTTCAGTGTGCTAGCCACTCGACCACTCGTCTTAGTTTCAATATTATTCAGATCGCCCTCAACTTCTAGTTGCTATGGTAGCCTATAGACCATCTCCCTATAGGCCTTGTACAAGTTGACAATGATAATGACACCAAAATCCTCGTCGCTGATCATACGTAACCGAAGATGTGAATCAGAGCAAGTATAATTTCTTGAACGAAGTTTTAGTCGCATCATTAATTCCATTAAAGAGATATAGATATATAAACAAGTGAATAGTGAAGGTATTTGTAAAAACCTTCCGATCTGTCACAGCTAGCTGGCTCATACTTGGAATACTAGAATTGGAATAGCATATTATATTAAATAGGGGTACCTTATTATTACTTTTGAAGTAACTCCATAGTTCTATCTAGACTAGAGTTGTTAAATTCAATGTATGTCAACTTATTTATTGGCGCGTGACAATAAGGCATGTAACTAGAAAAATAATGCCATTCTCTAGACGGCAATCTCATTAAATTGTAAAGTATTCGAGAACACAGGTTTCTTATAACAAGCCTCGATTAATATCGGGATTTTAGCTATGCATCAACTTAATTGAGAAGTTGAAGTGTACTGCATAAAAGTTTTCGTTGAATTACGATAGTATTCGAATATATCATAAGATCATAATAATATCATAAGATTCTATACCAAACGTATCGAATTTGTCATCAAAATTCCAGCACAGTATAGCAACTTACAGATCTTTTAAATACCTTCAAGACACGTAACAGAGACGGTTGTATTAACTGATAGTCAAGGAACAATTCGTTAATTATTAGTCAAGACTCAAGGTACGAAAACATCATAAGTAACCAAGGGTGATAACCAGTCAATTCCTTCAGTTTAATTTGCCTTAGGCCCGGTATTACCAAGTCCAGTCAGCCTTTATCTGACAGTTGATGCAAACAATAGCATGGGTAACCATGGTAGATAACAACTTAAACTACCAGTTATAGCTACTCCCACGTTGGTAATACCCGTACCTTGAACAAACAGTCATACGTTAGAATGTTACATATTATACACCAAAATGAATAATGTACTTGTATTTGAAGGCATGAAGATATATATATATATATATATATATATATATATATATATATATATATATACCGTCAAATACTTATTCAAAATGGAATTTTATCATTTTGATATTTCTTAGTAGGGCCTATACGGTATTGCATGGTGATCGATAAGGTATAACCTATATATAGGCCTACCTTTCGAGAATTATGAAAAATAAAACTGATATTTCGCTAAATTAATCTAATCCTATTATTTCCTCCTAATATCATATATTTATCCTATTCTATATTTATTAACAGTTATCAATTATCATCCATTATTGATAAACTGTAAGTTTCGCACCAAAAATAAGAATGTCATCCGCATAGAATAATTCTCACGGAAATGTTGATAACTCTCCCTAAACACTATAAACAGTACTTTCGTCAAGAAGTACTAACAAAAAATTGGAATTAAAGGGGAAATCCGTTAGGTCTGTGTAGATTAAATGAAAAAGAAATATGTATCCGTAATATAATTTGAGTTCATTTCTGATAACGATTTAATATCATGCAATCACGCAAGAACTTTTAGCGTTAGTTTTACTAGGCCATGGTTCTTTTTTATCACACCGATAGCGTGGTCATTACGTCTATGTAGGCCTATAGAGTCTAGAGTTTGTCAAACGACAATAAAGCGAAAAAAATATATTTTAGTTCGCACTGCGATAATGATAAGCGTAAGAAGAACGATAGTATTCAATATTATAAGAAAAAAAAAATCATAATAAGAATTAGATAAGAATTCAATATGTTCTCGTCTCCTCAGTTATAAATGTATGAATAGCAAATTGATTTCGTTTTAGCGAAATATCATTTTCTCGCAATATCAGTTCAGCAGTTTTTCACTAAAACACAAAAAAAATCGACACCCATGCACTCTTGAACAGTTGAACCATAGAGTAATGAAGTTCCTCCTTAATCTATGGTTGAACTGCACGAATTATAGCAAAACTATTGTTTCAACTTCGACTCAGAACTTGTCCCAATAGAAAATAGAACCAATAAAAATGGCGGTAAAACCGCGGAGTTGGAACTGCATCCGGTTCCCACGTGTCAGACGAAGTTACGTAACATGTGCACGTGTGTGTGTGTGCATGTATGTGTGCACTTTCGCCAGATGCCGGCAAACACGACGAACAAAACACAGTAAACATAATATCGATATCTGCGATTACGTCGACATCTGCTGCGGATTCTTCACACAACGTACACATGAAAATGTTGAATTTGGTTACTGGTGGTTGAAATATTGATTACAACAGTTAAATCTAAATTGCATTATTTACGTATTTTAAGTCAATTACGCCCTCAGTTCGCACATGTGTTCTGAACACATTGGATCTTTAATTTGGTGAGCGTAGCGAAGACTCCCATTTCACATACCTAAAAAATCGAGCTTAGTTTTTATATGTATCCTTTTTTGTATTTAATTGTAATTCTGTACGTGGCAGTGGCACATTGGTCAGATCAACATGGAACTTTTTCTATACATTGCTGTCATACCAGAGAGGGTTGGGATTGTTTATCAGAATAATCGGTTGAACGGTTTACTGGAAAAAAATCGAAAGTTTGGTAAATTCCCATAAGAACGAAAATTCTTCAAAAGCTCTGAAATTTCTACTGATTACGAAAACAATCATCACATACATTTTCAGTGATTTTTACAATAATCGTATGAAAAATAATGAAAAAAATGTATAAAAGTATACATTTTATAGTTTATTTAATATAGGATCAAAAGGTGTTGCAAGTGGTCACATTATAAACATGCAACAGGTCGCACTAGGCACTATATATGCATAAATATCAACAGGCAGCAGTAGGGTTTTTAAACGTTTTTCTTTTTTAGTAATACCATGAAGAGATGTACACGTCTCCATGGTAATACGTGTAATATGAAGCTTTTCCCGTTCACTTCGTAATACTGATATTGTGCATGGTGTAGCATGGACTTTCTTGCAACACGGCGTCGGGCAGTAACGCCCCATCGAAACAGGTTCAGTACAATTCGGGTACTAACCTATACGGGGCAGTGTGCCATTACTCAATCTCATTACATCCTAATGACCTACCTGATGTTAATTCCTGTGCGAACGACGTCGTATCGAAATCTCGACGCCACCCCCACTTCACCTAACGGTTCATACAGACGTCCAGCGTCGTTTACCCCGGTTGACCTACACCAACTTATTCCATCGAAACACCTCCAAAGACCTAAAGTGTCTTCTTTCACAGGGTTCAACAATGGCACGAATCTCGGTTCTCTTTTCTTCCAACGCATTTTGGAACTCAATCAAAACGTATTTGAAATTATTTACCGGCACATTCTCGTTTTATAGTTATTTACCAAAGTTGCTTAGGCCTAATTGTACACCATGTTTTAAAGCTCATATCTATGAAATATATCAACAATGGAACAGAACTATAGGTTCTCTTTTCTTCCAACGCAATTTGGAACACGATAAAAACGTTCTTTATTCGAAATTATTTACCGGCACATCGCGTTTTATAGTTATTTACCAAAGTTAGTTCATTTACATGTTCTAACATAAATGATCTATCAAAGACATCAACGATGGAACAGAACTATGTTCTCTTTTCTTCCAACACATTTTTGAACTCGATCAAAACGTTCTAAATTTGAATTATTTACCGGCACATAGCGTTTTATATTTATTTACACCTATACAGTTTCACACATTTCTATGAAGATGTTAGGGTGACTTGCGTCTACAACTTGATGGATCACACTAGCATGCCTGTTGCCCGTCTTAAACAGTTCAGCAGAATCGTAAATACAAGTCTCTGTTCCCACATCCCCCCCCCCCCCCCCCCAACTTCCGTCCAGAGCAAAACATGCACATATGGTACTGTCACTGCCGCATTAACTAGGTCTGTGCCACCTGACCCGGTAGACGGCAACCTTGAAATTAGTTTCCCAGCTTTTTACCCCTAAAAGGTCACTGACAAAAACTGTAAAATAGACAGGTGAATTAAAAGACCGTAATTGTTGTAAGAAATGTCTCAATATAGTATTTTATAGTAATGTAAAAAGTGTTTATGGGCTGGACACCTGACTATGTAGTGTGATAGGTGTACATTCGAAGAAACACTTTCGTTGAGAAATTGGTCATCCCTCATCACTCTTTCTATTTAAAACCATCAATCGCATAGCCTATACGGTTTATACGAAAAATTGAAAGAGAAATGTATTTATTATATTAAATAATGAGTTATAATTCTTTAATATACTTGAAATGACATTGGTTAGGCTACAGTTACGGTTATATAACTACCACTTACTTCAAATTAATGCCCATTTTAAATCTTTCAATTATTGAAAGTTTTTCATCAACTTTCTTGATTGAAATTTTCAGACTATGACGTAGGCGTATATAAACAAATGCTAGTGACTATGATGAGCACGGTGTAGATTCGTAGAAATCCAACAATGAATTGAGTTTTGTACATTTGGACGAATTCATACAATATCCAATATCTGATTTTTTTCCCCCAACACAACTTTTAAATTGTTCTTCATTACTATAATTTATACAGTTTGTTATACGAGCTATATTATATCTATTTCTTTGGGGTGGTAATATCGCCCTTGTGGTGCCCCGTTCAAACGATCCTAAATTGTCGTCAATTTTCCAATAGTAATAGAATAAAAAACTTGGTTAAGAGAAAATTGTAATATTTCAATTAAATTGGGTCTATATTTTATGTAAGAATATTATTCACAAATGGCAGTTGGTATGAAGATAACGTTAAGCGAGAGTTTAGTTCTGAGAAGTCGTGTCTTCGACGTGCTTTCCTTGCTGCACTCAGCTACACGGGCACGTATATCATTGATGTTACTTGCACTCTTCATGTTACGTATACACTCTTCACACAACGTCAGCATCAGCTTGTTACACAACATGTGTCCCGAGCTTTGACGGCTACGAGCGACCGTCTACACTGACGATTACCACTACACTCGGATGTTCCGATCCGGAAACTATTGGTGAAGACTGCACTTTGGAAAAAGCATTTGTGTAAATCTTCACTTGGATTTGTGTAATTTCTTCGCGTTTACAAAACATTCTGTGAAAACTAAGAGAAAAGTTACGATCTGTATTCGTTGTTTTGTGTGTACTATCCCGTTTGAGCGCTCCGAGTAGAAACTGAAGTCAGTATGGCGTGGGTTCGAGTCCCGCGTGAGGCATGAGCTTTTCATACTCTCATTCCTTTCCACATATAACCCAACTATTGGTGGGGTCGTTGAGTCAAAAAGTATTAATTCGTCATGTATCATTAGGCCTACTAGATGGACGTTAAGTGAAAAGTGTAATCGTAGGCCTTGAGAAAAAAATCGTCACGTTCACAAACGGAAGAAATATGTTTTTTTTCTTTTTTTTTCTAATGTTGCTTAACGACCCCACCAACAGTTAGGTTATACGGGGGTAAGAAATATGTTAGCGGACCTAGCGTGCACGTAGGCCTATGTTATTTTCCAATTCAGTACTGTATCGTATAGCTTTTGGGAAAAATTGTTGGGGCATTTTTGAGAAAAGCCATCAAAAATTAGACAGGATAGGCCTAAATTAGAGAAAAAATCGAAAAATGTTAATGTTCATTTTATACAGAATATAAACCAATTTAAAACCTAATCTACATCGGCCTACTCGATCGTCACTATTATTAACGAAATCGGCCCAAACGATTTGGAGGAAAAAATCTGAATCTTTTTTCCAGATCAATTAAAATGATCTGCTGAAGACGATCTTCTGAATGCTAATTTTATAAAAACATAAGTGGAAATCATTTGTAGGCCTATGTTACAGTAAGACACGATATTTTTGTCATCGATTTTCACCTTTACCGCGAAGTTATTAGAAACTTTGGGATGATTTCTCAAAAATGGTCAAACCGATTTGATCGAAAAACTGAATAGGTCTAAGTTGGATAAATCCGTGCGTCCAGAATAAGTTGCACGTTGATCAGTCAAACCGTGCGACCATGTGCAGTGCTTACAAACAAACAGAAAAAAACACTACGAAACTTACCTAATTCTACGAGTGTAGTCTTGATCTTCACTGGCGCTTTACAAACCGCTTGCCACTGCAAAGCAGAACACAAAGTCAGTATTAATTCGGATGTGCGCGAGGATATGAATGATGGGTATAACTTGATCATTGATAGTAGGAACTAGGAAAACGCAGCATAAGCTGTTGTAGATAGTGAGATTTCATATGACGTGTACTGGGAAAAATGTTAAAGGTGTACACACACCTTGATTCTGATTCAACTCACTGCCTGAATGATTCACCTATTGATAATTTCAACCGTTTTATGATCCAATTGGTTTTACCTGTTGATCATCTTCTAATAGTATTAGATTTAATTGACAATGTAAATCTTTGGAATAACACGTGTACCATATTCGTGTGCTCAAATTACGCAGAAATTTGAATTTATTCTGAGTGAATATTTTTTACTCATTATCCCCTCTTGGTTATTTTTGGCCTAAGGATTTCCAAATTTCGAAATTAATTTTCTCAAATGTGGTTTGACCGATTGAGCTTCAAAACTAGACAGTATCGAGTATGATGATGACATATGTGTAGGCCTATACCAAGTTTCATTTAAAAATCTTTCGTTTGACCTCACAGGTGGTAAACGTCTAGGCCTATAATATAGGAATATAGGACTGGTGTGCACGGGAATTTATTCTTGTTCAGCCATAAGAGTGAACTGTCTTGGTAGTATATCTTCCGTCTATGATTGCATCATTGCGAACAATGCAAGTACTCAAGTACCAGTCGCTATAATTAGTATCCACGAGAGATGAAGGCTCGAGCCACCCGTGCGCTAGTGGTGTAGGAAAGGGCAGACGGACGACCAGAACCTTCATATCTCGTATAGCCACGCGTATGACATTTGATTTTCTGATGTCTATGCCCGACTGTATTTCACAAAGAATAGACAATTACACATTGTAATATTGTTGTTATTTTAGAAAGTGTGTAAGCCAAATTGACAGTTCTGCCGAGCACAGCACAGGTCATGTCGCAACAGCAAGTAGGCCGTTGGTCCCGCGTGCCACCGTCAGTGGTTGAGATTTGTGGGGTGGGAATCATTGCGATACAAGCAACAACAATAGGCCTACTGATGTGACAATCGCATCAGTTCATACATCGTCAAGTGCAAATTATGTGCAGTCAGGCGCGCGAGAAGGAGGGGACAGCGGGGAAATGGACCCCCTCCCCCTCATTTCTATATGCCAATTCACTCAATTCGTCAAAATACATCCTAACTTATGTGAAATATACTTCTAAGGCCCAGCTTTACGAATTGATATTGGATTAAGCAATAGTTAGCGGATCAACTTGTTATCCCTCTTGGTTAGACACTAAATGTTATTTTAGTACTTGATTAGTAGTTGATTAGTTTAGAACTTGATTAAGATTCGTGAAACTGGCTCCAAGATGGTCAATTAGGACAATAAAAGGGCTCAACATTTACCGATTTTTTTCGGTAAATGAAATGGATCTACGTTACGCTAAAAATAATATTGTGTCAATACAATCAATACCTGTAATTATTGAAACACTATTCAAAACTACGACATTTCACATAAGTTAAATAACATAATGATGCAGATTACGAGTCACGATCTTTATACATACATTTACTGTCCATTGTACCATTTCCATATTCCATCCCCTTTTTCTACCCAGTGCAAAGTTTCTAAAACATCCATAAATTCAGTGCAGAATTGTAAAAAATATAGACATTTTTACTAAGTCTATCGACTGTCTAAACTTCGAATTACTCAACTTCCAGTTACTTTACTTTTGATTGTTTATGAGGCAGGTACCTAAACAACGCCAATCATATTACTTAACAGATCGAAATCGCAGCCAAGGCATCATAATTCATGGCCACTTACCATTCATAGTCCTAATTATGTGCTGTTCAACATGAAAAAAACTAGTCAGAGTACCAGTTACTAATTTATTTACTAACAATTTTACCGGAGCATAAAATATATGGCATTAATTATTACTCGTTACATATCTGAAAATCATCGAACCAGCTAAATACCGGCGGCGGAGGTGTTAATGCGTTTGCATTATTCAACAGTACACAAAATAAATATTAAACATGATTATATTGACAAATATTTGGTGGAAGGGTTCTCACCTGTTGATTGTAAAAGACGCCGCCATGTTTAACACCGAGGAGACGCGGTTGAGTTTCGAGTGAGAGCGGTCGTCCTTGACATTCCAAGATGAAACGAACATTAAACTGTACACAGAACTATCTTCCAGGTAATAAATAATTATTATATTACACTTATATCCACAATACGATATGTAACAACAATAATACTGATTCACTGCCGACACTAACTCACAATATTGCTAAACACTTCTAATATTCGAAAAATGTTGGCAATGACAGTTCTCGGTTCGGAAGTGTATGACCGCTCATATACATCCCGTCAACAACCACGCGGCAACACAACTGTTGTGTGTTCTGTTTCCGATAGGTACACTACCTGCCGGAGGATGTTCCCCTCTGTGGCGCCCTAACCCCCCTCCCTTCTCCTTGGACCACCCCAACCGCCCCTCTCACGCCGAAAGATACAATCTTCATTCGGATGTCAGAATTTCGGACGACTGCGATTTTTTTTAAAGCGTGTCCGTAAAATCGTAGAATAAATCACGGTGACTCATTAGCTTCGTCTCATCTTCTTGTTGATGCGTAGCCATCTGGTGGATAATTGCTATGCATAATGATGTTAAAGCAAATCCTCCGGAACAGAAATATTATAACAGAACAACCGACGTAGAGCGAATGGTGATAATGATAGGCCACACTGCTAAATAATGTTATAAACGGCGACTATTTCCGATGTCGTCTTTCCGAGTCCTCCTCGTCTCTCTCCTGGCCGTCGTGCTCCTCGACTAATGTGGACATGTGCGAGATCTGACGAAGTCGGAGTGTTCCCGCCTCCACGTCCTCCAGGTCCGCGTCGTTAACCAAGCCGTCCATGCTTCTTCTTATGAGTGCGATGTCTGCACTTGTGGTGCTGCTGTTGCTGCCTCTTCGCTCCCGCTTACTGTCATCATCCTCTTCGACTTCGCCGCGCGCTGAGGAGGGCTTCTTCAGTGACGATAACGAACCGGTGCTCTGAAAACAACCAAATACACGTTTAATCATTTTAAAATACTGCGATCTCGAATACTATCAAGTCAACCACATCAGTGGCAAGTGTACTTAAGAATTTTGGGCTCCGTGAAAAAGGACTCACATGCCCCTCCTCCCCCCCGCCCCTCAAAAATATCATATCTGTTGTTTGTCTTTCAAGCGTACCGCGTACGTATGCACGTTCAGTCATAGAGAAGTGGTTCAATGTTGGAATCCTACTGTAGACCTACAACCCCTTACAACCCTGTAGACCCTTTACATCTAATCAGCACCCTCACCTCCCTCACACTTCACTTGTCGTTTCCAACTTCCCATGAATGCACCACGAGTATTATTTCAAATATATTTCTTAATGATTCCGGACATGTATTAACTAGTATTTCTGAATAAATAAATCACGTGAATAAGACCCCATATTACCAATAATAAAATGTGCTGAGCTAATTATCAATTGGGGTACAAAAATACCATTGGTAACCAAGGGTAATAACAAGTTGATCCACTAATTATCTCTTAATCGACAAATTTATCATTCGTGAAACGGGAGCGCAGTAAAATAACATGTACATTCATATTCATTTTTTTAACTTTCGGGGCTCCTTTTTAGTCCTTTACACCGTACGTATTTTAGATGATACAATATGGGCCCCCCTAAGATGGGCCCCGGGGCCCCGGGCGGTTGTTCCTGCGGTAGTCACGCCACTAATGACTACATCTCCAAGTCAATTATAATACAAAAGGAATCGTTGCAGAGATCGATGTACTAATTGCCTGGTCGAGAGTAGCTTTTGATGGACGATGGCTCATGGATTTCAAGAAACGATTACGAGGGAATATTATTTTTAAATATGCAGAGATAATTCTTGTTATCAGGCTGACTGTAAATCAATGTCTTCAGCAGAATTTGAACAGCAAAACAGCGCAAATATCAATTATCAAGTGGTATGCTAATTAGCCAATAAAATTTATAATCGGCTAGTCGGTAGAAGTCAAGTTATAGCCCCTCCCACTTCCCCTTGTCACTTCTTCAACACCTGACGTGATACGGCGAGAGGCTTATCTGATCATTACAGCACGTCGTCCGGAGCATTTATTACCTCCCAAAAAGTGTAGCTAGGAAGAAGAAGAACTAGTAGGAGCTAAGGGAGATTGGTCAACTGTACTAAAAACCAACTGACATGAACTTCCTAATGGGTTTCTCAAAAGCTTTGATTGATGTACAAAAGTACATCAACTTTTTTTATATCAAAACGGCTGATTTTATTCATGTGAAACTTCGGAGAAATGTGTATTATTATTAAATTAGAATTTAAAAATTTGAATTTATTCGAATGATATTTTTTCTGAATTTTCTCCTCTGGGTTATTTTTATGGGGTTTTCGCCGAAGTTTTGCAACCGATTGCGCCTCAAAACTAGACAGTATAGAATTAGATGATGACACTTGTGTACACCAAGTTTCAACTGAATTTGTACTTGGAATGAGCGAAGCAAAGACTCAATTTCACCATATGCTCTGAAAGATTTTTTTTTTGTTCGCACTCCACAGAGGTCAAACGAGAATACAAATTCAGTTGAAACTTGGCATGCACAAGTGTCCACATCTTATTCGATACTATATAGTTTTGAGGCGCAATCGGTTGCACCAATTTTGAGAAAACTCTTTTCGAAGTTTTAAAAAACCTCATAAGAAGAACCCAGAGGCGAAAATTCGTAAAAAAATATTTCCTTCGAAATAATTCAAATTTTCACAGAATTTCAATATAATAATGATACACATTATTCCGAACTTTCACTCGAATCGGAACAGCCGTTTCGATGTAACAGATTATAAAATTTAATTTTTTTCATTCCTCAAAGCTATTAAGAAAGCAATTAAATCCATGCAACAAGTGTCACCAAAAATCATGAACGATTACAACAAGGTCTTCTTCATTAAACCGAACCTCACCTAACTGCGCTATATCTATAACCCTGTTCCCTCCATCTGCGCAAAGAAATTAATTAGAATGAGTAATGAATAAAACAGGAGGGCAGTATCGTAATTGTTTGGATCTCAAGGTTGTATGATGTTAATCGTTCATTCGTTTTATATTTCTGTACCACTCGTTCAACAGTAAGAGCTTCACAGTTTCGAAAATGCCTCATAAAAGTGACATATTCCTACATGAACTTGACCACTGAAAATACAAATCATCACAAAAACCTAATGAAATCCTCAAATTGTAACATTGTAACATAACATAACATAAACATAACATGTAACATAACATTGTAACATTACAAAAAGTCCTACCTTAATCGAAGAAATCGTCTTTATTTCCTCCTCTTCTCTACTCTTGTCCACTTTAGATCTCTTGGACCAATTAACTGCGGGTGCATTGAGCAGTCGATCGATGATCACCACATTATCGGGTCGCACACTTTCCGGATGGATCTTGTGCCCGCTAGTGAGACTGCTAGAGTGATCGAGTTGACGACCAATCGAAAACATCGACTTGGTTGAAGTAGTTGTTCTTTGGATGATGTTATTCATCTTCATGCTAATACCTGCGCTCGATGGCTGAAAGCCTGTGCGCCTTCGACGGATTTTACCTCGGTTAGTCTAAAATATAATAACATTATAATAAGAAAATATTAATATGCAATACAATAATACAATGAGGAAACGTACAGTGATTCTATTTGGCATGACATGCCACTGTTCCATTTCACATACTGAAAGAGAGATGCGACGTTAATGTTAGTTCCTTTTGTTTTATAGTTTATTTTTAATATCATTTTCTAATATATTTTGTGCATGTACTACAAGTCCATATATGAGAATGAGACGCTATAGTATTTCTAGTTTATAAGAGCATCAGCTATTGTTCTATCTCGCAAAAGCATTAAATTTGAAATATAGCCTTCTAATCAGCGACGAAACTCATTTACAAAGGTTTGAGAAGGCTGTGGAAACTATAATCTTACGACGGTAACATCTTACTACAATTCACACTAATACTCCTACCACAATAACCTTACTAACGATTGTGAGTTTACGAGAGTAGCATTAATTACTTATTGACGTTCACATGCGGCCATTTACGACGTAGGTGGGGTTACGGTGGTAGTTGACTAGTTCCATTTTTTAGGCCTACGTACATCAACATATATATTTCTCAAAACCCAGATAATCAATTAGATTGGGCCAGGGGGTGCTTCCACCACTTCTTCTAGGGCAGTCTTCTTATCAGTCTATTCCTGCCAGTTCCAACTTCTTCTTCCTCTTCTCCACTACTACTATAATAATAATATTTCAATGTTATCTCAAAGTACCGTAGATTAATTGTGATCTATTACAAGGTTCTCACCATGCTCTGGACTCTAGACTTGGAGAAGTTTGCTCCCAGCCTGCTGGACATGCGGCTAGCTACGGAATGCTGGAGACATCTCGACGAGGCCAGCGACACCATTTCACCGCCAGTGTCTTCGTTGTCCATCACATCGTACTCGTCCACATCCTTTGTGGGGATTATCAACAGCTTCGTTTCTATATTCGTCTCCACATTCATCATGCTGGAATTCTGAATAATACAATCAAATTGGATTATTATTATTAAGAAAGAGGAATATATTCTGCCACATACTAATCGCATTGTTCACATTTTCCTACTCAATAGCAACAATCATAATCTATATAAACAAATTAAAATATTTGTTTACAAAGCCTCAAGACTCCATTTCCTTCATCGTAGACCACAGTCACTTCTTTATAATTATTGTTATCCTCAATTTAAAAAAAATATATCTTCGTATCAACATTTTCCCTCTATTTTTCAAAAGTTGAAAATTATATGATTTGAAAATTTTTAATTTTAAAAAACCCATAGAGTCATTATATTGCATCACATACAATACACAAAATGATCTACAAATACTTATAAATAATAATATACTTGTATCCACAAAAGATGAAGCAGTGTGCGCTAGTGACGTGGCATGGAAGGAACGTTCTTCTCTTGTGGATACGAGTATACCAAGTGGCGAACTAACCGGGAACAGAAGGAGATGAACCGTACGAGGGATGTACGCCGGCGCAAAGTACACCAATCGCGTGCTGGCGTCCATGATCTGACCTTCAATCAACAAGACGTCCTCCATCAAGTCGTTGACTACAAACGTGCGATAACCGTACAACGTCGGGACAAACGCTCGCTCCAAGTGGAACTTGATTTTCTCTTGCGACCAAGACTGGTAAGCGGGAACGTTCGTTAATACAACCGACGCTATCCGCGTAGACACTACCTTCCACATTCGAGCTCTTAATCCTTGGCTCACGTCGTTGGAAAGTAGGAAAGCTTCTCGCATAACAATTAGAGAAACTCTGTATGCCTAAAAAAATAACACACATAGCCCATGTTAGCTTGTATCAAATTTACTGTAAACAAATATCAGCTGCACTTCGAGGCTCCGTCAACTAAGGCACTGCTTTAATAACTGAAGTCAACATTGGGCGTGGGTTCGTGTTCCCATAAGGCATGAGTTTTTGTAAACTTCCTTTCACTTATCATCACTTCATAGATGCTCAATAGATCTTAATAGAACCTTCATAAGAACCTACTCATTCTTACCCCCAACTAACCGAGCTGTTGGTGTGGTCGTTAAGCAAACAATAATTACCATCCTCAACAAATATCATTATTATTATTCATTTTACTCGAAAAATGTTTAAAAAGCTATAACGTTGACGAAATGAGCAGTTAATAAAGACCACGGTGCATATAGAATTATGAGTTCAGTAAAGCAATAGCAAAGATCAGAGAAATCTGCACTGATATCTGACCTGCACTGCAGTGTCGCAGGTGATAGTAGTGTCGTACGTTCGATTTGTCAGAACACCCAATTCGCCAATCACATTTCCCGACACGATGTAGTCCTCTTGCTTCTCGTCGAATCGGAGACTCGTGATATAGTCCACGTTAGGCAAAGCGCCGTATTCTGCGAGGTTCTCAAGACTTGCCTCGTTGGGAATGTACACCAGTTTCACCAACCCCGATACGATAATGTATATGGCTTCTGGCACCTCGTTAACACTCACGATTGAATCACCGTAGTTGAAACTAACAAGTTCTGCATGCTCCTGAAATGTAGAGTATAAATGAACAGAGTTTTGTTAGTAAATGTGGTTATTCAATCAAAACTAATTACAAAAATGATAATTTTTAAATACAAAACCTACTGATTAAAAAGATATATGTATTTTTGTAAGTCTCTCGATCGCAGTAGCTCCTCTGCATTGAATTCCGAAAAGGGTATTTTGACATTTTTGAACTTACTAGCATGTATTCGGCAACTATTTCGTCGCCCAGGAGCCAGGGTACTTCTTTGAACAGCACTTTTGGCGGACACGGCTCGACGGTTTTCATGTGACCGGCTAGATATTTCAGCTGATTGTCAACGGCCGTCATCAATTTCAAGTATTCTACTTCGTCCAACAAACCTGAACCAAGCAAATATTATCTTGCAGTTTATGAAAAGCCAGATGTAAGATATGTTGCCAATCACCTACTCCGTCATCTTAATCAAATATTAATATGGACTGTCAGTGAGAATTGGGCAAAGTGCACATTCTACTTAAGGTTGAAAGGTTGAATTTATTATTATTCATTCATCAAATAGCTTGGAAGCCAGTCTTTTTGTACATTAACAATAAAAAGTTTATTGTAACAGACATAAGTTACACATACAAATACACAAAATCACAAAATCACAAAATTAACTCCAACAGGTAATACATATAGAAATAAATTGATTATATAATTTAAACTATCCTACTAATTGATTGAACTTTGCCTCCTACCTATAGAATAATGCAACTTGTAAATAAATACAATAAACGGAAAATTGAACACAACTAGAAACCGTGAGTTATGTGCTACTAACCTCCATCTTTCATTTCGAAAACAGCGTCTTTCATATTATTTAAAATGCTGCGCACAGCTTGTCTTGTTTTCACAGTGATGGCGATCCAAGGTCGATCACGCTGCATCATCCCTAACTGCTTCGTCACGGTCAGTCGATCCGACTCGGCCCTCATTTTCAGTTCATCCATTATCCTCGTGTTGTCAATAATGTGCGGCAACTGTTTGAGTACTTCTTCTTCGCCCGTCACAAAACCTTTGCCGATATCGTAGCTCAAGGACATTCGGGCGTCTATTCGAGCATCGATCAAGTTGAGCAGCTTGGGAATCGACGCTCGTAGAACTTTGATTAGTCTTGTCAAGCGTATGATTCTGAACAGCATAGCGGTTTTAGTGAAAATAGACGATTTTGAGGAAGCCTTGTCGAATTCGGTGAACGCATCCATACAGTCCAAGACCAGGTCGAATAACGACACACAAAGTGTGAATAAATCTAGTTTATTCCAGTGAGATTTTATGTAAAGTTTGAAACCGAATGCAGATACCTGGGGAAATGTTCAATTTATATTATCAAACAAATAATCCTATGATTCACTATTATAATTTCAGTAGTATCTTTTAGTAATGCATTATTCAACAGCTCGTAGAACCTCGCCCGAGAAAAGTTTCTCTTTAGAACATTTTTCACCTTGGTAAGTTTTATTTTTTCATCCCATCTATCTGCTTTCACATGTTGAATAGTTTCTTTAGTAAGTTTTTCACGTTGGTATTTTTTTAGTCTGATCCCCAGAAAAACGTACTAAAGAGGTTCCACTGTTTTTAATACCCAATTATCCTTTAGGCAGTCTACAGAAGTTCACGATAGTCGATAACTCACCTTGATAATAAATTCTGCCAAGTATATAAGGAAGAAAACCAGGTTACAGACTTTCAGACCCGTACTAGCAGGCGATCCAGAAGTAGGGTTTACATCCAGCGCTACTATTATAGGTATAGCGTTCAGCACTATTACTATGTAAATGGAAATGTCAAACCATTTGTTCGTAGCAATCTCAAAACTTATTTTTCTCCATCTGGTAAAAAAGAATAATGAAATACAGTAAAATTACTATGGATCTGTAAACATAGCTTCTAATTTTCCTCTTCGTTGTGTTGAGAATTGGAAAAATTACTCTTTGGTGAAACTGTTATTTTGAAAAATCGTGCTTTGCAGTGCGACAATATTCTTAGCGTAAAAACAGTACGTTACCAGTAAAACCAATACATAACATACAAAAGGCATGCAAGAGAAGCTCCCCCATTGATATTGATAGTAAATTGTCTCAATTGATAGAAAATGGTATAAGTCTCATATATATCACCGGGTACAGCCAAATATTTTAGTAGCTGTTGGAGTATGAAGCTCTTACGCACCACCTAGCGGCAAAGCGTGTAGTATGCATTTCAAGAAGGATATTACTACGGTACTAAACTGACTGCGTGAACTATGATGTGCAGTAGGACTTTGAATAAAAACTGGAAATATAAATATTTCAGCATGTAGGAGGCTGAAGATTTCAATAAAACCAACGATCACTCTCTTCAGTTCAGTTAGAAATGTTTGCTTGGTTCAGTTGCGCACATGTTTCGTGACGTCACATGCTCTAGTAGACGCACGCGTTTGGGACCATCTTTCAGCGTCACTTGTTTTTTATATTCTAAGAGTTTACTAATATATTTGGTTGAACCTATGCCTCATCTGTCACCTGAATGTGCAGATGGCTTTGATTTTCCAAATTTTCGAACGCATTTTTGCCCTTTTATACCCCAATTGATATAATTTGGAGAAAAATGGCATCTATAATGCTTTTATTCCGAATATAGCATGTATATTGCTAATACATTGAAACATAGAGGAGCCAGACGTTTGTAGCGCTCCTTTTCAAAAACATCAAATGTATAAAAAAATGAAGAAATATTACAGAAACGTGTACCGGTACTAAAGCACTTTTAGATTTCATCTCTTTTATAGCAATTGCTTTTTCTTATCTGTCTCTAACAAACCTAACCTAACCCATCCTAATGTAACTGTAACATTCGCACTATTACCTAACATAACGTAACCTATTAGTCTATTACAGTTGTTGATAAATAATAAGGAAACGATGAACCAGCAGCTTACCTCGATCACCATGTTTTGAGAGATGATCCACAAAAAAAATCAGATTAGAATTCAGCTGCATGGACAAATGCTAGTCAGGACCTCTTCCATTATTAAGGATATGATTTGGAACGAATAAAATGTTCGTTAAAGTCAAATATGCGGATATATTTCTACTTCTAGGCAGTGAGAGGTAGAGAGATGGTGGGAGGATAGAGAACGGTGAGGGGAACTTGTAAGAAGAAAAGGAGGAGCAGAGGAGAGAAGTAGTGAGGAAGAGGAAGAAGTAGTCGGAACTGGCAGGAACCGATTGATATAAGCTAAGACTGCCATAGAAGAGAAGGTGGAACACTCCCTGACCCAATCTAATTGGGTACCTGGGTTTGAGAAATATATAGGGCTACATTGAAACAGAAAGATTTTAACTTCAGTATAATTATTATAATTCACCTAACCTTTGTCTTGGTGGATTGATGAATCCATCATCTGCACCAGATATCATTCCAATAAGTTTTTTTCTCACGTAGAACAATACCCCTTTTTGTTGGCAAACAAATTTAAAGTCTTCGAGCATCAGGATCGGATCTTCTCTGTCGTTTGCCATTTCCACAGCCCCGACCAACATTCGAACACCTTCTTTGGACAGCATGCCGTGCTCGAACTGACGCCAGTAAGACACTTTTTTAGTTTTCAGAATTCGTAGTTTAGCCTCTTTGGACATTTCCTTGAACTCATGCGCTGTGGGATTGTTGATGACCTCTTTCTGGCAGTCAGGGCAAGTTGTGAAATGATATCCCATGTAATTCTCACCATCTTCATCTTCATCTTCCTGCCAATTGCCAATTGTCATTAAATAGCTATTAGACAGACATGTACGTTGTTCTTTGAATTCAATTTTTAAATTGGCTTCAACAATGCACTGTAATGATGACTAAGATCTACTGACTTTGGATTTATTTATATATTTATTTTTATTTTCATCCCGTTGACTAGTACATAATACAAGTATGGGTATCGTCAGATTAAAATTTACATAGTATACAGTCTTAATATTAATATAAAAATATGATACAGATGAATGATCAATGATATGATTGGATGATAAGATGAGGGTTTCTGGTAGGTAATGGTGGGAAGGAATCAGATGCCTAGGCTACAGAGAGAAACCACGAAAAAACCCTGTAAAGATGGACTATGTCGGAGATCAAACCAAGGCTCGATAAACCCCTCACCTCCTCGATCACAAGGAGCAAGCGCGTCGGTAACTGAGTTAAATGTGTCGGTGGCTTTGTAGTTTGTACGTATATATATTTTCGAGAATAAATTGAAAATAACTACTGTACTGTCAATTTCTGATTTTGTATCCAATGAGGAAAATGGGTACACTTTAATTGATGAGATGACTGAATTTTCCTAACTTGTGATGAGCCTTGATAAACTATCAGTTTTTAACAGTTGAAGTGAAAGGCAGTTCAAGCTATACCTTGAATCTAAAGTGGAGAATATCGAAATTTTACTATTGTAGAAGTTCAATTTCATGTTGGCTTATACTGTAATGAAAAATTATATGGAAGGCAAACATTTCATAAATTTTAATTTATATTTTAAGAAATATGAAAAATAATGAGAAGCATACGTAGGTGGCTATATTTGCCTTCTCGTAAGTTGTTCAAAAGTCTCGCCTATCAATTAGCATTCAACAGTCAGATGTTCAAATCTGCCAATACTGACAGCAAGTACACAAAACACAAAATATATCAAACAAATGCAATAATAACGCTTTAATCGAACATTACCTCGTACTGTATTTTATACGGATGCTTGATACGAGTTCCCTCCTCCACAAAGATCCAGTTGGAATCAGCCAGGAATCTATCCATCTTCAGCATTCCAATTGACCTAAACTGACGCAAGTTTGCATTGTATGATTTCATACATCATTTAACAAATTGTAAATCTGAACTTCGTGTTTCCATTCACCTCTCACCTATCCCGCATGTTCTCCAAATACTTCATTGCATTGTTCATGTTCGTTTTTTTCGCTAACGATATATCAGACATTCCCAGAAGATTCAGGAACAAGTTCGTTGTACATCCGTTTATTACCAATGTGAGAATCACTAACGCAGAAACGTGGATGATGAACTGGAAATTAATTAAATAAATGTATAAATTGAACGAGGAGTTTCAAGCATGGACCTACATCCGATAAGCATACTCAATTCACAACTGATAAACTGCATTCGTATCAATAACCAAATCAAACGAATATGATAGATTTATTGATCTAATAATATCGTGAACAGCCAAGTGAATTAAAAAGTCTATAATCTAACCCAATTTGAACTATAAGCTCAGGACTATATTCGTCTATACTGCAGGTCTATAATCAGTTAATCACGAATAGGTCTGCAATTGAATGCAATTATGTGAATTAAATCTCAATAATAAAATGCAACATTTGTTATAATGTTTGTTTTTGGAAGCCAAGGTGGATGTCCATATGTTAAGGATTACATGAAATCAAAGGAGCATTCACACGTTTCATAGCAAAAGCAACGAGTCAGAATGGCAAGCAAAATTACAAGAATGCTGAAACTACGGTACAACAAAAATAGTAATAACCGAAAATGTCCCTTCATGTCCTCATCATATCTAATATCAATTATTAAATTACTTCAACATGACGAGCCAATCGTACCACCGGGAGACTATTTAATATATGCCTCCCCCCCTCCCTCTCATTGTGCTATAGCTGATATCTTTAACCAGATTGTGCTTCTATAAATATGGTCACCCAAACTTGCAGTAATGACAGAAGAATGACCAGATTGGCTAGGGTTTGTCGCTGACAGCCAAGACCTACCTGGGCTCCGACATCCCGAACTCCCTCGGTGTGAAGCACTGTTAACGCTAAACAAAGACTGACCGCTCCTCGCAGCCCGCCCCACGAAGCTATCAAGCCACTTCTCCAAGGTAAACCGTACCCCAAGCGAGATATGATGGGCGCAATTATGATAAACATCAGAATTCTAAAACAAACAACATATTACATCAGCAAACCTAACGCATAAAAAATACACCCGTGGAATTTTAAAATGAGCTAGTCAGTTCATTCAAGATCAAAATTATTACAGACTTGCTTTTGTCCAAAACACATTATAAGTAACTAGGCAAACGAGGAAAGCGAGATATCTTTATACAAAATAAGAAAACCCTACACACCTTGACGCTAATAAAATAGACTTCATTCGGTTAATATCAAATCTGGGGAGCCGTGAATCTATCACTGCAACATTTTTTCTATTTATTCGATGAATAAAAAATATTTATTACATTATTTTCTCAAACCGGCTGGTCCGAATTGCACACAAATTTTCAATAATGTGTAGGCCTATCAGTTTTGTGTTTACATTTGAGGAAAATTTGAATTATAATTGGAGAGATTTTATTTTTCAATTTTTTCTGCCCACTCAATCTTACGGGGTTTTTAGTAACTTGAGATGATGTTTCTCAAAAATGGTCCAACCGATTTGACCCAAAAACTATACAGTTCCAAGTTAGATGAGTTTGCATATACAAAGAAAGGTTCATGTTGATCGGTCAAACCCTGCGAACTGTGCAGTGTTTACAAAAAAAAAAAAAAAAACACAGATAAAGCTTCATAAGAGTGGGATGGAATCTTTGCTAACGCTCATCTAATTACCTGGACAAAGTACAGATGATGTACGTAATAAGAACGACAATAACATCCTTCAATTCAAATATCAGGATAACATTTTCAGCAGTAACTATGCCGACCATGATAAACACCAAGGTATTTGTAAGAAACGTTAGTATCTCCCAAACGTTACTTATCAGAGCATCAATCTCAGGTGCTAAGTTGGATCTTTCCGCTGACAGAATCACTCCTAAAACCACCACAGCCAGAACTCCCGACACCTCTGTAACACGTAGAACATCACGTTTAGCTTAACAACACGTGATCGTGTGCACCAACAGTCTCGGTGAAAGGTAATCATCGTTTAAAACTAACGCACTCATTTTCAGACAAACTGTTCAGTGTATGTGTAATTTCATTCTATAATGAACATGAACTTTATAAATGTTCTTTAACGTGGAAAACTTTTCAAATGTATACAAGTACATTTTGCCACGA
The DNA here is from genome assembly GCA_907164805.1 of Brachyptera putata. NCBI lineage: Eukaryota > Metazoa > Arthropoda > Insecta > Plecoptera > Taeniopterygidae > Brachyptera > Brachyptera putata. The sequence continues at coordinate 9,660,027 of OU015471.1, read as the reverse complement.
TGCTAGATATGCGATGATAGCAGTGTGAGGTGTAAGTGTGAAGAACAAATTTTTAGTATTTGGGGAGGAAGGGAGGGGGTGAATAACGTTCATTGCTTCTCAAACTTGGAAAAAGAGACTAAGAAATAAGAGAAAAATATTGTTTTTATGTTCTTCCATCACTTCATTATGTTCTTCACTTATCATTAGTCCTAACCATTTTTATTATGTAGGTCTATTTTTTTAGGTAAAGTTGAAGTTCAAAAAATTTGTTCAGAAATGAACTTGGAGTTCGAAGAAGTAATTTACACAGACATTCCTGGACCCTTATTCTGTAACAGTAAACGAAACGGATGCGTGACGAAAGTGTCAGAGCCCATATGATACACCATGTTATTTTTTTTTATTTTTTTAATAACATCGAAACTTGATAGAAAATCATTAAAATATAGAAAATAGTTTGGACAAATCGAAGATGGCCTGATTTCGTTTTGTTTTAGAGTTATAGAATAACCCTCCTGAGCTTTTTCCATTTTATGTCAGAAGCAAACGTCCACAACACTGAATATTCTAATTGGACGGGTTATGGTAGAACAGCAACTGTGAATCTTCCTCGGTCTGAGCACACGCTGAATATCGCCCTTCTATAGTGTCTACTTTTATCATGTATCATCGTGTCATTTGTTTCCACTTATAAATAAAGAATATTTTATTATTTATTATTATTATTATGAATATTCTGAGTAGTAACTTGTAGCTCACTGGCAGTTCTTACCAGCTGATAGTGTTAATTAAAATTGTAAAATTCCTTACTGAGAACTTCTTCTCCGAGGAAAAAGCTGCTATAAGCGGCCACTATTGTAAGTGTTACATTAGCCACAGGATCATTGAAGAGATATGACAGCAGAAACGAAGTCAATCTCCCAATTAGTAATCCAAGCACAGGTCCACCAACTGCATACCTTATAAGAGAGATAAAAATTTGCAGGCCTGAAAATAAAATAGACACATTAATGTGAAAAATATGAATCAATGAATATTTTTCATTTATATTTACTTTCATATTTTATTTTCATTTTGTATTCTTCAGTTTTGACTCTCATTTGTGGATCAATTTCAATGATTCAATTGTAATCAATCAATCAATCAAATCGAATAGCCTGATTGAATCAAATTTAATATATATTTAAATAATTTAATTAATTCAGTAATTTAATTACATGCAATGCAATTGAATAATTTAGGGTAACTACATCAAATTATATAATTTATTTACAAATGAAATAATTTAATTAAATGTACCGTAATTGAATAGTTTTATTCAATTACATTTAAAAATTCAATTGTTTAACCAAATTAATTAATTGAACGAATTATATTGATAACTCAAAAGTATTTCAAACTGAGTTTGGGGTCATACAGTCTTATTACACTTTAGTTTAGTAGTACCTACTTTTACGTTAGGCTTACGTTTCGCATTTTTATAACCTCACTGTTGATATTGAGTAAAGCTATTAGTGCTCCAGGTCTTTTCAATTATTATTGTACTAAAATTGTAGTACAACTACAATGGTACGTTAGGTTTGCCGACAGTTTCCCGTACCTCGCGTAAAGGGTTCTGCGCGCGGTACGTACGTGATTGGCTTACATCGAGCTACCGCTCGACTAGATCGAAATGATTATCATCATCACGTACTAATATCCCTACGATCGAATTGTGTTAATTACATTTTGTATTATTTAAGAAACAGCAGTTCGTGCTGACATTATAATACGAATAACATGTTTTTAAAGAGTCTGTTGACTCGTCTCCGTTGCCGTTGAATTGAACAGCTGATACGATTGTGACATTCGTTCTGACAGTGACAACCAAGATGGGCGTTTTAAAAACCTGTAGCTGTCAGTAGCAATTGGAACATCTTGTTAAAATGTATAAAAATTGACACTAATTTTTTGACGTCAGTGGCTGGACTCAGGATAATATTATAATTCGTAATAGGTTCAGGCCTATATTATCGTTGCAAGTCAATTACCAAGTGTTGAATTTATTAGGAGATGGCGTGTTTTTTTGCCAAACAAAAAGAGACGTCAATTTCAATTCCTGATGTTCAACATTCTGATAAATTTACCATTTATCACATTTTGGTCCGAATTGGTGACTTTTGTTGGACTGTTCAACATCGATATAGTGAGTTCGTTGAATTACATGAAAAATTAGTGTCAGATCATGGTGTGGCAAAAGACATTCTCCCGCCAAAGAAAGTAATAGGAAATCGTGATCCTGCATTTATCGAAGAACGAAGACGAGGGTTAGAAGATTATCTGAAAAACATTCTAAATTATCTGCAAAGGACCATGCCAAGAGAGCTAGCTACGTTCTTAAATTTTGATCACTATGAAATCCTATTTCTTCTTCAGAATTTGGCATTAAAATTTTTTACCGAAGGTGATTCTCTCCTTGCCGTGTCTAGGTATTTCACATTTTCTCCTTTAGAACTGTACGCAATAAGTGAACGAATTAAGCAGCCGTGTCCACCTCTTGAAATTACAGACAAAAGACTGGATTTCAGTCACGTTTTAGACTTTTGCTGCCAGCTTACAAGTGTAGCGGTGAAAGGAAGTGCAGTTGCCATCAGCACAAGTAATATTACTCCTAACAATCTTCCGTTTGAACTATCTGTGTTTAAATCAGCCGAAAAACTCACACTATTAGGTGTATCTGTTGGAAATATTTACAATGCAGCAGTTTTACGGGAAACCATTACGTCTCTGAATGTACATTACTCGGAACTGCAAAACATGTTGGATATTCTATTGTGTGATGATGTTCACAAAGATATTACAAGTACTGGAGAAAAGCACTTGTGGTCAAAAATAGTTGAAGCAAATTTTGGATACAATGTTATTCAAGAAATTGACGAATCTGTTAAACTTATGCCAAACCTTGAACAGCTTAACTTGAAAAATAACAAAATCTGTGCCTTGAGTAATCTAACATTACTGCCACATCTATCACACCTAAATTTGTCTGCCAACTACTTGATAGAAGTAGATGACCTCCACACAAAGATGGGAAACATAGTATCAATAAATCTTTCGGAGAACTCGATATCATCACTGCGGGGTTTTTCCAAGTTGTATTCTCTAGAGAGCCTCGACGTTGGTTTGAACCAGATTCAGGATGTATTGGAAGTTGGACATGTATCTGGACTTCCGTGCCTTGAGAACTTAATTCTTACTGGCAATCCTGTCACAACTGTTTTGGATTACAGGGTAAAAGTTCTAGAACAGTTTGGAAACCGGGCCACAGAGATTTGCCTTGATAATGAGAAATCTACGCAAAAAGAATTGGATACTGTAGCAGTGCTTCAGGCAATACGCATTGTTAGGGAAGGGAAAACTCCTACACTTGGAGTGACTGACGCTCCTACGTTTCCTTAAAAATGGATTGTGTGGATCCTAGAACAAAGTGCGTCTAGATATCCATAAATCTAAATCTAATGTAAGCATGTATTTACGTGTGATTCTTACAATTTCTCTAGTAGAAAGCTAATGCATTTGACTAACAGCTTTTCACAAACAAAAAACAAAATAAACCTTGAATCTCATCTTAAATCACCAATAAGCGTTGGACTGTGAGCATTCCTTATAGTTTAAAATGTGCACATCTGAAAAACTACAAAAAATATCTAGTAAAAATCTTGGTCTCAAGTTGAACGTACAAGTTGGAGATGAGGAATGCGAATGGAAGTGTCGTGGAACATTTTTACTGTACCGGCAGTCAAAACGTATCGTCCATCACTCTCATAGGATGTATTGTCCTTGTGTTGGCATGTAGAAAGCAGTATTATCAGAAGTGAAGTTATTCTCCCATTTCATATTTGTAGTAGCTTTTTTTTCGAAATATTATTGGTTTATAGCCCAGTAATGAGCTGTATAAAAGATGAAGGTGCAAACCACCCGTGCACTATTGGTGTGTGATAGGGGAGCCTGACTCTTGGTCATCTTTTGTGGATACAAGTAGCCTATAAAATGATACAAACCAATAATATTTCCAACTACTACTGGTGCAGTATTGGCTGTCTGCGAAAATGAGTTGACGGGCTTATGATATCTGCTCGTAAATCAATAACAAAAAAATTGACAATTTCAGGGACATTGAATATGTTTTGTTCAATCTGTGATTGATGATTACACAGATTTTTCAAAGTTATATTTGTATTTTGTTTAGCATTTTTGTAACAATGTTAACAATTTTCAACAATGCACTCAGAGCAACATGTTTATATTAGGGGTCTACCAATATTCAAATTATTTGGCCTCGAGCCCTAATAAAATTGAGATAAATAACATATTTTGCTTACACAAAGCTTGTGCGCTCTATATATTTGAAATGTATAAATAAAAATAAAATGAAGCTGTAAGCAAAGACTGAACTATAAAACAAACAGTAATATTTTTATAATAACCCTATAAATATTAAATAATGATGCACTGGTAAACACGAACAAGAACTGAATACACGTTATATTTTTAAAACACAGTTGGTGCACCTGGTTCACCTAGATACCGTACAGAGTGTGTTCGAAAGTACAGCAATCCTACAGTACTGGTATTACATGATACCATAGAATCAGTAATTATTTATTCTATGGTGATACTATAGTGATTGAGAATATGATATAGTTTCAACATCAGTAGAGGATGTTATTGCTTATGATTATGTATTATTTGGTTATAAGGGCAGATATTAAGTATTCATTCAATAAAGACAAAAAATTCAGAAAATTATTCTTCATTTAATTGTCTTGTATGTTACTAGTATTAATTATTATTTAAGCTGTCAATGCTATATAGTATTCACAACCCAGTATTGTCATCGTGTAATTGGTGTGAATAAGCAAATGGCTATTCCTGAATTCCTGGTACCGGTAGTACATTTCACAATAATCCCTGCCATAGACAATTACTTTTGAATTAGAAATAATGAAAGATGCGATTCATGTTCTCCGTGAGAAACGCAGTGAAAATGAAGAGCTTTATCATCGTGATTCGACTGGGTTCAAAATAAAAAATGAATGTTTTATAAATTTGAAATTTGAAGTCTAGAAATCTTACGTGAAAATACCATACTGAATAAATTATTGGTTTCCTGAGTATTATTTACTTTGTATAAAATGGAAATACAGGCAATGAAAATAGAGCAAAAGACCCATAACAATATGTGCCTCAATGAACAAGTTTAATAATGTTTATAATTACTTGATAACCGCAAGGTCTATAAAGCGGGCTTTACATGACGCGGATTGTGTGCGGATCCGCAACCGCGAGCGGACGCGGATCGGCCATATTGTAATATTAGCCAATCTGATTGGCTAATATTCCAATATGGCCGATCCGTGTCCGCTTGCGGTTGCGGATCTGCACACAATCCGCGTCATGTAAGGCCCGCTTTAAGCTCCATATTTTTGTTGCTCCTTTTCAACTCAAGTAATGGGAATGAGGTACTTACTATCAGCAGAATGGAGTGTGATTGACTGAAGTAATATGTTGAACATAATAATCGTAGAACCGTCACACAGCAGTGATTCTCCTTCCAGTAGATTACTCAGATGTTTTGATTGTCCTGAAACCAAAATCATGAAAGACAGTTATATAAGCCCAACTATCCAAAAATGAATACATATATATATGGTATACATATAAATATCAGGTTTGCCGTTTGATGATGTTTGATGATGATAGGCCTACCTATTGAACGAAGGGACAAAAATTATTATCATACGAATTTCTGGCTTTCTTTAGTTTCTCCTTGCGTCTCGTAACTTTAAAAAAATGTAAATACAGTAAATAAATCAAATGGTTTAATAGGATGGCTTAATAAATCATAACTAAATTATTATTAGGGGCCTACTACAGTAGGCTTAATAATTATTCAAATAACTTAAATTGTTGACCCAGAAAAAAGGTGGGCCTGGATTTAAAATGCAGGAAAACGTACCTAACTCTTTCAATAAAACAATAACTTCATTTGGGTATGTAGCGCTTGCTAGTACGCCAAAGAGGAGAGAGACTGTGAACACCCACTCGTAATCAAACATGAACATCATGGCTGTAGCTATCAGCATCGCAGAAATCAGAAATCCAGGCACGGCTAGAATTAGAATCTACAGGATAAAAGGATTATGGCAATTTATTTGCATGTTAAAAATTTAATGTTTCATTATTAAAATAGTAATACAGTTATTGTGTATTATTAAAAATATTTGTGTTCTCTTGATAGCTTAGAAGTAAAACGAAATATATGATAAAAAATCATTGTGAACGTGAATTATTCTATACCTGCCAAAAGCCACGGAGAAACGTATGAGAATCTATTGCAAATGCAGTTTTAAATAGAAGAGCTGGAAGAAATACCAACAACAGCATTTTGGGTGATATTGAAGATAGATTAGTATAATCATGGAAGTCTTCATGTTCTGTTCCTATCCAACCAATAGCAAAACCAAATAAGAATATAACTACTGTATACGACAAGTGGAAATTGAACATTTGAAGAGCAGATCGTATGACGGCACCAATTCCAAATATAATGCATATGAAAAGAACTTCGTATGCAGCAGGAGCTAGAAAGAAAGATAACGTGTTATCACACTAGGAAAACACTAGTACCGGTATTTTTTTATAGAGAATAGGCCACTGTGTAAAAATGTTCCTTCGGCTTATTTTTTCAAAACTGCTGCACCGTTTAGATTGAAAATTTTCTACGAATATTTTCATTCGAAAAAATCTATTTTGTTTCTTACAATGTTTTCAGTTGAAGGTTACATACTTGTTAAATTAGATCTTGAATTAAAAATTTGTCTCAAAATTCGCTTTGAATTCACAGCATATCATATCTTCCGTGCATTGGTAAGATCATAATGTCATGACAAAGACTATACATAACAAATTACATCAAGAAAGGACGGATCTTACCGTGTGGCATGATGGATGCATGAAACGAGGTTGTTGTTTGAGACTCTGGCTCAGTCTCAACAGATGGCAACACACTTTTATTCCCCTCCAAATTTCCATTTTCCATTTCATCACAAAACACATTTTGAAATTCAGATAGCAAAATTATGCTCAAAGGTATAACAATTGATGAAAAAACACGTAAACATGATGAGAACTTAATTCTCTTCATGATGTCAAATGTCATGTAGTCCTGTCAAGTGATATCAAATAAGCAACATAAGCATTAATTTTCATGAGCTTTCTGGAATGACATAAAGTGGGATTAGTCAAAGCTTTCTTTAACTTAAATTTACACAAAAAGTTACAGATGGCTTTGACTAATCCCACTTTATGTCATAATGTACAAAGCGCGATACAAAGTGCCCCTAGAATTTAATGCGATAGCCACATAATGTATGTCATGTGTTGAATCTTGGATTATAGCTACAGTATATGGATATGCAACTCCTACTTCTCCCTAACGCACACTCTCTCCAGAGCTGAGAAACATGAGGGTGAACTGTTGGATCTTTCAGATTTGCTTGGTGATCGCAGCTCAAATTATATTGTGAATTGGATTATTGTGATCGTCGATGTTTACTTGATTGAGTACGGCAGTGTACTGTTTTTTCAGATTAATATTCCACATAGGGAGACGTCAATGTTGACAGAAAAAATGCTGCGCGAGTAAATTACGTGCACATATGTATGTTATGTTTTCATGCATGAAAAGGTAATAAAGTAGATAATTTCAACTATAAGTTGAATGTGTTAGTCAAAAATTAAGAAAGTATGTAGTAACTAGTTTGTAATGCGGTAACAGCATATTTTTTATTTTCAAAATATAGTTAGTTGTACAGCTCTGGAACGTTGTTACCTATCCATCGGTACAATAGTTATAATCCAAGGTTGATAAATGTCGAGATGTCTCGGTAAGCACGTGCATCACAAAAAGATTGAAATAGCATCTCTAGCAAGCAGGAAGGTTGTTAGAGCAAACAGAATGTAAGTAGAAATCCTCTATCAATAACAAATGCAAATGTTGTACGTCTTCTCCACACACACTGTAACCCTACAGCTCAACTTGAGTAGGGGAGAAGGAGGAGGTTTGGGACAGGTGAAGGGGTGGGACTACGGCTATTACTAGGACTACTATTATAATCAAAGTATATTATTGTGCTGCTGCTTATATGTTCTACAATGTGCTATCTAGGTATATTTCGATGTAGTTCGAATGAAATCCACCTGATAGCACCACTTTTATTGAGAAAAGTTTGAAAATACTGTTTTTTTCCTTTTTTTCCCTGAAAGTTTTTGGTTTGTACTCCGACAAACTCATCCGTTGAAAGTAAATATGGCATTTACTGAACATATACAGCACATATCCACATACTATTCAAGTGAAACACCATCCACCTCGAGTTGTTGAGAGCTCCTTTCTATTACTGTAAAATGTAGGTCTTTCTACACTGTCTAGTGTCTACGCACTACATATTGATAATCAAGATCTATTTGCATCGGTGAATTATGGTTGAGGTGGTGGGAAGAGATATTTGATAGAGGGAAGAAAAGTCGTAGCATAGAATAAACGTTCCATTTATTCTATGGTCATAACCTGTTGTTAATGAACCATCTCAGTAATCACTTTAATTATACAGGGAAACAACGATACACCTGTGTAAGAATGGTCGAGCATGGCAGGAATCAAACCATGGTCTCCTGAATGACGGTCCACCGTGCTTACGACTTGTCCACCCGTCTCCGTGATACTTTGAGATTATTTATTTTTATTTATTCATATATTACTGCTTTGGACAATTGGTCCAGTGGCAGTAGATTATAAATACTAGGTAGTCCTTATTTTCACAATGTCGATTTCAAGTTTGAATACAGTTTATAAAAATCGGAATAGAACAAAAAGTGTAAAACAAAAAGAGTAGCGAAGTGTCATTTTGGAATGTAGCTCTATAGATTTGATGAAATAGTGTTGAAAGCAGAGGATTTTGGTAGCGTCTCCATTTTTTGTTGGGGGATACTGTTCCAGAGACGAATGGATCTACCAAGAAAAGATTGGAGGCCTATGTTGGTGTCATGGTTGATAGGTTTATCTTGAGGTTGTGGTCATTTCGTCCAACGAAGTTAGGTTCGGTGAGCCGGAATGTCATGCAGGTTGTTTGTATTATTTTTATATTATATTTGTAGGAATGAAACTCACTCAATATTTCTCAATCAAAACATTTATTCATATATCAGTTTCATTATCGATAACAGCTGCGAATATACACAAAATCTTGTAATAAACAATTTAAAAGACTAACCAACTATGTCTAATATCTACAATAAAATAAACACATCTTTAATATACGCTTGACTCAATCTACATCATATAGGTCCTAGGTAGTGCGTGTTAAATAATAACAGTATTATCTAGGGTACTTACAGTGCGTAATGAACAATAATTATCAGGTTGGTTTTCAACGATAGAGGTCTATGAATGGCAGGAGAGTAGAACTGTACAATAAAATACCTAGGCCAGGAAATATCAGTCAACTTAGTTGCATAAGACTCGATTTTTTTTTAATGTTCGTAACAAATACGTAAAATGACAACTTTAAAAAAAATTAGAGACACAGATGAGTTGCACTGACAGCTCCTTAAAAATCAAATGCAACTCCTTATTGTAAACTTGTTTATACATGGGTAGGCAACTTAGAAGCAACAGTCACTCAACAATAGAAACAATAAATAACTGTACAGTAATATTGAGGCTTCAGTTGCTTTTATGATAACTACAATTATATCAACAAAAATCAAAATTCTTAAATACGTTGTAGATGTGATGCACAGTGTGTATGCTATTCATATATTTTGTACGATTTATACGTCTTCTTTGTAAAACATTACCACAACAACAATACTGAGCTCATTATCACGAACAACTCTCAGACGTTCAATTATTTGAGCTAAACACTACCAAGTATTGACAATCTCTCAGATCTCCTTCATTAGGAAATAAGGAGAATAGGTTAGCAAGTCATTAAACTTCTGGGAGTAGGTAAGTGATACACATGGGTATGCTTACGATTTGGGTTAAAAGGGATCAGCAGGTTATCGACGGCAATGAGTCGAGTAACTCACCAATTCAGTTCGGCAATGATCGTCACCAAGTGCTCTCAACAGACACTACGTGTGGGTACTTTGAATTATCCAATGTCTATACTTCATAAACGACAGCATTTTTCATATCTATCCCTCAATATCGTGCAACGTATCCTCTACTAGAACTGTGTATTCCTACACATACAGACACACTTTACATGACTATAACATATTAACTGTTATTTCCTGTTAGGCCAAATAAAGGAAGAATATTGTATTGTGAACCTAAGCAGCAGTGAGTTTTTCTTTCAACGATTGCTGCCCTCCTAGAAGCATCACGGAAGGTTCTTCTAGCATCACCCTGACGGTGTCGAGAAACTCGGCAGCAGCAAATTCGTCGATTGCTCTCCGATCGTAGGACAACGTTATTGTCATCAACGTTGTAGGTTTCCCGTCGATGCCTAGAAGCAGACAAAACACTGTGAGCATCCTTGACCACGAGATGCGGTGGTCGAGGTACCGACTTCAGCGTTTCAGTCAGCTGTGATATTATTTGATCATCTTACCGACGTTCGATTGGCCGCCTCCGACCGCGAGAATGGCACACTGCGGCGGATTGATTATCGCACTGAACTCGTAGATCCCGAACATTCCGAGATTTGAAATTCTGTCAATCATTAAAATACGTACTGGGTAAATCAAGATGAACAAAAGTATTTATTAGAGGTGGGCATGCGCCAAAGGACCGATATGTGGTTTACTGATTAGCTGTAAGTGTGTACCATACAGAATATTTAAATAACTTCAATAGAAATTAGTCTTTAAAGTACATCACAAACCTGAAACTAGATTTTAACAAACTACCGTTTGACGTTATTTATTTCCCTAATTTCAGAGAGAACTAGAAATCACCATCTCAATTTCAGAAATTATAATTAATCTACTTATCCTCTAGGACCGGGCGCTTTTTCCGAGTCTTGACGTAGACATTACTCTATTCTGTTTGTTTCTCTACAGAATCAGTAATGCCTACGTCATTACTCATTTATGGTCTCTGTAGTAGGCTTACAAAAAAATTAATTTCAATTTCTGAAATTTCTTCAACAGCTAGGTTAAGCTATTCGGGGGTACGAATGAGCGGATGATAATGAAACAATGACGTGATGATTGGTGAAAGGACGTTTACACAAACCCATGCCTTATGCGGGACTCGAACCCGCGCCCAACGGTGACTTCAGTTACTACCACTAGCAATAGTTGACTTGGCCACCGAGGCGGCAATAAGAAGTCTACTAGCAAAACTGCTATTTTTTTATACTGGTGCAGTAATATTGACCCCAGCCACTACGTACCGGTACCTAAGGACTACGGTGCACTCTCAGAGAGCCTACATATGGAAGAAAGCAGTCACCTATGTATGCAGGCTGCAATGACCATGTTTTTGCTGAGGAGGCCTTCTTATTCCTAAGCTATCCCTATTACTATTAGGCCTACTTATTTGAATGGCTCAATCTTAGTTCAACATTAAATAAATTGATAACCTACCATCATTTGCAAGTAAATAACACACAAACTTGCCTGTATGTACACGACAGAGAATGATATGAGATGTTGCTGCTACACCATATTGCAGCAGTCAACGTTGCTACATACCCGAGAATATCCACAAACAGAATGCAATTCATAATAATTGGTTCAAATGATTTGTTTGTAGGTTTGCTTGTTTTCTGCTTATCTGTCATTTTTTGTAGGATAATATTGCTTTTCTGCTGTTTTTTTACCACCACAAAACGGTACAGGAATGCGCCCCCTGGACTACTGGGAGTAATGAGACTCACGTGAAACTGCCCCCCTGGAATTCATGCAGCTGAAGCTTCCCCGCCCTGGCCTTGGCGGCCAAGCCCTTCACCGCGGCCGAGATCTCCTCCAGGCCTTTACCGGCAGCGTTGGTAACGATGGGCGTGATGAGACCGGTCGGCGTAGAGACGGCTACCGAGATGTCGATGTTGGGGGTGGGGACCGCGCGGTCATTGACCCACAGCGTGTTGACCTCCGGACATTGTTGCAAGGCCGTGGCCACAGCCTTTATGACGAAGTCGTTCACTGACAGAGCGATGCCGTCCAGTTTCAACTGCTTCCTCATTGCTATTATTTTGTCGATGTTACAGTTGATGTTACCGTACGCATGCGGTATGCCCGTCTATAAAATAAACATTACAATAATTACGACGGTCGAGTAGAAAACTTGACTGTATTACTATGATGATCTAAGTGTCAAGATAATTCCTGAAAGTTTGCCAACTTGATAATGTCTTCAATGAGTGACATTGTATTCAACTTATTGAGAATGGATTTTATAAGCATGATCTCAGTCTAAAAGAGCACTCATACTCATATAAAAAGATTTTCATGGATCAAAATTGAATTCATTCCAGATGATCGAAAAAACGATTGGTTGTAAAGTCTTTTATACTTGAGATATGTCAGCTTGAGGATCCGATTGACTGTCTATATCAATCAACTTTCACAGTCGGGTATATTGATCTGCTAACTGAAAGATCTGAAAGACAAAAATACAGATTCTGGCCTACCTTAGATTCTGTGAGACGTTTAGCGATTGTCCTTCTCATTCCCGTGACCTCAACGTCTTTGAAGCCACCGGACTTTTTCACCGGAGCCGGTTTGTACGTGTCTTTGGCGGCCTGCGGCTGGGATTTGGCTGATTGCGAAGGAGGTGGGACGGTTTTGATGGGCACTGGCTTCAACTGGTTACTAGCAATGAACTGGAGGACATCCGATTTCAGAAGTTTGTTTCTGTTTCCAGTGGCAATGACTTTCTCTGGCTTCAAGTCGTATTTATCCAACAGATTTCTGACAGCAGGACCGTAGCTCCTAGGTAACAAAATTCAATAATTAGCAAGTATAGAGAAAGAGCGAGTAAAGAGAAGAAACATTTATTATTCATTGATTAATGACGTAGAAGACGCAGAAGGGTGTAGGTAGGTCTAAGCGCCATTTTTTATTTTTTCCTCTTAGGTCTACATCGTTGCCGACCAAGTTCGATATGCTGAATCGATTAAATTGTATGACGTCAGTGATATCTTGACACTTTTTAAGATAACAATGTTTCAAAATGGACGTAAGCGACCGTTTTTTCTGTTTGGAGTGCAAGTGACCAGTCTGTATTTGGGTAATAATCATCACTTTGCTTGTTAATAGGCCCAGGGCATAAGCAACAAGATACATATTTCCATAGAAATTTACTAGAACTATCAAAATGGTACAAGCAACATCTCAGTCATATAATGCAACAGAATTACATATTTGTTTCAGGCATAAGCAACCAACACGAAAACCTTGCTTAGGTTTCTGTTCTATCGACATTTGTCCAAAAATAATACTGAACTGGTTATTTTGAGAGAGAGAAATAAGTTCAAAACAAGAGTTCATACATGCTCCACCACAGTTAAAAGCACCGGTGCCGCCCCGGTGGCCAAGTCAATTATCGCTAGCGGTAGTAACTGAAGTCACAGTTGGGCGTGGGTTCGAGTCCCGCATAAGGCATGGGTTTTTGTGAACGTCCTTTCACCTATCATCACTTCATCGTTTCATTATCATCCGCTCATTCGTACCCCCGTGTAACCTAGCTGTTGGTGGGGTCGTTAAACAATTTTGGAAAAATAATTAAAAAATTAAAAGCACTCTCTTACAGGTAAACGGTCCCACAAGGAATATCCGAGGTGGCCGGACAAGCGGGAGGGCCGCCGGAACTAGCGCCACTGGACGAAGATGGCGTCGACGAAGAGCCAGACGAGGGGGGCATCTCGACAGATTTCCAATCTTCACCTTCTGCTACCATGAGCGCAATCAGAGTGCCGACTTTCACATCTTTCATGTCTTCGGTTATCTGAAAACCAAAAGCAATGCTGCCTAAAATCCTCAACAGTTATTTCCTACATTCGTCACTCGGTTGTATTGACGTGAAATTTAAGAGTGATTCTGCACAGTGAAGCTGGTGGAAAAAGTGTTACGCTGTCGAGAATACGAATAAATTACATCAACAAAGCTACGATTTATTCCAGTAGCCTCTTATATTATCTTTGATTAATATGTAATAAAATGAATCAATACGGTATAAAAAATACAAATAGAATCGAAAAGAGAATTACCAGTACCGGTACCAATATTTTAATACAAGAAGAAAGAAGAAAAAAGAATTCAAGAACAAGAAGATCAAGTTAATACGTAAGAAGATATACTATATTCTCTCCCCTATGTGAGTTTTGAATTGTCCCTGAAATTATTCCCTGACATGATTACCCATGTAGGCCCTAGCAAGCGCATTAGCAACAAAGCTAGCCCTACTTGTGCAGGTAATATAATTATTTATACCAGCTCTAGTCTTGAGTTTTCCTATCAAAAAGTTATTACAATGGTAAACTAAAAACCATTGTATAGGCCTACGGTATATGGAAGATCAATAGTGCAGTGACCCAGTCCTGCCCCCCGAAAATGAATATCGCCTTTTTTGTACTACATTTTAAGATTACAGATTACATATACTGGTATATTATTTTATTTTACTTCCCGAATGTACATATTTACAAAATAAAGAAAATTGAATTGAATTGAAGCAATCTAAAATGAATTTCAATAGATCAAGATCTTATAGCCAATAGGCCTACTTGAAAAAAATTACCAAAATCTTGGCAAGGATCCCTTCTTCTTCCGTTTCAAATGACATGACTGCTTTGTCAGTTTGAATTTCACACAATGCATCTCCTGGGGCAATGGGATCGCCCTCTTTTTTCAACCATTTGACAATGGTTCCTTCAGACATTGTTGGAGAGAGAGATGGCATTTTCAGTTCTTGTCCAATCACTAAAAGAGAAAAAGTTTTGCCCAAGTAGGCATATGGATTAGAAATAAATAATATAGGCCTACATATATAGAATATATAGAATAATGTAGATTAATTAAGCCTGTGTTCCATGACAGTGTAGGTGAGAATCAAAGCAAAGAAACTAATAACTTCATCTTTAATTGACATCAGCCCTTCTTTAATCATAACATGGATCATAACCACATCTGTATCTAAGCATCTATCTAACCGTATCTACGGTAAATATGCAGTAAGGTTTTAGAACTTTTTTAGGTCCATCGTTTTGGGTGCCGGTGTCCAAACTCAATGCCGGTATTCAAGTTTTTTGATGATGGTTGAGGCATTGAAATTGTACTACAAATTCAATGGTTAGGGCTAGGAATGGGTAAGATTTGTGTCGAATGGACAACAAGGCTACAATTTTAAAGGGCCTAGTTAAAATCTTTCATGTTAGTGTAAGATTTGAACTGTAAAATTAAAGCCCAAGTATATATTCAACACAATCCTTCCCATTCCCAAGCCAAACCATCACCATTGAGTAGGCCTAATTAAATATACTGATGATGATTATTGTTTGCTTAAAGACCCCACCAACAGCTAGGTTATACGGGGGTACGAATGAGCAGGTGATTATGAAACTATTTCAAAGTGATGATCAGTGCGAGGACGTTTACAAAAACCCATGCCTTATGCGGGATTCGAACCCACGCCCATCGGTTCACTCCAGTGTCTGAAGCGTGCCTCAGCTGACTGAGCTAACGAGAGCGGCTTAAATATCCAAATGGTATAGAGTGAAAGAGCCCTGGTTAAACAGCCTATAGACCGTGGTAGTGTTACGCCTGGTAATCCTGCTAGGAGCACTAGGCATATTATTTTTATATTGGGTTTAACGACGCACCAGTTGTTATGATAGCGCAGATCTAATGGCGTCGGTTGGATGATGAGATGAAGGTTCTTGGGTAATGGGAAGGAAGCGGTCATGGCCAACTTATTGTAGGAACCATCCTGGCATTAGCCTAGACTACAGAGGGAAACCATGAAAAACCCCTGTAAAGATGGACGGCGGCGGGGATCGAACTGGGATCGAAATTCCCCTCGCTTCCCGGATCACACGAAGCGAGCGCGTTAACCACTGTGCTGCATGTGCAGGTACTAGGCCTATTATCACTACGAAAATGTCATCGAAGAAAGAGCACTGTTACGAGTGAATGCTGCTAGGAGCGTTGTGATCAGGCAACTTTGTGATTGTTGGTGATCATAGGCCCTAGGCTCTGTCATACGGCGTTGCCTATCTAAAGACTACTTTATCAATGCATCACCATAGATGCCATCACTAAACAGGCCTAGGCCTAACCCTCAAAAGCCCTAAACAAGATCAGTAGATTACTGCATATCTAGGCCTACCCTACAGTAGGCGGCCTACTAACGGGACATATAATATAACACACATAGTTGGAACAATAACACATCTAAGGGCTGTCTAGACCATCTGAAGTCTAGACCATCTGACTGCAAAGGGTAATTAAATCCCTAACCTAACCTCTTAAAATAGTCCCCAGTCCTAGGTCTACCAAAAGAATCATAGTAATGAGTGACAATAAACCCTATATGCCCTAGGTCAAGGCCCTATAATCAGATCGTACCATCCTTTTTTCACTCTTAAAATCAAATCAGTAGGGTATAAAATGCACGATTCCAATACTAGGTCTTAGGTCAAAGGGTAGGCCTAGGTCAAACCTAAATGAATTTCTTCAAATGTTTCGAAAACCACAAATATTAGTGTCTTATGAACGGAAACTTACCATAGAGAAGCGAAGAATTATGGAAACAACATTTATGCTTCGTTTTGAAATTATTTGATCTCAGTAATAATGTTTGAACATACTTTTGAGTAAAATTGCCAATTCTCACTCTTATTACGGAGGACATTTTTGTGTCCTTCAAATTAGGCTGTTTTCAAAATTGTTCGAAGGCTGTGATCTGCCAACAGCTGTGATTGGGTCGGGTGCCTCGGGGATACCAACCTTGTTACCAACAGTAACAAAATAGAGACAGAAAATTACTTAAATTATAAAATTTTGAATTATATAATAAAATTACGAAATACTTCGGCTAAATACCTGACCGAGCTCTTGAAATATTCTAGATTAATCATGGCTCTGAGGCGTTTCACGAATGTAAAGCAATTTTTATCTCCGGTAAGTTCTCAATTTTTCACCTTTGTTTTTCACTTTAAAGCCCCATTATCAACAAAGGGCAAAAGATGAGAACTAGGCTTAGGCATTGAGTTTATAACTACAAACTCAATGGCTTAGGACCTAGGCCTAGACTTGGGCCCCCTGCCTGAATGGCATAGGCCTAGGCCTAGACGTAGGCCGACCTATATATTGATCAATAGTATACATGAGGCCTACATTGAAAATAACTAACTCAAAGCCTAGATCATCATTTTGAGTTTATAATGGGCCCAGGCCTATACTTTCAAAAGAGGTAAATAAAGAAAGATCAAACAACACTGACCAATATCTAGGCCCTAGGCATTGCACTAGCCTAGGCCTAGGCCCTAGACTGTAGGCCCCTACCATTAAGTATATAGGTCCCCCTACCTATGCTTCAAGAGACTAAGGTTCAATTCCCATCATGGTCGACCAGCCTGACCGAGGTTTTTCGTGGTTTCCCTCTGTCGTTCAAGTGAATATTTGGATGGTTCTCTAGAAACAGGCTGTGACCGTTTTCTTTCCATTATCCAGAACACATTTATAATACAATAAACTCTCATCTCATCTTCCCATCACCTCATTCATCGAAGCTGATAGATCTTAGCAAGATCTTATCATTACAATGCGTCGCTAAACCCAATCTACATTCGTATTGCACCTTAAATTTGTGTGTTGCCTATTGATTGAGCACGACATCAGATCTACTAAGCTATTGTCATCATAATATTATCTTTTGTTTTGTGCCTTGTGTCTACACTCATATGGTCATATTTTTATACTGGGTGATTTAATATGCAGGCCCACAGTTTTTCTAAATTGTACGTTTTATTTATTCATTTGTGTACGGTACCGGTATTCCTTTTTCCATTTAATTTCCATGTCATTTTATATGTTTCCTGTATTCTGATTAGATTTTAATATTAACTGTTCTCATCTCCGTAGATCTGGAGACATCAAGTGCAGTTATTTAGTGCTGGTGCCATAAAGAGGACGAGCAACCAAGACATGATTGATCTCCCCGATAATTCATTGATTACTCACCCAATTCCTCCGTACGAGGATAAGATCGATGAACCATTGCAACAAAGAAAAGCAAGGTAGGCCTATGTATTGGGAGCTGCAGCACTCAAATGTGCAGTTTGTAAGCTTAGGCAATGGCTTAGGCCTGGTTCACAAATGATATAATGATTGGTGAATATGGTGGTGTTTAAGCAAAAAGGATGATGACGTTTCCGTGTAACCGTTCATAATAATAAAATGTGGTAGGACTATAGTGATGATGGTGCCTATATGATACATATAAGAAATGAAAAAAAAATCTTGTGACTATTCCGTACCGTATAACCTTATGATTGACACGCAATTGACTAATCAAAAATTGTGTAGGGCCTACTACTGTAGTAAAATGACTAGGCCTACTGGTTATATGTGTCTATTATTTTAATTTTAATTGTAAAGACAAATCAGAAACTGTATACCTCCTTCTAATCAACCTTGAGGAATATATTCTTAATGCTGGCGTTGAGTTTGAAATTGAAAATCCAGAAGACGTCAGGAGCTATGTCTTCAAGATTAACCGACTGTTTTTGATGGGAGTTGAAATGAATTGTTGTTCTGACAGAGCTGTTATTATATTACCGGCCACTGAAGCTAAAAATTTTAAGGTAAAATATTGATTTAGGATGGCGGTGAAACATCTTCTCGAAAACTGTTGGCGAACGTACAGTTGAAATAACCAGCTATTGTTGCCCACCTAAATCACTACATTGCTGAACTATAATTTTTATTCCTTATTCATTAATCAACTTATCAATTGTGAACCGGGCCTTAAAGAGCGTAAGTTTAGTAGTTTGTCTGATGGTTACGGAGCCAAATGTTACGATTCAATGGCAGTGTCATCTAAATATTTGTTCCTCCCATTTCAATCTAAAGTTGAACTTTCAATTTTACTATGATTTAATCATTCTGTTAGGGTGTGGATCGATGTATGTAATGAGTACAATATTTGTTTTATTTTGTTTTAAAGGCTTCTGTACCAGTCACGGAAGCGAGGGATGCTGGAAAATGGTCTGCTGCTCAGCAGCTTTGCTGCAAAATATCTCAACGGGATGACAATCGAGCAAACACAACAATATGATCGATTGATCAATCTGCCTACCAACGACTGGGACATTTACTATTGGGCAACCGGACGTGTTGAAACGCCGCTAGATTTTGACAATGGAATGATGACGTTGCTGAAGGATCACGTTCAGAATAAAAGGGGAGAATCTCGAATTCGTCAGCCAGATCTTTATACCGCAGAACCAGCAAAGGATCTTTATAGTGAAAATGCGAGGAACTAGTTGGTGGCGAAAAGAATAAATTAGTGCTAAACTATGCATGTCAGTAATTTACTTGTTGCTTGACCTTATTCTGTTTGGGATGTTTCAACAAAAAATGTGCACTTTGTTTTCACATTATTGTACAGTATTAGCTCATGTTGAATTATCTATTTATTAATTTGTTGTAACCTAAGGCCAAGGCTATGCAAAGTAGCCTTATGTAGGCCTATGTATTTACGGTATATTTGAAGAAATAAATCTAACACTGTGTTGAAATATAATAAAAAAGAAATTGTATTCCCTAAGCTCATTGACCAGGCTCTCATTTATTTAATATTTTGAAGAAGTGATTGCATACAAATAATTCTAAAATATCCTAATCGAGTAATTATTTGTTTATTTTTAGAGAATTTGCTGGAAATTTATGATTTTTTGGGGACTGGTGGTTGAATAAATTGAATGATGAGTGATTTAAAGTCCCTGTGTTGTCGTTATGCGTCAAGTATGCAAATTTACAAAAACTGCTAGGTCCTGACTGCGGCACTTTGTACGGCTTGAGCCAAAATTAATTGAGAGTCTGTTTCTGTTGAACCCTATTCAGTATCACATGGTGGACTGATCTGGCCAGATAGAAAAGGTACTTTTACTTCTGGTTCAAGCTGTACGTATTATTACAATAGAATTCTTGCATTATTTATATATTCATAAATTCATAAATTGACTGAACAGACATACCATTAATTATTTTATTTTTTCACTATATTTTCAGATGTAATGAAATTGAGATGGGCCTATATAGTATTTGTAAAAACAAAAACATTTTTTCCAACAAATTGCATATTTGGAAACTGCTCATTGTATTATTTCATATAGTATATAGTGATGCAAATAGAAAATCCTAGTCATGCACATTTTTGAGTAGCAGGGTCTTTTAAAATATACCAGTCAAGTTTGATTTTTTAAAAGACATTGCATTTTTTATCATCACAATTAGCTGATTTCATCTCAGTTTTGGCTATTAATGAATTACGAGCAGAAATAATCATCAACATAGAAGGAAAACAATTTTTTACAATTTAGGACTATGCAAAATTGAATGGTCATTGTATTATAGGTCGCACTGGGGATGGGCAAACCTGCACAATATATTGAATCAAGAATATTATGCTTCCGTGAATTGATATTCATAAATTGTTACAGCCATAAGAATCTTCTTTGTTCAACTTTTCAATATATTGGGAACATTGATATTTCCTTCCGATGAAGAATATCGATATTTCTTCATTTTCATTTTTTATAATTTTTCTTGTTATATCTCACAATCCACATAAGATCAATGGTAGCAGATACTGAGACGCACCAAGACGCGCTAGTACACTGAACCGCCATTCAGGAAGCCAGGGTTCGATTCACGCCATGGTCGACCATCGTGACGGGTTTTTCGTTTTTTTCCTCTGCCGTTCAGGTTGCAACAACAGCCACAACCGCTTTCTTCCTACTATGCGGAAAACATCGAATAAAATAATCTTTCACCTCGCCATTCTCCGACACCAATATCTATTGGTGTCAGAGAATGATGAGATGAAAGGTCGTCATCAGTACAGTGCGTCTTAAACCCAATACGAAAAGAAAAAAATTAGCATTTTATTAAACTTATTATTTTGATTATTCAGTCGATGCACACATATTTTTTGAAAGGGCCAATTTATAGTTTTTCAAAAAAGGAATAGATATTTTTAATATCACTGATTTCATTTTGATATATCGATACCAATAATATCAAATGGTATCGCTTTTTGATTTCTTGTAATTATTGGTATGAAGCAAAACTATTGTATAAAAATATGTCAACTAGAACAGATTTTTGTTTACAATAATTTTTACATATTGATATCCAGGAAAAAATCATATCAATTAATCTATCCATATTTTTATTCCCACCCCTATTTCCCATTTAGGCAGTGTCTAGACATACCCCTATGTAGTTCTTATGCCTAAGGTATTTATAATGTGCATGTATAGGCCCTACTACCATTACTGTAGTCGTGTATTTGCAGATTGCGCACGCGCAGCACCACAGTATGGATGACTGTGCTACGCATGTGCGCTACATGCGTTGCATACACAATGCGTAAGTCAAAACAAATATGTTTGCATTAAAATAAAATCAATTGTCAAATTCAGGTCGCCCAATAAACAGGTTAAAATAATCATACCCATATACATGTTTTCTTCACCACTATATAACAAAAAGCTTTTTGACGTTCGATTCAGCCTAAAAATCAATACCGTATAAACACAGGGGCTGAGGTGACTGGGCGATGTGGGAAGTTAAGTTGGCACTCCTTCACGTGCGATCGTATAAATTTGGTTCAAAAAAACTAGTTCACGAAAAATTGCAACACATCTACTGTCAATAGCTGCGCAGATCCTCTATAATTATAATTATTTGTTCTCGGAAACGCGGCGCTGTAGGACCTCGTTCTGACACCTCGAATTTATTTACATTCATTATTTATATATACTGTATTGATTTAGCATAACATGTCACGAATTCTCGTCTGCATTATTACAATGTCAGGTTTTCGTATTGGCCAGCATATTACAGCCTTGCAATAATTAAAGCATTCAGTGTTTAGTGTTTACTTAAATATAGCAGCGGACTTTCGTAGAGAACATGGCATTAGCGGCTTGCTGTTTAGTCGTGTGTACATAGCCAAGTTGCAAGCACGTGTCGAAGGCGGCGGTCCTACGTCACTTTCTGCTTTCTTATCAGCTCGCTGGGTTATATTGCCGACAATACAGTTACGAAATAAATTCCGTGCAACAATGAGCGGCTCTCCGAAGCACGTGCGTTTAGTTATCGAAGAAGATAATCTCAGTGAAGGTGCATTAAAAATATTAGAAACTGTACGTCCTAAATGGAGTAAAGGAAATATCACGTTTAAGGTAGGCTATATTTTTTGGATGTTTTAGATTTTAGTGTAAATTGAAATGTAATTTTGTTGTTGGTTCTGAAAAATAATAATGGTTAGTTGTTACGTACGAGTAGACGGAGTAAGACATTATTTAGATATTAATTAGGATATCTAACACATACATTTTTGTACCATGAAAATTAATATATTTCAGATAATTTATTAACCGGGAAAACGTTGTACAAATTTTAAGATGAGCATGAAGAATTTGAATTTTTTAATTCTTTCTTCTGAAAATTTTATAATCTGGTCAATTTACAATTTTGCTCAAAGTGAGGGAATAATTGATATCGAGTACGCTCATGGTACAATATAACAGGATTTAATGGAAGTTGCCCTAGTGAGACGAAGAATGTATTAAAAAGTACTGCCCAAACGCAGGATGTGTTCGAAACTTCATAGACTTTTTGTATATCTGTTTTTCTCATAAATTGGACAAAACTCCATATTCTAGACTTTAAATTTGGTTTTAAATCTGGTTCGCATTGTTTATCGGATCAGCTATCTCATATTCCACAACTATATAGAGATCGCAAAGTACGACATTTAAGGTCAAGGCTAGGTTATCATACAATTAGTAAATATCAATCTTTATAAATACACAATTTATAAAAACACCCTCTAGCCCTCAGCGCTTTTTGAGAGTAGCTATATCATTGCACAGGACCTGTTCAAATCACTTTGTATACCCTTTGTAATGCCCATAACTTTTAGTATCTTGTCAGTTTGAATGGTAATTCAAAATTGTGATAATTGATCATTTTAGTGATGAATCAAGTCTTTATAAAAATAAGTTTAAATCCTCTTTTTATATGTCCTCCAAGTTGATAACTTGATACCTCATTATTTATTGTCTTTTTGTTATGAATAAGTCATAATGTATTTTCACCTTGAAACGGAAACCATACGTTCTAATATTTAATTTTGATGTTTTTATCAATATGAAGTTTTCGATTCAACTTCCAATTGTTCCAAGAGCTTTCCTCGACTTTCCTGGTTTTCATTGTGTTATAACTATTTATACAATAGTCCTACCTATAATTATTATTGAATAGACGTAAACATGCTTTTTGAGTTTTACCACAAGGGGACACTGAATGCAAGTATTAGTAGACTGGTACGTAATGCATTTTATACCAGGTTATTCATTACAAACCCGTATTTAAATCTCAAACCAATTGAATATACAAAACATTTTACGTATTATTTTGCCACATTGTTTTCAATATTTATGCCAACAATTATTGTGTTTCCAAATTTCTTACATGTTGTGTCTTGGAATTGGAAATCATTCAAAGTTAATAATAATAAAATTAATCAGATTTGATGCACATTTAAATTTGATCGAACATCAGAGTTGTGACTATTTGACTTCCCAAATTTTAGTATCTTTCACATAATGAACTTAATTAATATAATGGAGTTTGGTGAAACAGTACAATTACATTTTAGTGGTAATGAAATGAAAAAATATGAATAATAAATTGATCTTTTCACACCTGGAAAAAATAGGTGAACCTGCTTACCCTGAACTATAATAATCAACCAATAGAAATGCACTCTTTTCTGATGCAAGGCCACCTCCGCCTGAAGAGCGTATACCGGAAGGAAATATACTCGGTTGTGTATCAAACCTTACCCGAACCACAGACAAAAAAGCTCGAACCCATACCTCATTTACAATCATCCATTCATAAGTACCCCCCCAAGCCCATGTCACACAGCCGAGTATACTTGATTCCAGTTTACGCTCTTCAGCGTCCCCAAGGCTACATTGTGTAGGCCTAATGCACTGAATCGTTATTGACGACTCGTATTGTTGACTCGACTTGACTGATATGTGTACAAGATATCGTGAAGGTTACAGATAATTTGCATCCAGCCACTGCAGTTAGACAGGGGCGACAGTTAGACAGTTAGGGGACAGTTAGACAGGGACTGGGAGAAAAGGGCCAGACGGGGATTAGAAATGGGGGCCCGCGGAGAGGTAAAAAACGAATTTTGAAAAAATTGTAGGTTTGAGCAGTAGAGTAATATTTTAAAAATAAATTCACAAAACGTGATTTGTGAAGGGGCATAGTTTTAATTGCCGATAATGTATACGTATGTTGAAACCGGACTCAAAATAAATTTTATTATATTTTATGAATAATATATTGAAATATTATATAGAACCCCACCTCTTGACTTCAACTTCCAATAGCTGCATGACTGTTTTGGGGCCCCAAGTAGGCCTAAGCTGAACAGGGAACCGTGAACCCTCGGGCCAGTCCGCCCCTGTAGCTATCTCGAGAAAACCTGCATAAACGTACTTACAGTCTCATATGGGTATACTTAACCATACTTATAACAATTATAACTCACTGTATAAGTGAGAATATTTAAAGGAACAAACTGTTCAACTCTTAAGAATATTATTTTTTTGAACAAAGGCGTAGGCCTACTGAGATCTTTTTTTGACGATGATGATTTTTTAGATGAGGAGATCATAAGATCTCCCCGCAAAGAATTGAAAACGTCAATACTAAAAAAATATGGAAATAGATAACATGAAATATATACAAAAGAAAGGAAACAGATCGCAGAGTTCGAGACAATTTCAGAAAAGTTTGAATAAATAATTAACAGTTTTAAAATTGATTAATAAATTAGCAGTGGTTTAATTTTAATATTTTCATCATATTTTATTAAATTTCTATAATGCTGTATTGTTTTTCTATAAAAAGTTTGCCTCGCACTCCTAGTGTGCAATTAAGGTAGGCCTAAGTACATTCCATTGTAATCATAATCGATTTATTACGCTAATACGTGTTAGCAGCTTGTTAGTTCTTATTACGTTACTGTCGTATCACGTACATCACTGACTGGCATTTATTGTTGGCGTATTGGCATACGTTGTTAGCAAGCACCGACTAGCAAGACACAAATTACATCAGAGGGGCTTGGAATGTACTGCAATTGCTTTTTCATCAAAGAAATGGTTTAATAAAAAAATATATTAAATAGCAAAAAAGGTTGAAATATTTTCTCAGAGATTTTTTTCATGGATTTAGAAATGATTATTTATCCACCTTGACACAAATTTACCAGTTATTATAAATGCAAATTTGGAACGACGTTTCCTTACCTCGTTCATACATCAACGAAGACTACTTCAATATTTCCGAGGATCATGAAATCTTAAATAGGAATTTTAATTTGTATTTGTATAGCGTTTTCCTAATTTTGGAAAAACAAGTTAATATATTATATGTAATCTGGGTTTATAAAAGTCGTACTAGCTGTACAAGTAGTCTTATTAGATGAGCGTAGCGAAGACTTCCAGTCCCCTTACCGAAAAAAAATCGGGTTTCATTATTTATGAATTAATTCTTCTTTGGGGTGATAAGATCACCCCATCCAAACGATCTTACCTTTTATCCTTTCTCTCCATTGGGTAACAAAACGATTTTGTATAAGGTATCGATGTTATCAAAAATAAACCTATAATATGAATCGTAATGCCACCGAAATGACTTCAGTTGTTTACAGATGGGTACACGAACAAGCTGATGGGATGTTCCCATGCGGATTCCACTGAAGATGTAGTCCTGGTCAGAGTCTACGGCGAGAACACCGAACTGTTGATCGACCGCAAAGCCGAAACCAGAAACATGAGAACTCTACACGAATTCGGTTACGCGCCGCGACTTTACGCAACTTTCAGCAATGGGTTAGCGTACGAGTATTTACCGGGCGAAGTTGTAACTGTCGACACATGTGCAAGTGTCGACGTGTACCCTCTGATTGCCGACATGATGGCCAAGGTGCATAAAGTGAATTGTGGACCGAATGTACCCAAAACGGCACAATTGTGGGAGAAAATTAGACACTTCTTGAATTTAGTGCCGAGTAGTTACGACGATGATGATCTTCAGAGAAGGTAATTGTTAATCATTTAATGTGATTTAAGGGTTACGAAGTAGTCTTTTAGTGCATGTTTCATCCTACTGTCACGTGTCGTTCTGTTCTGGTATTATTGTGAAAAATAGATAATGTGATAGTTGTATTTAGGGCAACTTTAATGACTGGCCTGTACGAACCATTTAGACCGTATACAATTATCATTTGACAAAATGAATGAAAAATTACATTTTTTCTCTAAATTAGGTATATTTGTTTTATCGAGATTTTGTAGTCACATGCAGTCATACGGTACCAAAAACGTGCATTGTTAGCATACGTATAGGGGAGACCAGGGACAAAAGTAACACTTTTTCCTGAGAAGCGTATATATCGATCTAGATCTGTATAGGTTTGGGAAGCAGACGCTTCAAAAAAATTGATGTGAAAAGTTACATTCAAAATCAACTGCTGTGATTTTGTAGCCTCCATGACTGAAAAATTTACCAAATCGAGTCAAGGAAATGATAATCATAGTGAAGTGTGTTATTACCATTGACCCCGTATACGGGGCAATTGTAACACATACTTTTAGTGCGTTTAATGTATTTTAGAAGGTTTTTTCATTCATGTTAGGTTAATCGACACACTGTACTGATAACTAAAATCTATTGGCGTCGGCTAATGATGAATGAGATAAGGGATGATAAGATGACAAGTTATCTCAACGTGTTATTAATTGGATAGTGGGAAGGAACCATCTCAGTATTGACCTAATGACAGAGGGAAATCACGGTGTACATCTGTCAGGATTTTCGACCATGGCGGTAATCGAACCCCGGCCTCCTGAATGAGGGTTCAGTGTGCTAGCCACTCGACTACCCGTATCAGTGGGAAGGTAGATATTACGTAACCTAGATATTATGTTCTGATGGTTTGATATATTATGATGACTACATCTGAAACGTCATATTTTGAGCTGTGTCTACATCTAGATATGTGTATTTCTATTTTTTCAAACATACTATCTCAATTTTTTATATTTTCAAACAACTACGATATCATTATATTGTCAGTGCAGATACTTCTCTTGTTATGACTTGACGTGAGCACCGTTATTTTGCAATGCGTGACGAATTTGCGTTTTTGCAGTGTTTATTTTTATGGCTCGCAATTCTTGTCATGCATTCGTATTGTCTGTACAATCGTCCAGTCCAGCCCGTTCATGGAATGGCTCGTTTGCGACTACAGTTTGTGCCACTGCCATTAGTAGGCCATGATTTGTAAATAATAACTATAGATTATAATTATAAGTATAGATTGTATTTGTCTTGTTAGAACTACATTTTATTATCAGTTGTGTCAGCTAGGGTTTTATTATCAAATAGGCTATTTTAAAACTACAACACCTTGACAATCAAGTAAGCTACAATTTTATAACCAAATTCCATTTCATGGGGAGTACAATTATCAAATTGTATCAAAATTATTTATCTCTTCTCCATGTTGCTTGCATCAGCTGCAACAGTCTCAACTTCTAATGTACTTCTTTCGTCTAGAAGTGGATTGGGGCGTGGGTTCGAGTAGTTCGAGTCCCGCATAAGGCATGGGTTTTTGAAAACGTCCTTTCATCTATCATCATTTCATCGTTTCATTATCACCCGCTCATTCGTACCCCCGTATAACCTAGCTGCTGGTGGGATCGTTGAGCATCATTAAAAAAAAGGAATTATTACATTTCATTTGACATTTGGAAACCTCGTCGCCAGTTGTTACTTTACCTCAACTTCACTTGGGGGCAAGCAAATTCCCGCGACCTCGTGCTGCGCCACTGGCTCCAAGTATGTAATCAGCTAATCAGTACGAAGTGTGCTGTACTGATAATCAGATGTGAACTAATTGCTGGCCGCATCAATGGTAGGACGGAGGCTTAATTAGGACGATTTCCTGCATAAAATACACTTAGTTTGTTGACCCTCAGTGATACCCACGGTGGTGGTGATACTAATGAAGATGAACTAAATTGATAACCGATCCTGATTGTTACTATAGTGTTCAATAATCAACCGCTGTTGATGTACACGCCTAAACCATTGATTAAATATATAGACTACTTAAGGTGTCCCATGTAAGTCACTTGAGGAGAATGAAACATCTTTCATTTTGACCTAAAGTTACGTCGTTCGTCGCTCTCATTCTTAGAGCGCTGCTAGCATTCAAGTTGAAGACTAGGCTAACAACCAGGCGAACATCCATATTACCGTCGACTGAAGCACAATCGCCGAAACGATTTTCAGCACTCTTAGCGGTGACCGACGGTACTACAGGGTAGGAAACAGGGTGGGGACGAGGGTAGAGTCAAAAGGCAAAAGAAGTCGGGATTATTCTTAATTTAACGTTGGGTAAACTCTCTTTGTATATCTTTAGTCTACGCTTACACCGTGAGGTGAGGATCGAAGGCGTAGGTTTGATCCTCGCCACCGACCATTTTCGTGTTTTTCGTGTTTTTCCTTTGTAGTCGATAGGTGAATGCTGGGATGGTTCCCACAATATAGATCACGACCATATTTTTCCCACTATCCTTCCGATTACCTATAAGAAACCTTCATCTCATCAATCATTTATCCGACGCCAATAGATCTGAGCTATTACGATGCGTCATTAAACTCCAATATATCTGGAAAGCAATACAATGGCTCATTATCTGGATGCTGTTGACCAGTGGTATCTCAGTTCGATATTTCTGTGCTTGTTATACCACAGATACATGACTTCTTAATATCACAAGTGGGCCTACTCAATTCGAACGAGTAAAAGTATCCACAGATAATCTAGTGTTTGATTAGGTAATGTTAGTGTTGACAGGTCTGACGGAATATCGGGCGAACCAGAAAAAGACTTTTTTTTATGAACATCGAAAGTTGATACAAAATCATTGTTCCCCAATTAAGGCTAGGTATGAAAGTAGGATCGTTTGAACGGGGCACCACTAGGGTGATCCCACCACCCTATTTTAATTATTTAAAAACCAAAACAATGGGCTTTGACACCAGGACTGTATATATGGTCTGTGACCGTACTTCTTCGCCGCAGATAAAAGTCTCCATTTTCCAAAAGTCTATATAGAACACGTTATAAGTAGAACTCGTTTTTGTGATATATCCGGACATAACAACATTGGTATTATGAGTAAATCAAACAAACGAATCACGAATGCTGATATCTTCCACTTTGAACCTAAGTATAGGCAATGTTCACTTCTAAAACAGCAGATGTAAATAAACATTATAGGCCAAAAATAGAAAAAAGATATAATAGGATAAAAATAAGATATACCGGTAATAGAATAGCAAAAAGAAAATGTTCGTTTTTGAAACTTCTGCTTGTTCTATTCGCAGGTTTAAAGAAATGATTCCGACGAGAGAGAAGATTGAAGGAGAGTTATCCTTGCTGGAGTCGAAGCTCAAAGATGCTGACAGTCCTGTTGTGTTTTGTCACAATGATCTTCTGTTAGCAAACATAATTTATAATAAAACTGAAAATAGTATAAAGTTTATTGACTTTGAATATGCAGGGTATAATTACCAGGCTTACGACATTGGAAACCATTTTGCAGAGTTCGCAGGTGAGTTTTGAACAGAAATGAAAATATAATATCGATCGAAATTGTTACTCACGAAAATTGCCATTTCATCTGTCAAGTAAATTAAATACATTTGTAAACTTTATTACTTGGGCCGGGACCAAAGTCCAGTTCGAGTCCATTCCGAGTGTTGGTGAAAACAAATATAGCATTTGTAACCATGGTGATAAGTGATAACATCCCTTGGAAGCTAGTTCGAGCTATGCCAGTCTCAGTTCAAAGTCAACTACAAAAGTTCACTTTCAACTTCAGAATGTCTGCTCTTAAAAAAGTGAAAAGTGGTAGAATCTAGTCATTAATGCATAAGTATTGGTTAATAATAATGATAATAATTAATATTCAATGGCATTGATCACTCATTTACATGCCTATTCTGTTTGCCAATTTTTCACTTGAAAATAGTAAGAATGAAAAAAGTTATAAATATAGAGAAGGTACCAACTGACTACACTAAAAAACAGCTGTCCTGATACTCGACTGTCATAAAAATCGACTGTCCTAAAAATGTTCTAAAAACAAAACTGTTCTAAAAACTCACTGACATGACATAAACTTATATTTCTTTGAATCTTTGAACAACATGTACTGTACATAAGTTAGAGTGAGAAGTTGGCTTCTTCATTACACACATTTTATTTGACACAAGCCTAAATCACCCTCACTAAAAAACCTATGAAACATTAATTAATTAGCGACAATAATTTTTAAAGGGGAGGAGCCAAACTTCCCACTCTAACTTTTGTACTGGCTGTTCAAGAAATAGAAGTTTTTTTTTTTTATTTTGGGACAGTTGGTTTTCAGTACAGTTAGTTTTTAATTTTAGTACTGTTGGTCTGTACAGTTGATTTTCAGTAGATTTGAATTGTTGATATATTGTTACAGGAATGGCAGAAGTAGATTTCACAAGGTTCCCCTCCAAAGAGTTCCAGCTACGGTGGCTCAAGTACTACCTGGAGAGTTACACGGAGTCAGGGGAAACCACCGACCAAGATGTACAGAGGCTTTATGTGCAGGTCAACCAATTCTCTTTGGTTACTCATCTATTCTGGGGTGTATGGGCTCTAGTACAGGCCAAACATTCACCAATTGACTTTGACTTTCTGGCGTAAGTATATCCGATTGAATACGGCTCATTTCTGACCCATAATAAGGATTTCATGATTACTTACTTCTTAAATTATTATGTTATATTAGTTTATTTATCAGTAAATTTTTATTATTATATGCTGATGATTTAATGCAGTGTCTTCATAATAATAATTACAATTTTAACTTTTTTTAAATTAAATTATTTGGCACAATATTTAACAGACTCCTTAAATATTTTTTTTACTAATTTTCAAAAAATATAAATTTCTTTTACTCAGACTGATTGATGACAGTGAAATAATTTCTTGGATTAAATTGTATTTGAATGATTAGGCATAGGCCTATATATTTCTAATAACACAACATAATTAACAGCCCAGCAGGAGTATAGGCAACTTATCTTATGTAGAAGTAATGTGGGTTGCGTTATTCCCAGGATTTATACTTATTTTGAAACCGAACTTACAATTATACTCATGTTTTAAAAATATTGAATTAATCACTGTCTTTCCCTTACACCAAGATTCATATATTCCAGGTTTTCTTCGATTAGACTGAAGGAGTACTTTCTACGACGAGACGAGTTTTTGGCATTGACAGAATAAACAACTCCAGTAGGTTCTAGGAACACAACAATAACTAAAACAACAACAACAACGTCAGTTGATGCTCTGACGTCACAGCCAAACAAGGAAGCAATCCTCGTTAAACATGTTGACGTGTTTGACCATAAATAGTTCAATTTCTTCTGAAATGTGTGTATACATGTTTTTATACAAAGAAATCTTTCCAGTTTGAGAATTTTTATCATTGTCAAATAAATTGTTTTTATTGTGTTCTGTATATTGTTGCGATTACATAGATGTCATGTTTATTTTGTATTTTTAATAGCAATAACCATTCATAGTTTATAGAAAAACTATATACATGCCATTGAACATACATATTTTACTGTATATATCTATATAATACTTGACGTTCACACGAATTATTATTATCGAATGCATTTTTACATAATTTATGTCATTGTTATTTGTGCAGTTACAACATCTTTTTATACCCTATTGGAATAAAATTGAAAATAAGTACCTGCATGCTCATCAATTCTGTGTATGGAATATTATAGCTGCAAGGTTTTCATACTTATTACATTTATTCAATGTAATTGTGTGGTGAAATAATGTTTCTCATTATTATTATAATGTGGCAGTAGTAATTTTAATGTGTAAAATATGTGTTACTTTGGTTATGTGAGATATTGTCATGGTGGATACAATATTGGTTTCATTGTGGAAACCTAATGTGATATTACATGGATGAATACTTTTTGTATTTTGTTTTTGTGAATACTGATGATTGAATAAAACAATGTTGAGAAAAAAATCTTGTGTTCCACGGGGTATATTATTTTATTTGCCTTTGAAAATATTTTTCTCGGTACGTGAATTACCTTCATTTGAATAGTTTGAACTCGCAGTCAAGTGTTACCAAGGTGACCTTGCTACTTTTTAAACTAACTCTCAGAATAAATCTAACTGGTATTGGTTATTATCAGACTTCCGATATTTTTTTATACTTACGATGTAATTTTTAGAATTTGTTGATATGCATATAGGCCAATTTTACAGTAGACTTAAAGTAACATTACAGAACCGGTATACAGTTCATTTTAAATAATGATATTGCATTACAATTTGACAGGTTGTTAGATCGCCCTTGTGGTGTTGTTCAAGGTATTAAATATCAAGGTTCAAATCATAACATTGGTATGTTGTGGGAATATAACCTGAAATATTGGAAATAAAAATAGAATTGTCATTCTTACTACAGAAATGAACAATATTTATCTGTTTTGTTTTTGTAAATCGTATATTTTCTGTTATTTATTACGCCATTTTTTATTTATTGCCATTTATTTTCTGCCATTGATTATATACTTGTATATAACAAACGCCAACCTCAATGATGGAACTATTTTAATTTTATAGCTCTTGTAGTTCTGGTAGTTCATTTATGAGAACAAGATTTATGATAATAAACGCAACTCCATCTTTCAATAGTGTTGAATCCTCAAATTTGCAGCGAGATCACGTAAGTACGGTACAGGAGTTTCTACAACGACCTTCTTTCATGCACACAAGCATACTTCAAGTACTAACGGCTAATTGTGTCCATGCTTCAAATTCAAGTCATCTCGACTTTCATAAATTGATAATAAATTGAAATAGACACTAAAATGTGAATGATTGTATGTATTTTTACGAACACCCCCATCATTTATATCATTACACTCAACCCAGAAAATGGATTTATAATGATTAATCTGTAATTAAAATCTCTATTGGTTATACTTATGTTCGTTTAAATAATTCCATTCGTTTTATTATAATTATGTGTTTCATTATATTCACTTCCCAAAATTATAAACTGTCATAATGTGACTGTCAATATTTTTTTCTTCAAGTCATTTTACTTATAACTTCACTTTTAGTTAACGTATTTCAAAACCATCATAGCATCATAGCCAAACACATGAGTCAGTAATTGTAATTTTATGTATTTTTCAAAATTTACGAGAATAATAGAGGATTTTTCTTGATATTTTCCATGTGAACCAGCGGAGCCGAACAACTAGTAGTAGTATCATTCCCTTCTAGATGTCGCGCCTGGGCTGAGGAGCTACTGGACTGTTCACCCCACGGTTCACCCTCGATCAGGACGGATCCCACAACATAAATATAAATATAATAATCACAAAAATAAAGACAGAATCACCAATTCCTATTTAAATGTATGAATACTACGTAACGTTAGAGCAACCCTAGAAAAATCGCCAATACGTTCACATTTTTAGAAAATATTATACATGAAAAACACAGCTACTTCCAAGTACATCTAATGCCATTTTTTTAACCCCCAATAAAATATATACAATCATAGTTTTGAACGTTATGTATTCATTTTCATTCTATTCGTCATTTGATGTATCGCTGTCTATTTTATCTACTTCATTCTGTGATTTAGTGTCAATCTGTACTTCCAATAAATGCATCAATTATTGTAGACTATATATAATCGAATAAATATTTAACTTTATAGGGTATATTTTTTTGTTATTCCAGAGAATAATCACCTGGTTATGGCATGTGTCATTTCCATATGTCGTCACGGGAACTTTGTACTGTCACTATGAGTCGAAGTAACCAGTGGACCTAATGTATCCAGATAACCGTGTGTACCTAGACATAGACATAATATTACATCATGTATTTCATTCAATTGTGAGATTGATAATTATTCAAATAATTAATGTACACATATTGATATAATACAGTGGAAGATATAATAATCATACAGGGGTGGATTGGGATAATAGTGGGTTATAAATACAGGCCCGGAGAAAAAAAAAAGAGAACAACAATGCTATGCAATTGTAATGCTGAAGAATGGGATAAAATTACAATAATAAATCCACAAGATGTGATTTGTGAAGTTGCATGTGAAGTATAAATTATTATAAGTAGACCTAATGCTACAATCACTAACATCCTTAAATTACACATATTTTTTAAATGATACAAAATTATAATTCAGTACCCGGTCTATTCCCATCTCTGAATATCTACAAAACTGTTTTTGTTCCCCAAAATAAGCTAAACAGGCGAACCCGGGCCAGTCCGTCTCTGCATACAATAATTATATATTTCACTTCGTATATTTTATGTAATAATTTCGTGTAGTTTGTGTGTGTGTATATATATATACATATTTTTTTTTTCTTCCATCAAATGTATAATATAAAGTTCCTCATGACTGAGTAAATTACTAAGGTCGGCATATTGGATGGGGATGTTTTCTTACTGTGAAGAGTAAACAAAATCTAATATTAATTTAGTTTTGTAAAGTCTATATATAAGTTATATCCGGAATACCGAATAAATTTTAACTACGCGTCTTCACTGCGTTAAGCAAATCATAACGTGAGAGTACTTTATTATTTACTACAAGGTCTACATCAGAAAGACAATTTAAAAATATTTGTTGTGAATGGAAAAAAGACGAGAGGAGTATTTAATTTAAAAAATGAAAAAATGAAAAAAATGTAGGTTTATATGTGGTTCAAGGGCCCAGGTGCCCAGGGGTAGACAATAATCTATCGGAACTTCAATACTTTCAAAAAAAATGAAGCGAACAAAATACCTGATGAAAAAATACGGAATAGTTCAAATCTTGAATAAAAACTGAAAGTGTATAATTCAAATTATATCTTTTTCACCGTGCATGTATGTATATATATATATATATTTTTTTTTTCTTCTTTTTCTTCCATCAACATCGAAAGAGATCTTTGTTCCCCAATTGAGGCCACGGATGGAAGGTAGGATCGTTCAGACGAATGGGAATATAAAAAAATTAAGTCTATAGTGAACAGTTCGAACATTTGTATTGGGGAGGAAAAATTGTCAGTCTTATTATTATCTTGATACGATTCCAATGAAGCCTGAAAATGTGAAATGTTCTATCATATTTTCAGTACATGGTACCTCTCAGGATTTCCATTATAATATAATGGAAGTGGAAATCATCCCTATGCTAAATGTAATGCACTATAAGCAAGCAGTCTCGCAATTTCAAGGCAAGGGATTTTTGTAGGTATGACCAGCTATTTCTTGTATTGCTTCTTTTGTCCTTTTTGAAATCTTTTTGAAATTGACCGTGACAACTATTCGCCAGTTTACGACATTTTACACGATTTTCTCTCTCTCTTTTCCTCGTCTCTCTCTCTCTCTCGCTCTCCTCTTTTACTCGTTCTGTTAAATCCTTGCATAATGTTTGATGGTCTTTCTGAAATCTACGGGTTTCATGTTCAAACTGCCCTGGTTCAAGGGCCCAGGGGTAGACAATCATCCATCGAAACTTCAATATACTTTCAAGAAAATGAAGCGAAAAAAATGCACTGATGAATAAATACTGAATAGTTCATATCTTAAATAAAAACTGAAAAATCATAATTCAAATTTTATTCCACCTTTTTCACCATGCATGTATACATGTGCATGCATATAGGCCTATATACACACATTGACCTTACATAGTCTTACAAACATATTGTATAAGTAGTATACAATCATAGAGTAATGAAGTACAACCTCCTTAATCAATGGTACAATGTAGGCCTATGTAACACTACAGTTCATTAGGTATTGATAACATCAATGAGAAGATCAAATACATAATTTTTTCAAATCGAAAAATTAATATTTATTCACCCAACAAAGAAAAACAGTAAACTGAATAATTACATCTTGACTAGTTCCACTGGTCTGATGAAAGTTGTTTTACAGATTGTTCAATGTAGGCCTATTGTTTAAACAATACATTTTAATATCGATCCAACTCAATATCAAAAATGTATTTATTAATTTTTATTTTTACGTATATATCGATATTGTACTGATTATTATTATTCAGTGTATTATGTACTCTATTTGTTTTAGTTTGTGTTTGTCGGAAGTTATAATTCCAGTGTAAAATTTCAAATATTATAATGTTGGTACTTGAATTGTACAACGGTCTGTGAAATATTTCATAGATGAATGATTGAATATTTCTAACCTTTTTTCGCACCCCTCGTCCACCAGTCTCGGACCTTATTGTGTAATATCTTGTCTGTGATTCTGGCTACCCTTTCATTTATATGCAACAATTCACCAGGAAGTAGCCATCCAACCCCATGGCAACAACACAAATACAACGTCTATTATGTAGGAAGGATTGCACATTTCCATTTCCAAAGGATATAAAGTTAGTATTTGCCATAAAAGAAATACGCCAATACATTCAAGTCTATTATGCTAGGGTCAAATCTTGTAGTAAAATTTACAAAAATCTTTAGAATAGTACCGGAGGTAAGAACGAGATAGAAGATTTTGATATATGAATTTTAATACCTTATGGAAAAAGGTGACTAGAATTATTCAATCCATGCGTAGCAAATTATCGAATATTGTTCAGATTTCAAAATCAAAGGGGGAAATAATGTCGTACTATTCTAATTTTTTTTTATTAGGGTAGAAAAACTTCTTGGACAGAGGAAGTTATTCTAATTCTTTGGCTGTTGCTTTTTGCTAGTTAGTAGGCTCTTCACGGTGATCATTGCGAACGTATTTTATGTGAAAAGGTTGGTTTTTGAGAGAAGAATATAAAGGGTTACCGTCTTCTTTTCACGCATTTGTAAAGAAATCGGAATAGTTACGGAAATAAGTTATGTGACTGGTCTAGTTTCTTGTATACAGCGGACATCTGCATCCAGCAACGGTCAGCCTTTGAACCCGTCACGGCTGTCCAACCAGAGATTAAATGCATCTACCGGAATAAGGGCCACTTAATTTATAGGAAAGATTTTCAAAAACTCAACTTTAAAACTATATGTTTGTATTAAAAAAATCATAATAAATGAAGATACAGTGATGAAATAAAATGTATATTTCTTAATGTTAAAATGACTGAAATATGACTCAAAATTTGGAATCAAAATTCTTACAATCAAGATTCAAGTACAGATTTTTTTCTAAAAAAAGTCTGGCATGTTTTTGTGCTTTGAGTCTTGTACCTTACAGATTGAAGGGGGTTTGGCGTTTGTAAAAAAAGAATGTAGCTATTTTAGTACATATTTAATTGGAGGGTGATATAAAAAAGCAACCCTTAATTTTAATTGGGGAAATCTAATACCAAAAGGGGTTGAAAATGAAGCTAAAGACGAACCTGATCTTTCAAGTTTTACATATTTTCTCAAAACATGAGTCAAAACAAATGCATTATACATTGCTATAAGTTGGACCTTTTCTAACAAGCAACCCTCAGTTTCTATGACCTCGAACAGTCGCTTTACTATTAGAATAATTGAATCGGAACACAGGTATAAGAGAATCTTTTCGCTTTCTCAAATAATTGCACAAGGTTACTACTTGGCAAAATAATTGGTGTAAATCTTTTAAAATTGTGTTATTGTAAGAAAGAATATAAGAATGTGTCCTTGTCTGGTACTTTTACAAAGAATTAGTTTATTGCTGTATATTGCGTTTCACTTTCGTGCTCCATATTCATGCATTTATTACACGGAAACCATTTCGAAGATGACAAAGAATTGAAGATAATGCTCAGGTCGCGTCTTCTGGAAGTAGTATTTGGCTTGACTTGCCACGTGTTTTCTTGCCTATAGCTTGGGCCTCGAGTGTTCGGTGCGAGTCACCCACAATACAGCAATATAAAATCTTTGTCCCCAATTGAGGATGTGATTAAAAGTAGGATCTTTCGGACGGAGCACCACAAGGGCGATGTTACCACCCTAAATAATAATTAATTATAATATAAATAATTTAAAAAACAATGGTAATTTGAGGGAAAGTAAACAATTCAAAGAATTCAATCATTATCTTTTCTTCATGTTGCGTATAACGGCCCCACCAACAGCTAGGTTATACGGGACAAACATTATCATGCTATATACTTTAATACTAAACTAGCATTTCTATTAGTGATTCTTTATGATAATTTACATTTACAATAACCAACAACCTATTTACTAATTACCAAGCAATAGCTTGTATTTTGCATGCCGTTAAAGGAATTGAAAAAAACAAGTCCTGATCCTTAACTGATCGTGTAAATGGAAAGACTTCTTTGTCTTGAGTTAGGGTACCGATATTAGGCATAATCAAACATGGTATAACTTACTGCTGAATGCAATTTGAGAGAAGTTTGTTTCAAATCTATACTGAAAAAACGAATTATCAAATTGTATTGAAGAAAGTAGAGCACACTTCTTTGTTTTCTGACTCGATTTCTTAAAGTTTTTCTTAAAATTCGTATTCTCAGTGTTCAGAAATATTAATATCAACATAAAAGAGAGAGCGAGAAAAAAATGGAACTCCATTCATTGTTGACATTTGACACTGTTGACATTGTTGACACTGAAAGACAATTGACCATAAAAACCTGGCCATACATATACAGCTTTATGAAATAAACTTCATTTGTAATCATATTGGTGCTATTGGTGTGGTGGGAGTAATGGATTGAAGATGCTGAAAGTATAAATTAATAAGTAATAATGGCGAAAAACATTCCTGTACTAATTTTTTCAATGGAAAATTGTTGCATACCGTCAGTTCAAATGGAAACAGATTCTTCAAAAGCCGAAACAAATATAAGTTCAATCAAATGAATCCAGCATCACGCTTGCAATACAAGTTATACACCAACACCAACTGCACAGTTTTCCTGTACAATATAAGTATATAGAGATAATAATAGAATATCGACAGGAAGACGAACTGCTTGTTGAATATATTTATTTTATTGCACTACAAGAAAATGTCTGTTGATGGCATTCGCATTTCACTCCAAGATTTTGTCAAAACATTATTCTATTCGGAAAAGAAAAAGCGATTTGGGTCACAGCATAAACAAATTCCCGTCTTGTCTATTTGAGTGGGTGGGTTGGTGGAGGGTGGAAAGAGAACGAGGGTTTAAGGAAGTGAGATGGAAACTCTGAACTGACATGGAAACGAAGTGATTTCTATATTCTTGTATACAAGACGTTATAAAGATGGATTGATTGAAAAAGAATAGTTCGGTTTTACCTAATATTGTTCAACTCTAAAGATTTCAAAAGCGTATGAGCCTAGTGCTCACTATATATACATAAGCTCTTTATTGCAGATATACCGAAACGAGTAAACATCCTTTTACAATCTATTGTAAGAGGTTCACTCTAACCTTATTTCTCCCTTTCACGGCAAAAGCAACGATCTCGATCTTGAATGTGCAAATTTCACTTCGCTTTCATTCGTCCAGAAGGAAAACTGTATGAAATTACCATGGTGGAAATGCCGCAGATTGGCATGCAATAAATTGGCCCTTCAATAAAACATTATCCTCCGGACTACCCAATTACCAAATAACTGAGTGGACTTTCCATACTTTTGTGGTCGTCTAGTCTGCAATTCAATAATCTAAAATAAAATTCACTTTTTAAAAAAACATTCCGTCACCGGCATTAGAGTTGGATGTCTAAGCATAATATAGATTATCTGAAAGAGACTGGCATATACATGACACAAAAAATGTAATGGCGAAATTTATGTTCTCTTCTACTTATTCTATTATTTTACAGAATGAAATTTAAGTGTTCATAGGCCTAATTTCAAAGTTGTATGTATCAATTTATATTTGTATTAGTAATTATCAAAATTAGCACTGGGAATCATAAGAGTAAAATTTTGAATAAATACCCACACATTCGGAAATACACATTTGGTATACAAAAGAATAGAATAGCCTATAACAATTTCTAAATATTATACAATGTCTCAACATGCTGATTTAGCTTGAAACTATAGAATTGAGCTGTTGAACTTCGATCTAACTCACCATTGCAACTGATCCATCCCTTCCATCAGGCATCTAAATCTCAAGTTTTGTATTTTACATGCTACTTGCGGTGATGGGAGGCCCACAAAGGTGAAAATAAATAATTCAATCCATATAATATTATGTATAACTGTTCTTACATTGAAGTGGGTGGAAAATGTCCATACGAGGGTTCAGATCAGAGACGGTCGTACTGGAAATCTGTCTATTATACTTTTATAAAATTGATGTTATTTTGAATGATGCGGAAACCTAAAGAAGGTTTGCACGCTTCATTTGAGTTCGTTCATCCTGGCATTGCGTTCAGAATATATAGACGATGTAGGCTTTACCTTCTACGAATCCAGCAGCTAGAAATCTGTGTTATTATTGCGTATGTTCGATAGTCTATAATAAGAAACCGATAAAGCGTCTTTAATTTCTAAGGAAATCTATAATAACTATGGAAACAAAACCTAGCGGGGGGTGGCATTGACTGCATTGACTGGATAGAAGGTCCCATTGAAGGGTGCATGATATTTACAATTTTGATTCTTTCAAAAAAATCCATCTCTATATAGTCTATGCCTGGATATTCCACCCCAAAATTAAAGAAAACATCGGTGGGTGGATGGAAAAAAAATGAAAGGTTTCCAAAAACGCTATCCATGTTTGCAACCGGTCATGACTTCTCGAAAGCTGCGCCCCCCCCCCCTCCTCCCCCTCAGCCCTCGCCCATCTAAAAAACATATGGCAAAGCCCAAAAGAAAATTTAAATTGCTTTTCACTTTTTTGACTGTATTGTGTATACGATATGGTAGGTCAAATTGACCATTGGCTATTAAAAAGTAAATTAGTGACGGCGAGATTAAATAAAAATCGATCAAAACACAAAAGTGAAAATATAAAATATGGGCTTCGGTTTTAGTATGACAAATGGTTTAAGAAGTGCCACAAGCGAATTGAATCAAACCAATTTTTGAAAAATGTACAAAAAAATACTTGGAAATTACCTACCCAAACGTAGGTTCTAACTTCTAACACTCCCAATTTAATCACATGTATATCACAAATGTTCAAAACAGAATAAAAAAATCAATAAACCGTTAAAATATTCTATAGTATTTATTAGAACAGTTTGGTAATTATATTTGGATACAGTGTTGTTAATTACAGTGACTGATGCTGTATGCTAATTCCTGAAGGGTATAAATTATAATCAACTTAATATATAGTTCCTGAGTTGAGCTTTTGATGCATTTAGTCTTGTGCAGGTCTATAGTTCATGTCACAAATAAGTC
The DNA here is from genome assembly GCA_907164805.1 of Brachyptera putata. NCBI lineage: Eukaryota > Metazoa > Arthropoda > Insecta > Plecoptera > Taeniopterygidae > Brachyptera > Brachyptera putata. The sequence goes on along the minus strand of OU015471.1, from coordinate 9,618,218 downwards.
CATGAGCACATTTAAAAAAACCGATACACGTAATCTTTTTCAGATCTTTCAAACCATTAGACCCTTTATATTCTAATATAAGTAAGTTACATATATAAAAAATAATGATGCATATTTGTTCCTTTTTTATTACATTAACGCATGCTATTTGAGATTTGTCTAGCTCATATCTATCCTAACCATAGTTATGATTTATGAATTAAATTAATAAAAACGCAGGTCAAAGTGGACAATATCATGCGTGAGGCTGCATACCGTGCGTGAGGACCTAGAATCAGGATAGACTGCCAAGTACTATACACCCGGAAATTTGGCCCTTTTATACCTCACTGTTATGAAGAGACCACCCTTCAAGCGTGACTTTTACTTTCAAACCCTATTATTTTCTCAAATATCCGCTGGACCATACAGATCATCAAAGATTGAAAACAATGTTTACTAGAAATCAACCTTCTTTCGCAATTTGCTTGAATTGTGTTTTTAAGAATGGCCTCTGAAATGACCGCTTGAAAATGTGTAATTACGTGAAGTGAGTTTATTTCAAATTATGATCTTGTACATTATTCTAATGGGATGTTTTGAAGATTACGTATTTTCAACTTCACGATATAAAATCGAAGAAAATACATTTTCGTAATTACTGATTTGTAGTACTGTACTATATGGAAGTACATTTACCCTGCTTTACATATTGTTCAGTTCGTTGACTAAAGTCATTTATTCTATATAGACTGAATAGGCTAAAACACCTCAAATAAGCTCAACTCATGATCAACTTTTTAAATGGGGTCATTCAAATGAATTTGAAAGGTGTCAAATTTCATTGCTTTTAATTTCAAATAATAATACAATGGGTGGTAAGATCGCCCTTGTGGTGCCCGGTCGAAACGATCCTACTTTCATCCTTAGCCTTAACAGGGAACAATCATTTTGTATCAAGTGTCGATGTCATTAAAAGAAAAAGAAAAAATTGAACGAAAGGTAATTGTTATCAATAATATAGAATAGCCCAGAGATAATTTTGTATATTTGTGACAAGACCTCTAGCTTCGAACTTCGAAGTTTTGAAACAACCGCTCAAAACGGTCTTATCAACTCATCCTAGCCTAAATTGGGAAACGTGATTGTATATCAAGATTTCAAACTTGACAAAAAATATATATATCAAAATAGAAAAAAAAAATTAAAATAATATTGGTGACGTGATTTATAGTGATTGTTAATTGAATATGAATATCCATCAAATACGATTTAAAATGAAGAGAAGTTATCGAAGAATGTGACAAACTAAGTCGATGTCCAATCAAAAACTGTAAAGGTGAAACTGAAATTGGTACATCAAAAAGAAAATATCCCATCATCTCTCTAATGAGAACCAAAATGACCATTTGGCCTACATTGTATCAGAATGTGAAATCGAATACTAAGATACTATTTTATCAAATACTAATTATTAATGAGTGGATATGATAGAATTGACACTAATAATATATTTATAATTCCTGTTGATACTTTAAAATTGAAAAAAAGCAAAAATACTGCAAACGTAATATTTCGAAATAAGTGGGTCCTCACAAATTTTCATGACAAGGAAGTTTTGAATTTAGGAAATCCCAGGTGAAGAATATGAAGATCAACACACGTTAGTTTTATTGGGTGAGGTCTGTTAGGTTAGTTGGATCAGATTAATTTTGGTAAATAATTTTTTTCAGGTTTGCGTTTTGCAAGCTCGACCGACTTAAAACGGACATATTTTATTACATGGAAAAATATTTTCAGAACGCTGTCGTTATTTAAAGGTATTGAACTATTCTTCTCATTTTCTAAAAATAATTAATTAAAGGCCTACATATTGGTAATACCATAGATACTATATCCAAGTGGCAACCGTTTTGGCGGCAACATTTCTAATAAAGTTCTCTCTCAATATTATAATCATGGAATGTAGAAGTCTTCTTGGTCATGTTCTTGTGTAATCGAATGCAACTCCGTCCCATGAGGTTATGCACACGGATCTCTCGAAGCATAACTCAGCCCAACATCTATGAATACGAGACTTTTCTTCGCACATTTCCGTCCTTCACACGTCGCAATCCTTTGAAAACCTTACGTGATGTATTGTGTTCATTCTGAAAGGTTTTAGGGGCTTTCGGTCAGTATAGGTAGGTGTCCAAATGGAAAGGAGTCTACATCGACAGTAAGTAAGCGTTCTCGCATGATTTGTTTTTCGCACAAAAAAAAAAAACGAAGAAAATATCTTACGTAAAAAGAAAAAGAGAGTAAATTGCATGTTACATTATTTTATATTTTCTTAAAAAAGAAATCGCATACGGCGTTACTGAAAGGGTTTTGAAAAGGTTAGAATATTCACTTGATTACACAGGAATGAAAACAGTTTTAAAAAATGATGTCAACGAATCGTGTTAAATCGTAGCTGTTAAATCTCATGGTGTGGAAGTAATAAGTCTTATAAAGAAAAGTGTTGTATTATTTCGTTGGAGCCTTTTATTACGTTTTCCACCTACAATGATATTTTTTTATAGTCTTTCACAATTTTATAAACTCGCGTGGATTTTGTAGAGGAAAGAGTTTGCCGTAAAACGAGAGTTTAGAAAAGGTTCGTGGATTAAGCCATGGGAGGGAGTAAAGAGTTATTAGCTGAACATTTTTATATTCACATATTCTTCTCACTGCTTTTTGTTCAATATATTTCACTACCAGTAATATGCTTTGCAGACATGTTTGAAATTTTATGTGTAATATATGTCATTTTGAATTGTTAAATCTATTGCATACGACAAAAACGAATAGTAATAAATAATCTTGATAATTTTGATTCATCTGAATCTCATTTAAAAACTAAATTCTCACTTTTATAAAAATACTATATAAATGGTTGAAAACTAATGATATTTCAGACTACAGAGTGCTTAAGGAGAAAATATGTTCTAAATGAGCGATCAATTGTGATTTCATTGTATAATCATATTATAGAATATATAATATTAGTCAATATTATACACAGTGTTTAGGTAGGTTGCATTGGTTGGTTCGTAGCTTCCTCAACTTTACTTGCTACTACCCTGCATTCAATCCATAACGATAAACTAACCATCACTATCACATATTTGTAGATCTCTAAAAGGTAAAAGAACGATCACATCTCTCACTCACTGACCAGACTGACCAACAAGATTCCGAGAAAAATACAACGTAAAAACTGTGAAAGTTATCCATTGACGTTATCAATTGTTCTTCTCCATATCCCATTCATTATCCGTGCCATATGTCCGCAACAATACTGTCGTAGCTTATCTCCGGGCACAGATAAAGGTCCCTTTGCAAGTACTAACAACTTACCTACTAACACATTTTATTTTTACTTTCCGTTTTCAAAAGAATGTGTTAAGAGTTACGACATTCTGCAACCCCCGCTGTTCGTTGACAATAACCGGTGGACATTGACAAGACCCCTTTTTCCTTAACCGAACTCGTGATTAACTGCCATTATGTTTCCTAACTACCTTAAGTCTTCGCTGGACAAGTCAACTCAAGCCACTATTATTGCGGATACCCTTTTCTATTTATCTAATAGTTTTACAAGTTGAGGCAGCTCGCTTTTTTGTCGTTCGAAGAAAGGGAAAACGGGAGTCAAAGCTGCACCTCCACGTGTGATCATTACGGTGCTGACCTAAAAGTGACTTAAGAGTACATGTAGTCGATTTAGCGGAATATCAGTTTTTTTGGTGATAACTTTTGAGTGGTATAAGATATCAAAATTCTGATGAAGATAGAACACAGATATTTTCAATACGTCCAAGATGATATAAGTAATAACCATTTATCTTATATCACATAATTGTCCCACGTCTACGGTTAACAAACGATTAATTTTAGCCGTTACGCGTGACAATTGGGTGATATAAGATAAATAGTTCTTATACCATTTTGAAGGTATTGAAAAAATCTGTGTTTCCTCTTCATTAGAATTTCGATGTCTCATACCGTTCAAAAGTTATCACTAAAAAACTGATATTCCGCTAAATCGAGTCCTATGGACTCTTAACCCGACTGGCCTAGGCTCACGTCATTGCCTCTTTTGTTGGTATTGTGTGTGGGAAGGCGACTTCTGGGCTGTTATGTAATGCTGCACATTATTGCAAGTTTGAACCGTTTCGAAGAAAATTCAGTCTTATGTTTTCTAGTTCTGTGTTATATTTGGGTGATCTCGTCCTCGATATGGTACAGGAGGAGAGAGAAGAGCTATGGTTGTGTACGTCGGTGGTCAAGGAGCGGTATGTTCGTGAGGTACATTTGTGCCAATATCTTCTTGAATTTTCTTGTAGATGGCTAGTTGCGTCAGCAAACAAGTAATGCGATGGATCAACTGGTTTGTATATGGGTACATGCATTCAAAGTTGAAATGATTTTTTCCAATTGGTACTTTTTTTTAGTAAGATTTAGAAGAACCATTGATATTATTTATAAGATATACGATCAACTTAAGATTAATACACCAAGAGACGGCTGTACCAATTATATAATTAGATCCGGTTTAACGAATCTTAGTTAGTTACCCTCTAACTATTAGTTGAGCTACGAAAATAAGATGCGTAACCAACGGTGATAACAAGTTAATCCGCTAACTATAGCTTATTCCACTAACAATCAGTTGGTAAAACTCGAGCTTAGTGAATTAAGCAACAATTAGTTAATTACATTGCTATCGTTCATGGTTACTTATGCTAATTTATTTAACTTTAGTCAGTTTAGTTACTAATTAATGTTTAATTAGCACTTGGAAGAACCAACTCTTTCAAGCTTTTAAAATAATTTTTGTATTTTCACTTTGGAGTTTGGTCCAGTGCCTATATAGACATTGTTGAGGTATAATACTTTTTTGTTCAGAATGTGAAATCTGGTGTCACCATGGCACCAGCGGGAGCTAGTGGACGACTTTCTTGCACACAGTAGTGGCAATAAATCTCTCGTTGTTTCCTCTCAGTCGAAGTTCTAAACAACTCTTTAGCCCTGCCGCACGGTAGACAGATGCACATGTGTCCCTCGCAACAGATCCCGACTTGACCTAGGTCACAGCTTCCCACTTCCACAACACTGAAACTTACTCAACAAAAGTCACACTTCCTCAAAGTTCGACGGGATGATGTGGAAATGTTTGACAGAAGAGTGGGAACTGATAATCACGGATATTATTCTGTCATGTGATCCTGTATTGTGACTATATAGTATCAACACATTAATTGATATTATAATATTATATTTTGGGGATTTTTATATTATCTCATCTTTTTGATCTGATTAATTACTCATCATGAAACACCAAAGGCAACTTTTCTACGAGCAATCCAAATGAATAATTTCTGTTTTATATCAATCTATATCTATTTCATTTCATATATTATATATATATATATATATATATATATATATATATATATATATATATATATATATATATATATATATATATGTACCTGCCTTTCATATCAAATATTGATTCCAAAATTATCAACAATCGCTTAATTTTGAATTTTCCTGCTCAGTAGAGATTAGAATATTCCATTAAAATCTTTGAAATTACGTCGTACTAACAATCATCATAATTTAATCTCTAATCTGGATTCTTTCTGAAGATGTTACCTCATTCGTTCATTCAAGATCTCCATTTCGGTAACACATAGACCTATTTTTATATTTTTTTACAAATTATAATTTCAACATATCTATCAGTCTATCACTATTAACTGATTGGTTATTGTTTTCTTAACGACCCCACCAACAGTTGGGTTATACGGGGGTACGAATGAGCAGGTGATCATGAAACTGTGAAGTGGTGATAAGTGAAAGGACGTTTACAAAATGCCATGCCTTATGTGGGACTCGAGCCCACGCCCAACGGTAACTTCAGTTTCTGAAGCAGTGTCTCAGTTAACCTCAGTTACCGAGGGCGGTATCTCAAAATTATATATATATATATATATATATATATATATATATATATATATATATATATATATATATATATATATATATAAACTAAATATTTGTAAAAAAAAAAATGTCAATGAGACCTGAAATGCTGAAAAGTCCGAAAGTATACGGAAGACTAAAGAGTAGCGGGCAGGTGTGAGTGAGAGTGAGACAGAGAATACAGCCAACATAAACAGCTGCTGACGTAATAAACTCTATATGGATACTAATTACCCCCATACATGGTCCACACATTAAACGTGTATACCGAATACCGTTCGCAGGTGTTGTTTTAGGAGATATACACCCGAACCACCCTTTCCTGTGACGACAGCACAGCACCACTCCGCCTCAATCACATCGCGTTACAGAATACAGAGATAGATATAAATTATGTATTATAATATATATATATATGATCATTAAACTTCTTAGAGAATCAGAAATAAGCAATCAGAAGGTCCCGCGTTCGAGTCTCGGTCGAGACGTATCTTTTATGACATGGCTAAAAGATCTCATATATAGGCCTATATCTATATCTATCTATCTATCTATCTATCTATATATATATATATATATATATATATATATATATATATATATAGATATATATATTATATATCTATATATATATATATATTATGATAAGTATATTACTAATATGTTGTAACTGTGTTATCGGGTAGACCGCGTTTTCCATTCTGGATGAAATTGCGGTCCCATTCGGGACCTTTTACTACTCGAATGGGACCGCAATCTATCCAGAAAAGAAAAGCGGTCTACCCGATAATACAGTAAACATATATATAAGATATAATATATAATATATAATTATATATCTATAATAATATTATATATATATATATATTATATATATATAATTATCATGGCGTAGGCGTCAGGCATGCAAGCATGCAGTGCATCCTAGTAATTTCTTTCAGTAGCCACATTACACGAGATCATCTACTTTATATTTTATTTAATAACAAATCAAAGACATTCAATATTTCCGTGAAATATGTGTGCATAAGTGGTTAAAAGTGACACGAATTTTCAAGATCACCCCACATAATCTATATTATGTTATGCACAGCACAGTACTAGTCTGTTTTCCTTATATCCCTTAACTGGATGCTATTTTTTCGATGTGCCAAGCAGTACAAAAATGGACAGCTTTTTCTCGACACGATACTCAACACTGTATGCTGGCCCGGACTGTGGGGGTGCAGGGTGGGTGGGTGTAAGGGACATTTTTTTAAAATGGTTAAATGGCTTGTTAAAAGTAACATTTAAGCTACAACCTCTATTGCATGCAAGGGTTCGAAGCATTCATGAAAGAAGGTGTCGAGCTTAAGACCCCCCTATTCCACACCACGAACGAGCGGGTGGTTCGGGGGCGTTCGTGGCTCCATGGTATATTGTAGAAACTTTCTCATTCACAATTTAAAGTCGGCCCGCAATATTGATCACCAAATGTCAACATTGAATTGACGAGTTATAGAGAGAAGATGGTTTATTTCATGATGAGCCACGGACATTGTCTATGATTTATTATTTCTATATTCCTATTTGATTATTTTTTCCTTGGCATTCCTTTTTCCTTTTCCTTGGCATAAAATGTATTATTAATCAAATATAAAAGTGGTCCCCTGGGCCTGATCGCGTAAAGTAAAGCAATCAAACATAATACATAGCATGAAGTTCTATTGATTGAACTAAGCATAGGTGTTTGGTATATTTAAATTAATTATAATATGAATTAAAATTATACGTAGGTCCCGTGAAGTGTTATATTCGTTCAATTTGAACGCATTCATAATCATGAATTTCATAAGTCATAACAAACCTATCACAGTTCGACATTGGAAACACGACTTGAAGTGAACGAAAGACCCAAATTTATGGTACTCGCACTCGTAATAAAAATAAGTAACGGGACTGACCGGGGCTCTCTATAAAGAATAGAAAAGCGGATGCATATTGCACATGTGTTAACGATAAATTCAAGAATGACCATTTTTGGGATAGGATATTGTGTCTTCAGTTCTCAGGTTGTGTCTTGTAAGTTGTAAACGATAAGCCAGTTGCCATTAGATATTCTCAAAGACAACACGCTTAGCAAACTGTTCGTAAAGGAGTTCTTTTAACTTATTTGTAAATTTGTCATTTACATGTTATTATAGATTTTGACAAGTGATAGCCGTAGCACTATGAGACGCGCTCGTCTTTTGGTTCAGGGATTTTGACGATATAGAGAAAATATTGCTCTAGACACTAAAAAAGGAATCGAAATCTGTGAAGAAAACCAGAAGGCTAGATTCATTCATCGACAATAATAACAACGGTTTGGTGAGTTGAATAAATCAATTATATACATTCTTGAACGTTATTTTGAGCGTCAAAGGTTTCAAAATATGGAAAATTTTCGCCTATGGCGTGTGGGCCTCCGGCGGCTAGGGAGACCCCCATCCCTTACATGATCTACCCTATTGCCATCAATTTTCGCCACTGCATGCCTTCATTCAGAAGTCACGCCTCGCCACTGATATATATATATATATATATATATATATATATATATATATATATATATATATATATATATATACATATATATGGATGAGCATAATAGATGAAATTTCATAAAAACAAACACAAATTAATAGAAATAGAAGGCACTTTAATTATAACAGCCCAAAACTGTATGCCTACAGTGTCAGCAAAGATCCTATTAGGTAGTTAGATAATAAGGTCTTTGGTGTCAGGCTAGATAATGGAATATGAGGATGCGTGTACACCAAGTTTCATCAAAATGAGTGTTTTCGTTTAACATGACATTGTAGAGCACGAACCAAAAAAATCTTCGTTTTTCAGGTACGGATAATTGAATCTTCGCTTTGCTCATCCAAATATTTAATTCACAGACAGCAGAAATACCAATTAATATTGAGTCAGGTTAGCTTGTGCTGCATCATCGAATGAGCTCAGTGTCTGCCAGCTCCCAGTCTCTTTGTCACTCTCTCATCTTTCTTACTACTTCTACTACTTTTGTACTATTATGTGTTCGGCAACCATATATATTTTATGACATACTTTATTTAATTTTCGCCCTCGTGGTGCCCTGTTTAAACGATCTAATCTCTCATTCATAGCCCTGATTGGGGAACAATGATTTTGTATCAAGTTTCGATGTTATAAAAAAAAAAAAAAAATGAAAATTCTATATTACAGCAATATGTAATTTCCCCCGCGATACCAGTTTCCACCGGTGTCTTGTCGTGGCTCTTTGATCAACCTATCATTAGATCGAGCACGCTCCATGTATTAGCACAGCCCTCCTGATAACCAGGGTCGGCTTGACCCAGGTTAGGGCTGTGACGTCATAGCAATATACCAATTAGAGAAAGGAAGAGACGTGTATAGGACCGGATGTAGATTGCCTTGCGACTTCCGTCAACTCTTTGCCGGAGAAAACATACGTTTATGGAATATTTGTTGATAACTGGGGGCCAGTGATTGCTGGGTGCCAGTCTTTAAGATAACAATTTCACAGAAAAGTATTTGTATAGTCTAATAAAGTATATGTGTAATGGCACAACCGCACAACAACGTTATGAAAATCTCATTATTACAATAAGAATGTTATAAGCCTAGTTATTACTAGATTTGGATGATATTCACAATTTAGAATTTCAGATATGATGAATGTTTCAGTTATTTGAAGTAAGCAAGCGTGTGCATTTGGCTTGTTTGAACTCCAATGTTTATCAGTCATATATTATATTGTTGGGTCATATTATACATTTGAGATTTTCATCAATTGAGCAGTTTTTCGGAGGATGAGAAATATACAATAAAATAGGAAAAACTCTGAATGAAGTAGTTAATATTATGCTCAAGTGAATTATATTTAATCACATTTATACATTTATAATATGTGTATGTTTAATATATATATATATATATATATATATATATATATATATATATATATATATATATATATATATATATATATATATATATATATATATATATATATATATATTTTTTATTTTTTTCAAATAAATTTATAGATATCATGTATAGTAACATGTAGTAATAAAATTGTCATGCAGACAGATAAAAGATGTGCAGATCTAAAAAAGACTGCAGTTTTCATCATGCGATGAGATTCCAATGAGTGCGAAATCAAAAAGATATCATTCTGTTCATGTTTCAGCTATAGTATGTCGAGGACTTGACAAATAAAACAGGCAAGACATCGAAGTGAGTTTGCGCTGTTTGTCAGGAAGAAGGGGAGATAAATGGGCGGATGTGACGATGTGAATGACCTTATTCAATAATAAACCAAATTAAGTAAAAACAAAGATATTGAACATTTCATAAAACTGTTTGTTTCAAAATTAGTGTTCATATTGTATGTTATTATCATGGTTAGAAAAGATCTTGATAGAAGTGACGTATTGACGGTGATTACTGTCAAAACTTAAAGGACATAACCACAAACCTGAAAATAGATTTTAACGAATAATGACGATTTGTTTCCCTTAATTCTAGAGGGAACTATAAATCATTATCTCGATTTAAAAATTATTATTAATTAATTAGTCCTCCAGGACGCGGCCTTTTATCTGAGTCGTGACGTCTCGCTATTACTTGATTCTGTTAAGGTTTACATTCGAAATCAGTAATGACTACGTCATGACTGTGGTTACAGGAGGACAGAAATTTAATTTTAATTTCTGAAATTGAGATGAAGATTTCCAGTTTTCTCCACGTCATTATTCATTTAAATCTAGTTTCAGGGTTGTGATGTTCTTTAAAATAGACCTCACTCAAACTTCGATCCTGGAAAGCCATTTCGTTCCATCTTCAATATGGATTTTGTGAGAACCAAAAATTAGTGAGTTGAAAAAAACTTTTGGAACGGAAAATAAACCAGCATATTAATATTGTGATTTCACAAGGATAGAGAATGTATTTGATAAAATCAGAAAATGGATTCAGTATTACATTAAAAGGATTTCGTAGGAACATTCGTAGGAAGTAAAAAAAGAGAAGAGAATATTTCTGCCCTCCCTATACACATATTTAAAACGAGGAAATTATAAATAAACAGTTCTGACTTGATTTTAAATAAAATACTTTCAAAAAAAAATAAAAAATAAAAAAAATAATTGATTAAACGTTCGGTAATGCGTTAATATTTTAATGCGCAGTCGTTGGATTTCTATTCTAGAACCTATTTTTAAAGAGTGTGCAATCATTTTCGTTTCATTAATGTAGGTCCGCTGATTTTCCTCTCTAATTTTTTTTTTCATTATCAATTCTTAGTAGAATCATATCTAGAACTACTAAGATATAGTGGACTCTTGTTAAAGGCCGACCATGAGACCAACAGCATGATTAGGGGATTCAAAGGTAGAAATATGAGTTCAACGACTTGGTCAAAACATATTTCATAATAATACGAAGTGATTTAATATATTATTTTCTTTTGTTCGCTTGAATATTTCTACTCAATTTCATCCTTTGACCATTCAGGTATATTTGCGATGTTGTGTTCGAGATTTTCGTCATCCAACTCGTCCGTTCACCCCAAATACAACAAGTGAATAACTCTGTGATTCGGCAACATTTGCCAAATTATCTCCCACGGTTTTAAGGGATGGTTTCTACAAGATTGGCCATTGACCCTTTTATCCAACAGGTAAGGGTAGAAACGAAAAACCATTCCTCTACAAAATATGTTTACGAAAAATAGATCTCCAAATACAGGTAGGGGTCTACAAGTAATTCGTGCAAAATTCGTACATTGACCTTTTTATCTTATATTTTTAAAATAACAATGTCGAAATCTGTTTACTCTACAATTTTGACCATCATTTTCTCACGCACTCTCAGTTCATCGAACCTCCTAAAGGGTGAACTACCCTTTAACATTGTATAATATTTTGCAAAAACTCCTTTTATCCCATATAACAAAACGGTCACTTACGCACTTGCTCTATGTTTACGCATGTTCGCTGAAGGGTTATTAGAGGGTTCACTGCAATCCTTTAGCTGTGACCATCTATACACCCTGCAAAGGGTTGAAAGGGAAAGGGTAGTTCAACCCTACATCACGGCAACAAAAGGGGTTTTCGCATTTCGTCAATGATGAACCTGTCGTTGAGTCGTCATAGACACCGTAACCATCGTAACAAAACAACCCTTTCCCTTTCAATTCAACCCTTAACACGTATAATGTTGATAGTATTATGGTTATAAACCGTGGCTAATTCTCTATCATCTCAAATCCAATTAATATCGTTAAAGTTGAACTTATTCGAGTCGGGCTACGTAGACTTGGGGGGGGGGGGGGGGGGGGTTGCGTGACGCGTGCTAGCTACCAATTAAATTACCAAATAACAATGTTTTCTGACTTGCCCATGAAATAAAAATAAAAATAATGTTCTAAATCGATACCAATTGCTTACAGGATCGAAAGTTTCGAAATGAAACTATACAACGTATTGTTAATGGAATTAGAAGGAGAAAAATGATGAACATGCATAACATGTAACATGCATGTACGCATAAATGTAGGAGAAACTTATACCTTGCTTAACTGTGCTACATATGAGATAATTTTTTTAAAAATTGTTTGTTAACGACCCCACCAACAGCCAGGTTATACGGGGGTACGAACCCATGCCTTATGCGGGACTCGAACCCACGCCCAACGGTGATTCAAGTTCCTACCGCTAGCGATGTTGACTTGGCCACCGGTGTGGCACAATTTTATTGGATTTTGAAACAAAAAGTGATCAAGTAAAGAATTGAAAAGTCACATAAAGAGCTCAACATTTTCTATATATGTGTGAAATGCAAAATTCCAGTCATCTCAGTCACTCAGAAATTGAACGTATTATAATTTTTGAATCGGAAATAGAAATCATTATTTTTTTGATAATATTTCTCGTGTTTTATTTTTCAACTAACGAACACGTTTTATGTATGCACAAAGTATTCTATAACCATAACCATGGTAACAAAACACAGTTCCTTGTGACTCTTCAATTTCCACGATGTTCTTCCATACATCCACAAAAGAAAAAAGTCGTGCACATTATTATATATAGTATAGGAAACATCATCGAATTTCTAACAAACTCATTAAAATTAATTTGATCGAGATCAATTCCTTAATAATCTGAGTGGTTTCTTTCGTGTTTCATTTTTATTTTCTCCATCAAATATTCTTCTCTTGAAATTTTCCATTTCCAAATGTAGGTTTACCTTTCCCTTTCCCCCACCCCCGGGCTACTACTCCTTATACTCATCATAGTCGCCCCAATGTCCCCACCTATAGGACAGACCAATGTTATTAAATAATACATTGACTTGGATGCGAGTTCATTTGTCAACTACGTATATATATACGTCTTTACCCTCATATCACATCGGCAGTGATCGATAGACTAAGGCCCAAGGGTGAACCAATATTGGGAACGCTTTACTGATTATAAACAGTCTTATAGTTATACAATTAAATCGATCTATTGTTTAATATTCAATAGTGTGTAGTAAAACCATAATTATTTGGTTAACCAGAATGATCTTTTGAACAAATAATGTCTATGTTTGTATTCGTTACTTCGTTTAGATAAATTTAAGTTTGAATTTTTTATTAACATCGACAGCTTGATTTAAAGTCATGTTCCCTAATTAGGGCTGAGGATGACAAGTTAGGATCGTTTGAATAAGGCACCACAATCTTATAAGAGTTATCTCACAATCGAAAAGAGATGGTTAGATACATTATAACTCTTTTAATAAATTGTAAATTATAGCAACAAGTTAAAGGATTAAGAACAAGGGTTACACGAGAAATGGTGAGGAAGAGTCATCTTTCTGAATATATCTTCCCTTTCTTCGATTTGCTTTCAAATCAATTAAGACCGCATCTTAACAATCTGAATAAAATTGCTTTGATTTAGTTGAATTAGTTCTGTTAAACTGTTCACATTTAAAACTAGTTCAAATTCTTATCTAAAGTTTGAGATCCTGATTGTATATATACTGTCCATTTTTCCTGGATGAGCGTACATGCAATTGACTCCAATTCTAATCAAGTACTTTCTGTTTCAATTTTTCCCAAAGTGCTCAAACACCATTGGTATCTTTATCAATGATCTAGTGATACGTCACGCCTACCAATTTAGTGGTCAATTAAATATTCAATTTCGATCAATAATATCCCACTTATGGGTATTTTAACATTCAAGTTGTTTGAAATATATCGGAACAATGACGAAAAATAAAATCATGGAAGTATATCCACGAACTGGTGGAGAATAATTTAGAAGATTTTTAGAAGAATTTAGAAAATCAATGAAATTCTTTTCGCTTTACTAGTTTCGAAAGTGATCAGATCATTAAATTTACCGGAAACATACGAACCGATTTTGAAGGTTTTCAATCAACGCTCGCTTTTCCAACTTGACAAATTGACGTATGTGAACTTATTGAAGAATTTTCCTCATATAGCTCCGCTGTCACTTGTTTGGTTGTACCCGGCATGTATGTATTATTAGATTTCCAATTCTTTTCTCTCTCAAAATTATACGTACAATCTTCAAAAAGTATACATATATATCATTGAGACATTATGATGGACCTCAAAATCTTATACTCATATTCTTGGCGTCCCCTGAAATCCATCACTACCGATCCCAATCCTTCTGTCTCGTTCTATCTCATACTGACTGACCTACGGTAACGCCCTTGCCCCTGAACACTCTACCACCCCCAACACATCGATCTGTCTGCCATTACCCCTTGTGGGGCGACAGCCCGCAGGGAACATCCGAAAAGCACGTATCTCAGACCCCTACATGTAGGCACTCACACGCACACATCCAATATGGCGTCCCGACGCTCTCCACCCTGTTACGTCACACTGCGTCGATAAACACATTCACTTGAATCCTTTTTACTTGAAGCTCTTTAATGGTCAAAAATATGGTAACGTTCATAAAAATCAGCTACGCCTTGCGTCACAATCACCTGCTCTATTGTGATTGGTCCATGGCGCGTGCCCCAAGAGGCTTATTGGTCATTGTCGTTTTTTTGGTGATTTTCATTGGGTCGAAAAGAAGGGGGGACGCCATTTTTAATGACCCCCCATCAATTTCCCGACATGGTTAATGTGTTTTATGGATGTGAAAGCTCGCGTGTGCGTATGTGAATACAAATCCATGCGGGGTTGTTTAACGTCCCAGACAGATGAAGGGCTGACCATATGCAAACCGTTATTTTATCATTTCCTCCCCTAAAAAGAGGAGTTCTTGTAAAAATAAGAGAATGCTTAGATTTTTTTTGGAATGCTTCATCTGTTCTTTTACCCTATTCCGCTAATTAACCCCAATTTTAGAATATACTTCTTGACATTTCCTTGTTTTTTCTATTTATAAAAGTGATATTGAAGTTGGCGTGCGATCCAGGATTCTCGAAGATGATGAGGACGAGTTTGAGTGGCATTCATGTAATCCATATAGGCCTCCGCCTATATCAATACTTTGTGGAAAGTATATAATATCTATATAATAAAAAATTAGTATCTTGTTATTTGAGTGCATTTGAAATCATGAAAGGTTTATGCGTAGGTCTACCGGAGCGTAAGACTGTTATCAATTCAAACGATTGTATAGCTTTAAATAAAGACATTCGCATACATGCACATAGGTCAACTTGTTCATTTTTCTCTTCTCTTTTCTTTCTTACCTTTCTCCTGTAAAATTTCTCACATTTGTTCTGTTCGATTTCGTATCTTTAGTATGCATAGGCCTACGGCTAGGTATTATACATGCACTGACTTTCTCGTGTAGGCCTATAATAAATTTGCCAGGAGATTTTAATTTCTGAACAATACTTGTCCAGTATTCATCAAGTTATAAGAAGTTATAAACTTCTTTATGAATTGATTTCTCGAAGTAGAGTTCGAAAAGAGGTGAACAAAGAAATCTACGAAGAGCTGACGTGTTATTAATTCTTCTATTCTTTATTATTTTTTCATTACTTTTTTAAATGACATTTTTCATAAACTTTCCACGTGTTTCAATGAAATATTTTGTTATAACATCATGATGAATGTTGAGAGGTATAATATCGTGTTCACGTCGAATACATTATTCTGAAATTAACATAAAATAATTCGTTCATTTATTCAACAATAACCATAAATCATCTGAAATTTGTATTATTCTTCATATACGGAATCTTCAATGACACGCGCATCGTAATTTCCCTTTTCCCTTTCAAGTATTTTATTTTCAGCTTTTGAAATATGTTCTCACATAGAAAACATTTTTTGTGTTTTTATCAAGGTATTTGTCTACGCCTACATGTATTGAGGGTTGCATCTTATAAAAATGTGACGTTTTTGACGACAAAATATTCCACGAAATATACCTATTGTAAAAACTCTTCAGAGAAACAGGTCTCAATTCAGATATAAATAATGAAACTGTATCTTAGTCTCAAGAAAGAAGAATTCACTTGTGAATCTGATTGAACATCTACAACACAATGACCTTTATAAACATTAAAAATAAAAATAAAAACTTGATCATTTAAAACTTCAAAAAAAGTTTAATAGTAATGTTTACGAATAATTAAATTCCATATTAATGTATAATAATGTTCACGAATAATTAAATTCCATAATAATGTCCATATAATTAATCTATATAATTATTTTTAATACAATATAAATCAAGCACAACCCAAATTATAATCATAAACATAAATATTAACAATACACAATAAGTTTCATTGATGGTACGCATAGGAAATTATTTTACATGCGAGTACATAGCAATTTAGTATGGTTCTTAATTAATCAATTGAATTGCATAGCAAATTATATAGAATTTAATAAAACTCACATAAGACGAGCTTTTGTGCGGGAAAGCGAGCTATCATGAAAATACATGAATTATTGCAAGATGGAGTGAATAGTACATAGCGACTGATACAAATATATAAATAATACAGATTATACAATTATTCTTCAAGTTAAACTGAGTAATCAAAAGTAAAATTTGGAAAACAATAATACTATTTTTATGTAGTGATGATCCATCAATGATCAACAAACTTCAACGCTCAGAACAGAAAACCAATGTTTTCTGAAACTCGCAAAACTAATTCCAAGGTATAAAAAAATGTTAATTTTTTATGTCTCCCCTCCTCCCCATTCATTCTATTATCTCTTCGTTTTTTAAGGGTATAGGTATAAAAAAATTCGGCAACAGCCGCCACCACATTTTTCTCTCTTTTTCCTTTTCGCACCCAAAGCATTGGCATGCGAGTGTTCCTCTCTAACGCACATGCGTCTGTACTTTGCATGGCACACGTCGCACAATGCCTTGCTCTTCACATGGGAGAGAACTGACCCTCGACGTCGTCATGATACATGGGTGACGTGTGCAAGACATCCCACTATTGTACACATAAACATTCACTACCTTTAGTCAGTTTTTTTACTGTAGAATTTGTGGTAATTGAAAAAAAACATAGCGGAATGTTTTGCATTATAATTATAGAAATGAAAATAATGAGAGAAAATAACTACAATCGTCGAGATACCATGAGTTGTATATTCATCTATTTTAGGAATACTATATTAGTGATTTAGTTTTTGGATTTTTAATGAAGATTTGCTTGATTAGAAAGAGTAATCTCAAAAAGGAATTCCTACCTCCACATACACCGAATCACTATTTGCTGGCAGCCAAAACAACCCATTTTAGAATTTATATACATTAATAAAAGACGAAATGTGAAGAAAATTATTCGTACATTTGAATTGGATTTATCCAAATAATTTCAATTCAGCAAGGTGTTGATCTTGATTATTTTATGTAATTGTGTAGATAAAAATATCTTTATTTCTCTTTGCCATTCACAAACAACAGCTGCCATGATTGACTGAGAATGAAGGATCAACGGACAGAATAATAGAAAGAACGGTACCTATAGATCAAGAAAATGTAACTAATTATAAAATAAGAAACAAAGACCTAGAGCTACAAGGAAGTGAAATAAGAAATTCGTTATGAGCTATAATTAGCCATGTAGAGATGTAAATAAAACTATTATACAAATTATATATGAATGAAGGGAGGGGGGTAAATGCGAATTAATTATAATTGAATACACATGATTTTTCAAAATTTGTACTGATCTGTTATCACGTTTCGATCAGTGCTTAATGTAATACTTGGAATGACTTTTTAGTTGGTACTGAATTAGATTTTAATTTATTCATTCGTGAAAAAAAGCTAAGCAAACGAGGCTCACAACAATAAAGAAGCAAAGATTAGAAATTTCTCCGTTTTTCGCTAGCTTCAAAATAATTTTTTTCAACAATATCAATAACGATATATAATATCATGCAGTAATCCTATACCTAATATAATCACGGAATTACTTCTATACATAATTGAAATACCAAGAATTCTTACAATTCCACCTCATATCGAATATCGATAGTGTTTCCAAACATTACAGACGCTATCCACACTGAACCCAATTTAATAAAAGTCGAAAGGCCTACTCACTTTTCAATCAATGAAATCCAATATGGAAAATATTTGATATAATTGACTTTTTTTCAAGAGAAAATCAATTACTTATCTAACGTCTCATGTTCTTCCCTTGCATGTGATTATTATGTAATAGCCGCCGGGCTCAGTCGGCTACGAAACTCAAGTCAAGTCGGTCGTGGGTTCGAGACCCGTATGATGCGTGTCACCCGCTCACTCGTGCCCCCAAATAATCTGGCTGTTGATGAGCTAATCACGAAATCATCATTCATCATAATCAAATGGGTATCACTATACCCATATACCCATATACCCATAGTTTTAATTCTTTGAGGCAGTCTCATTATCAATATGAATAATTATATCTTTATATAGTTTATATTTAATCTTTAGATTGAAATTATTATCAATTATTATTGTGCATTATTAATATTTATGTTTATGATTATAATTTGGGTTGTGATTGATTCATATTGTATAAAAAATAATACAAATAAATGAATAAATAAATACATAATAGATAATAGAGAAAATTGATAGAAATTGATTTTTACTCAACATATATATATCATTCTTCACTCTTACTCAAATTCAGTTTCGATAAACTCTTGTATTATAAAAACAGTTTACCATCATCCTGCATGTATACATCGTTTTCCTCTCTTCAGCTCATCTCTGGTTACATCTAACTTCCAGTTCTAATAAGGTACATCTAGTCAACAATGGACCTATTCGTTGTTCCTGGTTATATAAGAAGTATGCATAACGGGGCCCGATGGGCGCCTGAAAGTTCTACCTCCCTCAACCCCCCCCCCCTCCTCCCCCCTCCCCTAATGGTACAGCTGCTCCACACACCCTCGACCAAAGCCCTTTTCTCTGCAGCCCTTCCTTCCCTCAGAGCTCCGCGTCCTAGACCACCAATAATTGAGCCCTTTGTTAGTTGGAGAGAGGAGTTATCATCAACGGTCTAGATTCATCACTTGGCTTGGATGTTGGTCAGATGGATGTTGATGAATTGGATTGTTTTATTATATATTTTACTAATATTTGATTTTGAAATTTTACTTTGTGATTTAGAATCCTTTTTTGAGTACATTTTAAAGGTCTAAATATGGGCGCAAAATGACCTAGCTGTTGACGCGCCTCTTCTGGTTTACATATTTCGGAATTCATGTTTTTTCCATCAATATTTTCAATAAATTCGAATACGTCCTTAAATTACCCTTCAATTAGCTTTTTATTATTAATTTTATATTGATTTTTATATTTTCTGAAATTCAAAAGTGTAAAATTATACCAATTTATATTTTTTGATGAAGGTCATATTCATATGGTTAAAATGTATATTGTGTATCGTACTATAAATATATGTAGGCCTATAAATAGATTCGTATGCATGCATGTTAAAAACAATCAATTCTCTAGTTATTATACGAATACATTAACTGTGGTTTTGTTAGGGCGTACTCGGTATATATTATATAAAAACTGTTATTGAATATTGGTCGGCATCAGTTTTTGTATATATTTGATTCTTAGAAATCAAATTTATTTATTCTCCATTGGTCTTATTCTTAACAAAGGACTATAATCCTTCGTGGGCGAATACTACTATCAACAGCGCGTATACCCATAAATATACTAGGCCTACTCGATCCTATAAATATAACCTTATTTTCTTAGATTTTAATATATGAAAGGATCTTCTTCCACGCTTCCGGTTGCGATTGTTTAGTCCCTTTTGAGAGCTAGTTTTTCTTCTCTGATTACCTCATAAACCTCAGTCCATGGTCTTATAGCTCCTCAGTCTATTGTCATCGCCGTGATTTCAGTTTTAAGTAAAAACATGGAAAGACCGCGGGGGGCACACATCTGCTTATAAAAATCAGTTTATGTGCAGATTTTGTGTAATTTCATTTCCTGGGCGTTTTCAAGTTGCATATTTCCTCGAGTAAAACGGTATGATGTAGGAGACTGGAGTTCGATTCCCGCCATTTGTCGTCGAGCATGATTCGCCACTGAAGTCGTTCTAGGAGACGGTTGTGTATAGGGCCTATACCAACTGATGATTATAGTGGGTTAGGAAAAAATCAGCGAACTAACTTGATATCACCCCAAGTTACGTATATGTTATTTTCGTACCCTAATCAATAATTAACTGAAATTAATACTTAATTATCAGTTGGTAAAACTGACTCTCAGATTCTCTTATAACTTAGTATTTGAAAGTGCATGCATATTCATCGTTTCCAGAACATTTCATATAATCCATATCATCCTGCAATGCATATGCTGCGTTTTCCTATAGTAGAATGGTGCATTAATATTATTATTCAAAAATGTCATTGTAAGTTGATATACATAGGCATGCCCTGTATGTGTGTGTGGCCTGCACTTCCATCGTCGAAAGGAGAAGGCTGTCTCCCATAATACATATATATAAATGTCAAAAGTAGGCATAGGCCTATATGGTAATTAATTACATAGAAATTGCTTGGATCTGTAGGAATTGACGCTTTTAAAAGATGTAGTTACGTTTCTTATCTTAGACCTCGTTTTGAGATTTATTCATACCCTGAAACTTCAACTATTCCACAACATATACCCTCTAGCTGTGATATTGGTGTTCGATACGTTGATAGACGACCTGCTGTCGTGTGGATACCATGATAGACCAGGTGGAGGTGCCAGTTGCTAATAAAATAGCCTACTTCATAATATCTGAAATCAATAATCAAATTCAATTTCACGGAAAATATGTGACCCTTAAAGGACATCGCAACCCTGTAACTCGATTTTGATGAATAATGGCGATATTAATTTCCCTAATTTCAGAGTAAACTATAGAAATCATCATCTCAATTTAAGAAATTATAATACATTTTTGTTTTTCCATCAGAGACCATGAGTCATGACGTAGTCATTACCGATTCTGTATATGGAATATGAACAGAATCGAGTAATGTTTACTTCACGACTCGGAAAAAAGTCGTGTGTCCTGTAGGACAAATGAATTAATTCTAATTTTCGGACATCGAGATAAAGATTTCTATAGTTTTCTCTGGCATTAGGAAAATAATTCTCGACATTATTCGTTACAATCTAGTTTTAGTGTTTGATGTCCTTTAAGAATCACATTGCGGAATCATTAGAGCTTCCAATAAAACCACATCAATCCTCTATTCTCAGAAATTAAGTAATTGTATATTATGACTATATTTATTACGATATAATAATACGAATAGTATCAAGTGTTTAATGACGCCTCTCTTTTCAATGTAACACTTATACATAATACACCATATAAATATCATATACTTATTCAATATGTTATAGGTCAGGCCCAGTTGGTGCACAAAGGGCACCCTTAACCCTTAACAAACAACCCTTTGATAAAAAAAGTGAAAGGGTGAGCAGGTTGGATTGTATCCGTTCTTATTTATATATATATAAAAAAACGGTTTCACTCAAATCTACTCGTTACCCTTTCATGAACATGCCACGCGTTATTATTTAACCGTATATTAGTTTAGTTACAAGTTAACCCGTCGTTAGCCTCTCTATAAAAAACTAATCGTCCAACCCTAAATTCAATTTTTCTACCCGTTTATACAACAATCAAGACGACGGTCTTTAGCGACAGTTAGTTTTTTTTTTATTCATAAGTCAACACAACTGAATTATATAAAGGGTTGCCTTTTTTACCTGTTCGCGTGCTGGCGATGTGTTTTTTATTCATACAGATATATTATGTAAGGGTTGGTGAAAGGGTAGTTTTCAGTTGAAAAGGTTCTATTAATCTCGCGAGGTTATAGTTTAGGGTTAACTTACAAATTATTTTAACTTGATCGTATATAAACGGATACAAAAAAAAATGCGTAGACGTAGTTTGACCTACTGTGGAATGAAAGGATAATGCTAAAAAGAGGGTTTCAAAGGATTTAGGAAAGAGGTGTCTTGGGGTGTTTTTTAAAAAAAATGTAAAAAAGGGTAGAAGAAAAGAATTGCACAGGTAGTTTTTTACTATTATATTGATAGTTGGCACGTGGCTAAAGGTCATTATAAAACGTAAACACGGAATCCAAGTCAAGGGTTGATTTTCGTTTTTTTAAATGAATGAAAGGGTGTGTAGATTGTATTTTGATAGGTAGGTGTGTTTGGGTAAAGGGTACACACAGCATCACCTTTGTGTTAACAACTCAATGAACGAAAATAAATATAAATAGATATTGAATCCTTGACAATGGAAATATGTTGTGTATTTAACTCAGCGAATGTCAGGTGAAGTAAATCAGTGTTAGAAAGGAAGGAGTTGATTTGTTGTGATGGATGTTGGTCCCCATTGTATTATGTATTATGTATGTATAATAAACTAATTGTGATTAATTATTTGTTAAACATACATCTGTGTGTATGGGTGTATGTGGGGGTGTAGGCCTATACATGAGTTTTTTTTACGTATGTATGTATGTTTAGGAGGGGGGGGGGGGGGGAAAACATATAATTATATGAATAACAGTGGATAACTTATACTTTTTAAACTATGACGTTAATGGAATTGACGGAAAAAAATTGAATATGAAAAATATGGATGTAATGATGAATATAAAATGAAATATGAAATATTGAAAATGAAATAAAGTATACAATGATAATGATTGAAATTGAGGATCTTTTTCTACACAAATTGACACAAAATTTTATTTGATATCAGTGTGTATGAGAAAAAGTAAAACCCTCGATCCTTCAATATATGATGTCAACCGTTCCCACTAACTTAACAATCAAGTCACAATTTAACCCTCCGGTACCTCGGTTATTTCGGGGGTGGATGTAGGGCTATACATGTACTTCTCACATACACTGCAGATCATGTGTATATTGAAGGGTAGTCTTCTGTCCAATCACTGATAAGCATTTCTATGGCAACCCAATCAATAATGGGAAGCACATTTGGTTGTAACTTGTAAGTGTATTTTGGTTTGTCCTTCTACAGGATGATTGATCGCTGATCATCAGGGCAATGGCCGACCAGAGGTCTGAACCTTTTTACTACATTCACTCGCAAAATAGAATATGGCCACGTTTAACAAAATCACATTTCAAGATATATATGCAGGTAAAAAAAAGTTATATATATACACATGGATATATATATAGGCATATATATATATATATATATATATATATATATATATATATATATATATATATATATATATATATATATAATGTGTGTGTGGGTGTGTGTGTGGGTGAGAGTATAGTGTGTGTGAAAAAACAAAAAATTATGATATCCATGGATGTTGGTAATCTGATGGAAGAAATAATCAAAGTTTGCGTGTTATTTACACAGAAAATCAACCACAAAAATGAGATTTTTTCATTATATTGGGGGAAATTAAGATATATTGGCGTCGGATGAATGATGACTGAGATGATAGGATGATGTGATGATGGTTTCTTAGGTAATGGGAAGGATATTAGGAAGGAAGCGGTAGTGGCCTCTATATTATAGGCCTACCATGTCGGTGTTCACCTAGACGAAAACCCCATGTACAAATGGACGGTGGCGAGGATCGAACCAGGTCCGATATCCTCAACGAGCCCCTAACCTCCCGGATAACATGAAGCGAGCGCATTAGCAACTGAGCTACCTGTGCCGGTGATCCACTTTTTGGAAAACGTGACGGTCAAATTTTCCACGTTTGAATTGTTCGGTTCTCATGAATCCATGATGATAGGGTAAGCCACAGCTTTTGGTCTCCAGTAATACGTCTTATGCCTCGACGTCATTGTCATTAGCCGCTTTAACCTTTTTTTTGTTACATAAGGAAGGGGTGGTTTTTCACGAAAATGTTGAAAAGAAACACGAAGTCCGGCAAATGTGTTGCTCCCATGGAGTCAGTAAAACTATTCTGAACCGGCATTGTAGGTATTTATGGCATCACAGACAGAATTGTTACACCCTTTGAAAAGAGTTTTTTGGTCAGACAGTAGATTAGTATCGAAACTGGGAACACAATAAGTCAGGCAAGTTGGCTTTGTAAACATAATTACGAACATGTTTATGGTCTTCTGTAAAATCTGAAAGCGAATAGATCACACCACGTATTGGGTGTATGTCGTATAGTAACATATGTATATAAATATATAACATTTCAATAATATTGGAAGGATTCAGGTTTTATGTATAATATTGAATATGTATAGCCTATCAAAAAAAAAATCATATAAAAATTAAAAAAGAGTGAATATTTTCACAAATATGTAAGTTTTACACAATGAGAATACTCTACTACGTATTTCGTTTGCTTCGTCAATTATCGCCCCCCTAACTTCCCCTCTTTTCCACCACCCTCCATAATATCTGGGAATAGCAACCCTTTAATCCCTTCCTATTGGTTCATTAACTTGTGGTCAGACGTCAATGATTGGTCGGAGGAGTGGTCAGAACTGAAAGGGTTGCACAGCATCCCTTATCCAAGTCTTACCTCTCAACCCTTTATCATCCTTTTCATATATTTCACCTTCAATCTAGATGATCTATTGCATATCTACAGTAGAACAGTATATATAGTCTATAGTATAGTACAACATATAGTATATTATTTCGGACAGAAAATTTATCGATACGAGATTTCATTCTTTATTAATTCAATTTATCTTGAATTCGAATCTCTGGATTGAAATTGTGATAATTCTTTGAAGAATCGCATGACCACAAGAAGAGGGTTCACTCTATAAATTGCGTGTAGCGATATACCCACGTATTAATTCTCTAGCTGCATATAAAGAGGCGCGAAACTAATAGACGCATTATTGAATGGAGCACGCGTTTGACTTGTCAGAGATTACGTTGTGATCTTACGAGATTAGAACCTTTTTTTACGAATTGAAATATTTAAAAGAGATGTTTTATATGTTGAATAGAGCCGCTATTAGCGGTTGTCAGGACCCAACGTATTCGCATTGGGGGTTTTGAACACGAGACCTCATACCTAAACCATCCACTCGAATCATTTTTTTAGGATGTTGTATCAAACTTTTATGTTGTGCAGCTTTTGTGTGGAAACGATGTGATTGTGTTGGGCGTCAAATGTAAATACAAGTATTTCTTGGTTTCTGTTCAAGAGAATCGGATTTATTTTTTTATGAATCTTTATTATTATTGTAATAAGAAATTCGTTTTTCTGGACCAAAGTAAAGCTAGTGAATGCATTTGCCCTCACGCCTTGAAAATGTATATCTATTCTTCGGGCTAACAATTCGACACACGACCAAACTTGCTCTTGTTTTGTTTGTTGACGCGAAAATGGCGGCTAGTTTGCAAGAATTGTTATATATTCGTGAATATAAAAAACATATTATGAATAGATTTCAGATCAGTATGTATATATATAGAGAGAGAAATTTGGGTATAAAATTTTTTTTAGTCGTTGAAAAGTCCAGGTGATACATTTAATAGGGTGCATTTTTATGAGATTTGGGTTGACCAGTTTTTTTTCAATGTTTAAACTGCCATTCCTATATTGAAATTCATGTTTTGGGATAGAATTGTATATAGATTTTAATAATTTTAAGTCAAATGTTTGATTCTAAGTTTTCGTTTCAAGTTGTTGATCAAGTAACTTCTGAGCATAGCCATAATAATGGAAACATACGCTGCTTAATCATTTTGGTCTAGTGCAAACGTGAGTGGGCTGAGTGGCAATATAAGACAAAAATTGTGAATTTAACTGATGAATGGAACTGAAATTATTAATTTATTAAATAAATTCAAACTGCTATATTTTCACATTTTTGACTCGCATAATTATAAAGGATCTGAAACTACATTCGTGAAACTACATACACAAAATGTGGACTTCATTAAACTTGAAAACATATGAAATGTTAAAACTCGAGCATTTTCTCGAATCCCAAGCGGAAGTGTTTTTTAAAAGTATTTGAGGGTTGTAGGAGAGTTTAGACAGGGTTTAGAGGGATGAGCTCTTATAAGGGTGGTTGTTATTCTCGCTATGCCAAGGACAAGTCGGTCATCGCCCTGCAGAAAGCCTAACCTGTGCCAATCTCGGGGGTAACGTCCTTATGGTCCTGGCCTCGGGCAACACAAAACACTCGTTTACCGACCGCGGAAATGCCCTTTTTACAATTATTTAGACCTTTCGAAATAATAAAAGAATACAAATTTTCGAAACCTTGTCTCTTTATTTTGTTACATTTTACGATGAATGTAAACCACATTGAGCTACAAGTATAAGACTAAGGGTTGTAAAACTCTTTATGAAGAAAATGAAAAAAAATCGCAACATTCATTACCGGTACTTAAAAAAATATATAATCGTAAAATTGCTAAACTTGAAGTTTACTTATTCACTATACAAGAGTATAAATATATTTTCAATTTATGTCATGAATATATTATCCTTATAGAAATTCAGGATTACTCAATAGTAATTAAAATCTATCAACAAAAAATTTAATCTGCATAAATAAAACTAGAGTATTATCTCATAAGACACTGAGATGAATAACTCAATCGTAATGTTACAACACATGTAAGCATGTTTCAGGAACATTTTCATCCAGATAGAATATCATTTATTATTTGGTTTTGAAGAACATTTGCCAGCAAATACCTGCAGTGCAACGATCTCACGCAGGTCACATCTTTTGTTGTACAACAGTACGAACTATAAAATCAAATAGGCCTTATATAGAAACGGACAGAACGCATTTCTGTGCGTATATATATATATATATATATATATCTAAACCGGTGAGACATGCCATGTTAAGTTAGGGGCATTTTCAAGACCATAATGCAACTGGCAGACAGGGAGGGGGGGGGGGGGGGGGGGGGGGGTAAGGGGGTTAGCGTTGCTGGACTTCTCTTTCCCCCAAATCCAAAAATTGAGGGGATTTATCGAGAATAGTGAGTAAAGTTAGGGTAGCTTGTGACGATGCAAAGGGAGGAAATAGGCCTCGGCAAAAGTAGTGAGTGAAGGGGGGAAAAGAGAAGGTGGAAGATGGAGCTTGCTAGGCACGGCTTATGATGACCAAAGGTTTTCTCCCTTTTATACCCTCTTTTTGGTCAAACTTCACTCACGTCACATACAGGATTCTTACGTAATTCTGTCTCTCTCTCGCGCGCGCTCTCTCTCTCTCTCGCTCATCCCTTCCCAGCTCGAGCTGTGACAGCATCAGAGTTGAAAGGAACTGAAAGAGATTTACGAAGATGCAAAGGCGCGAGGGAAAATGTTTTGCCATATTGCCCATTGGATTTGATAACGTCTTTTAGATTTATAAGATTTTAAAGATATGGTGTTTTTTCTCAGTGATGCTTTTTATATTTTGAAAGAAAGCAATTTTATCACGCCCTAAAAGCCTGTATTAAGCCTATAAGCCTATATCGGCCTACTAAGTACAAATGATGTTTAGATAGACTATAAGAAATATCTCTTGAATATAGAAAATAGTATATGGGTACAGATTTGGAGAGTAGGTGTAGGTCATACTATATAGGCCTATAAGACCATTCCTTCACATTATTAGCTATAAGAAACTAATTAATCTCATCGCTCCATTTCACGAATCATTCATCCGACGCTAATATATCTTATAGTTATAGTTATCATTACAGTTAACATCGGGGCTATAAGTTGAACTCCATCAAAAAATGAAATCTGCATGACTGAAAATGGTAATGAAACTAGGCATAGGTATGGCTAAAAAAATGGCACCCCGTTTCAATTAAAACTGGTTGTTACAGAATGAAGAATGAAAAATGTGTTATTTAGCTTTCTATTCTTACATTTCTTATTATTATATATGTCTTCATATATCTTGCAGGTTGCATGCTAGGCCTGGTAGGCTCCAAACCATAAACTGCTTAAAACGTATTAGTATTATACATAATGTGTTTGATTAAACTAATGTTGTGTATAGTTTTTGTCAGAGAAAACTTTGAGTGATAATAAGTTGGCCCGTCTTTCCCAATATTTCATCATAATGGATTCTCTTGCGTTTTCCATAAAAAAAACATGGAATTAAAAATTTCCACTTGAAAATTCCAGCATTTACCTTAAAAACGAATAGACGATGTTTTCCTATTATTTCAATAGCTTGACTCGACACACATTTCTGCTATTGTTTTTGACAGATGTTGAACAGTATAATTATAAACCCAAAATTAATTAATACAACTGAATGCAACCGAAGAATTTAATAATAGAGAACATTTTCTCATTCCTAATAGAAAAACATTGTTCAGAAATGTACGTACCCTGACAGTCTGGTAATATAATATTTTCTTTGTTGTGTTTGAACGTGTGATATAGGTGACAGGAATGGGGAAGAAAAGCGGGGAAGAGGGTAGGGGGTATTTTCTTCTGACGCGAGGAAAAGCAGGCGATATGTGATCTCAAATTCTGTTTTCTGGCATCCGGAATTTTCTTCTATTATTATTAATCTCATATGATCAGAATGTAGGAGGCCCATCGAGGCTATTGTACTTCCATTCATCCCGGTTATCCCGGTTATCCCAGTTATTCGTACTGGTTCTAATCACTTTCTATTAGTCTACCATAGAGTTGGTTTCACCAACTAGAATTTTTGTATTATTATCGAAAACTTGACTCAAAGTCATTGTTATCATAATTCATTATTGAACATGATTATTAATTAGCTAAGTATTAATCAAGTTACAAAATAAACACGAGTAAGAAAGGGTGATAACAACTTGATTCGCTAATCAATTGGTAAAGCCGTAACCACCCTAAACAGTACGGACCACTATAGATTCAACAGTTGATTTACTGACATGATGTTTTAAATACTTTCAATTGATTGGACTTTTCGAAAATGGAAATGTGTAAGGCTATGATGCTATTGCTTTCACTAGTTTTCTAGAGCATATAGATTTATGAAAAATTCTACCCCTTAGTTTTATCAGTAAAAGCTCTTTTAAGAAAGCTCTTTTGAAATGCCCTGCAGCCCACACTATTACGTATAGAGGGAACCAATTGTGTGAACAAAAGTATATACGTAAGAAGATAAGAATATAGTCTTCTTCTATGACAAATCATAACTTATATGTTTATATATATTTTAGGCTTCACACAAAATTCTTTGCTCGAACTTTGATTTCATGATACCATCTTTGTGTTATGAACCTAAACTTGTAGAAAAATATGACGGAAACTGTCAACGTTCGTTTGTTGTAACTCATTATCAAGATCGGACAAGAGAGGTCATTGACTGGCAAGGGTCATTACGTTGACACGGTGGACACAATGACATAAACAACAATCAAAAGCTTCTAGTTATATGTTGTATCCCATCAACTGATGTCCATAATAATCCAATCTCATGTGAATATTTATACACGTACGAAACTAGAAAAACACATTTATAAGTATTATTGAACGATCTTCGATGAGAATTAGTGGTTGTGAAATATCTATAGACGTTCTTTCTCTTGGTCATGACCATAGACCACATCAATAAAATAGCAATTAAATAATCATTACTTTATCATTATATGATTGAGGTAGGTCTTGGGGAATTATGCAACAATATGATGATAAGTCTGAAAATAACAAAAACATGCTGCCAATGTGAACTGTGTGAATGAGATAAGATTTTAGCTTTTCAAATGAATAAAAATTGAAATAATTGTTTAGAACTCTGCCTACATTATGGGTTGCCGAAAATACAGTTAAACCACACACTAAGAATTTATTAATGGTGGATGGAAAAATTGAACAAAATATGGAGAATTGAGGATAAAATTTCAAAGTTGAAAGACGGAAAAGACTATAAATTAATAACTTGGACCAGAATAAAAATTAACGAAGAAAGAAAAAATCAATAAAAAAAAAAGTTGTTTATAATGATACGGCGTGATAAATTCAATACATCATTTTATAGTACTGTACCATTAGTAGGAATTTTACAATAGAAAGGTCGGATTTTATAATCACTAATTACGTATACACCAATAATTACCAATAACAAATACCATTTTCAAAATTACCGATAACAATTCCAATTCTAGCACGACCAACCAACATAAAGAAAAAATCATAAACAATATAAAAAGTACCAAATATATTCATACCGATCTTCTTAAAACTTCTGTCACAAAATTTCTGATCAATGACATTTTTTTTTCAAGTATTTCTTTGTAGAATCACCTGAATCAAGTTACCAACATGATAGAGTGTATTCAGATGTCCGTCATAGGGAGAAATGTCCAGTGGGTTGATTATTGCCACAAAGTTGGAGTAGAAGCCCTTTCATCTAATCAACCGAACTGTAATGTAATCGTGAAATCTATTGTAATATAATCGTACATTTAGAATATATATTTTAGTTAGATTTATTCAAATAACTATAGCTTGTCAGTAAATGGAGTCTATTGGAAAAAATCTCTTCAAAAAACAATTGCTTTATAACTTATTGATAAAAGCATTATGTGTATCTATCAACTGTCAGTAGAGTGATTGGCATTACTTTATTGAAGAGAAATAATAGAACATATCTGACCCTTCCTAGTTTTCAGACAGCTGGACTTATTCGAGCCCAAGTGTTTAGAAAAAAACGATAAAATATAACTTTATAAAATCTCCATTCTTCATATATCCACAATATATATTTTCAATACATTTAAAAAAGGAGGATTCGGAAGACTTTTTCCTTGGATTAAGTTTTTATTTTGAAAACTTGTTACCTCCACCGAAATTGTTTTCACGTAAGTGAGTAATCCCGATGTCGGTCCGATAAAGGTATTGGGCATGTGCCGAATCTATATATACTCTCTATAGATGGATGGACATTGAATTATTGAATAGACGGCGGATTTGAAGGTCTTTGAAAACCTCTTCCCGCATGTCCATCAAATGTCCGAGATCTAAGAACTAGAGATCTCTCAAGGGTTGTCTCCGGCCAACAATGTCAGGCCTACTGGACTTACGCAATGTAACGCAGCTGTGCATGCGTAGTATCAAACGGATAAAAGAGTATACAAAAAATACGATGTTTTTGTTGGCCTGTATATAAGTACAAAATATAGAACATATTATTTTATAGTTTTGGACCGTTAGATAAAAATAATCTCCACCCATCCATGATCGGTAGGTCGGAACAAGTCCATACGGGGGCCTGTGAGGATTGGTGGGAGATCGACAAGAATGTTTGGTGGCTACAAAAATCTCGATTAGAAAATGAACGACATCAATTAAAACAATCAACTATTACCATAAGAAGTTAAAGACATATCAACTGAAGGGCTAGACTATGATATAATAATATAGTCATATAGTCTAGTCTTTTGCTCTATATGGAGTAAGTTATTACAACAATTATTGCAAAAAGAAATTTAAATGAATATTATATTATATATAGGGCCTACTACATATTAAATGAACATATAACCTCTTCAGCTAACCCTCCCATTCTGCATTTTCTAATTTCTAGTCATAACTTATTAAATTCACTATCAACCTGTTCAAATATTGTTTTATTATCATATTACAATTTAAAATTCTTACATTTAGTTATGATGAGCTATTCTTTACTGTGTGTACTCGTGGCAACTGCAAATTGGAAGCAAAATTTTGATATTTAATTGAAAAGTTTCCAGTTTATATACCGTATTTTTTCATTTATTCACTCGGTCCAGCAATGTGCATTGTTTTGCCATGATTATATAGGGCCTATATTATTCTCCAGCAAACAACTTATTCTAGAAATATGAGAATATAAGTCTATCAATACTTTTTACAAATACATTTTGTTTGTATACAATTCGTTTTCCAATTTCGCTATCATGATAGAATCTTCAAAATTTACTTTCACATAGCTTTTATGATTCCATCTTTCCATTCACACCCAAATGTCAACTTCCCACCTTCAACAATCCTTATGCCTACATAATTAATCGGTGTTACACCATACTATAATGTAATATAAATAACCTACCCCAACAAGTCACCTTATCAAAGATGAGTGACCTCGTTTTATAAATATACTTGTATTCACATAAGAAGAAGGTTTTCTTTACCAACATGACAAACACAAATACCATCACCGTCATATTTGTATATCCGTGGTAGTTTGAGGTTCAGTGAATTTTCTGCATAAGATTTTGATGAGAAACACAAATACGTTTTTCCAAAGAAAATCTAAATTGAGTTTCTCTACAATTACCAATTACATTTCTATTATTTTGTTGGTAGGCGACCTTCTTCTTTCGTGGATACATGTTACCACTCGCTAGAGAACCTCCACAAAGTTTTACCTGTTTTAAGATAGCTATAGGGGTGGTTCTATATATTCTCGGTTTATATATAAATATGTGTAAATGGTGATAGGGTGAACTGAAAGAAGAGATAAGACTTTCTCAAGTCAATATTTCTTTTAAGAATATCTACTATTTTTTCTCTTGGAAAATTGCCATTTGAATCATTTTTAGATGAGATTAGATAAGATTTTTTCAGTTGTTGGACCCATATTTCATTTGATATACCATGCGGCTGTAGGCTGGATATAGGCCTACCATTCATAATGTGACATAATTTGAAAAATGAGCGAATATCATGCCAACTACTATTACCGTTTTCGAATGTAAAATTTCATGTTTTGGGGGAAAATATCAAATTTTCTGATGAAGTTGCTTGTTTGTGGTTTGCGAAGTAATAATTCTTACTCGAATATTCAGAAACCACACAACTGTACCAACTACCTACCATGAACCAACCATCAACGTTTAGATTCATTTTATTTTTTTAATTTTCACTAGGCCTACTATCCCAATTTTTGTATGCCTCCGTTAATTATTTGAATTTTGTTACAATTTTTTATCATTTCAATATTGAGTTATTTAATTATGTTTTATTATATTTCTCAATGCATTTCAAAATTGATTGTTATCCTGTGCACTGTGAGTCAGGGACTAATAAAGGTTTATATATATCAGAATATTTCTTTTGAAGCGTTCAGAAAATAAAGACAGAGCTTGAACAAAAATTTATTCAATGGGTAGGGCCTACAGCTAATATATGGACTATCGTGGACAACAGTTCCTCACAGAAATGGTATTTGAATGGATGTGAAGTATAAATTCGTATTCACTACAACTCACATATAACCTTTTCTTTCACTTAGAAGATCAGATCAAGTCTGATCCCCTCCACTATTTATCATTCTGACCACAGTTTTTCTACGGTTTCCCTCAGATTAAGAATATAGAATTGGTTTCTTGATAACATGCCACTACCGGTTCCGATTCCTCTCGTTGAAAGTATCCAGTATAATCACTTGATCTAGTCGCAGAAATATTAAGTGTCGCACAAGATTTCAATATGGATTTCATTTATTATTTGCGATTTGTGTAACATACAGCTGGCAAATGCCATTATTAACCACAATCAATGAATTATTCATTTATTTATTTATTCATTCATTTATTCATTCAGTCATTTATTCATTCATATATGTATTTATTTACTCATTCATTTATTCACCTATCTACTCATTTTATATATTTTTTATTTATCCATTCATTCATCCATTCATTTATATTGTTTCGTCCTAATTGTTTTATTATGTTTTCCATCATACTTTTATCATCATCTAGAATAATTTGTGTTCTTGCTAAAAAAAACACTTCAATAATTTATATATTCAATTATATTTGCATTTCAAACAACTCTATCCTAGTACAATCTCTCCGATCACTCCTTTAATAACTACCTCAACATTATAATAACACGTAGTTTCTCAATTTGGGGATAAAAAGCAGGTGTGATCACCACCACCTTATAATTAAAATAATTCCGAGATGATAATTCGTCATCACACTGATGGAAACCTCTATGCAATCTGACCGTTCGTTGGTTGGGTTGCCAGGCGTTGAGGGGAGGGATGAATGGGTAGGGGTGGGGGTAGGCGCGCCGCGGAGTGGGGATGGAGCGTGCTCGGTGCCAACTAGGGGTGCTCGAGTATCTGTTGGCATAGGTTAGGAGTTGGTGGTCTCTAGCAAGTAGTAGGCGACATAATACGTAAGAGTGAGGAGTGCACTACTAGCGAGCAAGTGATAACGTAGAGATAGGCGTAGAGAAGGATATTATAATTAGTGTTGGTGGCGAAAGGATATTATGGCACTGTCCTTTCTCCAGGACACAGTTAATACAGGTACTG
The DNA here is from genome assembly GCA_907164805.1 of Brachyptera putata. NCBI lineage: Eukaryota > Metazoa > Arthropoda > Insecta > Plecoptera > Taeniopterygidae > Brachyptera > Brachyptera putata. The sequence continues at coordinate 9,583,425 of OU015471.1, read as the reverse complement.
TACATATTTATATATTTAATTTTTATTAATATATAATATGCTTTTGAATAAATCAACGAAATGAATATATTAAATTTTGTGTTTTTCAAATTTGTTTCGTGTTTATTAAGTATTGTTGAATATATTATTGTAATAAATAGTAAAATCAATATTTATCCCCCTATCAAATAATTAGTATGCACACTTTTGTATTATTGAAATTAACGTTATTTTAAATTAATTTTAATTGAAAACGCCACTGTTTTATTACAAGAAGTCACTCGGTTCATTTCAAAGATGTTGCTCATTTAGAGATCAATTGGAAGACGTAGTGAAAAAAATATTTTAGTATACCTAAATTAGTACATATTCAATTAAGTTACGGTTTGTCCTTAAGGTCGATCATAAAACTGCATGTAAGGATATCTTTCAATTCATACACCTATTTGATTAATAAATATGTAACACATAGTTTTCATCGTGTTTTTCAGGAAGATGTAACTATGTAGTTAATTATATAATAAGCAATAAATAAGGATGGTAGGCCGTCCAATTGGGATAACATTTCATGTGGTTCATTGTACTAAAATAGATAATATCGGACATTATTTTAAAACAGGGAAATTTGAGTGCATACAAATATGAAATATAGAAATATAAAACTCTTTAAATCTCCTAAATCTAAATATATTTAATCATTTAATAAAATTAGGTCTAAATATATTAATTAATATTTTATGGGGTTGGTCTAGTGTTATCTGATTGGTCATGAGGTGGTCGCCATTTTAGCCTCGAGTTTTAGGGGTGAATAAAGGTATAGGGGTGGGTTGATGACGTCATTCGCTGCACAGGAAGCGTGGATTGTTCATCTCTTCTTGACATTGACAAACATCCTCCCTGTTTTTGTTCCTTGATTTGGATAAAATTATGCCCTTCCTGGCAACGAAACCAACCTACAAGAGAGAGAAAAGTAAAATCGAGATATATTTTATTATAGGATTCCCGGCAACGGTATCCCGCATAGAGTTGCTCAGCAACTAACCAGTGACGTTAATAATATGACACTGTAGTTGCCAGTAAGATATGACGACAAGGGGCTTTACAGCTTTTCAAAAACGTGCAAAGAAGAATCGAAACTGGATATTATATTTAAAGGACGTCAAAACCCAGAGAATAGACTTTTACGAATGATGACGATATTTATTTTAGAGATAACTTGAAATCATCATCACAATTTCAGAAATTACAATTTATTTATCTGTCCTTCAGGACCCCGGCCCTTTTTCCAAGTCGTGACGTAGACATTACTTTATTCTGTTCATGTTTCTATACAGAATCGGTAATGTCTATGTCATGACCGATGGTCTCTGAAGGATAAAAAATTAATTATATTTTCCGAAATTGAGATCATATGGTCTAATTAGTCAAATAAATATCGTCATTAATATTTAACATCTAGTTTCTGGGTTGTCATGTCCTTTAATCACGTGTTCCAGCGTTCTTCTGTATTTTAATTCCACCTGAAATAACAAATGATTTATTGGATTAGACCTGTCAATCTTTGATTAGTTGATTATACAAATTCTTAAATTTTAAATAGATTATGAGGAACGCATAAGTGAGTGTGGACATATCAATTGAAACTAACACTTCATTTACAATAATTTATTTGAATCGATCACCGCGCATACAGGGTTGGTAATGTAATTATATGGTAGGGCCTATTTGTCAATGTCATAGCTACTGCTTAATAATATATGAATAATAAATTGAATAATGCATTGAATAATATAACAGCTACCACAAGATTCTCGCGCTATTCTTTAGATGTGATTGGCCTTCGTTCTTTTTTGGTTTCATTATAACTCACCAATGAGAAGAAATATATAATTTGTGTTCATAACGATTAACTTTAGTGAATAATATGTATTTTCTGACGGTATTTTCTTCCTCATTCAGTAGGTTGGTCTTTGAATCACCTGATTTTCTCATCAAACATTTCATGCAGACAAATTAAATATCACAAAAATGGCTGAACTTTGAGGTAAAAAGTAATGACAATTCTATTAGTATCATACACTGAAATAAAAAAATATTTTCTTGTTGCACTGTATTCTCAATATTCATGCGTGGTAATAAAAACAGAAATTCACCTTCACTAATGTTTTTCTATGAATTCTTAAAGAGTGTAATTGAATGAATAGTTCACATCTCCAAGATAATGTTATGGTCTTTAATTAATATGAAATTTTATTTTTGTGAATTCAATCAGTTTTGAGATAACAGGCCTACGTCAATTAATAAAAAGAATGTGATGAAATTCATTGACTTATTATCTCGAAACTGATTGAATTCACAAGAATAAAATGTCATATTAATTGAGGAGCATAAAATTATTTTGGAGATGTGAACTTTTCATTCAATTACGAATAAAAATAGTAAAGATAAATTTCTCGATTTGTGTAACCACCGTATGCGTAGAGTAGACCATACATGAAGGTTGTTGAAAATAAATATAACAAATATATTTGGCCTATTTCCGCATTTCGGCAACCCCACAGAATGATTCATGTAGGCCCCATAGTTAACACAAGCTATTCTATATTATGATAATTAAAGGGTTTTAGTGTATTATATTATTGACCCTGTAACCTGCAAACGAATTGTTCAAATTGTGGATGGTAAAAATTGATTAGAATATTCGTTCAATAAAAATCATGGTATTTTAGATTTTACAAATTCACGCGTGGTTTCTCATATTTCTACAATACATATATATTATATATATATATACATATATATATATATTATATATATATATATATATATATATATATATATATATATATATATATATAATATATAATATATAATATAATATATAAATATACATTAATTCCAATATGAGGAAGAAAATACACACACAAACTGGATTATTATGAATAAATATATTTATGATTCTTAAGAATTTGAATGGATCTCCTTAAAGCTTCTACCACAATATTTCTGATCAAGGAATTTTGCAGCTTATGCATATTAATACTCAAAATCGGGCTTTAAGATTATTTTAATTTGCATAATTTCTCGAAAAATGGCCCTGTGTTATAATTTGTAGTTAAGAAATGGATGGGATAAGGAAGTGTATGTGGCTATTCTGTAGATATTCAAGTACTTTTTTATATTCAGAATCTTGGTTGTTCTCCAATGAAGCCGAAGGATGAATTAATAGAAACTTTTATAAGCGGTACCTCTTGGTTGTTTTAAGACTTCGATACGGTTCTGTCACCGAAGATAAACGTAAGATGATTGAACTATATTACTAAATGATCGGATGTAATTTTGCCAGTGAACGTATTATGTGATCGGTAGAGTTGAACAATAAAAATGTTCAAACTAAGTATCAACTTTAGTTTTTGAATATTCAATTTCTGGCCTTAGTCCACACGGTCCCTATTAGTTCAACGGAGCTGACAAATAAAAATACAATCTTGTGATATAATGATAGATTATTTTTATAGATTATGTATTTTTTTTTTATTAGATGAGCGTAGCGAAGATTTTCATTCCATATACCGAAAAATTTGGGGATTGATTTATATATATATATTTTTTTTTGTAATTTTTTTACGCGGCATACAGGTCGGGAAAAAAGAGCAATCAACTCGAAACTTTTTTTCAAATTGATTTGCACAAGTATGGGCAAGAATTTTCCTTCCTCACCTCAACAGGCAGTTCAATATTGTGTGTGCATGATCTGAACATATCGACGACTGAACCGATCTCGGCCGAGTTTTCATAAAATTGTCATAATTATATTAGTTTTTGGTTACAATAACTTTCACGACTCATAACAAACGATGATATTTTTGTTCTTCCCCAAAAGATTATGTTTCGACGAACTCATTGCCAACAAAGAAGAAAAAGTTTCCGACGGGGGTAATGGTGCAAGATACGAGATCAATAAATATATTATTTAAGGAGGTGCGTGCACGGTGCTTATAGAAATAGAGAAATCCACCTTTACTAATTTGTTTCTGTTTTAAAAAACAGTGTAACTGAATGAAACTTTGACATCTACAAGATAGTATCATGCTCTTCAATTATTATGACATTCTATGTCAGTGAATTCAATTAGTTTTAAGATAACAAGTCAATGAATAAAAAGAATATGATGAAATTCATTCACGTATTATTTCAAAACTGGTTGGGTTCACTGAAATAGAATGTCATATTAATTGAAGAGCATAAAATTATCTTGGAGATATGAACTTTTCATTCAATTACACTGTTTTCGAAAATGGGAAAAAAAATAGTAAAGATACATTTCTCGATTTGTGTAAGCACCCTGCAGGCAACCCCTTAAGATGCAGACAATATTTGTCGAAAATGATAATGCGACAAATTTTATAATGACATATGTGGAAAGATTGATTCTACTGTATATGGAACAGTGACAATCCAACATTTACTTTTACCTATTTCTCAAACGGGGTATATGCTACGTTGACAATGAGAATGCTACGCTGTGGGCAGGTCCACCTTAATGAACATCATTAATAACGTATTTTTTTACTTCTTTCCAGGCTTGGGTCATCACGGCAGAGGAATGAAAGACACAGCTTCAAGCGACCGTAGCGATTCACGGGGTCACTGCGATAGTCCGACCTCCTTAATCGACGCCTCCAACCTTTCCCCACCCCTTTCCAATAGTCATCTAAACAATCTCTCGAGCCATGCTTTTCCAGGCTTACCACACCCACTACAATTCTTCCCTGGAAGCCTCGCCGCCAGCCAAACCGCGGCTCTACTGGCCGCTGCCAGTGGCAACCCTCTGCACCTCCACGCCACGCTCGCCTCCGGCACGTTCCAGCACGACCTCTTCTCCAAGTGGCACAGCTCTGTCTCGCCTCCTCTCAGCAGTAAATCCCGTAAGATCAACAATAACCACGTCACAAGCAGCACGACGACAGTGACCAAAAGGAACCAGGCCAATGCACGACGGCGGAAGAAGGAGGAGACTATGGAAATCACCACGATGGTAGAACCGCCATCGCCTCCCATGTCGGGATCGCCACCATCTGGGGAGGTCAGTAGCGGGAAAAGTAGCGGCGAGAAAGACGCTTCCAACAGGGATAAAGTATTCACCTGTGGTGTTTGTAAACGAAGCTTCGGCTACAAGCACGTGCTGCAGAACCACGAACGCACCCACACGGGCGAGAAACCTTTTGAGTGCGTGGAGTGTCACAAGCGGTTCACACGCGACCACCACCTTAAGACTCACATGCGCCTCCACACGGGCGAGAAACCGTATCATTGTACGCATTGCGATCGCCAGTTCGTCCAAGTGGCCAACCTCCGCCGGCATCTCCGTGTCCACACGGGGGAACGTCCGTACGGCTGCGAGCTGTGCACGTCGCGGTTCTCCGACTCCAACCAGTTGAAGGCGCACGTGTTGATCCACAAGGGCGAGAAACCGTTCGGCTGTGAAACGTGCCAGGGTAGATTCCGGAGGCGACATCACATGCTCCATCACAAGTGTCCCGGCAATGTTGACGGGAAGAGTCAGAAGTTAAGGAATGTGGAAACGCCAGATCTGGACGAGATGGAGGAGATGGAGATAGAGGAGGAAGAAGAGGACATACGAGGAATGATGATTGCTCATAATAACAACAAAGTGGAGAAGAAAATTCGTTCAAGAAAGACTCAAGATATTCGTCGTGTTGTTCGTATGCCATCGTCAATAATGTCGAATCCATTAAAACTGCCATCTCCTGCGCTGGTTCTACCTGTGCAGACCGAACCGGAGGACCTGTCGATGAGTACTGGCACGGGAAGTTTGTTCGCCGGTCACCTTCATCGGAGTCATCATTCTCACAGCAGTGGGGATTCTCCCATGTCAAGATCGCCGTCCTCGGAGGTTGGCGAGGAGCTGGACGACGACGAAGATACACCGGCGACGAGTACCAGCCTCTTCCTGCAGCATCGTCATCCCAAGTTCCGACATCATCTGCAACACAATGGCACCGCGCCGGTTTCCTAGTTCCTGATTGGTCCAATTGTACAATCATGGCCAGTGATAGGCCTATCAACTACGGGTATGTACCAATTGGTATATAGTCATTTTATTAAGTAATTAAGCTAGTGTATAGTTAAGGAAAAAAATAACACATTCATTTTTTACTTCTATATTAAAATGAAAAACTGAATATCATTGTTATTGTTATACAGTTTTCTGTCTAATTCTTATAAGTTATTATGTTTTAAGCTAATTGAGTAAGAAATATCACCGATAGGTCTTTTTATTCTGTATTATGGTAAATATAGCGAGTTTGTAATCGCGCCGCCAAACGCACCCCTATAATGCGTGCCACGGATCCGAGCTCGGTCTCCAGGCGACGCGGCCATGAATCTCGCGTTGCCATGCCAACCGAACTTAATCATTGCAAACATTTCCTCAAGATGCGCGTCCAATCAATGCTCGACAAAAGAAAGAAACGGAGAAACTAAACAAGACAGTCGTATTTTATTTTTTCATAAAATATCAATTAAAACAGTGCCTTAGAGAAAGAAATGATACTATATATTGTGTTCATTTTATATTTAAATGCGTTATTTTTTATTATATTTTCCCGCTAAATAATATTTAAAATATGAAGTACCTTTGGAGGTCTATTGAGGAAGTGAAAAACCTTTGGTTATTTTACCAAATCATGGGGGTGGAGGGGGTAGCAAAGCAAAAAGGTTTTCTTTCTTCTTACTGAATGGGTAAGTGGCAGAGCTGTGCAACTTTTAGGGTTGTTTACGCCGTTTTCGCATAACCCATAGTCCTCTAAAGGAAACTACCGCGCAAGAATAAGAAAAGGCCAAGCCCTTATGCAATTCAAAACGAAACATTCTTTGCTTTGAAGTTGCGTGGGGGTTTACTGTATAGTATGGAAATAATAAAGAATAGAACACTTTGGAAAGAGAAGAATGAAAAGAGTGTACATATTTTTCTAAATTTTTATGCGAAAATGCTTGAACCTGTTTTCGAAATGAAATGTCTTGGCTAATATTTCTCTACACAAATATGGGAGTTCGTTGAACTAAAACCCAAGTGCCTTTTCAATAATCTACCCCATCTTTAACAATCTTGGTAAACTTACATAATATTCATCTGTTTTCTCCTCACCCCCTTGCTCAAATCTCGCGTCATTTCTTACCCCTAAGCCTAGGACCCTCTCATCTCGAGACCTGGACAGATCTCATATTACCAGAAGCGAAATGGTTTGAATAACAATCTTAAAACATGAAGTAAACAAGTTATAGGTATAGCAGTTTCTCACGGTCAATTCGTAAGGGAGGACATTCACCCCCATGTGTTGAAAATACGCGTCTTCTTGATAAAGGAAATGCTCTCAATGATTGAGTTTCTCAAAATTAGGCACACAAGTTGTGTTCACTATCAGAATATTATTTCGCATGTATTGTTTTATTTTACCAATACATAAATACGACTGAAATTCTATTCCTTTAGTTGCACATAATTTGTCTTCATTTTCTATGAGATAATTAATTAAAAAACAAGGTACGATAGAAGCTTCAATTTTGATCAAATATAACTTTTTGATTATTGAATTTATCTAACATGCAATACTTTAATACATCAGGTATATATAATTATGATGACCTGTAGAAACAGAGTAAAACGTATGAAAATAAATAAATATGTTGTTTCTGAGCGATATACTTCTTCTGATTCTCAACTTGTCATAATTTTGTACAACTGAATGAACAATATTTGCCCTGTTCTCCCTTGTTGCATGGTGGAATGATGTTGCAACTGTTGGATGATATAATTTATAATAACAATAGTTATTTAAGATCAAAGTAAAAATAAGTTGCACTTCCATCATTCTACACCTGAGTAACAAATCAAATTTAAATTTGCATTTAGCATATAAATTCACATAATCTATATTGAATACGTGCATAAAATTATTACTTGGTGATATTTCTTTGAGAACTCAGTTGTTAGTGTAAATCGATTTTGTGTCATAAGAGATTATGGTTTCCTTTTTCTGATCGTAAAATGTCTTTCATATTTTCGATTAAGGAACTTCCTTGTTTGTATTTGTGGTTATATATATATATATATATATATATATATATATATATATATATATTATATATTATATATTATATATATATATATATATATATAACTTAATGTTAGATTTAGTTGAAACTTTTCAGTTTTCAGGGATTATTCATATTTATATTTATATCATACCAACAGAGAAATATTATATATCAATATTATTTTCTAGAAAACCAATTAAATGCACATAATAAATATGTGTATATACTTTAAATAAGTCATAAGTGATTGACGATCACAAGTTACTATTATAGAAAATAATTAATTGATCTAATAATTAATGGAGAAATTGTATTTTCGTATATCTATAACCGAAACTTGGGTGTTAGAACCTGAATAAAACAAAACGTAGCACTTACTCTAAACAGCAATGCTGTGACATAAACTGTACTTATCTACCTCACTAAATAGGTTTTATTAATCAATAAATAATATTGATACTGTTGATTGAACATTGATTAACCTTTGCACGGGAATTACAAGACTGATTTATGAGATGTGAATCTTGATCACTTGAAATAGCATATCTTATACCTCAACCTGCCACCATTATTATTATTATTATTAACGCTAACATTTGATATTACATATTACGCCGACATTGAATTCAGAACACTTATTGTTTAGTATTTTCTATTTCATTCACAATCATGAATTACTGTATTCATAGAACTAACACACAGTACACATATAGTACATAGAACGATAATACTGTATACATACCTTTAGAACTGTCTGCTCGTACGTTTAAACTTTAAACTTTTACATAAACACACACGCACACCCATGTATACCCACATATATATATATATATATATATATATATATATATATATATATATATGTGGGTGTGGGGTGTATATATATACATATATATATATATATATATATATATATATATATATATATATATATATATATATATATATGTATGTATAAATATGTATATACTATATATATATATATATATATATATATATAGTATATACATATTTGTTCATGTCTTTACTTTCATTTATTCATTTTTCTTGTAATTCATGAAAATTGTTCATGTCATTAATATGCAGGATTACGACTAAGAAAACATATAAACTTTCACGACAAAACACACACAAATATACACAAAACACACATATATATATATATATATATATATATATATATATATATATATATATATATATATATATATATATATATATATTATATATAAATTCATAATCCTGCATATTGATGAGATGAACAAATTTCAGTTAGGGTATTGCTCTTCTGTTGAAATGGCTTTCAATTCGATGATTTCAGCTTTTAAAAATGTGAATAATCATTATATTGTTAAAGAAAATATCTTTCACAAAATTCAGTCACAGGAATTTATATTTTTTTACTCATCCGCGAAAATATGAATCTAATATGTGATATGTCAGTTAAATATATAATTATATAGGTTATAAAACTGAATTAGTGCTACGAGCATTGTTCTTCAAGTTTGTGAAGTGCGAGTCAATGTTCTCGTCCCGCCAAGAGTTAGTCACGCTGACGCAAACAAACGTCAGTCGTTCGTTAGTGCAAATGATCTTCCTTAATAGAGGGTGGCATTATTGGGCAACATGATCCCCGTCTCCATTCATGACCTCATTTCTTGAAGAAAAAACAGTTACGGTTTCTGTTGATTTATCTCAAAGAACGAACACGAATAAAACACATTTTTGCACGAATTTCTTACGGTTTTCTGAATTTCACCTTCTGCTTCTCGTAACGGGTTTTCCTGTCTTTTCCAACCTTTTTACCCCATTTTTTAAAAAAATCGGTTCTCCCTTTGACAGGCGAGTTTGAAGGCAGATTTGGCCAAACCCTTCACCCCGTGCTCTTTTATCCGTGCTTGAAGGGTGCGCGTGCCTGGGCTACTCCGCTGTCTGATCAAAGACCATGAGTTGGACTAAACCTACACTTTACTTTGGCCTGAGGGTCTGTAACAGCAGCTTGCCTATATAAATGATATCGTCAAAAATATACACCCTTTTTAAGGAAATTTGAAACTCTTTGACAACAAAAAACCTATTGATTTCTATTCAGAAAAACTAAAAATAAGAACAAATTTTTGGCACACTTCTTTTATTGGTAGTAAACACCAATTTTCTTGTCTGATTTTTTTTCTCTATGCAAGCAATGGTTTTCAACCCTCACAGATTCTTTCGCGAAGTTCAATCTCGAAGCAAAGAACGGCTTGAAAAAAGAGTTAATATCGATTTGGTTTTTTTATTTGAGTCACCCCCACGTTTTTTCACCCTCGCGTTTTTTTCATCCCTTACTCACCCAGGGTTCCTATAGCAACGAAGTGAAATTACTTCAAATAAAAATAGAACATTACAATAAACATATTCCTTGAGATTGTCGACAGTAGGTGTTCATATGATCGGCACGTTGACAAACAGAACGTAGTCTACACGGCAACATCCCGTAGACCTTCAGGTGATGAAAACGCCTTATTATCCGCCACGCGCGGCGTTTCATTTGTTGCTATGGAGGCTTTGCATATGAAAGTTTTACAGTTCCCACTTCGTTTCGATGGTTAATTACGAGAGTATTTTTTATATGTAAAAACAAACCGTGGGTAGCGGCCCCGGGGAGAAGTAAAATGCGAGTTATAAAAAGCGCTAGCTTGAGATACGATGGATCCCTAAATTAATTTGCTAGGGCTAAACAATGCGTCTGAACCACGCATCGGACTAATGGAAGTCGTTGCGAAAAAATTGCCTCCGCTTTCATTTTACTATCTCGATTTATTATTCATGCGGTTATCTTTTCTCTCTTGTTTTTTACGTATACTTTTCCACCCTTCCAACCCCTTTTACTTCTTACCCCACGCGAGTTTTTATGATTCTTTTTTTTTATCTTGGTAATGCATAGCAGTTTTTTCGGCTACCCTTATAAAAAGTTTTTGTCATCCCAGCTCATCAGACAAAAACATTTCTAAGAGGGTCTTAAATTACATTGTTCAACCCCTAACGCTAATTAAACATCTTTAACTTTCCTGCACACTGATTTGACTTCACCATAAATGGCCAGCGAGTTATGCAAATACACTTGGCATGGGAAAGAATCCAAAAACAACCGGAACCTATTCGATTACTGTTTTCCTCAAAAACACCAAATTAAAATGTAAAACGTAATCAACAACGACTATGATTTCAATATTAGACTCAGCTAGTAGATCCTTGAGTATTCCATGGGATGGGCTCATGTCAATTCAATGCAATACAGTGAAAAATATCGTTATATTTAATGGCATATCATTTAATTCAGTCGTTTTTCTCTTAGTATATAATAATCATGTAATAGGCGAGATGAACTCGATGTGTTCACATCAAATTGTCAAATATTAAGAAAAAGAGACGGTAAATTAGATTTAAAATTAAATTTTGATTTTAGATATAAATATGTTTCTCTTTATTATTATCGCGAGAATATCACAAAAATTGACAAAATGTTGAATTCATTATTGATTTGGGCCATTTGTATCCAATATAAAATAAATATTATTTTGTAACTCGCTTGCCCATCGTACAATCTAGATAAGTTGACGTTTTCCTATAGTGAATATTCACGTAATATTTGTTGCGAAATTCCTTCCTTCTAAGATTCAGGGTCTGAAATCCAGATTTGTTTCTATACTTCCTAACCGTCATGAGATAGAACTAGAATCAGATAGGCAAGGGTTTAAATAATTGCACATGCAGGCTAAATAAAAAAATGGTGTATGAGTCAGCGTACTACCCCTTACTTTAGGGGGTGGCAATTCTTTTTTTTTTATCTACAGGGATTTGCACTCACTCTCTCCTGTCTATCTTTCTGCTACCCCCCTTTTCCCCCCAACCACCCCAGGAAGATTTGATCACGGGAAAAAAAATGATGCCCACCCCCTTACAGCAAGTCACCCCACGGGCGCGGGGCTTCCAACATAAAAAACTACCCTCTTATTTCCCCTTTCAACCCCACGCAAGCTAATTACGTTACGGGACAGAGCTGCGAGTCCAGACTTGATCCAGAACTTGAGATGTTGCTTGCTGGTACTTGAACCTTGGTCACGGAATCGAAAAAGTAATTGATTTTTTTGGTTTTTTGAGTTTGAATCTCTTATAGACAATATTAACTGAACTAACCAAAAATAAAATCTTACCATCAGTTGAAAACCCTTTTCATCATATCTTTATAACATATAACTACAATACTAATTTAATTTTGATTTTTTTTGTGTCAAGTAAAGACTCACTAAAATATTAACACATATAAATATTATTCGGATAATTTATGTACATCAAAAATGATTAATTGTATTTCTCACTAAATATTCATGCAAATACAGCGCTGAAACTGAATGCGATCATATGAGCAGCTGCAGCCATTTACACATACTGGAACGATTTATTTCCCTATTCTAGTATATATTTCTTTCTTACACATTTCGATAAAACTTTTCCAACATGCAAATTCTATCGCGAGCGTAGCCAATCGCTGTTTTATGACCGTCGCCAATTGCGATTCTGTTGTCTAGAATACCGCTTTGTAGAATACAAACGCGTCAAGAATATCGTAGAACATTTTGTAACAAAAAAGCACGCGTTATATAATAATAAAAGTGGAAAGTGCTGACAAGAAGATTTACTGCTATAATATCACATTATAGGTAAACCCCCATTTTGATGACAATTTCGGGTGGCCCTTTTTTAGGGTTATAATAAAGCTCTTGAAAGGGGGCTGTTTCGTTACGCTGGGCCAAGTTTTTTTTTGTAATTTTCTGTTAAAACCATTGTATGTTTTATGGAGAGCGAACCGCACAACGGCGTCAAAGTGTATGTATCGCAACAACAAAAAGCGGATAACTCCTTGGATGACCCTCACAATGTCGAAGGGTTTTTAATAATAACTCAGAATCGGGAAATCATTAGTAGTTTATGGGATGTGGTTACACAGTTTTACCACAATCAAGTTGGGTGGTGTCAGTCAGTAGAAAACAATGCTTCGGCTTGATTAATAACCACAATCAAACAGTTCGCAAGTTTTTATTGAAATCATGAAATTTTATATATCAATATGAACAGAAATTATTGCGATATAGAAAATATCTCTCTCAAATTTGATAGAAAAGTCTCAGCTTCTCTCACGGTAAAACTCACGGACACTATTATATTTCATATCCTTTGAAAACTTATTTTATTATATGTCTGAAAAATATGTAACTACAATCCAAGCTTGCATAAAATATCCTTACAATTTTTGAGGGTGAAAATAATATTTTTGAATACTTAATAAGAACGCTGATATAATACAATGAAACACTCAATTTTTTCAAAATTTTCCGGTCTATTGTTAACGGCCGTTTCCCACAATGACTGGAGTCTATATTATATCAGTTACTTGGCAACAAGAATTGAAGTCAATAAAATATCACTACTATTGTCTCGTCAACATTGCCTTTTCTTTTGTCGTATTCTTAACTTTTTACCATAAGGTGTAAACTTATGTATAACATTGTAGAAATGTATATGTTCTCTACGACACTTGACATTGTACATTTTTCCCTACTACTTTTCAGTTCGACAATAATTCGTATTCGGGTCCTGATTTTTATAAATAATTTCAACTTTTGTATTATGCATATGTCAGAACTGCATTGAAATGTCAATCACATCTCAAACCAGGTGTCGATTTGGAGATTTAGGGGAAAATTATGTGAATTTTGAAATCTGTCTATTTCTTTTTGATTTGAGAACATATTCCTTATCTATAAATAATCACACAGGGCTGCAAAACAATTCTTATTAATCAACCTACAATCACAGGTTAATTATTATTTCAATTGATATTTATTAACATTAATATTCTCTCAGGATCATCATGCACTATTGATATTTTAAAAATATATGCTTCCTAATATCTCATATACCCTACAAAAGAACTCAAATAATCTCTAAATAAACCAGCGAATTGTAAAATATGAATTGTTTATCGAATTCTGGGTGGTTACTGATTGATCAATATTGATCAAGCCAGATTTGTCAAATTGCAATGGTTTTGAACAACTCACCATCCAGCCTACTATTGAGAGGTCTTTTGGGCGCGTCTTTTGTTAAACAGTTGATTATCAGACCAGGTGCCTCCTAAACCCGCCCCACCCCAATCCATACGATTCCGATTTTTTACTGAAAAAATATAAAAACCGTACATTGTCGAAGGGGAGGGGGGGGGGGGATGAAAGTGTGCCAAAGCGAGGTAGGCCTACCAGCTCGCGAGCTTATAGCACGAGCACACCACAGCGCGTGCGAAGTGAGGACAAGAAAAAACCCCGGCGCTTTTTTTAATGTTTTTATATAAGGGAGTGGGGAGAGTTTTTTTTTGACTAAGGGGAATGAAATCGAAAGACTTTGTCATCTGTCAGTGTCAGATCGAAGCGAGAAAACTTAATTCATTATCAAAATCCAATTTTTTGAAAGCACTCATCTGGACTCATCTTGCAAATAGCTTATTCAACGGAGAGTAAAATATTAATAGGCGTATTAGGGATCTAATCATTTGGTAAGCTATCGAGGAAATGGCGCGGGATCTTTGACAAATTACAACCACTTATAATGCGAATATAAACGTAAATGATTAAATAAGAACGGGCTTTTTTAAATCAAGCACGCATATGACTATGTATGTTTATTTTTCTCAGCATGGAGATATATTTGCTTGTATATTAACGTATAAATATGTGTGATATATTAATATTGAAGAAATATTTATATTTTATAATTGAACTTGGTGGAAGGGCCAGGTTCTCATATTTCCCATCAACGCATGCGCGTGACCAATGACCAGTGACCACAAATAACAAATGTCAGTTGAAAGACTAAGAACGAGAAGATAAAAAGTGAAATTCACTTGAGCATGGGAGTCGATTTATTGAATTATCATTTTTTCCGTGATAAAATTTGAAAGTTTTGATATATCAAAATGATAATACAGAAGAAACCACGATCTCAGACCTTCAAAATGATGATAAAGAAAATTATTAACCGTGGATGCTAAAATTTACATTATTATACAGTTTAATTTGTGTTTTTTCAGCTGTATACCCATACAAATTATGCGATGAGGTGAATAGTTTTCAAGTACACCGTCATGAAGTTATTAGAAATATCTGTTTTTCTTTTGTATTAGAATATTAATGATATCTCACACCGTTCAAAAGTTATCACCAAAAAAATATATATTTCGCTGAATCGACTCCCATGTAAGGGCTTCAAATATACAATTGGAATATTTTGTCAGCTCCGTACCATTACGTATACCATTTTAAAAAATCGGATCATAGGTAAACTATTAACATATTGATTCAGAATTTACTAGTCATATACAATTTTCATCTTTTTATTTGGACTGTAGCTAGATGCACATATGACATCTAAGACTATGGGTGGATTGCAAGAACGAAGTTTAAACCCCGGTCTACTTTAGACGCCGTCCAAGTACAAAATAGCATTGTAGAGGCAATGCTATTTTGTACTTAGACGGCGTCTAAAGTAGACCACGGTTAAACTTCGTTCTTGCAATCCGCTATTTTGTACTTAGACGGCGTCTAAAGTAGACCACGGTTAAACTTCGTTCTTGCAATCCACCCTATATAACCTAATATTATCGTGACCGTTCTCTGACTTCCAAGTTCCCACGTCATCGAAACAGTCATTTGCGCACGACGATAGCAATCTTGCGGCTAGTTCGATAAGATCGCGATCACCCCGTGTGTTGTGAGCGGACGAAATACACGCCCTTACCTTTAACCTCCACTCTTTTGTATCTAATGTTTGGGACATTTTCTCAGAAAGCCGTTGACAACTTCATGGAGTGGACTCTCGATTTACATAATGGGAGAAATGATTTCTAAAGGCTATAGGGCAATATACTTTTGCATGACTTACTTTTAGTATTATATTAGGTATTTTATACATGTCTGAGCAGACAGTTCGTTAGGTTGTATACGTTTGGGAACAAATCATTTTTGTATGAATTAGATATTTTCAGGTTCTTTCAACATATAGTGGTCAATATCGCTTCGGTTTTTAATGGGGACCTACACACTGTATATGTGAATAAAATATAACTAAACTTATGTAGTAAATAAAGTATCAATTTGAGTATTGAGCGAGGATGTTCTCCCGGTGGTGTCAATGCATTTGTAGGGATTCAATCTTTTTATTCCGGTGTGAAAAAAAGTCAGTTGCTTTCACTACAATTTTAAGGGAGTAACTAATTCCGGTATTTGTAATATATTTTAACATATAAAAGACCGAAATGTATTTAATTCCAGGACAAAAGTTCCATATATGCACTAGTGATTATTGTTAATGTGAACACGTTATTTGTGAATGTTAAAAAAAACATATTTTTAAAGATGTAGGAGTAAATCTGTTTTGATCGTTTGTGTGAATGTGTTAGTCATTTTGTATTGTCTCTTGATTCCAAATATGTCATGGAATGATGCAGTCACTAAAACATATCAGGAATATATTTGCTCCCAGAACAATATTATAATAGACATAGATGAAGCGTAATTTGATTTATTTTGTTTACCCTTATATGTACTGTATAGATAATATAGACAATGTTAAAACTCAGGTCAGACTTAATATTTATTTCAGCAGGGTCAAAGTTCACGCATGGGGTATGTCATTATGATACCATTTTTCAAGATATAGAATATTTGTGTTTTTAAGAGTCGGTTGTACCAGGTGATGATTAGTGAATTAAGGAAAAATGAGCAAATTAACTTGTTATTCCCCCTGGATACATATGCTATTTTTGTACCTTAAGTAATGATCAACTAATCAATATTTAATTATCAGTTGGTACAATCGGCTCCAAGTATAGGGAATTAAAATAATTGTCTCCTCCTATTCAAGTTGAATGAAACTTATGAAGCAGACATTTTTGATTCAACGTTGGTATAAATGAGTCAAAGTACACGAAGTAGGTTTCTACGGGGAAGATATGTTAATATTGCCAGATCACCCATCATTGTTTTCAAACGACAGTACACCTCAATGTTGCTTTATTGTCATAATTATAATGTTTAATTTGACGTTATGTTGATACAATGATTATATGATAATAAGGACTACCCGTTCATTGTCGAACAAGATTAAAATAGGAACATTTTTTTATTAAATTAAATTCTTTAGAGTAGAATTATTTATAAATCCTACCAAATCTCTTGAATATCAGCAGTTCTTGACGGTACATTCGATAGTAATACTTGTAAAACATGTATAGACCAAAAGAATACATTTTGTGCATATTAAATTTTGAAACGTGGTTGAATTAAATGTAATATTAGCAATAATATTGGTGTTATCATTTATCAAAAAATCAATCTTCTGTTTCTATCTCTGAGCACGAGTTTAATACAAAAAAGTACAAGCCAATGTGGTTAAATAAATAAACCATAAGGATGATTAAAATGTCGACGAATTCTTTGAACTGTCTTATTTGAATTCTTTACTGTATAGTAGTTTTGTGTATAAACTAGTAGGCTAATTGTATTATCTTTTCATTGAAACAACCTAAGTCGTGTACTGTAATGTTCATGAGTTTGATTACAGTCATAATAATTATAATACAAACCTGTATATCATTTACTGGTAAGTGTTAATTTATAGTCAACATCATTCTCTTGAACTTGTTCCTACGTGCGATTTAGACAGCCGAAGACTGTTCCATATTTTGTAATTGTAGCTCCACAACCAATCTCCACAGTTCCTATGCCCAAACAGTCTGACACCCACATGTTAATTGTTCTAGTTATTTATATTGTGTACACAATAATAATATTGTTCCTAATCAAAATAGCTCACAATACCACAAAATATATTTTTAATTCAGCACCTTAAGGATTAAATAGTCATGCTAATTTGTTTTATTATTCAATATGTTTAATCTATATATTGAGCCTCTGAAGGTCCATTGAACACAGCTATGAAAGTCGAGTTCACAGAATGAATTTATAGAGAATAAATGTTAATATTGAAATCTCAAATGTGTCCTCAGAAAATGATTGTTATCTTGTCAATACTGTACTGAAAATATAATATTAGTGTCTATTTTAACCACTTGTTTAGAGCAAATAGTTGAACCATATCATAAACTGATTGTATACATTCCCTCCAAATGCAAAGTAATAAATAATCAACAGTCTATTTCCAATTTAAACAAATCAATAAACAGCAAACAGGGTATTTTATAACACAAATTATTGATAGTGAATACTGGTAAGATGTTTTTCAGAGCTAAATATAACATTTCATTTTTTTTTTGATAACACATTTTGTGTAATATTAAGTATTAACTAAATATCTATAACTATTTTGAATGTAATATTGCTCATATTTCTAAGATCACTGAGAAAAGCATGTCCATTGTAAACAATGGAATATGCACATATTTTGTAAATGGCATTGTTGTAACTCAAGAGTTTGTTATACTTTTCATTGTATCTGTAATTAAAAAATGACGAAAGAAAGAAATGAATGAATTTAATTTTAGAAACATAGCTCCCATAGAATCGTCTTTGCTCATTTCAATATTCCCATGTACCCTGTCAAGTCTTCCAGTTTATTTTGAATGCTTGTAAATATCGATCACAACATCCACTAGAGAACTGACAAACAGAGATGTATTCTATCAGCGAATCAAAAAATGGTGAGATGAGACAAATATGTTAGAAACAATATTTTTGTCAGAACTCTGTAGGTCGTCTAGTTC
Source organism: Brachyptera putata (assembly GCA_907164805.1). Classification (NCBI taxonomy): domain Eukaryota; kingdom Metazoa; phylum Arthropoda; class Insecta; order Plecoptera; family Taeniopterygidae; genus Brachyptera; species Brachyptera putata. The sequence continues at coordinate 9,564,509 of OU015471.1, read as the reverse complement.
AATCAATATACTATTACCTTGAATTGAAAACATATAATATATCGGATTTAACAAATCACTGTAATCTTTGAAAACTTATTAAATAATAATAGGGTCTCACGCTGTTTAGGCCTATTGTTTGGATGCTAATTAAGTATTGATGAAAAAAAATGCTGTTTAAGAACCAGCGTTTATTTCGTGATGCATATTATCATATTATATCATTAATCATATAATATAACAAATTATTTTCTTCCTTCCATCCTTCGCTCTAACTGCAGCATGAGGAACAATGATTTCGCATCAAGTTTCGACGTTCATTGAAAAATAATGAATATGATCTAAAAAAATATCTGTAGCCAAGGCTAATGCCGGGATGGTACCTACAATATAGGCAACGACCGTATCCTTTCACTATCCTTCCCATTACCTAAGAAATCTTCATATCATTGATCATTCATTCGAAGCCAATGAATTAGTTATCATTAGGCCCTATAGTGTGTTGTTAAACCAAATATATATATATATATATATATATATATATATATATATATATATATATAACAGCACAAAAAATGGGATTTATATATATATATAATATATATATATATATATATATATATATATATATATATATATATATATGTATATATATATATATAATATATATATAACAGCACAAAAAATGGGATTTTATTTCCTAGTCCTCAAGTCAATACTAGTCGAACAGGTAGTATCGAATTTAAGACTGGTTTTTACAGCCCTGTGATTGGCTGATATGAATATGATGACAAGATATTCAGAGGGAACCACCCCACCATGTGCTTCTCCACGTGGTTTCTTGTTTTTAATTTGTATTTTCACCTTGAAGCATATCAAGTGATGACCAAAGGTTGAACTGTCGACGTTGAACAGTTTGTCTATATGCTACACAGAAATAATCAGACCAAGTGGAACTCATTGCGAAAATGAAAAGACCGTATGAGAGTTGATTCTGCAAATTTGATGTGTCAATTTGAATAATATGATCTGCAACCTCAAAAAGTGACGACGCTCACTTTCAAAGCCCCATGGCGCCTATGGATGACATTTTTATAATAGTATCATATTAGGAATAATTGCTTGAAATGTGCCAAATCGAATGATATATTTGTCCCTTCTTTTGTTCCCTCTGTCCCTTCTTGTGAAAATGGATGACACCCTAAATGAAGAATAGCTATAACACTTTTCATTACACTTTTATTTATCCCTATTTTTGGGGGGGGGGGATTTGTTGATTTTTCTTATCTTCATATTCTTGTCTTCATATCACGAATTACAGCTCTTATTGTTATGTATCACATCAACTTTATTTCCGATTTTCAAAAATTTTGTCGTCTAAAATAATTTTTATTTTCATCTATTTAACAGTATTTTAATTATTACCTATTTTGACTTCTATTCTCACATTGTTTACAATCATATTAACTTTTATAGACAAACCTGTCAATTTCTTCAGTGCATTTCTTGTCAGACTTATGCAAGACAATGTGCATACTTTCCATTGATCATATTAGTTGCGTTTTTCTTGATCAAGTAAATGTGTATGGTAATATGTAATTTTTAATTGATTCAATGAAGTATTCAATTTATCAATAATATCTCGTTTGGTGTCAGTAGTAACAATATACATCCTTTTATAATGTTTCACTAAATTTACTGCACCAATATATGATTTCTTGAATGAACCTCTCTTCTCTTGCTTTCTTGTGACAGATCAAAAAAGGGTCAATATTAATAACCTGTAGCTTTGATTGAGTTGTTGAGATGTAGTTTGTATCCAATAGACTATTTATAGTGAATATTGCATCGAGATCTAACTTTGATTCGTTCATGTATATAGGCATATAACGTAATGAATGAACGATTCGCAAGTATAAATGAAATCGAAGTTTTTATTTGACTTTCTCATAATGTTGCGCTGCTCCACATTTGAAATGGATAAATCAAAGAATTATTTCGAACGCGTTATTATATTTTCATCTCATTATATACAACATTCAGGTTTATGAAAATAGGAGCGAATGAAAATAATAGTAGGATGAAAATCATCATTTGTAATTTTAAAAGAATTTGATCAACACATTTTGATAGTGGTGAAATATTCTGAGATGAGCTGCGTGAAACAAACTATTGACTTATTTATTTCAGAAAACAATTCAAGCGTTTAAATTTGAATGTTAGAAGGTTAATTCTAATGTTCAATATATTTCTCATTCGGTGATTTTCTCCATCAGAATACTTGAGATCCCTGAAAAACAAAACTTGGAAGCCGCAGAAGTCGATGACTGACCAAAAATTAACTACATTATCAGTATGGCAGTTGTGATATGAAAAGTCAGGCAAAATATTACATGAAGATGTAAAACCATACAATTATTTGCAATTTATATACGTTCTATATGCACCAGCTAAAACGACTGATTAGGGTGATTCTTGTATATTGTCGAATAACTGTTCACGAAGAAAAATAGTTCAAAATCTACTATATGGGATTATACTTCTCGTTCCTGCAGATGAAATATTGAGTGAGGCAGCAAATATCGAGTTGGTGTAATCAGGTTTCACCTTGGAAATATTGTAAACAAAATTGAGTATCGCACATGTAAAAAGCACGTGTAGGGGTAGTATGTAGTATGTCAACAATAATGCAATCAACCAATCAGCTGATAGCAGAAACTGGTCCATAACCCTCTACTTCACAAGAAATAAACGTTGACTGAAGGACTTGGAAAGTCAATCCCACTTTTTGTGCGGTCAAGTGTACCTATATACGTAAGTAATTGCTACAAGCTGATGTTGTTTGTATGTGGCCGTGGGGAGGTATTAAACTACAGTTACACTTGGGTTTGCAACTGTTCATCAACAAAAAAATAATCATTTTCTTAATAAATTTGATATTTTTTTATTCCAACGATACACAATAGTGTTAACACTGACAGCAAAAAGAAAGGTAGGCCTACAAGTATTATTTTAATAATTGAAGGACTGTTTTGTTACTCACTTTATTCTTATTTCGGTTAATTACAATTTTACCAATCGATAAACAATCATTGTTTCAATATAGAAATTATCGAATAATCCAATCAAGGTCCATAGGGACCTATCGCCTAAGGAGTTTGAAATCCTAAAATATTGAATCGATTGGCAGTATCAAAACCAAATTAATGGGAACACCCCAGATTAAACAACTTCAAATTATTCTCAATACGTAGTAGACTAAAACAATTCCAGAATAGATCCTAATCATTTTATAAGCTTCTGTCAAGTGACATAACTCATTGTTTAAAAAGACGGGTTTAAAAAAACAATGACCACCAATTGGTATCAAGTATTAACCAATATATGCCAAATCAATACCTCTATATTGTTGTGGTAAGGTTATAAAGAAAGTGTACCAACTCGCGTCTTCCAAGTGAAATATTTCCGCGATTAGAATCTGAGACCATGGTCCCATTTGCCCATCACGCAACTATCGTTTTGATATTGAACAATATAAAACAACAATGGTAAACAAGGCTATACACGGCTCAGTAGCATCATCATGTTGAGGTTGCATTTGTTTTTCACGAAAATTATAGATTTTGTAAGTTCAACAATGTTACCGGTACCGTAACCACTCTTATCTACATCTAGTTCACAAGAGAATCTGCTAAATCACGACAGGCAAATGGCACCGTTGGCTCTGATTTTGACCGCAAGAAACCACAAATGCCTCCCATGTTATTGGTATGGGAGTCGGTATAGGCCTACCTTCTTTATATTATGTTGATTTTTTTTTAAACGTTGCTTAACGACCCCACCAACAGTTAGGTTATACGGGGGTACGAATGAGCGGATGATAATGACATGATGGAGGGCGATAGGTGAAAGGACGTTCACAAAAACCCATGCCTTATGGGGACTCGAACCCACACCCAACGGTGACTTCAGTTACTACCGCTAGCGATAACTGACTTAGCCACCGGGGCGGCAAAATCTGTTGGTATCACTACATTGTGTTGATAGTCATATTTTACTTGAAAGAAGCCTATACCTACATAGCCTATAGCTGGTCTTTTTGGGAGGTAAGAAGCATTTGGCATTTTGAACAAATTAGTTAGATTAAACCCAGGAGGCACCTGGGCAGGAATCGAAGTCCAGGCAGTTTGGCCCAATCATAGATAAAGTAGTCCCTAGATAGGCAATGCTGTATGACAGAGCCTATGACCATCATTCCATCAACAATCGAAAAGTTGGCTGATCACAGCACTCCTGGCAGAGTTGCAGAGGTGCATTTGCAGGTGATTTTTCTGTCAAGGACTCCAGAAAGCAAATTCACTTGTGCTACAAACAGCCTATGTAAAGTATATTAGTCCTACATTAAACAAATTGATAATTCATTTGACCATAAATCCCCTTCTTTTGTAGATATAAATTAATATTATAATATTAGTACATTCTTTGAAAAGTCAATCCTTAAAAAAGGCAATTTCCGTTACGCGTCACCACTATTTTCTTTTGTAGAATTCACATATTCATTATATTTCTTCTCTTGAGCTTGCTGAAGTTTCTGGAGCTTCTTTACCAGTCCTTTACTAAGCTCTTTGCCATCAACATCATGTGTTGGGAGGCCCTGAAACCACCAAATAACAGTTAATTAACAGTGGAACACCAGGCTGTAGTGATGCCTTCAGGTAAGGTGTCAAACTTGGGAAAAGTTATACAACGGGACAGTTATTGAATTGAAAATACATAGGGTGATTACTCCCCGCAGAACGGCAGCCAGAGGTAAGACAGAACCTCTGGAGGCCACCAGCGGAACAAAATATTCGGTAATTTGCTTGGTTTTACACGTCATTATAGCATCATTTCCGTCTAAATATCCCTCGTTCACACAAAATTTGAATGATTTGGCATTCACGGTGAAATGGGCTTTTCCCCCTTTACCTCTCATCCGCATAAAAAAATGTCTTCTGTCATGTTTTATTGGGTGAATGAATTTGCAACGTCTTCTACTCGTGATGACATCATTAAAATACACGACAAAAAATGAATAAGATAGTAAAAAGAAAAAAAATTTAAATATGTATTATAGTATTCACATCTTGATGAAGCGCTAAATAGTAGGTGTTAGAATAGTATGTTTACATCACCAACTACATAACGCTGCCTTAGTACCGTATTGTCCCGAATATAAGCCGAGGGTTTTTCTCGAAATTGTGAGTCCAAAAGTCACCCTCGGCTTATATGCGGATCTCGGCCTAAAATCGGTCAAAAACACGTTTTTTACTAAATATGATTGGGCGCACTACACATGCACACTCTTAACAATGGAATCAACTTGAAACTGCAAAATATTGCACTAAAAACACGTTCAATAAATGTTTTATCACGAAGAAGCATCATTTTCCCATTATCCATCAATTTTATTTGACGCGCAGTATAAACAAAGGCACGTTGAGCTGTTAGCTGCATTGTCTTGTCAGACCTTGACGTGTAGGCGGGCCATATGACGATCGTGCGTCATCGGCACAAGCCGAGTACACACGATCGTGAGGCCCCTCAACGGTTCTCACACACAGTTGGCATAGCTTCCTCACGCGCGCAATACGAAATTGACTAAATTCCAACTCGGAAGAGTGATGATTTACGTGGAAAGGAGATAAACTCTTTTTTCAATTGTTGATCTAAAAGTTTGGGGGTCGGCTTATATTCGGGACAATACGGTACTTGAATGTAAGAGAAACAGTAACCTTCACGACATGATAAAGAATCAAGCTTGAACTGCTTGACATCGTTCGGAAAACTTTGACTTACAACCAGTTGTATGCATTTCCCTCACGAATCACAGCACTAGCTCGTGTTTGTTTCTGTTGATGTGCATAATGTTGAAAGGCATAGGCCTACATTTTCAACAATTATGAAATAAATTACGTACAAAATACATTTGGCTAAAAATGAGACAAAATGAGTCCTTGACATTTATTTGAAAGCTGAAAACTGTGAGGATACCGGGACACGATAGAAAAAAAATGTGACTCCTTGACGAAACAGACGAATGGATTCCCTACTTTCGGGTAACAAATTAGGAAGAAGGTACATACCGCCAAAATGATGAAGTAAATTTTAAATCGTAAAACAGATTTTTTTAAAAGAAGGTAAAAACGGTTTATAGGCCTACTTAGGCCCTATGTGTTTGGGACTTTTGGAAATGTAAACACTTTTATCTGCAGCAAAAATACGGTCACACACAGCGCAGTCCTGGGTGCCTAGTCACGAATCCATTCCGCGGTGGAATTGCCTTACTTTCACCATGGTTTCACGATAAACACGCGGAATGCAAGTCTCGAATCGAATCCACGCGGCAGTGCTCACTTCCACCGCGTGGAAATGTTTACTAGGCATTTGGTTTGTGAATTTGAATTTCACCGGTGGAAGAGTGAAGCGCGTCGCACGGCGTATAGTCGAACCTCTGAACTGTCAGAACCCAAAAGAATAAAGATGGACGCATTCTGGATGAATATTTAGAAAATAAATTGATTGCCAGACAAGTCATTAGATAAGACAGAATTTCTGTATTGTTTTAATGCCGTTGATTTATAGGAACAACGATTTGATGATTTATATCGTCTACTAACGACATTAATTCGGAATATTGTGTAAAACTATGTGTGACAGGCTGCATCTCTTCCAACGCCGTAGGCCCCTACATCCAGGCCTTGGCCTAGCATAGACTTTATCCGTAGAGCATAAATTGTAAGTTATGATGAATCATTTGCTTTTTGAAACAAAGCCTACGTTGAATTGGAATCATTAGTCAATAAACATATACTATTCTGTTGTGCAGATCTGTGCCCTAGGCCAATTCCTTGGCGGAAAACAGGGCTAGGCGTACCTCTTCACAATCCCATGACCAAACGCACTAGGCCTAGCTAAACTCTCTTCATTATTTGCAAAATGAACAGTAGATATTTTTTCTATTGAGAAAATATAGTATAAACCTTCCCTCTACTTACATGAAGAAGAAAGTTAGCAAAATACAATGAATAAAACATCCTAGCACACAAACCCCAACCATTGAGATTACAATTTCTCAATGCCCTAACTAATTCTCAATAGTAACACTTGGGCCTACAGCAATATTACCCTCTATTAGGATTGAATATTTTGAAGAATACGGTAGAATATTGGAAACTTATAAAAAAACGTAGCTAGATTCGATCTGTCGACCTGTAAGCCCAAACACAAGGTTTCTTACATCGCAGCTATCGAGACACTGCAGTTGGTGATCTATAATGAAGTCACATAATAAGCAAGAAATGCGAGCGAAGCTATGCTATATGTACTGTGGTTCGGATCCATGAGAATGAATTTAGTATACATTCATATCTAATAATAAGGGAATATATCATATATACTATATTATAATAGGCCTCCTTAGTTTCGTATTGAATCTTCGAGACTAGGCACCCTGGTGTGAAAGTTGATTATTTCCTATTTAAAATAGTTAAAACGGGGTGGTAAGATTGCCCTTGTGGTGCGCCGTCCAAACGATCCTACTTTCATCCAAAGCCTCAAATGGGGGGAAATGATTGTGTATCAAGTTACGACATTTTTTTTTTTAAAATATTTCACATGATCACTTATTGAACATGCTTACCTTGTCATCGAATAGCGAATACTTATCACCCTCACTGCGGAACATGTCTGCAGGATTTATCTTCTTTTGAGCGTCCTTCACAGCCTGAGCAGCGAGCTGGTCCGCTTTCTTCTTCTCTTTCTCCGCTATTTTGTCCGCTTCCAGCTTCTTCTTCGCTTCTCGTTCTCGCAACAGGGTGTCACGATCGACGAGCTTGACGGCCGACGATCGACCTTCGTGGTCCTCTAACCGCACTCCGACATTAGGTAGCACGTCGTCTCGTAACTTGTCGCACTCTTGAAGGATATCGGTAGCTTTCAGTTGGCGGGCCTGACCGCGGACACTTTCGCGGAACTCGGCAAGTATCGTTAAGTAAGGCATGAGTAACTGTTCGGCCTGAAACAAGAGGTGGATTAAATATGCAGTCAATTGTAAAAGAATTTTAATATTGACTTACAACAAGGCACCTTATCTTAAGAAATTGATCATTATATAATACAAAAATCACAATACTCTATTATTAAAATTAATTGAAATAATTCATATCCATGAACTGTACGATATTTTGATCCCTTTTTTTGAGATATTTCGCGAATATAGGCCCACTCGGCATCTGAGAACTAGATCTCTGCAGGAGATCAAAATATTGTACCAGTATTAGGCCTACCATATAACTAACTGCTGAAAGTCACAAATAACCCAGTTGTTGGTACATGTAAGGTCATTGAACAAACAATAAACTATTGAAAATTTAGTAATTTAATGAGTTGGTCAACTTTGCTCCACCGCGCGTATTCGGCCACTTCGTTCGTCCTTATGAGCTCGGTAAGCTAACCTAACCCAACCTCGCCTAACCTGAGCAGCGCGAAAAATATACAAGAATACAAGTAGATCAAGTATTCGCTTCCAGTGCGCGGTGGCACGGGTTCAATTCCCATCCCATTCTACTTTTTTGTTTAGTAACGGCTTTTGATCGAAGAGATTTATTTTTTTGTATATCGTTAGCATTGTTCTACATTTTTTTAAATTGTTTTTTCGCTGATTATATTTCAACTGCAACTACGCAACAACCAGACAAAGACCTGGATGCCTTGCAGTGGACAGCAGGGTTGACCCGCTTGAATTATTTAGGCCCAGTCAATTCTTAATCTAAATGTATTCAAAGAAGTCCTCCATATTGAATTAAAATTTTATAAGATCACAGAGTATGCAAATGATTATTGACATTATATATTATTGTGATGGACAATATGAGGGATGGAAGATTCCTCATACTCATACCCCCGAACAGACTTTCGTCCATCACAAACATATATTCTTTAAATCAAGTCCCACTTTCCAATAATGATTATTAAAATTAGTGTAACTTATTTGAATATGTACCAACATTCATTGAACATGGGATAGAACAGCTGTGCAATTATTGTAGTCTTGTAAGGTTTCCAGAGAATGAAGGTAAAAAACAATTATCCATAGAATAAAACATCATAAGAGTAAAAAATAACATGCCGAGAGAAGTTCACGACTTATATAAATGAATAAACACTGAAAAATCAGAATAATAGTATAAAAATATGAAATAACAGATCATGGGCCTACTATAAATTCTTTGCAGATAAATATAATTATTAATATCTTATCAATTACTAACAAACATGCGTAAATGTCCAACAACATCGCATAAGGTATGGTTTAAATGAATGAAATACCCACAGTAGGCCTCCGCATTCTGTACTGCAAATATATTTATGTAATGGGATAAAGCAAATTAGGCAAGTTCTAGTAATGTTTAAAACAAGATCTCATAATCTTACGAGACTATCGAACAAAAGTGTTCTTCAGAAAGGACAGGCAACACTTTTGAAAATACAGAATAAAATAATTAATCAATTCAGTATGTCAACTGACATTCCCGCTTTCACCAGTTCCAGCCACCGGGAATCCTATTGAATCATCCACGGATATTGCACCAAAGATGGTTATAATCCTGGTAATATACGCTGCAACGTCACGCAGAAGTAAACTGTTGGGCTCTTGGCCGCTGGCTCGCTTGTCTCGCAGATAGATGTTACACACGGCGATTAGGTCTCGGATAGCATCCAACGACGCTCGGGTATCGACATTGTCTGCAATACACCAAAACTTGAATCAACTTCAAGCCGAGTCAATCACTCACGCAATAAATGCTAGATGTCTAACTGATGCTAGATGTTAAAGGCAAACGCAGCATGTGCGTTGTAAGATCAGAGAAATATTTGTATGAAGTCTACTTGAAAACTATACACATCTTGATTTATACACTCAAGAACTCTAAACACCTTGGTGGAAACTGTCAAGTTTACAGGGCCGTGAATCACTGTGCGCAAGACACTGAATTAAAAGTAACCGCTTTCTAGATATTTGCTGATAATTTATTCATTGAATAATTATTTTCTTCAAAATGGCTAGTCCTATCCCAATGAAAATTAAATTTGTAATAAAGTGTATCATATTTGTATTTACGTTCAGTAAAAATGTGAATTCATTGATACCCCCTTTACACGATCAACTTATCCCTAAAAATGTATTTTTGACATGTATCGCTACGAAGTAGAATACATGCCTTTCCTATCTCGCGATTACACAACAATAAAAATAACTAATGCTATCAACGCATTGCCTCGAGTAGAAATACGTTCAAGTTTCAAGGCCGTATTGCTAGTAGCCGACCAATCAGTGGCCAGTAAAGTGTAACGTCACATTTCGTTGACTGCCTAGTTTCTGTTGACGCCATATCGTTCAGTGGGAGAATCGAAGATGGGTGACTGACCGTTTTCGATACCGGTACAGAAGATTTTCACTGATACTGAAGACACGTTACTTTTAGGTTATGTTTACATTGATCTCCATATTCCAATAATTCAAACAGATGTTATATTATGTAAATACTGATCAATTAGTATTTTTATCGCAACTGTCGATAAATGGTTTAGAGATTTGAGCGCTAGGTTGCGCTACTGGCATTCGCTAGTTCAAGGTTCAAACTACTCGCACCGCTACGGCAGAAAATGAAATTTTTAGGATCCTATACACGACGGAAAATGCATTGCCGAAATGCATTGGTATTTTAGTTGATCGTGTAAAGGGGTATGAGATGAAATATTTGAGAAAATTATGTTTCCAACTTTTCGAGCCCGGCTCAATCTTATGGGGTTTTTCAATATTTTCTGACGGTGTTTCTCAAAAGTGATCCAACCGATTTGATCCCAAAACTACACAGTTCTAGGTTGCATAAAGTGCGTGTCTAGAAAAGGTTCATGTTGATCAGGCAAACCATGCGACCTGCGCAGTGCCTGTATACAAATAAACAACAAAAAAACACGCAGACGAAGCTTCGTACGACTAGCAACTAGCATGGAAGTCTTCGACATTGTTCATCTAAAATATTCTGAATTTGTGAGTCAACTTTCAAATGTCTACAAATATTTCGGATTATAGGCCTTACCACAAATATAAATTGGATTTTTGCAATTAATTCATTTAATTAGGGCCTACACTGAATATCGAATCCACTGAAAACCTTTGATGAAGTTTGATGAAGTTTTGATGAAGGTCAATTTTTGTATTCTATAACTTTGGACTTGCTTACCACAAAGAGCAGAATGAACCGCATCTTTTGAAGTACATAATTTCCCATTTAGTTCCAACTCATCTTTGGTCCACTTTTGGAATGAGTCAAGCTGGGTTCCACCACTAATGTGGCGCGTCAAATCTTTGACCGTCAGGAAGAACTCGTTGAGTTGTTTTTCATACTGTACGGCCATTTCCATTGTGTTTGAACTGTAGTCGAGGGTGTCCTTCCACGAGTGAAGGAGAAAAGCTAAACGAAGTTGTCGGGCGGAATTCTTTGACAAAGCTTCTCTTATTGTCACAAAGTTCTTCAGAGATTTCGACATTTTACAACCGGCAATCGTGAGATGACCAGAATGTAGGAAATATCTTACCCAATGGTCATTGTTGAAATACGCTTCGGACTGTGCAAGTTCATTGTCGTGATGGGGAAACTTGAGGTCGACACCGCCCGTGTGGATGTCCATCGACTCGCCGCAGATAGCCGACGCCATGACGGAGCATTCGATGTGCCACCCAGGGCGGCCACGACCCCACGGAGAATCCCACCACGGCTCTCCCGCTTTGGAACTTTTCCACAAAGCAAAATCATTCGGCGATCTTTTTTCGCTGAGCCGATCCTCGGAGATGCACAAATCTCCTTCGCCGTCCTGGAGAGACTTGGCATCACCGTACGCTTCGGGGACTAGCTTTGCGTAGTGGTGATTCTTGGCTGCATCGAAACCACTCACATCGAAGTATACCGAGCCGTTTGATTCATAGGCGAGTCCATTGGAAATGATTTTGTCAATATATGTCACAATCTCGGGAACGTACTCGCTGACTCTTGTTAAAACGTTTGGTCGAAGAATGTTCAACGAATCCATGTCACAATGGTACTCGGCTTCCCAGAACCGAGGAAGATCACAAAAGATTGAGTTATCCGTGACGCTAGTACCTTTGAGACGATCCAGCCATTCTGACAACGGGTCTTTTGCCTCCTTCAACAGCATAGCCTGTGCTTCTTTGATAATTGCACTGTCATTAGATTTAACAGCTGTTTCTAATCCTTCTACTGCAGTTATCAACCTACCCAACATTCTTTCAACCATAGATTTTTTGTCAGGATCGGTTAATTCTTTACATGTGATGGCGAGCGTTTCAACAACATGTTTAGCATCCTTAATGTTCTCGCTCAGACTTTTTGCTTCTGCAACATATTCATCATATAGGTGGTTTTGTCTGGCCCTTTTTATGATCTTATCATCGATGTCAGTAATATTCATAACATACATGACATCATAACCAAAATAGTCCGATAACACTCTTCGAAGGATGTCAAACGAAATGTAGGATCTATTGAAAAAAATACCAATAGAATCAAGTCTTGTCATATTTGATACCAGCAAACCCCCTATGCTAAAAAGTAGTGCAGGAAGCAGTGTTAGCTTGGCCAGTAAATACGCAGTATTCCTCACTAATTTATGACAGCCGTTAAACCTGGTAACAGACTTAGTTACAGGTTAGTTTTAGCTTAATATAATAGGCCTCAACGATTTTTGGCCATAAGTTGGAAAAGGTCCATTTTTTAGCCACTCAATACAGAACTTTTTTAAACGGTAGGCCTATGGTTCTCTACTGAAAAACATTAAATTTCACTTGTTTGTATTACACATAGTAACAGAAATGACTTGAATACATAGTGATGAGGGAGTGCTGCAGTTTTACCACTAGCCTAGTTAAGGTCACCTATGAATGTAACTGAATTCAATATAAGCACGATGAATTTGAATATTTTCTTTACATTTAAGGCTTTATTCACATTAGGGAAAACCAAGAACAGAGGTACGACAGAATCATTAGCTTTCAAAGTCCTGGCATCATCGTAATTGAGTTGATATAGGCCTAGGGCTAGCCTACCTACGCTACAGTACAGCATTGATGGCTCCAGCTAGGTCTAGCCCAGAATACCAGAGTGCAACATTGTTTGCACGATTTCTATAACCGCCATAGGTCTATGGATTATGGATCATTCACGACTCTGATTCTTACCTTGCATGTCCCATATGTGAAGCATCGTAGACAGTTGGTCCACAACTGTACCACATGACTCGCCGCTCATTTTGAGGAACAAACACCTCCTTTTGACGAGTGAGACTGTTGTAAAGTTTGAGCACAGGCCCTCCTTCAGGCTGTTTGGGAGGCTGCCACAAGGGTTGTACACGTTTAGCCATTTGTCTAAGGACATGAAAATGTGAGATTTTAATTGACAAGAATGGACTGGTTTCAGACTACAGGTAGGCCTAGGCCTACTTAGTTTGAGAGAAAATTTATGTTTTCCAGTACCGTACATCTTAATTAGATCTATTTAATGAAGTTACTGAACGTTAATAATTGTTATCATTTTATAGTTTAAAATTCCCTTGAACATAATGGAATAGGCCTATGCATATAGGCCTAGGTAAACCCATAAAGATCTGCCACTAATCTCTGTACCTACCGTAAGAGTGCATCAAAATGCAAAACACTTTCATTTAGTCGCTTAAAAAAGTGAACCTCATCCATAACTCTTGACCAAACGCCTTTGTACATAATAAAAAAAAAGGAAATGGCTAGGCCTAGGCATAGGGCCTAGAGTTGTTACCATATTTGCTTTGGGTACTGATTCCGAAGAGCGCTTTTACCGAACCACGCCTGTTCATCATTTTTCAGGTTACAGCATGTAGGCCTAGGCCTATGTTTGAGGTTTCCCACAATAAATAAAAACTAGGGCCCTATTATAGTCATTATATATTTCTTAAATGTAAAGAGGCTGAGAGGCCTTCCATATTCTAGGCCCACGTCCTTTTCAGGTTATGTAGGCCTAGACTACACCCAACCGCACACTTCAACCCAAGGTGTTTTAGACTTGGGTTCACCCTTTACAATTAAATGTAAAAATAACGTCTTATTTAATGTGTACGGTACTTACAATCTGTGTAGGCCTACTCTATTTTTTACAGGCCTGTTTACAACCACGAAACTACGAAGTAGTAGGCCTATGCCTATATACTAATATTTTTGCACTAAACACCCTGCCTGACACATCAATGAAACACAGTGAAGTTTGAAGCAAGCAAGGTTGGTATGAGATGTCTATAAACAAGGCTGTGTCTAGAGATGTGAGATTTTCAGCACTTCTTTGTAGTGATACCAACTTACTTCATCATAATATAAAGAATTATGATGAAGTAAGTTGGTATCACTACACCGTGGCTTTGGTTTCAGCTATGACCAATAACCAAATACAATAACCAAATGCTTTAATATATAACCTTCGGTTATATATTAAAGCATAGGTTATATATTAAAGTATTTGCAATAACGTAACGTAAACCATAATCTTAAGACTTTCAACAAAATACCATTAGATTTAGATTTGTGAACCTTACATTTGTTTAACCTTACAAAATATTTAAACTACTTTTAGTAAATTATTTTTAGTAGTAAGCCACCAGCCACCGGAAGAGTGAGACGTGGTATTATGAACACATACTTTAACCATGGAGTTATACCTCCAGTACAATACAACTCCATGCTTTAACCATCTTTAACACTGCATATATTTATATAATACCTATGTTCCAAAGCTGTTATTTTCAAAATAAAAAAATGAAAAAAAATATATATAAAACTACTAGTTAAATCTCGTACAAAAATCTACAAAAAATGTTGGGATGGTGCCCCTTGCTCCAACTAGAAGGCCTATCACCTCAATGTTGACAAGATTGTATTTGATTACGAGGTCACGATGGCCTTATGATACTATTTTGTATTATTAAAATGAAGTTCCTTTTATTCTCCTGTCTTTATTGTTATGGACCAACTTGGATCAATACTTCCCATCCTATATTCGGTCCACTCGTCAATATGTGTTTATTTTAAATTTAATATTCATTGATTAGCAAAGTTTTAGTGGCCTTTTGTAAATATTACATTTTAAAGTGTACGTTTTAAAGTAGGGGGATAGTAGGGATATTTTTGTAAAAGTGGGGATTTTTCAGTTTAGTGGTAGGGAATTTCTCGTTTTTTAATATGGCAAAACTGATGCGCCCAGCGCCATGTGCAATCGGCAGAAATCCGCAGAACATGGCGTTTAAGAGTACGAACGTAAATATCTTCACGAAATCTGGAGCAGCTGCAGACTTGAACCCGAATAATTTATATTGGAAGAAGTTAGGAGTAAGTTGTTAAAACTCTAATTCTGCCTTCACTGTAGCAAATATTTTGTTCTAAACCGCCCTTGTCTCATTAAAATATACTCTTAACCTCATTGTTGCACCGTGCTTGATTAGGCCATTTAATTAGTTCAATGATTAGGCCTAAGCCTAGTCCTCGGGGTAATTTTACTGTGACACCATACTTAATGGTGACACTAAGCATCGCCAATTGCTGTTTGATTTTCGATTTTTTGGTATTTTCTGAAATATCTTGTAAACTTGAACCTTCAAGAAAAAGTTGTGGGAGGTTGATACTTGTTGGTTTTTCTAGTTTTTAAACTCGCTTGAATCTAATGATTTGTGCATGTTGTGTAGGGGGGGGGGGGGGTGCTGGAGGGGGTGATTTTTGGTGGTTAGGTTGATGTCGTTGTTGGGGAGGGGGGGGGGGGGCTGCTGGAGGGTGTAATATGGTTAGGTTAGTGAGAAGGTTGGGGAAAAAAACACAAATGGCGTGCTCAGTGACTACGTATATCACACAGTCGGGAAACGGTTTAGTCAAACCGGTTCAGGCTGAAACGGTTTACAGATGGTGATATACCTGTCGGTTTTGGTGTAAAACACTTTAGTTCCAATCCAGTTTGGCAAGTGAATTGGAGAACTCGATACGATTGATATACACGTCAAACCGATTCAGGGTAACCTTGAACGCGAGCGATAAATCGATCCTTGTTGAATTCCAGCTCTGTTATCGATTATTTACCGACTTACGTCACCATTATCCAATATATACCAATATACTACCAATATATCGACTTACGTGAATATTAAAAATGGCTGGCGCTGAAACGTTTCGACCGCGGTTTTGCCAAAGTGTTTCTGAATTATTGTGATATACACTCATTTGTTGAACCGTTTCAGCCTGAACCGGTTTGACCAAACCGTTTCCCGACTGTGTGATATACGTAGTCAGTGTCTCCAGATGTAATTTTACCGCTTATATCTTTCAGAAGAAGTCGCGGGAGATTGAGGATTATTGGTTTTAATATGTTTTAAACTCACTTGAATCTGATAGTTTTTAAATGTGTTTTTGAGGGAGGGGGGGGGGGGGGGGCTGGAGGGGGTGACTTCTGTTGGTTAGGTTAGGGGGGGAGGTTGCTGCAGAGGCTAATATGTCGGTTCAAAGGTTGAACCTCGAAGTGTCAGTATATAGAGTCTCCGTATCTCGTGTCGCTTCTTCAAACCTAAATTCAATGTCCGCACCCACCCTGATCAATTTCCCCTCAACTCTCTCAACTCAACATTGTCACATTTTGGTTTGAAGCAGCTTCGTTTGGAAATGTATTAAAATTTGGTAACATTCTACACTAGGCTTGGGCCCTACGGCCACTACGGCCTATGTAAAAGCTACAAAAAGTTCAAATTGTTGATGTCTCATTACAGGCGCTGTTCACAATATGTTCACTAACTGCTGTTAGCACTACTGACATCAAGCGCTAACTGCGTTTACAGAACGAAGTTATAGTGCTTGATGTCAGTAACTACTAACTGTGTTTCATTCACATTATGTTGCTAACATTAATTCAATTTCGAAGTATTTTATTCTTACTTTTTAAATCTTAATACCGGTATATATAGTGATGCAACATAAATTAGGAAAACACCTTATATGCATTGTGAGATGAGCTATGAAGTATGGAAATGTAGAATTAGGAACATTTGGTCAGCTCAATGACTTAGGGTATACAGGCCATGGATCACTTCGAAGGTTTAAAAACCGCGGTTGTTTGTTGGTATATGGACAGAGTACATATAGCATAGCTTCGCTATGCTTCAGTAAAGTCACTTAGGTAGCCGTGCATGCAGTAAAAATATGTCCGCGCATCTCGTCGTTCCTGGTGTTCGTTTACAGAAACACAGGTAGTTGCGCGTTGCCCCTAGCAACTGCATGCGTATGTAAATGTAAACAATTTTTGATGTGTCAAAAATTGGTTGTCAAAACGATACGATTTCACACGTAGTTGCGCCATTAATGGTTGCGCGTTGCCCCTAGCAACTGCATGCGTATGTTAATGTAAACAATGTTTGATCTGTCAAAAATTTGTGGTCGTTTTGATACGATTTTAAACAGAATCTTCTTAGTCTTGAGACCGTATTTAACAAACCATCCAAGTTTGACTTGAAAGAAAACCTAATGATGGTTTTGAACCTACGAGTTAGTGACTAATTCCTATATGAAGGTATAATAGATTAATTTACAAAGTAAATTAAAGTGTAGGCCAACGTAATCGATATTGTATAGGACCTATTATGAAATTATTATGAACCAAATGCCAATCAGTGACAAACTAGCCACGAAGACTGTGCCTAGCTCTGACACTCATTTCAATATCAATTCAAACACCGATTAAACAATCCTATGTTGGCCTAGCGTAGGACAACGTGGGGACAGACATTGCATATTTTGTTGTTTAACACTACAAATTCAATGGCACAGGCCTGCACCTTATTATTGGAACATCAAGTTTATATTGATTCCACGATGCACTGTACTGATGACTAATAGTAATTGAAAAAATTCAGGATTTAATCATTCAAAAACGGGTTCAAGCTATAGCTTGAGAATACTGAATGTCTTCAATAGACATACCAGTTATGATTGAGTATAAATAGCCAACTTGATTGATCTGTTTAGACTTTAGATCGTCCTGAGTTGATCACTAGCGGAGCCACTAACCCAACTTTCCTGGCACCGCACCGAGCCTAGATGACGGACAGCTATTACAATTTATTTATTTGACATTATTTACCGTCCCCCCTATCCAAAATCCATGACGGTTGGGTGTCTCGAGTATAATAACCGTTCACAAAAAGTACCGAAATTTAATGATAGGCCTAATCAATATCAATCATCATGTATTATGGCATTAATACGAATGAAAAAGATTGCTTTTTCGTATACAATCTTTATTATATATGTGAATGCGCATTTTGCTTGAGTAAACGTTGATCGAAAATTGCATTTCAACACGAGACATGGCAAATGTGTGATTCTGTAGATAGCCGCAGCAGCAGCAAAAGCGCTACTGTCGACTGCGTGATCATGTTGGCTTACGTTATTGTTGACAAAGTCCTTAGATAGTCGAAACTTATTTTACATTTTGCAGCAAGTCGTTCTATTGAGTAGGTATAGGAGTGACGGTGCTAGGTCTTTCTATACTATGATATGGACCTTGTTTCCCAACAATGGTACCAGTGCCTTCTTCATATCCATCACAGATTCTAATCGTTTTAATTTATTGGTGACACTTGTTGCTCACATTTAATAGTTCCTTATTGCTTTCTTGATTGCTTTTATTGATGTGTAAAAAAGTTCATTAAAAATGCGTTTTCTTCGTTATTTCACATCCGATTGTTCCATAAATCGCTTAAAATATGTATTATAGTTCTTTCCACATTCAGTATGAATCTGAAAGCTTTTGGAATATTTTTGTTTTCCAAGTATTTCTCCTGGGCCGGCTTATTCTTATGGGGATTTTCCATACTTTCCAATTTTTTTCCGGAAAAAACGTTTGACCAATTTCTCTGCAAAACAATCCCAACCTATTCTGGTGTGACACCAATATGTAGAAAAAGTTTCGAGTTGATTGATCTTTTTTCCTGACCTGTATCCTGCATTCAAAATTTCACACACAAAAAAAAAATGAAAACCAAGCCCAAATTTTTTTGGTATATGGAATGAAAATCTTTGCTACGCTCATCTAATAATTAATGTAATAATGATAATATGTAATAGTGAATAATCTACATCAATATAATAATGTATAATTATGGAGTGTATGAAAATAATAGTTCAGAGTAATAATAATAAATAATATATACATTTTGCAATTCTATTTCATATATTCCAAACAAACAAGAAATCAAATTCAAAATTATAGAATACAGAAGTAGATGCACGAAGCCCGCATAAGATAATGTCTTGTGTGCGGGCTGTCTAAAAAAAATAGTAGGTCCCATGGAATCTATATAATTTATGAGGAAAACAAAACAGATGCAAAAACAATTTATAATTTAGACAATTAGTGATAATTTTAATATAATTCCAATATCATTTTTGTTGAAAGGCT
Source organism: Brachyptera putata (assembly GCA_907164805.1). Taxonomy (NCBI): domain Eukaryota; kingdom Metazoa; phylum Arthropoda; class Insecta; order Plecoptera; family Taeniopterygidae; genus Brachyptera; species Brachyptera putata. Next base: position 9,544,956 of record OU015471.1, on the reverse strand, counting down.
TGCAAGAGCTTTAGCCTGAAAAAAATGTATATGAGAACTTTTGAAAGCAATTAGAATTTATGAATCCATCAGTTATAATATATCAGATTTATCTGTAATTTCTAGTCACCGACTATGCGCCTTTTTGAAAGAGTAAAGGCTCATTCACGATTGACGTAAGAAGTAAACTTAAGATTTAGCCGTAGCTTTAGCAATGTTTGGTTGGTCGCATTCCATGCAACCATTCACGATAAATTTAGCCGCAGAAATAAATGTAGGCGTAACGTAGAAGTTTGCAAACTCCAAACTTCTACGGCTACGTCTAAATCTAGACGTAGAATTCTACCAATCAGAGGCTGAGAAACTCTGAGATCGTCCGAACATCGTCTACCAGGTACCGAGATCGTCCGAACAACTCCGAGATCGTCTTTGACACAGAATTTCATTGGTTGATTCACTTTGGATTCAGCACTAAATCAAGTAGTCATGAACAGTGACATTGCGGTCCAAGTTTACGTCATAAAGTTACACCCTAAAGTTGCGCTAAATCTTTAATCGTGAATGAGCCTTAAAGAGTACCGGTACTGCATTTTCTAATACATAGAGGTAATCTATTGTATGCGTACAGACCAAGGTAATCTGCCTGTCTCTGGCATATGAATTGATTCATTTTAGGTAGGCCTATATCTGAGGTAAATGTAAAAGTGTACATGTTATTTGATCGGGTGATGTGGGTGGATGGTATGTTTCTTATATTATATTTGTCATAATGTTTGTAAGTATTGATTGAGATTTCTTTCATTAAATTTGTTTTATGTCTAGTACCTTACATTTTGCGAAAATTATATACGCATTATATAACGTAGTAGCAAAGTACTGGTTATCACATTCCGAAGTCTATATCAGGTATCCTTGCCAGTTTATAGACAACTATATCTAGGTATCAGTTATAGTGTGAACATAGTGTGAACAGGGTATAAGGTAAAATGTGAACACAGAATACCCAATATTTTGAAGAGCAATTTATGAGGAAAATTAGTGTATACTATACTTTGGACAGTAATATCATATTGTAACATTGCGATACAAGTTTCATATGTAATAACTTGAAACATCTTTTCATATTGGTATTAAAAAAATTAGTATTTTGATCCAAGATGTGTTGCCTATATTCTCATCACTGACATCACAATCATTTTTAGAAACCCCAATTGAAAGCCTACTCTTAGCTAGCCTTCTGTCATTGAATAATTTCCACATACACCCTCCATCTTCTGCTACACTTACATCATACCATTGAATTTGTAGTCTACTAACTCGATGGCCTTTCAATCAATTGTAAATATTTACTGTAAATGAAAACAATATTTATATTCAAGTTCCAATTAATTGCAATACTGTAGGCCTAGATAATTATCAAATTAGGATTGCAAATTTGCTTCATTAAACTTATTACCATATTTTTTTTCCCTGTCTCATACTATTATGCTGGTAGCCAATATTCAAGGTGTAAATATGTAATAGCATGAAAAAATATTTTAATATATTTTAATATATAAATGATCTCTTTATTTCAGGTTCCTGTTCTTCTGAAAGAGTTTGGTCCCATAGACTATGTGGATTTCTCTCCAGTTGAGCCACATTATTTTGCAGTTACGTGCTCAGTACGAGTACAGCTTTACAATCCAATAACAAAACAAGTTGCAAAAAATTTTAGTCGCTTCCATGAGAATGCGTACGGTGGAGCGTTTCGGTCCGATGGCCAACTTCTTTGCGCAGGTGGTGAAGAGTCCATTGTCAAGCTATTTGACATTGAGTCTAAATCACCACTGCGAGTTTTCAAAGGCCACACTAGAGCGGTTCATAGATGCTTCTTTACGTCGGACAAAACTCACATTGCAAGCTTTTCAGATGATAAATCTGTTGGTTTGTGGGACATTCCTAGTGAAAAACTAGTGACACAATTTTCTGAGCATGCAGATTATGTACGTGCTGGAGCAGTTTCTCCCGTATCAGCTGATAGCGTGTTATCAGGAGGATACGATAAGTTTGTACATTTGTACGACACACGGACAAATGCATCCGTTTTTAAAGTTGATCACGGGGCTCCTGTTGAAAGTGTACTCTTCCTTCCGACGGGAGGTATTTTCCTGTCTGCTGGGGGAACGGAGATTCGTGTGTGGGATGTAGTTGCTGGAGGGCGGCTCTTGGCTAAACTGTGTCACCATCACAAAACCATAACATGTCTGTGCCTCGCTTCTCAAAATAAACGCCTACTTTCCGGATCCCTCGATAGGCATGTTAAAATCTACGACATACCAACTTTCAGCGTTGTTCATACATTGGATTACCCTAACGCTGTGCTCAGTGTGGGAGTGAGCGTAAGTATTTTTTCTATGGAGGATGCATGGAAATTGAAAATAAGCCCATCATAAGATTTTCCACAAGAATTAGGCCATATTGTAGCCCGTTGGTCATTGGAGTCAAATACACTACCGATAGTTATTGTATAATTCATTGCATAGTTACGGGCTGTGCATCATAATGTACGGTACCGGTAGTGAATTTATAGCCTATATAGCAATTTTGAAGTTTCAACTAGGTACCGGTAAAGTAAAATGAAATGGGGCCTACCATAGAAATTTAAAACCTCAATTTTGAAAGAAAATCATATTTAACATGTATAAGCCAGCGCGTATCTGACGAACGTAGTGAATTGTGAGGGCATCAAGGCATATAGAGTGTGTGTGTGTGGGGGGGGGGGGTTAACTCCCCTCCCCCCCCCTTACGTGTGCCAACGTAGGTTGACAATTATAATTAATAGAATTTCATTATAAATTGTAATATTCCGACAGAAAAAAGGTTGTCATGTTGATAGGTCTTCCATTTTACTGCGACACTGTAACATGTGGTCGACTGTACAGTAGCCTGTACTTTTTTTTTTGTACATTGAAAAATATTGCATGTTTTAGGCTGGCGACACGACTGTAGTGGCAGGCATGGTCGACGGTCTAGTATCGGTCGCTCGGCGCGACGAAGAGGTACGAATCTCCAAACAAGAGCGCAAGAAAGTGTCTTATCGTTACGCTTCCGACACAGCCCTGTCGGTGACTGTCAATGCGGTCATGCTACCACAAAGACGCGCGAAGCATACTAGAATTGACAAGGCTCTTCTGAATTTCAATTACAGCCAGTCGCTGGACATAGCTCTTGCAAGAACTCCAAAAGATATGGTGGGAGCATGTCTTGAATTAATAAGGTAAGTCTAGGTGATGATGCGGGCACATGCAGCTCAGTTGTTGACGTGCTCGCTTCGTATAATCCGGAGGTGAGTGTCATATCAGACCTGGTTCAATCCTCGCCACCATCCATCTCTACGGGGGGTTTTCGTGTTCTCCCTCTGTACTAGGCTAATGCTGGGATGGTTTCTTCAATATAGGCCTAGACGGCTTCCTTCCCGCTATCATTCCCGTTAGCCCAAGAAACTTGCATCTCGATCATTCACCTGATGCCAATAGATCTTGGTTATCATTACAGTGCGTCCAATATAAATAAAAAATGGGTGGTGATTTAGCAATCAGACAACTCAGTGATTTTTATCATGAAAAAATAGGGTAAAAATGTAATGGAGGCTATAGGGCCTACTTTTTTAAAAAATAACATCAAAACTTGATACAAAATCATTGTTCCTCATTTAAGGCTATGGATGAATTAAGAGATCATTTGAATGCGGCACCACAAGGCGATCTTACCACCCCAAAGAATAATTAAAATTATACCAGTACTCAATATTCCACTGTTTTGGTACATTAAACATGAACTCTTTTCACCATGACCTAAATGATGAGAATTATCAGAGAATCTGATATTAAATATCGATGTCAAGTCTATGATTATCGATCATAAAAATAACATCGAATGGCAACCATACATAAAGTATAATAGTACGATGCCTATAAGTTTCAAGTATTATTTCACCAGACAACAATTAACAGTAATCATGGCTCTCTGCATCACGAATAATTGTCTTATGAGTGTTATATCTTTTCCTCAGGCGTAAAGGTCTAGTTCAAGCACTGGCAGGAAGAACTGAAAAATCCCTAAAGAATATCGTCCGTTTCTTGATCAAACACATTGTAGACGACCGTTTCACCCGTGTCCTGATCGACGTGTCGAACCAGCTGCTCGATGTGTACGAGGACGTCGAGGACCTGAATCCGGTAATGATTGGGTTGTTCAAACGCCTGGCCGAGCGATTGAAACGAGAGGAGAAACTAACGGAAGAACTTCTAGCACTACAAGGTTCATTACAGATGATTTTGACTGGAGTAGGCATTAACGAGAGCAGTACACAATTTCCAGTTGAGAATGTTACAAATATGGAGCCATCTGTTAGTGCTAGTAGTAGATTCATTGTCAGTGTTTAACAGTGCATTTACATGATGTTGAAAGTACAATACTTCAATAAAAATCAGTTTGAAAAGTTTTTATAATTCAACATGTTTTATTTCCTAACGTAATGCGTCAAGTTGGCTTTGAATTGTTTCAAGCTGTTTATAAAATTCAAATAATTCCTGGTGATTAAATTCTAACGTTACATTTTCTTTGCTAGTTTCTTCGTAGTCATTACTGTACAATCCCAATTGAAAAACGGCCTTGATGGATGTTTGCTTTGCCTGCGATTCTGAAGCGGTCTGTACATTGAGAGACCATTTGATGTTCTCCAACTAAAATCATAAAAGCACATGATTCGGCACAATAATTTATTTCTTAGTTTACCATACTGTTCTTTGTTGTCGGCCACTCGACCGCATTACTCTCCAATTACTCTCCATTACTCTACTCTCCAAAAAGTTATTTTCCATCTTGCTCCTTCTTACGGTATATTATTGCTGTCCATAAGGCATTGCAGTTTGCCAGTTCTTGCCTCTGAAGAATGCTGCTAAACATTTGGATAAATTGTCTACTCTTTGCCAAAGCGGACTCCTCATGGGTATAGCATCTGCAATTACTTCAACCCTCCCCCTCCTCTCCCAATCATCAGTGATTGATAAGCCCTGCTTTACAAACCTGTTTATACTACCTGGCCCAGAAGCACGGTCTAGAATACAGAGGTCTTGTATCGGGCTATCTCGGTGCGTTGGAAGGCTGATACAGTAAACCCTCGTTAATCCAAAGTCGGTTAATCCGAAATTTGACGTATTTCGAACTTGAAATCGGTCCCCAGCTGAAGGTATAGGCATTTCAATGTTAATTAATATGGTTAAACCGTAATTCGAACTAATATTTCGTTCCTTCAATCGCTTCAACACTGATTTCGGATTGGATAATTCGAAATAATCCGAGTGAATTCCTTGAAGTTATCACTGTTTTCCCAATTTCCATCCTTTTTACTTGATGCGTAAGAATGAGTGGAAGCATGCTCAGCTGTTCCCTGCTTTGTGCAAGCTTTGTGTACCGAATGCAGTCGACCTTGACGAAGTCTGAGCTCGGAACACTCGTTCGTCCGACTCGGGACGGCCGAGCGCCAATAGAAACGGGCCATATGAGGATCACGGGTCATGGAGATAGCCGAGTACACACGATCAGCGAGGCTCAGCCGGTGACACAGCTTCCTCTAGCGCGCAATACGAAATTAACTATACTGTGAGCGGGAAAAATTACTTGTTGATTAATTTAGATTTTTGACCACATGACCGGCCTCTTTTCACCTAGCGTTCCGCACGTATTTTGGTGGAACTAGTAGCACTGTTGGTATCAGCCGAAATAGCTTCAATACAAGACCTCTACTCTAGACCTTGCCCAGAAACCAAGTCTGCCAGACTTCCTAGAATTCAGCCTACAGATAGGCCTACAACAGTTCCTAGCAAAAACAGCTCAACTTATACTACTGTTCTGAATCTATCTACCCAAAACCTTTCCAACAGTGAATTGGATATCCTATCCAAAGGTCTCACACCAACCCCCAAATTTGATCACTTTGCCCTCGTGAAAGTCATCTGTCAGAAACCTGCGCCTTGAATTCTATTTCTCTTGGAATACTTATCAACCCAATATCCAGAAAATAATTGACCCAGCTATTATTCAATAGGAAAGATTCCAACAAGAAACACTAATAATTAGAAGGGGTTTCTATTTATTTTACCTGGGTAGGAAAAACAGAACCCTGACGTAGTTGTTCAACAATTCCTTTGGCTGAAGTAGCCCAAATATTTGAAAATACTTTGGCTTTATCATCATTCAGTTCAAGAGTATCGGTCAGCTGCTTTTGTAGAACTGTGGGTTTCGTCATATGGTACGCAGCTTGCTTGATGATACTTGTAACTGAATCTAGAAGTAATATTAAATCTTCTTTATTGAGACCGAGTGCAGCTTGTAGCTTCTCTTGCTCGTCGTCATTGAAAGGTTTTTCATTGCTGCGTGGCTTCGACTGCAGTGATTGGGCGATACGAGTTAGTAGAAGAGGAAACTTGGATGCTTCCAGGTTGTTGATAATGCACGATGCTTTCTGTAAACTAACATATGATTTGCATATAAAGCACTACTGTACCGGTGTAAGAAGAAAGGTGACAGAGTACCCGGGCAGTCATAATATGATCTCGTCAGTCTCCAATAGTAGCTACACGAAACGTGTATTCATAAAAATGAGAAATGGTAATTTGAAAACTTGGGAGGGAGTACGGTACTTCATCTTTATTTGCCTGAAGAAGTTACAGCCATTCACAGTGTGTTAAACACAGTAAAGCGTGGTTGCCACTACGATTTTTTCGTGTCTGTTACGATTTCGGACCGACTTTTTGTTCAAAGACAATCCTGAATGCAACCGAAATGAGATGACATCTCTCGTCCTGAAATCGTGTTCAACTTCAATACGAATGGATGTTTCACGGATGCAACGATGCTTGGAAGTAAACGGCTGTGTCAGGCCTATTCCAGAAGACAGTGATATTGACATACAATCACTGCATCATCACTGAACCCAAAAACTAGTTCCTACGTTTGATTCTGTGGATTGAAAGAAGTCAAGGGTCTGAAAAGGGTTGTGGACCAAAAAACGAGTTGTGATGAAAAATGTGGAAACTAGTGTAGGTACAATCATTTGACACAATTTTGTATAGGACGTTGAAGAAAAAACTGTAGTGGAAACCCTACTTTACAGAATAAAGCATGCACCTCACCGGATTTACCAATAACATTGATGAAAATGTTTCACTACTGTCAGTTTTCGGTTATTATCATTTAGAAGGGCATTACACTCACTAGGCCTTCGGCAAGCGGTCTTCTCTGCCGTGCAGGAACACGTAGCCTACACGGCAGTGAACTGATGGCTGTAAGTGCAGCGCACAGCGCTATTAAGAGTAAAATGATGGTGTGAGTTCGTTTTTTTATAAAATTTAGAAAAGACCTACTGCATCAACATTCAACAGTATTAAAAAATATCACTGTTACTTTTCAATTCAACAATACGTCAGATAAATACCCAGCATCCTCTGTGTGTTGGGGTCTACAAGTTGGAAAACTTTCTTCAAAATTCAGCTCCTCAAAATGTAGTAAGTAGGCCCTACACTGTAGGCCTATGTAATGTAGCCCTTGGGCATGTAACGTAATAAGAATTGTAGTTATGCCCTACTATTATTACATATACATGTGACACACAAACAAGGTAGGCTCTGAATACTTTCACCTTTGACTACATGCACGGTTTCAAGCATGTTTAGCTATAATTTCATCATCAAATTTAATGGTAGTTGAATTTATTTTTCAATTAAAATCCATCAATGAATTGTGTAGGCCTAGGCCTAACAGAATTTTGAAACGTGGGTTAAATCAACTGAAATAAAATTAATTGGTGGGCCTATGTTCACTATTTTAAAAAATATCACTTATACATGGATGGATTAAATGTTGAGTGCGAGACATAATTTCAGCTTGTTCCGTTAATGAGTTATGAGTGACTCGTGAGCAGGCAAAATTTTTCGACAAGAGCAAAGTGAGTTATGACTCATGAGCAGGTAAAATTTTTCGACAAGGGCAAAGTGTAATTTTTAAAAGTACTTTGGGCACAATACGAACTGAAATTATTTATAAGTTGAAAACTCGCTTAAAATATGACAAAATTAATGTCAAAATCATTTTAATTTTACTATTAATTTTATTATTAACTCTTACAGTTGCGCAAAAATGCACGGTGGCAAGTTCCCTATCCTTGATCATCATCCCACAATGTCAGTCTTCTGGCCAAAACTTGACCACGTAACATAAAAGTGCACAAAAACATTTTCTGTGGTTCCAAAAAAAAATTACAGCACCCATAACCATTGAATTTGTAGTCTTACTACAAATTCAATGCCATAACCCACCACCAAAGCCTTTAAATGATTTTTTATCAAATAAAAAGTAGCGTGTCGGTGTACATGGTTAATTCAATTGGTCGCAGCTGTCAAAATAGGTACAGATGCCGGTCCAGAAACCATCATATTATAGCACCTATAAACCTATTGAAGCACCTATATAAAAAAAAATGCTTACCATGCCCAGGCCTTTACTAGATATGGTCAAGATCTACCAGAAAACACCAAAAAACTCAAAAAGCAAATGCCAATACGCAAAGCTAAAGATTACAGTATTATGACTCGTTTCAATCGTGATGGTGATGATTATTGTTTGCTTAACGACCTCACCAACAGCTAGGTTATATGGGGTTACGAATGAGCAGGTGATTATGAAACTACGAAGTGATGGTATGTAAAAGTACGTTTACAAAAACCCATGTCTTATGTGGGATTCGAACCCACGCCCAGCGCTGACATCGTTTTAATCGTTTTCACTAGGTTACGTATCCCATTCTCAAGTCCAGTGCCCTCCTGTGAAATCAAAAGCACTACATGCAAAATGTATTTTATGAGCTCATTTGTAAGTAAAGAAGAAGCCACCCGCACTTCTACCTCAATGGCGTGCGTGTAGGGTATTTTCAAGATCCAAATGATGATTTGTGGGAATAAAAGTTGGCTATTCTCACGGAGTCACGGCCCGAAAAACGATTCGCAGGAACGAATGTTCGAGGGTCTTGGCATGGTCTTGGAAATAGACAGTCTGTACGTTAGGTAATGGCATGGACAAAGTAGTCCAGTAAGGATATTATTTAATCAATGCCCTAACCATTGAGTTTGTAGTGCCCTAACCAATAATATGAAAAGTGAAAACCCTAAAACAGATCGGCGTGGTAAGGCATTGCCGATTTGTTTTATAAACCTATTCTCTGTTCATTGTATGAAGAAATTAAAAAGAACTGGAATTTCTAGGGCGTACCTCTCATTTAAAACGAATCCAGATGTCATTTTGAAATTTGACGTTTGAAATGTCAATCTTCATGAAATCGCGGCGCCGCCCACTGATCAGTTGCTGCCGCGGGCCGCCATAAGCTGACTGTACAAGACCAACATATGGTATCAAAACATTACCATTATTTTTAAACTCATTATAATTATTTAAAAATGCGGAAGCATAATGGAAAAACTTTCAAAATATATTTTGAATTGATTGATGATGAAGATATTCAAATTTCCGCATTCAGGATGATCAACTGATCAACACGGTTGTTAGTTCGTCAATTGAGTAATAATACGTCATTTCCAGCAACTCAGAACTGCACCACTTCCGTTACCTCTCTCTTTGCATTCTATTTAGGCGCCGGTTTACTGCTTGGTTGTGATTCCGACTTTGAAGCGACATTTGTTCTTCAATATTATTTCTGTACACGTACTACTAAAATCAACAGAAGATGTTTTGGGGTGAGTATATAATGATCCAATTGTTGTAATTCTAAAAAGAAGATTAATGAGATACGGCGTTATACGCGGGCATACGCGGGGCACCTAGCTTGCCTGACCATGTGGTGTTACAGTTAGGCCCAGACCACATGGCATTTTATTAGTATGTGCCTTTATTTCAGTGTTCGTGTATATTCTGTGACAGTAATATGTACATTTCTCTTCTTCTCTTATCTTACACTCACAATTAGCAGTGAAAATTACCTGATGACTTCTGAACTACCGGTACGGTAGGCCTACGAGCTAAGAAAACTGGAGTGAAGGCCCTAGTTTGAATGAGATTTAGTGAATTATTGGCCCCCCAGATTTTCCCTAGGAGGCCAATATTGGCGAACAAACCTTAACTGATTGTTTATAATCTATTCTTATTTGTATACAGGACTAAAGTGTGTTTCGAATAATACCGAGTTGAACCATATTTTTGCTGGCAGGCCTAGGCTATGGCCTAGATAAGAAAGAAGGATAATTCAATGCACACTGCAAGAATGCTGCAAGTGCCACTTGTTGCATGGTGATAAATAGTGTCATCATTAAGTATGGTGTCATGGCTTATTTATGCCGTCAGTCGTGCTCTGTCTATTGGGAGTAATAGCCAAATAGTGACGCCTGATGTTGACTCTTCGATTATGATAGGCCTATCCAGTTCTTTCAATTGTCGAGCCGTCCTGAGTCTCCATTCTTCCCACCTGAGTGATTTCATAGATATAAACAATGATATAAATGATCGTAAAGCTTGTACACTACCGTGCAAGGTGCAAATTTGAAATAGGGCCCAGGCCTGTACATCGTTTGATGTAGATAATATTTGTTGCCAATGTTAATGAGTCAAATTAACACTCAATATTTTCATCTCACCGAATACCGGTACATGCAAGTAACACGTAACGTGGTACCATAGGCCTACTGTGAATGTGCCGAAAGTGACTTCTTGGACCGCAGCTAGAACACTTGTGTAATAAACAATAATAATAATTTCTCACTTGGATTTAGTATTCAGTTATGCCTCATAGGAATATTTTTGAATCAGACTCTTTTCATAAAATTCTTTATATAGGCCCTACCTTTTAGTAACCCCTACAAGTACTACCGTACACAAATTCAATCGAGTCTTAAAAAGGATTTTCTGGATTGTATGAAAATCAATAGCAAGGAGGCCCTAATTCATTTTGCAACGTGCGGCCGCCACTGTGGTAGTTATGCTAGTGGTCCCCACTGGAAGAAAGTTTTTATTGTTCAACCAAAACTTGTCTGTTCTCAGTCATGATCCAATTTTAACATGAATAAGTTATTGATACCGATATTCATTTTATGCAGTGATGTTATACAATAAACCAATTGTATTGTATAGCTTATCATCGTCAGCCATGTCTAGCTCAATCAGTGATTTAGCAGGAAAGCCATTGACTTGGAAATTAAAGTGAAGCCAGCCGAGGGTTTGTTGCCCACCGAAGGCATCGTAAATAAATCTGTCATCTTGAGGAAATGAAAGTTGAAAGTATCACAGCTTAGTGTGTAGGCCTACCCTACTCTGGAAGTGAACGATCCCCTTTTTGAGTGTATTAAAAAATCATCTTCCAACCATTTTTATTACATTTGGAATGATTACGGCTAACAGTTTGTCCTGCTGGAAGGTCATAATCTTGGTAAATTTGTCTCACTAGGTAACACCCCCAATTTTGTATTTTTTCCCCTGAAATCATGTTTTTTAACATTTAATCTATCTGATGGAAAAATTGTCATCCTAAAATTGAATGAACACTCCTAAACAGTATATGGTACATTACAAGAACATTGATCACATGCAGCCATCTTTGGAGGTTAGGACACCAACCTTGACCACTGAGTCACTAACTCCAACCATTTGGTACTGAGAAACACAAAATTACCATAATCTTATTAAATCTTTCAGGGCTAGAATTGGAACCTGCAAAGAAGTACAAGCAAACAGTGGAGAAGTCATTCCACGTCTCTATGGCATGCTTACAGCCAAGCAAGTCTCCCGATGCAGGTTACGTGACCTTCGTCTTGACTAAGGATAAACAAGATTTCGTATTGTGTAATTTACAAAAAGATAAAATAATTCAGATCCCATTGGATCTAAACTTCAGCGCAGGAGATGAAATAACCTTTCAGACAATGGGTGGTAAAAACAGCATTCACCTTTCGGGATATCTAATTGAAGATGAGGATGAGGATCAGAGTGGATGGATGGAGTCCGGGTCGGAGGAAGAAGAAGGAGATGAAAACATTCCTGAGCTCGTCTCTAAGCTCAAACGGAAGAATAGTGGTGCGCTAGAGGCGTTGAATGTGGCACAGAAAGCCAAATTGGAGATTGATGAGGTAGATTCATCAGATGATGAAGATGAAGAAGATGACGATGCTGAGGAAGATGACAATGCTGAGGAAGATGACAATGCTGAGGAAGATGAAGAAGATGAGGAAGACAGTGATGATGAGATCAGTGATGATGAATCCCCTGTTGAAGCATCACCCGTCAAGACCCCACAAGAGCAAGGATCGAAACAGAAACATAAAACTCCTCAACAAACTCCTACTGCTCAGACCAATGTAAGCTACCCATTTTTATAGTATTTCAGAATTAAGGTCAACATTAGTACAATCAGCATTAGTTTCTCAGCAGATAGTTAGGCCTAGTGTTTCGTAGTTGCTTGCTAAGCAAGTTCCGCCATTTTACATTGGTAGGGCCTACGTGATATAATTTTATACGCATCACAAATAAATCCAGCAATTTTATAACGAAATATTATTAGATGAGCGTAGCGAAGATTTCCATTCCATATACCGAAAAAATTGGGCTTGATTTTTATGTTGTTTCTTTTCCTTTTTTTTGTGTGTGTAATTTTGTACGCGGCATACAGGTCAGGAAAAAAATCAATCAACTTTTTTTTCAAATTGGTACCACACCAGGATAGGTTGTAATTGTTTTTCAGAAAAATCGGTCGTACGGTTTCTCCGTAAAGATTTGGTAGTATAGAAAATCCCCATAAGAATAAGCCCGGGGAGAAATACTTGGGAAATATTTTTTTTCCAAAAGCTCTCAAATTCATACTGAATGTGGAAAGAACTATCATACATATTTTAAGCGATTTATGGAACAATGAATGTGAAATAACGAAGAAAACGCATTTGTAATGTACTTTTTTAAACATCAATAAAAGCAATGAAGAAACTATTAAATGCGAGCAACAAGTGTCACCAATAAATTAAAACGATTATATATAAATTCTTTATTAATTTAAAATAAAGACTCTGCCTTGTAATGAAGGTTGCCTACAGACACAGAATAAAAATAATAACAACGAATATAACAAATTAGTGAATGGTACAGAAAAATAATGATAATACTGTATAGAGCTAAATTCTATAAAAAAAAATATATTTTGTAGTTGATTAATTAATTATTCAGAAAAAGAATAGTAAAAAATAAGAAAATGCACATAATATGAGAAAAAAAATGGATACACACTGAATTAATTCAAATTATATAAATGGTTTCTAAAAATTGAAATGGATCCTTTTAAGGCTGAAAGAGTTGATGAATAAATGAAACTATTACTAATATTATATCTTTTACAAAATTCAATGAAGAAGTGAGGAATTGTGCCTCTGGCACCAATCAGGAGTCGGGGTCAAATCGGTTGAACCATTTTCCTGAAACATCATCTCAAAGTTTCTAAAAACCCCATATGATTAGGCTGGGTGGAAAAAATTGAAAAATAAAATCTCACCAATATCCTAGGGGGGCTCAAAATTTACCTCGAATGTAAAAACGGAAGTGATACACATAATTTAAAATCCAATTTGGACCAGCCGTTTCGAAGAAAATGATGTAATACCGGTACATGTTCTTTATTCATCGAATAGATGGAAACAATAGCAGCAAAATTTTGCATTGCTAATTCACGGCTCTCTTGATTCGTTGGTATCGAATGAAGTTCATTTTATATGGTCAAGGTATGTTAGTTTTAGATTTTAATTTCTAGACATCTCGCTCATTACACAACGCATATTCTGCGTTTGCCTAGTAATGAGAAATAGTTAGAGGTACCTAAAATTTTGCCAAGTACTGACAACTTGAAAAATAGCATTAGTAAATTTTAGAAGTAGCTCATTTGTAAAATATGCTAGATAAATTGAGATCGGTGGTAGAAACAATTGATCCAGATATTTTTGTAGCTGTTACGGAACTTTATCAAACGCTCGATTTCAAGATTCGATATTCTTGGACTTCGGTTCGATGTTGAATCGTAATACTCAATCAATTCTATATCGAAACTGTGATCGCTATCAAACAAAAAATCGTAGATTTAGCTCAAATGAGAAATGAATTGAATAACTAAGTGACAACAACCCATAAATAAAATGAATAAATAATATGCACATGGTGTCTCGCTGCTATCAGAATGGACTATGGAATACTTTATATCTCTATTCTTATAGTCAGCATGGGAAAATTTATTCAGGGGTACCGGTATATAGATGTGCAATAGGGTACTTTCGGGAATATTTATTGTTATTTTTACATTGAGTTCCTTTAAATTTATGCTTTATGTATGCTGAGTGTATTTGTCAAGATTATTTTGCATCATGTTATTTCTTAGCTCATTTACCTTGTAAGTTCTAGCTGATTTTGTCTTTGAAGTTGGTGAAAACTGGCCTGCCAAATGGATACATGGCAACATCTTGGAATGATGCAACTGATCCAAAGCATGCTGATACGTAATCAATTTCAATCTTTTTCTCAGGGTAAATCTCCAAAAAATAAGAAGGTTAAGGAAACTCCTGTGTCTGGTACTCCTAAACCTGCCAAGACGCCAGGAACACCGGCGCCCGGTACTCCCAAGAAACAGACCTTGGTCGGAGGTATTTGCATAGAAGACACTAAGGTCGGACTAGGACAAGTAGCAAAGAACGGTCAAATGGCCAGAGTCTACTATGTCGGCCGCCTGAAGTCCAACAACAAACAGTTTGATTCGTCCACATCTGGCAAAGGGTTTTCATTCCGTTTGGGCAGGGGAGAAGTGATCAAAGGATGGGACGTCGGTATTTGTGGAATGAAGGTTGGCGGCAAGAGGAAAATTACAATCCCACCAGCGTTTGGGTAAGTTGTATTTGAATAATCTTCTTTGAGTAGATCCTGGTTTCTGCTTCGTGGCCTAAGTGTAATAATTTACTGTACGTATGAGATTACCTATGACTGAATCAACGTTAATTTTTCATTTTCTTTGTGATTATATAGGCCATATATTTTCAAATTTTGTGTCTTTGTTGCACAGGTTGATTCGGAACAATCAACTTGCCGTACATTATTCAATATTGTTGTATTATATAGAACTTGTTTATGAAATAATGAGCGAAGGATTTCTGCAAACGGTTACTGATGGTACTAGATTAACTGGGACAGGTAGTAATAACCTTTTGGATGTTATCCTAGTCAGACCACAGGAAAAGTGGTCAAAAACTATCGTGGACGTTGGTATCAGTGACCATAATATTCCAACAGACAATAGTAGAATTGATTGTAAGTAGAGTAAAAGATGAAATAATGGGTACCAGTACACAAGAAGGTCTGGTTGTATAAAAAGGTGGATACCAACAAAATTAAGTTACATTTAAATTATTGGAGAAATTACTGGATTGCAGAGAAGGGGGATATAGACAGAGAATGGGACAGTTTTAAAAACATATGTTTAAAGTTTGAATGCTATTGAGAAGTTTGTTCCCAATAAATTAATATCTGAAAGTGCAGATCCAATCTATTACTGGTATAATAAATCAATTAGAACATGAAAGGGAAAGCAAGAAAGTTTCATAATACGAACAAAGGTAAAGGGGGAGATATAGAAATGAGAAAGAAATTTAGATCAGACCTGAATAAAAAAAAGAAAAGTGCAAAGGATAAGTTTCTACGTGGGATGTTTGATGAGCAGGACCAGAATGAAAGTTGGAGTAATAATAAGTACATAAATACTGTACTACTAAAAAAGGTAGAAACGATATGCCAACTTTTATTGACAGAAAAGGAGTGGAGTTCATATTGAATACAGAAAAGGCAAATTATGCATTAAATTATTATTTATGGTGAAGTTTTTCATAAACAGACTTTGAATGGGAAGAATGAAGTAGAGAATGATCAAATTGATCAATTGGGAGTAGAGGAAAACAAAATTGAATTCACTGGAACAGCAATGCAGAAAATGACCAATAAACTGAATAGAAATAAAGCTCCTGGACATGATGGGATTAATAACAAAATAAGTTGGTGGGAAGAGAGTTGATACCATATTTGATGATGATTTTTCAAAATTCAATAGATTCAGTGACTGTGCCCAAGGACTGGAAAAAGCAATTATCGCTCCAATACATAAAGGGAGAGAAAAATAAAATTTGGGTGATTACAGACCAGTTAGCCTCACCTCCTCAATATGTAACATTATGGAAAGTTTAATGGTAATACAGAAAGTAAATTAATTGTTGATATATAATAATGGTGGAATATTTGATGGACAACATGGTTTCGTAAGGGTTACTCATGTGTAACGGAACTGCAAGGATTCATGCAGTAGCTGTCTGGTACTTAAGACAAGAAAATAAAATATCTGCCATCTTTTTGGATTTTGAAAAAGCTTTTGCCAAAGTACCTCATAAACTTTTGATTTCAAAGTTAAAACAAATAACAAAACATGAAGATAACAAAATGGGTGGAGTCCTTCTTAAAAGGTAGACACTAAAAGTAAAAGTAGGTGATGAAATTTCAAATATGGTACAAATTACTTCTGGGGTACACAAGAGTGTCATTGGACCCCTCTATTCAATATACTGTATTTACAAACGATCTTCAAATCGGAATTCAATCAAGAATTTGTCCATTTGCTGATGACTGTGGTATATAGCACCATTAACTGTGAGAGGGGGGGGGGGGGAAATCAGTTACAAAGAGATTTGGATAAAATTAATGAGTGGGCATATGTGAGTCTGATTCGGCCAATGCTTGAGTATGCTGGTTCAGTTTGGTATCCGCATGAAGTTGGACTAATAAAGGCTGTGGGAACGTCCAAAGGGTTGCTGCAAGAAGGGTATTGGGGAAAGAGAAGCGCTGGAAGATTATCAGGAACGATAAGGATGTGGTTGAAAAAGTTATAGAAAGACCCAGTAAAATGATTGAGGAAATTGGATGGGAAAATTTGGCGAAACGAAGACAAATGGGAAGAATGTGCAATTTTGTTAGGGTCAAGGGTAAATAATGCAGGATGGGATGAATTAGGCAATAGAATTGGAAAGGGATTACAAAGAGGTACAAGGGGAGGGGTAAAAATGGAAGTGGAAAAAGTGGATAGAGAAGTAGGTAAATATGGTTTCATTCAAAGAGCGATGCGGGAATGGAATGAATTGGAAGAAGATATAAATAATATAACGAAGATCGGTGATTTAATAAGAGCGCTAATGAAAAATAACGAAGTATTATTTTATTGAGTATGTTTGATTGTAATTTCATGAGAGTAATCATTACCACCTCTTTTAAGAACAATCTGTAATGAGTAAATAGCATAACTAACTAAAAAGAAGAAAAAAGTTGATTACTAAGTAGTAGAGACAACTCTTACATACTAAGACGGGTGGCTTGCACACTGAACCGTCATTCAGGAAACGGGGTTCGATTCCCACTATGTTCGACCATCTTGACGAGGTTTTTTCGTTGTCTCTTTTGACGTTCTTTTGTCGGGTCAATACTGGGATGGTTTATTAGCCAAAATTGTCATGGTTGACCATGCTATGTTGGCCAATAATCGATTATTCAAATGACCTGTAAGCTTGCCAGTAACATCACAAATTTAATAATTATGCACATGGGTACATTAGGTAGTGAGTGGTACACTTTGAGTTTGTTCATTCTTGTGGAACTGACTTCCCAAACTCATGTCCATTTCATTTTGTGGTATTTTGTTTCTAGCCATGTTTTCTTCCAATCTGTACCCACCTCATTATTTCTCAAATCACTTGTTTCTCTTGATCTGTATCATTCATTGCTCATATCATCCCATCACAAATTGATGGTTCATATGAAAATTGATTTGCCAGCAATATTTAATCATCTCTTAAGTTGCATTTGGTATTATCATATAGGGGTAAAAATGGAAGTGGAAAAAGTGGATAGAGAAGTAGGTAAATATGGTTTCATTCAAAGAGCGATGCGGGAATGGAATGAATTGGAAGAAGATATAAAGAATATAACGGAGATCGGTGATTTAATAAGAGCGCTAATGAAAAATAACGAAGTATTATTTTATTGAGTATGTTTTATTGAGTAAGTCAAACACCCCATCCCACACATGCCTGGAAATACCTTCCACTTATTTGCAATGCAAATTGGTTACATGGCAGGTCTTGCCACTAATATTGAAGTTGGATGGGTGACTATTGCTGTAAAGTTGGAGACACTAACTAGTTTGGTAGTAAAGTGAAATTGTTTTTTTTCTGCAGATATGGTTCAAAAGGATCGCCTCCAGTGATTCCCTCAAATTCTACGCTGGTGTTTGAGGTAGAGCTTAAGGGAGTTAGCTAGGTATGCCGAAATGATAACCAACAAGTGGTCTAATTGAATAAATATTTCATCAGTTCTCCGGCAGAATCAAACCTTTGACTTTTGCTTTTAAATTTAGATTTTTTTACATCAATTATTTCTAATAAACCTAGGCCTACCTCCGGATGCTTATTTATGTGTATGAAGATAGCGAGGTCTACCATTGAAAAAACACTTGTCACTAATTGCATGGACAGGATTGGCGTATGTGGCAATCGAGCGAGTTATATGATGTGCACCTTCACAAGAACGACTACAATCCATGAATGAATGTTGGATGTTGGACAATAAAACAAACGTTGGGTTATTTCGTTCCATCTTGTTTATTTCGATATATTTTAAAGTGTTCTTTTTATGTACATTTCACATGTTTACTGCTAATGAATACACTATACATCTTACGATTATTCATAATGAATTGTTGAAGATACATTTATATAAGCTTGTCTATTGTATGTAGTGGCATTACACCTCATTAAAATATAAAATATTATATATAAAATAATATCATTCCTCAATCTTCATCTTTCATCGCATATTTTCATAGGCATGCTGCGAATACCCAAAGAAGAGGTTAAGTAATATTAAGATCATCACACAGACTTTTTTTTAATAGCTGTTGATGATATTAAGGGGCTATTCATTTTACTGTCCACTACCTTGTCACTTTCAGTTATATTTGTTTTGGATATCTTTATTTCTTCGGGTTTGCCAGACGTGGGTTTCCATGGGCAACTTAGCTTACTTGCACTAGATTGATCTGCTGTTACGGGAACTTCTGTTTTATCGGCAGCCTTCCATGGATTCCAAAATTTGAGTACTATAGGTTGAATATAGCGATGCCAAATGAAGAGTATGAAGGGCATCACTATACATGGTAGACAGACCATTGCTGCAAAGTAAAAAATGAATCAAATGTAATGTACTTTTCTTGATTTTAGTGATTGAAAGTTATGTTTTGCCTGAAAAATGTGAGGTAGGCCTATCACAGAAATACAAACATTTGATTGGTTGAGAAACTAGGGTCAAAGAACACAGATGAGTTAGTGAAATGGATAGGCCTATCTTGTTTTGCTTTAAACTACTTTCTTCAAATTCCCATGAAGTTGCCACCAATGTTCCTTGTCAAAAGTTCTTTTGATTTCCCGAGAGAACAAATTCGTAGGCCTATATTAGCAGAATGTGATTTTCGAGCATTGAACGTTAATTATATTATGGTAAAACTGTCGTTTAGTTTGAACTTCAGCGAGGAATAGAAGAATTAAGAACTGCATAATTTTCTTAGACCTGTACATTTACATGTTTTCTCTCTCAAAGAGAGTATTTCACCATTTAATATAATATGCCTGGGCCAGCAGTGAACCTTTTTATGTGGGAGGTCATTAGAATTTTCCAAAGATCACTGCAGGTTGAATTGTTTAATTAAATTTATTTCAACCATCCATAATATATAGTCCAACCAAGTTATTCTACATATTTTTCTATTGAAAAATGAAAATAACACGTCAGGTATAGATAATGAAAATTGTCCCCAAGTCCATTGACTTTGTAGTAACTACAAACTCAATGCTAAGACTAAGTGAGAATAACTTGGTCTTTGACACCCTGAGAGCTGTGGGTTTTTTGATTTCCACATAATTATTAAACGGTAACTATAGGCCTATATGAATGCTATAAACTCGTTGGCATTGACTTTTTAACGTCAAATAATTATCCTATTATGAGACCTTATGACCCTGCAGGTCTGTTCGAAGGCCTTTTTAACATTTCAAGTACGGCCTAGCCATAATATTCAGTAATTATTAAGAAGTATTGTAATGTATTACCTATGTATTTAAAATTACTGGTGACAAATTTATACAACCCAATAGAAGAGTCGAACTGTTGATATCGTTTTTGTAGCACGCGAAGCAGTGTGTAATTTATGAGTAATGGACAAATAATGAACTAGGCCTACAGTGGATGATATGCACTCGAGTTATGACAGCTGATTTGAATTAGTGGTGGTGGTAGTACTGACATAGCATAGCGAAGCTATGCTATATGTACTGTGGTACTGACTTCCGTCATGTGCTCTAGCGGACAAATTTGAACTATGACAGTAGCTGTGGTGCACCTAGCGGCACGTTCTCCAAATATACGACCATGATACGACCGTCTGAAATTGATCATGGCGGAGCGGAACAGTGGATCTGACACTAGTCTGCACAATGAGAAATTAATAAAAAATGCGACCTCCGGTCCGCGAGTTGTAACGATTTATAAAACAGAAACTGGATTTGGTTTTAATGTGAGAGGACAAGTGAGTGAAGGTGGGCAGTTGAGAAGTATTAACGGAGAATTGTACGCACCTCTTCAGCATGTCAGCGCAGTGTTGGATGGTGGGGCAGCTGAGAAAGCTTCAATTCGTAAAGGTGACAGGATTCTCGAAGTGTAAGTATGAATTACATACCTTAACACTTACGTTTTCCTAGCCTATGACCATGTGGGCATTTTATGTTGTGTGTCTGTTGAGCTGTGTGTGTAGGTCAAGCCCCCAGTCACCTAGGGAATGTAGGCCTAGTTTTACCCTAGTAGGCTAGGCCCTAGTTCTAGCATTAAGTATATACTTAATTTCTGGTGCCAGTCTAGTCCCTTGTTGGGGTGATTAGTAGTCCCACCATTAACTGAAAATGCAAACTAAGATAAAATGGGTGTTATTCTGTGCTAGATAATAAAAGAACCTCTGCCTAATGTTACTTGATAGCCTACTTGCCCATCAAGTTGGCCTTTATAGGTTACTGGTAGGCCCCTACCATTATGGGGCATCATTTCGTAGTTATGACCACTTGACGTAACTGTCACATCTATAATTTATAAATATTTAGGAGAGTAAAATTCAAGTGATAGTATTTTATATTAAATGAAATTGCTCAACTAAATACTAGGCCTACACTGTATGGTAGCTCTCACTCTACCATGTATTGAGAAATAGGAAACTAAAGGCGGCAGTTGAGTTTTCGTCTTGAAGTGATCACAAAGTACGGCAGTCACAAAGTACAGGATTGAAGCCCCTGTTGAAAAGCATTTTGTATTTTCAAATTTTAGGCTAGACCTAATAGATTTATAGAGTATTGGACATCTGATAAGAATCGCCTACATGAATAAGCTACGTTATGTCTTTTGATTTATTTTCTTTAGAACCTTTGACTGAGTTTGTATTACCGTATATTATAGCCTTATACTCTTTTATTAATTGTTGTATAAATTATAAATATAGGATAGAAAACTTTTCTTCAAACGATACCTAGACCTGATACCTAGACCTAGATGTTACTCTTCACAATAAATATTCCATTGGTCAAACTAAAAGATAAATGACTGGATATGCATAAATGTGTGAAGGCACTCAATCTCCAGAATCGCCAAACAGTGATCTAGGGCCTAGTAGGTAATATTATGTAGCAGGAAAAACCCATAGGAACATTAAAAGAATCAATTACATGATATTTCTGAAAGTAAAATGAAAAGCTGTGGATTGGGCTATTGTCTTGAAGTCCCTGTCCAATAATGAAGTACTGGTACCGTACCGGTTAGTATTTCTTGGATAGGCCAATAAAAAATATAAAATCATTCCTTCAAGTTGTCTGAACTGCAGTATGGTACAAGATTTTTTCATTTGGCATCTATTGTTGTTCCCACAACAATTAGTGTTATATTGCTAGTTCCTTGTCAAATTTTTGCGCTTTTCGTCCAGAACAATTCTAGACGAGCAGGCCACGACAGGAATTGACCCTGGCACAGCCATGTTTTAGTTAATTTATTTATTATTTATATTGGGTTCAACGACATACTGTAATGATATTAAGATCTATTGACGTCGTGAATTATGGGATGATGAGGTGAAGGTTTTTTAGGAAATGAGAATGATGTTGGGATGGAAGCGGTCATGGCCCATATTGTAGGAACCATCCCGACTCTAGTCTAGAATACAGCAGGGAACTACACACAAAAACTGTATTAAAGATAGATGTGGCGGGGATCGAACCAAAGTTCAACCACTCATCACCCACTCACCTCCACCCGTACCACCTGCAACAAACGCTTTAGCAACTGAGCTACAAGTGGTGATGCCATGTTTTAAGTAGGCCCATACTATTCGCAATACAGTCATTCCAATATGGGTCGCTAAACAACCCGGTATGCTAACACAGCATCCAGGGCTACATTTCCAAGATTTATTTGTTTGAATGTTTAACTACAGAAACCGAAAGATCTGGACAAAATGAAAGGCGACGGGTATTTTATAATATTTCGGGAAGTATACTTCATGAGATTAGCTATATTTAAAGGACATCACAACCCTGAAACTAGATTTTAATGAATAACGACGATCCTTACTTCCCTAATTTTAGAGAAAACTAGAAATCATCTCTCAGTTTCAGAAATTATAGATTGTCATCCAGAGACCATGGTCATGACGTAGCAGTACCGATTCTGTATAGAAACATCAACGTAACTCGGAAAAAGGGCCAGGTCCTGGAGGACAAACAAATTAACTACCTATATCATTTCTGAACTGATCTGAAATCTTCTGATCTTTTCTGAGATCTTCTGACTTCTTTTCTGATCTGAGATTCTGAAATCATTCAATTACCTATATCATTAACTGTTCTTAAACAGTAAACACTCCATATTTTTGTCATCTATTTTTACCTCACCGCAAACCGACAATTAATACGTAACCTAAGTGAATGTTCATTATGGATCTATACTCTATGGGATAGTGGGACTATTTTAGAAAATAACTTCTCTGAATCCAGGAGCGAAGCAGTTTCACTATACAGTTTCACTATACAGTATATTTAAACGGAAAATTACTGCATTTTTTCATAATATGTTGGTTGGCACAGGTCGCAATGTTTGATTGATCAATATGAATTTTTTAGTGGACGCACATACTTAACCAACTTGGAACTGTTTAGTTTTGGGAAGAAATTGGTTCCTTCTCTACTTTAGAAAAAAATGAATTTTTGGAAGGTTTTGAACAAAAATACGACAAAATGCTTTCCACAGGTCGAATGGTTCGTGCGATCAGTCTGATTTCTTCCGTGAACACGCTGGCTCATACAAGTTGGTTAGGATGAGTTTTTTCCGTGATCGGTTTAACCGCTTCTGAGAAAAAAGAAATATTTTCGAGTAGGCCTAATTAAAAAAAATAATGAAAAATAAAAATCTCCGATCTTTTCGAAGTTCCTACTGAATGTTGCCACTCAGTCACGGAGTTTCACATTGATTGATTGAGGCGTTTAGAAAAAAAATCAGAATATACTTCTTCTTGAAGTTCTAAATGAAATTCCTTTTGGTTATGCTATACTGTCTCGATTTTTCTTTGTAACGTTGCCCATGTGATTCGTTAGAGATATAATCTATATTGTGTAAGTAATAAGAATCACCAAGAACAACCCAATCAATGATTTCAACATTTGAGTTTTTATTTGGATAATTTTTAGCCTAAACCACCACACAAATGTATGTTGGAAAATGTTATACAGTAGATGAGTTTGGAATTCATGAATGAACTTCTACCTCTCATGCAGATGTTGTAAGCAGAAGTAGATGTTGTGATGTAGTATCCAACCAAACGTGGCCCAACTGCCTGGGTCGGGCTAACATGTTGAGGTTATAAAGGTCAGGTTAGTACCTACTCGGACCTGATCTGATCTAACGTGGCGTAACCTAACTGCTTGGGATGGTTTATAATGGTTAGGGTTATCAAGGTCAGGTTAGTACCGACTCGGACCTGACCTGATCTAACGTGGCGTAACCTAACTGCTTGGGATGGTTTATAATGGTTAGGGTTATCAAGGTCAGGTTAGTACCGACTCGGACCTGATCTGATCTAACGTGGCGTAACCTAACTGCTTGGGATGGTTTATAATGGTTAGGGTTATCAAGGTCAGGTTAGTACCGACTCGGACCTGACCTGATCTAACGTGGCGTAACCTAACTTGTCTAGGTTGGGCTATCATGGTTAGGGTTATTGAGGTCAGGTTAGTACCGACTCGAACCTGACCTGACCTGAACTAACGCTTCCTAACCTAACTGCATGGGTTGAGCTATCATGGTTAAGGTTATCAAGGTCAGGTTAGTACCGACTCGGACATGAGCTGATTTGATTTAACGTGTCCCAACCTAACTGTCTGGGTTGGGCCATTTTAAATGTCTTATAATTGTACAAATCACAAAGACTTCATTCGACTTGAAAATATAGCAATGTATTCATATAGTGGACCCATACAGATGGATGAATTGTTGACAAGTTACAAACTTCATTCAAAAGTACGAATTTTCCAGCTCATCCTTCACGCGAGGGATACACGTATATAGCGTTTGCCTAGTATGTTACACTGACACTTGAAATATGCCCCTATAGCTAATCGAGACACCATTTACATACTAGGCCCTAAATATAGTTACGTACTTTATTAACATTTTTATTCTCACTATATGGTTTTTGTAGTTTAATCTGAACATAGGACAATCTCAATAATTATGTAAACTGTCATTGCACATTTGTGAGTAGGCCTACGGAGTAGGGTACCTGGTGTTAAGTGTGATTTTGCATATGGCCTACCCCAGGGTTTACGAATGAAAATTTTGTTGTTTTAGGGCCCTTCAACGACGAGGTTATTCACGCCGAAGGGTTTGAAGTGGCTAAGCGTATGGTATTATTGCTCCACACAACCGACCTTATCATTATTCCCATTGGCCTTGACCTTGCTGGATCAAAGTGGCTATTTAGTTTTTACAAACAGCCCTGTTGAAATGGTCACTGTTATACCATAGTATAACTGTTAATTTTAATTAATTATGCTAGTTTTAGGTTATGATAATTTAGGTTAGGTTGGTTAAGTTGTATTTGCACAGGTCAGTTTTATGAATCTTGGTCAAGTACTAGCCTAATCCGCTAACTATTAGTTGAAGGTACGAAAATAGCACGTGTAACCAAGGGTGATAACATGTTAATCCGTCTACTATCGCTTAATCCACTATCAATCCGTAATACTGGGCAACATTTAACAAAATGTTAAAATCCACCATCAATTTTGATTATTACAACAAGCACACCTACCACGGCCGGTACGATCGACATACCCAAATAATCTAGCCGCACATAGACCTTGCCCTTGCAGGATTTCTGTGCAACATTTTGGCAACCTCCTGCTAATTTTACGTAACTGGTTATCTTGTTTGGCCCATGGCCCAGAATCGAGTGGTTTTCTGCTTGTGTTGGGGAGTGGATAATTGGATGACCGATATATTACTGATTATAACCATTGACGAAAGATATACTAACTACCTACTACCACCACCACCACTACTACTACGGTACCTACTACTACTACTACTGCTACTACTACTATATATATATACATTAATCAAATACACAATATTCAAAAACAATTCAAAAAATTATGATACCAGTTGAGCAAATACATCTGTTCAAAGCAGTTTTTTAAATGTCAAACAACTACATAAATTTATAAATTAATAACAACAAATTACTTATCAACATAATTTAAACTCATTCTCCAGCATCATTATCGAACTAGAAATATCGACAGATTTGTTCTTTCTCAGGATATTTATAATGACGACGGTACTCAAACCAAAAGATTTTTAATTCCAAAAATGTTTAATACTTTGTCAACGGAAGTAAGTTCTTCGCAGAAAATATCAGAAATTAACAATTTATTAAAAAATTAATTATTATTCGAGCAACTTGTATGGAATGTGGAATTTTTCTTCATTTTTTTATATTTTAAATATTATCTTCTATGTTTTTGTTATTGTATTCTCGGTACCGGTACTTATATTTTTTGCTATAAACATGTGTCGTGAAAATTGTAAACATACTGTTTAGTTTAGAAAGAGGTTATTATAAGTTGAATGCAAAATGTAAACTTTATGTATATATAACTAGGAAAACGCAGAATGTGCGTTGTGAGATGAGCGTAGAAGTATGGAAATCTGAGATTAAAAAATACTCTTGTCAGCTCAATCTACATCTACAGACCTTGGATTACTTCAAACGCTGAAAACCCCTACCTGCAACTTGTTGCTATTTATAGAGCAACCTGTCGCATATACACTTTGCATTACCGTACATGTTTTGATCCTGATATTTGATGAAATGTATACTTTTATTGCGTTTTCTTCGTTATGTCTCATCCGATTGTTGTACAAATTATTGAAAATGTGTATGGTGGTTGTTTTCATATTCTGTATGAATTTGAAAGCTTTTGAAAAATTTTCGTTTTGAAATATTTTCCCCCTGGGTTATTCTTATGGGGATATTCGGAACTTTCCAAATTTTTTCCGGAACAACCGTTCTGCCGATTTTTTTTCTGTAAAACAATCCCAACCTATTCTGGTGTGACACCAATATGTAGAAAAAGTTTCAAGTTGAATGATTTTTTTTCCTGACCTGTATGCCGCGTACAAAATTAGACACACACAAAAAAAATATATAATAATAATAATAATATGTGGGCCGATAGTGCCCCTTAAATTTGATGCCTCTGGCAGTCACGCTCTTCGTCCACCCCTAGAAACGACCCTTATTGGAAGTTCCCTTTCTCCATTTCACTTTATTGTCATCGTTACGACTGTTGGAATTTCTAACATTTACAAAAATTGTAATGAATAATTTACATCTGGAAGTAGCTTATAGTGTTGCTTGTTGTTTTCTGCTAACTCATAAAGTACGTACCAGAGCTGTCATTTCGAAACAGTACATCAAATTTCTTTAAATTACACCTTTTTTAATAGGGTTAAACGCGTTTCAGATGAGATTTAGATGCCAAAATCAATTTTCTTTTAGAACTGAATGTGCCCATCTATTTTTCTATGCGATGTGAAATATGAATCTATGTACGATTTTATCCATCTATATACATCTTTCCTTCCTTCTCTTTCTCTTTTTTCTTTCTTTCCTTAGCTCTTCCTTCTTTTTTTGCATTTTCTGTTTCTCGTCTTTTCAAATTGTGTCTTGCAAGACCTTTTTCTTGCCCCCCCTGCCCCCACTTGGCCAAAAGTTGGGGGGGGGGCAATGCACCCCCCCCCCCGGTTCCGACGCCAGTGTATATATATATATATATTCCTATATGTAAATTAATAAATTTAATCTATATAAAAAAAGTAAAACGACAAATGGAGAATTGCGTTGTGCTATGATAATGTTGCTATATAATATAATCTGAATCGCAGTGTGACTGATACATCACTTGGCTTACGTTATTGTCGCGATTGTCAACAAGTCGCTTCGTTGACATCATTTCTGGACCCTTCGAGCTTGATCTAATTACAATGATTATTGTCGCTCCGATGTGACGACGTCGCTGCCAACGGTTGTCGATTCATCGCATTGCCGTCGCAATTCGATGAGAGTAGCGAAAACTACGAGAGTACATGGGAGTGGATTTTTTTCATATTGGGTTCATATTGGGCACATGAAGAGAATGGACATGGACAGGATTCCGAGAAGAGAATTTGAAAAAGCGGGAAGTGTGAAGAGAAGAGTAGGAAGACCGCGAGTGAAGTGGAGTGCAGTGATTAAAGAGGACGTGCAAGAGAGGGGATGGATATGGGAGGAGGTGATCAGTGACAGACAGTGGGAGGACAGAGAGTTGTGGAGGAAGATGGTAGTACTGAAAGATGATAAAACGCCTGGCGTGGCTAGCCGGTTTTGCCAAGTTTAGCCCCAGATATATGGTGGGACAACACTCTCTGACCCATTATTTGGAAACAGAGTATGATGAATATTATTATTGGGTTGAAGAAGTTGTGGGTTGAAGGCGGCACGACTGGAGAAGTTGAGTTGCAAGTTGGGTCGAAGTTGTGGCTCTTTAAGTTTACAGCCATACTTGTTCACTATAACTACGTTTAGCTCAAAGTCGGTGAACGGTTTAACGAAGTGATTCAGCCGGAAACGGTTTTAACAAGCTGATAAACATGTCGATTTTGGACAAAACAATCCAGTCTCAACACTTTTCAAGACGCGGTATGTCAGTCATATCGCATCGGAAGTGTGTGATGAACCTACCAAAACGGTTTGAAGTGACGTAGATCTACCAATTTGAACCGTTTCCTAGCTGGCTGATGTGCTCATAGATTAAATACATTGTTACACTATTTCGCTCTCTTGACTCTTGTATGATACTAGCCATTAGCCCCGCGTTTGAAAAGCTGGTAAAAGTGAAGAAAAATTACAGCTAATTTTAACAAAGTGGGTTTCAACAGGCAACGAGACAAATTGAGTGTTGCAAGACGTTGTCTTGCCCCCGTTGGCGAAATTTGGGGGGCAACCCCCCCCCCCTCCAGTGTACACGATCATTGTAAAACGTTTTAAAAAAAATCGTATCTCCAAATCGACTTCCAATATTTTGAATATTTGCCCAGTCAAAAGGGTTGTAATTAATTATATAGGCCTAGATGCGAGTTGATCTGTAAAATTTGAACGAGACTTGAAATTTTGAAATGACATCAACCTTGTTATTTGACCCGAACATAGTTAACTTAACGTCAAATTAATGCTGTCAATTACGTGCGTTCACGATACGCGAATGAAAAGCCATAGGCCTAGAAGATGAAATTGTGTAAGAGATTGGTTCATTTTATATCTAATTCTGTTATTCCTTTATTATCGATCTAGTCTGAAGCGTGTTACTGCATGTCAACTGTAAATAATTAACTTTGAATATTAATTACCGGTATATATATATATATATATATATATATAAATATATAAATATATATAAATAAGTTATACATATGCGTGTGTGTGTAGGCCTATGCACATATATATATATATATATATATATATATATATATATATATATACATATAATATATAATACGTAGATAAGGATATTATAGATATATGTGTAGGCGTATAGGCCTACATATTGATGTACGATACGCAACGTGGAGTTTTTGTAAATAGGGCACAAAACTTGGTCGTCTTATCAATAGTATGAATGTTTCACAAGTTGACCGGTTCATCGTCTGGCATGCGTGTGTAAGAGCGGAAGATAAAAACCTAGCGAAACACGGTCACATTAGGATCACCATACGAGTCAGCTGTAGTCTCCATTCAAGCTCATCCAATCAACTTGTCTGTATAGAAAAAATCACAATTATTGAATTGAATGTCGTTTTGTGCCGAATTCAATATCTATTATTATAAATCCATTTATATGAATATATAAATAGTTAAATACCTAATAAATACCTATAATATACCTAAGTTTGTTGGTAAAAGTGGTTGGAAAAAATTCTTCATGTTGGAATAAACCATAAAAAAATGTATCCATGTAATTATTCAAACTAAGTATTTGAAATTTTGAATACACATTTAAATCATACTCCGGTGAAAAAAGACCAGAGACTGTTTCGTATACATCTAAAAAGACTATAATCAAGTTATGGACTGTGTTCTGAGATTGTGGTCAATGTTCCTAGCTTTTTGGCCAGTGTATCGAAGCGGCATACTGTTTGTTTTTGACCGATACTTTCCCACTATCACCATGCGACTATTAGCTGCCAACAATAGTATATCTCTCTGGACAAATATTACGTGCGGTGGCTGTGCAAACTTCAAAGGTGACAACGTCAAATGAATCCAGTAGTTGATAACCTTCCGTTCACCTACTTTTCCTGCGTAGCCGGTTCTTGTGTTTCCAGCCACCCAAGATCAGTGTGTCGCCCGCTGCGCAAGTGAAAGTTCTCTTTCGGGACAAATATTCCGTTACCGTACATCTCAATGTGTTATGTAGCCACGCGTGATCTACAATAACGTGTTGCATATTACGAGGTGTTGTTTTGTTGTTGTTGTTTGCGGTGTTTCAATGGGAACAGAGTGTTAGGATGTTGAGTTATCCGGTTTACGCGCTGCGCTTCCCAAGTCTTCGTCACACCGACGTCAAGCCGCTTAACGACGTCAGGTGAGTTCGATTGGTGATTCAGGGTGTCTACAAGACTGGAAAACCTGGAAAAGTCGGGGAATTTGATAAATCTGGAAAAGTCGGGGATTTTTTATTTCTGGAATTTTACTCAAAATATAATAACCATTTTTACCATTTAGAAATTGAATTTGTGAACAATTCTTCCTATATTATAATCGACGGAAAAGCCAAAATTGCAGACAGGAAAAATATAATTTTCCATCTGAAAAACCTGGAAAAGTCGGGGAATTTTGTAATGGAAAATTTGTAGACACCCTGTGATTGTGATTGCTCTACTACTATAAAAATTTCCAACGGAATCGAAATGAAAAAATATTGAACAATATTTGCTACACATGCTCTTAAGCCGCCAGAGGCCTACATTATGAATGTGTACTATAACAATAAATGATATGCTCTAAAGATGAAAATGAACATTATTATTGTTTATTAGATTATTTAAATTGGCTGTTTTCAACCTGTGGGTCGCGACCCAAAAAAGGGTTGCGAGGATATTTGCGTGGCGGTTCGCGATTTTTTTTTTTCAATCATAGGTGTGCGCTCAGGGTATTCAAGAGTCGTATCTAAAGTACCACAAGGATGGGTCGAGGGGTTAACAACTTCTGAAATCCGGTGTACACTTGCCTTGAAATCCCTGAACTCTTTTGAAATCCCTGAAATCTTTTGAAATCCCTGAAATCTCTGAAATCACCTGAAATCCGAAATCAGGTGTACATAAAATTTGCGAGTTGTAAACCCCTCGGTCGTTGCTTACTTTCTGCTTACTTCATTCGCAGTTTATTTATGAGACCTATTTACAGTAGATAGCGATATCAGCATGTCTAATGTGAGGCTTGTGTGATGCCGAGTATGACACCAGTGACCAGTCAGACATTCTAGTAATACGATCTTCGGTCTGCCACGGTCGTCCGTCTCCCTGATCGCACACCACTAGCGTGCGGGTGGTTCGCACCCTCATTTCTCGTCAATGCAAGGAGACATGATATATTTGATACAAAATAGCGGGCGTGTAGGCCTATATGCAAATGTGGCGGAGACACTAAATGAAAACATGGAATATGGCAGGTTCGGCTGTGAAATCCCCTCCCCTCCCCCTCTTTCAGACACGAAGGAACTTTGATTTGCGTTGGGGAAGGGGGGGGGGGGTAATTGAAAATCTTAATGTCATATATATCCAGGGACTCTCGTGCCCCAGCTGCCGGAGTCGGAAAATGTTGAGCCCTTTCATATTCAATATTCAAGTATTCAAATATTATAAATTTTCGTAAAATTGTTCCTGATCACAATGGTTATTATTTCAAAGTGTTTTGTCTAGGACAATAGCTCATTGTCCTAGGTTTTGTGTGCATAGTAGGCCTATATATATAATTTTAAAAATTAACGTAACATCAAAACTTGATACAAAATCACTTTTCCCAATTCCCCAATTGAGGTAATGGATGTAAGGTTGGATCCGAGGGGTTCACAACTCGAAAATTTTGTGTAGGCCTACTCCTGATTTCAGGTGATTTCAGGGATTTCAAGTGATTTCGGGGATTTCAAGTGATTTCGGGGATTTTTAGTGGTTTCAGCTGATTTCCGGGATTTCAGGTGATTTCAGGGATTTCAGGGATTTCAGGGATTTAAAGTGATTACAGGTGATTTCAGGGATTTCAAGTGATTTCAAGGATATCAGGGGATTTCATGTGATTTCAAGTGATTTCAGGGATTGCAGTGATTTCAGGGATTTCAAGTGATTTCAGGGGATTTCAGAGGATTTCAAGTGATTTCAGAGATTTCAGAGATTTCAAAGGGATTTCATGGCAAGTGTACACCTGATTTCAGGAGTTGTTAACCCCTCGGTTGGATCGTTTGGACGGAGCACCACAAGGGCGATCCTCAAGGAATGATTAGAATAAGATAACTCATTCAGTTAACAATAAGACCTAACAAAGGTATTATTAGCACTACCACATAAAGTCCTGCTGTAGGATCTGGTTTGACTTCATGCCTCTGAAATAGATACACAATGAAATCTGAGTCTTGATACAGGATGGACATGATGTGCTGAACTGATAGACATATGGAATATTCATTTCTGTCTATCAAAGAAGTGCGCCATTCATTTATTGTGCACTTCAGAGGAAAAGTAGATTTTTCTCTTCACTGATACATACCTCAAGACACGAAAAATGGACCCTTCCTTGAGGACAAATAAATGAATTATAATGTATGAAATTGAGATGATGATTTCAAGTTTTCCCTAAAATTAGGGAAATAATTTATTATCATTGTTTGTTAAAATCTAGTTTCAGGGTTGTGAAGTCATTCAAAGAAAATGTGCAATCAAAAAAGTTTTTAATTGTATATCCATCCACTGGAAAAAGTATGATGAAAAATAATGAACTGGTACAAATTGGCCCTTTATAATACTATTTCTCAGCCATTTCTCTCATTGTTCATTCAATGCCAATGCAGTCCAAACATTTCAAGACCATTTCCGTCGGGGCATTATGTAGGGGTCGTTCCGCCCCCCCCCCCACACCCCCCCGCAGGTAGCTGGCTTCGTAAGACTTTTCTTTCACTGCTTCATTTGTCTAGGTCATTTTTGGAGGAGAAATGGCTACATTAAATAATATTGAACTTCATAGATCTTAACAAGTGAGTCAGAGTCTTGTTACTGTACTCTGATCCACTGAAGTACTCTGTACTTGATACCATAGTTTCTAGATTTCAGTGTAATCTTTCTTCTGGTAAATAATCAACATTAGTTATCAACTTCCTTTTAAACTTCCTTCAATTTCAACAAATAGACTACAATTCCATTGGGGCAATGTTAGTAGTGAGTTGCTCCTGTCGTTAACCATGTCCTCTCACTTTGCACCATGGCGATACTGCCGGTAAGTTGGCGTGAAAGAGAATTGTCTGTCGGATGAAGGAAGTGAAATTTCTTCCACCGGAGAGAAATGGTAACTTCTCTGCCCGTTATCCTCAATCTTTTTATTTGAATTTCCGTAACGTACTTCATAAAAATCAATCCAACCACCTCGATAAAAATGGAAGATATTTAGAGAACAGTTATTACGTTTTGATGATTTTCAATGAATATTGTTTACACCAAAATTTAGCTTCATTATGATTTCAACAGTTCTATGTGCCTATAGTATTTCAGTGGTTCTAAAAGTAATTCACTCCGTTGCCATATAAGTGTAATGAACAATTTGTACTGAGATCTTACAAATTGTTAATGGGATGGTAATTAGTAATCAGGGAGGAATTAAGGACAAAGTGGTAAGCAAGTGTCGCATCTTGTTACATCGTGAAACGTGAAACCTAGGATTAAATGTAGATTGCGAGGTAGAGTTGGTTATAATCAAGTAGTTTATCTTCCCAAGTCTCTGTGAGGCTTGTCTACAGCACTGTTGTCAACTCTTCAAGCATTTCATCCCACATATTCATGGGCATATATTAAATCATTGTATATGTATTGTTTTAACTGGCACTGGTAGCTCAGTGCTAACAGTGCTAACTTGTCCTATGTCAGGGGTCTCCAAACTTTTTAGTCCAACAGCCACACTGATTCCTCCACAAGGCCCAAGGGCCAAGTAGTACAATGCCATCTTGTGGGGCGCTACGTAAATATCATTATAATCATAATTGTAATGTATTATGGTCAGTTTCATTATTTCATTATGTGTTTATATACCATGTGACTTATTTTAAATGTTTAGGATAAATCTCATATAATTGATAACAGTAGTTAAAATGTTCAATTTCATTTGTATGTCAGTTTTTGTGTTTCTTAGTTGGTCGTTAAAAATAAATCTGATTATTATTTTGTTTAATTGTAACCAAAATAAACTATGGCGGGCCGGATTGATGGTGCCCACGGGCCGTAGTGTGGAGACACCTGCTCTATGTGATCTGGAGGTGACGGTTGATAGGACCCTCGGTTTCCATCCCCCTCCCCGCCACCAATCATCTTCCCTCTGTAGCCTAGGCTATAATGCCGGGATGGTTGACTACAATTTATAGGCCATGACCTGTTCCTTTCCACTAACCTTCCCATTATCCAAAAAACATGAAAAAAATGTCAACATCCTATCACCTTAATCATTACCGTAATCCAATTGCAGTAGATCTCAGTTGTCAGTATAATTCCTAGTTAAACCCAATGTGAATGACTAAATAAATAATATTTCTTTCTTTTTCAGAAATAATGTCAATGTTGAAGGAGCAACGCATAAGCAAGTAGTCGACCTAATCAAATCTGGAGGTGATGTTCTCACTCTAACAGTCATATCAGTCACACAGCAGGTGAGTTGAAGTGTAATTCCTTGCGCAATATCATTGCCTTCGTACGGCTGGTCACGTACACGGCAGGAAACTAAAAGACTCGACAATGTCAGTGGTGGGCATAAACATCACAATATTGTTGTGATAACATTACAATGTTATTGTGATGAATATCACAATGTTATTCTGGGCATAAAATTTATTACTCCCTTGTCAATTAAAAGACTTCGACTCCCTAACCATTCATAAGAAATATTTGCTGAACAAAATAATACTGAAAAGCCTTCAAATTAAAGCCTTCACTCTCCGTGGTAACCGTTTAGTTGGTACGTACAGTCTAGAAATTTTAACCTGCGCCCCCCCCCCCCCCCCCCCCCCCCACCACCACCACCACCACCACCACCACACACACACACAAAACAGTGGGTTTCTCGTCCAAAAAATCAGTGAGTTTCCCGTCCTAAGACCAACCTGAATGAACCCAGCTCACAGTGGGTTTTTTGGAATTTCCACCACAAAGTATCGAAACATGTAACGTACAATGGTTTAATTGGTGATGTTTGATAATTTGAAAACTTCTTCGTATATGGGCCTACATATATTTCCATTTTCGGGATTAAGACACTAAGGACAGTGTGAGGTTTGCTTGATTGTATTTTTTACTTATGCTGAGGGAAAACACAAAAAATGCCAATTTGAAGAAAAACAAACTGTATTGAAAGAAGGTTCATTTTAGCTTATGGCTATCTACGATGGATACGCAACTTGGAGTTCTCCCATGTTCTCCCAGCTGACGATCATCTCAAGTGCTAAGAAACCTTTGCCACCACCTAGATCGCCTATACAAGCTAGCTACAGTCTCTACAGGGCTCTGATGGCCTGAGTAGTCGATCTCAGTGTCTTAGATCGGTTTCATAGATCCAGAACAACGTCACTCTCAATTGCGTATCATTCGTAGATAGAGCTAATCGTAGATTTTAGATATTTTTTCAATAGTCCCAAAAAATATGAGAAAATCCACTGGGCCCTTATTCTATAACAGTAAACGAAATGGATGCGTAACAAAAGTGTCAGAGCCCATATGATACACCGTGTTGAAGTAATATGAAATAGTTGGGACAAATCGAAGATGGCCTGATTTCGTTTCGTTTTAGAGTTACAGAATAAGCCTCCTAGGCTATGTTTAAACAAACATGTTTTTTCTCAACACTGTTAGCAAGCCATGTGAAATACTCTGCTGAGTATAATGAGATATATGTTCATCGAATAAGCTGGATTACATGAGCTGTCAAATAACTATTATCAACAGCTGAACTATCAAATTACTATCAAAATAAATGCTGCCAGTCATACACACCATTAGTAAAAGTAGGTTGTATGCTCATATTGTAATGTCCGATTACATTTTCAACATTTACAGTTTAAACACGTTTCAACAG
The DNA here is from genome assembly GCA_907164805.1 of Brachyptera putata. Lineage (NCBI taxonomy): Eukaryota > Metazoa > Arthropoda > Insecta > Plecoptera > Taeniopterygidae > Brachyptera > Brachyptera putata. The sequence continues at coordinate 9,508,823 of OU015471.1, read as the reverse complement.
TTCACAAATTTCCATTTTTGAAATACAATCTCTTTATTGAACCTCAAGATCTGTGCTTTCGATAGCTCTCCGTGATAAAACACCACTTGCCGTATGCGTTATCTCTAAATGCTTTTATTTATAGCGAGAGTGCTATTTCATGGCAAATTCATTCACTATTTTCTGATGTATCCTTGAAATAAATGTTGCCTTCTTTTGTTATAAATGCTAGAAATATTTTTATGAGTTTTCTTTTAAAAGAAATCTTTTAGATATTCTCATACTTTTCATTTTTTTTACCTATTGAATTAGTTTTAAAATTTGAAATACAGCATTTATTGTGAATGACTAACGAGTCACTATCTACAAAAGCATTATCATAATTTTTTAATGAGGCAAATTGTAAACATTGTGATAGGTAAACTTGCATCTCAAGGTCTAATCATTTTAACCAGTTTACCTGCGTGTGATATTCGTTCCACTAACACCATGTGTTTTATCCATCATAGATCCACCGAGCATCCATAAAAGTTAGAAAGGCAACATTATTTATTCTCAAATCATCTGAACTCTGTACTATGTTTTAGGAAGCAGAACGGTTGGAGCCCGTCGAAGATCCTACAGGGTACACATACATAGATTATAGTGAGAAAAGATCTCTTCCTATTTCCATTCCGGATTACCACTACTCGGAAAAAGCTGGAGAAAAATATGTGGTACGTAGTTCACCTGGTCATCTTTCTCTTTGTAATCTCCTTTCAGATTCCAGGACATTTTTGAGTAAAAGGTTTGAATGATTCTTCAAAATAATATTTTAAAAACTGTTAATTCTCATAATACTTGACTATCCAACAGAGGTGCTACGTTACATTATTATAATACTGTTCTCTTTACTCATATTCAACATGATTTTGGTTCATGTATCGATTTGGTGGAATACCAGTTTGTTGGTGATAACTTTTGATCGGTATGAGATATCGAAATTCTGAAAACAAGGAAACATAGATATTTACAATACCTTCAAGGTGGTTTAAGTAATAACTATTTATCTCATATTTGTCACGCGTATACGGTTCAAAATACACATTTTTAACCGTATACGCGTGATGAGATATGAGAGAAATAGTTATTACTTGCACCATCTGGAAGGTATCGAATATGTTTCCTCTTTATTAAAATTTCAATATCTCGCACCGTTCAGAAGTTATCACCAAAAAACTGATATTCAGCTATATTGACGACCATGGGCTCTTAACCACGTGACGGCCGTGGGCGCGTATATGCGTCCCCTCGCAGTTGATGCTGAATGTGCGTTGTGTGATTGTGTCTATTTGCTCATCGTTCACCAATGGCAATCACTCGCTACTGTGCTAATGTAACTTTTATATGTATGTAGAATTTTTGATAGATTCTCTTGAGTAGGCTCATTTATATGCTGACGTGTGCGTCAATTATAAATCGTGGTTTATTTTTATTTGTTTTATATTGGGTTTAACAACGCACTGTTATGATAACGAAGTTGCAATGGCGTCGGATGGATGATTAATGAGATGATGGGATGATGAGATGAAGGTTCTTGGGTAATGGGAAGGATAGTGGGAAGGAAGCGGTCATGGCCGACTTATTGTAGGAACTATTCCGGCATTAGCCTAGACTACAGAGGGAAACTATGAAAAACCTCTGTAAAGATGGTCGGCGGCGGGGATCGAACTGGGTTCGAAATTCCCCTTGCCTCCCGAATCACATGAAGCGAGCGCGTTAACCACTGCGCTGCATGTGCCGGTGGTTTAGACGTTATTCGTGACATAGTCACTATCGTTTATCTTACCCAGCAAACGTTCTTTAATTCAAAATTCGGTATATCCAAACATACTCGTTTTGAATGATGGAAAGTTTTGGTTTATTGAAGTATTTCATTTTGATTTTATGCGTCAAAACTCTGCAGATACCAGAACTATTGTTTGAATTACAACAAAATTTGATTCAAGAAAGTTTGAATTGACAAGGGTTTACTGTAGTAGTTCTTAGGATATTATATTTTTGTCTTGTATGTCCAATCCTTGTAAAATGTAGATAACATAACTTTATTTCCGCAGGCGTTTAATATTTACATGGCTGGCCGACACCTCTGCTCACGGCGTTACCGAGAATTCTCAACGTTGCAACTTAATTTAAAGAAAGAATTTATTGGATTTACGTTTCCTAAACTTCCGGGAAAATGGCCGTTCACGTGAGTAATTCTATCCGTCGTTTGCTTGATGACTTCGTCAACAGCTAGGTTATCCCTTCAAGCTGTTGTAGATACTTAGGAGTATTTGGAGAAATATATGCTGATTATCATCAAGTATATTTCTCAGAAGTATATTTGTATATTTGCGTATATTTGCGCAGACTGAGAGTTGTCGTTTACGTTGTCGTGTTTGCGCAGACTGAGCGAGCAGCAGCTGGACGCACGGCGCCGAGGCCTCGAGCAGTACCTGGAGAAGGTGTCCGCGATCCGCGTCATTGCCGAGAGCGACACAATGCAGGAGTTCCTGAACGACGCGGACGACGAACAAGGGAACCTGTCACCGGTCGACCTCAAGGTCTTGCTCCCCGACCGAGACGTCGTCACGGTCACCGTTAGGAAGAACTCGAATGCCGAGGAAGTTTACACGGCCGTTTTAGAGAAGATTCGAATGAATAAAAATACAGCTAGATACTTTTACCTATTTGAAATTGTTGAATATAATTTTGGTAAGTTGACTCTCTAAATTTTGTATGGATCAATGTAGGCCCCTATGTATTTTTTGGGGGTAAATTAGTTGAATAAATTGAAGGCCAAAGATAGACCTGGCTTATCATTCGGACAGTTAGGTCTATATTGTTTGTGATCATTTAGAGATACCTTGTGTGTTGTGGGATATGTTATATGTTTATGTGATATGTGATATAATTTTGATTTCTCACACCATTCGAAAGTTATCCCAAAAAATCAATATTTTTCTAAATCGACTCCCATGGACTCTCGCGTGACGAACATGCTTGAGTTCATCAAATAATTTGTAGGATTTGCTGTTAATGATAGAGCCCATGTTTAATTAAAATCTATCAAAGTAGAGTATTTTGAAGAATTTTAAATGTACACCATTGGTGGTACATTCTATCAGCTCTGAATATTGAAATATGTTCCAAGTCGCCGTTGGTAGATCAGTCAGCTGAAGCTTCGCTTCAGAAACTAAAGTCACCATTGGGCGTGGGTTCGAGTCCCAATTAAGGCATGGGTTTTTGTAAATGTCCTTTCACTTATCGTCACTTCGTATAGTTTCATAATCACCTGCACATTCGTACCCTCGTATAACCTAGCTGTAGGAGGGGTCGTTAAGCATACAATAATCATCAATATGTTCTAAAATGCATACCCCATCTTAACTCGCAAGTTATGATTTGATATCTAATACAGGTTTTCTTCTCCAGAACGTAAACTACAGCCGTCTGAATATCCACATAACCTCTATATCCAAAACTACAGCACGGCGTCTTCTACTTGTCTGTGCGTCCGCAAGTGGTTGTTCTCTCTGAAGAAGGAGATCAGTCTGTCGACGGACGAGCAAGCGACGACCTTCGTTTTCTGGCAGGCGGTCGACGACGTCAACCGAGGACATATACGGGCGGACGACAGGCTTTATCAGCTGAAGGCTCTTCAAGACGCTACGAGGAAACACGAGGTAGAATAGAGTAGAATATATTTAATTAATCCAAATTGATCGTACAGTGAAACCTCTATCCATCGTTTTTCAAGGGACCAGGAAAATGAAAGCATCCATTCAGGAAAACGATCCATCCAGGAAAATTCAACTTTGATTACATGGGAGTAGGGTAAGAAAAAATAAATGATACAAGCAGGAAAACGATGTATCCGGGAACGATGTTCACTGTATAACGATATTAGACGGTATTAGCGATATTGAGCGATATTAGCGACTAACGATATTAGATTTTAGACGGGCTTTGACATGAGTAGTAATAAATAATTTTATTTGAAAATATCGTTTAGAAGCGGCACCTCTTGGTTGTTTCTAGACTTGAAAGCGATCTTGTCACCAAATGTATGAAAATGATTATGTATAGACTATTTTGAATTGAAAATATTCAACTTTGACACCTGCTCTGACATTCCTATACCAGATGAACGCATGCTTACTCAACTCAAGGCTAAACCTGATTTCAGTAAGGTTAAATGTAGTGTTGATATTGCCATTATTTTGAAACATAACATACCATATTCACATATGTTACATGTATATCATAACATACGTTTGTAGCTTTTTGTCGCCATCAATTATCATCAAATGTATTGAAACATCAAGAAATATTAGAAACACGTAGATTGAACACTTCTAGATTTCATTGCTTTTATAGCAATTGCTATTTTTATGTGTGTCTATTTACGGTATTTAGTTTAATGACTTGGTATATATAGGAAAATAGCCTGAGGCTTGATATATGAATTGGGTGAAAGGGAAAGAGAGAACAGCAGCTTACCGAGGTTCACAAGTAGATAGGCCTACTTATGGTGGAGAGCCGTTGATAGAACACAGAGATGAAAGACACACAAGATTTTCGACGTTTTGGCTGTTGCCTTCGTCACAGTAGAGTAGGTACTAGTAGGTACGAGTAGGTACCTACTCCACTGTGACAAAGGCAACAACCAAAACGTCGAAAATCTCGTGTGTCTTTCATTTCTGTGTTCTATCAATGGCTGCACCACCATAAGTAGGCCTATCTACTTGTGAACCTCGGTAAGCTGCTGTTCTCTCTTTCCCTTTCACCCAATTCATATATTTATTCAGTTTATTATTCAGTTTATTTGTGTAGTCTTGTATTAACCGCATTGTTTGCGTTCAGTACCTCCGATTGGCGCGCGATCTGAACGGGTACGGCGAGGTGGTGTTCCCGCACTGCGCCTGCGACTCGCGCAAGGAGGGCCACGTGATCCCGTCGGTCGGCGCCGCCAGCTTCAAGCTGCAGGCATGCCGGGACGACGGCAGCCTCGAGTCGCAGGTCGTTGACTTTGCCTGGTCCACCGTCAAGGAGTGGGAGGTGGACGACGAGGCCATGGCCTTCTGTTTTCAATACCAACGGCCAGACAAGAATCCCCGATGGGTGAAAATATTCACGCCATACGTGAGTGCCGATTTTATTTATTTGTATTGGGTTCAGTATGCACTGTACTGTTGATTAAGATCTATTGGCGTCGGTGAATGATGTATGAGATGCTGGGTTGATGAGATAGAAGGTTATTATTAGATGTTTTTGGATAGTGGGAAGAAGTAGGTCATGGCCTGTTGTTCAGGAACCATCCCAGTATCGACCTGAACGACGAAGGAAAACCACGAAAAACCCCTGTAAGGATGGTCGACCATCGTGGGAATCGAAGCCAGGTCTGATTGACGGTTCAGTGTGCTAGCCACTTGACTTCACTCTGTGTGTCTGTCACTCAATCTGTTTCAAATACAGGGGATGGGGATACTCCAGTATACGTATTTACAGAATATATACAGTAAACCCTCGTTAATCAGAAATCGAAGGGGCGAAAAAATAATGATTTCGGTTTATAAAAATTTGGATTAACCAAAAAGTCATTTTTCCCACTCAGAATATAGTCAATTTCGTTTTGCATGCTAGAGGAAGCTATGTCACCGGCTGAGACTACGTAATAGATCCGTTGCTAAGGGCCTCGGCTGATCGTGTGTACTCGGCTATCTCCGTGGCACGCGATCCTCATATGGCCCGTTTCTATTGGCGCTCGGTCGTCCCGAGTCGGACGAACGAGTATTTCGAGCTCAAACTTGGTCAAGGTCGACTGCATTCGGTTGCATTCGGTACACAAAGCATGGAACAGCTGAGAGTGCTTCCACTCATTCTTACGCGTCAAATAAAAAGAATGGAAATTGGGATAACAATGATAACTTCAAGGAATTTAATCGAATTATTGTGAATTGTCCAATCAGAAATCAGTGTTGAAGCAATTGAAGGGACGAAATATTAGTTCGAATTACAGTATAGCTGGAAATATATAAAGATAAGATACACAGTGCACTAATACATGTTAACCTTGTTTTCAGTTCATGTACCTTCTGGATTGTTTCGAGCGGATACTGGACGAGAGCAAATGGTCGGTTCCGGGCGAATAACGGTACCTTCCACGCAACTAGTCTCTTATCATCTGTCCCTTCTCTCTCTTTCTCTCTCTCTCTACGCCAGTCATTATACCGTGAACAATACTCTGACAACGTTGCCCAACGTTGCAAACTGATTCAACTGATGAGAGGAAACAAACGTACGGTACTTTGTTGTTTTTCAGTAGCTGGCCGAGAGTGTAGGAACAAATAGGCCGTTTGTCAAGTTGATGCTGTAAATTGTAACCTTTGTAAATTGTAAAACAGAAGCTGTTGGATTGTAGGCCTATTGCCAGCAGTCAGGGCAGCAAAACGTACAGAAGTATCTGGTTTCGTCTAGTCTTGAGGAACAGTGGCACAATTTTTCAATTTTTGATGAATCGGAAACTGAAATACAGTTCATATCTCAACGCTTTTCGAGCGAGATTCGTAATGAAATGGCAGCATGGTTTTCTCGGCGGTCAGAAGCGTTCCGTATAGTTTCCGATTGGTTGACGTGAATTACCAGGACGGAAAAAACTGCTACCGTGTTGCTATAAAGCAGGCTTTAGCCTCAAGGTAAAATTTCACACGCAATGGTCTGTGCAATTTTATGTGTGGTTCTAAGATTTGTTTATATTTGAACAAACAAGTTCTGAAGTACCAAAGAGGGCTTTTTCTTATTACAAGATGTGCTAGTGATGCAAGAAGCTATGTGTATCGTCTGTCAGATTTACAAACGGTCTCGGCCGTTCTCAATGAACGGTTAGCCACGTTTTGCAATGCATTTTTTAGGGGTGTGCGAGTTTGTGTTTTTATTTTCTAGTCCGAGTCTGGTCTGAATAAGGTTCACGAGTCGAGTCCGAGGCTACCAAAATAATGAATGTAGTGAACGAAAGAATGGGAAAATTTAATACAAGTTTACGTTCATATTTTTCCAGTTGAATATCAATAATACCATTGCTAGGTTGCTACAATATAACCAAAAAGCATATTTTTGCTGTGCCAATTCAACTTGATGCGTGAATTGTCAACGTGGGACTAGCTCTAACAGCTGGTTTGAAGTTGTTATCACCATGGTTACCCATACTACCGTATTTGTTTTTCACCAACTCTCAGATTAAGGCTAAACCAGGTCATAGTCAAATTACAATTCATCCAAATGATGAATCATTAAAATGATTAGAAATGTGAGAGAATTAATTTTCAGGTTATAAAACCATAGCATCTTTACATTTCATGATTGTCCACAGAATTCACGAAATTACCCAAACCGGAAAATAACATCACTTTTAGATAATCATCAATTACTGCAAATTTTAGAATTCAACAACTAGGCCTAGTTTTTCGAATTTACCGTATGTTATCGAATTTCCAAGGTGATGGCAATTTCGATTTCAGTAATAATACTCTTGTAAACTTGCCAACCAATGAGATCACTCATTGAGTCAATAGGAAGAACGCATTCACTTTTGAAAATGGTGACATGTTCATAAACTCGACTTTGACTTGCAAATCGTGTCTAAAATATTTTCTTCGAGTCTGAGTCCGATTCTGGCAGAGACTGGACTCGAAATTAAGTACATTCGCACACCCCTAGCAATTTTCGTACGTTCTCACTGCCCGTGTCCACCGGTCATCTGTCACGCAAAGCATGCAGTTCATTATCTGCTTTGTAAGTTCACCATCGTTTGTACATAACTTTCGTTTGATAGATTTGAAGTGTGTACTTATAATATCTTTGTCTGCAACCTGAACAATATCTACAAGTGTCCTCTACTGAATTATTTTGTTTTTTTTGTTTTTTTTTGTTGTTGGTTAACTTGGCATGAAACTCTATGGAAGTCTTTATGTTCAAAAATGAAATTTGATGAATGTGTTTCATTTTACTATAGCTAAAACTGAGTAGAGACGTTTGGGGCACATAAATTCAGTATTCTGTTTTCGATATTCAGAATTTACTAATGCGAGAGTAAACGTTACGTGCGGGTTAATATCTTTTGGAAAATATGGAAGTTCTTTAAGTGTTGATTCCATATATTTTTGGTACATCTCAAGAAACCCAATAGGCCTACCTATCTACCATAAAAAAATTGAAACTCAAGTATTACTCAAATATTCAATTATTTGCTGTCTACATCAGTCCTATGATCTTATCACACACAATAAGTAGGCCCAGGCATTTTTAAAGCGAATTGAAAGCATAATAATTTTTTCATTATATTTTAAAAAAATCATTGAAGAATCAGTACCGGTATGCAGATTCATGACAAAACAAAAACTGGGGGAATTGTTAACGGACCAACATTTTGTATTTTTTGTAATGAGATTTCAGTCGATGTTGCGGGTATCACTGTAGACTGATTGCCCTATTTGTTTGATCTAGGTCTCGACCATGATTTAGGCCCTAAATTCGGTTACAGGTACAAGTTTCGTTGCTGTAGATGTCAAGTGTACTTGTAGGCCTACCCTCCGACTAATTAATAAAACTACGCTCGAATACTCAAAGCTTCACTTTTGTGAGCATATCTACGAAACACATATTCAGTATTTCCTAAACACTCGATTGTATCGAGAGTCCATTCATTGAAACATTTACCATTGGTTTGTTTTCTCAACGAATATAATAAATGCCAGACTTTTTATAAACGTATAATCTCACAGTTCAATCAATATATATGTAGGGGGTCTACCTTGTTTTGTATTGGTACATTCACTTTTGTCTTCTTTCCAAAACGTGATTCGTTGTTTCACACCATTGTTGATGTTCTAGTCTGAGACAGAAAAGTCAAATCACAAAACCCGTTGCTAAAATTGTTTAGGCAACTTTTGTTTACAGATCTCTTTTTTACAGAATATAGCCAACAACATTAGCCTAGATATAACGCGGATTAATCTTCTGGGGTAGTCTAAGCGAACATGGTGGTAAAACCAGGCCACACAAACAAAACTAGTAATGTGACATATTCTAACACATAACTAAATTTTAAAGAACATCATAACCTTGGGGCTAGATGTGTGAATAATGATGTTTTTTCGTGTAATTTTAGAAAAACTAGAAATCATCATCTCAATTTTAGAAACTAATAATTAGTTTATGAGATATCCAGAGACTCGTCCCCTCTTCAGTCGTAGGCGTTATCCGGTTCTGTATCGAAACATAAACAGAATCGGGTCACGACTCGGAAAAGGGTGCGTGTCGTATAGAACAAATAGATACATTATAATATCTGAAATTTAGATGAAGATTTCTAGTTTTCTTTAAAATTAGGGGAAAAATAGCATCATCATTCATTCCATCGTGATATCCTTTCACAATATTATCAATTTGCAGACACATTTTATTGTAAGTCTCCTTTCTAGTATTTCAATTGAAGGCAGCATTGTAAAAACTGTAGTCATATTAGTGAGATGTATTGTATTTGTTGACATAGGTAACTATTATTATAGGGTATAGATCATCTAGCTGCAGTAGTTATTATAATATTATTAGTACATATACCTAACTCATTCTTTATCCTTGATGAACTATTGTTAAATATTGTATTATTACATGCCATCTAATAATTTATTTATATAATTCGTAATTTACATAAACTTAGTGTGAACTGTGAATATTATTAATATTGTATATTATGGAGATATTTATTTGCTGTATGTTCAGTAGTTATTACACATTACTAATGATAATTAGGTGCCTATAACAAGTTAATTGTTTTATTTGTGAAAAATAAACTATCTGATTGATACGAAACTACTACTGAATAAAATATTATTAGTTTATTATTCTATTATTGAAGAGATTTTAAAAGAAATTGTTTTCTACTTATGTAAGATTCAACTATCGATATGTTATTGATTGCCATTAATTAATGTGTCATCTCATGAAATGTTGCACTTTAAATATTTGTAGCTCACCATCTAGTAGGCCTACTGTGTAATGATCAAGGATCACACTTCCGTTAGGTGTGAGTGTGACCTATATTTGATGACCTTCAAGGTAGGGTGGTATTTATTGGTACCTATATAAATAGCATTGAGATGATATATTTTTAGTTGGCCTAATGTTAAAGGTCATGAAATAGGGGCCACAGCGTGTTACTAATTAATCATTCCATTACTGTACTGTATTGATACTTGATAGATTCAGTTCCTCCAAATACAAACTTATGACGAGCAATATGTGGTTGTACCTTTCTTTTATTTCCCATCCCCAATTTCTTTGTTTAAGCTTTGATTGTTTGTGCTTCTCCTTGTTGGTCTGAAAAAATGAGTGAGACAAAATCGGTTTTGTTTTATTCTCAGACCCAACGCCAGAGTAGCATTTTTTCGGCACGTAATCTTGTTTTCGATTTTAATGTTTTAAAAACATTTCTTTTGAAAATAATTTCAATATTCTTAGTGACTGACGCTTGATTGAATTTTATTAATATTTTCAAAAGAAAATCTGTCAAAATATCAATTGAAATTTTTCTCTCATGACAAATGAGACAAATTCACTTTCATAAATATATATATATATATATATATATATATTTCAAATATTGGTGTTGATTTTCTATATTTTTTCAACCAATTTAATAAACAAAATAATACCAATACATTTTATAATGTTTTTCACCTGCATACTTATCGATATTTGGCTCACTCTTTTTTCTCAATTTTTCAACTTTTATTTTAATAGTTGAAAAATTTCATAAAAAAATCTCAAAACTTCCAATCTGTTTTAATTCTTATTAAATTAATTCTCAAAATTGTTAAAATGTACTTATAAGATAGAGTTTGTATTCCATTTTCGATACCTTAGAATGTTTAATCCAATTATAATTATTGATCAATCCGGCTTGCTTGTTATAGTTGTCAAAGTGCAAAATCGAGTCCAACAATGAATGCTAGATATCGATGCATTTGCCGATTACAAGATGCACTTTACTGTTGCTTATTTCAGTTATTTGCTATTCACGCAGTTAGCCTTGCATTTTCTAGGTCAAATATTAATCACCTCGCATATTTGTATTCAAAATTGAACTGTATTAACAAATTATTAATAGCGTATGAAATTAAAGACATTTAAAGTGGTATTTTCCATAATTTAAATTAAAATAAAATCTACACATATTCCAATTAAATTTTATTGTTTCTCCATATATCCTAGGTGAAGGGCCATATACCATTTATATGCCCCTTTAGCCGTTTAATAACATAAAATAATATATGCACTTAGTGTTGAGTTTTTATGTCTATTCTATAATATACCCTCCAACTCGTTTTTATTACAGGCGTCAAAAGTTCACACATGCACATATCGTTTTCACTATACCAATTTAACGAGTTGACACTTCACATAAATTTCAATTATAGATGAAATATTTGCCTACATTATTGTTTCACTCTAGAACAGCTGTAAACTATTTAATAGGTTGTATAGATTAGTCTTTTGTATGTAGTGTTTAACTCGATACACTGAACACTCAGGTGTAGGCCTATATTACGGCCGTGTTAGCGAGCTTGAGTATTAACCGTGCCCAATAGCAAACCCGTAATGTATTCATGCTTCCTACCAATGGTGAGGCATAACAATTTCAGTTCTTGCCAGCGAACGTCATTTAGGTAACAGACAGAATCTACTAACGGATAAGAAAGTTACTTGAGGCAATGAAATTTGTTTACACTAATGGTTAGTGATGCATTAGTGATGTGAAGTGTTGGAAGGGCTGTGATAAAGTTAAGTGCGAACAGTGCAAAGTGTGAACACTTATTGGTGTGTACAAGAATCGTTTAGATCTGATATCAAAATGGATCGAAAAGTGGTGAGTTTTAGAATTACAACAATGGTAGGAGTGGTTGTGTAATATAAAATTGGAGATAAGGTGAATATAGTATGATATTGCTTGTTGAGTGCAGGTCAATTGTGGTGTATGAGATAATCTAGCTAAAGCAAAGACATATAAAATATAAGAAATAATTTAATATTTACCACATAAGCGTCGCTGTACAAATAGTTATGGAAATTATTGATGATATTTGTTTTTATCATTCAATTCACCTACAACATTGAATCATTTACATATAATATAATCATAAACTATTGATTGTACGCTTGCAGTAAAATAAAGTATTTATTTTAAAGAAATTTACATTCAAATACACAATCTAAGCATATTTCACCCCTAATATTTACATGTAGGCCTAAACTGTGCATGGAGTGCGGAAGTATTAGGGTACGGTTCGATATGAAAATTACAATCGATCTCGAAACGTCAATATCGAATATCGATCGAAATATATCGATAATTTTCAATCGATATCGAATGAAATAAAATGTATTGAATCGAAAATATTGCGAATGGAAATGTATGCGAGGCTGGAAGTCATGATTCTCTTACATGTGACACTGTTTCAGTTTTTTTACACCCATTTCACAATGATGTACTAAATTATATTTGATTCTTAAGATGGTCTTTTACAAAGGAGAAAGTCATTGACAATCTGCTAGTTATAGGAACACATTAGGAGCACAGAACTCTTTTTCCTAGATGCACATATTTTACTCAGCATACACCATCTACTGACAGCAACGAGAAACCGTGTGCTAGGGCCCCATTATTCATTTTATTCACTTCTGGATGGGTATTCACTTTTTCACCTTTTTTGTCACTTGGTTACAAACTCACTACCAACTTATACTCATCTGAGCTATTTCCGATTTTTTAAATTTGATTTCGATATCGAATAAATCGAATTAATCGAATATTCCAAATCAATATCGAATCGAAGTCTTGAAATATCGATCGATCGAAAATATCGAAATTGAACGGCAACCCTATATAGCATGTATAGGCCTACACTGTCTGATTGATTTACTGCGTGTGTCAGTTTAATCTCTTTGTGCATTTGAATGCGCCTTAATCGCCACATTAAGTGACCGTCAGTATATACGTAATTAACAATTAGAATTGTTTGTAGATTAACATGAGAATAACTGAGACAGAGCATGATAATGATGTAGACAAAATATATTAACGGGATTCGAACCCGCATCACATAGATTTGTCATGCTAGATCGCTACCAAGTTTCGCTGAAGGCGACAGTGATGCATGCTTTACCAACTGGCACTAACCGTGATTACGTCCCCCCCCCCCCTTCTCACTCCCCACCCAAGTCATCCCACTTATACAATTAAATAATAAAGTACAATAATTTATGAAGCTTATCGCTAGCTAATATAGTCAGCTTATAAGTAAGTCGCGTCAAGTATTGTGTATTGCAAACATAAGAAGAATTGTTGTTACTCTAAAGGTAACCCCTGAATGGTAAATAAATAGCTTGTGATATGAATTAATTGTTAACTATAATAGTGCTGGAATTACCAACATGGGAATAACTATAACTGTCAGTTAAGTGTGGTAGACCTATTTGTTTTCACTAACTGTATGAATAAGGCTAATATAGGCCTATTGGACTTTGTATAATAACTGGTCCGGATCTTGGCTGTGAATTGGTTTTGATTTTTCAATACATATTGTTATTGCATGTATATACCTTTTATAACTTACATTCTTCTTATCATTATATATATATATATATATATATATATATATATATATATATATATATATATATATATATATATATATATATATATATATATGCAATGTATATAGAACCAAATATTTGATGCTTCGCCGTACGTTGCAGGTAGCATGCAACTCTCTGAAGATGATAGCTGCATGTACTGTGTGCATCGTCGGACAAGAATTTACATAACGTCATTAACATACATTTACGATTATCCTTTTTTTTAAATATCTGACGTAATATCTTTCGTCTGTTGTAATATGTTCGACAAAAACACTGTGTTTCGTCATGTCGTCAGATTTCTCAGCGTCACTAGGCGGAGGGAACAGCATCCTAGTCAATAACATTGGCATCTTGATTTACAAGCATTTGTTTGTCGATTAACAGTGCATGGAAGGAGATTCAGCGAACACCAAACAATTAAATGATAGCCAGAGTCGATAAAGCAGTATAGCTAGAGAGCAGAATGTAAGAGCTACTCTATCGACTCTGGAGATCACTTTTCGAACGGTATGAGATATCGGAATTTTGATAAGGGAGAAACAGAGATATTTTCAATATCTTCAAGGTAGCATTTAAACTCAAATCGCATAATTGTAAAACTTATACACATTGAAAAATTAATTCTTTCATCTGTTTAGTTTTGACAATTATGCGATATAACTATATGAGTAGGCCTAAATTAGTTTTACATATAACATCATGAAAGTAATAAAAATATCTGTGTTTCTGTTGTATTTGAATTTAAATATCTCACACCGTTCGGTAGTTATCAATTTTTTAGTTCTGGAGTCGAACCTCGATCTCCCAATAATGGCTGAGCGCGATAATGCCTCGCTTACGCGTCTGCGGCTTTGAGTAAGATATATTTCAGTATGAGAGTTTGACCATAAACAGTATAATAGTCTATGATTTGACTTATTAGTCGAGCTCTGTTGGTTGGTTAAGATTATTTTCAAATTGATTGCCTGAATTCCGTTCTCTGTTATAAACTGTCACAACCAACTTTCTCATACTTATCATATATCTGCAACTAATTCAGATATGTTGAAAGTTTAAACATTTTTATCAGGTTCAAGCCGTAACTTGTATGGCAACCTTCCAACCTATGCAGTAACAAGTGAAAACACAAGGTATCAAAACAGCCTTTAGACATATAGGGTTCTCTATCGATCATAGTAGTATATAAATAATCTACGTTCTTACATAATAATAATAATCAAGAATCAATCAATTTAGAGCCAAAGGCGAATCTTATTACTATTGAAGAGAATACTACAGTATCAACGATCGCTAGCGGTTGAAACCGAAGTCACCGTTGGTCGTGGGTTCAAGTCCCGCACGGTCCCGCATAAGGCATGGGTTTTTGTAAACGTCCTTCCACCTATCATAACTTCATCTTTTCATCATCACCCTCTGATTCTTACCCCCGTATAATCTAGCTGTTGGTGGGGTCGTTAAGCAGCATTATAAATTTAAAAAAACTCTGGTAACACTAACGTAATTATCAATCTATTATTATACAGTCTTATTATATACAGGTATTTTATTACATATATATTATTATTAAATTATTATTTTATTGCATATATTAGCCATACTGCTATTTCGAGATGAACAAATTAATTGGAAAATATTCCCTTCAAAATATAATATATTGCTGATTCTTTATAATATATTAATGCAGATAATTAATTTCTTCACAAACTTGGCTTTTATGTGGAGAAATTAAAATCCATGATGAGCGAAGCGAAGTCTCTATTTTACCGTACTTGGAATACTAAAGGAATTTTCCACTGGTTAAACTTGGCATGCTCATGTCGTCATAGATAGGCTATTCATCCCTATAAAAATGAGAAAAATCTCTTCTGACAAATAACTATATTTTGAATTAACTAAATCCAGTTCGATCCTTTGGCGTTCCAGACTGCCGGCGGGGTGTTGGGGGGGATGGGCGAGCCTCTCCAGTACGCCGACGAGGAGCCGTCCAGTGTGACGTCACCGCTGGAGGCGGACGACCAGCTCCTGGAACTGCCGCCCCACAACGTCGCTCCAGGGAGGCTGAATCGGAGGAATTCCATTTCTCTTCCAGCTGGCCTTGATTTAGAACACATGTCTCTGGCACAGGTATGGTCAATGATTTCGAACAGTGATTGAATGATTTCTTTTTCTTTTTCTTGCAAATGGTATTGAAATTTAATTTGAGTCTTGATACTCATATATTTTATCTCCTAATGTACTGTACATGCATGTAACTTAATGTATGTGTTTGACAATAAAATTATATAGGTCTATTTATATATATAGGCCCTATATTATATAAAAAAAATCGGAAATTGAAGAGGAGAAAGAGGACTTGGGTCTGGCAAACCCAGGCAACATGTTTTGCCTTAGATTATTCAACTTACCTAACTTTGTAAGAATACGTTTTTGGGAAAAAAAAAATGAAAATTTTGTCATTTTAAGAAAATCATATTTGACCATTTTTTCAATGTGACTATGCAATTATTATAATATGAATGCATTCATTGACGCAGTGTTTCTTACATTTATAAACAAACTTGAAGACCCACGCGTAAATTACCAGTAGCAAAAATAAACCCAGAATCAATTTTGAAGTTCCGTGAACAATTCCAAAATCTTGTAAGGTTGAGGGTTTTTTCTGTGATCTGTGAAATATGTAATTATTGTAGTTACGCTATAGCATCATACCTACTCTCCAATTTGAGTTTTCACTTTGTTTAATGATTAAATATGGGCATCGACCTCAAATGACAGTTAAAGCACCTTCAAATAGACTTAATTATGTTTATTATTGTTTGAAAATCTTACTATTTATATAAATTTAAATTATCGGAACTAAAGTGAATGTTGTAGACTTTATAGCTATAGAGAACCCAATTCGTTTGATGAGTTCCAGAGGAATAAAATTTCCTTTATAATCTGTGAAATAAAATATGGATTTGTTTTTTGTCTAGTTTATTCATTCCGATTCCATTATTACAATAAAAATTGTCCAGGGAAATATATATACAGAAGAATTCAACGATTCTCTATCTCTTTTCAAATACCTTCAAAATAATACGTTATATATAAAAATCTTCATTCAAATACCTACATCTTCTTTTGAATCTTTGCTCACATCTCGCATGTAAAACAGCTATAGACTAACCCAATTGTATTCGCTATTATCTTTCGTGTCTTGCAACTAAGCATTCATATCGTTATTCTCTTTAATTAAATCAATTGGATAATAATCTTTCAATTAGTTCCAATCGTTTGTCTCAAGTCTTTGCGGATATATTTATAAATGAATAACTGTATATAATTATATTCTTGGGTCCCCTAACTTTACTGCGTTTCACTCACACATAATATGTAGTCCATTTCATATGCAGCTGACGCAGGTTAGCATAAACTGGAATATTGTAAAACAGTCTATAGGTTTCTGGAAAGTTATGTAAATCGTAAGTCCATTTAAATAAGAAGGTATTGAAAACAACGATCTTGATATGAAATATTGAAAATAAATAATTACGAAGTGTGAATTATAATACCGTATAAAAATAAATATTAATAAATATAGATTTTGCATAAAATTTTAAAAATTATTATTCAATTTTTTTTTATAATTTACTCCTTTCAGTTATAAAAAAGTCTTATCTACATACCCTTTGTCTGCACTATGCTTATGGAACACATCGTATAAGACAAACTGAAAATACCAGTCAATGTTTTGAAATTGGTTCTCGTTTTCTTTCTGCAAACAAAGCAGTGTTTCTTGATAAGATTAATGGATTTAGGAATACTTACGCGTTATCTTCTCTCTCACTGAGTATTATGTGTAAATATTGTATAAGGTAAACAGGCATAACAGTCAATTGATAGTAAGTATTATATATAGCATACTTTATTATTAAATGAGCTCTGAACTGAGGTTTAGACATGTAAACCGGTACATATGTAGATTGTCTACAACATCATCTCACTAAAAAATTATATATATATATATATATATATATATATGGGGTGTTTTTTACATATAGGCCTACATATTAAAACTTACCACAGTCAAAATAAAAGTGATGAGAATGAAACGTGTAGTTTTAGATTCGGTGTGGAAATCAGTCAAGGTGAAATACCCAGTGAACGTTCAACTGTTCAAGTGTGGTATTAGTTGACTACATGTACGACTAAATACAAGCATCAAGTCACTGAGTTTCTTGACAATAATTACCGTCAGATAAGAGCAGTATTTCTGCTATTTCAGTGTCTTAAAACACATATGATGTGTAGTAACCTGTACTTACCTGGCTTAGTATTGAGCTCGTGAATAATTCGTAGAGGAGTTAGCAGCTTAGTAAGTATTTTATACTTTCTTGAAATCAATTATAGAATAAAAATGAGGAGCCGAAAATAGTTTGAGAGTAAAAATGATGGTATGGTTTTAGTTATATTTCCAGGAGAGAAAAAAACGTTTATAGTATTGATAGCACAGGCTCGAATGTAGGTCTGTGAAGCTGTTTATTGATCTAAACTATAGGATGATTATGAGTGTGCAATGTGCATAATAATATAGGCCTATACTACGACTACGATTGAAATCAACACAAATATAATTATGATGTTATATGTCAATTTCAACGGACCTCTGTTGAAACTCAAGCTTGTTCAATACAATTTGTATCTACGAAAGAAGAAGGTCGTCTACCAAAATAACAGAGACAAATATTACCGTAATCACTAAACAACTTGTGAGATTGTTTACTCCGAATCACTTCGATCAGTTTGCTCATTAGATATCACAGTTGCAAATTCATAACACGTTTTTTAAATTTTATTCGAGTCAGTCATTCAATTGAATGAAATATGTAATATAGGCCTACGTGCCAAATTCTTGTTTGTCTTTCGTTACAAATAATGTTTGAAACCTTTTTTATTTATTGGATGTAAAATTATTGGTTCCCAATGAAGCCAATCGATCATAATCTAAAGTGGTTAGGACGGGGTCGGGGAGGGAAAGGGGAAGGTCAAACTCAATTGCGAATAAAATTGTACATGTAGAATCTTTGGAAGTAAATTAGTGGAAATTCTGTTGTTGAAAGTTTTGTTTCAGAAATGAATATATATCATTTAAATAATTATTTTATTCTCATTTACCAGGAACCAAATATTCGATTTCTTATAATTTTTTACTTGATTTGATCTTTTCAATTCCAGGTGTTTTCTAGTTTCTATTGAATCTGTTTTGTCCTGCAGGAGATGCCTGTGCGGGATGAAGACAGCGATTCCAGTGACAGCTACACGGAAGGCGAAGGAATATCTGAAGAGGAAGAAGTAACCGCTAAGTAAGACTTGATTGTTTATTATAGTGATTATAGTGTCTATCAATAATATGGCTCCGCATGCAGGGATATAGCTTGACAACTTGCTTCTTCCAATCGTATTTCTCAGTTTTGGGAGTCTGCCATGGGAGTCGATTCAGCGAAATATTAGTTTTTGAAACACATATTTTCCATACCTTCAAGATGTTATAAGTGATATCTATTCATCTCATATCGCCTAACTGCCACGCGTATAGGTTAAGAAATGTTTTTTTAGTCGTATACGCGTGACAATTAGACGATATTTACGAAAAATAGCATTTTTGGGGGAAGAATGTTGAACTGAGACATCTCTTTGGGGGGAGTAGCTCCCAGAGAATGTTTTTCGTGGGCTTCATCACTGAGCACATATAATGTCCTCACGGGTTTATCTATGGTTCATATACTGTTGTTATATCTCGCCCCCCCCCCCCCCCAATCGTCCTTTTGGCAGATAATCTTGATATTGCTATTTTGCGAAGCAGCGGTTAGCTGATTTTTAAGATATTGTCGAGGGTGACTCCTAAAATCCGGTGTACACTTGCCATGAAATCCTCTTGGAATCCGTATGAAATCCGCTGAAATCTCTTGAAATCCCCTGAAATCACATTGAAATCCCCTTGAAATGCGTACCCCTGAAATCTCTTGAAATCTCTGAAATCACCTGAAATCATGTGTACACCAAATTTGCGAGTTGTAACCCCTCGGTCATTATGTAATAATTCCAAGTTATTTCACGCATTGTTGTAATAAGTGGACAACATTTTCACCCAAATTGTTTTCTCCAATCACAACTTCATTATCAGTTGGTTTGAATTAGCATCCAACACTAACTATAGTTGCCGGATAAACATTACAGATAATTACTATTCGCTGCGGCGTTGCCTTTCAGTGACTTGTGACAGTATTATTGGTATATTAAGACAATTTACGAGAATACTGTTATCGACAAAAGTGACTGCAATTTGACAAATCGGTCTTACGAAAAGCAACGAGTAGCAGACGAGAGTCATAAGTGAATAGGAATTGCTTGATTTAACACAAACATTTCATTAGGCGACATGTGATAAGAACTTGTTCTCACGGTATGAGACAGTAGGTCTGCCAGTGCGTTCATTCTGCTATTCCAACGCATGTATAATGTAAGACTGGCATACACTAGAGCATCTAACCAAGAGCTAGACGTGAGTTGTTATTACGTAAGTTTTTACTCTAAAAACATTTGAATTATTAATTTTATTCTTAATAAAACAATACGGCAAAGATTCTAAAGAATAGGCTTCTGTCGAATGACGTGACCTATTGTTGAAAGAGACAGACAACAATGTTCACCAGTTGGAATTGACCAATCAGAATGTTTGTTAGTTCACCAGTTTACTTTATTGCTATGGTAACTATTGTTTGTCATTTGTTACTTGACAGAAGCCTATATTTCTGTACAATTTTAATGTCGAGAAAATATCAGTGTTAATTGTAAATAGTATATAGCGTTAACCTTTCAAATACAAATATAACTATAATAATTATTTATACGTATTTAATAATATTAATAATATAATATAATTCTTTAGATATATTTATCATTAAATACGAAAACATAAAATCAGCAGGCAGACAGATGATTGAATTATGTAAATAACATTTACATGTCACAAATAATTGTCACGCTTCTACAAGTCTCCAAATTGAGTCTACATAATGTCAGAAGTTGGGGCTAGATTAGACATACAAATCTCATTTTGTCATCGTTTGGTCTGTAGGCCTATATGCAGACAAATAGCCATAAAATTGATCTATGGGCTTCTTACGAGTAACAAAGGGACTATCAATCGAACACCAACAGTTGAAAAAAGTTGCACTAAAACAGATTGTGATTGGGTAATTTCAATTGGTGGACATTGTTGTCCGTCTTTTTCAACAATGGGTAACGTCTTTTGACAGAAGCTTGTAGCACAAACACTGAGACAAATCATAACAAATGAGAGATTCATAACTAATTAAACCCCAACGTCTGGAAAATGTAACTTTGTAAACTATTGTGAAGAAGTATAGCTATTGGAATATTATTTCTTTATTTGTATAGATGAATATAACTTGGGGTGGTTAGATCGCCCTTGCAGTGCCTCGTTCAAACAATCCTAAACTTTCATCCTTTGCATTTATAGGGAAACAATGGCTTTGTGTCAAGTTTTCGATTTAATTAAAAATAAAAAATATATCCATATACGTCTATAATTAAAATTTAGGTACACATCGGAAATAATGGTCTACTTTTCAGAGATGATTCGATGATTTTGACTGTTTTGATTGATATAAATATATGTCAAATTGCTTGAAGAAAAATACTAATACAGTCAATAATTAGAACTGATTACCAAGATATTTTTATTCGATGTATTTTTTTACTATTGTTTTTTAAAACTAGGCCTACAATAATAAGCATTATCGTACAGGAAACATCTTACTGTTTGCGGTTATTATTATCACGTGGAGCCCCTAATCTCAGCAGTTCTATTATAATTATGTACTGAATTCACATATTCACTTCTGCCACTGGTTCAGCGCCAAAAAAAGTGGGATGCAACCATAGTCTAAGCACGATGTAGTGACAGACTACCATAATATAAAGAAATTGTACATACTCATACACACATAGCAGGCATTTTTTTTGTTTTTTTTTGCGGTCAAATTAGAGCCAACTGTCTCATTTGCCAGTCAGACTTTAATTTGTACTAAAAACAAATCTTGACAAAAAAACCATCTTTATCGCTACTACCCAACTCATAAATTAGAATAACAATATAGATTACCATTATATTGAATATAATAAAAATATTATTATTACAATTTACTTATTTCCTTGTTGATGCTATCAAGTTATAATTTAACTAATTGTGTTCACGAAAGAAGAAGGTCGTCTATCAATATGACACCAACAAATATCACCTTCAACTGCAGTATTTTTAGGTAATTGTGATTTTCAGAACGAGGTTCATAATAAGAAACGCATCTGCATCTTTCAAAATCATCACATCCTCGAAGTTGCCAAGAGATCATGCTATTATCAAAGATCATACAATTATTAAATTGGTAGATATTAGACGATCATCGTCTTTGGTGGATGCTAGTATAGTTGTAATCAATAACCTCAATGGTTATATGTTAATCTTTACAGCGAAGTAACTTGAGTTGCATATATAGAAGGGGGGTCAGTGATGAAGATGGTAATACTAATAAATATTACTGCACGTTGGAATTAGTATTGAGTGAATAGGTGATACTGAAAAATACCGACGTAAAAATATAATAATTATTCAAATTTAGAATCGATAATCATCTAATTGTGCAATACTGATATGGTAGCTTATACGTAATACTTATGTAACAGTGACTGCATAATTGAATGCATTACTTGGGGTACATGTTGGGGACTTAAACTAACAATCTAATCAGTATAGGCTAACCTGAAGGGGGTAAAGAAGAAGGAAGTAGAATTGATTAAAGTAACGAATTTTTCACGATACTATACATAGTATTCTATGTATAGAATTATAATCTTAAAAAATAGTAGAACATTCCTAAAATATTATACATTTTTCATAATCATGTGATTTTAATCTAAATATATCGGGAAACGTTTCCTTATTGCTGACAAACAACGTGAAGTAAATCAGTAAATTAATGTTGATCACATATAGTATCAGGGATTTGATTGGACCTTTACATTGGATGCACCCGGTTTGTTTACCATAGCAACCACGTGCGCTCAACACATTCATCACGTGCTTGCAGTAACCGTGACCGTGACTGTAGCCACATCTTGACTAGCTGCAGTGTTTACCTCGGCCGAATGTTGTGTTGCACTTGCACTTGTGTTTGTTCATCATTGTTCAGTTTATTATTGTTTAATTTAGTTTAATTATATTAAGACTCTCACCTTGAAGTGAAAGAAAAAAGCCTGTGCTGTGGCGTAATCATGAGTACACGAGTAATTACTACAATATATGACAGCTTCTACATGTGACAGTGTCAGTGTTTTGACAGATACGACAAATATTATGCAATTGTAAGTTTTATCACTACCTGTTGCTCTTTGTTTTGATTGCAGAGTTCCTCTCAGATCAAGAAGGAAATCTGTCATGCCGAAGATTAAAATCAATGATGATGATCTATTGGATCCAAATGAACAGGACAATTATTCTCCACATAATTCCATTACCAGTATTAATAGCATAGCAAGTTTACTCAAAGAAAAGCTTTCTGTGAGTATATCTATCTATATATATATATATATATAAAATAATGTAATTTATTTTTAGCTTTGTTGGCATTTGACTAACAAAAGCAGGATAGGCCTAGACCTTGGGAGGGCAGAGAGGAGAGGTGATTCAAGATTATATGTGTTCTCTGTTTCAGATGTCATTTCCAGCCATGTTACGGAGCAAAAGACCACAAGAATATAAGTTGAAAGCATTTGTGGGACTTCTTTTTCTGTGCATTGTCTTTCTTGTTGGATTTGCTCACATCTATTATCACCAGCAAGTTCTTCAGCGTGCTTATTTTGACAATATTCGCTTTAATAAAGAGGAACGAGTTGTTAGAATTTTTAACGATGACCTTGTAGAGTTGTTAAGTGGTAATGTTGGAACTTTTCTCGGACATCATGATGCAGTATATCATTGTTTACCACACGATGAATTGACTGATGGTTCGGTGTGCATGGAATGGATTGACAGAGCTCGCTTGTACCTGAACTACAAGGAACATAGTGCAGAAAACGTGCAATGTTATAGCATAACGTGGAAAAGTTTGGACGTGAACGTTCATCCTACTGATTGTTACGACTGGTCTGACGGCAATGGACATTGGTACGGAGGCGGTCAAACACCAGATATGGCTTGGCCTCTTGACCAAGGCACTGTAGAAATGTCACCTTTCATTACTGGCAATGTTCAAGAACATCAATGGGGAAACATATTGAGTCGTTATTTTCTCAATTCAAAAGGTGTTGCGATAACAGTAGACCGAGCTTCACCACTTTATATATCTATAAATGAAAATAATTCAAGTAGCTTCTGCCTGAAAGCTATGTATGACAATTTTGGTTTTGTCAATCATCCACAGATTTTGCCTCAGTTAAACTATTCAATTTGTACAGCAAGTAATATGGAAAAACTTCACGAATTTCTTTCCGAAAAAAATTTGTGGGATGGACTTAAAAAAGAAGATCTGGAAATTGTGAATTCGCTGGTGACTGAACCTATTTGGCAGATCCCAACTACGTTGAATGAGCAGCTCACTGAAGCTGCAATTTACAACTTCACAGAAGACGTTATATCCCTAGGCTTTCTACGTCAAGGCCACGTGTTACTTAACGAATATTGGCAGGCCAACATTGGAGACTTTACATTTGAAAACACACGTTTTTCTACAATGGAGGAGACAATAAATATAATACATCGCCGTGGATTCCGTGTTATTTTAACCGTACAACCGTTCATAAGTACCGAGTCTTTTAACTTTAAGGAGGCTGTCAGAGATAATCTTTTGATTAAAGAGCGTAACAGTCAACATAATGTACCAGGTCTCATTCAGTACAAAGACGTGCGTACTGCAGGCGTACTAGACATGACTAAAAATCATTCCATAACGTGGGTTCAAAACAAACTGAAAACTCTTATTGATCGTTATAACATTGATTCATTCTTTTGTGATACTGGAAGTGCGTATGACATGCCTCATTATTATCGACTTGAGAACAAGCTTACCAACCCTGACTATTATAAAAGACATTTCACTAGAGCCGTGTTGAATGGTGCCAATGCAGCACAGAAGAGTGTTGTTGGAGTTTCAAGCGCAGTTGTGAGGTGAGTTACATTCTGCTCGTATTACGTATCGGATCTTAACCACCCACACATTGGTGGTGTTGGATAGGGCAACAGTCGTTTGGAACTTTTTCATTCGTGGATACTGTTCAAGTATAGTACCGGTACGGTATTGATGATTGAGGCCTATTACTTGTGCTGTAGACCCTAGTTGGAAGAATTATGAGATAATCAGTTTGCTTTACACAGTTTTAATGTTAACATGTAAATATTTTTTATACTCTCTTCTCTATATTTCACTTACGCTCTCAAGTTTGGCTACAGAAACCTCTGCGGACATTTGTATTTTATTAATTAGGGCCTACTGTTTCTACTTGTTTGTTATTAACAAATTGATAACTTAATCTAGTCATTGTTCCCAATTCAAGGTATAAAATGTGAATGCCTAAGCAATGAATCAGGCCTTATTGAATAATAATTATTAGTTAGGCCAACAGTAAAAATATAAACTAATGTTCTCGAGAGGAAAACAACTCCGGTGTAAATGTAGTTCTTTAATTATCATTTTGCGAGGGTAGATGATGATGGTTCTTAAAACTATATGTACTGTTACCAGGTGTGGAATAGTATTTTAATGAAACTAAAAATGAGAACATATAATTACTACTATTTTTCAAAGATTTTTATTGTCTTCAGTAGAAGTTGGCGTAGGTCCGAACTATTTAGTACTTCCAAAGAAATGAAGTATTTTCTTGTTACATGTTCTTATTCATTACATAACAATGTTTATCTTGTTTTATTAGAAAACGGCTACTATACGTTGAAAATAAACTACATCGAAGAATTTTATGTAGATATGGATGATCAACTTTTATGGATATCACAAATGTTCGTAGGCCTATGTTCTAGTAGGCTATATTTCTCGATAATATCCATCCGGCTCATCAGTTTTCACGTTCGTCTAACTTACCGTACGTGGGTAGTATCTTACCAGAACTGTTTCTCTTTCCAGACCTCCTGCTACTATATTTGTATCTCTGCCTGTCTTCCCCTCGTCGTGGGAATCAATGAAAACCATCATTCCCACAATATTGACGTACGGTGTTACGGGTTATCCGTTTGTCTTGCCTGGACCGGTTGGAGGAGACTGCGAGGACCCACGTCAAGAAAACAACGTAACGGTGGTTTTCGACGGCAATGTGAGCATTCGCTTGCCCGAGAAGGAGTTGTACATGCGGTGGCTACAGCTAGCTACGTTTCTACCTGTCATAAGCTACACGCACTTACCAAGCAAATATGGAGATGAGAAGCTACTTGAAACGGCAAAGATTCTGACTGCACTTCGTCTGAAAACGGTATATTATTACTTATTAGTTACTTATTACCAATTGAAAATGTTTCGCGTGTGTTTCTTTTCTTGACGTGCATTAACAATATCGAACCAAATTTCTCTCTCTACTCCAGTAATTTTCATTTTCCTATCGGTATTTTAATTCTCTCATAATAGTAGGCCTATTGACTCCTTTTGTTGAAACGTGGTTTTGTAAGATTCATAATCCTTTTATTCATACTATAGTGAACCCCCTTGGTATGTTAGTCAGACTAAAATACTGGTGCACTAAAGAGTGTTGCAAGTAATAATCAACATATATATGCAAGTAGTAATAAAGTAATAAGTAATAATCAACTACTATAATGTAACCACATTATAGTACTGTAGTCGATTATCGTAAACATGCAACATTTTGAACCATATAAACTCAACAGGCAGCAGGTAGGGTTTTTAAACATTTAAAGTAATCCAAGGTCTGTAGATGTTGATTGCGCTTACAGAATTCAATTCATTTTGGATTTCCGTACTTCTACACTCATCTCACCACGCATATACCGTACTGCATTTTCCTAGTCTATTTACAATAAAGCAGTCGGAATAAATGTTGAGCACAGACACAGTACCAATGAGTAAATTATGTCAGTACCACACAACAATTCTAAAACAGCTGTATTTTCACCGCAGGTCAATCCGTTATTGAAGAAATATGTGCGCGAGGCGTTGGATTCTGGTCTCCCGATCATCCGACCGCTCTGGATGCTGGATCCTACCGACCCCGCGTGCCACATGGTCAAGGACGAGTTTTCTGTGGGTGGGGAGTTGATCGTAGCTCCAGTCATATCCCCGGGAGCCAATGAGAGAGAAGTCTATCTGCCTGCAGGCGTGTGGAAAGACGGCATCGACGGTAGTCTGAGGAAGGGCAGTCGCTGGCTGCACAACTACAAGGTGGCATTCGAAAAAGTCGCTCACTTCATCAAAATGCCCGATAATACGAGATTTTAATTGTAACAGATGCCAGGTAAGTATGCACGATCATATTTCATCAACTCATCATCATTGTTTACGTTTTGTACGAGCGACAATTTTGAAGATTTTCCTTTCAAAGTGTTAACATTGAAGACTACATTTGTGAATACATTTTTTTTTGTAGTTTTAACCCTCGAATTTCAATGATTGGTTGAAATTTTGAATCTGTATCAACATTGTATGGTACGGTATTTTTATTTGTTGCAATATGGGCCCCAGCTACAAATAACTAATAAGTTATTAGAAGAATGCTACTGGAAGGCCCTATAGCTATTTATTATTTATTCTCTATGACTTTATGTTAACTTTTGAAGTTAAATATTTTCCTTCCAAAATACCTGAATAAATTCAGGTATATCATTGTAAAATGATTGTTTGGGATGTATTTGGGTGTGGTTACTTATAATATATCAACCTATTATAATGACTTACACGTATATTAAAAGTGGAAACATTAGAAAAAATGTTCAATATTCGGGTATCATGACTGATGAGTAATTTTGTTAAATTGCGATATTTGAATATTTCAAATTGAAAAAATACCACCGTTTCTGCACGCAGAAGAAAGTTTGATTGGACGAAATGTTGGTAACATTTAAAACGTGTCGATTCTTCGGTTTATCGGGACTTGATCCTTTTGACATTGTTCGGAGTTAACGTCATTTCCAACGAAAAACTGTGTGAAAGTCTAGTCAATAACTTACAAAGGTAACTATATTCTGCAGATGGTGATTGATAGTACTGTAATACATATTATGATTTTAGTGGTTCTTAATAAATAGTTAATAAGATAGTACCTGGATTCTCTATATAAATGGTGGAATCTCTAGATATAAAATACCTTAACCTATACGCACCATTCTGAGACGGGTGGTCGACACTAAACCGTTACTCATGAAAACGGGGTTCGATTCCCGCCATGGTCGACCATCCTGACGGACTTTTTTTGTGGTTTCCTTCTGTCGTTGAGGTCAGTACTGGGATGGTTCCTTAACCACTTGGCAGCCAGATTACAAAATCACTACCCTACCTCCCAGGCTAGGTTTTCCCCGTTATATTGCACAGATACAAGTGACTAAGACTTGATAGATCTTAGTCATCAGTACACTGCGTCGTTGAACTCAATATAAATTTTTAAACAAATTTATGCACCGTAGGTCAGCGAAAATAAGTCCCTGTTAGCATTCAACACATAGTCTAGATTGACTTGCAATGGTCAGTGCGTATGTTTTCAGTTTTATGAGTATGCCTAGTAAGTTGAAAATAATTTTCTTATATAAAATTATTACATTTTTATTGCACTTACGTGTGTTAATAAGGCGAACAATTATTTACGAAGAATTGAGTGTAGGTTACCATAGGTGTAGTCGGGCGTAGTATTTTAGTATTTGACTTAAATAAGAGTTAAATTGTGAGTGATAGGCTTCATTTTGAAATCAATATGTTCTTTATTGTCTCCTTGTATAAAATGCAAACAAATCTTCATCTCATTTTCATAATGCACTTCTAGTAGGCCTACAGTGTTACCGATACTGTAATAATCTTACGTGATGGAAAATAGACATTAGTATATTATAACCTAATTATTAACTTCAGCATCTCCGTTAAAGTGGTCCGGTGACTTGACCCTTTTGTCCATAGGTAGTGAGAAATAATGAACAACAAATTAATGATGAAAATCAAACAAATATTATTAGGGGTGTGCGAATCCATGTTTTTAAAATCAAATCCGAATAAACTTTTAGATTTGGATTCGGTCTAACACAAAAAATTTGAGAATTTCGAATCTTGTATTTTTAAGTATTTTTAATGTTTATCTAGGTTTAAAAAACAATTGCTGTAGGCCCTAAAGGTTAGACGTGTGCTGCATAAAATATTTTATGCAGGGGTAATTATGTGAATGCTGAGATAAGATTTCCACTTCCTGGATCAAGTGTAACTTGGTCAGCATTGTTGTTTGTCTCATTATTGCGCTTCACAATGCATGTTTAAAAGATTCGGATTCGTATTCGTTAATTTTGATGAAGATTCGGTTCGGATTCGGTTTGAAATAAAAGACATGGATTCGCACAACCCTGAATATCATGAAATGAAGTCAAGTGAACAGATGAAAATGATAAGTGATAACCCATCAAGGCCATCATCAATAACTATCAAATTGTCTCAAATGAGAGGTAAGTGAAGCCAAATATAATGTGACTCATTTCGTCTTTGCACAAGTATAAAAATTAAATTTGAAAGAATGTGAAATATTGTTCTACAAAATTGAGACTGCAAGTGATTTCTTAAAATAGCAGTTTTCTTCTCCATTGGTAAGAAGTAATGTTTTTTGTACTAGTGGACCAAGAACGTTGTATAATATGCGCCCCTACGTCAATGTAATCGACTCCTACGTAATCCGAGCTAACGTTACAGTTTTCTATGCATTGTAAATTGAAAATAATGCTTGGTATATACTTTTGAAATATTATTGCATACAGTTTGTGTTTATGTGAACAGAGACGAATCATTTTTATTCTGTGGTCTGTCAAAATGACAGTAATCATTTAATCTTTTCCCTCTTCTTGTTTTCGTTTTATTGAGGGTGGCCAGTTTGATAATCAGTATAGGCCTACGTAGTAAGATTATCACTCGTCTTATATGATTATCAATTGGGTTTTTAGTATTGAACAACTGCAGACTTTAGAAGAGAGTGTAGTAAAGTTATAGGAAATGAGGTACCCCCTAGTTGTTTCTAACAAACAAGAACAAAAATCGAATTACTAGGATATTCCCAGAGTGTATCAAAATTAAGAATATCAAATAGTGATAATCATAGGGCCTATATAATGTTTCAATGAATGTATTGTGATGTTTAAAACAAAATGATATCTTAATGTTAAATTAAGATATATACTATACCTGATATTAGCTGTGATCGCACTTTCAGTGACTCCTGTTATTATGTTACGAAACGTTGGAGAGAAGATTTTATTGTTCGTATTATCCAAATAGTTGTAGGTTAAATTATTTCCAACATATTTTCTTGCAAGTTGATTTTTATCTATTTTTAATGTCACTCATCAATTATCGGCTCATCATAAAATCACTTTATACTATATTTATTTACGTTGTTCATTGTTACGCAAGAATAAAGACTCTAGTTTCCAACTCTCAGCGTAACTGTGCGAATAATAACAATGGTAAAACTAAAAGTAATTGTATTAGATTAAACTTTAATATTTAATGCATATGGCTAATGCATATGTATGTATTCATATTTATTAGATGTTTGGTCACTCAATAGACAATAGGTAAAGGACATTATTTTGTCGGATATGAAAAATAAATAACGTGACTCTGTACTTTGTTTTATTCATTCAATTGTAGTCTTTATTTCATTTCTCATACATCACCCACACTAATGTTTCATATTATCCCAACAAGCATATTTATAGTGTAATCTTCTTGACTAGAAGTTTCCACATTAAGCAAATATAAGGTATGTCCAGAAAACATACTAGCAGTTGAATAATATATCAATAATTATGAGTTTGCCAGAACGACATCGAATGACAAAGCGATTAATATAACAATAAGTTGGTAGGACTGTGGGACATAATTGTTCTCTATTACCGGAAGAGGAGAAAATAATTGGCTACATTTTAGGAGTTGAACATGAAAATATTAGGAAGCAATCTGCGCTGATTCCAACTGTGACAGAAATCACTTATAAAAAACTTTCTCTATTGCATTAAAAACAGCTCACTTCTACACCCTCTGTACCAACACGAGAACAGTGAGAGCTGCGCAACGGAAGCCATCGTTTCAAACGACCGAGCAACGTGTTCACGTTACAGCTTCTCGACTGATCAGATATTATTTTATTACAAGGCATTTTTAGGTTATCTTAGCACCAATTCGAATCTCAACTTATTCGTCTGATTAGGTAGATTAATAATTTAAATATTCTTTCGTAATTATAATGAAGCTCGCTACTTTCATGGGTCCTGCTCGTAGCTAAACCACAGCAGTGTTTTATTCATTTTACGCCACTAGAACGATTTAAAATTGCAATAATTTTTCAGACATTCGTTCTCTTCTTTAATATTTTATGCCGTTCCATTTCTTTTCTCATTCAAAACAAAAGTTATTTGTAAAAAATCAGACATATAACATGCTATTGCTAGCTATTGTAAATAAACATAAATGTTTTAGGCCTTTTTGCCAAATACATAAAATTAACATTCTAAACCGCACAATAGTGTGCAATTTTAGTTACATACATTTAGTAGTATACATCAGTGTTTGGTACTGTAACTCACATAATAGTCCCTAAGCAATAAATATTACTATGCTAGACAATAAATACAGAATACCACAATAGTTTAAATAAATATTAACCCATCCATCACTTCCAAATTATAGTCACACACAATAAGTACAAAATACATTAAATGAAACACTAGAAAAGGTCACATCTGACATCTGACGTACCGATAGAACTTACATTTCACTACCTTAAAACATCCCTTTACTCTGTCAAAATATTGAATATGTAGGTAGGGAGGGACTTTTTATTTTATATGGGATGCAAATGAATTAGTAGGCCTAGTTGGTGAAAGTTCAAGCTCTGTAACTTCGACGTATCGCAGTCTGTTCGAGTGTAGATCTTAATTTCTCATTTCACCAACATTTGGTCTATTGTTGTTAGTATAAGCGTTAGGGTAGAGAATCGTTCTACTAAAAGGTAGACCCAACCCAACATTACACCATGTCACACATTTTTACTTGAGAATTTCAACGTTTTATATAGACATACGATTCGATTCTGCATTATCCTGCATAAAGATAGGTTCCACTTGGAAAACTAATTGATAATAAATAATAAATGGCTTATAGGTAGTTTTTAGCTATATTCTAGAATGCATTTGGAAGCATTTAAATTTAGCACATGAACAGTAATTACTAATTAGTGTTCAAGGTTTAATGGATAAAATACCTAGTATTAGTAACCACATTGGCATCAAGCTTAGGCAATCACAAACAGAAATAAATTGTTTTTGTATTTTATAATGAGTTCATCATATTTTTAAATTACGCACAACATCTTTAAAGGGCGATAATATATTTAGGGGGAGCAGTAACATGAACACATATACAGCCATCACGAGTAATTTCTTAATTAATAGTCTAACTTTTTAAATAGTATTTCTTTTTAAACTACTAGACTGACATATAACCGGAACTTATAAACCTTTCAAGATATAACGACCATTGCTCGCTTCTTTTCTGTTCTACGATTTTACGTTACAGACAAGAGATGGTTAGCATAAATAACTAACTGATATTTCATATTAGTATTTAATTCAACTAATAATATTGTGGTTAGTAGTTTTATTACGTAAATGTATTTTTTTTAGATGATAATTTTGGGAATATAATAATATTCAATTAAAATAAAAATAATATGCACAAACGTTTGACTGGAGATTGTTAATACTTTGCGAGATGTAGTTAGTATAGTATATAATAAGTATATTTTTAATATTTTGTTAAACATGATGAGAAATAAAATCATCATTTGAAGGACGTTTGTTTGAATATAATATGATAGTACAAATAAATAACCAGTACTTAGATGTAATGTCATAATATTATTTCATAATATTTTAACTTTACTCCCCCTTTGTTGAATACCAAATCAATAAACTCCCTCAATGATTACTAAGCTATAAGTTTTTAAGTATAGAATACATTTTTCAGGTATCTAGTATTTTGGGAAATTAGTAAATGTTGTTTGGTGATTTTAAAGTTAAATTTGATCAACATTTGTCACATGACATTTTTTTGAGCTGAACCTAATAAATGTGTATTTATTTCTATCTTCACCGTAAAATATTTGTGATAATGATCAATATTATCTATGGTTATATTATTATTATTATAAATAATAATAATATACTTTGATATTGATATTATCCCATATTCTGTGACACTGTAATGAACTCTTGTATAATGTGATCGATTGAAAATGGGTTTTATGTGCTTTGAGTGTTTAAAACTCCAGACGGTATGCTGAGCAGCTGGTTTCGTGGTCTTGCAAGTTGATCGTGCACCTGCTCGCTGAAGGCGACAGGTCGATCTTATGTTTCGCTAAGATGTCCTCGTTCTCGGCGACCCAGTAGCCGAGGGTGTCTGTGTCGTACGTGGGAATGATGGTTACCTCTGCAAAAAGCGCACAAGTTGATGTGTAACAGCAGTCTGTGTATACTTGATATTATTATAGCGTGCAGTACTATAAAATAATACTTTCAACATTTTCATGCTGAAGATTTGTTTTGTAAGTATTTTTCTGTTGATAGATTAGGAATACAACGCTTTTACAAGGTTGTGTCTTAATACAGAAGTAATAAAATAAAATTAAGTGATTAAAGTTGTGAAATTTAAATGTAAAAACTGTATAATATACGTTGTTCTAAATGACGGTGAATCGTTGTATTAGAGTCGGATTGAATTTTAAATTAGTTGTCTCTCCACTTACATATTTTGCATTTAGCCTTATGACTTGGAGGATTGCACAGCCTCATTTTTGGATTGTCTGACTAATTATGATCATGGATGTCAATAGATGAAAATAAACGACTTTCAAATACAATACTATTTTTATAATTTCATGATGAGATATGATGATGCAATTATTATATGACCTGTAAATTGCGTATTGCAGAAAATATATACATATTATGATTTTCCAGCTATTAACTTACCTAATTCTTTGTCGTCCCATGATTGTTTGGCCTCCAATAAGGCATTGTACACCTCACGGCTAGGTTCTGTACCACTGAAAACATAATACCTCGCTCGTATCTTCTTGAAGAATTCAACGTTCGAATAATAACTGTTTCCGTGATGGGGCACATATGTCAGATCCATATAGATTGGATTTCCTGTAGCTTTAGTACCTCGGCCACCATCTTTATTTGATGCACTCTTCTTATCTGCATGTTTCACTGGTGATTCGGGTCGTTTTTTAGCGTCTTTCAGTCCGGTTTTGTTATCAGTCATACTCTTTTTCATAATCACAGGCTTTTTCTCTTTCTTGGGTGTCCCTTTGTTGGCGGACGTAACAATTTCAGGTGCATTTGATGGAGGGGGTGCAGGGGACGGTAGGCCCAGAGGTTTTCCCCAACTTTGAATTGGATCTGACGTACCCTCTGGAAGATTGGTATCTGATTTTGGTGATGTACTGAAAGTTGACGAAATACGTGATGAAGTAGACGAAGCAGTAGCTGCTATATCGACAGTTGGCTCATGCCTCTCTGATGTTGAAGTTATGGAGGAAGTTTTAGTTTCAGTAGAGGGACTAGTAAACTCTTTAGTGCTTGTTGTAGTCGATAGGCCTAAATCCTTCTGGTAGACAGAAGGTAAAGGAATATCGGTTGTAGTTGAATAGCCTTCAGATTTTCCATTTGTTTTCTCTTCTGATCCTTTGGTGATCTTCATTCCTTCTTCAAAATGACTTTCATCAACGTTTCCGTTCCCAAATGAACTGTTGAATTCATCTTGATATTTTCCATTTTCTCCAGCTGAATACTGCTCATATTTTGCCATATAACTAGGAGAACCCTTTCCATTGGTGCTGTACTTTGTTTCGTAGCGATAAGATTTTATTGGCGACGATGCTAGATCATTTCCTCTAGCTGTACGATGTTCGTGCATGGCTTTTTCGAAATCAAATTCTTCGTTATCATCAATAAAATCTTTCGACCTTTGCATATCTTCAATGGCTGTTTCGTAAGAGTATCCACCTGCATACTTTGCTGTGTCATCCACACTGAACTTATCTGTTGCGTAGAAAGATGTAGTCATAGGATCTGTTCTTGACTGAATAATGGAAGTAGCACCTGCTTCTTGTTCTTCTCTTTCTTCTAACAAGTGATGGAGGGGATCAGGAGGGAGTTGTCCGTAGAACGAACTGGACATGGTAGGATTCATTTCTGAAATCGAATCTTTGTGCATAGTTTCCAGTTCCATAACATGTTTGGGATCATATTGTAAGGTCGAAGATGTATGCCTTATGTCGACTGCTGGAGAAGTATGTGATGCACCGATATCGTAACTAAAATGAGAAGGGGAATGTGCGTGTTGAGAAGTCGTACTACTCGGTGAGCCAGGTGCATCATCGTCGACATCACTGTCACAGTGGCGCGAGTCCGGCACACGTGAAACTTGTCCACTGCTTATGTCACTCATTGGAGACAATGGTCCACACATATCTATGTCATCTGATCCGGGAGTTCCACTCCGGAAACCGTACTCTTTCTTCACACCAGCTATCAGACTTGACATACCGTCTACTGGATCCAGAATATTTGTTAGTTCTTCTCCTATATTCACATTCTCTTTCAAATCCCGGCTCTTAATTATCACTTCATGTACCATCTCTTCTCCGACTATGACATCATCAACTAATTCACATTTCAATTCCTTAATGCCTGCGTCGACATCATCTTTTAAATGAGACGTTATATCTTCAACAGTATCCTTGTTACCGTTCTTCTCTGAATGTAAAACATCATCGCTTGAAATATTTCCATCTGATGAATCTACTTCTGAATAAATAGTACTCTTGACAGTTATGGTATCAGTATCAGTTTTGCTGTCTTGACCGTTGCGCGTAATCGCCTCGACTGTTCTATCTTCCAACACGTCTGTGGTTGTTGTCTTTGTTATTTCTTGCTCACACCCAGGCGAGCTTGATACTTCCATCGTTTTCATGCTCGAGCTTGATTTGATATTTCCGTCTACCTCATTGTCAAAGTCTTCAGTGGAACTTTTCAAGGTTCCGATCGATTCGAGAAAGTCCTTATCAGCAGACATCGCTTCATCCGTGTATCCCGTTTCTAAAGTAGATGTTACAAAAGTCCTTGTCGACTCAGTTGTAATGTGTCCGTCTTTATCACTAATTTCTTTGGTTTTATATGTTTGTATATCTTTGGTTTCATAAACGTCCAACCCCTCCCCATCTTTAATGACAATATTAGTTAGAGTTGTGGTAGTTTTTTTACAACTTTCTTTGTCGTCGTGATTTGTGGAGTTCGTGCTGCTTTGCACTGCTGCTTTTCCGTCCTCATCACTAGTTTCGACTAGAGTAACGGTACGAGTCGTTACTATACCCCCATCAGCCTCAGTTTCTTTGGTTACTTTACACTTCCATTCAGCATCTGTACCACTAGTCATACCATGTGGTGCTTCTGATTTGGTTTCAATTTCAACTGCGCTCTCAGTAGTCGTTACAGTTTCTGATTTAACTGAGAATTCGTCCTCTTTTTCATTTGGTTTTTCATTTCGATCTTCATAGTATAAATCCAATGGCTCTTTATCGGGTAGCATGGATGTCAGATCATCGCTTGATGGCTTAGTTGATAACGGAGTTGAGAAATTAATGCTTCCTGTTGGACATACTTCAGTTTCAGTTCCTCCGTCTTCGCTGCTAGCCGTCACAAGCATCCGTTGAACAGTACTCCCTGCATTATCTGCATCTCCTATTACACTTTCATCATTGTCAGATGCAGACTGCGATATGTCTTGATCCTTGGTAGTAGGTTTAAGAGTTGACTGAGGATCGTCCGTAGCAATAGTGGAAGTAATCGAATATGTATCTGCAAGAGATGTTGATTTCTCTACGTATGTGGAAGATGCAACATCTGCTTCAGTCAATTTCTCTTCAGAAGTGGTACTTTCTCTGACTTCAGGTTCAATATGAAGAACAACCTCGGGAGTTGCTAATCGCTTCTTTTCGTCGTCGGAGATAACTATTTTCTCGTCTCCTACTAAAAACTCCACCAATTTAGGAGTCACTTCTGTCTTGACATTTCCATCATCGGAGTCTGCTGTTGAAGAGTTCGCTTTTTCATCATCATCGAAAGATCCATTGTCTAATTGAAATGCTATGGCTCCTGAGGATTCCTTGCGAGTTAGGTCAGAAACGATTGGCTGTTTGAGGAGTGAGGATTTTTCATCATCCAATGTCGCCTTGACGTTAAATAGTTTGGATTTAGAATCGTCCAAGTGAGTTTCAACGGTATCTATGTAGGATTTAACTTCTTCGAGTGACTTTTCGTGAAGTGTATGTGATAATATTCCTGAAAAACCTTCAGTGATTTCTATTTCCCCAATCGGTGAAATTTCATCTTTTTCAGTATCTTTTGGGGTTTTCGGTAATTCGCCATGTTCTTTCTCGTCATCTTCGTCCGAACTATGATCTTTAAACATTTTACCGGCTACCCCTGACAGTTCGTCAGAAATTGTTTCAAAAACAGTTTTACCTACGTCTAATAAATCATCAAGCATGCTCGCTTCATTAGTGACAACTTCCTTGAGTTTCTTTGGTGATGCGTTGAAATAATCTAATTCTTCTACTTTATCCAAATCTGAGGTTTCTTCCCCGTCAGTTTTAACAAACTCTTCATTCTGTTCTTGCGACGTCTCAAAACTGGCTGGCGTGGATTCTTGAGATTTGAGGTTACTATCTGTAGATTCAAACTTCTCCAAGAATTCGTCACCAATGGTGGAAATGTCAGTCACTACAGTTTCAACTGCTGATTTGATAGATTCTTCAAGCTTCTGACCTATCTCCTTCATCTTATCCCCATTTTTCTCACAGGAATCTTCACTTATGATTTCCTTCTTTGCCTCATTAGATTCTTTGAATTTTAAATTTAATTCGTCCTTTCCTGCTTTCAAGACGATTTCGTTGTCGTCCGCAGAGTGTAAAATATCTACCACATCACTTTCAGTCTGCACCTCGCCTTGTGTTTTTTTATCGTCTGTCTCCTCTACACTTCGGTGAGATTTTGGAGAGGATGGCTCAGAGTCAGGCAGGACGATGACCAATTCTGGATGTTCCGTAACATCTAGCTTACCGAGAACAGATTTGTATTCTAAAACCGAATCAACTATTTCTGTTTCCAGAACATTTTCTTTGCTTTCCACGTTGCTCACTTTTTTAATATCTTCCACCTTTTCTTCAACACCGATTTCCTTACATTCAGGTTCTTTTGATTTGAATGGTTCTTTGTCCATTAGTTTTTCTCCTTCTGCTGTCCTTGCGTTTAGTTCTTCGCGATCGTCTTCAACTGATGCTTCTTCGGTTTTCATTTCGTCATTTGATTCAATTTGCAAGTCAGGACTAGCTGATTTGAAGCCATTTTCTACTGCAATGTTGTCGTTTTCACTCACAAACTCGGTATCCTCAATTTTCTTATCGGACAAACCTTCTTTTAGATCAAAACTTGCGGATAACGAGGTGTTTTGTAATGAGGAATGCATATCTTCCTCTTCCTGATCGTGCCCATCTGTCCTCATATCTGGAGTAGCAGATTTTGGAGTAATTTCCATGGAAATGTCTGCTTCTATTTTTTCATCACGTAATTGATGGCTTGGACTCGTGGATGAAATAATATTTTCTTGTGGAATGTCTTCTGCGGGAGTGTCTTTTACATCTACCTCGATATCAGTACTTGGTAATTGCTCTGGCAGTTCTGCGTGCATTTCTGTCACCTCGTATTCAATTGCGCTTACGTTTGTTTTCTTTTCCACATCTTGTTCAACCATCTTGAGATCTGGACTTACAGATGTATGACTATTTACTGACGTCATCTTATCTTCTTTGTTTTCGAAAATTGGTTGTTCATTTGTTGTTTCTGCTAAATTATCATTGAGGTTCGGACTAGCAGATATAGGCATGGTCTCGAGTAGAACCTTGTCGTCATCACCATCTTCTTCTTTGGTGTTATCTTCATTTATCTTGAGATCTGGACTAGTTGAGTTGAGGATGTTTTGGGACGGGATGTCTTCGTCTTTCTCACTGGCAAAATCGGTTGATCTTGGCGTATTATTATCATCTTCTACTTCCGTCTTCTGACCCAGACTTTTTTCTTTATGAATGATTTCTGAGGGGCTTTCATCGCCATCACTTTGAATATCATCTGTCACGTCAACATCGTCGATCTTTCGATCTGGAGTAGGAGATCTAGTGAAATTTTGTGATTTACTGTCATCTTCTTCAAGTGCAAATGTAGTTGTGCTGTATTTATTTTCTGCCAATTCAGTCACTTGTTCGGAACATTTTTCTTTCGGCATGGTTTCTGATGGACTTTTGTCGTCATCACTTCCAATGTCACTTGTCTTTAAAATTGGACTTCTACAAGTTGGAATATTCTGTGATGGGATGTCATCTTTATCACCATCAAATATGGGTGCACCTTCTTTATTCTCTGCTGAGTCGGAACTTTCTTCATTAGTTGCGGTCTTCGAAGAAATTTTGTCTTCGTCACGTCCAATTTCACGTGTGTCGTTGTAACTATCAGTTTTACGATCTGGACTACTAGGCATAAGCATAATGTTTGATGATGAGCCTTCTTCCTCATTTTCAAGTGCAGCTTGTTCTTCTTTATTCTCAATTGATTCTGTCGCGTGATCCGCACGTACTGATTTGGTTTCTTCTGGTACTTGGTCATATTCACTTCCAATCACGTGTGTTTCTTCATCGTCAATATCTGACTTCTGATCTAGACTTCTTGATGGAAGAATATTTTCTGATAGGTCCTTATCCTTTTCGAATGCATCTGTCTTGTCGAGACTCTCTGACTTGAGGATTGAGTCAAGTGGAACTTCACTATCATACGTTTCATTACCTATTTTATCTTCTTCCTTTTTGTGATCAGGACTCTCAGATTTATTATCATCTTTCTCATTTTCCAATGCACTCATATCTATTTCACTTTCTTCAGTGTTAACTTTTTCACCAGAAGTTTCCAATTTCAGACTGGATGCTGCTTGTAGAACATCATCCTCTTCACTATCGTATACGCATTCTTTTTCTTTTTGAAGGGATATATTGATCTCCGTATCACGACTTACTGATTTTGGCAACTCGACTGAAGCAATTACTTCTGTTTCCCTTGCAGCCTCAGATGTAGTATTGATCGACTCTTCCATCACTGAAGCATCATTCGGCAATACTCTCGAAGGGCTGACCTCATTTTCAACTAGATTAGCTGAACTGTGTTGGATTTGTTCGATAATATCAAGGTATGAAGCTGCGAGGGAACTCGGAGGAATGCTATCTTCTTTCGATATCGTGATCGGTGCGTGTATATCCTCTGAATGAACAATATCTTGAATTTCTCCAAGTGTTTCATGAATAATATCGTCTGGTCGCGCTGTCTCAGTACTTTGCAACTCCTCTGATAGTTGACGATTTTCGTCTTGATCGTCTTTTTCTTCTTGGGGCAAGTCGTGCATTGTGGTCTCCACTTCTTCCATCACTTTACCGTTTTTATCACTGTCATCTTCAATATTCTTATGAGATTCCTCGATGTTGACTTTACTAACTGTTTCTTCTATTGGTTCTCCTTCTAGTGGTTCAGCTAGTGTGGATGGTATTGCGTCTTCACCAAACATTTCCAACCCATCTTTAATATCTGGTTGAAAATCTTCAGATTCTTCATCAGTGTAAGGTTTTGGTTCTTCGTGAATATTACTCGAGGACGACTGTTTGCTGACGAAATCATCTATTCCGGTCATGTGTGGTAAGTCAATTTCTAGTTTCAGCTCCTTGTTATCAATTTGTTGCTTTTCGATTGACATTGCAGAAGTTTCTGACTCAATGAAATTCAGCGTTAATTGCTTTATTTCTTCTTCCTTTACCACGTCTTCTACCTTGTCTGCATTGCTTTTTTGATCGGCTTCAGATAATATGTCGATTTCGTCTCGTAACGGAGGTAATGCACCATCTTCTGCGTCATTGACATCAACATCATCGACATTGTTCTGAACAGCGCTAGAAGTGTCTCCAGTTTCTTTACCCTGACATTCTTCCACCCCAAGTATCGAGGTAGGGACACCTTTTTCAGGGTCTACTGATTCAAGAAGT
Organism: Brachyptera putata; assembly: GCA_907164805.1. NCBI lineage: Eukaryota > Metazoa > Arthropoda > Insecta > Plecoptera > Taeniopterygidae > Brachyptera > Brachyptera putata. The sequence goes on along the minus strand of OU015471.1, from coordinate 9,467,657 downwards.
ACATCATTCATCTGTGTCATCTCTTTTTCATGAACGGGTTCTTCCTCATCTTTGTGTGGAATATTTTTCTCGAAAAGTTCTTTCTCTTCGTTCTTTCCAAAGATAGTGCCACTCTCTTTAGTTATCTCTGCATCTTCGAGAATCGGCTCTTGAATTTCAGTATCTCTCACCTCTTCATCCTCACAAATGATATTTTCGTTACTTTCTAGAGGGTGCTGCTGATCTTCTTTGCATTCATCCTTGATCCCGTCGTCTTTTAATTGTAATTCCCCTGTGATGCCAAATTCAGGTGACTGACGGTGCAGCTCTTCCATATCTTGTTTTTTGGAAGAATTAGAGTCATCCTTGACTTTGTTGAAGTCTCGAGCAAACTCATCACTTTCATACATTCCAGGGTCAACTTCTTCGTGAACAGGCAAGTCTGCAACTTCATCTGGTGTCTTGACAATATCCCTGTGATGAATTAGGCCATGAGGAGGGAACGTTGCAACTCCACCTGGAATGACTACTTTCGGCAGGGTAGTTGGTTGTTCATGTCTCGGCATTACTACTACTGGCGATACATCTTTTTCTTTGGTTTCTTCTTTCACATGTTTTTCCTCAATGATTTCCTTTATTTCGTCTAATGGAATGCGTTCATCTTCCGGCAGTGTGGGAGCGGTTGTAGCAGCAGACTCGACTGTTGTAGAAAAGCGTTCGTCAGGATGGCTTTCCTCTGCTGGGTACTTCTGCTCAGCAATCTCTCGTGATGCAGCACGCTTGATTTCGTATTCGTCGTGTTCCTGATCGAGTATTCTCTGGTCAGTATCACGATCGTCTTCAGTTGTCTCCCGGTTTTCGTCAGTTATTTCGCGATTCTTTTCGGAAGAATTATCAAACTTTTCCTCGGGACTAATCGATGACAACTCTTTAGTTTCTATTCCTTCTTCGGATTTTTTCTTGTCACTTCCTTCTTCTTTCTCTTCTTCTGTCTTAGCTTCGCCCTCCTCCAGCTGTTTCTTAGATATAATTTCTTGGGCTGACAGAATTATTTCTTGAACCTCTTCTTCAATCTGTCCCTTCTTCTCCGGAGTTATAAGATCATCTTTATCCAAAGTCGTAATGACCTTTTCGAATTCTTGACCATGTTCTTTTGTTTCGTCTCGTTGTTCATCTGGTTTATCCTCATCCAATTTATCAATACCTTCACTTGTATCCATTTCTCTGGTTTGTGTTCTCTGTTGAAATTCATCTTCATCGTCGTTGACATCAAGTGCGTCACTTGAATCATGAATGTTGTTTTCCATCTCCTCGGGGAAATTTTGAGCATCGTCTTCTTCATTATCTATTTTGTATTTTTCGTCCTGAACTGCATCAACGTCGTTCATCACCATCTCCTTCTTGTCTTTCTCTGATTCAACTTCATCCCGCTGTTTTTTCATTTCCTCATCTCCTTCAGGGTCGTTATCTTTACTATCATTTATTTCTCGAATATGAGAGTCCAAACTCTCTTGTTCCTGGAATGAGTCTTCGACCTCTTCCCTGTCAATGACTAGATACTCCTCATCTTCATCTGCTATCTCGCCTTCATCCACTTCCAATCTTTCATCATAGTCTCCTTCCTCCCCTCCTCTTTTGTTACCTAGATTCATTTCAGCTTGCAGAGATGCCCCTTTATCAATTGGAATCTCGTTTTCATTTTCGTTTCCGTCTGTATGATCATCATCTTGAACTTCCAATTCTTCTGTCACTTGTATATTCTCTTCTCCATGCTCAGCATCGTTTTGATCAACTTGCTCAGCTTCAACTGTGACTTCAATCTCATTGTTTTCGTTGGCTAATTCATCTACCTTGTCTTCGTGATCTTTTTCCTTCTCTTGCTCAGCATGCACTTCAACTGCAACGTTTTGTACTACATCAGGCTCCTCGTTGAGAAGCACTGATGATTTCTGAACCATTTCTTGAGCCTTGGACAGTGTTGCGTTTGTTTCCACAGTCGAGGAAGGTTTTGTCTTACGGATTGCACTTTCTTTCTCAGTCTTTGCAACTCCACTCTTGGTAGAAGATTTTGCAGGTGAGCCAGGTCCTCTCGTAACGGTTGGTGTTGATGTTTTAGGCTTTCTAGTTATCGGTTTCCGTTCTGGCTTACTTACTTCTTCCTTCTTCAGCGTCTTCGTAGGAGCACGTGTAGTACTACTTACACGAGCCACATTTATTTTAGATTCCACAACCTTTCGATTATTCGCATCTTTGGCGCTCTTTGCAGGTGTCGATGTTGGCGAAGGACGCCCCTTACTTGCTGACCTACTTGTCTTTCCAATCTCAACTTTGGAGGCAACACCATTGACTGTCTTCTTCGGTGTAGTCGGCGATGACTTTTCTGGCTTCTTTTCAACAGAAGTCACTGTGGTCTTCTGAACTTTCCTCTCAGTAGATCGCGTTGTCTTCGTATCGGGCCTTGATTTAGCAACAGCGGGTTTTGTTTCAGTTCTTGGCTTATGCTCAATCTTCTTGTCCATTACTTTTGGTGTCTTTTCTGTTTTACTGCTAGTTTTCTCTCCATCTAGAGATTTATTTGCTTCAGTCTTCTTAAGTGATTCCGGTTTGGCAGCAGGTTTGTCAATCTTTTGTTTCATTAAAGGTAGCACCTTTGCAGTTGGGGTTGTCGCTAACGAAGCCACTTTAATTGGCTTGACATCTGTAACAACAGGAATGGTTGCACTTTTCGTTTGCTTGTTTGTCTCCATTGAAGCTGCTTTTTGTGATGCTTCTTTCATAATTTCTTTCTCACCCGGTAACAATTTGTCCAATACAGTTGCCGTAGATCTGACCTTGTTGCCTAGTTTAGAACTTATACCTACGGTTGAACCAGAAGGAGTGATCGATTTCATCGAACAAACCGGATGCTTCAAAAACTCCAAATGTTTAAGTTTTTCAAGACCCTCGAAGATCTTGTGCTGGGGAGTGCTTCCAGGGAAAAGGATCCTTGTTATCGTGTCGCTAGGATTTGCAGGTTGCCAGACAAGCAAAGCACAAATTGAGACAAGATTCTGAAGTGGAAAATAAAATTCCTTCGAATCTTTTTTAGGCCCGGTGAAAAGTCGTGCGTCATTGGTGTTCCAACGAGCCAAAAAGTCTTTCACTTCTCGACTGTCTTTGGTTGGACTAATGATGTACATGTCGAGTTTCCCGTGACCGACCTTATGGTAAAGGTTCACGGGCTCCGCGTTGTTGCCTTCGCGATAGCAGGAATGTGGTCGTAGTTGGAGATGTCGTAGGTTCAGTACTATCTCTTGACCCTCGTCGGCAAGACTCACAAGCAGAGGGTCACAGTCTTTATCGCCGTCAGGACTGGCTGCATGACGACGCTCCTGTTGACGTAGAAGAAAATATACTATTAAAGACATTACTGGGGATCTATTTACGATATGTCAGTGAGCCAACACACATTAAATCACATGTCCTGTTTTCTCATCAGCCTTCGAGATGAATAAAGATACCAACGTAATCCTCTGTCCTAGTTTCAAGCACGACCAACATTTTTTTAATATATAGTAGGTCGCACGTGTGAGACTATACAATATGGTATGGTTGGTTTCTTATTGGTTCACGTACTAATCCCGTTGAAGTTTCCATGCTACTACTCTAAAGTTTTCAAAGTTTCACATAGCTTCTCAGGAGTAGAAAAAATTACTCAGTTTTTACTACTGTTGAAGCTGTCACTAATAACTTATATGTGTCGTGTAAAAAGAGAAACATCGTTTCTCAACAATGATGTGGTCATAAAATACCTTGTATCAAGTTGGGGTGAGTAAAGAGAGGGAAGAGAGAGGGAAGATGTAATAGACCTTCCATAAACAACTCCGAGTACTGCGGTTCTTCAATTGATGCGTCGTTTCACGGAAATGAACAAAGAGGTGAGAATGGTGTTCGTGTGTATGGATTATGTTTGAGAAAATTCTAGTCTATATGGTTCTATTTTCACATGCTATTCTGAGGAGTCGTAAGTTGTTGGTGGAGGTGCCGAGTTCTTCTGTTGAGTAGACACATCGTGACATGTGGCACCTATACACAAAAGCTGCCAATTTGTATTTTATTTAGGGAAAATGTATTCCATTTTTGAATATATCAGTTGACGTAATGTTGAAAAATGCCTACAATTAAAACCTGCATCGTATGATTATGAACTGATTTATTCAGTAACAAGAGAAACATTCTCATGTAAATCAAGTGAACTATTTCATACCGACATCACATGAACTTACCTGAAGATTACAGAAGAAATGACCAATCTGCGGGTAAACATGATTCAGTTTCTTTCTGCGCATGAGCGATGCGATCCCACTGACATTCCCATTATTGAGACGGGTCATCAGGACGGCGTCGAGTCTGTCCAGATGTCGAGCAAAGTCCCAGAAGCACGACTTCCTCCCGAATCCTCCGTCGACCAGCATGTTGAACCCGTTGATGCCGAACAAGGCTGCATCGCCCTGTCCTCCCGGGAACACGTACAGCGTCGGGTGACTGAACCGAATATTGCCGACAACATCCGAAGGTTCCAACAGATTCTCAATCGAGGCCGGTTTCAAGAATGGTGAGATGTAGTCGATGAATTCCCCGATAGCAGCGCTACCGGCGGTCAGACGGTCGTCTGGATTAACGCGGACCTTGCACGAACGACTGAACGTTTCTTTAGCTAGACGTTCAGTTGTCCAGTCGCCTTCGGGGGAGCAGTGCACGTCGACCGTCACGCTGTTCTCGTAGGCGCGCAGGACGCGTTGTACTTCCACTTCTTGGAATGCGTCGATAAAGTCGGCCAATGAAAATGTCCCATCCTATAACGGAAAAACTGTTCAAGAAGCTATACTCTAGACGACCAAGTCATGAAATAAAACTTTCATCTCACCACCAGAACGGACTCTTTATAACCTCTTTTACATGAAAATGTATTTAGGAAACCATTTTATTAAAATATTATAAAACTTTGAAATGTTGAAATTTGTCTAATTCATAAATGTTAGAACTTCTTTGAATTAACCGGAAAGCTTGGAGACGTGAAAAATGTTCAGACGCGAAGAAAAATGAACAAATAATATAATCTATTCGGAAAGCCAGACTTCCAGTAAGTTGAAAACTGCCCAAACAATGAACATGTTTAATACATGGTTTCTTTTGTTCGAGTAAAATGTACGGATGAACAAGAATACGTACTGCATTAATCTTGTAGGCTTATATACATGACAAAGCATTTTCGTACATTTTTGTGGGACAAAACATTCAAGACAGAGTCCGCATTATACAGTTTCTCGCAAAACACATCCCCAAGATAATTTATTACGACAGAAGAGGTCACAGACCACAATATGCAAAAGGCGGACATGTTTGCGACCATCCTTGTCATTGTTCAAAAGGCCTCACATAAGTGTGAACGTCAAATAGATGGTGCTGTCGAATTTTAAATCGACCTCAATTCTATATCCTACAACGAAGATGAAATTCAATTTATCCTGAATTGAATGTGTGCCCTATAGTGGGCCTATGTGTAATTTGTACTCATAAAATAAACGTAATTATTCAATATCTTCTAAATGATGTCTACCGATGTCTTACGTCTACCGTTTTACTTTTGGAATATGTATACATCAATATGGTTTTATAAATAAAAACTTCACCACATGTAATTGAGATATACAAACTGTAAAGAAATGAAGAACTGAACTGAACTGTATGAGCTATCACTTTTTAACTCATCACATTATTGCCATACTAGAAAAACATTTTTTTCAGCTATGTGACAATTATGCAATATAACTTGATTTTTTTATACTTAAATCATGTTGAAGGTAACACAAATATCTGTGTTTCCTCAGTATTAGAATTTTGTTATCTGATACCGTTCGAAAGTTAATCTTCTTAGTATTCAACAAACGACCAAAATGACGTTTTTTATTCAATCATTTTGTTTAGCTATTAGTGTATATAGAACCATTTACATCAAACACAAATTTGTTACAATGTTCTATGTCCTGACTTTTAATCACCGGTAGTGCTGTTTTCAACTTTTGTTGCTTTAAAAGAATGAATTATCATCGAACATGACCATGGATTGGTTCAATGCATCGTACGTAAGCGAAAATGACCTCGGTGTCGACGCGCCTTTAAACCCAACTTTTCTTCCTTCCTTCCTTCCGTTACCAAAAAAACTGAAGAGCATATACCAGAATAAAGTCGACTCGGTTGTCTGAGTGACATGGATTTGGGTGTCCAACCTTACCTTAACCCTAACCACATTTACAAACATCCATTTAAAGTAACTCGAGCCCATGTCACACTACCGAGTCGACTTTGTTCCGATATCCGCTTTTCAGCGCCCCCAATCATATTACATGTGCGGATCCGTGCGGAACCCCCTATCCGCGGGTCACCCTGATTGGCTAATATTTCAATATGGCCGATCCGCAAGTTTCCTCGGACGCGGATTCGCACAGCTCCGCGTCATGTAAAGCCTATAGCTGTTTTTTTTTATATATTGTCACATGAAAAATATAATAGCAATTACATAAAGATTCACAAAGATCTACAAAGCCTATAAAAGGCTTGTCTGTATATACAAAAAAAAAACTGAATTATTAAACAAACACAAACGCCTATAGTGGTGAACAATGAAAAAAAAAAAACGATATATACTACATTTTATCAACCGACAGTTACTAAATATAAACATTTTAGAATTGAGAAAGAGAATTACATTAATTTTCATAACATATTGCTTATGGAAAACAGAAATATGAAAAACAGAGACAGAAATAGAAATTACCTTAGAGGGGAGACAGATTTAGTACATATAAGGGGAGCAGATTCAAGAATGCTATCAAATTAAATAACGTAACAACCGCTGTTTTAAATCGCGTTTTATTATAATATATTTATCTAGGTTAGTACCTGCAGTATCCAGGAGCCGTTTCCGGTGAACGTGTATCCTGCATGGACCAGGTGTCGATGCCGCGTGAAGCTGGAGAGGAGGTTGCGCACGCATTGCACCAGCGTGTTCACTTGAGGGTGGATGAGGACTTCGGTCACGAGGTTCTCTGTCGCGTACTGGATCAGTCTCTCGCCTGAAACACCACGACATTACTGATTCGAGATACTCCTCAGAACCCTTACCACGACAGTCAGAGTGTCCCTTGAAATATCTTCCTAGACCCATGGTGCTCCAACAGATTAGGACTCTTGTTCTTTATCGCGACAGTTAGTTGGAATATTGTTCTGGGCCTAGCTAGATCCAAGAGATTAGGACTCTTGACCGTTACCGCGATAGTCACTTGAAATATCGTACCTGTGGTTTTTCAATATACGTTTAGCACAGGTTTAAGTTAAAACTGGGTTTATCTTATACAGGAATGCCCCCCCTGGTGTTTTATTTCGCATTTAATATCAATTCTGGTTTCAAGTGTTTTTGTGCGAGATATCTTCTGTAAAGAAGATTTCAAATGTGGACAGAAGAAATTACGCGTGGAAATTTACGGGCACACGTAAATTTGCCTTTCTGCTTTTCTGGGCTAGCTCCAAGAGACTATGACTTCGATTGGTTAATATTGACTAGAAGAGCTATACCTACGATGACAATGGACAACAAAATATAATAACGGTCACGGTCTCTTGCATTGGAATAATGTATCGTACTTCGTAGCCCACTTGATGAGCAGGGTTGAGATTTTGTGCTAACTCGCCACCCTCGGTAGCTCAGTCAGCTGAGGCACTGCTTCAGAAACTGAAGACACCGTTGGGCGTTCAAGCCCCGCATATAAGGCATGGGTTTCATAGTTACTTCATATTTACTTAATCTTTTTTTTTGAATGTTGCTTAACGACCCCACCAACAGCTAGGTTGTACGGGGATACGAATAAGCGGATGATAGTGAAACGATGAAGTGATGATAAGTGAAAGGACGTTTACAAAAACCCATGCCTTATGCGGAACTTGAACCCACGCCCAACGGTGACTTCAGTTACTACCGCTAGCGATAATTGACTGAGCCACTGGGGCGGCAGTTTCTTAATCACCTTCTCATTTCTACCCCTGTATAACCTAGCTGTTGGTGGGGTCGTTATCAAACAATAATCATCATCACGAAAATACACGAAAAGTGGACATTGCTATGTCCGTGAGTAGGTCACGGGAATTTGACCCTTATACTCCCTCGATACGAGTCATACCTAGTAGGGGTAGTTATGCCACGTCATGGTACAGATCGTGAGCTGGGTTTAGAAAGTCGTGAGAGTTGAGACAGGTTAGTTCTACTCGACTGATGACAGAGTTGCAGCTGGATTTAAACTGGCGTGAGACAGGGTATAGTTTACCATACTGATGACAATGTTGTTAATAACAATAATGTTAGTGGTTTTAGTTAATGGGTTTGAGTTCAGTCTGGGTAATGAGCGTGGATGCATTTCGAGTAAGTTGGTTATGTTTAAGTTGTTTATCGCGAGTGTATTGTGTTTGTTTGATTATTTTTGAACAACTCTGTGTCTCTTTCGTGGTTTAATCCAAGGTTTTATTTGGTATTCGTTCATTTTATTATTTTGTGTTCAATCTAAGTGGTGCCCATATCGGTTTCGTTTGTGTCATTTTTGATATTGTATAAGTTACCGAAGTTACGTGAACGAGGCCGACCAGCACGCCGGAGGTAAGGTAAGTCGCTACAACATGTTGCCATAGTGACTAGCTCTTTCAGTAACTATTATCCGATCAAGGTTCTATAGTCTCTTAGAGCGCTATCTAGGTCTAGCACGGAATTTTATGAGGGTGAACTGTTAGATCTTTTAGTTTTGCGTGGTGAATAAAGTATACATAGTTATTGTGAATCGGATTAAATGATGATTCTCGACGTTTACTCGATAGAGAATAGTGTACTGTTTTTCCGATTTGTACGAGATATGTTGTACATACAGGACTTCAAAGTATACAGAAGAAATGCTGAGTGGAAAAATTGCGAGTACTCGTATATTTGCCTTTCTGTTTTTATGCAAGGAAATCCTATAGAGTAGTTACATATCATACGAATCATACGTTGAATACGTATAGTGCAATATATACGAAAATAGTGTAATTTGTAACGAGGTTACAGCACTATTTGGTTTTCAGTATATAGCTGGGTTCACAGCTCTGGAATGCTCTTACCTATCTATTGGTACGATAACTATAATCCAAGGAAATACCCAGTATTTTTTAAAATCCCGACCGCTCGTAGAAATTTAAATAGCTATATATATAGCACAACAGAATAACAAAATTCTGGTGGGCCTACAGCATCGTTTCCCATATTGAGTTTTCCAATTTTATAAACTAAATAAAAAAACGAGGAAAGTTATCTTTCTCTAAACCGCAATGGTTCAACTGTGGAAATAAACTTTATATCTATAAAATACTTTGTCGTATTAGCTTGTAGTTGTGTAGATTTGTAGTATAGCTTGGATATATGGTTATTTTATATGTCATACTTTGCATGCTGGTGTAAATGTGTTCCGATTTTAATCCTCGCATGTTATATAATCTAGCAGACATGAAACTGAAACATTCGAAATGGACAAAAGTGACGCTTATCAAGAATTCAATTACCTCTTTAACCATAGTAAATGATACCAGAGTTGACAGCTATCAACCGGGATGAAAGGATTTTGCAGAGTGACAGTGCATTTCCCGCATAGCAGCACGCTTGGTCTCTGAGCTCGAAACGTCGACATAACATTTCATTTATTTCGTTGAGTGAGATGGGCATATCGTTGCGCTATTGCGCTATTCAAGAGACCGGGGTTTGAATCCTGTCTGCCATGACCAGCCTGACTGAGTTCTTCGTGGTTTTCCTCAAGTCGTTAAGTAAATACTTCGATGGCAGATCACGATAATTTTACTTCCACTGTCCAGTTGATCAAAATAGTCTGTCACCGATGTCAATAGAGACCAAGTATTCCCAGAAAAGATTTCAATGTATTAATTAATCCTAGTGCTTGGTTTGCCTGGAGAGTGGAATATGAAACGTTTGTTCGCTAATTATATTATGTTTGTGCCACAGACAAGCCAAAATGGACTTTGTGGGCTCATAGTGTGGAATGTATGTACATTTTCCTTGAAAATGTCAATTGAAAACAACTACTTGATTTAAAACCAAGATTTGAATGGTTAGAAATTGAATACTTGCATATATCGAAGATAATGTTTTAATTTAACTTTCCTGTTTTTGTAATCTGTATAAAATCCAGATATGTAGTTACAAATGTTTGTCCGCCCACAAGAGCACCACGCTCTTATACAAACTGCTAATTCTTTTTCAAAGCTATCTGTAATAAATATTTGTTCAAGCCTATATAGATATGTTTAGCCGCTCCTGTGGCTAAGTCAATTACCGCTAGCGTTAGTAACTGAAGTCACCGTTGGGTGTGGGTTCGAATCCCGCATAAGGCATGGGTTTTTGTAAACGTCCTTTCACCTATCATCACTTCATCGTTTCATTATCACCCGCTCATTCGTACCCCCGTATAACCTAGCTGTTGGTGGGGTCGTTAAGCTACATTAAAAAATATATATATATATATATATATATATATATATATATATATATATATATATATATAGGCCCTACATTCGTAGCTGCGTATATATGTATGAATTTGTTTGAGAAGAACTTTATTATTATTATGCCTGTGGGTCTACATTTTTCAATTCTTGATAAAAATTCTCATCTAAAATCTAATATTCATGCCGAGTTGTAAGTGCTTATACTTTTTTAGTTCCGTTTTTAATGTTTACTTTTTATTTGGTTTTGAGTAGAAAGTTTCTGTAAGGCTCCAGTCGAACCGTCTTTGAAAATCTAAATTCTAAAGCGTAATTGATTTTCAGTTCGGGAGTTTTCTTATTTCTTCCCTGGGCTTCTCTCTTCGTTTGGAGACGAAAATATTCGAGAGGAAATCCAAGACAAACTTCTAGCACTTTTACTCGTTTACAAAAGGGATTGGTAAGCTACATGGAATAATATTTTCACTCAAATAGATATGGTCCTTTCATTTTCACTTATATAGCATTGTTTGTTTGGATATATGTTTTATTACGTAGTTCAGGCTATTTGGCTTTCATTTTCGAAAGAGATTTCGTTTCCATTCCAGTCTCATTTCGATCGCACCCCCGCCATTATTGATGCATGTGGGAGTAAATTCATGATCATTTTATAATCTAGTAATGGAAGCGTAGTAAGAATAAAGGCAGAAACTTATATTTTAATTGAAATTATATCTATATATGATACATTACCAATTTGCAATAAAATGCAATCATTGAAAATAAAATTAAAGTGCTATTTAGCTTAGGAAAGATTGTAGTAAACTAATACGAGGGTAGAATCGGCACATATTGTGTAGTTCAGTGCTAACGGGCTTGCGTCGTGTGACCCTGGAGGTGAGGGTGAATCGGACTTCGGTTTGATTTCCGACACAGTCCATATTTACAGTTTTTTCCGTGGTTTTCCTCTGTAGCCTAGGTCAATTCCGGGACTGTTTCCACAATATAGACCACGACCGCTCCTTTCCCACTATCATTCCCATTACGCTAGAAACGTTCATCTCATCATCCCATCATCTTATTCATTATTCATGCTTAGCCAATAGATGATAGCTATCATTACAGTGCGTCGTTAAGTTTGAAGTAAATAAATTAATAAAACGAAAAATGAACGAGAGAAAAATTATTTTCCAAACCTTACGAGTGAAACTTGGGATATTCTAGAAGTGTTCTTCAAACTATAGATAACCGATTAAGTATTGAAACTTTTGAAACTTTTATAAGGCAATAATGTCTCTCCTATTATTCCCACAAGAGTGTGTGCAATAGAAAGTCTACACTTTTATTGTAAAAACGGGAAAAAATAATAGATAAAGTCTATAATAGTCCAAGAGCTTATATATGTATAGATGGAGTGAGGCATCCGGAGAACCTGATGTGACTCTCGCAATGTTTTTACTTGCAGATTTCCTATTTTATTCTAAAATTCGACATCTTTCCACTCATTAATGATGTGCTGCTTTAAAATGTCGACTTGATCAGATGAGTGCTTAGCAAAGACTTCCACGCGACTCTTTTCCTTTCTTTTGTACGCACTGCACATGTAACATGTTACACCGGTTGACTGATCAACGTGAAACTTTTTCCAGGTTTAAGTATCATCTTACTTAATTATTAGTACTGTATTTTTTGGAAGATTTTCACTGCACAGTTTTCCTGTCAAAACTTGTTGAAATTTTGAACATATCAATAAAAATAAGCATGACGGAAAATTAATTCGAAAAATATAATATATTTTTTCTATACATTTGAGATTTATAATATAAAACAAAAGTGATGATGAATGTGCTTTGAAAATTGATCAGCTTGATAGTTGATATTCAAAAGTTTATTGGTTTCTATAGCTCGATATTTTTGAAACCAAAGTGTATACATTTCAATTACATTACATGTACGATACAAATACAGAATTTCGCTCGTCGTACAACGCAATGCAGCATTTGGCCAGTAACTAAACATAAAGAATATCTCTGTCATGTAGACTATATAATTATCTCCACTCACCGTTCCTTGCTTCTTCACCTTCCGGCGCCTGAGCAGTCAGTGCCTGAAGTTCTTTCTCCAAGTCAACTTGTGATGACCCCGAATCCCAAGACAGAAATCCTGAAAGAGACAGAAAATCATATCGTCAGAGATTTTATTCCAGTATATGTAATACAAACATATAATCTATTCAAGAATAGAGTCAAACTACATCCATATTTGAAGTTGATTCTACAAAGGATCTCTTCATCGAATCATTCCCTAAACAGAATGATGAAACTTGAATGTATGTTTTCATAATGAAAAATAAATGATATAGTGACTGCTGAGAAATATTTTATAATATTGGACCAATAATTTCAGAAAGTACCTTATGAGCCAGTTATTTACGAATCACTTATTGTAGGGAATGTAGAATTTCGATGTGAGTTCCGGTATATTATAGATATGACGATGTTTTTCAGGGTGTAAATCATATCACGATATACTTTCAGCAAAATATTAGGATATTTCGTTCAATTTTACAGTGAAGTCATCACAAATAGGTATTTAAAAATACTTGACGGACCATCTAAAAACATTTAATGAAGCAATTATTATCTTCAAGCTTTACTAAAAAAGTATCAACCATCCAGTATCTAGCTAACCGCAATCTCAACACAGGGGATGCTTCCGTGTAACCACCCTTGCACCAACATAAATCAATATAAGCTCAGATGAAAAGTTAAGATCAGTTCCGATAATATTTCAAAATAATACACCACAAACATGAACATAATCAGATAATAATTGAACCAACTTTCTGACAGTTTTATGTTCTTTGGTTAGAATAAACGAACCGCGTCGCCTCCCTTAGATAATCAATCAAGGCTGCTGATTGTGATGGCCTCCTTGACAACCAACGTGTGATAAATTACTGAGGTTAGAACGGTGAAATAAACCGTCGGGCTAATAAATTGCTTGTAATGGCTCACAGCGTTGGGCGTATCATATAACAACAGACGAGACTAGACGTGTAAAAAGAGAAATGAACGTATAATGTTTTAATGATATTATAATAATTATTAGAGTGTGCTCGGATTTGTCAGAATTTGTAGATGATTTTACTCATCTCGCTGTGGGGAAAGTGGATGAGAGTATAGCTATTAAATGAAACTGGTAAATGAAACGATATTACAGTTGGTACTGATAAAAGGACGGGGAAAACTCGCTATAATGGTGGATTAGAATACAGGTGGAGGAGCCGTGCATACATAAAACGGGCACAACTTGTATCAAGAGTAACTAAACAATACATCACATTCATTGAAAAGTCAATAGAATAAAATGGAATTTTGTTCTGAAATATCTCTCAAAACTTCTTCAGTTTTCTACAATCTACAGCTTATATTCTAATACTGGTAACTAAGAGTTTAATCCGATTAGTCTACCGTATATGTTTGGATTCTCGCTTGATCCCATTAGGTCATAGACAAACCACCCCCTAGCTCCCCCCATTAGATTTGATCAATCAAGAATGTATAGTCAGACTTCAAGAATATATATATATATATATATATATATATATATATATATATATATATATATATATATATAGGCTATACGTCTATATTATTTGTATGACAAATAATGGGAACGACATTGATTGCAGAAGATGTGGATGATTACAGCAATCGAACCCACGCCCAATGAATTCAATTATCTCCTCTCTCAGCTTCACGCTCGATTACTCCACGTTTGTGTGCTAGAGTAGACGTGCAATTGTCATGAAGAAAGAGAGAGAGAAAGAGAGTTAGAGATATAGAGATAGAGAGATAGAGAGAGGTAGTGAGAGAGAGGTAGAGAAAGAGAGAGAGAGAGAAAGAGAGAGAGAGAGAGAGAGAGAGAGAGAGAGAAAGAGATTGAGGAGTGAAATTAGTCACACCTTAAGATTCCATTGTTGTGATAAAACAGTTATCGATCAATAATATATAGTAGGTAGGCCTAATTACTATAATAATTTCGAGCACTTGTTCTTAGAAGGTCAATGCAGATCATACTTATCGCTTAATGCATACATGCGTATACTTATACGGTGCCTTTATACCCTGACTAGCATTTTGATAGCCTTACTTTGAACAGTGTTATTAAATGTTGGCATGCCACACAATAATATAATACTATGGATTTTCTAGAGCCGTACATTTTTGGAGTTAAATATTTCTCGGAATGAATTTGAAGCCGTTGCGTATACATGGACACACGCACAATGGAACTGAATTTTCAATGGCATGTGTAACACATGGCTCGTGCTTTTTAGAGATATTCCATTATGTCTCAACAACATTGTAGCATGGCATTTGCTTCTAGTTCTACAATCGAGTGGCTATGATAATCTGTAGGACGATTGTCTAGCTAATCTAAATATTAGTTGAATAATTCAAATCATTAAAAAACTGAAATATCACAAGGATTGCAGTGACAGTTTTGCCCCGTCGTAGAATAAACACAGTGCTATGAATTCAGCAAAAAGATTGCTAAAAATTATACTATTGTCAGAAATCATTAACTGACCGCTGATTTTCATGAAACAAAGAGTTATACAAATATATATATGTTGTTTAAAACAATGCACTTGAGATAGTAAAGGCAGTGTTCATTCGGATTTAAAAGTTTGGGTGAGAATAAAGTTATTTCTTTCCTGAGGCTATAAATAATAATTATGTTCTGTATGACGAAAAAACATCTTCAAATAAATTAAAGCTCTCAAAGTGAATTAATTTCTATTGAAGTTGGAGATCTGATTAAAATTGTACAAACAACGGTATAATTGTCTAGTATGTATTGTGAAGATTTTATCTGACTAAGGCCCGCTATTACCAAGTCCAGTTAGCCTTTATCTGAGAGTCAGTAAAAACAAATAGCATTGGTAACCATGGTGATAACAACTTTCAACTGCCAGTTAGAGCTAATCCCATGCTTGTAATTCCAGCACTCAACTGAACTAACTTGTCAAGTTACAGCCACGGCATCCTTTCTTTCCTCTGATATAGCGTTGGCGATTTTAAATAAAAAATGTGTAACTTCAGCTTGAAACGTGACTACATTGAATATATAGTATAATGGTCAAACTGTTCGACCTGGGGAGAGTGGACAAAAACTATCTGTGAAATAGAACAAATTCACATCTCCCAAATTGGTTTATTACGGTACTTGGTAGCACGATTGAATCTAAGAATTCAGAACATACTAACTTACATATCTTTGGTGAAGGCCTAGACCTAAAAACTAGACCTACTTTATTCATATATATATATATATATATATATATATATATAAATCGAAGAACATTAGATGAAGAATGTAGAAGATTTCTTCATGCCAACAGAAATGATGGCATTGATTATTGTCTTTCAACTTATTAGTTTAATATTTACAGTTTGTTGAATGGGTAACATAAATAAGTTACATTAATCAATTATTTGATTGTGGTTGTTAGATCAAATGCAACATGATCGTGCCCCGTCGAAACGATCCTAATTTTCCGTTCTTTGCCTCAATAATAGGGAACAATCAATTAACTGTATGCCAAGTTCTCGATTTTGATTAATGAAAAAAGTATATATTATATAGTAATTTCCTTTCCTGTCGAAAATACTACGGCGAGAAGGGTTAAAAGATTAGAACTATTTGTAAAATGTCATGTACTATTTTTTTTGAATTCGCGGCGTTCCAATTGAACCATTTCAACCTGGGATGTAATTTAGTATGAAGCCATTTATTTTCTTTATTTCCCACATATGTGTGAGCAATCAGTGTCTTCATATAAAGAAGATGAATTCGTCAGTGAGTCTAGGGGTGAAGTGGATCGTGGGTGTGAGACATTGGTACTGTTCGCTTGGCAGGAATAGATAAATCTTTATTAAACAAAGACTATGCCATGGTATACGCTTACGACACATAATAATCGAATGAAAATATCATCAAGTTGAAAACATAATAATTAATCAAGTGAAAAACATTCCAATAATAATAAATCCCACATGAATGATTAGTAAAGAAATGATTGTAGCAAATAATGACCAAGTATTAGCATAAACAGTAATATGAAAATATATAAAAATAATACAAAAATGATGAATAATAATTATGCTATGAATGTGTGTATGAATGGTTCCTCATAATGGCAATAGACCCTTTTAAGGCTAAAATTCCTATCAAATTTATAAAATCACTCTGAATCATTCACCTGACGCACTGCTTTAGATATAACGATGTCAAGTCGGGCGTCGATTTAGGTCTCGCATAAGGAATGGTTTTTTGTGAACATCATTAATTTATCAGCAGCTCATTCGTACCCCCAAAATTAATATAACCTCTTAGCTGTTGATGGGGTCGTTATAATCAAAGATGTATCATCAAATGTATTGGTTGAAAAGTTGGTTGAAAGGTTGAAAGGTTGAAAAGTTTTCATTTGATATAAAATCGATTTCAAGAGAATTATCATAGTTATTTTTCCTTCCTTGAATGTTTTTTATGCAATTATTTTAATGTTTTGAATTCCCATAAGAAATTATCACACAAGTGAATTACACAATGTTATTCAGTGTAAATTATTCTATCTCATCGAAAGAAAAGTCAACAGATCCCACCCCCCTATATCCCCCTCTTATACCCTCTTTGTCAATAACATTTTTCATTCTTTCTACTCTCGTATACCTGTATTTGCTTTGCAGTCCAAAGAACCATATAACTTTCAGGCTGTATCACAAATCTCGTATGTTATTATGACGCTGTTTTATTGTGGAGGCGAAAGTTATGAATGTGTACTCGAATCCTAGTGGATAATTACATGTAGGCCGATACGCAATACAGAAATCACGTTTTATATAAATCCGAGGCATATTTGCCAGATTGTTCTCGTAGATTTTTATAAGATTTATATAGTTTCGACACTATATTTATTCTCATTTATTATAGTGTTGATTCTAGTCAACCGAGAAGAGAAATGTTGGGAAGTGGTAGACGAGAGATGGTTGGAGGATAAATAACGGTGTAGGGAACTCGTGGGAAGAACAGAATAAGCAGAGGATAGTAGTGGTGAAAGTGAGGAGGAATCTGGAACTGGCAGGAACCGATTGATATAAGAAAGAAGACTGATCTAGAAGAGGTGGTGGAAACACCTCTGACTCAATCTAATTGGTTATCTGGGTAGGATATATATATATATAGTATTGATATGGTTTGTTGAATAAAATGGCGTTAGCACTATAGCTGCAACTAAACCGTCGAGTGCCATAATTGCTGAAACTGTGCTGTAACTGCACCGTAGCCTACTGTGAGAAACCAACAGAGGAAGGTGAAGGGAAATGATGAATGAAATATGTGATACCAGTTGATACAAACGTTTCAACTTCAAAGCGTCATGATAATATTCGTTTAAAAAAGTGGTTGAGAAAACATTCAAAAAGATCTAACAACGAAAACACAATCATTTTAATGTAATTTGTAATTTTGTTTTAATTAAGTGGATTCGTTTACTTGTGAAGGCAAGGACGCTCTCCTCGATATTGTGTTTTTCGTTCCTCATTTGATGTGTTTTTACCACATTTCAAAAGTAATTAATATTTTTATGAAGTTTGATAGTTTGATTTTTTTGTTTTATACTTCAGACACAGCATTTTAATAACCATCTCTTCTCTACCATCATTCATCACTGACTTTCTTAAGAAATTCGTAATTTCATCTTCAATTCAGGACGACATCATCATTACTATTTTGAGAGATCCGTCGAATATTCTTCATAACCATCTCCATAATAATGTATAGCTTGGTTGAACATCATCCATTTGTAATCAAGAATTTCATTTCATTCAATTTTCTATTGTCAAATTCGTTAAATTCTTCGAATGTTCTATGTATTTTTCTGTGGTTACTCATGTACGGATGAACAGATGACAATGAAATGAATTCATCTCACAACTAATTTTCTTACACCACTGCTTTATTTCATTAAGAATTGTTCCCTTTCTATGATATCATGTGAAGATTATTTCCAGCAACATATTCTGGACCAACAGATAACTCAATTTGTCTCTTATCTCTTTGTATAGAATCACATCGCCATCTATAACAACTACCATAGATTATGTCCTCACAAACTTCTTCTATAAAATATTACACAACTTTGTCCTTCGTGAAGCGTATCTGATTTTCCTATTTTATAGACTTAGCAACCCAGAATGTCGCATCGGACTTTCCTTTCTACACCCGACGGCAACGACGCCCCATCCTTATAAATGGCAAAATGCCAATTTCTCACTGCAGTAGTTTGGCACCGGCGATTGTAATAGGCACATAGCTTCAATTTGGTCTCGTTTGATATCGACAGCGCTATCTGATTTCGAAGAGGTGAAATACGTTTAGTACTTCCATCAGTTTCGTCTGCTTCTAATAAACTCGACATGTAGGCTAAATGGTGTTCTCTAGTTTTCCCATTAACCAATTTATATCTCGTTACTCCGTTTGATTAGAAAGAACGGTCGAAGAGTAGAAGATGCCTGAAAAACGTCGCTTTTTTGTGGATGATAGACGAGAGAGAGAGAGAGAGAGAGAGAGAGAGAGAGAGAGAGAGAGAGAGAGAGAGAGAGAGAGAGAGAGAGAGAGAGAGCTGCTCCAGGATTGTCATTTGACTTACATCAAACAATTGACTCTCGTCTAGGAATTATATTCAAAAGGGCATTTGAAGTAGTAGACATTATGGAACTATGAGCTTACATTCATCAAAGTATTTTTTAATGAAGATTAAAATTATAATTAAAATATCAAAATTTGAAATGATTTTTAATCTTCAACCATCTTCCACATGAAATACAGTGCACTGTAGGAATCTAGAGGAATTCTCCTCTTGATGTGATGTCATTTGTTTGTTGACTTGCAGTCTGACTGCATTGGTGTTATACCTTAAGCTTTTCTTCTATGTAATTTTCTAGTTTTCTCATCTCTTAGGCCTAATTTACAATATGACTGAACTCATTTCAATAATTCATCTTGGTATACTATCATATTTGTTTACCTAATAGCGTGATTCTTTCAATTCTCTTGACATGGTTTATACATTTTCCTCACGTTAACAAACCATGATTAGATACAATACAATATTTTCAATTTGAAATAATATATTTCTCCTTATTAAGTTGGAGTCTTTCTAGTACCAGAGTGTGGGTTAATTAAAAATCAATTTCTCAAAATATTTTTGAATATTGATGTTTTCCGCTCCTTATAAGCGTTTTGTAGACCATAAAAGCATTGATATTAATCAGGGAATTATAAAAACTACTACACCGGCACATGCAGCGTAGTGGTTAGCACGCTCGCTTCATGTGATCCGGCAGGCGAGGGGAATTCCGAACCCAGTTCGATCCCAGCCGCCGACCGTCTTTACAGAGGTTTTTCATGGTTTCCCTCTGTAGTCCAGACTAATGCTGTGACGGTTCCTTCAATAAGTCGGCCATGACCGCTTCCTTCCCACTATCCTTCCCATTACCCAAGAACCTTCATCTCATCATCCCATCATCTCATTAATCATCCATCCGACGCCATTAGATCTCAGTTATCATAACAGTGCGTCGTTAAAACCAATATAAAAAAAAAACTACGGAATAATGTTCAACTATTTCTGGATTCATTCAAGTTAGATTCAAGACCGCGTTCGACATGAAAGATAGATGTCAGGTAAACGGAGATAAACAGTATATCGTTTCAAACCGTGAGCTCTCGTTCAGAGATATTCACGTTGATATTCCAGATGAAAATTCGTCCGTCAATTACTGTTTGATTTCGTTTAATAAATTCATATATATGGTAACACAAACATATTCCAGCTATCGAGTTTACTGAACACGGCACCTCCACCAAAATAAAAGTGATACTTTCAAATTGTATTACAATAAGAATAATATCATGCCTCAACTCTGTGATAGAGAGCAGTTATTTTGTGTTGCTTTATTATTCGATGTCTTCGAATAAACTGGGAGGCAGTGAGTACACCAGCTTTTTCCCAAATCGAAACTTTTGAATCCAGGCGTGAATATGATTCCACTCCTCACTTTCTCAAGCCTGTTGAACAGTTGACTAGAATAGTACCGAGTGCAGTATCCACGAAAGAAGAAGCTAGGTCGTCTACCAACTTGACAAATTGTAAAAATGTCGATCATGTTCAGAAATTAACTACAGATTACAACATTTTAGGTTTTTTTAAAGATGTTGTGGTGTTTCTAATCGTGAATCTAGTATTCAGAAATTATTTTCCCTGATAATACCCTAGCTTGTACAAATATAGAGTTGAGATATTTGTTTTTATTTATTATTTATTTTTGTTTTTTCATAGAACTGTAATGATAACTAAGATCTATTGGCGTCGGTTTGTTTTTGTTTTTGTTGTTCTGGTATACGTTTTCTTCCGTGGATTAAATTATATATCCAAGTTTCACTCGGTTATCTGCTTCTAACTCTGTTCTAGTTATCTAACTATCCTCTTAAATCCACTCTCCACTTTAATTAGTGTAACAAACATGTTGTGATGTACGGTTGCGGACACATAAAGTGGTCGATCAAGCTACATTGAAATGTATCCTGAAGAACATGCACTGAAATTATTTGCGCTAAAACTGAAAGCCATATTGTACATCCACACTACACAATATTATAATATGGAGAAATTAGTGGTTAAATATGCCTATATTTAATTCAAATACCGGCACATGCAGCGCAGTGGTTAACGCGCTCACTTCGTGTGATCCGGGAGGCGAAGGGAATTTCGAACCCAATTCGATCCCAGCCGCCGACCATCTTTACAGGGGTTTTTCATGGTTTCCCTCTGTATAGTCTAGGCTAATACCGGGATGGTTTCTACAATATAGGCCACGACTGCTTCCTTCTCACTACCCTTCCCATTACCCAAGAACATTTATCTCATCATCCCATTATCTCATTAATCATCCATCCGACGCCATTAGATCTGCGCTATCATAACAGTGCGTCGTTGAACGCAATATATATATATATCTATAAAAAAAATCAAATACAAATATGAATTTCTGATTGAACTATTTTATGTGACCGCAAGTGTACCTTTCTAGTAACCTTTTCGCACCGTTCGGACGTTTTGAGTGATTGGGTGGCTGTTCGGGAAGAGGAGTAGGAGGGGGAGGAGGGGGAAGGGGAAGGAGGGGGGGAGTGGCAAGTGGCGTTTGACTCCGAAACTGTTTTGATGTTATTCCCACGCGGGACGTGTTTTCAACGAAATAAACCTACGCTAATTCATCATAATACATTTCCATCACACAGATCATCTGTTAAAACTTACAACATAAATAAGCTCCTGATGCTAACCGTGCGTATAGCGGTGTGCTTGAAACTACAAGTTTCCGTTTTATTGCATTGCGTTATCGATTTGTAACCGGCACCTCTTGGTTCCGATTGCGACGGATGGCAGAAATGAGTTCTGTCAACGGCAATTCGGGCACTGGTTGAATTTCGGATCGCTGTACAGATACGTTTGTTTGTTTGTTTGTTTTATTATTTAATGTTTTTCAAATAAATAGATGAATATAATTATACTAAACCATAACGATATAATTATAACACATAACATTGGTTCATTCGTTTACAATTAATAATAATAACTGAAATTAGTGTTATGAGTAGGCTTATGAGAATTTATTTCAATAATGATATATTAAATTGTGTCATTGTAAAACAATTCCACATGAGCCGAAGCCAGAGTGTGGGGAAGAATTGGATACGTTAATTTCATAAATAAAAGCGCCAAATTATTGATGTGATGTTTCAGGCTGGATTCTGGATAAGCAAGTAATTTACTGCCATAGTTGAAGCGATATCCATTATATATCCGATAAACAGTTCTCATTTTGTCTTAAGTTAAGTATGATACTAATATAGTTGTATATATCTGATGGGAAACTTTTCTCATTACGGCTCTTTTATACGAGACGAAAAGCCATAGAAAGTTCGGACTATATTGTATGTAAGTGGGGAGCTCGATCACAATAAAGTTCACTGCATACGACATATATAGAAAATCAAATGGTATAGCAAATAGAATAGTATAGCAAGTAAAATAGCAAATAGTATAGCATACAAGTTATTGTGACGTCACAACAGAAAGAGAAAGAAAGAGAGAGAGAGAGATAGAGTGAAAGAGAGAGAAAGAGGGAGAGAGAGAGAGAGAGAGAGAGAAAATTAGAGGAAAATAAAAGAATGATGTTTCCGTAAAAAACTCCACCGATAGTTGCGATTACATTTCATCGGATAGTTTTTCCGATATGTGCTTTTCATTTTGTACTTCAGCTGGGCCCTTGCCGTGACATGTCAATGTCACTCGTTCTCCACAGGGCAAAAAGTTCCCGCCAGGGTGATTTCACAGATATACATGATCATAAAACTTGTACCGTGCAAAATAAAAAATTAACAAATAGATAGTCTGATACAGACAATATTGGTCGAAAATGCTGGTGAGAAAAATGTTTTAATAACAATGGTTGAAAGATCACTTGTGTAATCGGTTTCAACGATCGATATTCTTGATATCGATTTGTTCCTCACATCTACATATAGTGTTATATAATATACAAAGGTGTTATTTGGTATACTGTAACATATTGTGAATGTTCATTATGGATCAACATTATTTCATAAGATACTTCACTAAATGGTGTGAAGCAGTTTCACACAATGTTTCAGCGGAAATTTACTCCGAAATTTACTAACATTATGCTGACACTGAAAATGTTAATCCGCAGTGGGTATTGGTCTCCTTTGAAATGACGTCCTATATAGGCCGAGCTGGCTCCAAAAGTCTAGGACTTTGGTTGGTTGATGAATGATTAACTTTTGGAGCTAAATACTATGATAATACAAGATAATGACAATGTCACGGTCTCTTAGATCGCAAACACGGACATATTTTTGATATTTTGTATATTTTGTATTTTCCGCTATATCTTTCATTCATAGCCTTAATTGAGGAACAATGATTTTGTATCAAGTTTCGATGTTTTTGAAAAAAAAATTGTAGTCTACCTCACAAGCAGGTGTGGGAGGTGTGGCCTACACAAAGACTGAACATGCTTCCATGGTATTTAGCACTTCTAGTAAATAATAGCCAATCAAAGTCTTTTGAGGTCGGCTAGGTCTAGGACGTAATTTCAAGTGACAGAGGTCGGTAAAGGTCAAGGCAGGATACTGATCGACCATATCAAAATATAACCAAGTAATATTATACATTCATGCAGGTATAAATTCAAAACACACAAGCATTGTGAAGTTGAAAGTTCTCGTTTCTCGCCACTACATATATTCTCGATTCAAATCGAAATATCGTCAAAATAAGAAATACATTCAAATGTGTATATCGATGTCTAGGAAAGAATATTGCTTAGAATAGATGAATATTTTCTAGGACAAATGAAAAATCATTTATCTAAACGGTTTTTCCTAGATTCAACTCCTGCAGGTTTGGACCGCAACTACCATGTAGATGTTTTCCCCTCACCTTTACCCCTACCTCCCCCCCCCCCCCCCGACCGACGTTCATTGGTCGGATACGTGCAAGAACGTTCATCGCCGTCCACCTCAGATGGTGCAAATGAAGCAATGGAAATATGCGCTTTTCATTTCACAGGAAGGCAGAGC
This sequence comes from Brachyptera putata, assembly GCA_907164805.1. Classification (NCBI taxonomy): domain Eukaryota; kingdom Metazoa; phylum Arthropoda; class Insecta; order Plecoptera; family Taeniopterygidae; genus Brachyptera; species Brachyptera putata. The sequence goes on along the minus strand of OU015471.1, from coordinate 9,443,390 downwards.
TATTTGTTTTATAACCCTTTCAGTTATAGGACTTATGTGAAAGTGCACATATGTGTGCGTATAGGGGCCCAAGTGTAATTTAAAAACATTCTTTATTAGTGTTATTATTGTAAAGTGTGTATATATAATACTCTCGGGGAAGTGTTTGTGAAACCTTTTTGCGAAAAATCTTTATAGGTCTACTAAATCAATTTCATTTAAAAAAAATGCAAGGCGAATAGAATGTACAAAATCTAGAGCGGAATATATAAGAAAATATATGAGTTATGTAAATCTTATCAGTTCTGTGTTATATAGAGCTGCAGCCTCGGAGCTGAAAGTATATTGTAAGCAAATGTAGTGATGGCTGTCGCTTGTTATATTCGGGATATACAACTTGAAATGGGCATAAATTGAAAATATTTCACTTGACCTATATTATTTATAATCTAATAACGTCTTTTGAAAATAGAGTTTCGTATCAGATCTTGTTTTCAGAACGCAAAGCAGTAATTAAGAATGAAGGATTCCTAAATGAGGTTATGGAAAAATTATTCTCTTGAATTTATATAATAGTCATAACTCAAAAGAAAAACCTAATATTATACAGCTGTTGTTCAAATTATGAGGTATTTATGTAGAATATTATGTTTATATTCTGCTACAGGCTGTTATGCTGGGTCATACTCACTTGAATACGGTACTAGAAAATGTTCTTTAATTGTTTGGCCTTTTCTTTTTTGAAATATAGCCCTGTAGGCCTATATACCTTTGTGTGAACAAACTTTAAACTCTGGGGCAACAAAAACAAGGCACGTATACACTAGAATATAACTATGCAATAATATACGAATGAGTGGGTACCAATACTGGTTTGAGATGGTGAAAACGAAGTACAGATTTTGTGGGTTTTTATTTACAACTAAATCTTGATCCACAATCATTGTTTCATTAAGATGTGTCATGGGGTTGTCTTTTAAAAGTGGTGGTGACTTTTATCAAATTTTTGATAGGAAAGCAAATACAAGTAAGTCTAATGTAAACATAAGCATTCAATTAGATTCCTTAATTGAATTCAAATTGAATCACTCCAACAATATTATAATGTATTACTCTTGTGTACTGTTGAAGACATTCTGTTGGTTGCATCATAACGTGTAATTAGAATTAGAATAAAGGAATTATCATTTTAAACCTTTAATAACCTCCATATACTCTAGTTCTATTTTGGATGCGTATATATATATATATATATATATATATATATATATATATATATATATATATATATATATATATATATATATATATATATATTTATAATGGATTAATTCAACATCATGTGTTATCTATATATACTCTATTACTTCTTAGCCCTTATACCTATAAATTAATAATGACACTTTCAGTAACCGCAGTGCGCCAATCTTGATATACTTGCTAGAAGAGTGTTTTACGCCAAATAGCGTTGCATAAAAATAATAGCAATAATCATGTGGCTGCACGCAACGCCCCTTGGACTGGACGTTTGAGACAGGGTATGCCGTGACATAGGCACGTCCTTTCAAAACAATCTGACAGCTGCATTACTTTACACTTTTTCATTATTATAATCATACTAGGATTCTGTATCAATATTATCACGCATTCGCTTGGCCCTTACCGCGATTGCCACTTAAAATAACGTCCAAGGTCTGGCTATCTACAAGAGGCTAGGACTTTGGTTTCTATTCGCTAGTAGAGCTAAAGTACCATGGCAACATGTTCAGTATTAATGTATTTCCATTGTTGTTAGCACAAAATCTTAGCACTGCTCTTGAGGTGGGCTAAAAATAGGTCACATTTTTATGGGGATTTTCCAAATATTCTGAATTTTCTCCATAGCGCCGGTAGAACCGATTTTGCTCAAAAACAATCCCAGCTCAGTTTGATATGATATTCAATGTTCAGAAAAAGTTTCGAGTCGATTAGATACTTTTCGTGACCTGTATGCCGCATACAAAATTTCAAACAAACGTAAATTTCAAACAAATTTGATGAAAACGTAGAAAAAGACCGATTTTTTCGGCAAGTTAAATGGAAGTCTTCGATACGCTCATCTAACATCAGTGTGTCGTTAAACCAAACATAAATAAATAAAAGAAAGAAATGGGTAAAGTATCCCACTTTAATTATGCAGAACAAACATTTCCAGGTTGAGCCATATAGACCTATGTGTAGCATTTTTAAATACTGACAAACTATTTGAAATATTTACCACATTTTGTTATTACTTAACATTATTGATGACCTCAAACATGATTTACATCTTTTGAAGCTTTATCATTTCTTTCCATACTGCGTCTTGGAAACGTAAGTAACTCAAGCGTATCACATGATAAGAAATACGAGCGTCTCGAATGTTACGAAACACGGTTAGATTTTAAATAAGGAAAAACATGGATGAAAAAAAAACGAAAATAACTAAATGAAAAAAATATGAAAATATATACATCTAAAAGCTTTCAGCCACTTGAACGTTTTGCTATTTCCGATGGAAGCTTATATCAAACTTCGACAAGATGAGGGTTATTAAGTTCAATTTCCATCTTCCGCTCGAGCCCTCTCTTGCCATTTACTCGTAGCCTTGCTCATAACCAGCGATAAGATACGGAGGTGGAATAATATCTCTGCGTCTCTCTTAACCCGTACTCTCTATCCATATCTCTCTCTCCATCCCTCTCTTTCTATCCCTGTCTTTCTTTCTCTGTCTTGATGTCTCTTTCTGTCTTAATCTCTCTTTTCCTCTCTTTCTCTCTCTTACAGTTACTCCCTCTCTTTCTCTCTCTTTCTCTCTCTTTCTCTCTATCCCTCTCTTTCTCTCTCTATTTATATCCATCCCTCTCTTTCTCTCTCTCTCTCTCTCTCTCTCTCTCACACACACACACACACCTTCTTCCAAATCATTACACTCAAGTATCCCTGTCTCCAATCTCTCTCTTATATCCACTCTTTCTCTCGCTTCTCTCATTCTCTTTCCACCTAGTTCTCTCTACAATTTATCTCGACTCTTTTTGACATTTATCTACAGCATATATCTTTATAGATGATTTCTCTTTTAGCCTCTGTCAACGTTTGAGACTACACCGTCTAAGAAGACGGACTTTCTTGGACGGTAGAAATCTACAATTTTATGTGTGGTCGAGAATGAGAATAGATATATACTATATAAACGACATCTCATAGACAATTTTTTCCCCTTTCAGGAAATAGCTTGATGCAATATAAATGCCAGTGATATAAGAAAAAGTAACCCATGAGGAGGAATGAAATATTCTTTTACAGATAATCATTCGAAAGGACTCGGAACCCTTTTTCTATTTTAATATTCGAATTCAAAGATCGTTTCATTTCATTCGTTTTTCGTATAAAAAGCTTTTATGAATAATTTTTCGATGTACGGTCGATTTGAGAGCTTCTGCACTTGTGGACGAGTGTGGCAATATTCTCGTTTAGACTCGGTTTTATGAAATGATTTTTGATGGATTAAGCCACGTGGCATAACTACTTATTCTATTTCCGTACCTTAATTGACAGTTAGATAACTACTGATATGCTTAATTATAGGAGTTCGTAAAACCACGTCATACTCATCTAATATTATATACCGTACTGTAGTCGATGGTGAAGCGTTATTAAAATTATTAAACATTCAAGTAGGCATTTGATTACTATTCAATACAAATTCGCCGAGTACAAATCATACCATGACACTTATTATATTACCATCCAGTTAGCTATTGTTTGAGAGTTGGTGAAATCAAATAACTTTAAACTGCCAGTTAGAACTACTCTCACATGGTTAATTCGCGCATTTGAATGATCATTATCGTACAATTTAAAAAATGTAACTAATTAATTGTGTCCTCTGATTTGAAAATGGTAATTGCATTTCGTATCTCTCGGCTTATCTGTATAGACGCGCGTTCAGCGTACCGAGGTTTAAAGTGTAATTAATGCTCTCGCCGTTTTCCTCACCAGATAATAAGATTAAATGATATCATTTCCTCGTTGCCAAGGGAACAGTCCATTGCTTCAGATGGAAGCTGTGAAATTGTCTGGAGGATTTTGCATCTTATTAAAAGGAAAACGATGTTAGGATTAGTCAGTGTCTAATTCTATTATTTCTTGTTAAATTCAAATTGTGTGATTGTCAAGCCAATTTTGAACGTATTTTCATTTGAATTAACTTTTTATTTTAGACTGAATTGTTCTTTGTCTCCTTATTATAACTATACTTAGCCCTGTTACAATTTGTTGAATGAGCTGTATATTATATCTCATTAATTTTTTGGGGTGGTGAGATCGCCCTTGTGGTGCCCCATTCAAACGATCCCAAACTCTTATCTTTTGGCTTTATATTACTTGGCTTCAACTATACTAAAAATCAACTGGACCGAAAACCAACTGACATAAAAAACGGCAAACTGTACTAAAAATGGCTTTGTGTCAAGTTTTCTTTGTTAATAATATAATAATGAAAAAAATCACAAATTCAATTGGGCCTCGTATCCGTACCAAGTCCAGTTATCGTCTTTATCTGAGAGTTGATGAAAACAATAACAATGGTAATCACGGTGATAACAACTTCAAACTGCCAGTTAGAGCTATTACCATTGTTGGTGATTCAGGAATTCAGTGCCGAAATCGCCAACATGTGGGAGTAGCTCTAACTGCTAGTTCAAAGTTGTTATCACCGTGGTTACCATAGTTATTGTTTTCATCAACTCTCAGATAAATAGGCCTACTAACTGGACTTGGTATACCGGACATTAGACGAGTTAGAAGATTATGTACAAACTCGACACGGTTAGTACAGGCCTGATACATACTCTTAATTACCATTTTATCGATATATTTCAAGAATATTGAGAGTCGAGGACGATTGAAGAAATATCGCGATAGACTCGGCACCTCCACTGAGCATAGATATATTAGAGTTACCTTACTCAACGTTAAGAAGGCGTACATATTTTTGTCTCGGCAGCAACTTCACACCGGTTCGCAAACCAGCAAGTTTACGACATATTGGACATGTATTAGATATATGTCAGTAATAATATAGAAGGCCTTGCTTAGAAGCTATATTTGGAAGGTCCAATATGGCCGCCGAGATCGGAACGAGCATATGTCGCTATAGTCGGCCGCAGGACCGACGGATCTCGGTAAGGTATAATATATATCAATGAACTGAGCATTATGAAGCACTGCGATCTCATAGTGTCATGTCATATTAAATCTAATCCCGCTCCAAAGTCTCATCACTGTCATTTCTAATTGGCTATTCATGAATCTTCTGATAATAACATCTACGTTTGTGTCTACGTTTATGTCTACATTTGTGTTTACGTTTATGTCTACGTTTCCTCTGTCCGTTTGACTCTCTGTGAAGCCATGTTTAATTGAATCACTGTTCCTACATTTGAACATGACAGTACAAGTTGATATTCAAGCAAAACAGCCGCAAAGATTTCACATCAAAATAAGTTCATAATCAAAATAAACATAAATATGATGATAAGTTTTCCTTATATAGCCTACCAATAAATAATAAGGGTGAACCGAGTCTCCGTAGGACAAAATTACCCGCCAGGGTTATTTCACAAATATAAGTGATCATAAAACCTGACAGTGTAAGATACACGATTAACAAAATCATCACAGAATGGCATACATTTGTCGATAATAACAAAAATGGAAAGATCATTTGTATGTAACAGTAACACTCGGTATTTTTGCCATCGATTTTTACCTCACCACGGACCGTTATACGTGCAATAACATGTAACATGTTGTGATGTTCATTATGAATCTAAAGTATTTTATACTTTTCTGAATGGTGTGAAGCAGTTTCACTACAATATGTAAACACAGAAAGCCTATACGATCGTTTATATGTTACGTTGAAACTGAAACTGTTACGCTGTGGGTCCGATGAATAACCCATTCAAGTAAAAAAATGTTCAAGTGCTCCAGATCATTGGTAACAGGTGGTGAAGGTCAACTGTACTAAAAATCAACTGCACCAAAAATCGACTGAGCTATAAAAAAAACGACCAAATGTACTAAAAATCAACTCACCTAGAAACCAACTGACTTAAACTTCTATTTCTTTAACAAGCTGTACAGAAGTGAAATTGAGGAGTTTGACTGCTCTTCACCCCCTACAAATGTTCTGTGGGCTCTAGTGATGGTTGAGGTTAGGTGCGTAAGGTTTGTGTCGAATTGAATGACCCAAGGGGAGGAGGTAAACCTCCCACTCTGACCTCCTGTAGGCTGCTCAAAAAGTAGAAGTTGATGTCAGTTAGTTTTTAGTACAGTTGGTTATTAGGTCAGTTGATTTTTAGGACAGTTTGTTTTTAGGACAGTTTGTTTTTAGTACAGTCGGTACCTTCTTAGGGGCGGTATTACGAATCGATTGTTAGTGGATTAAGCAATAGTTAGCGGATCAACTTGTTATCACCATTGGTTACATGTGATATTTTCGTACCTTTAACAAATAGTTAGTGGATTAGTACTTAACTAAGATTCGTAAAACCGGGCCTAAGTGGTGAACACATATAACCCGTAGACAACGCCTTCTTGATCAGAACTCGGGGGTGCTATGGTGAGTGGAACAATCGTACCACCACACTCGTCTAATAATCGATGTTTGCAAGGAATTGAAAACTTCAGCGAACACGGAACTTTAGCACGCTCTTACAGTTTGACACTTTAATACCTGTTGAAATATTACATTCCGAATCATTTCGCATTCCGAATGGTTCGTGAATTTGTTATGTCATAATTCAAAATCGGGAAATTAAAATTGTAATATACAAGGAAAACGTATAGAATAAGAGAGATATGTTTGAATGAAATATTCGTGAAATCTTAGCATACCTTGATTTTGAAACTATCAAATCTAATCACTCACTGCCTTCGTTATATATCACAACCTGTTCCCAACAAAATTCAAACGAAATATTTCAAAATTTTTCATTATTTTTCCAACGTCCCAACCGAATTTGAGCCCGTTTGTTTAGCACCAGTGTCCAGTTAAAGTGGCATTTGATTGTTTATTTGTAGTGTTTTTTATCAGGAAAGAAAGGCAATGCGAGACTGATTTTGTCCTGATAAGGAATGGAATATTCGCTATCAAATAACCTTATATTCAGAAATATGTATCAAAAGTAAAATTTACAAAAAGCGTCGAGGTAAGATCTTATAAAGTTTGTGAAATAAGAATTAATATTGAAAGTCGCGCTTTTAACTCGGCACCTCCACTGAATATCAAGAGCACTGATCTCAAAACGACAGAAAATATTAAATCAAATTCCTTCATCATTACCATTTCTAATTGGCTATAATCATCGTTCAAGAACAACATCTACGTTTTCTTATTCACTGTGTGTCTACGTTTCCTCCGTTCGCTCGAGGTCTTTGATGTATGTATAATTAAATCAACTACCACGCCGTAAACTAATTGTGGGACATTGTCTCTGGTACAGAGATGGCTTGTGAAATAGCACGTCCCGTTGTCTAGGTTACTGCTCTTGTAACGTACTTACACCTAGCTACATGCGTCACAGAGTCGAGATATCGAGTTTTATCGTTTAACCTCGTCTTATTTATTAGAGAAGGCGTAGGTTTCAACCAACACGTATATGAGGGAGGAAATGGGTCATGTATAGAATGGGGATGAAACGGACGTAGTTGTCTAAGATGAGGCTCTTATGATAGAAGTATCTTTAGCAAAGTGCTTTCTTTAATAAAAACTTGGAATGATTATCATAAGGATGTGAGTTTGTAACATTTGTGATTAATATTCAAATACAGTATGTTTATGGAAAAGTGAGATTTCTTGTTGATGTATTAATCTGGTTATACAGTAGGAAGATGGCCAGTTTGTCAGATTACCTTACGAACTGGATAAGTTGGGACAAACAAACTAGGACTAAGGTTGTGATTTGAGAACACAATTTGGTGGACCTAATATATAAGAATATATATATATATATATATATATATATATATATATATATATATATATATATATCTTAAATAGAATTTATATATATATAATTTATTGAATTATATATTACAATATAATTTAAAATTATGCATCCCCCCAACCTTCCTTAAATCAAAGTTCCTGCGGGCTTGCTTGTACTTACATTTCGAGTAAACGGGTTAAGATTAAACAGTGTTCAATATTTCATGACTCGAGCACCTCCCGGGAAATCTTGTTCTCAACTGTAGCTTTAGGCCTTTTATTCTACCACATTTCCATGCTTAACTTGGAGATTAACACACAGACAAGCTGCAATTAGTTTGATCACCATTTGATGGTGATGTGTTGTAATCTTTCGTTAATCGGTGTAGATGTGTGATTTATACGAATCATACTAAACGAAATGCCGAAATAGAGGTCAGGAATACAGGGACGATAGGTTTTCCCCTATATGGTTCGCTTCCGAGTTGTTAACTCCCCTTTTAAATCGAATAGTAGGATCAAGAATCGAACCTTATTTTCAAGAGGATTTTGAATTTGTTGATACGATTTTGGCCACAGCGTACCATTAGGTGGTGGATTTAACATATACACTACCACAGTGACTTGTATGAATATTTTAAAATGAAATTGCTTCAGACGATTCAGAGAAGTAACACCTAAAATACTATTAATCGATACTAATATTCACATTAGGCTATACGTACGTTATATATATTACGATCCGTGGTGAAGTGAAAATAGTTATAATATCTGATCCATTTTCACATTTTTTTTTCAAATTTTACACATTAGTGTTTCGTACAATTGATTCTACAACTAATGACATATGTATTATGAAATATATATGTTTCTGGCCATGCTAGCGTTCTATTATCACATACACCAGTAAAATATCCCTTGCCTGGATTTTTTTCTTTGACCGAATATATCATCAATCATAATTATAAATGTGTAAAACTTGAACCAAAATTGAAGGTCCTTTTTATAGTAGGCCAAACCAGTCAGTCTTGTTATATCGAATTGGATTTAACATGTATCAGACAAACAGAAAACGTACTCTCACTTTTGATTCAAGCCCTCTATGTATCTCTTAAACCTATTAAACATGTATGCTATTCCACATCCCATATAGTGGCTTGAACTTCATACGTAATACCATAATACTAAAGTCACATTGTATTACTTCTTTCTCTCTGTAACTGTCAGTTATCGTCTGGTCTCTAATCGGAGATCCAAACGCGTAATGACGTTAATCCTCCACAAACGACCAACGACAGCGACGTTAGTCTTCTACACGTCGCTTCCGTTCTGTCCGTTAGGCTTATCAGCTTTGAGCACCACACAGCAGTATTACGACAACCATCAAACGTTTAAGCAGTTCAATTGGTTGTAATATGGTCCTGAATTGCATCAATTTTTTTAATAATTTCAATTTGATGTGCTTTTGTGTTTTTTGTAACATTTTGATTTTGTATAATGTTTAAAAAATGAGACACAATATATATATATATATATTAAACATACATACATACATACATAAATCTATATATCTATCCATCTCTCTCTCTCTCTCTCTCTCTCTCTATATATATATATATATATATATATATATATATATATATATATATATATATATATATATATATATATATATATATATATATATATATATATATATATATATATATATATATATATATATATATATATATATATATATATGATGATCTTATGTCTTTCACGATAAATTTGCCTCTTTCTGGATAGATTTGCGGTCCGGCGGACCTTATCATATCGCGATATAATAAGGTTGGCTGATTCGCAAATCTATACAACAAAAGGTATATATATATATATATATATATATATATATATATATATATATATATATATATATATATATATATATACATATGAATTATATGATCTAATCTGCTGATTGTGAGTCTATCTACAAGAAATCTAGATGATTCATTTAAACCGTTCTATATCCGGTGTGAATGGATGATTGGTATATCATATTCACCGGCTATCGTCTCTCACATGACCAGATCCTCTTGTAATACGGACGTCAATAAATCTGCATTAATCACGTCATAAATTCTACCACACGATCCTCTTGCGGTCAGCTTTTTCCGCGTGCAGATAACATGACTTATGACGCTAACGTGCCATGACTCTCTCGCAGTCATACCGCGATCATACGCGGTCGTATTGGACTTATTCTAGGTTAGTCTTATATAATTGTGATAGAAGTAATGTTATTGTGAAAGAAAATACTTTTCAGTCAAGTCCATCATTCATTAAGTCTGAATTTTACTCGGTTTATCCTTTATATATATGAATATATATGACTAGATGATATACTTTGATACATAAATATATATATATATATATATATATATATATATATATATATATATATATATATATATATATATATATATATATATATATATATATATTAATATTTATATTTATATATATGATGTGGTGAGAGATGAAGGATATGTAGGTATGTATTCGAAAAGATTTTGAATTTGTCATGATGACAAAACTGCATTTGTGTGAACGGATATTTTATCGCACGTGAACACAAAATGTAATCAAATGGGTTTATTGGTTTTATTTTGACATAATTTCACTAATTGATGTGTTATCCGCATGTCGCTTATAATTCATATTCCTAATTACTCACTCTGTTTTATTTCTCACATTTCAATGTTCTTCTGAAATGTGTTCTAAAAAAGTTCACGTGTTTTATAGTTTTGTATGTATTTCAAAGTGTTATTTTATAATTGTTTTCAAATGTGTTGTATCAATTTGTTCCATTCGATATATTTTAACGTATTTTTAAATAGGTTCGGATGTTCAATAACTATGTGATCAATGAATATTTTGACTACCCTCCCATGTTATATTTTAATTCATAATTCCATCACGAAACATTGGATGTATATTATAGCTGGATGAAAATGGATGATTCCGTGGTGATTCCATGAAAATGGACTGAATGGATGATTGATTGATTGATATATGGATATATATATATATATATATATATATATATATATATATATATATATATATATAGGCCAGTATCCTATTTCAACATTTTCCAAATAAAAATTGTTTTCTGGTGAGCGTACAGCTAGTAACTTTTTGAAAAAATGTTCTGAAAAATCATTTTTCTAAACAAATACTGTTCGAAAATACCCTTGTATTTCAATATTTCAGTTACACTGTACACGGGCATTTGATTATCCTCAGAATACGAACAATCTCATTGGTAACATTGACAGCTAGCATCAATTCATTCAAACGAGCAGTTTAAAGTTCGAATAAAAGTTCAGAATCCAGTTTGATCTATTCTGTAGCTAACCAATGATGATCCAAATTAGGCTAACATGAATATCAAAATGAAATATCATTATTTGAGAAATAATTTTCTTCGAATAATTCATTTTCAACCACATATTTTCTAATAGTCAGTGCACCGGGATCATACCGTGGCAAGAAGGTATATATTGAAGCCACAGGGCCATTACTCTGTTTAATAGTGATGGGTGGAGGGTGGGGAGAAGGGTGGGTGGAGAGGGGGGAACTATATCCACCTCAATATACGTTAATAATAAACGAGAAGCGATTTTCCACTCAATTTGACGAACCGCATTGTTCGTCACGTAAAACGGAGAGTACTGGTAAAGACCCTAATTGCACTTGTAAAATGCAAAACACTTAGAAATAGACACGGGTTTAATGACATCACTTTTTACCACAAATAGTTGCCTATTACTCATGCATTTTACCTGTATATGGGAGATCATTTTAAAGTTCATTTTGTTTATTGGCATTTGAAACGGTCATGACGTTTATAGATACATTCGATAGAACATTCCGTTGTGTAGGTACTAGGTAATTACTAATGGAAATGTCGAATTACTGCACCTTATGATACAATTATTATCAGCATTTAGTCAGCGTCAGACTTGATTACTGCAATTTTTATAATCAAGTTTATATCAATTGTATATGGATGTATGGATGTAGTATAAAGTAAATAATATATATATATATATATATATATATATATATATATATACACATGATGTTACAAGATGTTACTGTATATATGATGTTACTATTTTTCCCAATATATTTAATTTAAAATCTCGCTCATCCACAACGTATGCGCTGTGTTTTCCTAGCTTCATACATTCAACTCCGAATGGAATTAATTGGTCAACTCTTCATGTGTGATATTTCTAGCACAAAAGTATCTATAGACACAGATATTCCATCCGACGTTTCGTGTTTTGTATCTATATTGAATTGGAGTACGTGATCTGAATACATTACCTATTACCATTCCACATCACAAAATCCAGTATTATACTCACACATGATTTAGCTTCATACACATATTATCATATGATATCAAATAACGATTCTGTATATTTATATATGCTGTGAGTTCGTGTATACGAAAACCCGATTCCTATAATAGGGGAAAAGAATGTTCATTTTATGTCATCGATTGTTGTGAAGTACAGTCTTCTATGGTTCATCTCACTCATCCTTAATCTCGAAAGCAGATAATATTTGATGAATATTTGTGAAAAGTTGTGGAAGATTCGTATGTTATTCAAATGCAAAAGGAATGGTTAAAATTGTATTCACCGCCTTTGAGACTTCTTTGAATTATCAAATAAGCAGATAGATTATTTCAGGGAGTTTATAATATATACGTATATAGTTTATATACGTATATCTAATATCAATTTTGTAATTCTATGAAGTTTTAATCGCATTGTACACAGGACAAATAATATAACAAATAACCATCAAAATGTAAGAGCAGTGCATTTTTGAAAAACTCATAAGTAGGCCCTAGGCCCAAGATATATGTGATTGTGAACATTTTGAAAAATGATGTCTTCCGAAATAATTACATTTTTCAGTGAATTCAGAGATGACAGTGGTCTACCTTTTTAAAATTAAGATTTAGTTAAACTACTTTGGACTTTACCGAGAAAATGTATATGTATGAAATTTTCCCATACGACACCGTAAAATGACAGTTACACGAGATTATATTCAGAATGTTGAAATATCTAATATGAATTTCCCTTTCTGGTTGACACTTCAGAATTGATGTGCTTTTCTAATTAATCTTTCGAAATAGTTTCAAACATTTTGGTGGAGGTGCCAAGTTTTGTGATAATTATGAATGTAACAAGAGCCAAGATGGATCATCACATTCTATGTAACATTTATTCTGCTTCATGTTAACACGTCACCATGGCAACAGACATGAAGGCAATTTATATTAAACTCACTCAAATCTACCAAAACCATTATTTCATCCACAGAACTCAGCCTACAGGTTATAAAATACATTCACTGGCATCCATATAGTATACAGCGTACCATTAATGAATATTTTAAAAGAAAATGTTCTTTGATAATTACTAATACATTAGGTTGTGTACATTTATGATCCAATTCCTACGAAATAAACTCGCTAACCCCCCCTAGGGTACGCGGGTCGAGTGCAGGTGTGGGGTTGGGAGGGGGGGGGGGAGAAGGTTCTCCCACCACGCCCGCTGCGGCACAGTCACGTGATACGATCGATCCGTCTGGAGCGCACACAGCAGCTTTCAAGGGGACTACAACCCTTTCTTTCACCGGTCATTTCACCGGCAAGATCAGCTACCAGAGAGATTGCTTTCACCAGCACATGGTGATATGGTGATACCGGGGCATGCTGATTAGATTCACTCATTCGGCAGGCGAACGATTTGCTGTGAGATTTATAGTAAAGGTGTGGTGGAAGCAATTGAAGTCAGGCATCAGAGTTGCGAACCGAAAGGAAAATAAAGCGTGGAAGTACAACTTATGTTTGATTAAAGTCTTAGCATCTTGACTTCGTAGCAATGAAAACATGATGAATCTTTCTTTGTCAGTCGATTCGTTTTGATGTGCTGGATGATAATATCAAAACAAATGATAGCTATGGTAACCGGGATGAATTGTGATATATTTCAATTCAAATATTGGATATTTCCCTTTCATTTCGGTGAAATTTTATCAGTTTTTTATTATTTAACAGATAATTGAAATGCTCCAAAAATAATGACTTTCAGTAGAAAACTGCTTTTAATTATGCGAAGATTAATATATAGTTACGCTTCTCATTTTCTAATTACACTCATTTTAGGAGGAAATTAGTTTATTTTCCACCAAAATGAAGTCTATAAATAGCAACTCATTATTTCTTCCAAATGCAAAACTTAAGCGAGAAGAATATGCAAGTTTTTCTGATGCAATTTATATTCATGCATATATACTTGTTCAATAAAGCTTGACTATTTTCTCCAATATAGAATTATTTTTAAGAACACTTTTTGACTCTGCTATCCAAACGATAGATAGACTTTGAATGATTTGAGATGATTGGAAAACATCTAGATAACGGGCGAGTGAGATAAAAATAATGTGGTCTCGAATGTGGTTATTTTCTCGCTATGTTTTCCATCACAAGTAGGATGAAGGGAAAATCAAGTTGTGTAGGCCATACGTATCAATCAAATATGTTTTTCTACGCCATTTATCAGACGAAACCTGTAAGTCAATGTAACATATCGTCAATTATCAAACTTGTGGCAGACTAAATATTTTTCAATCTTGTTTCAGTACATTAATCTTGTTAACACTGTGACTGTGCTACCAATTTAAAAGCCAAGGCGTACGATTGCGGTCACACGACGTGGTCGATCAAGCTACGATAAAATGCATATTGAAGAAAACACTGATATTATACGCACTAAAACTACAAGATAATATGCTTACATACTCCAAGCATGAATCGATTAGGGGTAAGGTGCGTTTATCGAATTAAAATTTGAATTTCGTAAAATAACAATTTATATGATCGCATGCAAATGAACTTTTAATCGTTAATAAGCAGGTCTAAGTAATTAATATTAAGATTTTAATGTTCCGTGGTTTCCCTCTGTAGTCTAGGCTAAGGTCGGGATGGTTCCTACAATAAAAGCCACGGCCGCTTCCTCACCACTATCCTTCCCGTTACCCAAGAAACCTTCATCTCATCATCTCATTAATCATCCATCCGACGCCAATAGATCTTTGATATCATCACAGTGCGTCGTTGAACCTACTATATATATATATATATATATATATATATATATATGTATATATAAAATGGTTCAATGGCGCGTCGAGAGGTCATTTTGCGCCTATATGTTCACGTCCGTGTACTTTGCCATAATTTTCTACGTTTTTGGTAGTTTAAGCATAATAAGTATAATTATTCATGGTATAATTCATATATAGATGACACTTTATTTCAATTTAATGAGATTACTTTATTTCAAGCTTCATTTATACGTTGAATTTTCCTACATTTTAATCACTTTAGAAAAAATATTCTGCTTTTTTAATTATAATATCAGTGTTTAACGTGTTACTTTTAATAGTTTCCGTGACCACAGAGTAAACTCGCGTGCCAGATCGGTCGTTCGAGAATAAATCCAGCGCTCAAGTCGGGATAGCGAGCAGATATTATCATCAGTCTGCTGCAGCTAAGCTGACCAACATCGCTTGAACTCTGACATTCTGAAATGTGCCGTCGCTTTCGGTATGCATTGAAATGCCATTGGGGGGAAAAAACGTTGTTCTATTTCTGTATTATAGTGTCTGCGTGACGAGATCGAGAGAAAAAGTCATCAAGACTGAAATAATAGTATATTTAATTATATTAAAATCATGAATATACAGCGCGTTTTTCATATTTTCATAAAGCAGACATACTAAATACGGTACCTATAGAGATAAAATAATGAAAAACCAAGTTCGTAAGTAAAACTCTGTACCAGCGTTGCATTCAAAATCGACCACTATAATATAATAATACAAGGATTCGTTTTGAATAAATAATGGATAGGAAAGTTTCCAGAAAATGTATTATTAATGTATCAGAGTCTCTATACCACTTCAATCAGTTGTAGAATCTAGAGCGCATATAAGAGAATAATGTAAAATATCATAGCTCCTCAGCATACATGAAATTATTACAAATTATTACAAAACTTCAGAACAGAACTATAGGGGGATGATATTAATTAGTATAATGGATGACTCAACCCGTTAACGTGTCATGTTGTTATTGTTTTCGTTTACTATTTTATAGGTGTGTTAAATCAATATGCTAATTGGACATGGTTTGTTTGGTATACTTTGTATAGGTTTTGTATGTAGCTGATGAATACAGTTGTGGATGAATAGGCTGTTAACTTGTACGAAGCGTTTCGAATATTCCGATTGGATGAAAGAAGCGAAGATTCAATTTTACCCCTACTTGAAAGAACGGATTCTTTTCGTGCTCTACTAGTCACGATAGCGCAATTTTTGAATTGAATTTGGCATGCACTTATGTCATCTCGGTACTGTACAATTTTGTGATGCTCAATCGGTTGAACCACTTCCGAGAGAAAACATTTCTAAAATTTTAAAAACCCTATGGAATAACCCGTATTGAGGAATAGTTGGAAAAATTACTTTCTTCGAATAGATGAAATATTTCACATAATTTAACATAAAAATGATACACTTTATTTCAAAGTAATACATGAATCAAAGCAGCCACTTTGAAAGAGAAAATGTATAATAAAATGTTTTCCATATCAATTGAAAGCTATTTAAAATTTTAAACCTATGAAATGGTGCAACAAATGAAACCTATTAAATCATGGAGCGATTTTAATAAGCTAAGATAAGACAGGAAGGCAGTGACATAATAGTTTTAAAATCAAGGTATGTTTAATTGGGGGCTAATTAAACCTGTACAAGAAACACGTTAACTTGTTACATGCGACGTCATTCAAGCGCGAAGGCAAGCATATCGTTTTCCTATTCCAACAAAAACAATAATTATAATATAGTATAGGACATTCTTCTTTTATTATTAGAAATCACAATGAGCACAAAATCAATATGCTAATAACGACTATAGAATGCGTGTAAGGGAAAATCAATACTTCATTTTCCCACCGTCCAAAACACATTTTCTCTGATATTTATGACGGAGAATCATGCGTCGTCGAAGCGTTGCCGGGCGACGGTTATAACCCTTGACCCTATAGTGAACAGCCCTTACTGGCTTCGACTATTGCTTTGGTTGGACAGGATTTGATCGAGATTGGATGAGATTATATGAATGCGGTTTTGTGGGAAACGATTGATCTTTCAGTTGGGGAATTCAAGAATAGAAGTGGCTTAAGAGTTAAATCCAACGCCCTTCATTGTAGTACCTGTGGAGCGTATAAACAACAACAACAACAACAACAACAACAACAAATCTGAAATCTCCGTTTTTTTTGTCGAGTACGGTAAAATTGATTCTTCTCTTCGCTCATCCAATAACTTGCATTATGTTTTGTATAATCAATTATTCATAACTACTGCGATATAAATGTATAACACCCTGAATGTGTAGGCCTTCAATTGCCACAGATACGCTTCTAATTCGAGTTAGTTCGAGAATTGCCTCCTGTGGGATTCGCACAGTATGCTCTCATACTTAGCCCAGTGAAACTGGTTCAAGTGACCACAAATTCAATTTATTTAGCAGGCTTGGATTACGTTTTGTGTATACAGACTGCGTAGTCCAATAGCAAGTCTCTAGTCTCCAAGGGCTGCGCTCATTTGCCACTGTGAATTGTATTCTTTATTTTTTTCTTGTTTAACGGGTTGAAGATCTAATTGGAAATCCGAAGTCTCTACAACTATACGGGATTACTGAAAACAAGACTTTCGCAGACGTTAAATGGATAACTGATTCGAATAAATAGTATTACATTTCAATGAATGAATTGAATGGAAAAAAGGCGTAGATTCTGTACGATTTGCAAATGGGTGGCGTATATATTATTTTCTGATTCGTCCTAATATTTATTTTATAGACTATCTTATCTATAATTTGTTGGTTCAGAGACCCCAACAACAGCTAGGTCATTTGAGGGGAAGAATGAGCGGATGGTATAAATGATGTTTTACAAAACTCCATGGGTTATGCGGGACTCGAACTCACGCCCACCTGACTTCGGTTTCTGAAGCAGTGCCTTAGTTGAATGAGACATGGTGGCGGCCATTCTTCTATATTTACAAGAATCAACTATAGTAAAGGAAGGTAAAATTCACAGTACTACAAATTAGCTCTATCGTAACAGGAAATACAAGATTTATGCATTGAAAGCGTGAACATTTTAGTTACGTGTGTTTATCTTGCAGACAATTTCCGATAGGTCAACCTCTTTTTATGATTTTTAAAAAATGTATACGACATTTTTACAGTTTGCATAGCACGTGCATATCATTACCAGAAACAGTCATCAGGGCAGAAGTTCCCACATTCACATGCCTTGGCTACATGACCTGTCTTCCACATATGTTGTACTTGGTATATGGTCTAGTTCTAGCTAGTTTCTATCTCTCGAAGTATAAATCCGATTTACGTCATAGCTCCACCGGTTGCCATAGTTACCAGAATAGTTGTTATAGAATTCTGGATCTGGAGGACACAGTTCTAGTAGACGTTCACACAAGAGAAAATGTAATGGAGCTACTTTTAGATATATTTTTTCTCACTCGCATATAAGCCTTACGTAGATCAGCGCATGTCTTAGTTTGTTGGATGAGCGAAGCGAAGACTCATCTTTACAGTACTGTAGATATTTCTCGCGCTGTACAGGTCGAACTTGAAAAAATATTGGAACTTGACGTGCATATGTGTAATTATCCAGCTCGAGCAATCGGTTGAACCACTTCTGAGAAAAACCATTCCGAAATATTTTTGAATCCCGTCAGAATAAACCCAGAGGATAGTAAATTTAAAAAAAAAAACATTTAACTAGAATAAAGTCAAAATTTCACGGATTTTAACCAGACAGATGATACACATTTTTTCAAAGTTTCACATAGCTCGGATCATCCGTTTCGTGAAAAATAATTATAATGTAGGTTTTTCACATCAATTAATAAAACTGACAAGAAGATTATTAACGGTAATCAAGCGTTGAACTTTTTGAAAAATAAGTAAAAAAAGAAAACAGGACGGCAGTGCATTAATGGCTTGGAGTGTCTGTGTATATAACTTTCCACCATCACATTTCTCATAAATAGGCCTATATCGCTCACTAACAATACATGTGATGCTAGAATTCCAGCACTAATGTCTTTGAGCTCGAAATAAAACAGTGTTGGTCAAAGTTTCCACCCAAGTTGTTTAGGGGTATGACTCAAGAGGATGGTACGTGAATGATGGATGTTCACAAAAACCCACTCTCGGCTTGACTTCAGTGTACACGAACTAGATTGATGACCCAGTCGAAGACAACTATGTGGTTTTCACAATGATAATCAGTTATATAGTATTTCAGGGGTTTCAGGAGAATTAGATGAGAACTGATATGCGTGTAATATTTTTAGAAAATGTGTCAAAAGAATGTTAGTATAGGCCTATATATATATATATATATATATATATATATATATATATATATATATATATATATATATATATATATATATATATATATATATATATATATATATATATATAGATAGATATGGATATAGATATAGATATAGAATATATATATATATATATATATATATATATATATATATATGTGTGTTTGTACCCTTAAAATGATGAATGATATGATATTAATGTGATATCATACAATTTTCTGGATTTTATTTTGTTGACAATTCTGATTTTACCGGTGAAGCTCATTTGGTAACCCTCTTATGGCAACAGATTGTTTTCTGTTGACGGTTGAAGCCACTCGGATCTCAGCTACAAACAATTCATCAAATATTCGCGAAAAGTAAAGTACACCGTGAATCACACAAACTTCAGAATGAAATCGAACCAACCGTAACTCATAGCATTACAAGCACACGTTTCTCAACTAAATTCTGCGTGATATTTCAGTATATTTCAGGTTTAAGTCAACTTTACACATCAATGATTATAATATTGGTTTTGCGAATGGGATAAGTAAACTCACAATGCTAGCTCTGCGCTGTCTGAAAGTTATACTATAGTGAAATGGAGAACTTAGTTCCGAGTGTTGACTCTACAAAGACTCAGTATTTGCCTGGATCTCCATCATTCTGGAGGAAATTATACATGAGCTATTTTATTACATTATTTAATTGCAGTCAAAACCAGATAAATGCAGATTGCCAAGTTTAACTTGACAACTTTACAAATTATGGTTAAATTGCAATGTTCATTAGTAATGGTTTTCTCTGTACGTACATGACTTTCTGTGTAAACGTACAGCACGTGATAGTGATGGGATTATCACTGGAAAATACCACCTCGTCGGGGAATCGAACCCCGGACCTTTTGCTTGATACGCAACTTTTCTTTCCATCTGAACTAAGAGGAGGTCGAGACGTATCTTTCACGACATGGC
Organism: Brachyptera putata; assembly: GCA_907164805.1. Taxonomy (NCBI): domain Eukaryota; kingdom Metazoa; phylum Arthropoda; class Insecta; order Plecoptera; family Taeniopterygidae; genus Brachyptera; species Brachyptera putata. The sequence continues at coordinate 9,422,864 of OU015471.1, read as the reverse complement.
TAAAATATCCCACATACCTCGATATTGGATCGTATCCAAGAAGTTTAATTATCACATTATTCCTCATGCCTAGGTAAAGGCCGAAAAGAGTACAAAAGGACCTGTGGTAAAGTGCAATCTTTACACCTTGGGTGAATCTAAGCCCTCTATAGGGCTAGCCCCAGGAAGTGTCGTCACTCTGAGAATAGCCATGACATAAAAGTAATATCTCGGTAGCTCAGTGGGAGAGCAGTGGACCGGCAATCTGAAGGTCCCGGGTTCACTTCCCGGCCGAGACGTATCTTTCACGACATGGCTAAAATATCCCACATACCTCGATATTGGATCGTATCCAAGAAGTTTAATTATTATCATATATATGTATATATATATATATATATATATATATATATATATATATATATATATATATATATATATATATATATGATTACGACTCATGTAATGACTTGAACGGTTCAAGGTATCGTATACATATATATATATATATATATATATATATATATATATATATATATATATATATATATAAATATATATATATATATTTATACGATATACTTCAACCGCTCAAGTCATTACATGAGTCGTAATCATATATATATATATATATATATATATATATATATATATATATATATATATATATATATATATATACATACATATATTTATACGATATACTTCAACCGCTCAAGTCATTACATGAGTCGTAATCACTCTCCAGAGCACTAGACCATTTTCAGCGCATGAATGAATAACATCGTACGAAGAAGTCAATGTTATGTTGTTATATAACGTCTCAGGGCACACGTACATTAAAAACGGCACAGAACGATATGAGTACAGAGAATTATTCACGTATTGAGAAGCATATGTGTATCCTACACAATACCCTTGTATATGATACTCATACATTCATGCATGAGCATTTATAGTTTCAATAAAGATGATAATAAAAGCTATAACAAAAATACTTTTCAATTTTGAATAATAGCTAATCAAGAATGGCGATGGTATGTATACGTGTATATCTATAACCCCCCGTTAGTGGTGTGGTGTAGGGGGGGCAGTCGCTCGTGTATATAATATAGGAGGAATAATATTTTTGTTCACATTCTGTGTTAAAAGTGCCTCCGTTATACGGTACTGTGCACTCAGTGGGGTGGAAATATCAGCAATAATATCCTGTACAAGCTGCGATGTAGAAACAGCTGGTGCGCATGTCAAGTAATGGTGAGTGAAATAGAGCGGAGTCAAAATTGTTGATTTTGTTTTAATAATATAACATATTAGAAGCGAGCCACAGGGTGAAGATTATAGTATAAGAGAGGTGATGGGTCGAAACTAGTAATCGTCAGTGTTAATAGAGAGAAGAACGGAAGGTCGGGACTACTAATATAATTTATTATTTTTTTTTTAAATATGAAATCTGAAACGTGACTCGTAGTCATACAACTTTGGTGGTGGGAAGTATTTTGATGAAAATATTTAATGGAACTTGAGATTCGTTGTTGACTTCTTTGCTCTGAATTATTAGAATTATAGAAATGGTTTTCAAATCAAATGGAAGAATTATAAGTTAGAAGTAGAAGATTTCCCAAATACTGATATAACTTTAGGATATACATGGGCCAAGTGAATTTAATTCTTTGAATACTATACATCCAATTCCAAATACATTGTGTCATTTCTTTATCGAGAGCGCATGCAGAAGTTATAAGATTTCTACTTTTTTCTTAAGGTTTTTATAAAATTTTCTGATTTAAATCAGATTTCTTTTCTAATCTTATATTCTTATGACTTCATTCAAAAAATTTCTTCAATAATGATATTCTTTGAATCAGCCTCTTTTTTATCCTGAGTCAGTCAGTTTCTATCCTTCAGGTTCTGTGACAGAGTAGATTCTATTTTCAACTGATTCTATTGGTCACATTTGTCGAGAAATACGTCACATCAAAAGAGCACGGTGGGTTGAAGAAGAGCATATAACTGAATATTTTACAGTTCGGTGGTTTTCCGACGGCATGTCGTACATGTACCACAGTTAATTGAGGTGAAGAACAATTTCACAGTCCGCAACTTTCATGTCTGGAATGCCAAATAAAACCCAGCCACCGTATCAAAGTGGCAGCTTAGATATAAGTATGGTATATTCCATTCCTATATTCCATTCGATTATTATATATACAATTTCAATAACGTCGACATTTCTCCAAAGGTTCACTATTTTTTCTAACCTTTACCCCATAGTTTGTTATTTGGAAATATCTTGTTCTATTTCACGCTATATGAGTAACAATTTGAATGATACAGCAAAGCTTTTAACAAGCTGCAAGATTTTAACTATTCCCTATTTCTTTTATTTTATTTTATTTCACAGGGTTCATTGTATATTATGTTTACTTACAATTTACATCTATAATATAATTATTAATTAATTACAACTTCTATTTGAAAACTTCATGAAGGGAATACGATCAAACTAAAATTATGTATTCTATATTTCAACTAACAATTTAAACTTCTACTTTGTTCCAGTTACAATAGTTTTTTTATGAATAGTATGAATTGGGCACGTGCAAACGTGATACACACTGTTCATTTGTAGTTAGAGTGTTTGATTATAAAAAATTATAATGTTGTATTCCAACTTGTGAAAACACTTTGTTATATTGGTATTGAAAAGTAAAAGTTTTAATCGACAATGTGTGCCTTTATTCCCACTATTAACGTCACAGAAACTATTCTCTGGACTTGCCCATACAATGCACCGTATGGGTGCGAAAATTTTCCTGCAAGTCGGTTTTCAAATTGAACTAAAAGTGACCAATGGTGTGTGACCAAAAGTGACCAAAAGCTAGGGTACGCATCTTGGACTTCTCCCATGTTCTCCCAGCTGAGGATCATCTCCAGTGCTAAGAAACCTTCGACGCCACCTAGATCGCCTACATAGCTTATGTATGCGATCTGGGTGGCGAAGAAGGTTTCTTAGCACTGGAGATGATCGTCAGCTCGGAAACATGGGAGAAGTCCAATATGCAAATCCATCGTAGGCATAGTTCTAGATTTTGGTCACTTTTGGTAACACACCATTGATCACTTTACAGCTGGATCTGATGGCCCGAGTAGTCATCACAGTGGCTTAGATCGGTTTCATAGATCCACAACAACATCGCTCTCAGTTGCGTATCTATCGTAGATAACTATTATTCTAGCTTTATCTATCATACATGCATATTACATTTCGGAATGTATTCTCTTTCCTTCCCAAGGATAGGAGGTATAGTTGCCATGATAGAGGAGGGCATTTTGCGCCGGGAGAAACCATCTACTATGTATATAATATTCCTGTGTGATTAAGCTCATCTTCTCAACTCGACTCAAAGTAAATTTATGCGACTTCATTCAATATTTATTAGCTGTTTAATTGATTAATCGGCTCTATCACCCCCTCCCCCCACTGTCCTCTCCGTCCTGCCCGCCGGCATGATGCACTTGTACACGTTCACCGGTCGGCGTGGCGGGTCATGCGAGCGTGGCACGTGGTTGGTTACATCCGGTCACGTGCCACGCTTGCATAGCCACGTGACCATCGGTGTTGCACAATAACTAGACGTAATGATGACGATGTGCAAGGTGATTGTTGATTAATGAGAATTGATTAAATATTTTGGACGACACGCGTCCGGTATGGCCAATATTAATGAAAACTAAAGAGATTATATTGATACATTTATATTATTTGTTTATCTGCTTTATGAATATATACAAAATATAACACATATATTTCGTATGTGTATATATATATATTGTATATACCGGTATATATATATATATATATATATATATATATATATATATATATATATATATATATATATATATATATATATTGTATAGGGCGTTACTCGATTTTTCATCGTATTTATTTCAATTGATCTCATTATTGTTTTCACGTATTCAGGTATTTTAACAATTCATATTCTCAGGTTTTTTCGAGTTAACAGCAGTATGAATTGTGCCCACTCGGAATTGGTTAGGGTCAATTTCTACACTTCTTTCATCATCATTCGTGTATGAAATGAATAAATATAAAACTAAAGTACAACTACTCATAAATAGGCCACATTATGAACATATACATATACATATACACACATACATAGGCATGCATATATTATACACATACATTATAAAATATGGTACATATTATATGAGGTATTAATTTATTGAAATGATGTTATAATTATACGCGGAATGAATTGAATCTTAATTTCGAATAAAGTCAACGTACGAAACGTCTATTACATGATAATTGATTATAATAGTTTTTTAAATGAATAGTTTGTAGTCTATTTCAATTAAAATGCTAATTTTGTTACCATAATTACCGTTCTTCATATTAGTCCCGATTTGTATGATGATATAATTGTTAAATTTACATTATATTACAATTATACGCTATTCGTGATTACCTATACCAAACTGTTTAATGATCAAATTTCTACAAAATTACAGAAGTTTGCACACTGTGGAACAATTTAACTTCTACTCGAACCTTTCACGATCAAACAGCCAATTAAATCAAATGTTATGTTACGGGGTAATTTGCATGTGTTCGAGATGTGTAACTATAAAATCGAACTTATGTATATCAATATTCTACTTATACGGATAGTACATTTTTAGATTCAATCACATCCATTTTCTTCACTGGAATTATATTATGTTCAATCATGTAGGCCTTACATTCTAATTAATTTTTCCAATTAATTAGCCTGATTTTATTGTTTTCTTCAAATCATTTCACAGCTCGAACTGAACAACAATTACCAGGAAACATTTCTTGTCATTCATTCCACAGTGATAAATACGCTGAATCAAAATTAATATATTTCTAAATCATTTTTATCAAAAGTAGTTCGACTGATTTCGTCTCAAAACTAGACAGTATCGAGTTATATGATGACACATATGTGTTGTCAAGTTCAATTAAAACAATTTCTTTCGTTTAAATTGTGGAGCGTGAACATGAATACAATAAACTAATGAAAACATCATCGTTTTTGCAATTACCCAATACAATGTCGTGTCTTCCCTTTGCTCATCCAATTTAATCGCCCTATTCAAGCTATTCCATACAGCCAAGTGTGCTAGTTTGTTGATGATGAAATTAACACCCCATAATGCCGACGGCTATTAGTTATATGCTAGTTACTATTACAGGACCCAACACTTGACACAAAGGTGATAATAAAGGCTTTAATCGCCCTGGTGGTTAAATGCCTGAATAGCAAGCATGCACAAACTAATGCGATAATTCATTGTAATGGTTAATTCCAGAACTGGAAACATGCTGAGAATGGGAATGTTTTCTAATATATTGGATATGATTCAACTTTTTTATATTCGTATCTGTGTTATATAATTATATATATGTTTATATATATATATATACATAAGTACATGGCTTTCTGTTGGAACGTATACTGTTGCACGTGATGTTGATAGGATGGATATTATTAGCACTCGAATGAAAAATATAGTGCCTATATATATATATATATATATATATATATATATATATATATATATATATATATATATATATATATATATATATATATATATATATATATATATATATATATATATATATATATATAAAAGTGTCCATTTATTTTTGTAGAAAATATCGAGGTGCACAAAAGTATTAGCACTTGAATAGCTTGATACTTTCATATAAGCGTGTGAGATTACCATGCAAATATAAAGCAGATTTAAAATATAGTTCCAGAAACAAAAAGAAGCTCTATAACGTACTGATGGGGCGATTATAAGTTGTTTGCATTCTGAAGAGACTATTCTCTTTATGCCCCCGGGAGAGAGGTCCTCGAAGCTTATAAGAGTTCACACATTGGCACTGAACAAGATGTCAACAGAACTATTATATGACTATACACGTGAAGTATATACATACGACCATATTATGTAGACCTATATATAAATATATATAAATATATATATATATGGGATGATATAACCCTGTCATAAAAGACGGTCCCGGTCGAAGCGTATCTTTTATGACATGGCTTTAACATCCCAAATATCTCGATAATGGAACGTATCCAAGAAGTAATATATATATATATATATATATTTATATATATATATATATATATATATATATATATATATATATATATATATATATATATACATATATATAGGCCTATATATGAAAACGACAAGATGTGGCTTCGAATTTCTTTCTGTTTCTTTATTCTGTCTCTTTCTGTCTCGTACTTCAATGTTTTCCGTGAAGAGGTGAACAATGAGGGTTTTTATGTGAATTATGCAAATCCCACAAATTTGAGTGGATTAGGCTATATTGATTATATTGCTACATAAATTGTTGTCCTTATTCGTCTGATACCGATCGCACAGAAAAGCGAAATAAGTAATTTTTTTCAATATCTAGTTTTCAAAGTGTTTAAAATCCGCGTACTCGAAAGGTCTATGGTACCAACCTCGACGTGTAACTCTCGTTAATAAATCACTGCTATTTTCCACACATTCAACCATGGTTTAACGGTCAAGTCCGCATAATCCAACTGGCCCGTGGTTTTAATAAATATGCATATTTCGGGTATTAAAACTCGCCGTTAGGAATTAGAAGATTTCATTTGGTGAACGAAAATGGAAGGTAAAATTATTTCACAGTTTCTTCCATTTTGACCTTAGAGAATCAGAGGTATAAACTGCTATGTATACTCGTATCCACGAAAGTAGAAGGTCGTCTACTATTTGAATAAATGATTCTGAAACTCCCCTAAATAACCTAGTTGTTGGTGGGGTTCAGCAACATTATAAATTTATAAATACTTGAACTGAAACGGGTGGTCGAGTGGCTAACACACTGAACCGTCATTCAGGAGACTGGGGTTCAATCCCCGCCGTGTCGACCATCCTGACAGCGGTTCATTGTAGTTTTATGTCATCGTATTCGGGTTGATACCGGGATGGTTCCTTAACAACAGGCCACGACCGACTCATTCCCACTTCCCAAAATACCCAATGAAATAACATTTCATCTTATCATTTCATTCATCATTCACCGGCGTCAATACATCGTAGTCATCAGTATAATTCATCGTTTGAACCCAATATAAGAAACTAAATTTAAATTAAAAATGATAGTCTTAACACTTCGGCAATTATGATATAATATCATAATATGATAGCAATATTGAGATTATAGTGCTTTTGAAAGACACAGTTGTGTTTCTTATCGTATATCTCCTGCAGAAAAATAATAGTGGACTGAAAATAGCCATTAACTAGGAAGAGCGTATACTGGAATGAAGTATACTCGGTTGTTTAAATGACATGGACTTCGGTGTCACACATTACCTGAGCCCTTGACCACATTTCACTTGCATCCATTTAAAAGTACCGCCAAAGCCCATGTCACACTTCCGAGTATAATTTATTCCAGTATACGCTATTATATGTGAAAATCTAGTTTCAGGGTTGATGTCCTTTAATGTACGCTCAGTACTGCAAAGAGCAGCAATCGTATTGCCAGATGTATTATATAGAGCACCGGGTACATTCAAGAACCTAATAAATAAACCGTATCTTTGTTTTATTCTGTAACAAAACGACTAAAACTAAAAATCGTTCTATTGGCTATTGTCTGCTATTGTTGGTATAAGACTAAGAGGAACTATTACATGGTAGTTGCAACCTTTGTAAGACGGTTGAATTCCCTTTGGCATTCCCTACCATGAGTCAAGAACAGATATCTCCAGGGCTATTGGGGTAAAATATCTGGAAGAAAATAGACGTGAGAAATAAACATCCAACATGGATAGCTCTTTGTACAATTCCCAGTTGAACTGATAGGAACAAACCTTTATTGTTCTTGTTCTATGTGCATATTATTAATGTATATATACGTATACATTTCCTGAAGACAAGATGTTAATTGACGCTTCAGTTTGAGCACAATAGAATCTATTGAAGCGATATGTAATACAATATAATCAACAGTTTGGTATTTCAATCAATTCCTGCAATTACATGTATAACGAGTTTCCCTTTACTGTTGGTAATACTTGAGATTTCCAAGTGGCAAATGAGAAGAGGTAAAATATATGTACAGGGGCGTCGGAACGTTTTCAAAGTAGGGGGGGGCAAGCTAAAAAATTGCGACCCGCGAAGGAAGGAAGTATGGGGTGCCACACATTCAATAACATTTGGGTATTTTTCAGGATAGAAGGACAAAATACTGAGAATACCAAGATGGGGAGGGGGGGATCTCAGTTTTGAAAAGAAAATGCCATATAAGAACAGTTGTACAAAGGCCAGTTAACGCGAAGCATGCGACCCGCGGGGGGCAATGGGGAAGGACCCCCTCTGGCTCCGCAGGGAAATTTTTTAAAATACCTTTTTTTTAACACGATTCAACGTGTTTCAGATAAGATTTAGATGACAAAATTAATTGTTTTGAAGAACTAGATGTGCCCAACTGATATTTGCCAAACATAGTTATTGTAACTGCAGGGTCAGTCTGGCTTATTTTAGCGCCACGGGCAAGGACTAAATTATGAGCCCCAAAAACTATATGCGCATAGTGAAAGTGAATGCGAGTGAGGGAGGAACCAAGCCCCGCAGTAAAATTTTTGTGAATTTATCTTTTTAAATGCGATTCTACGGGTTTGGGAATTGGACGAAATTTCTGGAATTCATGAATTCTTTAGTGTGGTAAGAGCTAGTTTTGCTGAATGGCTGATCCAAGAAAAATCTATGTCTTTCGATAACAATGCTGTTCTAATGATAACATTTTCTCCACCCAATAATGCACAAGTAAAATAGAATACGATTTTATGTCATATTATTATTAATAGAATGTTACAAATGTGCGCCGATAGCGCCCCTTAAATTTGACGCCCCTGGCAGTCACCGAACGACCCTTATTGGAAGTTCCCTTTCTCCATTTTTCATTGTTCATTATTGTCATTGTTACGACTGTTGGAATTTTGGAAATTTACAAAATTTACAAAAATTGTAATGAATAATTTATATCTGAAAGAAGCACTGCCGGTAGGGTTGTTTGTTGATTTCTGATAACTAATAATTACTTACCAGAGCTATCATTCCAAAACAGTCCACCAAATTCCTTTAAATCACACCTTTTTTAATATGGTTCAACGTGTTCCAGATGAGATTTAGATGCAAAAATCAATTTTCTCCTAAAACTGAAGGTGCCCATCTGATATTTGATTTTCTATGCAATGTGAAATATGAATCTATGTACGATTTTATCTATCTAAATAGGTCTACATCTTTCCTTCTTACTCTTTCTTTCTTTTTTTTTCTTTCTTTCCTTCTCTCTTCCTTCTTTTGTCGTCTTTTCTATTTCTCGTCTTTTCAATTTTTTTTGCAAGACCTTTTTCTTGCCCCCCTTGCCCCCCCCTGGTCGAAAGTTAGGGGGGGCATTGCCCCCCCTGCCCCCCCCGGTTCCGACGCCAGTGTATGTTTTCATTAGTTCGCAATAACGATGTTGGAAACGGCTTCCTTTTTCTTGAATAAAAAGTTATCAAGTTTTCAGAGTTTCGTTTTTAGGAAAATAAACGAGGAAAATCTTTTCAAATAAGGCAGTGAATTAATTGGAGTTCTGGTTTTGTTTGTGTAACACCTGATTATGATACGGTTTTCAAGACGTTGAAACTTTGTGTGAAAAGTAATTGATTTTTTATATTACCGGAATATCTTATTTATAGAACCAATAAATTTTAATCAAGGTAATATAAACTATTCGTTATCAATCTTAACCAGAACGTATATGCAATATTTCCAAACAAAATTTACATCAACATTTGTTATTTAATAGATACTAAATTTGCTCTACTAATTTAGTCGATTAGGTATTCTGAAGTAAAATAATTGAATAATCTGATTTTCGATAGATTTATTTATGTAATATCATTCCAAGTTTTAAGAAATGTGAATCTATTTTGAGAGTGAATTTTAAAATTAGTACACCCATATAGTCACCCAGATAAATAAATTATACAGTTCAAACAATTACCCTCTAAGTAAGCAAAAATGCATCTTAGAACATACAGTATGGATTTTATGCTATTTAAGTAACCACTCAACCGACTAACCTCAAATTTAACCATCTAATTACTAATTATAACACACATTTAACGAATAATTAGGAATGTATGACTGTTGCTTTATCGTTAGGAATTGCTAAGAACGCCTGTGAAACGTCTAGAATCACCTTTCGGTAATATCATGTATACTAACACCCACACACACACGCACTTCTGCTGTGGCCTTATCATTATAACTTAAAGGACATCACAACCCTGAAACTAGATTTTATTGAATAATGAAAACATTTATTTACCCAATTTTAGAGCAAACTAGAAATCTTCATCCTTATTTCAAAAATTATAATACACTCTTTGTCCTCCAGAGATCATTGGTCATGACGTAGGCATCTGTATAAAAACATAAATAGAAGCGAGTAATATCTACGTCATAACTCCGAAAAAACAGTTAATTAATTTCAATTTGTGAAATTGAGATGATGATTTCTCGTTTTCTCTAAAATTAGGAAAATAAATATCTCATTATTATTCGCTCGAATCTAGTTTCAGGGTTTTGGTGTCCGTTAAGATTTTATTTACCATGTGTCATGTTTTTCTTTCATCAACATCGAAGCTTGATACGTTATCGATTTCCCCAATTGAGGCTAAAGATGAAAGGCAAGATCGTTACCCAATCTCAAGTCTTGCATAAGACATGTGTTTGAATGAAACATTCTTTTTAGAGGAGAAGACAAATCTCAGAAAGTGCTACGTCTAGAAGTTAACGGCGGATTGGGTGTAAGTTTGACTTTTCGAATAGATATTTTTGTGGGCTATAGGACGCTAAATGAACAGACAACCCAAATTTTAGTGTTTAGTTTCACCTTTCATCACTAACTCATCAACGCTCATATTCGTACTTCAGTATAACCAAGTTGTTGGCGAGGTCGTAAGTCGCCATTAAAATTATTCATTAGAATGCGTCGTTAAGCCCAATAAAAATAGATACAAATAAATGAAGCTATTGTATGATTGATACTAATGTTTACGGCAGCTTCTATTCACCCTATCATCGGTGTATGCCACAACACGCAGGCGTTCTTGTTGTTGTTGTTGTTGCGCGCACCTTAAATAACCGTATAGTCAACCCTAACTAACTAATTTAATGGACCTAAAATTTCCACACCAACCTAAACCAACAACCCAACAAAATAAACAACCTACTTCGGGTTCAGTGAATAGCCACTTCGGATGTTTTTGCCTTGCCACTAGATCTGCTATGACTTCCGGTCCGATGACAATTGCCGGCTTCCCCTTGCAGACAGACCAGGGGCTATACGCCGTACTTGAAACCTCTCCACGTTGCATGCACTGGAATAGCTTAGAAAAGAGGGGAGATATCCCTTTACCAGGAAACTAGGGTAAGGGTTATGTTTCAGAATAAATTTCATGTCTAGACGGTACTTGGTTCGACACCTGGTGGAGTGTGGGTGTACGGTTAACAGTAATGTATGTACATCATGAAAAGGTTTACTCCTGAATTTAAATTTGAATTTGAATACAATCTATGTACAGTAAACCGCTAGTTTTGTCACAGACTATGATTGGAGTACGTATGCACATTGTCATCTCTAGTTTTAGTGTGTAGGCCTATATTAGTGTATTTTCTTCAGGGTGTATTTTACTGTGGCTTGATCGATCAATTTATGTGACGGCAACCGTGCCTTATTAAGGTTTTGGTGGGTTCAAGTTACGTTAGCTGTGAGTAGATGGAAGTGATCTGGATGCAGATGAAGTTAGTTCCTTATATTATTCAGCACTAATGGTCGGGATTCTCACTCCGCGTACGCTAATGGAGTTTTTGTATGCGATGCAATGACCTCAGCAACATTTAGGTTATACGGGGATACGACTGAGCGGAAGATAATGAAACGATGAAATGATGATGGGTAAAAGGACGTTTATAAAAACCCATGCCTTATGCAGGACTCGAACCCACGCCCGACCTGACTTCATCTGATATACCGGTAGCGATAGTTGACTGAGCTACCGGGGCGGCTGGAGTTATGTTATCTGAAGCGAAAAATAGAGAAAGTAAGAAAAGTTTTTGAATTGAGAGCCAAGATTTTAGATGTATCTTTTTTTGGGGGGGGAGGGGGAAGCGCTCAAAATTGTATCGAATAGCCGATCCATTTTATACTTTTTTCTGGAAAGAAGAGTATAAATGGTGTCTGAATTTATCTGAATCTTTCTCAAATGCTAATTGAGTATAAGGTTTTCTTCACTCATCTACCGTATAGATAACAGCGATTTAATTCTATCATGAGTTATAGACTATTATTATTTTTAATAATTGATTGATTTTTCTCCCCCAGTATGATGTATTAATTCAATGCGCCAATTTTCAAATAGAATCGAAATATTTCAATTAGTGAAGATAATATATATGCACTGAAAACCTTCAGATGTGCATGCAATAATGCACTAAAAAGCGCTTCAAATGCACTAAAAACCACAAATATGTAAAAATATGCATCATTGTTTTTCCAGGCCTTATGTATTTGGAATATAAGTTGCAGGGTAGTGTTTTAAAAAACTTGAATAGAGTACGTGTATCTATCTATCTTGTGAAGGTGCTCATAGATTTATCTTTCAAATTTGATCGCCATTATTAACATTGCTGTTATACTAAAAACAAAAATCCAAATATGTAAAATATTCAGAATTTAATCGATATTTTCACAATCTCGGAGCCATGAAAGGTCTATAGACATTAAACTGTGGTTGTTCCATCAGTAATAATTGTAAAAACGCATTTGCATAACTATTATAATCCTTAATTATGATGTATGAACAGATATTATATTATTGAAGAATGTACGTAGATGTACGTAAGAGAAGGAGATATCTAGTTCCAGTCGGGAGTCGAACCTCGAGTATCCTGCAGCCCGGGCAAATGCGCATACCAAACCCCCCAGGCCATGGCCATATCATACATGCAGCTTCAGTCGGCGCTATCTAGCTTCTATTGACTGAGCATTAGGGTACGTTGAATGCATTTTATGATGAAAAAACAAAACCAATGTAGAAATATTATGAAATGATGCTATAATTTCAATAATTTTCAGTGATTTTCCAACAAAAAAATCATCATATTTTCCAGGCTAGCCTCCGATATACACCGCAAAAATCATACACCGAAATAACATACACCGATAATAGCGTACATGTATTCTCTTTTTTTCGGTGTAGCCTACAAGTTTTTCGATGTAGGCTACGTTATTTTCGGCGTACGTGTTTCTCGGGTTCACGTTATTTTCGGAGTACGTTTTTCTCAGTGTATCGGTGCACATATAGATATTATATCAAAATTATATATTATTCATTTTATAATAAATTACCGAAGGTTTTCATTTCAAACAGGAGGGTAATAACTCTAGAATCGGTAATGTGATAATAATAAACGTAGTTTCCAATATATTCAATTATATTGTAGCATTAAAATATATAGACCTTTACAGTTGAGTGTTCTGTATACGTAGACGAAAAAAGTATGGATAGTAATAATATCGTGGGATGGATACAATTTGTATTTGTTTTCCGTCATCTTGAGAAACCTCTCTACATGCCTTGTTATGGAGATGATACTATTTTTCCTTCAGATACAATTGAAATACATCTAAACTCGATTCCGAGAGTACAATTTTTTTATATATATATATATATATATATATATATATATATATATATATATATATATATATATTTATATATATATATATATATATATATATATATATATATATATATATATATATATATATATATATATATATATATATATATATATATATATATAAATTGGCCCATACATAATTAATAGTTTCAAAAACGAAACAATATGTCCAATAAATATTTTTGTATACCAGCTGCTTTTATTTTACTTGTGTTATAAGATATAAGTCACAGTTATGCATGCTATAGTTTTCATGAAGGAAAGGAGAGGCTTCAATATGGGAAATCGAAGTCCCACTCTCTTTATACGCTCGACTGGAACTAGGCAACCTGCAACGCATTCGAGTATAGCGGGTAGTGGGTAGGATGAGTTATGGAAAGAATGGGACGTTTTTATTCTTTTTGTAACCCGTAATCTCCATTACTGAAATATTCATAAATCTTCAGAACTTTACACATTTTTTTTATAGTCTCCTTGAAAAGTAGAACAGTGCTTTGCGATTAGGTAGAAGGACTATATAGCAAATGTTGGAGGACTATTTTTTTCAATGTGTTATTTAGGACTACAATTGAGTGGGTGGTATTGAAACGATGAAGTGAAAGAACGTCTACAAAAATACGTATGTCTTATACAGGATTCGAACCCACTCCCAATTTTCGAAAGTAACTTCATTTTCTATAGCGCAGTGCGGTAGTTGACTGAGCCTATAGTTAACCATAACATCCCAAGTTTCCCTTCATGGTCTCATTAGAATTTATATAAATAGAGAACAATTTACAAACTATTATTGTTTAATTAATGAAACACACTGTTTGTTTTAGTTTATCAACATCTAAATATATAAGTTACGTCTATCATTTCGGAATACGAATGGGCTGATTTATTTTGCAAGCACATCAAGAACATAAGACAAAGTTGCTCTAGATTCACCACACAAGAACCCGTGTTAACTGAAACCGACCTCGAAGAGCAAGGATTTACCATAACTTATTATAAGTAAGGACCAAATGAATTAGCATATACCGCGTGGGGCGCGAGTGTTGGCGGGTGGAGGGGGGGGGGGGGGGGGGGGGAGGAGAAGGTGCTTGGAGGATTTGTGTGGAACTCGACACATCAGATCCCCCGAAGGGTTGAAACAATCATAATGAAGTTGTTAGTACGTTGTAGCTGCAACATCATGTACTGGATACGCATAGGACATTATTTATTACCCATATCAACCTCCCAAGGGTAGGTTGTCGAGACCCGTTACATACTTGGTGGGGGGAAGAGGGAGAGACTTAAGGGAGGGGGGGGGGGTGCAGCGCTGTTAACATTTGCAGTATGCAAATTGTCTAGTATAGCATGCCGGGTAATGTAACGTGTATTTGAAGAATGATTCTGACATTGTAATAATATGGTATGAAATTGTTATCATGGAGCGTATAAAATGGTTACAGTGTTATTAAAATTAATGTGTGGAATAATTTAAGAAAACGAAAACAATAATCAAGCTGGTTTGAACATTTTGTAACTTTATAATTTCATGAGTGAATTTTTTTAAGTTGCTATAGGACTTTTGATACCGGATAGCAAACAAAAATAAATTGATATATTGAACACATACTAAAAACAATCGTGTAGAAGAATATTTCAGAAAATTGATATACAAAAAAATTAATATAACATTGGTCGTTTGCGAAGTATTAGATTCGTGGAGAAAACAATTTTCTCTTTCATGAGAGTGATGGTATTTTCCACAGTTGTTGACCGAACTGTATTGTGATTTCAACCTAATATCAATAAATACATTCAATTGCTTTCATATTGAAATATTTTAATTAATTCGAATTTTCATCAATATCATCTCACATCTGAAATAACAACAACATTTTTCTTTCATTTCCCCTGACTATTATTCCATGGGTATGCTTTCGATTCTATCAATCTATCCACAATTTCAACAACCAATTATAACAACCAATACAATAATAAAACTAATACTACAATAGGACAAATCCAAATGTTTTGTCTGCTAGAGCATGACTCGAATTACATCAATACTCTGTATTTGGCAAAAGTATTGTATACCATTGTTGATTTCAATGAGATAAAGTACACGAACTTTTATCAACATGCATATATACAATTGAATGGGATTCTAACGATTTATTACAGTATACCGTCGATGTGAATGAAGTTAGCGGGAGTTATGATTCACTTTATTCCCCGAGACCATCTGTTGTTTGTATTATGCACTAGACATGCAGCGAGGCGTGTTTGTTTTACCCTCTAACATTCTGATAAGACCTGTGATTGTATAATGTTTCGCATGAATTTATTGATTGAAATTTATGCCTTCAGGTAGGGCCTGCCCGACTACGTAATACATAGATACGTACCATTTTTCCGAAGAACATTGCATTAAACTATATATATATATATATATATATATATATATATATATATATATATATATATATATATATATATATATATATGAAGCTGCATGCTATGAGCAAATGGTTCAATATCAACTTAGTATAATGTCGTCTTTATATTATGTTCCAATAGAACTTGCTGATATAAACGTCTTGGAATAATGAATAATTATGAGTATACATTTATGGTTTGGGTCTATGTGTTATTCATTGTTTATAAGATTATTATGTAGCAAATGAAGTTAAATAGTTTCAAATCGATGTTGCTACGACGTAAAGTTAACAATAATCGAGTCCATAACATTGTATGTTATTTAACGTCAGTTGAATGCATGTTCAAATGAAAACGGTGGAGGTGCCAGTTCTTCTGTCTAGCTCATAAAACCTCACATATTATACAGCCCACGCACTGCACGTTGGCTACTATCGTTAACTGCAACATAACGTCTGAATGTAATACATTTCTTGAAGCGTAATATAATGAACCTTCACTTTGATCAATTATAACGAGCATATAGCATTGAATTTAGTGGTTATTGAAATTTTTGAGAATATAATATTTAAATACTGGATTGCTGGCCGTTAAATGTGTCAGCCATGGCCATCGTGTACAACATTTTGTAAAGTTGAACTTTTCCAATAATAATATTGTCTTTGGTCTTTTTTATTAATGTTATATCTATTTTCGAATATCAGCCCTCAATCTACCAAAACATCTTTATTATCATCGATTGTTACCCAAAACTCTGCATCAGTCAAACGTTATAAAAAATGATGAATGACAACAAGATTTTCGGTTTCGTCTCGGAACTGTGGATAACCACAATAAGGCAGAATTACAAGATTTTGAACAAATGGAATATTCGCTGTCGCTCATCCAATTAAATAGCAACATTTTTTTTTCTCCCGAGCTCTCTTTTGTTTTTAATCTCAAATTCTCGATGCATGTAAAGATGTCGTCCAATAACCATGTTGATACGAGATGCGGCTACGATCACTATACGTTCGACTAAAGAATACTACAGTACAGTATTCTTTAGAATATTATCAAACATACTGTGAGGAATTGTGAATATTTATTTAATGATCAAGTGATATTGTTCACTTGCTGATGACTGCGATTTGTGAGTGCGCTAAATATAATAAAATTAACTAAATATGTGAAATTTAATATTTTTATTATCTTTCCGCACATAAAATATGATTGTAATCACTCATTCTACTTTAGAGCAATATTTGGGTTGTACTAAACTGGTTTACAATTCAATTAATTAATTATCAGGCTTTGTTACGCGTGGTAAACCCAGACTACATTTAGATGGAGTAAGATACGGTAATTCATATAAAGATTATCACCGACATTATTCATAATTATAAAATAACGGATAGTTATCTGTGTTACCAGTCATAACACCAGCCCTGAACTTGCTGCGTTGTTTGTTGCTTGGAGAACGTTGGACGAGAATTTAACGCGTGAAAGTAAATATAATTAATTGTAGTCATATAGTACAACGTATACGGCTAGAATATAGGGCATTAAGAGTTCATGGGAGTCGATTTAGCGGAATATCAGATTTTTGGTGATGGTACGAGAATGGTACGAGATATCGAAATTTTAATGAAGAGGAAATACAGATATTTTCAATACCTTCAAGGTGGTGTGTGTTATAGCTATTTATCTCATATCACATTATTATCACGCGTTAAGATTAAAAAAAATGTTTTTTTAGCCGTATACGCGTGACAATTAGGCGATATGAGATAAATAGGTATTACTTATACCATTTTGAAGGTATTGAAAATATCTGTGTTTCCTCTTTATCAGAATTTCGATATCTCATACCGTTCAAAAGTTATCACAAAAAATCTGTTATTCCGCTAAATCGACTCCCATGAACTCTTTTGATTTACGGCTAGTATTACGTAAGTACTCGTGGCAACAATGGATGTGTTAACATATATTAACGTTACATTGTTGTGTGCCATGTGGGCTCGGTGGTTGTTATTTTTTATTGTTGTTGCGCGCAAATTAAGTCAATCTAATCTACCTAACCAATGACCTAGACAACCTGACAAAGTAATTTTATCTATAATGTAAAACCAAAATAATCTAACCGGAAACAGACTGTTATGCCATTGTGTGAGATAGATATCGGTGTAAATACTAAATAGTCACTTCCTTCATTCACTTAGAGAACAAATCAACAATGTAAGTATGTTCTTGGTAAAACCAAAACAAATTCACCATCTTACAAAATATTCTCACGTTCAAAATATTAGATCATCACGCCTGAAACTGTACCAATTATTATAATCTATAATTCCTGAAACCAGAAAAACGTTTCCAAGTTTATCTACCTATGAGAATAGAACATTCAACTCAAAACTCAGACAAAAACATCTCCAAACAAACTGATTAATCGAATATGCAAGGCGGGGACTCAATTTTACCCTGCTTGAAAAAATTAACCTCATTCTTTTTATTTCTCGAGCCACAGGTCAAACAAAAAACCACGATTTTTGTTGCAACTTGCCATACACATGTTTCATTATCTATCTCGATACTGCATTTAGGCCTATAGTTTGAAGCGCAATCGGTTGAACCACATTCGAGAAAAACGTTCTGAAATAACCCAGAGAAGAAAATTTTGGGAATATTTTCCTGGAATAAATTCAAATTTTCACGGAATTTAAACATGAGAGTGACACTCATTACTCCAAAGATGTATCCATACACCGTTTTATAGAAATAATTATAATGTGTTTTTTTCATTTCAATTAAAAAACTTTTGAGCAGATCAAAATGTTCAACCAATCATATCAAGTCTTCCAACGATTTAGAAAATAAGCACAAGTAGAACAGGAAGACCGTGACTCTTGGTTCTAGAATCAAAATTTGTCTTGATAAATTTTCATTCCATTCCATTGAATATACCTATAGGCCCTATGTCGCTCAACCTCCAACGCATGTGATGCGTTTTCCTAGTAATTAAAACATATCCTCATCGTTATTTAAATCCTAAATATCTGTGTTTGGTATTCTGTGTCGGGATTTCTGCGACGGAAGTCGTAGTGTGGGCAACGTCCTCTCATAGACCGCACGACTGCGATGAGGTTATTAATGTACCGTGGTGTGAATAGCAAACATCTGTCCAGAACACCGTGCAGATATCTTAGCGTATGCACTGCAGCGATACAAACTCAACGTCAATGTGATTTATTGGAAATAAAACCCTTTTGTTTTTATCAATATAGCGATACACTATTCTGTTGTTAATTATCAATTAATTATGTCCAGTACAACAGCTGTGCTAATTTATCTAATGCATATATTCATTAATCTCAAATCTGTAGAATCTCTTCTTATAAATTGTTCACCACTTCTGTGCTCCATAAGTACAAAGCAAGACAAAATCGCAATATTAAAGGACATCACAATCCCTAAACTAAATTTCAATTAATAATGACGGCATTTATTTCTTTGATTTTAGAGAAAACTTGAAATCATCATCTCAATTTCAGAAATTATAATTGATTTTTTGTCCTCCAGAGATCCATGTGTCAACGTAGGCATTACCGATTCTGTATAGAAACATGAAAAGAATCAAGGAATATCTACGTTGAGACTCAGAAAAAGAGCCGGACAAATGTGATTGAGATGATGATTATGGAAATGTATATCGTTATTACGGTATTCATTAAAATTTAGTTCCAAGTTGTGACGCCCTGGTATTATTATCATTCAATAAAGCTGGTTCGTAGTTATCCATAAACGGACCAATAAAATATAACGAGTTATTGCGATCGGTAAAATCAAGCAGTTAAATCTTCAGGACTGCAGTGACTGTTTATATCTCTTGAGTTTAAACACGAAAATGAAATCATTTTCACATCTAATTTCGGCTCAACAGATTTCTGTGGCTTTGTGAATCCAATGTGTTATGTGTGTACGTCTTTTCTGTATTAGACTACATTTAATATATCATTTCACGGTTTAATATGCACGCCTATATTGTTCCTCTCTTTGAATAATAGGCCTAGCCATTTTCAATCAAATTATTAATATGTTAATTAATGTGATAATAATAATGTGATCAGAAGTATGATGGATTCAGATTATTATACAGAAGATTTATTTTGGATTCGTTCCATCATGACATTGTTACACAAAATTATTTGGAAATGTAACAAACAAGATCGATTTTTTTATATATAGGCCTATATATTAATTTTAATTGAAATTAAATTTAAAAAATGATTACATTCTTTTGAATTTGGAAACTACGTATAAAGTCATCATGAAAAATAAATGAAAATGTATATTTTATCTTTTCGATAACTTTAATCTACAACTAGATGATTGGACGAGGCCTTGCCCAGATTACACACATTCTTGTTAAGATTGTTTCTGTTACGAATCGAAACGAAACAAGGCGTGAAATTGAGCGAGGGGAAACAGAGGGGAGGGGGGTATCATGAAGGTAGCCACCCGCGCCACCTTAACTCCGTAATCAACCATCCAAGTCCAAACATTTCTGACCTACTAGAGATATTGTATAAGACTTATGACGTAAATATTCCAACTATGTACAGCTCAATTGGATCAAATGAATGAATTAAATAGGCGTACTATAGAAGAATGAGCGAGATACTCGTTTTATTAAGTAATACTCGACTCAGATGGGCTTTGCTCGTTTTTCTTTTCTTTCCGAAGTTATAGCTGTTAGCGGGATCGTTAAGGATCATTAATCTTCTTCGATAAAAAGAACCAGAATTTTCTGATGTAGAGAGAGTTGAGCGATTGATCAAATTATTTCTTGTTCTCGGTTGTTTCGAGGTATATGCTGTGTAACGTCAGATATTGATGGTTGATCGATCATACTCTGTACTATACTAGAGTTTGTAAAACTATTTTGTTTACAAAATATTGATATTTATTTATTCATGTGATCGTTCAATTAAGACTGTATTCAGTAATGGGTTTCTTTCCAGGATGTTTGGAAATGGTATCACCATGTTTTATTTTTTCATTTTCCCATATACTGTGAACTATTGGAATTATTGGAACTATTAGAGGGAACTATTGAAGAAAAGGATGAAATACTGATGTTCGAAATCAATACTTTCTCATGTGCACTCAATGAAACTTCGAATAAATGAGTTATAATAATTATTTGAGCTGGTAAAAAACAGGTTGACTACTTTTTTAATGTGTGTGTGTATAAACAAAATAATCATTGAGGTGTTTTATTGTTCTGAGAAGTTATGAACTCTATCGAATATAAAGTATATACACTACAATATTCGTCAACGTCGCGTTCAATCACTTATGAGTCACAGGAAATTGTCGGTAAGCAGACAATAATAATTAGTATACCTACAACAGGTATGGTGATTGGTGACATCACTGATTGTAGGCTATTTCCAACACCTTCCATTTCCTTGCTGTTCCATCAAGAGATAGTCAATCTACTGCGACGCACAGATACGTCCGTATACGGCGCATTGATCAATACTACCCAAAGAAGGGAGAGACAGTACTTTACAGCCCGCACAGTGTTATTAGTTCTTATTTGGTTATAGGTTATCCCTAGCATATTAAAACATCATATCGATGGGATTAATAACAAATGTATTAAGTTGGCGGGAAAAGGGTTAATACCGATAATTTTTAAAAATTCAATAGATTCAGGAAATGTGCCCGAGGACTGGAAAAAAGCAATGATCACGCCAAGGGGGAGAAAAATCAAATATGGGAAATTACAGACCAGTTAGCCTCACCTCCTCCTCAATATATCATTACAACAATATGAATGTAGTGTGTTGAAGAAAAATGATGATGTTGATGCTCACATAGAATGATTTTAAATGGAGAGCAAATCGGAAAATTGTTATATGTTTGAAGAAATGTACATTCTATAAAATGAGAAGAGCATATAATAGTTTTATAATCATACAAATATATTTCGATCGTAAATTTTATATTGGGAGTTTAATTTGAATGTTCGATGATAATTCATTTATATCCACAATTACAACTTATATTAGCAATGTATCATTTTCCTTCTTAGTTCCGAATTTGAATCATATAATTGCGGTATTAACAACCCCTTATCGATTAAGGTTATTGCAAGAAGACAAAAGAGATGTTGTTAGATTTGATAGAATGACAAAAAGATAAGCATAAGCATATATTCATAAGCAGTAGGCCTATATATTCACTGAAACCTAACCCGTTGTCAGAGTCAAATCAAGACGGAAAATATGAAATATTTCGGCGGTTCTTCTTTCCTTCAAATCACTTGATCAATCTCCAGTCCTGGATGATTTTATGTACCAGTTTATGGAACTCTTTGAAAAAACAAGCTAGTTGAGTTTTGTATGTAATTTTTTTTTAGATAATCAATTCATTTTTAATAAAACAGAACATTATATTAAATGTAATGCAGAAACCTAATCGAAGCGCTTTTATCAGCGTAACGGAGGCCACCATATTGTAATTCTTCTAAAATTGGCAAAATAGATTTTCTTGATTTTTTTAAAGATTATGAATGAGAGAATGATTGTACATATTTCAATTCAATATGTGTAAATATAGGCCTACTATATCGACGCATTCAGACTCGCAATGAGAAAGCAGTCGATGAAAACAGGGAACACGTACCAACTGCTGAAGAAACCGTGTGTACTGCCGTCGTACTGGTTCCTCTCAGTTAAGCGGGTTAAGTCATGCTATTATAAGGTTTCCTTCGTCGGATCATCTATTGTTGTAAGGGAACGGGTAATGCAAGGAAGAAACTGATCAATTGAATTGCTGAAAACCGTAATGGGGTTTCAAACGGAGAACTTTTTATAAGACTATATATTGGATTACATCTTTTAGACTACTATTCCAAGCATGTTCTGACTACATAAGTGTTACGAAAAATTGAATGTAGACCTATTTATTTGAAAAAGAGAAGTTCAATTTCCTCTATCCCTATAACTCATAACTGAAAAAAAGTCATTTTATAGTAACTTAATGAAAAGAGACACCGGAAAATCAACATTTTTAAAATGTATTTATAATGATTTATTTCTCATGATATATTAATTCAATAATTTATTCATGTATATTTCATAATTTCATTAGTTATCCTGTGCGTGTATTAGAATGGTAAACTATTAAAGGTCATTGAATGCAAAATAAATCGAGCGACAGTATATTTGTCATGACAAAAAACACTGCGCAAATCATAAATGAAAGTTTGTGACTTTCAAGTTTTATGTCTTAGTCGTCAAACTATGCAGATTTTTTCTCGTTTCGCTTGGTTTTGTAAATAGACCTGCCTGAACTTCAATAAACCACTAACACTAGACTGCCTGGCAGCGTCAAGGCCTTGGTCATAGGAGGCTCGATTACTTTATGTAATAATTATCCATTAAATTCATTAATCGGGTATAAATACATTAAGTGAATGCATTCTATATTCGTGTTGATGGACTGAACACTAAGACGTCATGTTCCCGAGCAAGGGTGATGAGGAATCGTTCCTACTGCGTACCACTAGGGCGATCTTACTCCAAACATACGCAAAATAATATATAATATATATATATATAAATGGGACGCATAGTCATGTCATAAAATATCCCGGTCATCCCGTCATCGCGATCGAGGCGTGTCTTTTGTGACATGACAATAATATCCCAAATATCTCGATATTGGACCATATCCAAGAAGTTTAATTATAACATATGTATATATATATATATATATATATATATATATATATATATATATATATATATATATATATAGGCCTATATATAAGCACTAGAAATACTTCTAATATGTTCAGATAGAGTTGTTTCTTTTTGCGTTATCTCATTTTTTATTTTAATTTAACCGTGATTTTACATCAAACCGATTGCAGCTCAAAACCGTAGTACATATCTAAGTTAGAACTGTGAGTCAAGTTAACGAAGTTTCATCATTATCAAGTGTAAGCAGTTTGACAGGCAGGGTAGTTAAAAAAACAAAACAAAACTGGCCATAAATTCCCATTTCATTCGAGTGGAAGGATTTCACCTCATCTAAAATTCACTGATACGCGTGGGCCCGAACTTGCAACCATTTAAAATCTCAGAGAAACTGCTGGAGCAATATTGCATGAAAGTCTAGCCGATGTCCCTCAGCTAGGAAAAACAATAAAACGCATTTAATTCAGTTCCTTATGATCGTTCCTCTTTTGTAAAGCCTATCTCAACACTCATGTCTGTTCGTCTTTAGTTTTACCTCAAGCTCAAGCGTTTGAATATGGAATCAGGAACGCTACAAGGGATGTTGCTTCTACATATAAATCGTTATCGTGCTAACATCAAGTAAACGATGAAGAGGAAAACAGATTATGTCATCATTTATTTTCACTTCATGTATAATATAGAAGGTACTTGGACTGATGTAATCTTCATTTTATGTTTCAATTGTTTAAGCCACTTTATTGAAAAGTAAACACTTTCGTGATATCGAATCTGTATTATGTACCTTAAAAATACTCCCATTTTGTTCATCGAAGTCCTGTACTACATATTCGAGGATCGCGTATGCATTTCTGATGTGCTTTATTCATATCCTTTCTAATGAATTACTATTATTAGAACTACGTAATCTTCATTTTATGTTTAAACACATACGTGATATCGAATCTGTATTATGTAACTTGAAAATACTCCCATTTTGTTCATCAAACCAACATCAAACTTTTTATTCGAACATCACGTTTGCATTTCTGACGTGCTTCATTCATACACCTACTAACGAATGAGTATTATTAGAACTATGGTTAATAATTGATGCAGATGGAAAGTGGTTAACAGTGACTTGATAATTTTATATCAATTAGTATTGATCGATTTGCATACATGCACATTCATTTAGGTCTAGATTACGTTTTTTTTTATAAAATATAATCAATGATAGTATAGCTATACTTCATAATTTTTATCGTTCCATGAAAACCATGATATGGAAAAAAAATAAGTAGACAAGCCTGCAGAAATCAAATGGGCTCGTGATCACCTAAAAACAGTATTTTCAGAGTTGTACATTTGTTTTAAAAAAATGTACCTTGTTTTGTTTCTTATTTCTCTACATTCATCTAACTATTTCACCTACAATTGGTCGTCCAAATCGTATATGCATGTACCATAAAAATGTATATTGTGCACGGTCTAATGGATTTGATATAAAAAGGCAAGATATAGCATTAACAATAGACCTATAGTATTTTGTGGCAGGTTAACAGTACCCTGACGTTATATCCAAGTATTATTAACATTACAAACATGGACTGTGGAGTACCGTACGGATACTGAATGCACGGAAAGCGTTCAAAATTCCGACGAAACCTCAAAATGGATCACATTGTTAATATTATGTGTCCTTAGGGTGCACGGGAGTGAAAAGATATCATTATACGTCTTCCTTCTATTCTGGATCCTGAAAGAATGAAGGATAGTCTCTAGAGGGTATATAAATAATGCATGCAATCATTTATATTCAGGTCCACGGGTGCGCGTCCCCTCCGCCAATCAAAGTTGGGTCACCCTGACCGGGGATCGAACTACGACCATCCATCTCGTTGGCGATGATGTCATCGCGACTAATTTGACGCATCTTGCAGTCTGCAGTCACACGTACTTTCTATAGAGCTTAATTCCTGATTTTCTGTTATGTTGGCACGAATGAAAAATATAAATGAGAATGAATTGAAAGTTGGGAGTTTATTGGTAATACTAAAATTTAGTAGGAATTCACAAGATCATCCTTGTTATTTCCGCAAATTTAGTAAGGTGAAAAATACGAAATCCTTGTTTTCAAATTTTTTGACCCTTATATTCTTGCGTCCTGATTACTTTTGTAAACATATTGTAGAAAAAGCTACCGGAAATAAATGTAAACTCATAGTTCAGGATCATAATTCGCTCCTGATTGCGTCATCGTACTGTTCGGATGAAATCTGCAAGAGAACAGTTCGGGCACCACTTACCTTTAGCGATCCGCTGGAGGATGATTTCCTTGTGGCTCTCAGAGTAGGGCTCCCCGATGACAATCAGCAGGTAGCAACCGGATAGCGGTGAAGGTGGCGGAGGTGGCCCGGTCCCTGGGTCCTCCACCGGCCTCAATTCCAGTGGCGTCAAAGGACTTGGTATTTCCATAATCTCCAAGTAGACCTCTTGTCAGGTCAATTAGATGATATCGATGTTTAAAAAAAAAGATTTGTTAGTGAATGGTTTGTTATCGGAAGGAATGGTTTCGAGTTGTCCACTGTTCGCCGCTCCGCGAGCGAATGACAGCTCTGCCCAGTGTTCGGCTCTACCCCGCTCTAACCCCCTCCCCGCTCACCCACACTTCTATTTTCGTCAGCTGTTAGCCACTCGAGTCAATACTCTGCTAAACCCCTATGGGCATTAGAGCATGTCACATACAATTTCATTTCGCAAATCCATTCACTTACCTATACTTATTAGCATTAATCATATTTTTTTACTTTATTATATTTATGAACCGTACGATATTCGACATTTTTTTTTAATTATCGCACCACAATAATTCACAAAACTTGCTGACTGTTTTACTTGTAGTTTAATTGCATCAAATATGCATTGTTCAACATTCAGTGAAGAATTATTTTGTGTTGCGAATACTATAGTGAGTAGGTGCAATACAATATTATAACTTGCTAACCCGGTCTTTATACGGATAAATAACTGTTTTTTAAAACACATTCTTTCTCTAAAATCAACTGTAATTTTGTTCAACACTAAATAAATTCAATATTCTCATTGTATTATCAACATTTTATTTTATTATAATAGAATTTTTGTTAGTATGGACATAGATCTATGCATGACTTGGGCGGTGGCTGTTTCCTGTCTAGCCGCTGTTCCCCCTCACCCTCCCCCCACACCTGCCCCGGGCGTCGGCGTCGACCTAGTGGAAAGCGCCGCTCTCTTATCGAGCCGAACGAACCTGATGCACTAGAGCAAGCACTCGATCATCGAAACACCAAAACACTTCGTTTTAATTTCAGTGATGACGTAAACGAGGATACATTTTATTTATGTGTGTGTGTATCATCACACAATTGTATGAGTGTTTCTGAACCATTGACGCATTTTCACGATTAAACAAATGCGCTTAATTTCAGAACATTCATTTTAGAAGACTTACCCGTCTGACAAATTGATGTTTATATTGTTGTTTTATGTTTTTTAAGTAATATAGCACGCTATTAAATGTTCCACTAATGATAGAAGGTCATGTTTTCTCTTTCATACTATCAAGGTTTTTCAACATTAAATTAATGGCTTCAACTTATTTTTTAAAATGGATTTTTTTATCTTATCTTTATACCTATCATGTGAGTCATTTTATTATAGTTTGATGGAAAGTCGGTTACCTATACCCAACGAAAGTCACCAACCTTTGAATAGCTGAATTTATTCAATATACGTTTAGATTATATGATAATGTATAGTTGATTATGTTAATCGTGTAACGCTGCAGTTCACTTATGCGACTTGCATTATGTTATCAATTCCCCAGAAAATTCGGGGACAAGCAGTTTTGACTTAAATTATACTTTGGTCTATTAAGTACAGTGATAGATTGTGACACACATTTGTGCGATGATGTACCTGGAGATCTGTGAGTAATCTGAACTCTTTTTATTTGTACGAGGCTTAGTACTTTCTTCTTAATATTTCATATCTTCATTTTTTGAAGTTACAAAGAATATGATGTAGGCCTAAGAGAAATAAAAGGTAAAGATTGGAGACAGCAGAGAAAAACGTGCTGGAGAAAGTGGAGAAAATTGAAGAGTCAGCATTGATTCATTGATTCAATGATTCAAAGTCTAGCCACTATAGTTTTATTTAATGCCTTGCTTTATTATTATGGCTTTGATGTTGCATAAAAAACCGTCGTCGTGGCTCGGTCAAATAACACGCATGCACTTGTTCGAAACCGAAGTCATCCACGTTGGGCGTAGGTTCGAGTCCCGCACAAGACATAGGTTTTTTAATGTATTTTCATATCAGAACTCCATCATTTCATGATCACCCGTTCATTCGTACCCCGTATAACTTCTAGCTGATGATGGGATCGGTGAGCAACATTGAAATTAATAAACGAATAATAAGTTTCTATCCATGGCTGAGTAGATCGAGATATCATTTTTATATTTCATAGTATTCGTTGCAAAAATCAAATTAAATTCTGAATTACCCTAAGGGTTCAAAAAACTATGCTTATAGCACACAATACATTATAATAACAAAGACTCGTTCTCTAAGACTGCAACAGCTCAACATATTTCGTATAGCCCACCTCATAAGCAGTGCTAGATTTGGTTCTAACAACAATAGAACTACAAAAAGATGGACTCTCTAGGTCTTTGATCGGGTAATGTTGAACAATACTCCAGTCAATCTAAGCCGAAAAAAGGCGTAGCCTTAAACAAACTGTAACAGAAAAAAAATCAGTGAATTTGAAACACTGAAAAAAAATTCTGTTACAATTTGATTTAGGCTAAATCTTAGTTTGACTGGAGTATAGTTCATGACCTGACCATATTTCATCACTGCTTACCCTGTGTCGATATAAAATTCCGTTCCCCGACAATCACGATTTGGAGTTCGCTTATGGGCAATACAATGTTGAAACAATGTTAAATTTTTGTTTCTGCCACCGTACAGGAACGGAGTTTCACAACAAGATGAGTGCACCGACGAAATGTTCGTCTCGTCAATACCTATCTGCTGGTACCAATCCAGTCTCGATCCGTCACGCCGTTCTCCCGTTATAGCTCTTAACCCAAGTTAGGCCATTGATTTCTGCAACTTCGGTTGATTGCGGTTGGGCTCTGGCGAGAGAACCTGACATCAGATCCGGACGCAACTGGCACCACGCGTGTAGGCCGAGACAATCTATCCAGCACTGCTTACTCAGTGTCGATATGAAATTTCGTTTCCCGACAATCACGATTTGGAGTTCGCTTATGGGGAATACAATGTTAAAACAATGTTGATTTTTTTTCTGCCGCCGTGCAGGAACGGAGATTTGCAGCGAGATGGGTGTAACGACGAAATGTTCGTCTCGTCAATACCTATCTGCTGGTACCAATCCGGTCTCGATTCGACTTGCCGTTCTCCCGTTATCGCTCTTAACCTGAGTTAGGCCATTGATTTTTGCAACTTCGGTCGATCGCGGTTGGGCTATCGCGAGAGAACCTGCCATCAGATCCGGACGCAACTGGCACCACGCGTGTAGGCCGTGACAATCTATCCAGCACTGCTTACCCAGTGTCGATATGAAATTTCGATTCCCGACAATCACGATTTGGAGTTCGCTTATGGGGAATACAATGTTAAAACAATGTTGATTTTTTTTCTGCCGCCGTGCAGGAACGGAGATTTGCAGCGAGATGGGTGTAACGACGAAATGTTCGTCTCGTCAATACCTATCTGCTGGTACCAATCCGGTCTCGATTCGACTTGCCGTTCTCCCGTTATCGCTCTTAACCTGAGTTAGGCCATTGATTTTTGCAACTTCGGTCGATCGCGGTTGGGCTATCGCGAGAGAACCTGCCATCAGATCCGGACGCAACTGGCACCACGCGTGTAGGCCGAGACAATCTATCCAGCACTGCTTACCCAGTGTCGATATGAAATTTCGTTTCCCGACAATCACGATTTGGAGTTCGCTTATGGGGAATACAATGTTAAAACAATGTTGATTTTTTTTCTGCCGCCGTGCAGGAACGGAGATTTGCAGCGAGATGGGTGTAACGACGAAATGTTCGTCTCGTCAATACCTATCTGCTGGTACCAATCCGGTCTCGATTCGACCTGCCGTTCTCCCGTTATCGCTCTTAACCTGAGTTAGGCCATTGATTTTTGCAACTTCGGTCGATCGCGGTTGGGCTATCGCGAGAGAACCTGCCATCAGATCCGGAAGCAACTGGCACCACGCGTGTAGGCCGTGACAATCTATCCAGCACTGCTTACCCAGTGTCGATATGAAATTTCGATTCCCGACAATCACGATTTGGAGTACGCTTATGGGGAATACAATGTTAAAACAATGTTGATTTTTTTTCTGCCGCCGTGCAGGAACGGAGATTTGCAGCGAGATGGGTGTAACGACGAAATGTTCGTCTCGTCAATACCTATCTGCTGGTACCAATCCGGTCTCGATTCGACTTGCCGTTCTCCCGTTATCGCTCTTAACCTGAGTTAGGCCATTGATTTTTGCAACTTCGGTCGATCGCGGTTGGGCTATCGCGAGAGAACCTGCCATCAGATCCGGACGCAACTGGCACCACGCGTGTAGGCCGAGACAATCTATCCAGCACTGCTTACCCAGTGTCGATATGAAATTTCGTTTCCCGACAATCACGATTTGGAGTTCGCTTATGGGGAATACAATGTTAAAACAATGTTGATTTTTTTTCTGCCGCCGTGCAGGAACGGAGATTTGCAACGAGATGGATGTAACGACGAAATGTTCGTCTCGTCAATACCTATCTGCTGGTACCAATCCGGTCTCGATTCGACATGCCGTTCTCCCGTTATCGCTCTTAACCTGAGTTAGGCCATTGATTTTTGCAACTTCGGTCGATCGCGGTTGGGCTATCGCGAGAGAACCTGCCATCAGATCCGGACGCAACTGGCACCACGCGTGTAGGCCGAGACAATCTATCCAGCACTGCTTACCCAGTGTCGATATGAAATTTCGTTTCCCGACAATCACGATTTGGAGTTCGCTTATGGGGAATACAATGTTAAAACAATGTTGATTTTTTTTCTGCCGCCGTGCAGGAACGGAGATTTGCAACGAGATGGATGTAACGACGAAATGTTCGTCTCGTCAATACCTATCTGCTGGTACCAATCCGGTCTCGATTCGACATGCCGTTCTCCCGTTATCGCTCTTAACCTGAGTTAGGCCATTGATTTTTGCAACTTCGGTCGATCGCGGTTGGGCTATCGCGAGAGAACCTGCCATCAGATCCGGACGCAACTGGCACCACGCGTGTAGGCCGAGACAATCTATCCAGCACTGCTTACCCAGTGTCGATATGAAATTTCGTTTCCCGACAATCACGATTTGGAGTTCGCTTGTGGGGAATACAATGTTGAAACAATGTTGAATTTTTTTCTGCCGCCGTGCAGGAACGGAGATTTGCAACGGGATGGGTGTAACGACAAAATGTTCGTCTCGTCAATACCTATCTGCTGGTACCAATCTGGACTCGATTCGACTTGCCGTTCTCCCGTTATCGCTCTTAACCTAAGTTAGGCCATTGATTTTTGCAACTTCGGTCGATCGCGGTTGGGCTCTCGCGAGAGAACCTGTCATCAGATCCAGACGCAACTGGCACCACGCGTGTAGGCCGTGACCATCTATCCACCACTGCTTACCCAGTGGCGATATAAAATTTCGTTCCCCGACAATCACGATTTGGAGTTCGCTTATGGGGAATACAATGTTAAAACAATGTTGATTTTTTTTTCTACAGCCGTGCAGGAACGGAGATTTGCAACGGGATGGGTGTAACGACAAAATGTTCGTCTCGTCAATACCTTTCTGCTGGGACCAATCAGGTCTCGTTCGACTCGCCGTTCTCCTGTTATCGTCTTAACCTAAGTTAGGCCATTGATTTGTGCAACTTCGGTCGATCGCGGTTTGGCTCTCGCGAGAGTTCCAGACTCAACTGGCACCACGCGTGTAGTCCGTGACCATCTATCCACCACTGCTCACCCAGTGTCGATATAAAATTTCGTTCCCCGACAATCACGATTGGCTACCTCAATTTGAGCACATCTTTATATCTGGTAGTTATATAAACATCTTAATGAGATTTCGTTGTGTTTACAATTTTCACTACTTGGCCTTGTTCACTAGATGTGATTAATGAAATTTGGCATTAATTTGAATTTAATCACAAAATCATAGCAATTTCCTTCTGATTATTCTTATTTTCTTCATATTGTGTGAAACATTCTCTAGTAATTTTAGTATGCCTATAGAGCTTGGAAATGTAATTCACTCACGACGGCCAATAAAAAATAAAATAGATATACATGAAAATTTGATTCAAAACAAAATGGCGGCTCCGATTCGAGCAAACCTTTTTTACTTCAGTTTCATATACTGGGACAATCAAGATTCACTGAAAGAAATGTCTGTTACAATTTGTTTGAGGCTAAATCTTAGTTTGACTGGAGTATAATAAGTATGCAAGTTAGTTATACTATGTCTAGACTAGACATGTTGTCATAGTGACTACGTTGTATAGTAAACATAAACCGATCAGAGCCCTATAGTGCATTGAGCCTTTATCCATTTCAGCCAGCTATAGCGTATGAGACTTTTTTACTGGTAGTCGTGGTAATAGTATCATTGTTGATTGTTGCTTGTTGATTTTTGATTGTTGAAATCGTCTATGTATATAGGAAGCTGTGTGCATTGCTGGTTTTGACAACGAAGCATGAGAAGAGCAATATAATAGAGCCCTACAAAAGACAAATTACAGAACGAATGTCATCGACTTATTTTTGCCACCAACTTTTCTCCAAGTAATTCTCCAGAATACACTGAGAAAAAAATCTCCATCGCAATGGAAATTGTTGAGTTACAGTTACCAATTTCTTAATAAAGTTTTTTGATTATTTCTTGAGATATTTTATCGTGTATGCCTGTATAGTATCGATGTTCGGTATGATGTTCGTTAAACATCTGACTTTGGGATGGACTAAAAATAAACAGCTTAACCATATATGCGCTTATCAAACAAGATCAAGGAACTTTTGCCAATTTTTGTTGGAAGTCAAAGGAAATGAACAAAAACTATTTATTTGTATCAAAACTGTTTCAGTTATGCTGAAGAAATCTAGTTGAACTGATAGAAGAAGATTCACCCAACCAATGTATCAATTGTAATTTTCATGCTAACTTTCTACTGTATGGTTTTGTTGTATATAACGGTCAATCGTATTTTTCAACTAGTACATCCAAAATTTTCTCGGAATTTTCAACTTCTTTTCTCTTTTTAAATTTTAAATTTACTATGTCAACATTGATACATCAATAAATAACGGAAAATTGTATACATTTCTGTGGGTGGGTTGCCCTTAAGGGCTGTTCTGAGAGCTGCATCAGAACGCTCAGAATCAGACAGGAAATCAGGAAAAGCTTGGCATGTTTTTTTAGTAACACAGATAAAAAATAAAAAAAAAAAAAAAAAATCTAGAAAAGTGTTGCCAACCTAGGCCTCTACAAAAGTCTACTACTTTATTATGTATCTCTGTACTTATAGTTGTGATGTTAAATCTTTTAAAACTGTGGTATACATAAACAAACAACAAATATTCATATATAAGAAAAACAATGAATGAGGTGAAAAAGCGCGGAAAATATCTTCTTTCTCTTCTAAACTTTTCATTTATCTCTATACAATTATATAGAGTGCTATTTTTTATAACCTGTATCAATCTTTGCATTGTATACGACATTTAACTATTTTCGTGAGTATCAAGAAACTGAATGTCATACTTTTATCAACATTGGCCTAGTCCCAAAACATAGAACCTTCTTTACACGTTGTATATAATATATTGTTGGCTTAAAATCGTAATGTATTCACAAGGCCATAAATGCAGTGCAGTTGCTCATTAGCGTCGTTATCTCCGTCTAGTTAGCGATTCTGACGTTTACTAATTAATGTTTCAAAGCAACAGGGACTAATAATTTCGAACGCCATCCATGCAGAAATTGAATAACTGTGGCGGTTGATAATTTATTATTGAAACATTTCGTAATTTTTCAATTGTATAGGATCGTGTGGGTTTTTTTATTTATATTTATTGTCAATTTTTTTTTAAAGGTTGATTGAATATTTATAAAATAAAAACGCGCGTGTGAAAAAAGCACTGTTAAAATTGCACGCTTGCATACAACTTTATTCTAAAATTGCACTCAAAGAGATAAAAAAAAGTGTCGGCTATTTTCCAATCAAACCACTATCTATATAGTTCCGCAAACATATTGAATTATATCTAGTTTGTTTTAGAATAATATCTCTATTGATGTTCTGTAGAACCTTCATGAAAATAATTTTGAAACATTGGCCTAAATTGTACTCAAATCGTCACATAAGGCCTAATCGTAGGGCATGTACAACTGCAAAATCACTGTCATATATTATGTTGACACTGACAATTTCACGCTGTGGGTTAAGAATCCAAGGGTGTCGATTTAGCGAAATATCAGTTTTTTTGTGATAACTTTTGAACGGCATGAGATATCGAAATTTTGATAACGAGGAAACACAGATATTTTTAATACCTTCAAGATGGTATAAGTAATAACTAATTATCTCAAATCACCTGATTCTCAGGCGTATACGCTTAAAAATATACATTTTTTAAGCGTATACGCCTGACTATTATGTGATGTGAGATAAATAATTATACTTACACCATCTTGAAGGTATTGAAAATATCTGTGTATCCTCTTTTTAGAATTACCATATCTCATGCCGGTCAAACGTTATCATGGAAAAACTGATATTCCGCTAAATCGACTCCCATATGGACTCTTAAAGAACTATATAATCATACCCTATCTGTCGCTCGATTGTCCTACAAAGTAAAATACATCCATTCAATTCAATTTCATATCATTTTATTCTACGATTGCTATGCAATATATGAACATAGTTATATATCAACATTTTTATATTACACAGAAAATATATATTTTACAAAATATGCCCTCGGGGAATTTCAGAATTAAAATAAAAAGACAATAATTGAATTGGGAACTTGGTTTCTTTGTGAAAAAATGAAAAACAAAGCGATGAGTTTGTTAATGAAGTATAGAAACCTCGATAGAAACCCGAAGGTAAGAAACAGTCTTTGTTACCAAAAAAAAAGAAATGAAAAATGATTCTGACAACTAAAAAAACAGAAAGTTTGCTCATTGACATACAATAGAGGTGTAAGTTATAACTTATATATATATATATATATATATATATATATATATATATATATATATATATATATATATATATATATATATATATATATATATATATATATATATATATATATATATATATATATATATATATATATATATATATATATATGAGGCCTCTAACATCATCGTCCTCGTCCGTATGATCTAACTCTAATAACTCTATAACATTTTTCAATTGGGTATATCCACCCAATGGTTTCACTGAATTGTTTCACGACTTTCCTCATTACTGCACATATACAATGACGCTTATTACATTGGAAGGACATGATCATGTTAATTAAATACAACCTATAGGCCTACCTATAAGCGTTCGTAATTGTCTAGTTGTCTTTGATGAATTCACACCAATATCTTTGTAATTATTGTTTCTGTCTTTTTGTCTCGAAGAAAAGAATAGATGAGCCTAGCGAAGTTTTACTTTTTGCGTTGATTAATTTTTCTGTGATCACAGCTGTTATTGCGCTCCAACCACACAACATGAATTTATTTCTCAATGCCCCTCAACAAACCACCTGATTAGAGTAAGTTTTACATTCACTTCTCAAGATAAATCAAGTGAGAGTATTTACTGACAACATTCGTGAGCTTATGGAAGTCGATTTAACGGAATATCAGTTTTTTGATGATTAGTTTATAACAATTTAATTTAACAAAATTCTAAAAAGGAAGAATCACGTATACCTACAATACCTTCTAGCTGGTATTAGTAAAACATATTCAACTTATAATGCATATTTCACACACGGATACAGCTGAAAAAAACATTTCTAATAGTTGCCTAGTGAAAATGTATAGAAGAACCCGTGGCATAAACTTTATTTTCACAACATTTTGAAGGTAAGAAATCTGTATTTCTCCCTATTGGAATTTTGAAATCTCAGACTATTACTTTTGGAAAGTCAGCACTTAAGGTTGATATTTCGTCTAGTAGACTCCCATGGACGCATATAAGTATGGAATATATCATAACTAGAGCAAATATAGCAAGTTGAGTATAAGCTGATTGGAAATTAATTAGCATTTTTATCTTTTTCGTAATAACTTCTAAGAGACGACATATTAAAACTCTGATCGAAACAAAAACGAGATAAATATTCAATAGCAACGCATATGGGCATGTGAACAATAATACAAATATAGTATGCAATTTTCACATTCATTTACCGCTGGAAAAAAATCACTTTTTGCTCTATTCGTTTCTTACGTATCCTACCATTTTATAGTTATGAAAAACAAATGAAAAATACCCAATTTTTTATGAGTGTTCTAGAGTGCTGATACCAATTTTTCAAAGAATATTAAAGGGAAAAACGATTTTTCACAGAATCTAACTCAAGGACCCTTACCGCGACTGTCACTTGAAACAACGTCCTATGCCTAGCTAGCTCCAAGAGCCTGAAGATCAAAGTTACTGTTACTAGGAGAACTAAACACCACGACAATATGAGATAAAAAGATAATGACAAAGTCGCGGTCTCTTGGACTGCAAAAACTTTGCACATTTCGTAGGCCACCTCGATCATGACCAGTGCAAGGATTTTGTGCCAACAACAATGGAAATACACAAAGACTGGACATGTTGCCATGGTACTTCGCTTTCAATAAATCTTCACCAATCAAAGCCATCGTCTCTTTTTGGAGCTAGCTAGACCTAGGACGTTATTTTAAGTGACAGTCCAGTCCGGACTGCTCGCGTACCGGTGAAAAGTGTAAGTGATTGGTCTAAGTACAACTGACTCGGATGGTCGACATGTTTAAGGTCGAGGTCACACAAGGTCGTTGAATGACCTCATATGACCTGATGTTGCAGGCAGCGAGCAATCTGGTTGGCTGTTACAGAACGTTTACCCCGACCCCCTCGACTATTTAGCCACTAGAAACATCCAATCCTTGCTCGAGCTAGTGCATCAGATCGATAGGAATGGACCATACGAGATTGCATAGCTTTTTACCAGTGAATATATTTATTATTGTTCATTGAACGCAACGAGTGCGTTAATTGTTGGACAAAATGTTTTCTTTTTGGTTCATTGAGAATGTTGCAACCATGGAGAATTTCTTTATGGGGGTGTTAAAATCACCCTTGTGCCCGTCTGAACGATCTTCTTTCATACCTAACTTCAATCGGGGAACAATGATTTTCATCAAGTTGCGATGTGAATAATAAAAAAATCTTCTTGATTTCATAATCTGAGGCACAAATGTCGATGTCATCATTTATTTAAATAAAAATAATATTTTCAACAAAGTCTCATAGAGCTACAAATCATGTTTTAAGATTATATAATTTTGTAATACGTTTGTATACATATCACATCTTCTTGTTTTTTCTTGTGTTAACTATTGGCCTATAGATAATGGCCTATATAGATATATTGGCTATTATATATATATTGGCCTATATAGATAATACATTATTTTGAGCGAAGTGTAAAAGCAAATAAATCAAACATGAAGGTTATCAGTTATACGTCTTGCATGGTAATTATTCCCATTGTTTCATGTCATTCAAGAAGTAACGCGCACACTAAACGAAGCTGTTAATAGTATTTACTTGCATCTTATTACAGAGCATGTAAATCTTATTACAGTGTTATCAGTTTCATGTGGTTTTGTGGTAAACTCAGTTCTAAGATCAAAAGCTCATAGGAAGTTGGAGTTATAAACTGTTTCAGTAATCTTTTAATTTTTGCCAGTATTCTAATCAGTCTTCACAATTGTGCAGTTCAGTGGTATGGTATATATACAGGTGCATTGTCATTCGACAATGTTTTGAGAAATTTAATTTTAATTCCTTCGTGAACTTTATTTGTTCCTCCTTCGTTCCTTCGTACATTTTATTTCATTTCATATTTTATCAATTATCATGAGTTTAGTAAGCAAGGAAACGGACGCGTTTCTGGTATTGAAATCATCTCAGAAAGAAGAGGGAAGGTCGAAATATTTGAATCAGGTGTGTAATCTGCTCATATAGTATGAATAATCCACAAACAAAACAAAAACTTGTTGATGTGTGATTGTGAACTTGTATAAACATGTGATGATTGTAAACTTGTAAACATGTGATTGTATACTTTTAAAGGTGCGAATGTAAACATGTGATTCTATACTTTTAAAGGTGTGATTATAAACTTCTGAAGAGTGTTAGGAAGTATTCTATATAGTCTAGAAGAGTTTAATGAGAAAGGTTACCAATTGTGTTGCTCTATACATCAATTTGAATACGGCAAGCATTTGTATATATATATATATATATATATATATATATATATATATATATATATATATTATATATATATATATATATATATATATATATATATATATATATATATATATATATATATATATATATATATATATATATATGTATATATTATATATATATATATATATATATATATATATATATATATATATATATATATATATATTCTGAGAAAATCAGTATTTTCAATTGATTGTGTTTCCCTAGAAACATTATTTAAAATTATAATTTTCAATTCAAAAGATCTGGAAGTATTATTAATTTTGAGGCAGAACTCTGTGAGGGAAGAAATAACTAGTAAAAGCGAGTTTAATCTGTGATGATAGGTTCTTCTGTCGATGGCTGCCTCTCTGGGCTACTTGACCGTCGGCCTGGTCAGAGGCTTCTCGTCGTCAGCTATCCCGTCTATCGAGGAGAGCGATGTCCACCTGTTATCG
Organism: Brachyptera putata; assembly: GCA_907164805.1. Taxonomy (NCBI): domain Eukaryota; kingdom Metazoa; phylum Arthropoda; class Insecta; order Plecoptera; family Taeniopterygidae; genus Brachyptera; species Brachyptera putata. The sequence goes on along the minus strand of OU015471.1, from coordinate 9,383,798 downwards.
TCCCCTAGCGCCGAGTCATGGATCAGTGAGTACCGGTACCAGATGCCGTATACCTTACCTTCCACATGCATTATCTTCATGATGATGTAATAAATCCATAATTAAAAATGTGTTCAATTCAAAGTCCATGGGAGTTGAGTCCATAAGGTTTTTGGTGATAACTTTTGAACGGTATGAGATATCGAAATTCTAATAAAAAAGAAACGCAGATATTTTCAATACCTTCAATATGGTGTAAGTAATAACTATTTATCTAATATCGCATAATTGTCAGGCGTATACGGTTAAAAAGTGTGTTTTTAGCCGTAGGACGCGTAAAAATTTTGCGTTATGAGATAAATAGTTATTACTTATACCATTGGAGATGTAGAAATTGTCTGTGTGTCCTCTTCATCAGAATTTCGATATCTCATTCCGTTCAAAAGTTAACCCCAAAAAACTGATATATTGCTAAATCGACTCTTATTATTAGACACTTAATTGGTTGAATTATGATTTGTTTGATTTCGAATTACGATTTGAAGTTATGAAAATGTTTTGACGATATTTATATCCCTATAAAATGCCCCCTCGAAGGATCCGGACACCTTGACATGGTGTACGGGGGCAATTGCGTGGCCCCGTGATCTCTATTGCTGTCGTCGGAAGCAATTTGATTGCTCCCAAAAAGGTCACTCATGGCGATTAGGTCTAGAGTGAGGGCCCACGGACCCTTACCGCGAATGCCACTTGAAATAAGCCTTTGTATGAGTTTTTTGGTGACAGGACGAGTATATGCAGGGAGTCTGCTGAGGGTTGCGTTTTTATTTTATTTCATTTTCTTTTGTTTTCTTTTCTTGTTATTTCCTTTTCTCTCATCTTCCCTTACTTTTCTTTTTTCCCCGCTCCCTCCATATGCTTAAAACATCCACCACGTTGATACTGTGACACGGACGTGAAACATGCCCAAATTACCTCACTGTCCTTTAAACTCCTCTAAACCATATAACATGCAGTCATTCTCCTAGGAAATGTCTTTAATTATACCATTTTCATATATTATTTCATTTTTAATCAATTACAATTCACTGTTCACAGAGAGAATTTGATTTTATATTCGCATAAAGTGCTCAACTAAGCGTCAACGGCGTATAAGAAAAAACCGCGACCGCGTATTGTAGAGATGTGGACCTATTACAGAAAAGCTAAATAACTTAAAAAAAATTGAGGAAATATAAATTAAGTGTTTGGGTTTATTTGTGTGTTGAGAAGCGCGTGGAGCCACCTACCGGCACTAATGTGTTGTGTTGAGTGGTGAAACTAGTCTACAGCTTAAACCATATCAATAAACAATAGGAACATGGCATGCGTTTCTCGTTGAACTTGGCGGTGCATGGACCGATTTTTAATTCTTAAACTGGTTTATTTGGTTTTGCATGCATTGCATGATTATCTAAACCGAATGCGTATAGTGCGTATAATTACAGTGTTTTTATTTATTACTTCAAGAATTGGTTTTACAAACTCTTAATGAAGTATTAATTAGATTGAGGTACAAAAAACATACCTAATTAAGGGTGCAGTCAATCCGCTAACCATCGCTGAATCCACTATCTATCAGTCATAAAACCAGGACTTAATGTGTTCTTCGTGTGGGAAAACGCTATAGGCCTACATGTTAACGGATTGATTTTTAAAAAAAATGGGTAATAACGACGCACTGTTAATCAATATCTATCATTAGAAAAACTATTATTATATGAACTATATATATTGGGAAAACTTATATCGCATAATTTTCATAGGTACACAGGCTATACAGCTTGAAATCCCCATTTTGAGGGAACCTGTCGAAATTAAGTGATACAACCACAAGTCAAAAAGTGTTTCGACAGCGGGTCTTGGGTGATAATTTGACGGACATGTAAATTAAAGATAATTTATGAAATTGAGATGATTTCTATTCTTCTCTGAAATTGGGGGGAAATGCGTCATTCAAAATTGAATTAAATCAATCAATTAAATGAAAAAAAAAAAATGAAATTAATTAATTCAAATAAATTAAGCACAATTTCTCTATTTGAGTTGATGATTTCTATCGTTTTCTCAAGAATAAGGAAAAAATAGGTCATACAGTCGTATGTTATATTCGATTCCTTTCCCAGGGTTGTGATGTCCTCTAATATATTTGAAGGTGCTGTTCCCCCGCTGGGCGCTGCAGTCGGCAGCCTGTGTGCAGGACCACTCTTGCAGCGGATTGGTCGGAAGCGCACGCTCATGATCAGCGCCCCCTTGTTCGCCTTCGGCTGGGCGCTGATCGCGTCAGCGGGGTCTACACAACTGCTGATCACCGCGAGAATGCTGACCGGCTTCTGTGCGGGCATCGCGATACCTTCGGCGCAAATCTATGTGAGTGTGTGTGAGCTGGAGTACAGCTTGCGCTCACGTGAAATGATTTGATACGAAATTAAAATTCTAATTGAAACAGACTGTGCGTGAAGTGCGTACCGTATGTACATTGTCTGCTTGTTTCAGTGCGTGTATACCAGTAACTACCAGTATGTTTGTTTCAGGATGTAATTTAATGTAGCCTGATGTAATGTTAGCCTATGTTTGATGTAATGCTAGCTTTAATGTAGCCGTTTTGTAAAAATTCAGTCCAATTATCAAAGTGATCAAAAGGTAAAAACTATCAAATCAACGAGCTATTACAAAAACTATAGTATCAAGTAGAACAGGAAGACCGCGCATTAGTGGTTTTAAAATCAAGGTGTGTATCTAGCTTTCCATGACATTTCACATAAACATGCCTATAACTTATAAGTCATACAATATCCAATTATCAAGAGTAATCGATTCCCATAATCACTGTATAGGTAAGTGAATGTTCAGACCCGGAGGTACGCGGTATCATCGGTTCTCTTCCTTCTCTCTTCATGGCTGGTGGTATCCTCGTCTCCTACACGCTGGGCGCCTGGTTGCCATGGCAACAGCTGGCGTGGGCGTCGGCCCTCTTCCCAGCTCTGTTGCTCGTCGTGCTCGTGCCGCTACCCGAGTCGCCCACGTGGCTGGCCAACAGAGGCCGGCGAGATGAAGCGGAACGGGCCAATAAGTGGTTGAATCTAGGATATGGAAGAAGTGATCCTGTTCTGAAACATAGACAATCTATTGTATCTGCAATTGTTTTTGATGAGTCCTCACAGGTAATTATAGCTTTTATTATTGTAAATTCCATCTTATGAAGATTCAAGTTTGGAGTGATATGACGACATGAGAAGAATGAATGAGGAAATATAACCGAGGAGATTAAAATGAGTAGTGAGAGTGAAGAGTTGGTGACCAAGGGACAGATGGTAGGAGGGCTTTCAACAAGTGGCAGCAAACAGTGGGTGAAAGTGAAGAAAAGTGGTGGAAAATGCATGGTGTGTAATATAGGGAGAGATGGAGATAATTTGTAAGGAGAGAAGAACAGATAGGAGAGGAAAAGTCAGAGAAGGTGAAGGATGAGGTGGAGGAGAATAGCATTATGCATTGGCAGAAGCAGTGAGGCGAATGATGCTCTTGTAATTGGTATTGTACAGCTCGTTCCAGAAATATAAGTACTTGTTCAACCTGGCTAAACCATTCAGCCTTTTGACAATGAATGGAATTTAACATGTGACGGACAAAAATAAAACGAACTTATGGTTCAAGCATTACACTTCTGGCTCAAACTGTAGGGCCTACTTGGTTATATAATATATAATTATTTATAATAATAATAATCATTGAGTTAATATGCTTGAACCCCCGGTGATGAAATGTCACATAGGATGTGCCTAGAAGGCTACAAATGTACAAATAGTGATGTAGTTGGATTAGTGGGACGTGACAGAAACTAGAACCTAGCAATAATTACTTTATCGACCAGAGCACGAATCACAGTGGACGAATGTAGAATTCAAACCACGTCCAGTGCGTATAAACAATTCCGTATAGGGGGCCTACATGACTTATTTTAAATCTGATATTTTTTAAACAAAACATGAATTGTTGCAGATACCTAATGGTGTAGACAACAAAGACGAATCTCAAAAGGAAAGAAGAACAGAATCTAGTCCATTCAGTCGAAAAGAATTACTCCGTCGACCAGTTATCATCCCTTTACTTTTATCACTTGCTCTGCTCATCTTCCAACAACTCAGTGGTATCGACGCGATAGTTTTCTACACCGTCGCCATCTTTCGATCTGCTGGCAGTCCTCTTAATGATCACTTGGCCACTATCCTTGTCGGCATCGTACAGTTGGTAGCCAACTCTCTCTCTCTTTTCGTGATCGATCGCACAGGACGTCGATTTCTACTCATTTCTTCGGGATTATTAATGTCAGTATCGATGGCAGCTCTTGGTACATATTTTCACCTTCATGAACGTAACCAAGCCTCGAATCTTGGACTGTTACCACTGATTAGTCTTATTGTATTCATGATTGGTTTTTCAATCGGTTATTGTAGTATACCTTTTCTTCTGATGGGCGAATTGTTGCCTCTGAAACAAAGAAGTTGGTTTAGTTCAATCGCCGGTTCCTTTAATCTGGCTTTCATGTTTATTGTGATCAAAACGTATCCCGATTTGAAGTCTGCACTGGGCTCTCAAGGTGCCTTCTGGCTCTACTCTGCGGTTTGCTTGAGTAGTTGTGTCTTTGTGTGGTTCTTTGTGCCAGAAACTAAAGGGAAAAGTCTGGAAGAGATTGAGGAGTATTTTGAAAATAGACATGCTAAGAAAGCATACAAAGAAGTGGCAACCCAGGATATTAAAACACAAGATAAATAAGAAGTGTTGATGAAGAATTACTACAAGTTTACATTGAACTATTATTAATTTACGGAGTGATACTGTGATGGAGGGAAAGTTTGTTGCTGGATGGCAAATGCCGAGAATAATTTGACGTTGAGATTGTAGCGACGCAATCTTCAGATCCTGGAGCAGTGATGATCTAGGGGGTCGTGATACTTATTGTTGAGTGTGGTGTTTTGTCCTAGGTGAAATTTTAGGGATTCCTTTCTGAACTGTGATTGAAGTATGTTGTGCTTCTTAATTTACATATTTACAATTAAGATATATCTGTCCGTATATAAATAATGTTTTAAAGGATTTAAAGTGAGCCAATGTTACTTCCGATGATGTCTACATGATCTTCGAACAACATACTTCAGGCGAACGTGAAGGGAAGTAATAGTTTCAGTTATTTTGTGAAATACTTACGATACAAGATTTTGACATCTGGGCTAGCCAGAAGGAAGGCTGACATTCAGCTAATTTGATATAAAGTGATCACACAGAGTTTTTATGACTTTGAGAAGTGGTTTCGATATTAGCGTTTCAATATATTGTATTTTAGAATAGATTTATGTAAGCACATTCATTATTTCTAGGATTTTCAAGATATTTGGGTCCCAAAAGTTTGAAAATCACTCAAAAGAATACAGGAACCTTGGCAGATTGTTTTTGTGCACGGCCATCAGGATATCATTAATGTCGAGAGGGCTATGGGGGATCGAGACTTTCCACTGCCACTTGGTTTTCCTTGCATCCATGTCATCACAACTATCAATGTCTCAAGAAACGAAGAAAACAAGAACAGACGAGAAGAATATAAGTTGGAAGAAAAAATGTATATTTCAAGACCAACAAACATTTGATCCATCCTGACGTGTTTTTTCGTGGTTTCCCACAGTCCTCGAAGTGAATGCTTGGATGAAGTACTAATTGGCCACGACCTTAATTAGTAGAGTGATAGGCCTAGTTATATCGAGGGCTGTCACTCCTTATTGTTTATCCTTTGTATAATGATGAACTTTGCACCTGCTGTCATTGGAAGAAGTGAACATTGCTTAAGAGACTTAGTTCGAAGTGAAAAATATCAACATTCGTGTGGTTGGATTATTCCTAATATCAATGTTGGTATAGTGTCCGGATATATCGCAAAAACAGTTTATATTGTGTTTCGGACTTTCGGCAACTGAAGACCTTTATCTGCGGCGAAGATGTGTGGTCACAGACAGCGTAGACCTGGTGTCAAAGTTCATTGCTTTAATTTGAAATAATAATAAAATGGGGTGGTGGGATCGCCCTTGTGGTGCCCCGTCCAAACGATCCTACTCTCATCCTTAGCCTTAATAGGGGAACAATGATTTTGTATCAAGTTTCGATGTTATTAAACGTTGAATTATATTCTTCACTTCTGTGTTACATTCGTTACATGTGTTAAATTAAGAAGCACAACATACTTCAATTACCTAAAGTTCCACCTAGAACAAAACACCACACTCAACAATAAGTACCGACCCCCTATAGATCATCACTGCTCCAGGATCTGTAGATCGCGTCGCTACAAGATATACAAAAGACTTTGTGACAGCAGCGATCGAGTCTCCTATAGTCCGAAAACCTGGAATTATTGTAGGCCGTGGGCCACTGGGCCTACATGATTTCATTAAACTAATATTAAATTAATACAAACATGCACGATGCCGCAGGAGCATCAACCAAAGCAACTATAGACTTTATGCTCAAATCTGATTCCCTTATCCACACGAAGTTACTTCAGTTCCAATCAGATTACCTTCGTCAAAATACTTCTCTTCAACTCTAACAATATATTTTATTTACCCTCAATAGGTATTATATTGTAATTTATGTTGGGTACGTACTGTGGTTGGAAAGGTTGTGTAAGTTGATTCAATTGTACAATTTCGTTTATTTATATGTGACATTCGGTTTAAATACATCACTGTAAGTAGATCATTTATGCAGACCACGTTTTGGCCAAAACTCTAATCGAAAATCTGATTTTTTTTTGAATCGCTATGTAGGAAGGAGACCAATTAAAGTTGAGTTCTATTTATATTTTATAGGACATCACTATGTTTTACAACTCAAACATATTCCTTATTTGTTGAAGCTCCTTAGAAAAAAAGAAGAAAACGTCCCAATATGACATTTTTTCCTTAATTTCTTTGAAATGTTTCGAGTGAGAAATAATGAATAATGAATGTATATGTAGAGCTTCCAAATGCTGGCAAAATCAATGGCTGCCTGGCAAATGTTCCGCTTTATGTTGATATAACTACTGACAGTCGCTGGCAAAAGCGTCGCTTTAATATTACAATTGAAGTCCGCATTCAAGGATTAACGATTTCTCTTTGTGCGCGACACAATTGGATTATATACGGGCATTAATTGCACGCTAAATTATAATTCAGAACAATTTAAGGATAAAAGCGTCCCCAACAGTCTCCGTAGGGCAAAAAGTTCCCACCAGGGTGATTATTTGTGAACATATTGTGAATGGTTATTATGGGTCGACAATATTTTAGAAGGTAGGCCTCTGTACGGTGTGATGCAGTCTCCAACAATACGTTCATCCGGAAAGCCACTACGATTGTTTGTGCTTTAGTTGACACTGGAAATTCAGGGAAAGTGACGCCATTTTTTTGCTGTAAACCAAAGGAACAGAAACTATTTATTTCTATCAAAACGGTTGTAGGTAGGCTGCTGAAATGTAGGTTATCTGATAGAGGAGGGAGGAGCGCATCAATTGCCATCTTTATGTAACGGTTTAACCTAATTTCGAACTAGCTTTCCCAAAATTTTTGCGGAATTTTCAACTTTTTCTTCATTTTAAATTTTTCTTCATTTTAAATTTTCAATGTAGCCTACTATTTTAGCATTGGTACATACAAAAAATAAGAAGATTTGAAACATTTTTGTGGGTGGGTTCTTCTTGAGTGTGTGGAAATATTGCACTATTCTGTCTGCCCCATAATAATGGGCAGTTTTGTACACCTATACCTTATCATAATTAAATGATAATTAGATGAGCGTAGCGAAGATTTTCATTCCATATACCGAAAAATGTTGGGCTTGATTTTTATGTTTTTTATTTTTTCAATTTTTGTTGTAACGTTGGTGTACGTACTTCTGTTTAGTAAGTAATATTATGAATGCATAAATACTCAAATCATACTGAAACTGAAAATTGAATTGAAGTAGACTATATTGGATTTTGTTCGATGTATCTTTTAGTGTTATGTATTGCCGTTTTGTCACGTTGGCCTATAATTTGTATTGTGAAAATGAATGTTATGGCTTTCAGAACTATTTTACCAACATTTAACTGATTTCTTGCTGTGATATTAGAAGGAAAAATATATCAAAAATAAAAATTTATAATAATCGAAAATTTATATTTGAATTATTGTGTATTATCTATGTTCAAAGTCAACTAACCTAGGGCTACAGGTCACAAGAATCGTTGTGGGATGAACAAGACATGAATGAAGTGAACAAACTACGTACCAAGTGTACAGATTTTAATGGTTAAAAAATTCCACTTTTTTATTTTTATTTTAAAAATATAAATTCATTTTTCGAAATGATACCCAATTTTATTCGAAAATTATTTTCGGGTATCGTTCACAGTGCCAATATGCACCACAGCATATTTTTTCTAAAATTGAACATTAATTCCAGTGTTGTTCTTCCATGTAAAAACTTATATCGATTTTCGTTCACATCACATCAATAATTAATCGTATTATAATTTTTAATTTATGTTCGTTGATTAAGAAGCGTTTCTCATTGGCTTTAGACAGTGTTTAATAGAAGACTGATGGGTCTACTTTCTCGCCCTTGACGTTGATAGGAGGAATGATAACAGAAAGAAGGGACGTTATCTTATGCAGGTTTAAAGTTTCGATAATCAAAAATACCGTATGGTCGAAATTGAATCGACCATCTCATCTTTTGAAAGAGTATTGACCGTAATTGATAGATCGCGTATTGTGATTTGTGGGCATCTCTAATTTAGACTTTTAGCACCCATAGTTATCAATTTAACAAGTACAAAGAGTCGGTAACGGTAGTTATAAAAACTCGACATCACTCCCACAGCGGCCGCGATGAACACTACTTCAGTGTAATTCAACATTTCGAACCGTGATCGCGTTAGTGTACGCGAATCGTACCGTCGGTATCTTTTCGAAGGGTTCCTTCGTTTCATACGTTCCTGATCGCCAGGACATGCCGAGGGCGCCGCTCTTACCCGGCTCAACCGATTACAACACGGTGCTGGGTGAATGAACTTGCCTGAAACTAAGATAGAACAGCCAGATAAATAATGATTGTGTTGACACTTCCATTTCCTTCATCGACATTGCTAATTACTATAATAATAAATATGTTGTATGTAATTAAAATAATAACGATGATGATAAACTCTTGCGTTCTTCGAATATTGCTTAGTTTTGGGTCGGTAGTATACTGTTAGATATATCAACATAGTGTATTGCTATAGATATTGATTTGAGATTAAATAGTAAGACAGAAAACTTTGATGTGAAAATGATAAAATAATAAATAAGCCTAATTAATGCCTTGCTTTATAGGCCTAATCAGCTCAAGGTACGTTCGAATCAACTTGACAAAAAATTGTGAACCAATCTTATCTCTAAATGTTCGTACCTTATTGTAACCGACACCTTATATTATCTATCACTACGGAATCTATTTTTCAAACAAACGTGAGCTACATAATACATGCACGTATACCTTTAATGATTTTATCGCATAGATATGAGTATGACTTGTTTTCATATCCGGAAGTGAAGGTATCCAGCAGAGCAGCAGTATAAACAGAGGCTATGTTGATATAATTTTTTTTCAGGGCATTTACTAATCAGCTTTATCGGCTAATCGGCTACATTAAGAAATTGAAAGTTTTGTCAATAGACTTATTTGGGAGTCATCCGCCTTCAGATTGAGGATAAATTCCACACATGCCCTATTATATAGGTATATACGTGCATAACTGGTATTTAATTGTTACACATTCAAACAGCATGCTCCCACCATCGCCACAAAAGTGCCACCATAGTCGCGCTACAAATACAATATTTTCGCCTAAAATAGGAAAAATTATTTCTTGTACCGAAAACGAACAAATGGTGTCCCGAAAAATGTTTCTTCTATTTGCTTAAATGTTCTAGCACTTTTCTAAGAACGCGAGAGTTTATTATCATTATCATATTTTAATCACACACAAATGATGTATTATTAAGTATAGCAGGCCATAACATATAGGTATTTAGCTCACATTTCAAAATTTCAAAATCTATTTAATACTCGTATATTACAAATAAGACTCTCAATTTTAAAATATCAATCATGTTGAATGTCATACCGATTTGTTGTGAATGGAATGCACATGCAGTCTTGCTTGCTCCAGTCAGCCTGAACTGAACTTGCCTTTTGACGGATCAAGTGTAAAGTCCCGCTTTTAATTAAATCTACTTTTATGCCATCAATCAACTACGGTAATAATTAGTCCTGTGCCAGTATATATTCATAATATAGTTGGATCTTTCTATTTTGGTCTAGTATTTTTTAATTTTATATTTTTCATCTTTGAAGTTCATTACTGATTTATTGTAATAATATGTATGGCATAAGGTATTCCCATCTGGATGTATTTTACTTTACAATAATTCTACTGATATTCATTATTGTATTATTTATTCCTCAAGTATAACTGTGCAAGATCGTCATAATAATTAATAATCGAATAATCGTTCTGTCAAATAAAATGAAACTAGAACCATTGATTAACTCGGTGACTTGGGAAGGAACGGCTGTTCGTAGACGCTCCTACTGAATGCTACATTCCTGGTACCTCCAACACATGTTTTCCCGCCAAACAAACTACAGCACCTGACGATTTCCCTTTCTTCCTTTCTTCTCTTCCTGTGTGGGTGGGTTCTGCTTGTTTTGTGTCCTCTTGAGCTCATCCTGTGTTCTGATGGCGGTGGAGAGGGGGGGGGGGGATTGGGGCTAACATCACCCCTAATTTTGATCATCATTTATTTATACCTAGATAAAAGCTATTTGTTTGGTGACAAGTGGACAGAAGACGATGGATGAGATAGATGATGAGAAAATGTATGTTGCAATTATTAAAATTGCTTCAGAAAAACATTATTATTATTTTATCAACATCGAAAACTTGACACAAAGCCATTGTTAACCTTTAAAGGCAAAGGAAGAAAGCTTAAGATCGTTTGAACGGGCCTCAAAAGGGCGATAAGAGCATTTATATTTGAACCGAAATATATCGAATAGGCCTAATAATAATTGTGCTCGAAGCTTGATTTAAAAGCAGAAATGCTCAATTATTAAAATGTTTGTTCGAGTGTTCAAACTATCGTTTCATTTGTTGAGGTGTCTTTATTTTATAGATAATAATTCTCAAAATTATACCTTCGGGAAAACACCCACATATTATTTATAACAACCGATTTGAACTACAAAAATATAATTGATATTGAATCAAATTACTTAAATATCATTTTTATTTAAATACTACTTTTTTATCTAACTTTTTAACTAAAAATTACAATAGCATTTTCCAAAATCCAAGATTGCGACCTATATTGAGAATGCTCCAAATGTCCACCAGGTCAGGAGTGATCTCTGACCATAGGTCAAAGTTCGTATAACTCTCATGCAAGTGATCTAGTCACGTCCTGAGCTCTGAAACCCGTTTTAGCGATCCACGATTTAATAGGTGTTATCATCAGGGAAAAAACTAGTTCCGCTATAGGACCAGCAGTTCGACGAAATGTGCGGCCGAGTTCGCCCTTGAACTTGACTTCAGATTTCAGATGCAAGAGCTCCATCGACTGGACATAGTGCGTGTTGTGTAGCGTGTATATAGTGATTCGCCCAGCGCAAAATTTAGTTCTTTCTGCACAAAGATTGTAAGTATGAAAGATAATTTTTGAATTGGTGTTAATTTACCGTGTTGGGTATGTTGAAAACTTGAAATTATTCTTAGCTTCCAATGAAATCTATATTCGATTCATGAAAAGTTGAACAAATACTGGTAAAATACAAAATATACTCTTTCAATAAAGGCCTGTACGGTTACAGTATGTGCATGTTTCATTTTCTATACTACATTGAAGATAAAAGTACGAAGTAAAAGGTATATTATTGAAGGTCGCTATATTGTATAATGATGTAATTATTTAAGTGAGTTTATATAATATACATCTCATGTAAATGAAACAGTAATTATTCACGTAAGTGTGTACATTTTATGTGTACTATATAGGTCTAATGACAGATTACTATAGAGGATGGCGAATTAACTGATATTTCGTGATTCGACTCCTATGCGCTCTCTTTGCGCAACTACTACTACTACTACACAGCACCTTTTTTCTTTTAATGCTGCTTAACGACCCCACCAACAGCTAGGTTATACGGGAGTACGATTTAATGAGCGGGTGATAATGAAACGATGAACTATGAAGTGATGGCGAAAGTGATGGTTGACGTTTACAATATAGACTATAGCCCTCGCCCGACCTGACTTCACTTTCTACCGCTAGCGATAATTGACTGAGCCACGGGGGAGGCAGCCACCAACTATGCAACTATTATATTCTAACAAATCACTTTCAGACGTGAAGGAGTGATGGGAAAACTTCGACACCATCCGTCGTCTTCGCTTCTGGTGAGAAATCAGCTGAGCGAAATCATTGCTGACGCTACTCTGAAACGCCTTGGAAGACGTGGGTTATTCACACAATGCAGCACATTCCTCGTCGTCGTCGTCATCCTGATGACCTTGGCCGTCCAGATGGTGCACTTGTCGAACAGGCAGGACCTGTTGAGGGAGGCGATGTCGCAGAATCATCCCTGGATAGGCCTAGGTGTTCCAGACGGTCGTGGTGAGAGGGACAAGCGAGTGGTTGGAGTAGAGGGAGAAGATGGTGAGCGGAAAAAATCTCCGGTTAGAATATGCTGGATGAAATATCGGATGAAATACCTGATGGAAAAATTCCCGGATAAAATATACCCTGGGAAAAAAATCCTGTGTGACATATCCTGGTTGAAAAAATACTCATCAGATGAAACATTTTGGTTGAAATATCCCGAATAAAATATATCTTGGTAAAAATATTCCTGGGTAGAAAATTCCCGGAGAAAATATACCCTGGTTAAAATATCTCCCGCTAAAATATTCCCTGGGAATTCAAGCATGTTGAATTATTGTATATACTACAGGCATATGTTGTATGTAATGTTCAATAAACATAAATGTTGATATCTATGTAGCCTATGAGCTGAGCATACTTGAATTTAGGTACATCTAGGCTTAACTTGAATAGTATTTTAATCAGGCCTACAACACAACATTGAATGTAATAACTGTGTAATCTCTATTCAGGGCACGGAAGTAATGGACGGCTGGAAACACAGCATCAAGTGGACTCTAAAGGTCCGCAAACTTTTGTGATCGACGTTGAGTCGAATATTGCAACAATGACAGTCTCAATCAACGACAAAACGGTATGTAGACTATATTGAGCTAAGTCAGTCGACAAATGTATTTTGACATATACATTCAAATATACATTCAATATTGAATGTATTTTTGGACAGGTATAAAAATGCTATATTTATCAACCTCATTATGTTAAACTGGGAGTCGTGCATGGAGGTCAATTTAGTGAAATATCGTTTTTTTGTGATAACTTTCGAGCGGTATTAGGTATCAAAATTCTAATATGGGAGAAACACCGATTTTTTAATATACCCTCAAGATAAGTAAAAACAATTCACCTTTCATTGCATGATTTTCAAACGTATACCTACACAGAACACATAGTTTTTAACACTTTTGATGTGGTATGTTCAGTTGAATAGTTATATAGGCCATAACTTATACCATCTCGAAGTTGATAAAATATTAAGGGTGTCCCTTATTTTATAGAACTTTGATATCTCATCATATACCGTGTTCAAAACTTGTCACCAAAAAACTGATATTTCGCTAATTCGACTCCCATGCACTCTTAATTGAATATATGTCCTTTGTTCTGTCATCTCTCTCATTTTGTCCTTATATTCTGTCTTGTTTTGTTTTGAGATCTTCGAGGGAACGGAACGAGGTATTCACGCGGTCGTATTGCACCAGATAACTGGCCGCCTGATGGCGCATCGAGCGTTCGACACGTACATCGGGGGGGAAGACGGGTCCATGAAGGACTTCCTGGACTCGATCAGCGACGACAGGATCATCGTCTTCGGCATCAAGGTAAGTCACGTGCGAGAAGTAAATGAATGTTTGGGTTTAAAGGCGCTTCACCATCTATAGGTCATGTTGTGCCGAAAAACGAAATGTGGAAATCAATGTGAAAATACGAATCAATGTGGAAATCAATGCGAATATGTGGGACTGTGAGAATTAAATGTGAGAATCGCGATTATGTGATTTTCTTCTGTGATGTTGCCGAGAAGGTAACTGTATATTAAAAAAACATGCTGTAATATCTCCCTGCTAGACTAGAAAAAATATAAAAACAAAGTTAATAAATTCGGGTTAAATGACATATTCCTAAATCTAGTAGGCCTATATTTTATATAATAATTGATGATTATATCATTCAAATGGTATGCTTAAATACAATAATATATACTTACTTATTCATAATTACCTATATATAGGCCTACAATTACTCATACTATTTAGTATTTACCAGAGAATTACTCTATATTGAAGCCGGGTTAATACCAACTGAAGATTAAACGATAATTAGCGAATAAACTTATTATCACCCTTTGTTACGTACACCAAGAGTAAAAAAAAATCATAGTCCCCAAGTCAAAACTATTCGAACAGATAGTAGTTGCCTTCAAACTTCACATAGCTCCTGATACAAATTCGAAGGCAACTACTACCTGTTCGACTAGTATTGACTTGGGGACTCTTGAAAAAAAAATTTTTTTTGCTGTTATGTACGTTATTTCTGCACCTTATTTTTATTAATTATTACTAATTATTACTCAACTATCAGATATAACCGGCTCCTGGTATTATCCCACGTAGTGACGACATGCCGCTGTGATTTTCAGGACGACGGCGCCTTCCAGTTGGGCCAGATTGCCCGCGAGTATATCACCTGGATGGGGTCCAAACAGGTCCAGACTCTGTCCATGAGGGACCTGTGGGCGATGGTGGTGGTGAAGGGGGGCACGGTGCTGGGGGAGACGTACAGTAAGAGCAACAATAACATATGGGGATCGCCGGCCCGGCTCCATGTCAAAGTTCCAGTAGTATCGAGAGTGAATGCCAGTAAGTATCTATTTATTTTATTTATATTGAAAGAAAAAGAAATGAATATGATATATAATATTATGTATGGTTGCTGAATACACATAATATTAATCACACATTCGGTATTTTAATTAATTTTGAGAAAAAATGAAAGATTAATGGATGAATTGTTAGATTAATGGAAAGCTGAATATGTGTCAAAAAAACACTCTTTAAAAAATCATGGAAATTATTTTGAATAAAAAAGTGGATGGAGAGGTGATAAATAGAAATAACTCTTAATTGTTTTTCAGTAACTGCTCGTCATAATAAGACGTTTCCATATTCTAAATTGTACATTTGAAGAAATTTAAAAAAAGTATGAAAATTTAAAAACTAAAGTGGAATTCAACTATACTGGTTTGAAACATGGGTTTTTCATTTGTTGTCAATGAGACTGAAAGAATAAATTACTTGTTTGCCGATGAATAGGCAGTTACATCACATGCGGACGTTGTTATTGTTGTTCTTGTTGTTGTTGCGCGCAGTCCAAACTACCTGAATAAACACAATCTAACTGACTTCTGACAATCTAACGGCCTGGTTCAACGAATTGTTAGTTAGTGGATTAAGCACTAGTTAGCGGATTATCTTGCTATCACCCTTGGTTGCATATGTTATTTTCGTACCTAATAGTCAATGGATTAGCACTTGACTGATATTCGAAAAACCAACCCTGTCTAACCCAAACTGACCAAAACTAAATAACCTAACCGTACAAACATCCGAAACTAAGTTAATCTAGAAACTAAAACCAATTACAAACCTACTTCCGGCCCGACAAATAGCCACTTGGTTATTTTTCAGGTCGACACTGTGAATATCAGTCTGTCCACCGCAGCGCAGAAGAGGATGCGCGTCGGCGAGCGTTCTGCGAAGATTACGAGGGCTATGGGAACGTCTGCAGCTGCAATAACCCTGATCCGATCACATTCCAGCCTCTGGATGTAAGTATGTCAACGGTAAATCCAACAAAAACCTCCTAGAATCTGTATTCGCCAATAAGATTTCGAATTTTTGAAATTATCGAAAGTATAGTATCGAAGTTATCGAAACTATAGTAGTAGAGTTCTTTAAATCTACAACAATGACATTTAATACAAATTTCTCATTGTTGTCACTTTTGTCACTACATTTCGCTGATCAACTATATTCAAAATCAACTGTCCCTAAAAACCAACTGACCTTATAAACTTCTAATTCTTGAACAATCTTTAAACAGAAAAATCATCGGTGGGATGAAAAATGTTCAAGATGTTGATGGTGAGATGTTGAAGACGTGCAAATTTTCCGGTACAACTCTCCACAGTTAAGAGTTCCTGGAGGAAAGGTGGGGAAGGGGCTTGTTAGGGCTCTCCAAATTGTGGGTAAATCGACATTATGAGACTTGTAGACTATAGGCCTATACCAGTATTGTTATTAGTTTGAATATTCTTTGTCCTATCATTTTTTCCTCATATGAATTTTATTTTCATCTTCGTCAAACAATATTCTGTGTTTTACTCTTATATATAAATTCTTATATTTATTTCGTTCCAGTTCCCGAACAATAACATTAAGAATATTCCTGTAGCAGTCGTCGCTGGGAATCGTCCACATTATTTAAGCAGGTAATTCAACAGCAGTTTCATTCTAAAGTGTATCAAGTGTGAGTTTTTTTTTTATATAATTCTCTTGAAAATTATCCAGTTAACTGATGCATTATCAGAAACTCAAGATAACTGATACGAGTGCACTAGTGGCTAGCACGCTGAACCGTCATTCAGGAGACCGGGATTCGATTCCCGCCATGGTCGACCATCCTGACAGAGGTGTATCGTGGTTTCCCTCTGTCGTTCAAGTTGATACTGTGGCATGGTTCCTTAAAAACAGACCACGACCAACTCTTCCCACTAATTCATCATTCGCCGGCGCCAATAGATCTTGGTTTTTCAGTACAGTGCATGCACCCTTTGAAGAGTGCATAAAAATGAGTCGATTTAGCGAAATTTCAGTTTTTGGGTCATATAATTTTCGAACGCAATGAGGTGAAACAATTCTAATGCGAAGGAAACAAAGCCATACCTTCAACATGGCATATAAGTAAAAACTCGCATAATTTATTTTTAAACACATACAGCTCGTAAATGTGTTTCTTCAGCTTTATGTAACTTAGACTATAAGTTTGATAATCATGCGATATAAGTTGAAAATGTTCTCACTTATATACTATCTTGAAGCTATCAAAAATATCTGTGTAACCCTCCTCGCATTAAAATGTTGATTTCGCAGACCGTTCGAAAGTCAGTATACCAAAAAGCCTAACATTACTGTCGCTAAATCGAATCCCATGTAGGCCTACTATGAAACCAATATGAATGAAAATAGAAACTATTTACCACCAGAATGTAGCCTAATTGTTTTAATCATTCCATAAATTTTATCTTATTTAGGCAGGTATTACCAACGTGAGAGTAGCTCTAAGCCTCTAACTGGCAGTTTACACTTATTATCACCATGGTTATACCCATGCTATTTGTTTCCACCAACTCTCAGATAAAGGCTAACAAGACTTGGTAATACCCGGCCTTAGTATTTTGCGTGGAACGCACAAAAAAGCAGAGAATAGTAATTCCATTCGAGAGATGAATACACAATAGCCTAACATATTTGCTATCTCACATTATTATTCAAAATGTGTCTGATCATTTCCAGGACATTGGTCGGTCTCCTCACAGCTCGAGGAGTGAATCCTAAAATGATCACCGTCTTCATCGACGGCTACCCCAAGGAGGTGGTGGCGCCCATGGCCGTCGCCAAGCTGTTCGGCGTCCAAGGGATACAGTCGACGCCTGTGGACGGCACAATCGAGCCGAGTGGCAAGATCAGGCGCACTGCCCGCATTACGCAGCATTACAGGAAGACTCTGACCACAGCTTTCAATATGCATCCAAGTGCGAAATATTTGATTATCGTTGAGGAGGATTTAGAAGTATCGCCAGATTTCTTCAGGTAAGTTTCTTATTTAAGGCGTCTCCACCTGTCTCCATTGGGCAAGAAGTTACTGCCAGAGTGATTTCAAAGAAATACATTCGAAAAATGCAAATTTGAATTGTTTTTAAGAAATTTTATTTTTCAAATTTTCCCGGCCTATACATTATATATAGGCCTATATTATATATTTCATATATATATATTTTATATTTATATATTTATATACGGCCTATATATTTTTCATGTGTGGTTTTTGAAATTTTTCGTGATGGTGTTTCTCAAAAATGGTTCAACCGATTGGACCCAACTATACAATTCCAATTTGGATAAATCCGCGTCTCAAGTAAAATTTCCACGTTGATAACACAATCCATGGAAAACAACCAAAAAAACACACAGACAGCTAGAGCTATATAAGAATGGGATGAAAGTCTTCTCTACAACGCTCATCTAACTAACCATCGTGCCATCTTCCCATCATTTTACTTCTCACTCACCGAATCCACTGATTCCAATGGATTTCACTTATCATTAGATGAATGAACATCTGTGTATAAGATGTTGTTCTGTCCGCAAGCCCTCTCGAAGGATTCGGACACCTTGAGGTAGTGTGGGGCTTGCGTGACCCCGTGATCTCCAGAGCTGTCGCCGGGAGTAATTTATTTGCTCATGGTGCGCCATGATCTGGACTGAGGGTCCAGACCTTGTTCGAACCGTCTCGGTCGAGTGGAAGCCTTTTGGTGACCGGAGTACATGGAGGGAGTAGGGCTACTGAACCTTGCTTTTGTATTCTCAATTTATTTCGTTTTCTTGTCGCTTTTCTCTTCCTCTATCGACTTCTTTTCCTTTCTTTCATATCATCATATCTTACTTTTCTAGCTCTTTCTGTTCCGCTCCCTCTTTATGCTTCACACATCCACAAACGTTGACAACTATGGCAAAGTACACGGATATAAACATAGGCGCAAAATGACCTCGCCACTAACTAATTATAGCCGTCCACATGCAGCTACTTCAGCCAGACGATGCACTTGCTCGAGGAGGACGAGTCTCTGATATGTATCTCTGCGTGGAACGACAACGCCTACGAGCACTCGTCCTCTGACCCCTCCATGGTGTACCGCGTGGAGACCATGCCGGGTCTTGGCTGGATGCTGAAGAGGAAGATATACAAGGAAGAACTGGAGCCGATCTGGCCTCCTGCACATACAGTCAGTATAAAAATCAATTTAAAGGACATCACAACCCTGGGGGGCGATTCGAATTTATAATAAGGTGATTCATTTTCTCAATTCTAGATACAACTAAAAATCAAAATCTCAATTCCAGAAATTGAAATTAATTAATTCGTCCTCCAGGACCCGCATCCTTTTCTGAAGCATGACGTGAACATTACCTGATTCTGTTTGTTTCAATACAAAATTGGTTAATGCCAACGTAATGCTTCGGAGTCTCTGGAGGACAAATAAATCTATTATGATATCTGAAATTGAGATGATGGATACTAGTTTTCTCTAAAATTAGGGGGAAGAATCGCATTATTATTCCTTAAAATCTATCCCCAGGGTTCACATGTTCTTCAATATTATCATTATAAAGAGAAAGTGAATTCAAAAAGAAGCCAAGACAACTTTTGAATTGTTTTACCTACACTTGCGTTCGCAATCCCGCAGTTTTCTTGTAGCAATTTCATTATAACTCTTTTCAAATTCTATAGTTTTTGCCGATATAATGCATTAAATGACTACGTGAAAAAGTCGCAACGGGAACCTTTCAACCTAGCTTTAGTTTGTTCTCTCAACACGTGCTAACTTCCTTGCTTCCAGAACTGGGACTGGGATATGTGGATGCGTCAGCCGGAGAGGATCAAGAGACGGGAGTGTATCATCCCGGACATATCCCGAACATTCCACTTCGGGGAGATCGGAGTCAATGTGAACAAATTCTTCCATAATAGCTACTTCAAGGCCAAACCTCGCAACCGACTGCCTTATGTACAACTCAAAGACGTCAACAGGTACATTGAAAGATTCGTGAATTGTTCTTTCACCAGGAGACATGATTGATGTATATCAAAGTTATTAAAATGGTCTAGAAGGCTGTCTCGATCATGTTCGATATGTTCGGGTACGTCTCGCCATCCACCAACTACGTCACGATGAAAACACTCCTCTCATTCTTTCATTTCATTCCCACTCTCCCCAACGTGACCAATCATCCCACCAAACCTGAGGGACTATTTGAATTAGGTCCATTTCAAAATGAGATTTATATTACAATCTCCATTCTCCAGTAGGCCTATATCTGTCCATTGACCTGCATGTAAAGACTGCATCCACAGTTAGTTGTGCCGGGGCGCCAGAAGAGCGTATACCTGAATAAAGACGAATTTCGGTTTTGGGTTTGAGTGTCCAACCTTACCTGAATTTTTAACCGCATTTTACAACCATCCATTGAGAATTATTACCCCCAGGCCCATATCACTTTACTCCGGTATACGCTCTTCACCGCCCCCGTCGTGCCTTGATATTTACGTGAATTTTGTTTGCAGCTTACAAAAGTATAAATATGAGGAGCTGATTGAGAATATCATCAGAAATGGGACAGTTCTCGATCACACCAAAGATCCGTGTGTGGACAAGATGATTCCTGATGGTGACGTAAGTAGAATTCCACTATGCATTATTTATTTATATCGCTTATATCACCAGTTTTACGAACCTTTAAGTTAAGTTTCAAATTCAACTGTTAGTTAAAGGTATGAAAATAACATACGTATAACCAAGGTTGATAACAAGTTAATCCGCTAACTAACTAATTGCTGACTATCAATTCGTAAAACTGAGCCTTAGGCCTATAGGCATGCAAGTTTTACATAGTATTTGTAGGCCTATTTATATATATATAGGCCTATATATATATAATGTAATTTCTCAGTGATGTGTCTTGCATGTGTTTTGGTTGACATAGAAGTAAGACTTACGGATAATGGAAAAATTTATAATTTTATTGATACGGTAGCCTACTTGAAGCTTAAATAATATGTTTAACTGTTTTTTAATTGTTTTTAATTTTTATACATGGACGTTTTTCTTTGTAAAACTGATGACAGTTTTCTTAACTGTGTTTTGTAATATTATATGATCGACTATGGAGATTTTTTTTTCAATTTAATTGATTTTTCGTCCAACAATATGAAATTGCCCAATAGAAAAGTAAAAACAAGTGATACATGCATTTTTGACGAAAAGTCTTAAATGTGATGAATTTATGGTTCAATTATTATATACATTATGAATATACTTTGTAGGCCTACAACATGTTCAGTTATTATTATGTTCTATTGGTTTTAGGATAATGGAAAAAATTTCATAATGTACATCCAATCTGATAAAGGAGACAATAAATACATGAATTGGCAGAAGGTGGCTAAGGTAAAAGTCTGACAATAACTCACTTCAATCCACACAGTCAAAAGCAATGAATATGCAATTGTATATGAATATCTCATTTTCTTCCATAGTGCTTCAAAATTTGGGATTTGGGTTCAAGAGGTCACCACAAATCGATGTGGCGAATCCATCTCAACGGAAGACCTGTGATGATTATCGGAACACCAAAGTCTCCATACTCGTGAGTTTTACCTTGTTGAGTTATATTATATAAGGTATCTTCGAGATAAATAAACTCTTATATTTCTTCACCATTTGATAACATAACGGACAGATGGGCCAACGTTTTTGTCCAACCGAGAATAATTTCTGACGATAGTAAATATTCTAGTTTCAATCGGACAGATGGGCTAACGTTTTTGTCCAACTGAGAATATTCTATTTCAATATTCTATTTTCTATTTTCAATCAGTGAAACCATCCGATTAGCTCTGGACTGGTATTACCATGTCCATACAGTTAGCCTTATTTTGAGAGTTGATGAAAACGATTAGTAGGCCATATCGATTACCATGATCACAACATCTAACGGACAGTTAGATTTTCTCCCACGTTGATAATTCTACCTCAACTGCAGTTAACGACGATTTGAAATCTGAGGCCATGACGCGAGTTCGAATCCCGCTTAAGGCAAGGTTTTTTGTACATGTCCAAAAACCACCTGTCATCACTTCCTGTGGTATTTCACAAGCATAAATCATGATTTCTAATACAATTATTCAGTTAATAAGCCTACTACATAATTGAAATTGTGTATACGTGATGATATGGGAATAATTTATATGTGTTGTTGTCCAGGAAATTCAAGCCCCCTGGCGTAACTCCAATAAGTCTCTGGAAACCGGAAATCGAAATGAACAAACCATAACTTCGAAAGACGAGATCATAAGTATGGAACAGCTCTGTATTATTTGTATCGTGTATTATTATGTGTGAAGGTAAGAAATCCAATTCACCAGTACTGATAATCAACTGTCGATTTACACGCCACGCCCACTTACGTCACGAATCGGGATCAAGTAACTGCATACCTAAGCCAGTCGGGTCATCGGAAGCATGTAGTAAACTGTATAGACGAAATACAAATTACATATGAATACCGAAGTGGCTATTCGTTGGACCGGAAGTAGGGTTTAAATTGATTTTAGTTCAGATTAAATTATTTTGGGATGTATGTTTGGTTGGGTAAGTTAGTTTAGGTCTGTTTGGGTTATATAAGGTTGACTAGGTCAGTTAGATTGGATTGGTGTTGGTTAGTTGAACTGCGCGGAAGAACATCATCATCAACGGCCGTATGTTGTGACGTACACCTATATGGTTCTATGAATAGTGGCTGCCATACTGCATGCCCTCACACGACGAAAATCGTCATAACTTATATTTTCTTGTCCAATCAAATGGTTCGAAGCATCAGGGAAAGATGGTCAAAATAAAATATGAATGAAGAAATCAACTTTGAGTTGACTGCAAAGTTGTGTTAGTGAGCTGTGTGAATTGGCAATTCATTTATATAGTTGGGTTTTATTTATATATCGATTAACGCGCTGTTGAAGTTTCGAAAGGATATATTAAAATAAATACTTGCCACTTGGACACAGTATAACAATGTATAAAAAACAATGGATTATAATAAGAAAATAAGAAAATTGAAAAAATAAAATAATAGAGACATCATTCCAAAGTAAACTTTTCTATAGACCCAATGTATAGTATAACATGGAGAAACAAGAACATATAGAAAATTGATTTTTGTACAACACTCAAAATAATTTCGAATATATTTTTCTGTAGGCCTATTTGGTAAAATGTCATGAGTGTGCATCTATTATTATCAATAATTATTTT
Source organism: Brachyptera putata (assembly GCA_907164805.1). Lineage (NCBI taxonomy): Eukaryota > Metazoa > Arthropoda > Insecta > Plecoptera > Taeniopterygidae > Brachyptera > Brachyptera putata. The sequence continues at coordinate 9,360,347 of OU015471.1, read as the reverse complement.
AATTTATTCAATATTGATATGAGACAAAAAAAATTCTACTATCCTTGTGTTATTTGTTTTGATTCAGTTATATGTTTTCAAATTTAATGTCAATGTGTTCAAATATTTTATATGAATTCATCTTGAAATTATTGCTTGGTTGAAAGAAATAATTTAACCCCATATTTATGTTATAGATAGTTATGTTTGTGCTTCTACTATTACATGTTATATTGCACATGAGTCTACATTCTACAATGTATAGCTATGCCTATATTCGTTCAATTTCATGTTATTTCAATTATTGAGAATAAAGAATACCTATCCATATTGATTTATTTATTATATTGCTTTCCAGAATTTTAATTTGATCCTTGAATGCACTTGTATTCTAATAGGCGTGCTATTGATAATGATTAATTGATTATAGAATATAGAACCGATCATTTTACCGGTACGGTAAAATTGAGTCTTTGCTTCGCTCATCCAATCATAAAACTGAAGATTTTTTGAAAGCTGTGTGTATTGAATTGGAGCTAGGCTTATAGCCTACCAAAAAATAAGGCAAAATTCAAATTGAACTTCTGCAAGAATACTTACATTATTTGGTCCAATGAACTGAATGTTTGAAAAGTTTATTTGAACAGCCAACTTCCCCAACAAAAAATTAACATTTCTTATTTTCATTGGAGAAAATGAAAAACTTATTTTTCCAAAACAACTTTCCAACCAATTTCTCTCAGTCATAAAGCAGGCTACAAAGAAGCTGAAAGAACATTTTTGTGGAGTTGGTTCAATTAACTACATGGAGAAACCGACATTTGTCTTCAAGAATGTTGTAGGCCTATACAGATCAGTTATCGCTACACGCTGATTCTAATCTTGTCAGGTAATTATTACAATATTGAGATAAAAAAAAAACAATCTATTAAATGACGTCTACTTCTAGAGAGTATGTCTTAATTCCATACCTTATCTTATAAAATGAATGTGATATTGTTAACGTTTATCAGTACTATAATATGAAATGCTGGGATTTGATCGAAGTTTTTTCTGCCATGTTTGTATTAATGCAGTATTGATTGTCACTTGACAAGCTGTGACAGCTTGAACATGTTACACCGAGTATTGTGCTGTGTTCTTCTCTGTTCTATAGGTAATCAACACATTTTACTATGTGCAGGCTTTACTATACTCATCATATTCAAACATTCTCATGTGTGTAATGTATGACTAATACCTATACGGTATTGTTAATCATAGGTGTAATCGCGTATATAAGCTATTATAAACCTTTAGGCGCCTTTAGGTATATTGCCTGATAACTATATATGTTATGTCAACAGTCAGTATGAGTTCGAAAACTCACAACTCTTGAATATTGAATGCAATATCTCAAATATGTATTTTTATTTCATTTGTTTTTTGACATTTTTTAATAAGGTGGAGCCAGTGTGTTTGCAACGGAGAGAATAATTGGCGGTGAAGAAGTCAGCGACATAAATGACTTCAGATTTCAGGTATATATGTGGTAGGGATTCAACTTTATATATAGGCCCATGTTAAGTGTGGTCAATTGATAGAATACTAAAAAATCACATTTAAATGTATAAAAAAAACATGATGCAACTTACAAAAACGTCATCATCTACTCATCACTAAAAAGTAGATATTGGGGCCCTACATAAAAATTTGATAATACCGAAAATATAGTCGAAGTCCTCTATTCAAATTTCAAACAGATGTTTCATCTCACAGGAAAGCTATTTCTGATTTGGCCAAGTCCTATAATATCATACCCACGATCATTATTACAATTATCGTTAAAATATCTATATCGAGCGACCACATTATTAATAAAAAAAGTTATTCAATAAAACGTCATGACTTGTTGATTAAGAAGTGTTTTATAATTGAAAATATGTCTATAATAATATACAAAATAAATCAAATATATAAAACAATGCATTTACTTTTATACGAATATAAGTTTGATAATTTGTGTTATAAAAACAGTCGTCATGAATGTATGCCTTGTTTTGTTATAGGTAGCATTGAGATGTCTAGGCGTGCACTCTTGTGGAGGAGTGATCATCTCCAGACAGTTTGTCCTCACATCAGCTGATTGCGTCAAAGGGTAAATCAAACATTTTGCACTTATACGCTCGTCATACAGAATACAAGCTAACTCGGTCTAAATATGCTTCTATATAAGACAGTCAAAGAACACACAAATAATTGAGATTCTCCACCTCCGGTGTCTGGGGCTCGTCGAGAAACCCACGATATATTATTACATTTTGATTTAAAATTATGGCAAGGTCTATGTGCAGATAGACTTGGGTATGTCGTAGCCCGTGGAGGGCGTAGTTGTTGTCGCGAGTAATCTAAATTGACCAAAGAGTACCTTGTGTAGCTAACCCAACCAACCTAATCGGACACAACCTAACAAACCTGATCTAAACTAATTTATTACAACCTAAAACTAACAATTCAATCTAAATTACCAATTATAGGCCTATAACAGTGACCAACAAGGCTGCTTGTAAATAGCCACTTCGTACAATTATCCCCCCCCCTCCCACACTCAAATTAAAGATCCTACACGCCTGTCTAGATGACCTTTTCACATTGTTTATATTATTGCAGATGCAGGTTAGCTGATTTGACTGTTCATTCCGACTCAAAGTATTTGAACCGAGCGGCGGTGGCCCACGAGGCTCTTGCCTCCCACTACCATCCCCTGTTCACCACAAAGACAAGAGACTACGACATAGGTCTTGTGCGGGTAAGACAAGGACAACATACACTCCATAATCTTTAGTTAGGACCTTTACCGCGACTGTCACTTGGAATAACGTCCTGAGCCTGGCTAGCTCCAAGAGACTAAGGACTTTGGTTTGTTATTGTTACTGGACGACCTATGCTATGACAATAAAGATAATAACAATGTCACACGGTCTCCTAAGATTGTCATATTCTGTCATAATCTGACATATTTCGTAGCTCAGCCCTTAAGAGTTGGGCTAGGGTTTTGTGCTTATAAGTTACAACAATGGAAATACACAAGGACTGGACATGTTACCATAGAATTTAGCTCCATAGCGATAAAATAATAACGAATCAAAGTTCTTAGTTCTTTGGAGCATAGCTATAGGCCCAGGACTTTTGTGTGACAGTCGCGGTAAGGGTTCAATGTCTCGTAATAAAGCGAAAATCTTCCTGCATTAAATACATATAACTTCATACCAATAATTATTATAGGCGTAGGCCTATATATAAATTTTTTGTATATTTTTGTATGTTTGAATTTGCATTCAATTTACTTATCACCATCACTTCTGATTTCTAATTGCTTCCAGGTTTTTGACAGGGACTTGTTTAACGAGTTTGCGCCGATCATTATGTCGGAGATTGATCTTCCTGGAGGGTGGCCTGTAACCACACTGGGCTGGGGCCTCACAGCTGTAAGCCATCACTTACATCACTCATTTTATTATAACTAGATGTAAGAATTTGGCATTAATGAAATAGACTATCAAATGAAAATATTTCGCAAGGTTATAGCCTATATAAAACTTAGTCATGGTTTTCTTAACGTTTCATGGTATTCAGATTCATTTAACATATTCTATTTGAATTCTTCATCCTCTTTCATTCACCATTTTCAATAATTGCCTTTTTCGGGGCATTTAGACACTGGCATTTAGATTTTCGGACGCACGGTTTTGGAGACAATGAAAAATTGTTTTCGAGAAGTGTATTCAAATATGAAATTAACTAGATAAACCAATGTTCAAGTCGAAAAAAATCATCTCTATTCTCGAATAACTATTGATAGAAAGTATAGTATTCGGACAGCGTCCTGGCCTCAAACTAAAAAGTCCGAATAGTTGTTGATTTATAATTTGCAGCTCCTGTTTTTTTTTTCAGTATGTTTGCTACAAAATACTATACATTTTACATAAAATAGACCACCTAAACTGAATGTGAAAATGCTATTCCTTATCTCTGACAACTAGGCCTATATATAACGAAAGGATATGGCCTGAAGTTATGTAAATGAATTGTTTCTGCAGATTATGGCTGATAACCAACCAGAGTTCATTATCTATAAGGCCTACCGAGTTCATGACTCCAAGATTCTACAAAATATCGACTTGGTGTTTTTCCCTCAGAACTCCCTCAAAATTTATAGACCTACATTTAGAATTGTTTGGAAATCACTGCATATCCATGGATGTTTCAGTGCATCATTGTCTTTCTGTGATTGAATTTTAGTTGAGCTAACCTATAACAGACTGTATGCCCATACACAGGAAGGTGACGAGCCCCATGCTGCTATTCTCCAGAAAGTGGATCTTACCGTCATCCCACGGGATGATTGCTACAACCTTTACAACGGGAAGCCGGGAATAAACATCACTCTCAACATGATGTGCACAAGCACAGACAGCGGCAACGGGACGTGTGCGGTGAGCATTTTAATTTACAATCTAATTTAATGTAATTTTGCGCATAGTTGAGCAAGGTATAAGCATATAACAGATGAATGTGAAGGACCTGTATTATCCTAATACGGGTCTCCTGAATCTAGGCTATCATGTACACGCTATAATAATTCACGTATTTTGACAGTCTGTTCGATTGTAACGTGTGGTCATCGATTGATACGATTCCAAACTAGACTTTTTTCAATACAATCTCATCATTTAGATTTACTAATTGCTATACTTCTGCACCTGGTCGGGTTTAGAATGAGACGATGAGTTTATACCACAACCGATTGAGAGAGGTTATAGCGGTTATAACCGGAATAAGTCATGAAATGACATGAATTTAGGTTATCCAACCTTACCTGAACCCTAATCACATTTTACAACCATCCATTCGAATATAAGTACCCCGAAGCTCATGTCACACGAGTGAGTCGAGGTTGCTCCGATATAGGCCCCTCCCTATACGCTCTTCAGCGCCCCAGTTATAGCGACTGATACTTGCTGGTTATAGAATCGATATAGTCTACCTATATGTGAAGGTTCAATCCCATTCCCAATATATTACTTCATCAATTTTATTTTATGTATAGTGTGTTTAACGACGCACTGTACTGATCACCAAGATCTATTGGCGTCGGTGAATGATATGAGATTATGAGTTGATGAGATAAAAGCTTATTTCATAATGTGTTTTTGAATATGAAAAAGATTCGGTCTTATACCAGTATCGACCTGAACGACAGAGGGAATCCACGATGCACCTCTGTCAGGATGATTGACCATTGCAGGAATTGCACCCCGGTCTCCTGAATGTCGGCTCAGTGTACTAGCCACTCGACCACTCATCTCAGTGACTATATCGATGACATGTTCCAGGGTGATTTCGGTGGCCCTCTGATCGACTCGACGAGTGGAACCAACCGTTTGGTCGCCATCGCAATCGAATCGGGTGCTTTCTGCGGCAGAAGCGACTATCCTAGTGTCTTCATCAAGTTGCAAGGCGACATCCGCCAGTGGATAAAGAGCATAGCACTTGTTTAGGAACTTTTTTTTTTTTTTTAATAACATCGAAACTTGATACAAAATCATTGTTCCCCTATTAAGGCTAAGGATGAAAGTAGGATTGTTTGGACGGGGCACCACAAGGGCGATCTAGGAACTATAGGTAAACTTTGTTGAATGATTCATAAATATAAGTGTAGGATAATTTGATATGGTTGCGTTGTGAGATGAGCGACATAATCGCACCAAACGAAGAAATACGCGTCTGCAAACAGTGAGTACATTAGCCACTAAATTCTGTAGTTGAACACGCCGTGGGACGAGCCACAACACCCGTCAACATTGAAAGCCATCAATTGATGAGAGATAATAGAGCATATGTGCAATCGGCAACATGTTGACGGCATGTATAGGCAAGATCAGAAATAAGGGTCATCTTCTAGCCGTCAACATGTTGACAGCGTGTATAGGCAAGATCAGAAATAAGGGTCCTCATCTACTATATAGCTGTCAACATGTTGAGTTGATCGTATATTCGGCTTGTTTTAGTAGACCCTATGCATATAATCTAGACTGTCGTAGGCCTATACGGTAAACATGTTTTCATTTTATGGATACTTGATCTAGAGAAAATACAATTTATATAGGCTAATTCTTTGAAATACATCTCTTCCGGTTTATATAAAAATGTGTAATAGACTCAATGCGCATAATTCTTGTGAATACATTTGTTGAAAATTAAAAAATCATCGGAGACATAATTAAGGTTATATGTTATATATGATTTTATTCCAATTTTTCCCGCTTGGGCCTTCTGAGGGACTATTCGACACGAAAAATAACAATTCAATGCGAGGGCTGATGAAAGGTTTCAAAAACCGTCAACAATAGGCCCTATAATATTTCAATCAACCTCATTGTGAAAATATGCGAGTGTGAAAATATTATGAAATATGAATATGCGTTATTTTGTAACTTTTCACTTTATAGTACCACTTTTTTTATAGTAACACTAACAGCTTATACTTGCATCATTTACGAACGAATCATTTTTTTTTAAGTGTAGATATAGGTTACGGTATACAATTTTCCTGGAACGAGTTTTTATGAACTCAAAAAATAATATAATTATTTAATTAAATAAACAAATAATAATGTCTATACGAGTTTCCATCCATCCACTCCACCCAACCCGATACTAGCACGCAAAAAGTCCTTGCCAGCTATTGGTCGACCCTCGGTCCAACCACCAACCTCTCCTCTCATACTCGCATTATCGATTACCGACCGTGTGAGCTGACAGAACTAGTCTCTTACCGAGCTGGCGCGCATTAGCTAGCGGCAGACGACAAGAACCTTGAGTTCCGAAGGAAAGCCACCAGCCAGAGCGCCACAGACTAGGAGAACATCAATACTTGAGAGCTACACTCCCGTCTCAACGAGGAAACAACTGTTCCGATCGATCGTCTCGTCTATACCACACCACTAGCGCGCTGGTGGTTCAAGCCTTCATACAAGTCGGTACGAGTAGTAGCCGCGAGAGATAGAAGGTGCCGATTAACCGCCTTTAGTATCTTATAGTATTAACGCGCGGGTGATTCGCGCCTTCATACACGTGGATACAGGTCGATGTCTTGGTTGGAGGACGACGTCAACTAGTTCGTTAGACTATACTCCCGAGTGATCATGTTTGCCTGATCATTATTGCACACGCCGAGGACAGTTGAGGAGCATCTTCACCGTCAAGACAAAGGGTTACTTGCGGTTACGCAGGAGGAACACGCAATAAGTACAATATTGATCATATTTTATACTTTAATATTATAATTATATTATCAAATGTATTGATTTTATCTAGAGTGTTTGAGACATTTTAATTATTTGAGGTTTTAAAATATATGAGTAGAATTTTTATTTTGAAAAATAGGCCTATAATATAATTAATTATTATCAAAACAATTGAATATTCTAATACTAGAATCAATCTATAAATATAATGTATAGATAATGTAGTTATGTTGAATGTTTGCTGGATGACTTGGTAGGTTTTGGTATGGGGTGTGTGTGTGATGAAGGGGCGTTGAATAAGACGGCGCGAGGGACAAATGGATAATGATGGGTGTGACTCCCCCGCCGAACTCTGTGCGGGGACATCCCTCTGGCGTTCGCGCTGGACCGCCTTGATACAGATATGAAAATCAGGAAAACATGAGAAGGAACAAGTTGACGAAATCGAGAAAAACCTGATTGATTTGAAATTAACTTTTTTTAAAAGTAGAAATAATTATTAATATTTGTGTAATTTGAGAGCTGGATTTTAATCACAAGATTCAATTACTAGGTCGATACGACTTTTTTTTTTCTCCTAGCATGTGAGGCCCTATATATCATGACAGGGCATACTCCAATATGAATAACGTATGCCTCATAAGCTTGTATGCTGTATCGAACTATACCAAGCAAGAATCAAGCATCATTTGTTGTATTTCCAGCATAGATTTTAGGTTGATCTCAATCTGATTTCACGCAATTTCCAGTTTTAAACTAAAATAATTCGAAATAATTAATTGTAATTTTTTAGTAATATTTCAGCAAGCTGGAATTTTTGTTGGTTTGTTTTGATGTTTCACAGTTTTCTGTCGCGTGGTTTTGGCTACTATTATTTCGTTAACAATTTTTCAAGATATTCAATTTAATCAGCCTTGATTAACCACTGTGTGAATGAATTACAATTTAGGCTAACATAAAAATAAATTAAGATTGATTGATTGATTGATTGATTGATTCGGTCTTACAGACGAAGTTCGGTCGTTGATCACCAATCTTCCACTCAATCTATTTAAAACATGCAGTATTAATTAAAATCAATGAATGTAATATATTTGCAAATAAGTATAGGCCTATTACACAAAATTTACATATTTATAATGATTATATATTATAATTGTTAAAAACAGATAATAGTAAGATAAGGTGATAATGCAAGTTATCAACTGCGTTGAGAGAGTATATTACGTGCTTACTACTTTTTATAATCGACTTCTGTCTTTCGTACGGTGCATTTCCATGAGAGAATACACAATACATTTCATAAAAATCAATCATAAATAATATTGTTTTCGTTTACTCACCTTATTTCATTATATTTCTCATTTCACTATATTTTGTCAAAATAATCAAAAAATATTTTCCTCGTATTAGTACCAATATTAATTTACCAAATGAAATTATGAAATGAGTATATGATAATAAAAGATAAAGTATAAATTAATCATTCAGAAAATTAAACTAAGGTATGACAAGATTAGTAAATATTGATTGAAATAATATGCTTCATTGTAATGGCTTCCTTAAAAGGGATAACGGATGCCACTGGAAGTTTAAAATCTTCAAGATAAGGGAGAATTGTAAGAAGTTGTCAACGACGTCTTGCAATACTATCAATTCCTAATACTTTATTTAAAATTTTTGGTTAAAAAGGCAGAAAATAGAATCCAGATTTCAAGAAAACAAGCATGAATTTTGATAATATAAAATAAATGTTGATGTTATTTTTTTATATATATCCTTCATTATGTTTGTTTGGACCATCCTATAGTTCGGGTTCTTCGTATTATGAATGTGATATTCATGTACTGTGGCACGACTTACTTCCTGCCTTGGAATGTTCTCCTGTTCCTCCCGCTCGCGTTTCTTCAGCCATGTGTGACCACGAGCCAGCTCATTGGCTATTTAAGACCGTAACAGCCAATCAGCAACTAGTGAGTGAGTGTGTGGATAACCTTAGACATCCTACCTGCACACCTTGTAACACCATTCAAGAATGGTGGTAGTGGTTAGTTTAATATGAAGAATAAATCAAATATGATGCGGTCGTGAAAATAATGAGAAATCCTATACTGGATATTTCGAAGACGATAGACAGAAACAAACAATTATGTTGGTTTTTGTGTGAATTGGGTAATAAAATCGGTAAATGGATAATAATAATTCATATCCGCTAGGTCATGAAACACAAACTGACATAAGATTGGAAATTTGGGGATAACCTGATCTGATGTATAATAATGTGTAATCCAGTAATATCTTTAAAAATACTAAACGTTAAAACATCCTTATGTGTAAATGTTATCGATGACATATTTTCTTGGTGTAAAATTCTATATGTATAAAAGTTATTAGGAATTATACAAATATCGTATTTACGTATGCCGTTAATTACGTCATTACGTAAAATGTATATCGACATTCTGCAGACCGGGGTTCGATTCCTGTCGACTGAAGTGTTTCGTGCATCATGGCATATCATGCAGTGGTGATAGCTCCCATTCAAGAACTTGATTCATATATATGAAAATGCAGCTATATGCCTACTTGGCCTATCAATCCCATCACCAAACACGGCCGATCCTTCCCACCTCTCTATGGCTAGTTCATATATAAAAGATGAGTATTCTTCCCAAAACTGTATAAAAAATATACGATTGAGGAAAACGATATATCAATGGATGTTCGTCACTCGATGAGTATAATGATTATAGGCCTACTCCATGTCATAGTTTTTATAGTTTATCTGACATCTGCTGACATTAGTTTATATACCATGAGATAAAAGTTTAAAAGTTTGTATCCATTCAAAAAGAATTACTGTCACAACTGATCTAGTTTTTTCAATATTATATACCATTGAATTATTACAGATAATTCAGTAAAAAATCCGATTCTTCAATTTATTTTGTTATTTTTCAATATTTTTTCACACGGAATATTTGCATTTGCCTATGCCTAGTAGGCCTATATAATAATCTAAATTATCATTTTCAATCATTTTGAATTATGAATTTTCAAATAAATCCAATCTAATCTTACCGTCATACATAATATATATATATATATATATATATATATATATATATATATATATATATATATATATATATATATATATATATATATATATATATATATATATATATATATATATATATATATGTGTACTGTAAATATACTTGATGATGACATTATTTTCAATGTATAATTTAAATTCGAATAAATATAAAATAAACACATGTATTTTTAATATCTATAAAGTCGCTCATTTTAACGTGTATATGCCTAACTATACCGTTACAGAAAATAACATTATTTTTAACTAAATGGATATCTAGAAATTACTGAAAATTAATACTCGATACACTAATTAATATAGACAGCGTCAAGTATGGGAAAAAAATGCTGTGGTGCTTTAGATTGGCCTATAGAGAGCTAGCTACGAGAATACAAGTACAATATATAAATAACCAACTGCTGGGCTGGGCCGGCAGCTAGCTCTCTCTCTCTCTCTCTCTCTCTCTCTCTCTCTCTCTCTCTCTCTCTCTCTCTCTCTCTCTCTCTCTCTCTCTCTCTCTCTCTCTCTCTCTCTCTCTCTCTCTGTAGCTGTCACTCTCGGATCACTTTCGCGCTTATTCACGTCGTCCGCTCGCACGCTATACCAGGAAAGCATCATACGGAGGAAGTGATCGATCCGCCAGCTTCTAAACAACACGCCACAAAAAACATATGTGAGTATGTGTAAATTGAAATCATGTCGTTCATTCATTCAACATCATGGTCTACGTAGAGAAAAGTTCCTTCCACATTCACCTTCTTTGTCACTTTTAAATCGTCGATAAATGTCGGTTTCATTCTCAATCGGACACATGACATTTTAAAGTCTATTTTAATTTTACTTTTATCTCCCACTCACTACCTATATTTTAATCAAATGTGTTGAGTTTTGCTCTTGATTGGTTGGTTGGTTTTGCTATCATCTGTTTGCGTTTGTTCTCTTCCTTTCTTACCATATGCTTCCACCCGTGGGTACGTCCGTATCAGGAGATTATGTCACTGAGCAGTGTTACACTTTTATGAGAAAAAGCTGTAGATTTCGCGTTTCGTATTCCAGAAATGCAAGTTTCTCATAATAATTCTATTGATATTTATATTTATTTTACAGTAATGATAATAATTATGTGTATCGATATTGATGATTATTATTAATTGTAAATGTCACGGTCAAACAGTTATCAGAATATTATATATTTAGTTTTGGAAAAATTAATTACAGCGACAAACCGAAAGATATTCGTTTAAAACAATCTGTTCAACGTAATACGTATACCGGTAAGCATCAAAATATTGAATAAGTTATAAATGTGAAAAATGTATCTGAATATCTATCAAACTGGAGGTTTCATTAGTTTACTTGAAAAATATTTCTAATTAAAGTGAATAAAGTATCTATAGGTCTAATTGTAAAAGTGTACACTTCGAAAAGTATAAGTTTACACTTTGTTAAGTGTAAATCGTAATTAACTTACACTGTTAGTGTACTAGTTATAGGCCTAGAGCCGGTTTTACCAAGTGATGATCCAAATTAACTTGTTATTACCCTTGGATACATATATGCTATTTTTTTACCCCAAGTAATGATTAACTAGACTGTTAATATTTAATCATAAGATAGTACAATCGGCTCTTAGTATAGTTGTAATCAAAGTCAATGGTATTGTGAGTATGATGATATTTTGGAGATCATGTATAGGCCTAGGACACAGAATGAAATAATTTAAGATCTATAACTTATTATTATTAATTCTATACACGTAGGCCAATACACATGATAACATATTGTAAATTCAATCAAAAGTTTCAACACACATAGAAAAATCAAAGGGTTAAGCACACAAGGCCGGAAACAGCACATGGGTGGTGGAGCCGGGGGGGGGGGGGGGGGGGGGGTCAGGGGGTCGGCTGACCCCCAAATTATCATCTGATAGGCCTCACTATAAAATCACTGCCCCCTCAATACAATCGATAATTCAAATTGATATAATTTAATTTTTAGTTTAATTTAGTAAGAGCCGGTTGTACCAAGTGATGATTAGTGAATTAATAAAAAATTAGCAAATTAACTTGTTATCACCCTTGGTTACCTATGTTATTTTTGTACCTTAAATAATGATTAACTAATTAATATTTAATCATCAGTTGGTACAATCGGCTCTAAGCCTTATACTCTCAATTAAATTAATAAAATATTATAAGTAAATGCCTAATATATGAATATACATGCATGCACAGTGAAACTGATCAACGAGTCATTACGAAAACATATTTTCCCTTGTTGGTAGTGTGTTAACAATAATAATGTGATGTAGGCTACTTTATTATTTTTGCAACTTGGTCCATATATTGATAGATAAATCAAACATCTGACACTTTGCAACTATCAATCAATTGCAATCACAATCACATTACATTATGCACGATATTAATTACAATATACAATTTTTCAGATTTTTTCACACGCTCTCATTGGATGATAATATTATCACCTTAAATTATTATATACGAGTTATTTATTATATTTGAGTTTTATATTAGGAAATGATTTTATTTTTGGCTAATCCGCTAATAGGCCTATATTGTTGGACAATAAAAGAACAGTTAACGTCTCAAATTTGAAAAATACTGAAAAATATGTTAGATCCATTATGTGGTTATTGTAAACTAGGAAAACGCCTTATATGCGTTGTGAGATGAGCCTAGAAGTATGGAAATGTAGAATTAAGAACATTTTGTTAGCTCAATGTACATACAGGCCATGGATCACTTCAAAGGTTTAAAAACCGCGGCTGTCTGTTGGTATATAAACCTTGGCTTCCAAACAATTATACCAGTGCCTTCTTCATATCCATCACAGATTTTAAACGTTTTAATTTATTGGTGACACTTGTTGCTCACATTTAATAGTTTCTTAATTGCTCATTGCTTTTATTGATGTGTGAAAAAGTACATTAAAAATGCGTTTTCTTCGTTATTTCACATCCGATTGTTCCATAAAGCGCTTAAAATAGTTATGATAGATCTTTACACATTCAGTATAAATTTGAGAGTTTTTGAAAAAAAAAATTCCAAGTATTTCTCCCCTGGCCTATTCTTATGGGGAATTTCCATACTTTCCATTTTTTTTCCGGAAAAACTGTTTGACCGATTTTTCTGAAAAACAATCCCAACCTATTCTGGTATAACACCAATTTGTGAAAAAAGTTTCGAGTTGATTGAAACTTTTTTCTGACCTGTATGCCGCTGAAAAAAATAAAAAAAAAAAAAAAAAAAAAAAAAAAAAAGATAAATAAAAAAAAAAAACAAGCCCAAAATTTTTCGGTATATGGAATGAAAATCTTCGCTACGCTCATCTAATAACTAGGAAAACGCCTTATATGCGTTGTGAGATGAGCTTAGAAGTATGGAAATGTAGAATTAAGAACATTTTGTCAGCTCAATGTACATATACAGGCCATGGATCACTTCAAAGGTTTAAAAACCGCGGCCGTCTGTTGGTATATGGACCTTGGTTTCCAAACAATCAAACCAGTGCCTTCTTCATATACATCACAGATTTTAAACGTTTTAATTTATTGGTGACACTTGTTGCTCATATTTAATAGTTCCTTAATTGCTTTCTTAATTGCTTTTATTGATGTGTAAAAAAGTACCTTAAAAATGCGTTTTCTTCGTTATTTCACATCCGATTGTTCCATAAATCGCTTAAAATAGAAATAGGTATGATAGATCTTTCCACACTCAGTAAGTCAGTATAAATTTGAGAGCTTTTGAAAAAAATAAAATTCCAAGTATTTCTCCCCTGGCCTATTCTTATGGGAAATTTCCATACTTTCCGATTTTTTTCCGGAAAATCCGTGTGACCGATTTTTCTGAAAAACAATCCCAACCTATTCTGGTATAACACCAATTTGTAAAAAAAGTTTCGAGTTGATTGAAACTTTTTCCTGACCTGTATGCCGCGTACAAAATTACACACAAAAAAAAAAAAAAAACAAAACAAAAAAAAAAACATAAAAACCAAGCCCAAAATTTTTCGGTATATGGAATGAAAATCTTCGCTACGCTCATCTAATAAGGTCTTTGGTAGTACCGACTACCGTCTATGGTAGTAAATGTTAATAATATAGAAGGCCTTGGTATATTCCACGAAAGTAGAGGGCCGTGGGTCTCGGCTGATCCGAGAAAATGGCGAAGCGCAGGTTGAAGGTAATTTCATTAATCCAAATAATTATGCTGTAGACCTACGGGTTAACGCAATTTATTGCTCAATTTACTTTTGTACTTGAATTCTGGATCAATACTTATTTTGTAAAGAGGTAGGCAAATTAAAACGGGCAAATTCAGCGTCCTGCTTAGTTATTTCACGACGGACATAAATCTAGGCCCTCAAGGCCTATCTTGACCACGTTGTGCTGGAAGTTATTTCTTCATTTAATTTGAATTATATAATTTGATTCAAGTTCAATACCCATTTTAATCATGAAGAACTATTCAAGAAGGTCAAATAGCCTCTTCTTCGTTCGTTCACTATTGGATATTTACTTAGAGGGAGACTTTGAGTAGGCTAGGCCATGGTAGGCCTAAGACTTGACCCTAGGCACTACAAATTCAATGCCCCAGGTCTAGGCATACAGGTTGTGTCCCGAACAGTAGGCCTAGGCATTGTGTTATTCTAGGATGCAGGAGTAATCAGGACATTCAATCAAATGGTCCAGCCCAGCTATGAATTTACAACATTACCATTTTTTTTAGGTTGATGTCGACTCCACTTCGGTCACAAAGGGAAAGAACAATGAGAAAAAGTTACGAGGAAGCTGCAGGCACACAACCCCTCCCCCTGTCTTGCAGAGAACAACGAAGATTCATAACCTACGTCCTAAGATGTACTACGTAAGCAGAAGCAGGGACAACTATAAATATATCAAGTCATCGGCCTAGGCCTATCTCAAGTAAGTTCACAAACTAGAGTAGGCCTATGGTAACATAGTGTAGGTCTAGGGTTGATGCTATTGTCTACTTCCAGTTGGGTGTAATTTAAGCTCGCTCTCAAGTTTTACGGTCTGGTCTTTCACTCTCTCTTCATCTCTCGGGCAATTATAAATTCACCGGCACATTCAAGCGTAGTGGTTAACTCGTTTCGCGTTCGTTTCTTGTGACCCGGGAGGCGAGGGGTTTTCGGATCCAGTTCGATCCCTGCCGCCGTCTATCTTTACAGGGGTTTTTCGTGATTTCCCTCTGTAGACTAGGCTAATGCCGGGATAGTTCCCATAATATAGGCCACGACCGCTTCCTTAACACCGTCCTTCCCATTACCCTGGAAGAATCCCTCATCCCGTCATCTCATTAATCATCCATCCGACGCCAATAGATCTTCGCTATCATTACAGTGCGCGTTGAACCTAATATATATAAAAATTCACGGGCATTCACCATATGAATGATATTCAGTGCAAAATCTTCTCAAAATCAAATTCAAAATCTTCTCTTTTCAAAAAAGTTTCCGTGCTCATTGATTTATTGGTTATTAAGCCGTTACCCATCCCTCTGCCATTTGGTGCTTAATTTTGAAGTTTTCTAATAGATCTTTTTTATAATAATAGAAAGTTTTGTGCACGTAAGATTTTTTTTCATTGGTTATATTGACTCACTTTATAATCTGATGGTTTCTGAATCCGATTCAAAATACAGATGTCGATTCAGTCTGTATTCAGCCGATTTACGTGCTACTGGTTAGCGTAAAGCCTCCGTGCGTCGTGTTTTTGATGGTAGAGCTTGGTTTGGGTTGTGGGGGAGGCTGGCTAAGTGGGGGGAGGTTGGGTTAGTGGGGGAGGGTTGATGTCACTGTTGGGTGAGAGGAGGGGGGAGGGGGGGGGGCTGGAGAGGGGTGATACGTCAGTTGGGCTAGTGGGGGAGGTTGATGCCATTCATGAGTAGGGGTCAGAAGTTGATAGTGACAAAAGAGTTTCAAAATAGCAGTGAAGGGCGGCTGGAAACCATCATGCACGTGAGATTTTACCAATTGAATTTACCACTAATCTAGGCCTACATGGTACTTTCTGTTTTCATAATTATATGTACCGGTAAAGGCTTTTGTTCGCGGGTTAGGTGTAGGCATAGGTATTTCATTTTGGAACGACCAGAAAGTATTTTTGTGCACTTCCATGTTGTGGTAGACCTAGGCCTACAGTTTTGCCAAGATGGCTGACATTGTGCAGTGGCCGGTGGTTTTGACATTGTCGTATTTGAGTGAGTTTTTAGCTTATTAAAATAAATTATTCCAATTCTTACCATACGCAAGATTTATCTGACGGATAGATATCGAAAAACACCAAAATCCCCCCCCCCCCCCCTCACAAAAAAAAAAACAGAGAGGAAGGGTCTGGACAAATTTACCAATATATTTTGACATAAGAAAATGTACCGGTACCGTGTTTGTGTCAACATAATTAGGCCTATTCGGCAATTGAAAATAGGTGTATGGTACCGGTACCGTAGGTTAAAAGGTTGGACTGAGTGTAGTTTGAAAAGATGTTACTGAGACTGGTAGATGACTGATGACTTTTATAAACTTTATTTACACGGTCCAAATTTTTATCCAAGGGTTGGTCCAACTTTTTTGACAGCAACTAGGATGAAAAATTGAACGCCTGTCTTCACGGTCCAATGTATTAAGGCCATTAACGGCACATTAGTCACATTAGTCGAACTTGCTGATTGGTTTCGTTAAGGGGGGAGAATACTGAAAATTTGTCTATTTGATTTTTTTTACAATTATTAATTTATTATAGGCCTATACAGTATCCACTTTTATCACTGAAGAAATAATGTGAATCAATCCACTGGTATATTTTTTATTTATATTGGGTTTACGCACTGTAACAATGAACTGTAATGATAGCGAAGATCTATTGGCGTCAGATGGATGATGAATGAGATAATGGGATGATGAGATGAAGTTTTCTTTGGTAATGGGAAGGATTGGGAAGGAAGCGGTCGTGGCCTATATTGTGGGAACCATCCTGGCACTAGACTACAGAGGGAAACCAAGAAAAACCCCTGTAAAGGCGGATGGTGGCGGATATCAAACTGGATTCGAACTTTGCTTCGCCTCCCGGATCACATGAAGCGAGCGCGTTAACCATCTAGTCTCGAACCAAATCGCTTTACAACGGGTGCATTGTCCTTTTTTCGATCAAGTTTGCTCAAAATCTTATTTTCAGAGTATTTTGGAATGGAGAAGTACCGTAAATGAAATCTATTGTACTGGATGGTTTTGCACAATTTTTGTGCGTATTTTATGAATTAGATAATAAATGGAATCATGCGATATTCTATATCGGTATGTCTTGAGAATAGCTTGCATAAAATAATTTTTGAATATAAAATATTAATTAATAATATTGATTAAACAAATGTGTGAGATAAATTCATTTTACATTCCTACTAAATAAATGATAAGAGTAACATCAATGCATAATTTCATCAAATGCACTTTCTAGAACACTTATTTTAAAAAAAACTACTTCTCTCAATCTGTTTTCTAGGAAAATGTGTCTCCATGACAATTTGGAAATTCATGAAATAATTTTTAAAAAATCATATTTTTTATATATTTTGTTGGTAATTAGATGAGCGTAGCGAAGATTTTCATTCCATATACCAAAAAAATTTGGGCTTGGTTTTCATTTTTTTTTTCTTTTTTTTCATGTAATTTTGTACGTGGCATACAGGTCAGGAAAAAGGATCAATCAACTCGAAACATTTTTCAAATTGAGATCACACCAGAATAGGTTGGGATTGTTTTTCAGAAAAATCGGTCAAACTTTTTTTCCGGAAAAAAATTGAAACATATAGAAAATCCCCATAAGAATAAGCCGGGGGAGAAATACTAGGGAAACAAAGATTTTCGAAAAGCTCTCAAATTCATACTGAATGTGGAAAAAACTATCATACATATTTTAAGCGATTTATGGAACAATCGGATGTGAAATAACGAAGAAAATGCATTTTCAATGTACTTCTTTACACATCAATAAAAGCAATTAAGAAAGCGATTAAGGAACTATTAAATGTGAGGAACAAGTGTCACCAATAAATTAAAACGATTAAAATCTGTGATGGATATCAAGAAGGCACTGGCACCATTGTTGGGAAACCAACGCCATATACCAACAGACAGCCGCGGTTTTTAAACCTTTGAAGTGATCCATGGCCTGTATCGCATGACTTGTGACGTCAAAGCCTGTAATTGTTTGGTTTCATCAAAGGTTGGACGAGAAATAGGAATAAATCCTAAAAAATTACTCTGATGAATTACTCTGATTGCTTTTACTCCATCTGTCCATCTGTCCAAGGGTTGATGATAGCTTTTTGCACCAAGTTTTCCATTTAGACGGTCCAAGGAATTGTATCCAACCCTTGGATCACAGAAGTTGGATGACCACTTGGACTGGGTAAATAGGGCTTTACTAGCGCGCTCAACCGTCAATCAGGAGACCATGGTTTGATTCCCACCATAGTTTATCCATCTGTGCACGTTATAATTGAACTTCTTGGATACGATCCATTATCAAGATATTTTGGATATTATTGGATCGTATCCAAGATTTTTTAAAAATGTATATTGGGTTTAACAACGCACTACTGATGACTTCGATCTATTGGCATCAGTGAATGATATATGAGATGATGGGATGATGAGAATTGAGGTTATTTGATTGGGTATTTTTGGATAATGCAAAGGAGTCGGTCATGGCCTGTTGTTAAGGAACCATCCCAGTATTGACCTGAATGGCAGAGGGAAACAGCGAAAAATCCCTGTCAGGATGGTCGACCATGGCTGGAATCGAACCCCGGTCTCCTGAATGAGGTTCAGTGTATGAACCACTCGGCCACACGTCTCAGTAAGAAGTTCAATTATAACATTATTCCTCATGCCTAGTGATGGGTACATTCCCGGAATTTATAATTGAGGGAATATTCCTAAAAATATTTCCGAGAATATTCCCAAAATGGGAATTTTCAGAGAATATTTGTGTTTTTCTTGTTTACACTCAACATAGAATAAAAAACTAGAACAAAAATGTATACAGAGGGAAAAGTACCAATATTCCTATGGCTGCCTATATTGAATATATATAGGCTTATTAGACGAGCTTTAGCAAGGATTCAATTTGACATACTGAAAAAAAATTGGTGTTCGTTTATGTTTTTTTTTTTTTTTGTTCTTTTGGTTCTCCACAGGTCAAACGGCTACAGCTTTCAACTTCAAACTTTTCTTCAATATGGTCCCTCATCTAACGTAGATCTGTATAGTTTTGTTGCATTATCAAGGGTAACTTTTTTTTTTGTGAATTTTAGACATTTCAAAAATACCCATTAGAATAACATGGCGGAAAAAAAAGATGTTTCTATTTTCCAAAGAAATGAAATTTTGCGTGGGAACTTCAATTACATTTTGATACACATTTCTAAAGCCGTGATCGTGTCAGCCATTTTGAAGAAAAAACATGAAATGTGCTAAATTGGTACCACTCGAAGCAGTTTTTACCCATTTTTACCCATTTTTACCCATACTATTACTATTCGCTCGTCTAACAACGTATATATGGCGTTTTCCTAGTATGAGTTGATACTATTTACAGGTGGATATGTATAAAAATGCCTGCTTACATTTTTTGTGTATAAGTCCATAGAAAATAATCACAAACAATATATAAAAACAGAAAAATAAACTACAAATATTCTCGTCTGAGGCCTTTCAAGATTTCTACAATCAACAGTAGGCCTTGGATTATGAAAACCCACCATTCAAAAAGCCCCAAAAATTTAATAAAAATAAATTACACGTAGTAGGCAAATTGCTGAATTATCCAATTAAATATCTAATTGCTGAATTTATTTTCCAATATTAAATTTCCTGAATATGGGAATTTATTCACACATGGGAAATATTCCCTATAGCAAGAACATTCTCCATGGAATATTCCCATGTGCCCATCACTACTCATGCCTAGGTCAAGGTACATAAGAGAATAGTAAACCCTCGTTAATCCAAAATCGAAGAGACCCAAAAATATGATTTCGGTTTATAAAATTTTGGATTAACCAAAAAGTAATTTTCCTCGCTCAGAATATAGTCAATTTCGTATTGCGCTCTAGAGGAAGCCTCGTCACCGACTGAGACTACCTAATAGATCCGTTGCTTATGGCCTCCCTGATCGTGTGTACTCGGCTATTTCCATGACACACGATCCTCATATGGCCCGTTTCTCATCCCGAGTTGGACGAACGAGTATTCCGAGCTCAAACTTCGTCAATGTCGACTGTACTCGGTACAGCTGAGCGTGCTTCCATTCATTATTATGCGTCAAATAAAATGCATGGAAATTGGGAAAACGATGATAACTTCAAGGAATTTACTCGAATTGTTACGAATTATCCAATCCGAATTGAAGGGAATATTAGTTCGAATCATGGTATAGCTGGAATTCGGATTAACCATATTAATTAACATTGAAATGCCTATACCTTCAGCTGGGGACCGATTCCAAGTTCGAAATGCGTCAAATTTCGGATTAACGAAGTTCGGATTATCGAGGGTTTACTGTACACAATAGTCTGTGGTTATGTACATAAAAAGCTGAATCTAAGCCCTCTAGAGAGGCCCATGAAGTGTCATCACTCTTGAGTGTCTTGAGAATGTCTTAAGAAGTAATACCTCGGTAGCTCAGTGGGAGAGCACCTGACCGGCAGTCAGAAGGTCCCGGGTTTGAGTGCTGGTCAAGGAGTAAATTTCATGACATGACTATAACATCCCAAATATCTTCAAAATATGACATTAATAAAAAACGGTTCACATGAATTTCTATGATGGACCTACACAACTGCACAAGGATTATAGCTAGCTTTGGCTAAAGAAACAAAACGGCCCTGTAGTTCGAGATGATAATTGTTCATTGCCAGGTGGTATGGAACATGGTTTTAAAAAAAAGCACATCTTGTTTACGCTCTCACACAAAAACAGCTGTATAGATTTCGGCGTAACTCTCAGATCTGGAATAAAAATACATTTTTTTTTGGTAATGTTTTGTTGTTTCATGTTCTTGAATCTGATCCAGTCTTCACTTTGCCACGTGGAGTATTGGCAAAATAAGGGTTACAAACGAGTACTGTTTCTTCCACTGTGTCATTTGTGTCATCTTTTGTATTATAATTATGATGTTTTCGTTTCAGAAATCGAGACTTGAAATCGCCCAGGCTTTTGCCAGGAACCGAAAGCGAAAACCTCCGACGTCGGCGACATAGGAGCCGGAAGATTCAGGTAAAAATTCCGACTGTCATTAAGGCCACTCGGATATGCTAAATCGATTTGTTTTTTCAGAATCATTATTGTTCCTAGTTTCAAGAGAATAAAAAAGAAAACCGAATGAAAATCGAATAGATAGAAATTGCACAATTAATTTTTGAAATTGAAGAAGCGGAATTGAAGACTCAGGTGGCCCAGCATATAGGCATTGCATTGCCTGATTTTGAAGTTACTACTGCAACTTCAACTGTAATTATCTAAAAACTCATATATTCCTTTGTTTGCCACTTTCCTTCCAAACCGATATAGCAAATGAGTTGAAATTTTGACCGCATATTTATGCACTTGTTCCTCACATTCTGAAACAAAAAGAACCGAAAAAAAAACAATTTTTCGAAAGGACGAAATAATTATTCAACCTGCTAAAATGTAGCAAAATATTTGGTATTGAAAAAAAATTCAAGAAAAAAGATTTGAAAGAAATGTTCCGTTCAAAATATGTGTGTAGAATATAGTAATGTACCGGTACGTAAAAAGTTTCATGTCAATTTAGTGATCCATTCACTTGAGAAGTGCTCAAGAAGTTTCCCAATTCAACAGTGTGAGTATGGGCACATCTGGGTGGCCAAAGAAACATTTAAGCAGCATGATATATGCGCACTTGCGACTAATCAATCCATCTCAGTTGAATAATATTCTGAAAAATTATTTGAATTCATATTTTAAGTGAAATTATAGTATAGCTTTCGATGATATGGCAAGTCCATACGAATTTCCCGTTATTTTGATAATGATTGGCTACGAAATAACGGAGAGAATGCATCATAAAATAGATTCTAGAACTTTATATTAAGATCGAAAGGTGTTGCAAGTGGTTCCATTATAAACATGCAACAGGCCGCACTTTGTATATAGCGACGAGTAGTTGGGGGCTTAGACTTGGGGTATCAATCCTGTATGTTGTGACTGTCGTAAGCGATCACTCCCTCGACCCCGTTCTCGACCCAACTCGGAAGTCAATATATCTTGGTTATTTCCGCAGTGCATTGGGAAACTCACAATGAACAGGTGAAATAAGTGGAAGGGCCGTTTTAAAGGCAATTAATGCTTCCGGACTCAGACATAGCTTCCGGACTCAGTACGAAATTGACTATATTTCAAGCAGAAAGAGTGATGATTTTAGTGGGAAATTACTTTTTGGTCAATCTGAATTTTTATAAATCGAAATCAATTTCTTGAATCTTTTCCTTTTCGGCTAGCGAGGGTTTACTGTATAGGCCTATATAATATATACACCTATATGTACAATATATATTTATTATAATATTCATCCAGTATTTATGAAAAATATCGGAAAATCAGTAGTTCTGTTTGACGTTAAATTTAATTTATGGTACAGTAGAATCTCTTCAGTAAGTTTCTCTTTAGTAGGCCTAAAATTTTTAATCTTGGTAAGTTTCATTTTCTGATCCCATCCATATGTTTTTCACTTTGGTGATGTGTTTGGCTGGTAAACGTACTAAAGGGGTTCCACTGTATCGAACATTGATGAAAATTATTGAATCTTTTAGTCACGAACCTATTTTTATTCAAATATGTAAATAATGATGTTATCGATAATGTGATCAACCAACCCTGTGTAGTAAGTAATATATGAAAATGTGTTTTCTATTGTTGCAGCGGGTGGAAGGACCAACCTCGTGCTTGTTGGTCCGAGCAAGAAGTATCACCGGTGCCGAGTCAAGGGTAGTGTCGGGCTCCATCTCTTTAAGAATGCGTGCCGTATGCTGATGGAGTCCTACTGACTCGACTGATTGCACTTCGGAATACCACATGGATAGTACAATGTTCAGGTAATGAAAGTGAAACACAATTGAAATTTATTTCTCAAAATCACAACTACGATAGATGGGACCAACACAACTAGCTCAGCTGCTGAGCGCTTGTTTCATGTGACACGGGAGGGGCGTTTTGGGTCGTGTTTCAATCCCCGCCATTGTCCATATTCTCTTTTTTTGGTTTCCCTCTGTAGTCTGGGCTCAATGCCGTGATGGTTCCTACAACATGAGTCACGACCGCTTCCTCCCCAAATTACCTACGAAACGTTGATCTCTCCATCCCGTCATCTCATTAATCATTCATCCGACGCCAGTATATGTCTTCCTTATTAGTATTTCCATTATTTTGATATCTCATATCGTTCAACAGTTCCACCAAAGAAGTGATGTTTCGCTAACTAAATCGACTCTCATGCTCTTAACAAATGTTATTGATAACAAGTAGGTCTACTTGATATAATGCTGAGTTTTTGAGGGAAATTGATTATTCCGTATAGGAAACCCTTGTTAGTCCAAACTCTGTTAATCCAACATTTCACATATTCCGAAATGAAAATCGATCCGCGGCTGAAGGTGTAGGTATTTCAATATTAATTAATATGCTTAAAGGACATGACAATCCTGGAAATAGATTTCAATGAATGATGACGATATTTTTTTCCTTAATTTAGAGAAACATGGAAATCATCATCTTATTCCCAGAAATTATAATTAATTCATTTGTCCGTTAAATTACCACTTAAGACACCCCTTTTTCTGCCTCGTAACGTAAGCGTTACCCGATTTTATTTTTACGTGGTTCACGGGAATTTCATGAACTCGTGTTTGATCATCACTTCTATAATGTAACTTGTGTCGGTGAACACAGCAATATAAATGTAAAACTAGAACTACAACTGCTTCCAAAATCAGTCGAATTGATCAGGGAGAAGTCAGAAAAATATGAGTAATGAGTTCCATAAATATTAGGGTCAACTTATATCTAATTTATAGAGTGGTAGGAATTGAGCATTCATTTTTTGGATGCCTATATGTATTGAAACATATCATTTTATAGGGATCTATTGAAAAAAAGAGCTGTAAGCTCTGGAGCAATGATGCACAACCTTTTTATCAGACCACGGAGTTGTATTGGGGCGGCCATGTTCCCTGCCCAAACTGATTGTTGTCATGTGTAGGCCTACCGACACTTGTTTTATATTTAGTGTCCGAATTCAAGGCCTTCTATTTTATTACATAATGTAATAATAAAGGCCTTGAATTCAGTATATTGTTACATATTGTGTATTCCAAAGCGAGAGTACTGACAGTTGAAATAAGAACATGGCCGCCTTTTTTAAATAACCGTGAATACGCGATCTGGTACACGGTTCGTCGCTGAGATAGACCTCCACGTATACAACTCCATGATCAGACGTTCCATTATATCCATTCTGTACCTGTTGGCAGGCTCGTAGAACTTTGATCCGTTTTTGTGGAGGAGTAGAGGTTGCCGAGTAGTGATTATTAGGGGTGTGCGAGCACTCGAACTTTCGAGTTCGAGTTCAAATTTAGCTAAACTCAAAAGTTTCGAGTTCGAAAAAAAAAAAAAAACTTTTTTCAATGTAATTTTTTCCCCAATTTTAGGGTCCAGAAGTTGCTACTAATATTTAATATTTCGTAGGAATAATAATTTATATTATTACGCAATATTTTAGTCATTGTCATTTTTAATCTATATTCCCCATCATTAAACATTAGCGATCAGGGGTCCCGAAACATGTGGCAGGTCGAAACACCCAAGTGTTAATAGCAAGGGGGAACAGGCGTGTATTCTTCACAACAAAGGACTTCCTATAGACTCAGGACATTAATCAAGATATGCTCTTGTCTGTTGAAAAGTTAACTACATTTCTCCTTGCTGTTGAAGATAAATGACTTTCCAGATAATATATTTGAGACCTCATCTTTATTACTGTAATTTAAATTATTTTATTGACAGAGGATTATTATTTCGATTGGGTATAAGTAGTTGATCAACTGTAAATAAATCCAGCTAGTGCTTGCAGAGATGATAATTTGCTCATTTCATTCTAGGCCCCATTTATATTAATTGCCTTGTCAGTCTTCAGTCTTTCATACTTTTAAATTCTTATGTCCTCTAATTAGACTCTTTTAACACTGTGAACTGTGATGAGTATATCCTGAGTGCCATGATAGTCTTCATTGACTCTTTGTTGACACTTTGTAAAACTGTTGAGAAAACACTTCACTTGAAGATAAACACATGGCTGCCAGAGAATGCTCATACACTACAGTATATAGGCCCTACTATACAAACAAAAAACTTTTTTTTATTCAAACTGTTTTCAATTCGAATTCTGATGCATGGGGTCCCTTGGAATTCGAATAAACGAGGGTTTACTGTAGGAACTTCACTCAGTACCAATTAGAAACTCAATTTTTAATGGGGCCGTTTTTTTTTATTCTTTTTTTTGGAACTCGAACTCGAAACTCGTGATTTTCTCTTGAACTCGAACTCGAACTTAAATTCTCGAACTCGCACAGCCCTAGTAATTATAGAAAAGTGAATATATTGGGTATGTCCAGCAACTTGTTGATTAGCGGCAATCTGATCATCGCAAAATGTATGGCTCATAGAAATTCAAAGTCAACCTAACCCATAACTAACCTAAACTGAAAACCAAGCCGAATCAGCAAGTACGATGGTTAGCACAACCGAATATTGCCACAAGGTACACGGTAGTCACTCTGAAGCTACTGCACAAAAGACGTGCGCAATTTCATTCATTTTCACTACGAATTTCTCAAAGAGAATGAACAATAAGAAACAGACCGAAAATAGTAAAACCATCTCCTGTT
Organism: Brachyptera putata; assembly: GCA_907164805.1. NCBI lineage: Eukaryota > Metazoa > Arthropoda > Insecta > Plecoptera > Taeniopterygidae > Brachyptera > Brachyptera putata. The sequence goes on along the minus strand of OU015471.1, from coordinate 9,333,969 downwards.
GAATTATGCTACGAAAATTTCAAGAATTTCTTATTTAACCCTTTCACGGTTTCGCACGTATGCCTGCCGTTTTTCAATGTCGCCCGGCACAGGTTACGCTCGGAAGAGATACCTTCTCAAAATGAGCTAAATGTAGGCATTTTTACCGACTGAGTAATGCTTCAAAGTTGATTTATTTTTTGGTAGATGTCGTCAGTAGTTCGTTACCGATGATTTTAGTAGGTGTGTTCTCAAATCCATAAAAAAATAAAGTAAAGTGAAGAGATTTAACAAGGCTCTGTTTGTTGCCAAGGTTCTGAACAATAACAATGGCATCCTCCAGTTGTACACCGGCTAGTAATTCTCGTCACAATAATAGACATATAACAATTAATTCTGATGAGTTAGAAGATGTGTTAGATGAGGTAAGTGATCTTGAGTTCAGTGATGAGGATAATGACAGTGACATTTTTGGAGAAAGTGATAATGAGAGTGAAATTGAGGGTTATGTACACAACATAACCTCAACAACTGACAGTATTGCTGTTTTTTTTTTTCAATTTCTCCATTTGAATTACAACATTTCAATTCGAAAAAAAAATTAAAATGTTGTAATTTGAACTTTAGTCTGACCAAATCTTTTGAGATTAATTATTTATCTTCATTGTGTGGTGAGTTATGAATTTAAATAAAATGCTCCATTATTGGCTAACCTGGTGGGTTTTATATCGAAATTTTTTCTATTTGTGAAACGGTTAAACAGCGGACCGTGGGTCTAGATCTAGATTAACAACTAAAATTCCACATTCTTCAGTCGGAGGCGGGAAACATATTTTCGATAGATATTTGGGGAAAGATACAATACCAATCCTTTTCAACTTGACTTTTTGTTTCTCCAGTTAATTTCATATTTGATCACGTTTCAAACAAAAATCACACAATACGCCTCCATATCTTTGACATCATAAATAGCTAAAAGTAGCTCAATGCTCTGAATAAGGCAATTAGGCCTATAGTGAAAAATAGTGAAATAAAATATGTTGAATGAACCGAAATACCACGAAACGGAGAGAAAAACCAAAATAAATATCCTTGTGAAATATCTAGATATGCTAGTCCATTTCATCAATGCTAAATTCGTACATCTCCAGTTATACTACACTTTGCATTCCACGTTTATGCTTAGTTTCAAACTTTGAATTTTCAATGCATCATTGAAAATAAAAACTGGCCATAATGTATACACACTGTCAAGTCAAGAACTGAACAACCAGCGATGCATTGACTAGTGGTACTTGTCAAAATTCTTCAATGTGGGATTATTTTCTCTATTACATTTTGACTGCTGGCTAATCTAAGGGAAAATTTGAATACCAACTTTTTTCCCACTGTTGCAGGTTGTCCCAGGTGTTCAACACGTGGGTGCACTCGTACCAGCCTACAGTACAAACACTTCATGCTGTTGCCAACTTCAAGATCATGTTAGGGTTCAGTCCGTCCATTCCAGCTTCGACTTCAGCCAGCAAGTCAAGCAAGCAGCTGATCAAGACTCGTCATGCAGTTGCCAACTTTGGGATAACGTTAGGGTTCAGTTCGTCGATTGCAACAATCAGAGCTGGGACTTCAGCCAGTCAAGCAATTGGATTGGGATTGGATAACTTTCTGTATTGGTATAATAACATGTGAATGCATCGAGACAAACAAGTGACCTGTGATTACATGATTTATTGATATTGATATAACTTGTACAGAAAAAGTGATAATAAATTGATGATAAATTACAATGACATACGATGTGTTCTAACTTGTGAATATCCCATGGGTCCTAGTATCCCCAATGCAGCCCGCAAGGGAGGGGGTCAGGGGTTGGTGAAGAGTGGGGGGGCTTGACCTTGAACCATTGCGTGCAAGAGCGGCTCATGTAGCTTCCGAGGAAGCTACGCAAGTCTCTCTTGAACGTTCGGATACAAGGTCTCCACCACACTCTCCAGCAAATCTCACATGGTGATTGGACGCATGACGATGTACCCTTGAATGCAAGACAGACACATGCAAGTCTATCTCACACGCAAGAGTAGAACGTCTCGCCCAAGCACAATGCAGATCCAACCCCTGACCCCCATGAACCCTTTAGCCACGGCTCAGGTGAAGGCACTTTATCCACAGCCCAGGTGGGGTCAGACTTTTAGCCACGGTCCAGGTGAGAACAGGCACCAGTGCTCATGGGTATCAGGTTTCTTTTAGCTCAGGGCAACAAGATCCCTACTCGGAGCAGTAGTTTATTTACTATGACATTGCTTGGTCACTTGCCTGTTGTTGGACTCTAGGCCGGAAACTCCACCATTCTGAGCTTTGATCGAGTTGGTATAAGACACTGGGCTGATCAAACCACACTGGTCTAGCCTACCCGGCTCGGGGATCAGTTTCACAATAGGCTGAATCATACCTTTGTGCGGGCTGCACTGAGGTCAGTTTACCCACATAACGGTGCATCTAACTACATTTACCACTATTTACCTACTATCTCTAGATCGCAACGATGCTCCAAAGACTGAGTCTTCATGGTGAGTTGAGCTGCAGCCTGCAAACAGAAAAGTGCTCTGATTGACTTGACTGATTAAAGAAGCAATTCAAAGGATTACAAATTCATTAAAGGCCCTACTATGGTTAGTACACTGAGTTGATTTTTGCTCTGAAATCTTTAAATTTAACTCGATTTTGAAACGAAGACCGGGTTTGTGTTCGAATTTGATAACCATATGAATAAATAACAACAGAACTGAGAAATTCAACAATGAATTTCAGAGGACAAAATTTTTTGACCGAAATGTACAGGGTTAACTAAGGTACTTTTGGACCTTTCGCAATTAATTTCTATGAACTGGTGAGAGCTATGATGTTCTAGTATTTTTTTAAGAGTATAACTTGATGGTCCCTAAATCCTCAGCAAATTTGGCTATACTCGCATCAGCCATTTCCAAGAAAAAGGTGTCTGAATTTCCCAAAAACTGCAATTTCCAGCCACTTTTCAGAGTCATAAAAAATCATCATTTTTGATTCGGCTAAAATTTTGTGGGAAGACAAGAGGACATTTCAGAAGAGTTATTCCGTTGAAATTTTGCTAATAATGCTAATGGAAAAGTAATTAGAAGGATTCCAGAATTCTATAATATGGGACTCTACCATGGTGAGTACACTAAGTTGTTTTTCGCTCTAAAATCTTTAAATTAAACTCGATTTAGGAACGGAGACCGGATTTGTGTTCCAATTTTATCACACTACACATACATAACAACAGAACTGAGAAATTCAACCAAAAATTTCAAGCGACAAAAAAATTTGACCAAAATGTACAGGGTTAACTAAGGTACTTTTGGACCTTTCGCAATTAATTTCTATGAACTGGTGAGAGCTATGATGTTCTAGTATTTTTTTAAGAGTATAACTTGATGGTCCCTAAATCCTCAGCAAATTTGGCTATACTCGCATCAGCCATTTCCAAGAAAAAGGTGTCTGAATTTCCCAAAAACTGCAATTTCCAGCCACTTTTCAGAGTCATAAAAAATCATCATTTTGATTCGGCTAAAATTTTGTAGGAAGACAAGAGGACATTTCAGAAGAGTTATTCCGTTGAAATTTGCTAATAATGCTAATGGAAAAGTAATTAGAAGGATTCCAGAATTCTATAATATGGGACTCTACCATGGTGAGTACACTAAGTTGTTTTTCGCTCTAAAATCTTTAAATTAAACTCGATTTAGGAACGGAGACCGGATTTGTGTTCCAATTTTATCACACTACACATACATAACAACAGAACTGAGAAATTCAACCAAAAATTTCAAGCGACAAAAAAATTTGACCAAAATGTACAGGGTTAACTAAGGTACTTTTGGACCTTTCGCAATTAATTTCTATGAACTGGTGAGAGCTATGATGTTCTAGTATTTTTTTTAAGAGTATAACTTGATGGTCCCTAAATCCTCAGCAAATTTGGCTATACTCGCATCAGCCATTTCCAAGAAAAAGGTGTCTGAATTTCCCAAAAACTGCAATTTCCAGCCACTTTTCAGAGTCATAAAAAATCATCATTTTTGATTCGGCTAAAATTTTGTAGGAAGACAAGAGGACATTTCAGAAGAGTTATTCCGTTGAAATTTTGCTAATAATGCTAATGGAAAAGTAATTAGAAGGATTCCAGAATTCTATAATATGGGACTCTACCATGGTGAGTACACTAAGTTGTTTTTCGCTCTAAAATCTTTAAATTAAACTCGATTTAGGAACGGAGACCGGATTTGTGTTCCAATTTTATCACACTACACATACATAACAACAGAACTGAGAAATTCAACCAAAAATTTCAAGCGACAAAAAAATTTGACCAAAATGTACAGGGTTACTAAGGTACTTTTGGACCTTTCGCAATTAATTTCTATGAACTGGTGAGAGCTATGATGTTCTAGTATGTTTTTAAGAGTATAACTTGATGGTCCCTAAATCCTCAGCAAATTTGGCTATACTCGCATCAGCCATTTCCAAGAAAAAGGTGTCTGAATTTCCCAAAAACTGCAATTTCCAGCCACTTTTCAGAGTCATAAAAATCATCATTTTTGATTCGGCTAAAATTTTGTAGGAAGACAAGAGGACATTTCAGAAGAGTTATTCCGTTGAAATTTTGCTAATAATGCTAATGGAAAAGTAATTAGAAGGATTCCAGAATTCTATAATATGGGACTCTACCATGGTGAGTACACTAAGTTGTTTTTCGCTCTAAAATCTTTAAATTAAACTCGATTTAGGAACGGAGACCGGATTTGTGTTCCAATTTTATCACACTACACATACATAACAACAGAACTGAGAAATTCAACCAAAAATTTCAAGCGACAAAGAAATTTGACCAAAATGTACAGGGGTTAACTAAGGTACTTTGGACCTTTCGCAATTAATTTCTATGAACTGGTGGAGCTTGATGTTCAGTTTTTTTTTAAAAG